>OY829915.1:217715821-219139786 GCA_963691935.1 Nephrotoma guestfalica
TAGAATGGGGTTTCGGATGAATTTCAACACGAGTTGGAGATTTTTTAATTATTTGCGTATGAAAACATTAATATAGGTGGGAATAAATCTGTCGATTCTTGATACGATATTAACTTGAAACCCACAAGAACTTTCTCTGGAAACTGTCATAAAATGCGCATTAGGAAGAAATTTCATCCCATTTTTTTATTATTATTTTCACGAAACTATTCTATTCCATCCCAGTTTTTTCATTTTATACCTCTATAAGGTGCTCACCATAGTTTGCAATTACCATTACCAACTTAAAACCTAAGGAATTACGTACCATCCCAAAACATCAATCGCTATTTCCGGCCCAGGAAGGGTTTGAAAGTTATAGACGATTTTCATATAAATCCTGATATTCAGGCCATATCGAAGCTAGAAGATTGTGCCAATCCTAACAAACGGCTGGCACTCGCTTACCATAGTTTACCTCTATCATTACCATCTTAAAACCTAAGGAATCATTACCGGCCTAGGATGTTCTTAAGAGATTCAAATTTTTATTTAACTTAACCTGGGATTTTGGAACTAGGCCGTTTACTGAAATTTGAACATTCGGCTGGTGCTGGTATTTGGCCGGCAATCACTTAATTACGTATCATATCGAAACATCAATCGCTATTTCCGATCCAGGAAGGGTTTGGAAGTTATAGACGATTTTCATATAAATCAATATCGGGCCATATCGAAGCTGGAAGATTTTGCCAATCATAACAAATGGCTGGCACTGGAGTGCTCACCATAGTTTATCTCTATCATTACCATCTTAAAAGCTAAGGAATCATTACCGGCCTAGAATGTTCTTAAGAGATTCAAATTTTTATTTAACTTAACGTGAGATTTTGAAATTTGGCCATTTACTCAAATTTGAACATACCGCTGGTGCTGGCCATTTGGTCAGCAGTCACTTAGTTACGCGCTATCCCAAAACAGCAATGGCTATTTCTGGCTCAGGAAGGTTTTAACGTACAAAACAGAACATACGGCTGGCACTGGGGTCCTCATCATAGTTTGTCCTTATCAATACCAACTCTAAACCTATGGATTCATTTCCGGTCTAGAATTTTCTTAAGAGATACAAATTTTTATTTAACTTAACCTGAGATTTTGGAACTTTTCCGTTTACTCAAATTTGAACATATGGCTGGTGCTGGCCACTTGGTCAGCAATCACTTAATTACGTACCATCTCAAAACATCAATCGCTATTTCCCACCCAAAAAGGGTTTTGAAGTTATAGACGACTTTCTTATAAATTTATATGGGACCATATCGAATCTAGGAGATTGTGCCAATCCTAACATACGGCTGGCACTGGGGTCCTCATTATAAGTTACCCTTAATATTTTAAACTAACATTATGGCGTATTGTTATCTCGAACTTAAAATATACAAAATTACTATTGCCAAAACCCAATTGATTATTTTCAAGTATGAATTTGTTTTACTTGAACAACAAATAAACGAAAAAAACTGGGATGTGATAATTTGTTGTTGTGTCTATAATTTAAATCGTCTTATAGAGGTATAAAATGAAAAACTGTGGTTACTTAACATGCTTATATTTTTTCCGGTTATATTACAAACTCAGCGCGAAAATATTATTGATTTAGGAAAAAACTTAAATTAAAACCTAATTAAAAAAGAAGGGGTGATATGTTGTGGTCAAAACTTGACTTTCTTTTACAATATACATAAATCTCAAGTAGACACCAATTGATTGACACTGATTTATTCCGAACAGTCACTCCTTCTAAACTGTAGAGGTAAAGAAGAAAATATAAGCTTTCATCATGCTATATTTTTGCAAATATCGAATTTGTTTTCAAAGAACGTCTTTTCGCTTAAATGTTTTAAGATTTAAGTTAGAACATTTTTATTGCCAAAACATCGGAAAAAGCACCTATGGAAGCTGCTACTTCCCATGGACCGATTTGAACCAAAAATCATTGGAACCCCTAAAATTCTAAAAAAAATGTAATCCTACTGTTTCACGCTCTACAAGAGGAGATAGCGACATTTCGGCTGCAGGGCACAATAAACGCATCTTCACAAATACACTAAGAAGTTTTGGTCACTTTTTTTTATGCGCATTCAAAACCGCATCCAGTCTAAAAATGGGACCATACACAAATTTTCCAGAGAAATGTTCAAAATTTTTATTAAATTCCCATTTTCGTTATATAATCTGAGTTCCATCCCCATCGATAGAGAAATGATTTAGTTCTACTGCGAACAAGACGTCGTGATCAACCCGGAAGAGTTCTAAATTAATTTTCCAGAAGCATTGATCTATTGCACTCGCTTCCTGAATTTCTTTTTATATAATTGGTAAAAAAAAATAAGACGACGGATCGGACCGGACCCTATCTCGGAATAATTTATAAATTTAAGACTCATATCAATCGATACCGGACACTGGAAAACCCCTCTCAACCAGTTTTATCAAAATCGATCGAGCAGAATAAAAATGTAAGAAAAGGACCAACATCCCACTGGAGGACCCCTTCAATAAACCTTTGGCACACACATACAATTTTGCGGCGTTTGAATATGTTAGATCGAAAAATTATTGAATCGTGACATTAACTAGATAACGATTAATTCAAATCAATATTTACCAACATACTCGTATCTCGTAACCAAAGCAACATCGCAAAACATTATGGAACAAGACACCTGACAACTTTTATATAACAGACTCAATCGCAAACAATTTCTAGTACTCGAAAACCCACTTAACAAATTTGTTGATTAGTATAAAATGAAACCAGGGCCCTGGAAGCCACGCAACAACAAAACCACGCAACATTGTGCAACATCCATTTACACGGTTCATTATATCGCCACTTGATTCAACATTTGTCAACATAACGACCCCACAGAAGGAACCCCTTCCCCCTCCCCTACCAGTTTTTAACAAAATTAATATTTTACATTAAGTTTTTAACGTCGGTCGAGCTGGGATAAAATTACAAAAGAAACACGGCCCCGACAAAGAACTCCATAAATGAATTTTCCAATCAATCAATACCTTTAAAAATCGATTCTTGCGGCACGTTTGACCTGAAAAGACTATATGTAGCACGTAGCTGGATGATTTAGACACCATGTTGCGTAGTGTTCACAATGTTGATTGATGTTGCACAATATTGCGCAATGTTGCGTAAGGTTATATATGTTGCATGTTACTGCTGAATGTTGTATCATGTTGCATTTTATGGCAACATCTTGCAACACATATCATCATGTTGCTTTATGTGATTTCTTTCAATTGGACGTCATGCATTATGTTGCATCGTGTTTCATAACATTTTTCCAATTTCCGTTAGTTACATTACGACGAGGTGTTCTATGGTTGTGTTACTCGATATCGACAGAATAAGGGGTTCGTCCAGTGTGGCTCTGGATCCTTCATGTAATACATATTTTCTAAGCTCAAATAACTGATGAAAATTGTTGAGGGAGTTTTCGAGCACCAGGAATCGATTACACTTGGTCGCAATTTCGGCAAAATTCTTTTAGACAAGCCACATTTTCGGTGAAAATTGCAGCAAAAATCGTTTATGTGGCCTCCCGGTAGATACCGGGCTTGGTTAGCGAGAGTGGGTCCTTCTATCGGACCATTATATTCAGTTATGTTGCACAATCTTGCGTGATGTTGCATCATTTTGTGAAATGTTGCGCAATGTTACATCATTTTGATACAAGTTGCCGGATGTTGCAAGTTGTTGCGTCATGTCAACAGCTAACATCGCATTTTATCATGTTGCATCATGTTTTTATATATAAAAGATGTGTGTCGTTATGTTGTGATTCGGCACTTTACAACACTGGATTTAGCCTCCGGCTTTCACCAGATAGAAGTAAACCCTAGAGATATCCCAAAAACGGCTTTTCTGTCGAATCCAAACATTACGAATATGTCAGAATGCCGTTTGAATTTAAAAACGCACCCGGTACATTCCAGAGAGTAACGGATAATGTACTAGGAGAGCTTCAAGGCAAAATATATGTTTGTGCTATATGGACGATATAATTATATTCTCCACGTCGCTCCAAGAACATATAGAGAACTTGAAAAAAGTCTTCTTGAAACTGCAAGAAGCAAACTTAAAAGTCCAACTCGACAAAAGCAAATTCTTGCATAAAGAAGTTGCATTCCTCGGTCACATAGTAACAGCAAAGGGAGTTAAACCTAACCCCGACAAGATCGTTGCCATCCAAAAGTTCCCCATTCCAACTAGCGAAAAACAGATCAAAAGCTTTTTGGGACTTCTTGGATGCTATCGGAAATTCGTCTACAATTTCGCAAAACTGACGAAACCAATGATTCGGTCATTGAAGGCTGAAGAAAAGATAGTAAAATTATCACAAATGAAAACTATCAAAACTGTTTCGAGCAGTGCAAAAAATTATTATACAATGAACCCATCTTACAATACCCAAATGTGAAGGAGCCCTTCGTTTTAACAACAGATGCGAGCAACATCGCTATAAGAGCCATTTTATCCCAGGGACCAATAGATAAAGATCTACCAGTGTGTTACACATCTCGCACACTTAACAAAAGCGAGCAAAACTATTCCACTATAGAAAAGGAATTACTTGCCATCGTATGGGCAACTAAGAATTTCCATCCTTTTATATTTCGAAATGAGTTTATGATCGTAATAGATCACAATCCTCTAACATGGATTTTCTCCCTAAAGGAGCCAAATTCTAAACTCGTGAGATGGCGGCTCAAACTCGAAGAGTTCAATTATCAAATCGTTTATAAAAACGGCACCCTTAATTCTCATGTTCCGTTATGTGATTTCTTTCAATTGAACGTCATGCATTATGTTGCATCAAGTTTCATGACATTTTTCCAATTTCCGTTGGTTACATTACGACGAGGTGTTGCATCTATGGTTGTGTTACTCGATATCGACAGAATAAGTGGTTTGTCCAGTGTGGCTCTGGATCCTTCATGTAATATATATTTTCTAGGCTCAAATGACTGATGAAAATTGTTGAGGGAGTTTTCGAGCACTAGGAATCGATTGCACTTCGTGCAATTAGCTTTGGTGCTTCTTTAGCTATGGTGAAATTCGGATTTATGTTTTTTTTAAACAAGCCACAGTTTCGGTGAAAATATGTGAAGGGGTTCTCGAGTGCCAGGAATCAATTGTTAGTATTGCAGAAAAATTCGTTTATGTTAGTCTCCTGGTAGATACCGGACTTGGTTAGCGGAAGAGAGTCCTTCCATCGGACCATTAAATTTAGCTATGTTGCACCATGTTGCGTGATGTTGCATCATTTTGCGAAATGTTGCACCATGTTACATCATTTTGCTAGATCTTGCCGGATGTTGCATGATGTTGCGTCATGTTCCAACATCTAACATCGCATTTTATCATGTTGAATCGTATTTCATCATGTTTTTTATATAATTGATGTTTGGCGTTATGTTGCGATTCGGCCAGATATTGAATGTATGCTTGAATTACTTGCGTTTTTTGAAAATGTTGATTATTAAGAGAAATAATATTACCATAGCATCACCATAGCATTTTTCTCATTCATTATGAGGGTAGATGATGAAATGTGATAGCAAAACCACGCAACATGGTGCAACATTAAGTTACACGGAACAACAAATCGCTATTTGATTCGGACATTTTCCAACATAACGACCCCATAGGACGACTGGCCCCGTCTCTCTCAAAATTAATATTTTCAGTACTGAAAGTGGTTTGAGCTGTGAAAAAAATTAAAACAAAAATCGGCCTCAACTATCGAATTAATTTTTTTAATTTTTTAGAAACCAATACCAATAACAATCGATTCCTGCTGCTTGAAAACCCATATTCTGTAATATTGAACAAAGTCGTTTTAGCTGAAAATATGATATGTAGCGCCTTGCTGGAGGATGCAGGTAATTGATGTTCCACAATGTTGCGTGATTTTGCATCAAGTTTCAATGTGATGCACCTTACTGAACCAAATCTTATTGCAACATCTTCCAACACATTTCATCATGTTGCGTCATTGTTTTCTGTCCATTAGATGTCTGGCGTTATATTGCATCATGTTTCTTACTTTTACCATGTTGCGTTGGTTGCGTTATGACAAGGCCTTGTACGTGTGGTTGTGTTACTTGATATCGAGGAAATTAGGGGTTCCTTGTTTTCTAAACTGAAATGACTTTGATGAAAATTGGTAAGGAAGTTTTCGGGTATTAGAAGCGAGGGAGAAACAGGATCCGTTTTTTTAAATGAACTTGCTCGATCGAGGTGAAATTTGGTGAAGATGTTTTCAAGAGCTCGGAATCAATTGCGTTAGTTGCGTCCTTTGGTAGAGGCTGGGCTTCTTTATTGATTTTTTCTCAAATAATAATTTGTAAGTGGAAGGACATAAGTGGACATTTTGCGAGATGTTGCACCATTTTCCTACTTGATACACTTTGTTGCATCATGTTCCAACATCTTACATCGCATTTCATCATGTTGAGTAGTGTTCCATTATTTGTTTTTTTTATATATAAAACATGTCTGACGTTATGTTGCGATTCGGCGAGAAATTGGAGGAATAGATTTTTTTGAAAACGTTGCTTATTGTAAGTATTAATATTGACTAGGTTTGAGCGATTTTTATCAAATTTTGCAAACGAATTCGGGTTCTTGAGAACCGCCTTAGCATTATTTATCATTCATTATGAGGTTACATGATGAAATGGACGCAACATTGTGCGACATCAACTTACACGGAAAACAAATCGCCATTTGATTCGACATTTTTCATCATAACGACCTCATAAGAGGACCACTCTCTCTCTCAAAATCAACATTTTAAGTATTTAAAGTGGTTTGAGCTGTGAAAAATAATGAAAAAAGAAACCCGGAATTAACCGAGAACCCGCTATCTCAATTTTTTAGAAATCAATACCTATAACATTTGACTACCACTGCTTTAAACACTACATTCTGCAATGTTGATCAATGTCGTTTGAGCTGAAAAGACGAAATGTAGCGCGCCTTGCTGGAGGATGTTGGCACCGCGTTGCTTGGTGTTCCACAATGTTGCTTGAGGTTGCATCAAGTATCAAATTGTTGCACCTTACTGCACCATCATATTGCGTCATGTGTTTTCTCTCAAGGCGGAATGTTGCATCATGTTTCATATTTTTTCCATGTTGCGTTATTTAATATCGAGAAAATAAGGGGTTCCTCTAGTGGGGCTATCTGGTTCTTTTTTTTTAATATTTATTTTCTAAGCTCAAACGAAAAAATTATAAACGATTCTAAGGGAGGTTTTGAGTACAGGAAATCGATAGCAGTTGGTCCTAAATTCGGGAAAATTCATTTAGCTATGGTGCGGGAATCGGGATCGGTTTTTTTTTATTGAACTCGCACGATATTGGTGAAAGTTGGTGAAGACGTTTCCGAATACCAGTAATCAATTCCGTTAGTTAGTATTTCAGAAAAATTAGTGTATGGAGTCCTTCGGTAGAGGCCGTGCTTCTTTGTTTAGTTTTTTTCGCCTCAAAAGATAATTTGTACATGAGACAGAGTCCTCCGTATTTTGTTGCACTATGTTGTAACCAGGGGTGATGTTGCATAATTTTTACAAGTTATTGCTACATGTTGCTGGACGTTGCGTCTTGTTACAACATTTTGCATCATTTGCAACATTTTTTTTGTTAATAAATGTTGCCTGGCGTTATGTTGCATTATGGCGAGATATTGAATTTAGATTTGTATTAGTCACGTTTTTTTGAAATGGTTGGTTATTATGAGTAATAAAATTGATTTTTAAAGGAGGTTTCATCTGTTGGGCTTTTTCAGCCCGATAAAACATATTTATTGTGCGGTGGCAATCCAAAATTTTTTTTGACATGTGTTCGTTTACAACACAACAAGGTGTTTTGGTTATCCAAACTTACTATGAAAATGGTCGTTCTGTAACAAAACATTTCGTAAATTGTGTTGCGTAAAAACGATTTCCTTTCACAAACTCGCACAATGGCTGCTCGGATATTTAAGCTATCATTGTGCCATATTTATCAAAATAATTCTGCTACAAGCCTGCGACTGCCTAACAAAGACCCGATCAAAGTTGAGAATAAAACATTTAATAAAACTTTCAGAAGCTTTTTATGCTTTTTGAGTGAATTCTATCATTTTTTCGGTACAATAAAAATTGACTTTCAAATTTAAGAAAATATAATAAATTAACCCTTAATACAAAATAGTCCTTTCGTCACTTGTTGTGTATAAACCAGGAGGATTGATATAAATTTACTTTTGTTAATCAATATTTTCAACAAAAAATCCACTTTGTGTCGACATCAATTTGGATCCAGTAAAGCACTCAATTTATTTTTGGACGATTCAACCCAAAATAACAAAAAAAAACGTTGGATTAATTTTATGGCTTAGCTTCACTAAATCCCAGACCTGGCGGTATACAGCAAAAATCACGATAATTAATTTTGCCATGTTTATAAATTATTATGTAAATTAACATTCAATAAATCGGTTCCGTTCATATCCTCAGTATCAACACCAAACATCTATCTATCGATATGAGACTGCGGTTATTTGTTCGATTTTACATAGCGATTAGCATTACAAAAGCTCATCTAAAAGCATTTTTTCTGTTTCTGCTATATTCGGTGGTTTCGATTTTTAATCCAGTTTGTTGAGTCGGCAAGGAAATTTCGGGAAAGTGATGACATGTCGAAAAAGCACGATGGAGGGAAAACAATTTGAATAAAACCATATTTAAGAAGGATAATTCAAAATTGTTTTTTTTATTGTGTACGGGAAAAGTGTACGATAAAAATGGAAAACCAAAAATAACTTTCCACTTTTTTATTACAATTCTATTGCCTAATGTTACAACTAAATTTAAATTCAAATGCTTTTTTTTCGGTAACATTTTATTGAAAACGACACGAATATTAAACTGTGAAAAACTCTATATAGCACAGCACAACACATACACGCACACAGAAACGTATTATATATCCTTTCTATAATAAAATATTCCCGTTAACAAGGGGGCTGGATGGCGTGATGCGTGGTGATATGATAATGTGGTAATAGAGAGAAACCATGGAAATTTGTATATTTTTATTGTGTAATAAATTTATAATTTAAGTAAATCAGATGTACAATTGCTTCGTTTGAATTATCCAAGAGCGAATTAGAATAATTTGTAGCTACATTTACAATGCGGCACAGCATGAGGATATGGTATTGAAACAGTGCCACATAAAACGCTACAGAGCTTTGTATGTAAGTAAATGCTGTTATCCTTTTTCTCGTATCATTAAATTTTCGCATTTGGTTTAATTTTGAATAAAAATTCTTGAATTTTTAACTCAGCATTTAAATATTTTGAAGTTTCTTTTTTGGCAATTCCACGGTTTGGTTTATTGCCAAACGAATTATAATTTTTATTAGGCAACCAAGTAGTTAGCCTCGCAGATTATTATAGCTAAGGCGGTGTGTCTGGGAAATGGAAGGACGTGGACGTAAAATTCAATCTTCTAAACAAAGAAATTTGTGAAACCATTTTACCTGTCATCACAATGATCAGTGTGGAATTATACATTTTGAATTATGATAATCCGTTTATTTTTAGCTTTTATTTATGCTATGCAGTCATATCTGACTGGTAACATAAGCTCATGGGGAATTTGTTTTTGTTTTTAAATTTGATCTTAATTTTTGATCCGCTTATAAGAATTGGAATTGTAAACCGTCAAATTAACAACTGTATTCACAATCTAGTGATAAGAACCTTATTTAGCAGGACAAATTCGTAACAATTGGGGTAACAGATGGGTTTAGCAGATTTGATTTTGCCACATAGGCATATTGAATGCCACATAGGAAGAGATCTTAACAAATTTAACACATTCTATATTGGTCTGCTGCTTGTTTGGAGCAACTTTGACCGGCTGTCAAGAGATTAGTATGAGTTTTTCCGATAGCCAGAGATTTGTTTGTGAGAACGACTGCCCTGGTAATCTTCCTTGGAATCAAGTTTTTTCGTCATGAGGATCATAATGTGGTCTTAGTATTTTGTCTGTCGCATTTGAACCATCTTCCAAAGCATTCATTTCATCTCAACCCATGACGGAGAATTTAAAATGCCAGGAATCGATTTCCATGAGTTCTAATTTCGAGATAATTAATTTAGGAAGCTTTCTGGTAGAGCCCGGTTCCACTTTTTAATTGTTTTTTTTTTCGGCTCGATCAAGGATTGGGATGTGTCCTAATTTCGGAAAAACTCGTTTAGGACCACAGAACCGGTAGTGTCCCTTTTTAATAAAATAATCGCTCGAATGATTTTGATAAATATTGGTGAAGAAGGTTTTCGAGTGCCATGAATCGATCCCGATGTGTTTTTATCAATGGAGGTTGTTAGGCTTGAGGCTTTCTTTTAAAATTTTGGTTGGTTTGTACAATTTTAACGATTGCAACGATTACAATGAGTTCTGATTTCTTGATAATTCATTTTATTAGTCTTTCGGATGACTGAGTTACATAATGTTGCATTATGTTGCATTATGTTGCACGATATTGCAAGGAATATAGCACTATGTTGTGGGATGGTATCATGTTGCGTGATATTGCATATCTCTTTTCAACATTTTATTTGGCAATAAAACGATTACAAGTACTTCTGATTTCAGGATAATTCATTTAAAAGTTCTCCAAATAAGTTTTTATGTTCAACATGTTGCGTGGTCTCGTTGCGCTATGTTGCATCAACTAGCATCATGTTGCAAGATGTTGTTGCGTGATGTTGTTCAATGTTGCGTTAAACTGCACCATGTTGTGGGATGTTGCGTGTGTATTGCTTGATGTTGCATCATGATGAGTGATGTCGTGTTATGTTTCACTATTGTCAGTTATATTGGATTGACGCCTTCTTTTAGCATTTTATTTGGCTTGAACGATTAGGTGGAATTTAGCAGGATACAATTTTCGAATGCAATAAAACGAATACAAGGTCTTCTGATTTCTTTACCATTATTTTAGGAGTCTTCCGTTGCATCTTGTTACGTTTTATTACACCATGTTGCGTGATGTTAAATCATGCTGCATCTTGTTGTGAGATGTTCCACTGTTTTGCGTCATGTGGCACAATATAGCATCATTTTATGAGATGTTTTACCATGTTTTACCATCTTGCTTAACGTTGCACCATTTTGAGCGTTTTTGTTCCATGTCGCATTATGCTGTTTAGTGTTGGTTATTGTGTTTTTATGTCTTTCTAGAAAATTCATTTATAGGATCGTTCTGTGGAGCCCACATCCCTTTCTTGTGAATTCGGCTCGCACGATTTTTACGTTTGTTTCGAGTACCAGAAAACCATTCTGATAGATCCTGATTTTGGGAAAATTCATTTAGGGGTTCATTCGGTGGGAGCCAGGTTCCATTATTTAATTTTTTGGAACGCAAGGTTTTGCTAAAATTGGTAAATGGGATATTTCAAACGCCAGGAATTGATTTTTATGGATTCTAGTTTCGTCTAAATTAGGCGGTCAAGGGGTTTCGAATGCAAGGAAACGATTACAAGGAATTCTTATTTCTTGATAATTCATTTAGGAGTCATCCGTATGAGTGAGTTATATACTGTTGTATTATGTTGCACGATATTGGATCATGTTGCGACATGTTGTGCGATGTAGCACTATGTTGTGGGATGGTATCATGTTGCGTGATATTGCTTCATGTTGCCGTAATGTTGCACTATATTGAATCTTGTTGAGAGATGTTGTTGCGTTGTTGCATAATGCTGCGTCATTATGGCTTGGGGTCTTTTTCCAACATGTTATTTGGCAATAAAATGATTACAAGAACTTCTGATTTCAGGATAATTAATTTAAGAGTTCTCCAAATGGGTTGTTAATGACACCATGCTGCGCGATGTCGTTGCATCATGTTGCATCAACTTGCATCATGTTGCATGATGTTGTTGCGTGATGTTGTACAATGCTGTGTTAAGTTGCACCATGTGCTGTAAGTTTTGCAATACGAACAATTATTTAATGACAATAAACTTAACTTTGAGTATAATTTAAGATAGAAACAAAATTGTCTAACAGTTTAATATAATTGTTGGCAGATGGCCAAACTCTACACAAAAATGTCTACACACTACGATATATTGTGAATACACCGTCAACAAATACTGGGTGTTCTCATGAACATACTCCCACATGTTGAGGATTCTGGATAGAATATCTCAAAATTTTGATACGTCATTGTCGTGGATAAGTGAATGAATGTTGTGCTTTAAATTGGTTGTAATGGCTCACTGTAGGGGCCTAATGTTGTTTTGATTGGTAGTTTCACCAGTTAATTGACTGGCCTTTTAAATTCAGTGTCTCTGGTTTTGACCCGGGTGGATTTTGATGATTCGACCAAGTAGCCATCGTGAAGAATGCAAGTTGTCATCGTGGATTAACACAATATCATCGATGGATAACTGTTGGGATGCCACCTTCCATTTGTAGCGGTGTCAACAAATAATCTCGCGGCCAAAATTTATAAAATCCTTGTACTCGTCGTTGCAAGTTTTTCCATTGGTATGTCGTTCAAGCTGAGTTACGGGATGGTAATTAATGGCTGGCGAATGAGGAAATGGCTTGGTGATAATATTTGAATATTCTTTGGATCATCATTAATTCCGCATAATATAATAACCGTGGTTAGCTCTTCGTACGTAGCGTTGACATCCATGACCCGTGTCAAATTGTGTTAGACTTCACTGTTGCTTCCCACAAACCCCCAAAATTGGGCGCACGATGTGGAATAAAATGGAATTTTATGTTTTTCTGTAATGAGAAATTAGAGATTAGTTCATGTTGTTGTTGACTGATGATTTGTTGTCGTAGCCTTCGTAGCTCTCGGTCGGCGCCAATGAATGTGGTTCCGTTGTCGCACCAAATTTCTTCGGGAAGTCCTCTGCGAGATATAAATCTTTTGAAAGCAGCCAAAAAATGTTCTGTATTAGGACTGGATACCACCTCCAAATGGACCGCATTGACACAAAGGCAGACAAACACTGCAATGAATGACTTTTCAGTAGGAGCGTTTTTACGTTTGTTAGTTTTTATAGTTATTGAAAACGAATGGTCGAATGGTCGACTTATAGTGCAGCGCTCTGCGGGTAAATCATCCATCTTCGGTTCTATCTTCATGGAGCAATGGCGAATACAAATTACACAAGTCTTGATGCATCGTTTTATTGTGTAACGGGCTCCAATCATCCAGTGGTTTTGCCTTACTACACTCAATAATGAATTGCATGCGTGCAAATTTGATATGTGGATTTCACGAATGATTAATTCATTGACTGGATGATCTTTGGGTAAAATGATTGGGTGCTTGCAAGAATAACTCAACCGTCCTCCAACACGCAATGTGCCATTATCATCAATGAATGGATCTAAGGACGATAGATGATTGGTCTTAGGCAGTGGATTTCCCGCCGAGATCGTTGATAATTCTGTTTTGAAACTTGCTTGCTAAACATTACGAATTTTGACTGTTTCCGAGTCACGAAGCTCTACAAGCTGGATGATAACGCCTTGTTGAGTAGTATGATGCAATGATGTGGATTTACCAAATCGCAGGATATATGCCATAATTTTACGCAGTCTGAACCATGATGAAAAAAAAATGGCTGATCATCTCGTGCCCAGCTAAATTGTGGATTTGCTAACCATTTTGGACCTGGTCACCACTTAATTAAGACTGACATTGTCTGTGGTTTCACTCCCCTAGTGATATGATCAGCTGGGATCTGACTTGGCTTGATTTGAGCCCAATTGCTACGAAGAGTTAGATCGAGGTTTCATGATGTTCTATTGGCAATGAAACTGTTCCATCTACGCGGATCGTCAGATAACCAGTGGAGCACAATCATGGAGTCGGTCCAGGCATGGATCGTGATATTTTGTACTGTAAGGATTGAATTCAAAATTTCACTAAATCGCATACTAGAACTGCCCCGCATAGTTCCAAGCAACTCTCATTTGCTTTAGTGGTGCAACTTTGCTCTTTGCATCTATGATGGTTACGGTAATGTTACCCTGTTCGTCTTCAGCTCTCAAATAGATGACGCCTCCATATGCTGCTTCGGATGCATCACAAATTGCATGTAATTGTATTGACCTTAGCTTCGGGTGGTTTGTTAAGCATCTGAGATTGCTAGTATAAGTTAGTTGAGCCATATTGTCATGAACGTCCTGCAAAGCCTTGACTATCGTCTCTGGTAACGGTGCATCCCAATCTAGTTTGAGCTGCCAAAATTTGTTTGCATAATGATCTTGAACAGTTTGATTAGGGGCGATCATCATCCGAGAGGATCACACACAGTATTGTCGTCAGTATGCTGCACTTTGAATTTTAATGTGTCCGATTCTGCGTACCACACTATTCCCAATAATTTGACTGCAGGATCATCTACTATTAGCTTGGGAGGGTCGTCGATCTCTTGTTAAGAGAACGACTGCAGGATCTCGGGTGAGTTAGACCGCAATTTTCTTATCTGAAACCCGCTGTTGCCTAAAATGGAAATAATATTGGTTTTTAGACACTTGGCATCACCTAAAGAATCACAATCCGTCAGTAGATCGCCAACATAGAAATTTGTGCAAATTGCTTGAGATGCTTTAGGGTATACATCTTGATACTCCTCGCAGAGTTCGAACTGCTAAATATGGAGCACATGCCGTGCCGTAAGTGACTGTGTTTAGCTTGTAGGCGTTTATTGGCTCCTTCGGATTCTCCCGCCATAGAATTAGTTGGTAATTTGTATCTGTCAAGTCAACCTGGACCTGTGAATAGTTAGGATTATTACAGTCTAAGGAAGTTATGTATGCCGGTGATAAAGTTCCGGACAAGTGTTCTTGGCTTGTTCTACAGATTGCTTCCTGGTGCTCCTTGGGAACAATGAACTCCAGGCACTTTCATTTCCCTCTGCTGGTTTTCCGCCATAGCAGGATTACAATACGGTTTAACCACATTGGGAGCACAGCATCCGTAACAATATTTCCCAAAACTGGAATTTGCCACATTTTTGAGTCGCGGCGGTTGATTGCTAAAACGAAATTGCGAATTATTTTGCGAAGTTTTTTGCAATTGAGCGTGTGATCGAAACTGATCTTCTGCAGTGTCTATTATCAAAATAAGCATAAGTTGTGATGCCATTTATCACATTAACATTACTATTAGAAGCTGGAGGGGGTGTGCGCCAGTTAGATTCAATTAATGAGTTTGAAGAACTTGTAATTCCTGGAAATATTTACGAGATGGTTCTGGATAATTGTTTACGCGCAACCAGGTATCTTCGATGTCGATACACTGATTAACCAATTCGGGGACCGTTGAGATTTCGCGCCCTGCTAACTTCAATTGCAACTCGGAACTCATGTTTTGACGCATTATGAAAAATATTTCCGATTCAGGCAATGGTTGGTTAGCGATAAATTTGTTACAAGTTAGTGTAAACAAGCAATATGCTTAAACTGAGACCTGGTGGACACCAACGTTAACTCGATGCTGACCACTTATTTGAAACTTCTCTAAACCCTATATCACACATAATAGAGATCAGAAGCTGGCCATCAACCATGTCGAAGGCTTTAGCTGTATCAATGATTAAAAAATACCTACTTTTACCTTTATTTAAATCCGTATTGATTTTATTTGAAAATTCGAACAAGGCCGATTCGGTACTCATACATCGACAAAAGCCTTGTTCATGAATACTCAGTACACCCGTTTGAAAAACGCGAAACCCTATTTTAATCTGCCTTTTCAAGAACTTTTCGGAATACTTGCTGCAAGGCAAGAGGCATATAGTTATCTTTATTGAGACGATTACCATTCTTGAAAAGGAGAATTATGGTTGCTATTTTCAATTGAACTGGTACTACTACCAGTTCAAAGAGAGGTGTTCGTAAGAAAGGGACTCAACGTTATCATTTAAGTGTTTTCCTTCTAAAGAACAAATAATTGAAAAAATTTCATAACTTGGCACTGGGGTCATATAAAAATTTGTCGAACCAATATCAAATGACAAGTCGAAATTAGATGACTGGGTGCTAGAGTCAAATTTAGGTCTTTTGCAGTACAAATAAAAAACTTGTAAGAAGTTCCTCGTTCGCAGTTAAAATAAATTTGACTAGTGACGTTTTGCGGTGTACTGAAAAACGCTTGGAATAATATTTTTCCTCATTATCTCAGCACAGAAATGATATTCATTGAATAACGTTTCAATCGGTAATCGATGGCGAGAGAGTGAAGTTGTTTAAATGTTATTGAAAATATTTAATTCTATAATCTCAATGTGTAATAAATTTTAAACAATATGAGATTGTCATAATTGCAATGGATAATTTAGTGTTCATAATTTGATTATATTAAATGCATAATTATAATTTTGGTGTATGTGGTGTAGTTGAATAAAGCTGTTTTTAAGAACTGTTAATTTATCAAGTGATTCAGTTGACAATTTAATTATACAAATAGTTTTTGCAGTGCTAAATATAAATCGTTTTGTGTGTTGTTGGCCTTATTCCATAGCATTGTTTATGTAAATAAAACATTATATTACAAATGTTCAAGTTGTTTTGTGGCATGACAAGTGTTTCTGGATTTTTTTTATACGTGCTATTTTACCTCTATGCTAAACCATTATTGCAAGGTTGCTTTGTGTTTTTGTTAACGACTAAGGTACGCAACGCATAGTATTGTTTTACGGTACTGTCCAACAACTGTACTATTAAACATTATAAATCATTGTCTTCATCATAAACATGTCTTATGAATGTAAAAATATGCCGCTCGAAGACATTCTTAAAATCAACGAGCCGTCGACTTTGCACATTATGCAGGCTATCTCAAAGTTAGTTGAAACTAGTATCTCTAATCATAAAGAGTTAACTGCGAAAATTATTGATACTAAAAACGTACTTGAAACATCTGTTAGTGAAATTAAAGGCGAAATAAACAAAATTAACTCTAGAATTGATGGCATTGAAAACAAAGTGGATAAAAACGATATTTGCCTTGCTAACCTGCAGACACAAATTAATTTTCTGCAACAAAACGCTTTGAAATGTGATATAATGTTATCTGGATTTCCCATTAATGTAAACGATAAAGATGATGTACTGAGAAAACTAAACTCTGTATACAACTTCGGCTTGGACAATATTGAATCGGCATATATGAAATCAACGAAAACCCTACGTAGTGGCCGCAGTGGCAGAGGAACTTACAATCAGTTTTATATCAAGTTCAAAAATATTGAATCTAAAGATCACGTTATGCTTCAAGTTCGCGCCAATGGTCCGCTAAAGTTAAAGCAGCTTTATCCTACGTCATCGAACGGTGAACAAACAATAAACCTGCGTGACAAGCTTACGCCAACCAATACCAATATTATGAAACAACTTCTAGTTCTAAAAAAAAATAATATTATCAAATTCTGCTGGTTTCGTCACAACAACATCTATATTAAAATTAAAGATGATTCACAACCGAAAATCATATGGAATGTAAACGACATTGAGAAAATCAAACAGTAATACAGTGGAGGTTTCTGATACATCTACTGCTTCAAATTATAATAATGGTATTGTTTTTCTAATTTAATCTAATTTTTAAATTTTATTATTTTATTTTTTTATTTGAGTTCACGTTATATAATTATGTTTAGTATCTACTTTTTAATTATACTTTTTGCTAGTGTCTTCTTCATGCTTTAATCTTTATAAAAAACAATAAATTTATAAAAAACAATTACTTATAAATAACAATATTATCATCATGTGGATTTAATTTAATGAATTATATTTGTAATGCTACTTAGTAGCTAATTGAATACTCAGCTTTCCCATTCACTTAATAATATTATCTATTTTTTTTTTTTTTTTTCTCATATTACATTTGAATTATATAAATGTTCATATTAATTGGTTTTTTCATTAACATTTTGTTTATTTTTTTTAGTAAATATAGCTAATCGCAATAGCAATTCTATTATCAGTGATGATAGCAATGACAACAGACATTTTTTAAACTTTTCTACTTTTGATACTGCAACTAAAAACATATTAGCACTAAATATCTGTAACGAAATTTGCAGACATGAGTGGGTTGCGAACACCAAAATTTAATGTCTATCGTCACTGAATTATATCAACCATCCAGAGCTTCGGGGTGGTTCTTGTTTTGCCGGCTATGGCTCAGTGATTGGCGTGGGAATTCCGAAGATGGATGGAAGCTTGTGGAGACCACCAATCAAAATAAAAAAATGAAAGAAACCCAAAAAAAAAAAGACACAGAACCTATTACCATCTCAACCAAACCGAATTACTGTACCCCATCCCAATGCAACATACTAGATTTAATTATTCATTTTTTTTTTTTTTTTTTAAAGAAGCAAAAAAAATATTTGAAAAATATTCCAATGGATGTATGTACTATGTACTAAAATATAATACTAATGAGAAAAAAAATGGTTTAATAATAACTTGATACAGTGGCAATTCAAATGGAATGTCATACATAAGTAAGAAAGAATTGAATACAAAAAAAAAATGTATACAGACCAATTTGAATGGTACGAAAATTAAATTAATTGAATTACAGAAACAAAAAAAAATTAAATATAAAATATAGAACCAGAAAATAATTTTTCTTTAACTACATCAAGCATCAACAGAATTCTAATTTTGAATCTTACGATCTAATGTATATAAGTTAATTGTAATTTAAAATTGATTTAACTAACTGTAGCCAATACAGTAATTAATTATGAAAAAAAAAAAAATTGTTTTCAATTTTACAATCAAATTCCATAAATACAAAAAAAAATTAACCGAAGTGATGAAAACTCCAATGCTCAAATACACACACGCCCGTCGCCAAGACAGACGAATACATAATAAATCAACACGTCTTATATAATCTGCCGTACGCTGTGGTATATCGGTGTACACCTTCAACAATCCCGTCATCGAAACAAAGCGACCTTGCGGATGATATTACTGTGGTTACTTCCGATTTGCGTAGATGACCATAACCAAATGGAATTATTTAAATTATTTATCGAGGTAGAGAAATCACCGTTGACGACAATTAACTTGTTGGGTGATCTATGACGTGAGATAAAAAAAACAATTATAAAACGTGCATAAAAAGTACCTTATGATCAGCTGGTGGATTATATCTTGATGAGGCAGCACTGTATGACCATGATGATTTGATATCACTTTTATTATTATTATTATTATTTTTGTTTATTTTTAGTTTTTTTGTAAGGTGATTGAAGTCCGATTCACACAAAAAACTTTATGGACTACCCTATTAATATTGAACACAGTTTATTAACAAGGGTTAGCACAGATTATCACTAATAACACGGGTTAACTCGTTCGTACACAATTTGTTTGATATGTTGCGGAATATAACTTTTGTATTTTTTTTTTTTTTCTCACAACGAAATTACTTCGACTCAAATTTGAACACAGAAGAAAAGCTTAGACAATCGCTTACCGGTTATATTTAATTAATAACACATACATTATTTGTAAATTTATTTTATTTTCAATTTTTTTATATTTTTTTTATTTTTTTATTTTTTTTTTTTTTTTTTTTTTTTATTGATTTATAAGATACACAAAAAACTTTGCATTGTATATACTATTTGTTTATATAACATCGGTTACAGTATTTTATTAACTCACTATACATAGTTAATATTAAATACATATAAGAGAAAAATTTTTCCCTCAAAGGCTGAAGGCCGAACACAAAACTGATTTTTGAAAAAAAAAAAATAATAACTCAATGGTGTTCTCCAAATTTCTAAACACCATTAATATCACAAATCATGGTTGGTCCTTCACCAAAAAAAATAATTGCATGTTTTTTTTTTCCAACACACATAAAATGACACAAGTTAATTAATTAATTAAGTCATTTATTATATTATATAAACTGTCCACGAAAAAAAACAAATCACCGGCGCGATACTTTTCGTAATTTTTATGTTTTTTTTTTGTGATTTTGATTTTAATTATCTTTTAAAATTTTTATTTTTTTTTATTTTTAATTTTATATAATAGTACACAAAGACACTAAAGTATATTTTTACATGGTATGATATTACGATACCGTCTTCAAAAGAATTAAATACACTCCCCTTCCAGTGGTGATCGCTGCGATATTTATATCATCGTTGTTGAGGGGAAAAAACCAGCTGACCTAATTTCGATGTCGAACCCAACAACAAAATTAGATACAATTGCAGTATGACGTCAGCTACAATGCTATACGAACAATCAACAAAAAATGAACTGTATGAACTCGATGAGCGAAAGAAATGGAACAACCCCGGACGTTACATATCTTTTATCTTAATATCAATAGACTCATGAATAAATTAAGCGAGCTTGAAATTTTATTATCTTCCTTTCACCATAAAATTGATGTAATTGTACTCACTGAAACTTTTTTACATGAATCTGAAATTAAGTACTTCAACTTAAATAATTACAATGCTTATCATAACACACGCGATACTAGAACTGGAGGAGGTATTGTAATTTTTGTCCATCGCGACCTTGATTTTGTTCTTGTTAATTCCAAAAGTCTCCTGGAAAATCAATGTCTGGTTATTTACTACAAAATTTTAAATTTGCATATAACTGGTATTTATAAACCACCGCACACATGTCGTCAACAATTTCTGTCTTTCCTGGATAACATTATGTCTTCTTATAAAAATCAAATAATTCTGGGTGACTTCAATCTTAATATTTTATTGAGATCGGAATTACTAATATCCGATTACAATTCCATCCTACTTTTAAATAACTATTTCATTATAAATAAATTACATGAATTGTATGCTACTCGTGTCTCCGATTCAACAAAGACAATAATCGATCAACTACTATCCAAATTTAAGGAAACATTCTTTGTATTATATGGTGATACCAGTCTGAGTGATCATCGTTACATGTTAGTCAAATTTGTTATAACAAAAAAGTCTGCCTATTTTACTGAAACTACAAACTTTATTAATTACAATAAAGTACATTCAGACGTTTTCAGTAAATTTTCTCAATCACATCGACCCGATTTCATGACACTATATTCAAGTATTGTGACATCAATTAAGGATAATACAGTAACCAGAACTACTACTGCAAAAATTTCTGCATATAACAAGCCTTGGTTTAACAATCAACTAAAATCCGGGACAAATACTATAAACTGCGCAAAGCTTACCCGCAAAATTGTTACTTTTCAGAAACTTTTAAACGATTAAACAAGGATTTTAAAAAACTTGTCACCGATACAAAAAAATCTTATTATACTAGTAAACTAAATGCTAACATTACAAATCCCAAACAAATGTGGAAATTATTTAATGAGATATTGACCAACGATCCCATATCCCTCAGGCGTAACAATAACAAAAGTAATTCCATTCAACTTACAATTAATGACATTGTGTTAGTCGATCAATCAATTATTGCTAATGAATTTAATAAATTTTTTGCCACTATTGGAACATACATTTCTAATCAATCATCTTTCAGTCAATATGTTCTTGAGCCATGCAATATTATGAGAGAACTTCCTGTAATTGACCCAATTAATATTGAAGATCGTAATAGTATAATTAGCAAGCTTAAAAATAACTCTTCTCCTGGTTATGATAATATTACAATTAAAATTGTGAAAGACCTGGTTAATATTATTTCTTCTTCGTTGTTGGTATGTTTAAATTCTTGGATAAAGGATGGGACCTTCCCTTCATTTCTTAAAATTGTCCGTGTTTCTCCAATCCATAAATCTGACGACCACTGTGCTATTAATAACTATAGGCCAATTTCCATCCTGCCTGTTTTTTCTAAAATCTATGAACGGATAATTCACTCAGCATTGATAGTTCACTTAAACTTTAACAAACTTATAAACTCTAAGCAGTTTGGGTTTATTAAAAATTGTAGTACTGTCTCTGCGGCACTGCATCTTATTGAAGGCATTTACGAGTCATTGGAAAACAAAACCGCTACAGCATGTCTATTCCTTGATTTTAGAAAAGCGTTTGATTGTGTGAATCATTCGATTTTGAAAGACAAGCTAATGAATTTTGGTATTACCGGCCATGCATTTGAACTGATCTGCAGCTACCTGACTGATAGTAAACAAACTGTTCGCGTCGGAAAATATGAATCTTCTGCTCTTAACGTGTCGGTTGGTGTTTTTGATTTATGTAAATGACATTTTCAACTTAAACTTAAAGGGGAAGATCCAACTTTTTGCGGACGATGCTGCTCTGTTTTATAGTTCTACATCATTTGAGCAGCTTCAATGTGAAATGGAAAGTGATATGATAATAATTAGCAGATGGCTAGGAAATAATAGATTGGTGTTAAATGCTTCCAAATCAGACTTTGTTACATTCTATTTAAAGCACAAACCGCCATTAATATTTAATGAAATTAATTTTCAAAATGAATCAATTAAACGTGTCGACTCCGTCCGATATCTTGGCTTGTTAATTAATTCGCAGTTATCCTGGATTAATCATATTAGCGGTGTAAAACAGAAAATATCGCCTATTGTTGGAGTTTTAAGACGAGTTGGACGATTTATACCCGATCCTCTTAAATACAATATTTATTATAGTTTTATCCACTCTCATCTATCATATTTAATACAAATTTGGGGTTCCTCAAGCAACATTCATTTAATTGATTTAGAAACTTTACAAAACAAAGGATTGAAAGCATTAAGAAATTTACCCCTGTTAACGTCAACTAATCTTCTTTACAATAATAAAATTCTTCCAATTCCTTCTATAATTGACTATCAGTACATCATGATAATTTATAAGATCAGACATGGGCTATTGAAGTATAATGCAGAATTCCAAACGAACATTTCTGCCACAGGAAGAATTACACGTAATTCATTAAATTATCGCCTCCCGAATTATAAACTTAAAACGACCCAAAATAGTATATTTTATAAAGGTGTAAAACTTTTTAACAACCTCAGTAATGAAGATAAAGATGATAAAATTTCAAATCTCAAGTCTAATTTAAAAATGACTCTATACGAACAGTTTATTGCTAACTATAATACTTATCACTAACAATTTTATTTTAAGTTTATCCTTTATTCAAATTGTTGTTGTTGCTATCATTAATGCTATTTAATCAGATTATTACGTACAATATTTAATAAATATTTATATGTATTTATATATGTATCATTCTCTTGTTAATATTAAAACTTATAGAAATTAGAAATATTTTCCTTTATGAAAATTGTAATATTTTTTCCTTGGAAAATAATAAACAAAAAAAAAAAAAAAAAAATTATTGGTCCGGTAGAACTAATCGAAATTCCTTGTGACAGCGGAATGGAAGAACCATTCCTCTTTCGTTTGTATAAAACATCTGCATATTGTTTCAGAGTGTCCTGACCCTGGCAATCTTTTAATCGGGTTCTTTGTATTCACATACCATCATCAAAAATTTTAAAACTTATTGTCCTGCACTTCTCTGTTTAGAAGTAAGATATTTGTATACAATTACATTACTTGGACATCAATGTCGTCAAGTTTCTTTAGTCTTCTTCTTCATCTTTTAATGACACAGGAATTTTAATGTTACAAATGTCTGAAACTCAAATTTTATTCTTTAACAAATATTATATAGGTAGTTATAATAGTTTCAGGTAAGGTATAATTTACCTAAATCCACATCCATCACATTTGAATAATTGTGGTATAAGATCAATAAGCCCAGTTGGTCATTTTTAACCTTCAAATTACCAAAAGCATAAAAACAACCGACCTAAATATATTTTTTTCTGATAATTCATTCCTCATTATACATGAATCCACCTCTATACAGGTACCTACCTACGGAATATGTTATATTGTGTTCCGACTGTAAGTGCCTAAGTAAATAAAAATTTTACGACGCAAAACAACAAAAAATTTATAATTTTTGTCACTTGGAAATTTGGAAAAACGTACAAGAACGGAAACGCGAAAACAAAAACAAAAGAAAATCTATTATTATTTGCTTGAATTTTCTTCGCCGTCGCCGTTTTTTGTGTCCTTGTGTTAAGCAATATATATACACATTTAGCCTCCCGCCACACCATCCAACATTGTTTTAAGGAAAACTTTTTCTTGTTTTAATAATAATTAAAGAATTAAATATAAAAACAACAATACACGAGGAAAGTTTATAACGGATAGAGCTTTTTTTTTGTTTTGTTTGCGAAAAATATTAAGATTTCCTCTCTGTCGTCGTGCGCTGTATGTGTGCGTGTACCGCGCTTTATTGGTGCGGTGCGGAATTTTAGTATTATTTTCGGCGACAAAACAATAGGGAAAATTAATTTAAGTACATAATTCATAAATTCATTATTGTACAAAAACAACAACAATTTAAGTTTTGTGTAGGAAACTTTTTTGCCGATTTATTTAACTTTAATCACTTAAGGCTGTATTTGTTTTGCCCTGAAATTTACGGTATATATGTCGTATCTGTGTAGTTTTAATTGTTTTTGGTTCACTTTGGTGTCACAACGGCTTTATATGATTGTACATTTGTAGGCCAAATGACTCGTAAAGGAGCTCTAAAACGTCTATCTTCGAATTTAAAGATCCAAAATTTCACATTCTCACACCGGCAGTGCAAGAAGTTCTTAATAATATTATACGATTGATTCCCTCGTTCGCCGAGTTGGGTCTTGGTTAGAAAAATCTCGAATCCCGCACAGTCGACGCTCGACTATAAAGCAACGTTTCCGCTAAGCCTATAAAGCAACGTTTTTATGCAGTTTTACCAGCAAAACAAAAATTGATGAACGAAGAGTTAAACCGCATCTGTGTCTGGATGCCCGGGAAGTGAGTAAAGAAACTATTAATGATGCGTATTCATTGCCACGGTCATGCCATTTGGATTGTGTGCTATGCACCACAGCAGAGATGCCGCCTTATGCACCATGTGATTCGATACAGACTTCATGACAGAGTTTTTGTCTACTTAGCCGATTTGTTGATTACTTCTGGCACCCCACGTTGGACATATCGGCTTACTCAAGGAGGTTGCGAGGGATGTTTGCGAACCCATCCAGAGAAAGTGACAGCGATAGGGAATTATCCAATTCCCAAGATTGTTGAACAGGTAAGAAGGTTTATCGGAATGGGCGAGTGATGTAGGCGCCAAAGTTAAAGTATGCTGAATTTTCTAGATTTCATAGATCTACAAGTCAAAATTTAGCGAATTGGTCATTAATCTCATTATGCTTTTATGTTACATCCATCACATGTTAATATCCATGATAGTTTTTAGCATTTTGTAATACTCGTAGTTCTGGTATGGGAATTACGGCCCCGAAAAACATAACGGGATTGATGAGAACCGGCCAAGATCTCGATTGTAATCGTTTGAGTAGCAAAAACATTGTAAATCACAACTCACACGTTTCGGGGCCATATTTGCCCATGCCAGAACAATGACAAAATTCTAAAAATACTCGTTAAATATTGCCAATCAGTGGTAAGTTCCGGTTTAGAGGAATAGTGTGAATTACGTCTACAGTACAATCGAATCTCATATGTGGGTGAACTTTTAATTCAGTTTCTCTCTTTCAGGGCTAACCGAGATCAAAGTGGAATTGATGAGTGCTTGGCAAAATCTCCTGCTGAGTTTACTTGAAGATAGTTTTAGTGTTTAACTTTAATTTAAATTTTTTAAATCGTTTGTAACTGCTAATTTCCATAATTTTGTTTAGATAGGAGTTTCGTTATATTATCGTTTCGCCTAAATGTTTACTTTGATGTTGATATTACTAACCCTAGCATACATCGGATTTTTTAGGAAATATTTCACGGCGAGTAGTGAAAATGAATGGCTGAGTGCGAAATTTTTCCTAAACCTTTCCTAAAAATTTTTTACACTTAGGATTGTAAAAAAGAACGAAATTAAAGTGATTCGACAAAGCCAATGAATCTTTTAGCAGAACGGTAAAAAATTTGAGAAATCATTCTTTATCCAATTTGACGCCAGTCACACCACTGGAGTAAGGAGTGTGCTATTCCAGCTAAAGCAGCGATATTGAGCGTCATAAAACTTCAGAAGGACATAACTTTACCATTTATATACTAATCATGTAAGTTTACGCTGGCTCATGTGTAAAAAGGATTTGTCAGGATGGCTTGCTTGTTGGAGTTTGAAGTTACAGTCGAAGTTAGAGTTTTGAGATAAGTTTTCGAAAAAGATCTGTTAACGTAGTTCCCGATGCCTTATCGCAAGTTTTTTTTTCGAATGAATCTAGACTTGTGTATTCATTAGTTGAACAGAAAACTAATTTCAACCCCTCTGACCAATTAAGCCCTATTCATATTAATTTAGACCCACCTGATAAAATTAGGGTTGGAATGCCGTAGTTTTTGTATTAACGAAAATATATTACTATTTACACCATACTCAGCAATCCGGTACGATACAGATGAACCTGAGTGGAAGTTGGTTGTTCCAGCTCGGCTTACCCCACCTTTGATTCAACGGACTTATATATCTCAACTTAGAACTTAATTTTAATTTTTTTTTCTAATCAAATTTGTTCACTCGTGTTACTGGCTGTCCAAAGCAACTGATAACGGATGGACTAAATATATATTTATTTTTCATTTATTTAAATTGGTTGGAACCCAAATGGTCCCGCACTCGATCCTATACAAGGACCATGGTGGAAACGGTGAGTTCCATCCAAATTCTAAAACGCAATCTATTGCCTTAGCAAGTTTAATAAATTTGAACTATGGTAAGCGCACGATAACATTTGCAACCTTACATCATTGAAAACTGAGCAGCTCGACAGGAAGTGAACACAATCGTTATCCTCATCGAGGCATTCCTCGCTTAAGGTATTTTGTCGCAGCAGAACGCGGTCAAGTGACCATGAAAGGTGTTAATCGGGACCAAAAGCTTAATTTAATCCTTTCTCAACGTCAGAGCGTACTTCTTTAATATCAAGATCGAATAAGTAAGCCAATTCTGTTAAAAGTCACTTTATCCCATATCCATATTAATCACTGAAGGAGCCAATGGTTCGAGAACAAGGAACTTAAACTGTGAGCCTGATTCAGTCAAGGAATTAGCAATCTCATTTCCCTTATGTTCCAATGAGATGGGCAACACAAGACCATAACTTTATTACTGTTACCAAGATGGTCAAGTGGTGACCCACTTGAAAGTAGACTGAGTATTTTACCGCACCAGTACTCGAAACCGAGTCATCAGTGAACATCTATGATATCTGGCTAGGGTTTCTGGTATGAATGAGTTAAAATTATAAAAAATTTGTCTGTGACATTTGAACTAAGATTATTTGAAGCCTTTGCATCTTAGTCGAAAAGCGATGGAGGCAATAATAAAATGGCCTGAATAGCAAGACGAATGCATTGAGGTTAAACCCCACGATCTACCAAACGATCTTATACATTGTCGAAAATGGCGGTAGCTTTCCTAGTTCGTTTGCAAGGTAACAAGGCTTTCAAGAGAGTAACCTTCCTAAAGTAACACCAAGATGTTTAACGCGATCTGATCTAGTAATCGTTTGCCAAAAATAGATAAAATCAACAGTTATGGAAAGCATGCCACTCTGAGCGGAACCTTTGGAATCTTTAACGATAATGATAGACCATCCATATCGATCTCAACAATACGAGACCTGAGTATCAACTCAATTTAAGTGATGCTAACTTGACTAATTACAAAGCTAGTAAAACACTCATTCAGAAACATTTGATCAACCTGGTCCAGACATTTATTGCTTTTAGAAATCTTCTTCACTCAAATTATACTGACCCTAAAGAATAGCGCCCGACTACTTTTCATAAAACTTGTTAGCTAACTCTATGTAGGAGAGTAGAGGGTAATCTGAACTTCCAGCTTTCAGTATTAAAATTATTCTACATAGAGTTACGGGGATCGGGCTTTATAATGTATGATGGAGATGGAGTAAAAAGTCAAATGCCAAGTGTGAGAGCCAACATTAAAGTTCAATGCCGATAAAGGTGAGAGAAAGTGTGCAGAAAGTCACAGCTACCTAACATCCTTGATGGAAGTGGTCAGTATGTTGGAGAATGTCAAATCGACACACATCGTGTTTTAGTGGCTTGACAATTTTTCTAAGTTTTTTGTTATTTGACGCAACAAAGAGAGGACATCATTAAATAATCCCATTTGGTTAACTCTCTGTTCAGGTCTTTTAAAATTGACGAAGCAAAAGCACTTATGGCCTGAGGTTGGAATGTCTGTGTGAATTTTTATACAGGGATCAACAAATGGGCATGTATGCATATGTGTCACCCTGTAAAACACCCTTCTGAATATCGTGTTGGAATGGGAATTACTTTTTTAGGAAGTTACCTAAAACCACCTTGGACCACCTTGTCCAATATATTTCGAAGTGCGTCAACCATTATTACGGCCTCAGCATCAACGAGCTGCGTGAATTGGAGTATCAATTCGCTAAGATACTTGAAGTTGAATATGCGCCGATTTGGAAGGACGACGAGAAAGCCGGCAAGCATCCATTCAGTGCGTGAAAAGCTTTTGTAAATCAAATTTCGAGAAGTTTTGTCAAACCTATAGACATTTGATGGATGAACATCACTTCGAGGCATCGACAATTTACAACATGGATGAAAGCGGATTTTCAATGGTCCCAACAAAAATTGGCAAGGAGATTGCCATGGGGGGTATGCGACGTGTCGGAAAACTTTAAGTTGCTGAAAGAGGTACAATGGTGACAATGGCCTTAACCGTAAGCGCTGCCGGCTACAGTCTACCACCTTCCTTTCTTTTCCCAAAAAAGAAATGCAGACCATTTTCTTCGTCAACGTTTCTGATGAGGCTGCCGATTATGCTAATGGTTCTGACTGGATGTGCCAGAAAGACTTTGTGCGCTATATGAACCATTTCATAAATTTCGCAAAACGTTCGTTAGCTTCCCTTGTCCTATTGCTTCTCGACTACCATGATTCGCATCTACCAATTCGTATCATATTGTTTCTTTTCCGCCGCACGGTAGTCACAAACGACCTATTCAAGTTACAGTGGTCTGCATGGTAAAAACAATAATGCCAACAACGTATGACTTTGTAATCATTCAACCTTGCTCTCCCGGTCTGAAGTGTTTACTTCTCATCTCGTTGTTTTAGGTAATGGAGATTCGTTATATTACTGGTCTTGTCTATAAGGCTCTTGTTCTAGCATTAACCCCAAAAGTCATTAAATCAGGCTTCAGAGCATCTGGAATTCATCTATACGACCCAGATATCTACTCTGACGTTGATTTTATTCAAGCGGTCGAGCGAACTGTGAAAGAGGCTGACTCCGAAGATCGCATTGATGAAGAAAAACAGCATCGAATCGTCTTCCTTGGGACAGATGTTGCACATGAAGTTGAAGTAGTCGCCACACTAAAACCTTCCACATCTGCTGCATTTTCAACGAGCCGCTTATAAGTCTTGAAGGAATTTTGTCCTCTGCAAGCAGCTCCACCAGAAAAGCCTTCAAATCGTAGTCGTAAACCAATGCAAAGCATTATGCTTACTTATCCAGGAACCGTTGCTGATTTAAAGGACAAAACAGCTAGGGGCTTCACCATCTGATGATGATATCGACTTCTGAATCATCTGTTTGACGCTCCTGCCATCGAAGTTGACCGCTACTAATTCCATCAAGTACAACACGTATGAACGGTCCGTGCATATGAAGTGCGCTGACATGCATTCCAGCTATTTCACATGCAAATATTGCGTTTCTCACTTGGAAGATGAGTAAGACGATAAATAATTTTTGAAAAGCCTTTTTTTGTCTTTTTGTCACTGAAGGCTTTTAAAATTAATAAACCTCGATATTCTTCCGAGCCAAAAAAGCTGACCTCACAAAATTGATCGTAAAATTATTCCAAAGTAGTTACTTTAGCAAACAGATAATTAAAGCCTCTAGCTTTTCATTGATATCCATATCTCCGTACAATATGTACTCAAATCAAAATTATGGGTCAAAAACAAAACTGTGCCAACAACCGAAGACACCTTTATTGTAATTGCCTACATACATAGTCTACATTTGTAGAAAATTAATTAACTACGCGGTTTAGACAATACAGTACAACTCTGGCCAACACCAGACCACCACGAATCCGCATTTTTAACTTTATTCCGAAGAACTTCATTCGTTCCCAATATGAAGTACAAATAATCATAATCTTGCCGACCAAATGGCACAGTGATGAAAGCTTTGGCGTTTGGATCGGGAGGTGCCGGGTTCGAATCCCGATAGGGGCAGGATGCAAAGGGAATTTTCATCAACAGATTACGATCTGTGATGAAACGGAGTGCAAAACGTCTTCCAGTATAGGGTGGCATGGAGCTATGCAATCTGCAGATGGTGATAAAATCGGACACCTATAACCGAACGTCCTCGAATTACCTAACACTGGCGTAATAGTAAAGGCGGAAAAAGCAAACCGCGAATGAGTTGGGGGAGCCGGAACAGATTGCAGTGATAATAAAAAAAATCATAATCTTCAACCGTTTTTGAGGTAGGAAGAATTTTAACCACTTTTTACAGATTGGTTGCAAAAACCAGTAACTCAAATGTTTTTCGCTGCTGTTGTTGTGGTTTATCAGTCTTTTTGACATTTCCTTCAATTCAGTGCTATAAGTTAACTTGTCATATATCTATTTATGCATCAGAAGCGTGTATCTAATGTACCCAACTTTTACAATAGACATACGTTTCTATTTCGCAGCTCGATTCTAAAAGTGTAAGGAAAAGAAAAAAATGTTTTTTGTCGATTCTTGTTGGTACGTTGTAGTTAGTCACACTAATTAATGACAAATTATACAGTAATTTTGCATATGACTTGTCCAATAACTGTCAAAGTTAGACGATAAGTGTGAGAAATGTCAAATATACCATTCTCTTTCATGACAATATCTTAAGCGAAACATGTACGACATGTCTGCGACGTGTCTCATTTAATCAAATAATTTTTAAAATGCCGTAGATAACAATCGATAGTTTTTTTTAATAAATTAGGAATAAATGATTCGTTTAAATAAAATATTTTCATTGAACCTGTTATATGAACGTTCTACCATAAATTTTATATGTAAAATTAAACACAAACTTATCTCAGGTTTGCCATTTACCAGTCATCTGAGATATATCAAAACAAATTCATCTCAGAAATGTCACATAAGGCTCGACTATGATTTCTTACTTACAATTCATCTCAGATATGTCATAAACGATTAATCTCAGACATGTCACAAATGAAATGTAGTCCCATTATTGCCGATAAATTTTTATATATGCATCATGTTTGACTATCGCTGATGAGTCATTAGTGTGTCGTTAACAGTGTTGTATCTTATTTTCTACACCGCGTAGTCAAATAATATTCTACATGTGTAGACAATGTAGATAATATATGGACAATGTCGAAAATTAGTTTTTAACTTAGCAATCAGCTAATTCTATGATTTCGTTGTTAATGGGACCATTTCAAGATGGAGAGCTTCATATTTACTCCACATAAGAAAAATTTGAACCCTAGTTTCTTAACGGAATAATCGGAAAAATAGAAATTTGTTTGCCTTAGCTGTTTTAGAAAAGTTAGTGAGTCCGCTAAATTTTCCTACCGCCCGTGCTGAGTGGATAGATCATTCGGTTCGATGATGTATATATAGCCAACGGCATATTGAACAGAGGACTTCTCTCATAGCCACGCCAGCCGTCTTTTGATTCTGACAATTCGGATATCGCCCGATCATTTTAATCATTTCAACGGTGATTATTTCAGCTTGAAGATGCACAATCAAATGATATAAACAAATTTTAGTTCATAGTGCAGAAAATGGTACATCGAAAGTAAATGATTGCTATAAATTGCTCCATACTATTAAAACCGAGGCATTTTGAGTATTGGCCGAATAAGGAAAAAACAGACTAAACCGACAGACTAATTTACAGGATCAACTTGATATTTTCAGCTAAATTTTATTTATTATACAACAATAAAAACTGTTCACAAGAATTTTAAATTCAATTAACGGGGGCGGTTGACAGGAACTAACACTTGGAAAATTTCACAAAATTTAGTTTTGAATGTTTTTTTCGAAAAGGAATGGCATCTGAGGTGTCGGTCACACCAACCGGAACCATATTGAAGCCAACTATGGCACAAGAAGCACAATGCATTGTGTACTATATGATTTTGCAGCCCGAACCTTATAAATCCAAACCAACTATGGAAGAACTAGGACAATGGATTGTACACAATATGATTTGCAGCGGAAACCTTATAATTCTAACCAAAACCTAATAAAGTGGCTTGGTTCCGGATAGTTTAAAAAGACTCCCTCTGGAATTATGAGAAGCCGGCTAAAAAATCAAATAATACAAAAGTCATTGTGCTTCTTATACCATTGCTGGTTTGGCTGTAGATGGTATGGTTCCTGCTAGCTTCATTTGGTTAAGGCTGCTATTGTATTAGTTTTGCCTGACCATGATATGGTTCCGGCTGAAAGCGTATATCTTTCATTTAGGTACATTGTGCTCATTTTACCAACTCTTAATGGTTGAATCTGATAATACTCTGGTGCTGGCTTCCTTTAAATGGTTCCGGCTTGCCTAATATTAGTTCCGGCTGAAAATCATTTAGTGCACAATGATGCACAATACATTATGCTACTTGTGGCACAGTTGGTTTGGTTCCAGCTGGATTTATAAGGTTCCGCCTGGAATTATAAGGTTTCGGCTAGAATTATAAGGTTCCGTTTGTGCTTCATGTGTCATAGTTTGTTTGCTTTAGAGAGTTTTTGGTTCCTGCCGGCTTGATATAGTTCCGGCAGCTTTTGTAATAGTTCCGGCTGACATTATGATTCCGGCTGAAAGCTTATATGTTTCGCAACCATTTAAGTCGATTGTGCTCATTACCCTTAATGGTTCCGGCTGATAACACTCTGGTTTCGACTAGGGCACAATGATGCACAATTCATTTTGGATTTTGTACCATAGTTGGTTTGGCTGTAGAGGATGTAGTTCCGTCTGGTTTAATAAAGTTCCAGCTGTTATTGTAGTTATTCCGCCTGACCTTGTTATAGTATCGACGTAAAGCTTACATGTTTTACAACACTTTAAGTGTATTATGCTCATTGTGAAAAAGTTAGTTTGGATATAATAAATAGTTTTGGGTTCGGTTGGCTTCATAAGGTTCCAGCTGGAATTATAAGGCTTCGATACATTTTGCTTCTTCTGCCATAGTTGGTTTGGCTGCAGTATGGTTCCGGGTAGCTTTATTACGTTTCGGCTGGATTTATAAGGTTTCGGCTGAAAAATCTGATAATGCACAATGATACACAATCCACTGTGGTTCTTGTGACAAAGTGAGTTTGACTGTAGACAGTAGCCGGTTCCGGTTGGCTTTATAAGGTTCCGGCTGGAAATATAAATTTCTGGCTGAAAAATTATATATAGTACACAATGATGCACAATGCATCATGGTATTTGTGCCATAGTTGGTTTGCTTCCGGCTGATGTTCCGGCTAGCGTGACTAAAAAATATTATTTGTCTAGTATGAGGGAAAGATGTTTTATTTGGTAATTAATAAAACATGTTACATGGCAAATAGAATATTTATAATACAGGGTGTTCATACGAAAGGTTTAAAAAAATTATTTGCTACCATTTAGGCGAATATTGATATTGACCGTTCAAACAACGTTTAAACAACGTGTTTTAATAGTGAAAAAGTTACTTTTATACAAGATAATCCAACGCCATCAATCAGACACCGTGAGCAAGAACTTAGACTTCGATGATCAACACTAACCAATATTTTTCATAAAGACTTGAATTTATTCCCATATAAAATTAAATTAACACAAGAGCTGCTATCAAGAGATCATTTGCGGCGCCATCCGTATTCAAATAAGATGCTGTTGCGTGACGAGTAGTACAGAATCCACAAACAATTCATCAATCACCATTACAACCGTTGAAGGTGACGGTATGGTCTGCAATTTGGGCCGGAGAGGTCATCGCACCATTTTTTTAGAAAAATCCTAATGGTTCGGCTGTTGTCATTTGCGAACGTGATCGTGATGAAGTAGTAAACCTTTCGGGTGGATACCCTGTATCTTGAACCTTTATGAACGTACTAATCTCAACCACTTGTTTTATTAAAAATAATTTAAAATTCCGAAACCCCCATTTGGACTCGAAAACTATAAAAATCTCACTTCGTACTGAAAGAACGCAATACCAGCTATCGAAATTGTCTACGAAGAAACCAATTGTCTACACTATGTTCGAGACCGACATGTCGATAATTGGAAAACAGGCGTAGACGCACAACACTGGTCGTCAATAATTGTTCTGCTGGGTAGCAAAACTGAAGGATATAAAAAATTTTTTTAGGCACAAAGATTAAGAGTGCGGCATTAAATACAAACAATTCCGTTTATATACAAGCACAGTATTTATAAAATTGTATTTCTCATTATTACAATAAATAGGTATCAATAATTTAATTCTAATGGCCATAAAACTACAATAAATATTTTTGCCGTTATGCTCTATATTTTCTGTAAAACAAATTAAAAAAACTAAGTTAGAAAGATTAACAACAAAAGAGTTCAGAATCTTACATGAATCTTTTTAGTTCCGCATTTTCATTTTCCAAACGCGCAATTTTCCCCTCTAGTTTAACCCGAATTTTTTGATTACGCTCGTGCGTTTCCTCCAGCAGCTTGATATTATGATCTTGCCGCTTAACTTCCAAATTTTTTGCGCCCAATGTTGAAAATAGATTTTCCAATTCTTCTTTTTTGGCCGAGACATCTTTATTTAACTGTAAACGTGCGCGTGAGGATCACGTACAAAATGTATTTAAATCAATTAACATTGAAAGGGTTCAGACACGATTTGGACATACATTTACCTGTTTTACGGCGTACGTTCTCCGCTCGACTTCGGAATGCAGGTCGGAAATTTGTGTCCTGGTCGAATCCTCGTTCTCTTGCAGTGACTGAATCAATTCACTGCGTATTTTAAGTAATCGCTTTTGCATGTACAACGACTCCTCTTGCAGGCGTAACGCCGTCTCGGCCTTATTTAAATCGATCTGATATTGTTCGATTTCCCTAGATTTTTGCTTATTTAAATCTTGAAGCCTAGAAATCTCTTCTTGAAACTCGTTTATTTTGTCCCGTTTCTCCAATTGCGTGACCAAATGTTCCAAATCACAAACTTCCCGAGTTTTTTGCACGACTAAAAGTTCTCTAAAATAATTTACCCCTCCCATATTACAAGGCTATCAAAATTCATGTAAAATATACAAACCGTTTAATTAATTCGTCCTTCATTTCGTTCATCATAATTTTGATTCGATTTGATTCTTCGTCCCGTCGCTCTATTTCCCGTCGGTACACGTTATCCTCCGATTTTGCACGCTCGTTCATTGATCTCTTTTGTAACATTTCATTTAAACTTAGTTTCAAACTATCAACCTCTTTCATCAATATTTTTTCACTATTTTTTAGCCTTACATTGTCTTCGCGCAACATTTTATAATCGTCAACCATGCCAGTATCAATTTCATTTATCTGGCAACGTAGCATATTACATGTCTTGATTTCATCGTCGTATTTTGATTTCATCCGATCCATTATTTGACTGTGTTCCTCCTCGGTGCGATTCAATTTGCCCTCCAATTTTTGGATTTGATTTGATGATTTTAACACTTTATCTTGCATCGATTTAATCGCAGCTTGCAATTCCGCAATTGATTTATCCTTCGCGTTTACTTCCAGCGCTCTATCCTCTAGTTGCTTTTCCATCCGCTTATTAGCCAACTCGATTTGTTTCGTTTTTAGAATCAATTTATCAAATTCTTTATCCCGTTCTTGGTGTTTTGATTGGTTTTCGCTTAGTAGAGCATTTAATTCATTCACGGTGTTCTTCTCATGTGTAACCGACTTCATGAGCTCAACATTTTTATACTCTTCGTGAATCTTTTGCAATTCTAAATCTTTAATTTTCATCTCCAACTCAATCATTTTGTGCTCGTTAGCTTTTCGGTAATTCTCAAACTCTACATACATACCATCCTTCATCATCACTGGGGTGCCCTGCTCATTGATCATAACTTGCTTTAAATTGGTCATAAAACTGATAATACGTGTACTCTGTGCCTCCTCCTCTTCTAAAATTTTTGTCTCGATTTCTTCGAATAAACTTTGAATCTTTGCCGGAAATAAATTGGTATCGCCGCCTTCCGAATTCTCTGCTATTTTCATTTGATTATTGATCAGTGCCAATCGATCAGAAAACTCTTGTAACAATTTAAAACTGTGGACTTGAATGGTGTGGACTTGTGACGATATATGAGCAAGTATTTTATCATCAGTAATTTGTTTTAATTTACTAAATGATAATTTCGGTCCTAATTTGACTTCGGGCAGAATAGAAAGTTTTTTAGGTTGTTCAGTTGGTATTTTATTTAAATCTGCTGGGGCTTCGTCAAAAACTTCTTTAATATTGATAATTTTTAATTCCTCGACGGCAGGCGGCTCATCTTTTCCATTTATCTTATTTAGCTTCGCAAGTGACTCTCGATATCGTTTAAAATATTCTAGTGCTGTATTCTGCAAATCCGTTAGTTCCTTCCTTATTTGTATGCATTGTTTTTTATTTGATTGCACCTGTGCGGCAACTAAATTTTTGGAAACCGTTTTATTACGTATGTAGTTAGGAAGAAAACCTGGTTTATGGCTAAATGAACTGTGACTTGTGGCGGTAATACGAGAATCAAGGGTTGTGGTCGAAGGGCATGCTGAGATTGCTACTCGATTCTGGTTCCGTGGTGTTACAGGAGCAGTTGCTGGCGCTGTTCCCGGTTTGCCTTGATTTATTTTGGTTCTCCGCGAAAATAGAGATCCATCTGTTGAACGAGCTGTCGGTGGATTTGAATCGACTTTTGGTTTTGCCCGATACGCAGCTATTCGTGCCTGAGTGGAAATAATGGGAACGTCAGCAGGGGTGTCTCGTTTCCGTAATATTCCTGTTTGAAATATTCAAGAAATGTTGTATCATGCACAAACACGCAAAATTAATTCAAAAAGACAGTTGTTGTGCATGTCAAAGTACTTACCTCTAACTTTTTTATCAGCGCTTTCTGTCTGATCGGACATTATCGTCGATAAGCGCAGATTTGTAAAATTGTCACAGAAAACTTTTAATTAAAGAACTACAAAAAAAATCATAAAAAACAAAATGCCGAGTATTCAAATTTTGTTATTGTGATGCAAAAATTACAAAAGACTACGGGAAATTGACAGAGGTTCCTTAAACGGAATAAAAGGGTCGAAACATCAAATTTGCAAAGTAATTTGAAGCGATAATTGTCCTCTATGAGAGAAGTGTTATGCATTTTCAGTTGCAGAAGGTTGAAATTATTCGAATATCATGATATGATGATGTTGAACACATGATGTACAATATTTCCCCAGGTGTGCATAGCGAATAATATACTTCTATCCCAATGACGAGATGGATTCTGCTACATATGTTTGGAATGTTTGAATAGAAGGCCATTCATTCTTCTCATTTCTACTCTTTTGAGTTCGGTCCATAAATTTTCTGCAACACTTTGGGTAACTATTTGACTTCTCCGTTTCTAAGATTTATACAAGTATCCGTATCTAGTCAAGTAGGTATGTATCAAGTTCGTGCTTGCGTTACAAGATCACTGCCTTGAAAATCGCATTGGATTTGATTGATCTGTCGAACTACAGATATTGTTGTATGGTCGGTTCACAGGACCGAAAGCGGTATAAGATAATTTCAATTATCATAATTTTCTTTTAAGTCACTGCGAAGGTACATTGATGCTTTGAAACACGTGATGAAGATCGTGAATATTGTGCCCCCCCCTTATTGCTCTTTAATACTACCTCTTGGAGGCTCTTTAATACTAGCGACTCTCTTGGCGCTGATCATACTTTGTCCTCGTACGTTCTATATCTTTGAAATTAGATTATTTACCTGCGCAAACTATGATGATCCCTGGTCAAATTATGTATCGGTGGTACGTTTTCCTTTTAACTTAATGATGGTATCGACTATAGTCGCTTAGTTTTTGATAAGAATCAAAATATCGGGAACTCATATATTTCAGCCTCTCGTTGAGTGACTGAAAAACTTCAAACATATCGTCTAACGCCCGGAGTGCTGATTAAATAACTTTATTTTATAGGTTCCTACACCAAGTGCTTGTCGTCTCGAAGCTGGATCGCTGTTGCCAGTTGAACTTCTCCTATCATCACACTGGGCATATAATGGCGGCAACACTGCTTTGTGGTGTTCAACATTGCTTCTAAGTCAAAGACGCCATCTCGTTGATAAACCAATAACTCTATTGAAACGAAACTTCACTGATTTTATTGATGCCTCCCGGATATCTCGTAAACGAGTATGATGTATCAGTTGTTTTTAATACGGCATTTGCTCCGTATGTTTCATTGTCGTAGTATTATTAGAATTGAACCTTAGCTGACCGTAACAATAAAATCAGTGCTCTTGTGATAAATTCGATTGAAGCTTTATGTAAATGTATTGCATTGGCAGTCATTTTTATGATTTGAAATCAAAATTTTGTTTGAAGAGAATTCAGCATAAAACTGGATTTAATGATCCGGCTTTGCTTTTTTGTTAAAGCTCTTTGAAAATTTGAAGCAGTTAATTTCGTTTAGTGTCAACTAATACTCCCGCTTTTTATTCACTGGCATATCACCCATTTACCTGCACGTTGTAAGTGGTGCAGTGATTAAAGTTTTGATAATTGAACCGCACGTGAGTCGGCGGGTCTTGGTTTGGAATCCCACCAGAAGCTAGATACAACAGCGAATTTTCTTCGTCGATAACGATCGATCTTGTTAATAAAGGCTAGTAACATTTTGAGCCGGCTTGGCTTCCCTCTGTCTGACAAAACACAGTGCAATGGTTTTTAGACCAAGCATATTCTCATTCCTCACACTTTGAATAATGGAATTTTATACGCGTATTCTACTATGTTTTACGTGGTTGCGTGGACAACTCGTTAACAACGTACAGTATGTTCTACAAGAAAGTGTCTTAAAGAAAACAATAAAACCACAATTAATAAACTAATTGATATTTATTTCTCCTAATAGACAATAAAACTAATTTTGCAATTATCTTAGTATGTAGTCCAGTCGCCATTGTTGTCTATTATAGACTGACATCTCCTAGTGCAACTTTCACTTAATTTGGCCGCATATTCTGGAGCAAAGTCTTTCCAAATGTTTTTGAGAACGCGGACAATCTGTTGTGTGGTCGTTATTTTTTTTCCTCTAAGCGTTGTCTTCATAAGACCCCAGACGTTTTCGATCGTCCTCTTGTAAGATCCAATCTTTATTTCCACATCCAAACAGTTTTTCAGCGGACTTTAGCAAACCTTTTTGGTATAATTTAACCATAAATTGAGCATCCAGGTTTCTTGTGAAGATGACTATTCTTCCAAACCCTTTGGAGGAGAAGCAACCTTAAACATGTACTTTTTGTGGGTGCAAATCTGTGACTTTTAGTTGTCCAGGCTTTCCGCCAATAATCGTATAACACAAAATATGATTCGTCTGTAAATATCACATTGCTCCACGTCACGGTCCAAATTTTTGTTTACCCAAGTCAGCCTTTTTTCGATGTGCTTCTCTGTCAACAAAGGTGTATACTGTGTGCTTCTATTTTTAATATCGAATTCTTCAAGCCTTCGTCGAGTTGTATTTATTGACACTTCAACACCTTTCTGTTTTATAGCGAAGTTTTTGTTTTGCTTGTCATAAGTTTTTTGTCGGATTTTTCTCAAACAACTTTAAAATAACCTTTTCGTCCTTCTATGAAGTGACTCACTTCTTCACAAATGGCACAGATTTTTTGGTGTATTTTGGTACATGGTTCACACTCATTTTGGGTTCTTTGGGATGGGTAACTAAGAACACATTGTTATTTACCACTTAAATGCTTAAACTGAACTGAAGAAGGTAACGCGAAAAATTTAAATGGAGTGGAGAGAATAATTTTACTTGTTAAATTGTAGTGGGGGTTAAACAGAAAGAATAAATTGAAATACTTTCTTGTGGAACGTAGTGCCTCTCGCCATTGTCTCATCGAATACTGTTTGCCTGACGTTAATTTATTTGCTTCAATTTCTAACTGACTTGAAAGTTAGTTCGTAACAGTTACATATAGATGTCTCTAATATTTTTAAACCAAATCTGCAAAGTTTATTCAGATTAGTCAATAACCAGTTAAAAATATTGCCTAAATTGAAAAATCTTGATTTAGTTAGCAAATTTAAATCTCAGAAATGGTTTGTTTTGCAACATTCATGATTGACAAGTATGCACACTAAACCTTAATTTTGTTAATCAGAAATTTAGTCTAGCAAATTAGCTTGAGGCACACAGTCCAAATTACTGACTAAACTAAATTACGGTCAGTTTGTGCTAATGATTTATAGTTGCTACTGTTAGCTGCTACTAGTTCTGAATTACGTACTGAATTGTTAATTATCCACCATCGATAATAAATGCTACGCACATCGACAAAATGTCTTACGCCACCTACTGAAAACCGGTACGAACTTACTAGCAAATTAGTTTAGTCAGTAATTTAGTCGAAAAAATTAGTATCCGGCATAAAGTGTGTGTGACGTAAATTTGTTTGTTTGAATTTACAACTAACTAAATTAGTGATTAGTTCATACTAGTCATTGATAGATGTCTCTAATATAAATTTATTTAAAAGTGCAGCTACAGTGCAGCAACACAATACAGACGTTTTTTTTTTGTCAAGTTGTTTGTATGGCAGCTTGTGTATCTCTCCTTAAATATTGTAAGCTAATTAAATATCAACCAGGGACATTAGGGATAAGACCGAAGTAGAAGATGAAAATGGATGCTAGATTAAATCGGGCATATGGGCCAAATGGAAAATATATAAATTCATTTTCACGGCCGTTCAAGACTGTGGTTAGTTTTTATCACTATATAAACCCGTTTAACGGCGGCTGTTGTAAAATCGCGAACAATAGTTTAAGTCAGTGCATGAGTCGGTTACTATACTAATTAATAATTTATGTGCTTTCGAAGATAATTTCCTAATGGATTCTCCTGATAATAACACAATCACCTAGACATCAACTTTATCAGAATGGCTAATGTGAAATAACGAAAAAAATTAATTTTTAATATCTTTTCTTAGATTGTCGTCGTTATCCGTAATAAATTTTTCAAGTAGCAAGACTTCGATGAGCTCTAAACCTGGGATGGATAATTCAGTTCCCCAAGGTTGCACATAATCCGCCCCAAATCAAAACAATTGGTTACTAACGATTGTAGTGATTAGTCGCAAGACATTCACTAACCTTGATCTAACTAATGTGAACATAGACCCAGTTTATTTTTATTAAAATAATCTGTTTTGAACGAGAACTGATATGCAGCCGCTCTACATATTGCTGCTCTACTGCATTTTGGTGTAAGTGCAAATTAAGATACGACACTTTAGTATCATATATTGTTGAATGAGTTCCAATTTTCGTACTATGCAGAGAACATCGGTATGTTTATTGTCAGTAGCTTAATTTTGGGACATCCCGTTTCAGGTGTTGTTTCTCTATAGCTTAATTGCAATCATATACTTGTTTCTTTCACCTTATCCTGCCATTTGCCGTAGAAGATTGAACCAGACAATCTCAACTACTCCACTGATGAAGATGAATTGATTCTAAAGAAGAAAAAACAGTTCAGGAAGAGTAAGAAAATAAAAGCTGAATCGTCACCTGAGGCTGAGCAATTAAATGATAGGGGACAATCTAGTCCAGATACAAAAAATTTTCTACCCAAAGCCAATCAACCAAAAGGTAGTAAATCTACCAAGAACATTACACCAAGTTTGGTGCAACCGAAAGAAAATTCTCCCCACCAATAAATATTGTGGGTGTAACCAGTTACCCAGAAATTCAATCACTGATGAAATCGGTTACTGACAAAGACTATAAGGTAACTGCGTTAAATAATGACGTTTGGAAAATTAATACTCTGGGCTCAGATACTTGTAGAACCTTATCTATGAAATTGAATGCTACAAACAGGCCCGACCTATAAAAGTCATGGCAAGAGGTTTGCATCACACTTGCTCAAGCAAAGAAATAATGGAAGACTTACAAAATAAAGGTTTTAAAATACTAGATGCTGTGAATATTGTTAAAAAAGAGAGAACAGAAATTCAGGAAGGAAACCAAATTATCAGTAAAAGGGGACTCCCTCTTTTTATGCTAGCATTTGACAACAAAGAAAATGTTCAAAACATTTATGGAATAAAAGGAATTCTTCACATGAAGGTGAAAATTGATCCAATGAGGACAACCACAACACGCATACCCCAATGCAAGAAATACCAGGCATTTAATCACACCCAAAGATATTGCGGCCGGGATCCTAGATGTGTAAAATGCTCAGGTAATCATTTTACCCAGGCGTGTACAATAGGGAGAGATGTCCAAGCCAAGTGTACAAATTGTAAGGGCCAACATCCGGCTAATTATCGAGGCTGTGAGGATGCTAAACAACTACAAAAATTAAGAGATAAAACAAGAAATCAACCGCAAGTTCACGAAAATCGAAGGATTCAAATATCAAACCAGATGGATCAAAACATACCACCAAGCAATACAGAGCAAAGAAGTTGTTTTGCGCAGGTAGTGAAAGGTTTGGGTTCAACCAAACATATGGGCTCTGAAAGTAACCAAATTATGGAAATCATTATGAACAGCATTGCAGCTATTACAAAGCGGCTAGATGACCAAAGTAATCTGAACAACATGATACTTGATCAACTGAAGAAAATGAAACTTCCTCAACGCAATCCAACAAAAACTGTTAAGTAAGAACACAACTTTCAAAATAGCAATCTGGAATGCGAAATTCAGAAAAAATCGACATTTTCTTAATACCCGAAATCCACCTAGTTTAATCTTCGTTTGTTAAAATACGGGGTTATAATTTATATCACTCCATTCATCCAGCGGAAAGAGCAAGAGGTGGTTCGGCATTACTAATAAAAGAAAATATAAAACACCATTCAGATCAAATATCGAGGAAGAAACAATCCAAGTCACTACTGTAAGGATCCAAATTAATCACAGACAGCTTACTGTCTCTGCAATATATTGTCCTCCCCAGCATAACTTGAAAAGGGAGGACTACCTTAAACTATTTAAATCGCTTGGACGTGATTTTATTATTGGAGGTGACTTTAATGCGAGAAACGCCTATTGGGGATCTAGACTTACCACGACAAAAGGTAAAGAATTACCTGCAAGCAGGGCAGACATCAAAATGTGAATTTTAATCTGGCGGTTCCCCAAGAACTACATTCACATTGAAGACAGTAATTCTCTACTATCGGATCATTTCCCGGTTATCATGACAGTTAGTGAAATGGTTATTCAAAGGGAGAGTGCATCCACCAGATTAACAAATTCAAAAACAAATTGGGGCCTCTTTCTAAGATGAATTAGAACAACTCGATGAAGCAATTCACTAAGCTGCTTTGGCAAGTACCCCTATTATACAAAATAAGAAGAAGCTTGAAATTTCCTACCCAATGGAAGCTAGAGAGTTGATAAGACAAAAATGACAAGCACGTAAAACCTGGCATATAACTAGAACACCGGAGAACAAAATAATTCTTAACAATTTAGGTAACAGTCTCAAACCACTTAAAAAGGAGGATGGAACCTGCGCAAGATGTCCTAAAGAGAAGGCTGATCTGTTTGCGAAGTATCTCTTGGATACTTTCCAACCACTACCAAGGCAAACGGCCAATGCAAATATAATGTCGATCCAAAAGCTAGATGATTTCGATATACGCCCAGTAACTCTCAAAAAATTAAAAGAAGAAATGAAAAGCAACATGAATGCTAAAAAAGCCCCAGGATATGACTTAATTACTTGCCAAATAATCAAGGCTCTACCAGATAAAGGATTTCGTAAGCTATTACACATAATCAATGCAAGCTTTCGGTTAAAATATGTTCCGTGGCAATGGAAAGTAGCAGAAGTAACCATGATAGCAAAACATGATAAACCACCAAACGATAAAAAATCATACAGGCCAATTTTACTGCTGCCAATTATGTTAAAACTCTTTGAAAAATTATTACTAAAAAGACTTAAACCAATAATTGAGGACCGACATTTAATTCCTCCACATCAATTTGGATTCAGGGAAAAGCACTCCACAATTGAACAAGTGCGTAGAATCACCAACATTATTGAAAGAACGTTAGAACGCAAGAAAGTATGCTCCAGCATATTTCTGGACGTCACCCAAGCATTCGATAAAGTGTTTCACAGTGGACTGGAATGCAAGCTACACAGAGTTCTGCCGAGGCAATTCTATGCAATACTAAGATCTTATTTATCCAATACACACTTTCGTGTGAAATAGGAGGATGAATACTCCAAACTAAAGAAAATCTCTGCCGGTGTCGCACAGGGGAGTGTCTTAGGACCAATTCTGTATTTATTATATACAAGGGATATTCCAACAACAGATGAAAGAACCATAGCCACCTTGCAGATGACACAGCAATCTTGGCGATTGGAAGTAATGTCGCTGATGCAACGTGCAAACTCCAGAAGGTTACCAATGAGGTTTGTAACTGGACTAAGCGCTGGAGAATTAAGCTTAATGAAACGAAATTCACGCATATTAACTTTACATATCAAAAGGCTTCCCATCTACCGATAGTAATTAACTCACTCGACCGGTGCCATATGTAAACAAAGCTAAATATCTGGGCATGACTCTCGATGCCAAGCTCAAGTGGAGAGAGCACGTCAAAAAGAAAAAAGAAGAACTAGGTAGAGGTTCTGAGCTTACAATATACAACAAGCTGCTGCTACATCGGCAAATACTGAAGCCAATATGGACCTACGGTATTCAACTCTAGGGATGTACAAGCAAACAAACGCCAAAATGATACAGACGTTTCAAAACAAGGTTCTCCGTAGCATCGTAAATGCTCCGTGGTACACAAGAAATGAAGATCTTCACAGGGACTTATAGATGGAATATATCAAAGAAGAATACACGAAATAAGGCTCCAGGAACATGGAAACCCTTATATTCGCCATATGATAGATAACCCTGTCGTTGAAAGAAGACTTCAATGAACGAGGCCACTTGACCTAGTAAACACACCAAGGTTTAATTAATTTTGAGACTAACCATTGGGTTTCACCCCAACAAATCAGAATTATTTAAGAAATTTAAAATTTGTAAATTTGAAAGATGAATTGCTAGATGAGCGCAGTCTCAGTTGTAATTAATAAAGGGGGAAAAAAATGAACCACAAAGAAAAATTTAAAATTGTAATTGTAGTAAGACTATTGTGATTGGTCCTGAAATTTTAGATATTTACAAATTGAATAAGTTTATCGATGAGTTCACAGCATTTGCAGCTATTCGGAAAATGATAAATTTCAACTTAAAAATGAAAAATAATTTATCAAAATTAAAGGTAAACAAACATAGTTAACGCTCAGCAGAATGAAACAAGGTTACGATGATGTGGTTGTAGTGGTGAAATTTTGATTTTCCCCTTGGTTTGTCGATAAAATCGTTCGTCATTCGAGACTTTGCCAGATAGACACCAATCTGACTATGTCAATTCGATGGCTCATGACCAAAAGTAGATTTTGATTATTTGTTAGGGCCTTAGGCGTGAGACTTATGAGGTTATACGGGTGACATTTTTATTTTCCCCTTCTTCTGACGATAAAATCGATGAAACTTAACTAGAAGTAGAATTTGATTATAGATTTGGAATTTTGGCTTACAACCTTACAAGATTAAATTAACTCAAGAACTGAAGCCTCTTGATCATTTGAAGCGTCGAAACTTCTCTGATTGGGCCCTGCTAAAGTTTAAATCTCATTTTTAGCTTAATGGCTTTGGCATTAAGCAAAATATGCATTATTGGGCAGAAACAAACCCATATGTGCTTCAAGAGACTCCATTACTACCACAAAAGGTGACCGTGTAGTGTAGATTTCATGCTGGAGGTGTGATTGGATCATATTTTTTCGTCAATGAAAATGATCGCCATGTTACGGTCAATGAAGTTTGCTATGATGCCATCCTGAAACACTATTTTTGGCCAGAATTGGATGGACTTGACATCAGCGATATGTGTTTCCAACAAGGTTGAGCTGGTTAAATAATTGATCTATTGAATGAGAAGTTATACACGTTCACGATAACAGTGTGAAAAATTGATCGGTGCAAATGTGCTCGCGGTGGTCATATGAACGAGATCGTTTAAAACAAAATGTAACATGTCTACTGCACCTAGAAAAAATTTCAGCCCAATATCTTAATTATTCTCTGTTTTATTTAAATACAAAATTGTTATGTCCTTTACATGTAGTTAGGTAATATTTGTACCGATTATGTTTGATTTAAAAACAATTTGTATGTACAACATGTGCTTAGACATAAATATAGGTATAGAAGAACAAATCAGTCAGACAGAGAGACCAAAACAAAGAGACGAAAGTGGAGAAGGATTGGCCTTACGCTGAGGACATTACCAAAAGATATAACGAGGATGTCATTCCACTGGAACCTGCAAGGGAAAATAAAAATGGGAAGACCAGCGATGACAAGAAAGAGAACAATGCTAGCTGAAGCGAATCAACTTGGTAAATCATGGGAAGAGATCATCATGGTAAGATGGTTCCGCCTAGTATACACCCTATGCTCCTAAATTGGAGATACAGGAAAAAAATTGATCAGACGTGTTTCTTGAAGTCGCTACAAAATCAAGAGTGCGCTGTATTCGAGACCTATGTATACATTCGTGGTAAAGGAAATGATTTGGCCACAATATATTCTCCCCTCCATTTTTTTAAGAAACTTTACCGAGTTGTAATTTGCTTTTGAGTTTATTGAACAATAAACCGTATTTACCGTACCGAAAATTCTTCCCAAGGGTATATACAAAATTAAGGCTATATGAAATTATACACAACACACATATTTTGCAATGTCATTTCTAATTTACAACGTTCAAGGAAAATACAATTTTCCACCTATTTATGAAGAGTAAAATTATGTTCACCAAATTGTTGTAAAGCGTTCGATTTATTTTACATATTTTTTTAATTAGTAGTATCGTGTAAGAACACCTGCCCCCCGTTTATTATTAAAATCAATAGAAAAATTTGCTGAGCAACGCCTAAACAAAAGACCTTTAATTATTTTCCATGCATTAAATTAATTTATTAGAGCGGTAATTATTTTTTTGGTGGCTGCATTACAAACAAAACGTGAGTTTTTTTTAAGTCGAGTAGACATTACCTGGTGCAATGTACCTTCATGATGTGGTGGTGGTGCGTAATTTTTTTTTATTTAAATAAAATACACAAAATAAATTTGTTAGATTTTCCATAGATATGTCCGAATAAAAACTGGGAAAACTGTTTTATTGCTTCGAAATCTTTGAAATGACCCCCTGAGTATTTTTTTATATTTAGTATTTGTCTGTGTGCTTGCTTTCATAAGCTCTCTCAGCTTCACGAATATGGTTGTCGTGTTCAATTTTTAAATCACTCATCTCCTGTTGATTTCCTGGACTTCACAAAATGGCCGTCCTTTAAAGATTTATTTGAGGCTACTGTACACAACAATGAATCAATATCTCGCGTACACAAATTTCAACTATGTTGACTAATGTTCAACAACATTTGTTAATTACCGATGCTAATTACCTAGAAGCATGGGACAAGTTAAATCAACGATTCGACAAAAACGTACCATAGTAAGTACAATAATTAAATCTTTTTTAGATCAGCCTGTTATCCACCACGCTTCAACATATGCCCTCAGAAACCTCTGATGAACTACTTCGAGAATTGAAAGCTTTAGGGCCAGCGTGCGAAACCCGTGATCCATGGATTTTACATTTACTCCTTAACATGTTAGATGATTGAACAAGAGAGCCGTTCCAAGTGTGGACGATATATTGAAGTTTCTGCATGAACAGAGACTTTTTCGGGATGCAACGGTGCCTCATGAATCACGTGTGGGTTGCTTCCTGCCCAGTAACGCATATTTTGCTTGTTGACAAATCCATTTAGCCAAAAGTGAGCCTCATCGCTGAAGATGATTTTTCGGTGAAAATCTGCATCATTTTCGATTTGCTCTTGAGCCCAATTCACGAATCGGCGTCGCTTCAAATGGTCGAACTGAAGCCCTGGCGGCTGCGATGTTTTCAATACTTCGAGCACTTCTTGCTCTCGAGGGCACCGGAACATTATGTGGCGAAAACGTAGACTCAAATTTTGCCACAGTCGCAAAACTGATTTCACTAACATCGGACGTAAAATAAAACAAACGAAAAGGGCAGTGTTGGTGCTTTTTATTTTGTTATAATATATAATATAAAATTGTAATTTAGTGAGTGATAATGTGAACATGAAGGCCCTTTTTTTCCCCAAAAAAGACTTCTTCGAACACCGTAAGCCGAACACCATCTACATCAAACTTGAACCAGCTTCATGTAGAAAATTGAAATATTACAAGTACAAGTGTAAATCAAGTGGGTAAAGTTCAACATAGTCCAAAGAAAACACCTATACAAGTAATTAAAAGTGCTTCTTCGACAGAATTAGTTATACCGCCGTTTAAAATTTCAAATCAAAACAGCGAAGAAAAAATTAATTCATCAGCAAATGCAATGCTAAACGAAAACAATAAGAATGAACTCAGTGCGACGAACTCTAGTGACCGTGGTCAGTTTGAAAATAATCTAGTGCAAACGGGATTGGATAGGTATATCACTGTTCAATCTAAAAGAAAACGTAGCCCGAGATCTGCTCAGTTTGCTGGCAGGAGCAAAGTGACACGGACTGAACTACGTGTTAACCAAATACCGCTTAACAACCGATTCTCTAGTTTAGAGGTCGCTGACCTAAATACAGCGCCGAAATCGAAACCTGAGAAACCGCCTCCAATTTATTTAAGGGAAGCATCTAACAATGAACTGGTTAATAAAATCGCATCATTAACAGACTCTAAATTTAATATTGCCCCGCTCAAAAGGGGTAATATAAACGAAACAAAGATTCAAACCTTCGAAATCGATGGCTTCAGAGCCCTAGTCAAACATTTTGACGAAGTTGGTAAAAAATATTACACATACCAGCTAAAAAGTCAAAAAGGGCTCACTGTTGTGCTAAAAGGAATTGAAAGCTGCGTAGATGTTAGCGACATACAAGCTGCACTTGCTGCGGAAGGTTTCCATGTCAAATCTATTGGTAATATAGTAAACCGTGAGAAGGTACCCCAACCAATGTTCCGTTTGGAACTAGAGCCAGAGGAAGAAAAGTCAAAAGGAGTTCACAAGATTTACAACCTAAAAAATTTGCTACATCGCAAAATAGTAATTGAAGAACCTAGGAAGAGGTCAGGACCAGTTCAATGCATAAAGTGCCAAGAATACGGACACACGAAAGCATACTGCAGCTTAAACGATGTTTGTGTTATTTGTGGTGAACTTCACGACTCCAAACAGTGTGGCAAATCTCGCAATGACCCATCTGTGAAACGTTGCAGTAACTGCGGTGAAAATCATACTGCAAATTACAGGGGATGTGCAGTGTATCTGGACTTAACACGGAAAATAAACCCTAAAATGAGAGCTGAGTAACGAATGCTCAATATGCAATTTAATCAGAGGGCCATGTTACCAAAAAATACAATAGTCACCAAACCTGCGAGTGCAAACACACAAAATGATAACTTGGAGACGTTTGACAGCAGTTTTGCTCAGCCAGGTGTTTCTTATGCAAACATCCTAAATGGTAACAAACCGAAACCCAAAGTTCGTTTTAATGAAGAGGACCTAAATATTCATACCACGCTAAATAAATTAACCGAGACCATCCAAAGTTTCATGACGCTGATGGAAAGGCAAATGAGCATGATGATGCAAAATATGAATACGCTTATGCAAATAATAGTTAAAAATCAAAAATGACAGTTCTAAAAATAGCTATTTGGAATGCGAACGGGCTTCCGCAACATAAAGATGAGGTACACACCCTTCTTATCGAACAAAATATAGACATCATGTTAATATCTGAAACACACTTCACCAAACACAATTTTTTTAATATTACCGGCTATTCCGTTTATGACACCAAACATCCGGATGGGAAAGCACACGGCGGCACCGCAGTCTTGATAAAAAGAAGGTTAAAGCACTACGAGCTCCAGGAATATGCTAAAGATCACATCCAAGCTACAACTATTTGTTTGGACGAATGGTCTGGGAAATTTGTAATATCGGCTGTTTACTGTCCACCGAAACATGCAATTAAAAAACAGCAATTTATCGACTACTTTAATCAGTTGGGAATCAAATTCCTAGCAGGAGGTGATTACAACGCTAAACATGTGCAATGGGGTTCGAGGCTGACGTCACCCAACTGCAAGCAACTCTACGAAGCAATAAACGAGAAAAACCTTGACTATTTATCATCTGGACATCCCACTTATTGGCCTACCGATAGAAAGAAAATTCCTGATTTAATAGATTTCTGTGTAATACGAGGAATAGCACGCACCAATGCTCAAGTCGTTGACTGTTATGATTTATCATCAGACCACTTACCAATAATCGTAACACTAAGTACGCAAGCATTAAAAACTGAACCACCCCAACGTTTAACAAACAAACTAACGAAATGGGTTCTGTATAGAAACATAGTTGACGTAAATTGTCATCTGGATGTCCCACTGCAAACACCAGAAGATATCGATGCCGCGATAGAAAACTTAAGACAAATAATGGAAATGGCTGCAAAAAAAGCAACTCCGGAGTACCAAAATTCGGAAAAAATAGTAAGCTTTCAAGTAACATTCAAAAGTTATTGGCAGATAAGCGGGCGACTCGGCGGCTATGGCAGCTGCACCAATCTCCTTTTCATAAATGGAAATTAAATACAGCTATTAAAGCTCTAAGAGAAGCAATACGGGAAGAACACACAATCTTGGAATGCAGAATTACCTAAGTGAGCTCACAGCAACAGAGAAAACAGATTACTCACTGTGGAAGGCAGCAAGAAATGTAAAAAGGCCAGAGCAATCGAACCCACCGGTAAGGAAACCAGATGGTCATTGGGCCAGAAGTGATTTAGAAAAGGCTATCGCTTTCTCTAACCATCTACAAAAAGTGTTCACTCCAAACGAAAAAAAATAATGACTGCGTACTACCACAGTTTACGAGGGACGAGTCGAACCCAAATCCAGTAAAATTTAAATGGAAATGCGTCAAAACGTTTATCAAAAACAGGATAAATCCTAAGAAAGCTCCAGGCCATGATCTAATAACTGGAAAAATGATCAAAGAATTACCCGATAGATGCATAAAATATATAACATATATTTTTAATGCGATTATGAGATGTGGATACTTTCCCCAAAAATGGAAAATATCTCAAATAATCATGATTCCCAAGCCAGGTAAAGACGAAACCCAAGTCTCGTCGTACAGGCCAATAAGTCTACTTCCGATAATTTCAAAGCTCTTTGAAAAGATGCTACTAGAAGAACTAATACCTATATTAACTGTAGGTCGCATTATACCAGATCACCAATTGGGATTTAGAGAGCAGCACGACACAATAGAACAGGTGCACAGAATTGTAAACACAATTAAGCTCTCCTTAGAAGAAAAGAAATATTGCTCCGCAGTTTTCTTGGATATTGCGCAAGCTTTCGACAAAGTATGGCATGAAGGATTAAATTACAAAATTAAAACTGTTCTGCCTAGATAATTTCATGCAATTCTTAAAAACTACTTAGCCCAAAGGATGTTCCAGGTGAAACAAGGTACGGCCACTACTGATTTAACCGAGATAAAGGCAGGAGTACCGCAAGGTAGTGTATTGGGACCTGTGCTATACTTGTGGTTCACAGCTGACTTACCAATAACTAAAAACATAATCACTTCAACTTTTGCTGATGACACAGCTATATTGTTTTCACACAAAAATCCTCAAACAGCATCGAGAGAATTACAAGAACATCTGCACAAAATAGAAGATTGGCTAAAAACTTGGCGGATAAGGAAACGAATGAATGTAAATCAACACATGTAACATTCACCCTGAATAAACGCACATGTCCGGCAGTAAAATTAAACAATATCACAATTCCTCAACAAACAAACGTCAAATATCTCGGTCTTCATCTCGATAGAAGATTGACATGGAAAAAGCACATTGAAACAAAACGTAATCAACTAAAAATAAAATTTTCTAATGGTTGATCGGAAGAAAATCGAAACTCTCTGTAGACTGCAAGGTTCTACTATACAAAGCGATCCTAATCCCCATATGGACATATGGTATCCAACTATGGGGCTCAACTAGTGCCTCAAATATAGAAATTGTACAAAGAACGCAAGCAAAGATACTTCGTAGCATTACAAATGCGCCCTGGTATATTCGAAACAGCAACATCCATAGAGACCTAGGAATTAAAACGGTCAAAGAGACAATAAAATCATGCAGTCTAAAATACCATCTGAAACTGGAATCACACCCTAACGAATTAGGTAGAGCACTACTAAGGCAACCGAAATACAAACGGCTTCGCAGAGCAGATCCTCTAGATTTAATCAACTGAAATATTTAATAATTACACGCATGTTGACCTGCACACTTAAATTAAGTAATTAATAATAATTTAAAAATAATAATGCATACTAATATTAAGTACTAACATAGGTTAAGGCTTAAGTAAAAAAAAAATATATAGTTTTTAAGAATTTCACACTTCTTGTTAGTTTCGTATAAAGAAAGATACTAGGTCAAGTGGCCTCGTTCATTGAAGTCTTCTTTCAACGACAGGGTTATCTATCATATGGCGAATTTAGGGGTTTCCATGTTCCTGGAGCCTTATTTCGTGTTTGGCGGCGTGCTTTTTTATTTCATCTTTGATGTATTCCATCTGTAAGTCCCTGTGAAGGTCTTCATTTCTTGTGTACCACGGAGCATTTACGATGCTACGGAGAACCTTGTTTTGAAACGTCTGTATCATTTTGGCATTTGTTTGCTAAGTACATCCCCAGAGTTGAATACCGTAGGTCCATATCGGCTTCAGTATTTGCCGATATAGCAGCAGCTTGTTGTATATTGTAAGCTCAGACCCTCTACCTATGAGCCAATACATTTTACTGAACTAAATATTAAGTTCTTTTTTCTTTTTGACGTGCTCTCTCCACTCTTGAGCTTGGCATCGAGAGTCATGACCAGGTATTTAGCTTTGTTTGCATATGGCACCGGTCGTGAGTTAATTTCTATCGGTAGATGGGAGGCCTTTTGGTATGTAAAGTTAATATGCGTGAATTTCGTTTCATTAAGCTTAATTCTCCAGCGCTTAGTCCAGTTACAAACCTCATTGGTAATCTGCTGGAGTTTGTGGCTATGGTTTCTTCATCTGTTGTTGGAATATCCCTTGTATATAATAAATACCGGATTGGTCCTAAGACACTCCCTGTGGGACACCGGCAGAGATTTTCTTTAGTTCGGAGTATTCATCCTCATATTTCACACGAAAATGTTTATTGGATAAATAAGATCTTAATAAGATCTTAGATCTTATGGCAAAGAATTGCCTCGGCAGATCTCTGTGCAGCTTGAATTCCAGTCCACTGTGCTACGCTTTATCGAATGCTTGGGCGACATCCAGAAATATGCTGGAACATACTTTTTTACGTGCTAACGTTCTTTTAATAATATTGGTGATTCTATGCACCTGTTCAATTGTGGAGTGCTTTTCCCTGAATCCAAATTGATGTGGAGGAATTAGTTGTCGGTCCTCAATTATTGGTTTAAGTCTTTTTAGTAATAATTTTTCAAAGAGTTTTGACATAATTGGCAGCAATGAAATTGGCCTGTATGATTTTTTATCGTTTGGTCGTTTATCAGGTTTTGCTATCATTATTACTTCTGCTACTTTCCATTGCCACGGAATACATTTTAACCGAAAGCTTGCATTGATTATGTGTAATAGCTTACGAAATCCTTTATCTGGTAGAGCCTTGATTATTTGGCAAGTAATTAAGTCATATCCTGGGGCTTTTTTAACATTCATGTTGCTTTTCACTTCTTCTTTTAATTCTTTGAGAGTTACTGGGCGTATATCGAAATCATCTAGCTTTTGGATTGACATTATATTTTCAGTAGCCATTTGCCTTGGTAGTGGTTGGAAAGTATCCTCGAGATACTCCGCAAACAGATCAGCCTTCTCTTTAGGACCTCTTGCCCAGGTTCCATCCTCCTTTTTAAGTGGAGGCACTTGCATTTTGGGTCTTTTGGGTCCCTTCGTCGCCTTCCACAGAAAATAATCAGAATTTTTTTCATCGGTTAGGCTAACTAGATATCTGTTGATTGATGCATTTTTAACTTCTTTAAGAAGAGGTTTGAGACTGTTACCTAAATTGTTAAGAATTGTTTTGTTCTCCGGTGTTCTAGTTATATGCCAGGTTTTACGTGCTTGTCATTTTTGTCTTATCAACTCTCTAGCTTCCATTGGGTAGGAAATGTCAAGTTTCTTCTTATTTTGTATAATAGAGGTACTTGCCAAAGCAGCTTAGTGAATTGCTTCATTGAGTTGTTCTAATTCATCTTAGAAAGAGGTCCCAAATTGTTTTTGAATTTGTTAATCTGGTGGATGCACTCTCTCTTATAATAACCATTTCACTGATTGTCATGATAACCGAGGAATGATCCGATACTAGAGAATTACTGTCTTCAATGTGAATGTAGTTCTGGGATATACCTCTTGTACATAAAAGTCTATTAAGTCAGGTATCTTCGTTCCATCACTGGGCCAGTATGTTGGGGAACCACCAGAGTAAAATTCACATTTTGATGTCTGCCCTACTTGAAGCAATTGTTTACCTTTTGATGTCGTAAGTCTAGATCCCCGGTGTTTATCGCATTAAAGTCACCTCTAATAATAAAATCACGTCCAAGCGATTTAAATAGTTTAAGGTAGTCCTCCCTTTTCAAGTTATGCCGGGGAGGACAATATATTGCAGAGGCAGTAAGCTGTCTGTGATTAATTTGGATCCTTACAGTAGTGACTTGCATTGTTTCTTCCTCGATATTTGATTCTAAATGGTGTTTTATATTTTCTTATATTAGTAATGCCGAACCACCCCATGCTCTTTCCGCTGGATGAATGGAGTGATATAAGTTATAACCCCGTATTTTAACAAACAAAGATTTAACTAAATGGCTTTCTATTTCTGGAATATGTTGCACAATGCCATTCGCATTCCAGATTGCTATTTTGAAAGTTGTGTTCTTACTTAACATTTTTTGTTGGATTGCGTTGAGGGAGTTGCATTTTCTTCAGTTGATCAAGTATCATGTTGTTCAGATTACTTTGGTCATCTAGCCGCTTTGTAATAGTTGCAATGCTGTTGATAATGATTTCCATAATTTGGTTACTTTCAGAGCCCATTTGGTTGAACCCAAACCTTTCACTACCTGCGCAAAACAACTTCTTTGCTCTGTATTGCTTGGTGGTAGGTTTTGATCCATCTGGTTTGATATTTGAACTCTTCGATTTTGGTGATTTGCGGTTGATTTCTTGTTTTATCTCTTAATTTTTGTAGTTGTTTAGCAACCTCACAGCCTCGATAATCAAGAGGATCTAAAAGAAAGAAAGATCTATCAAAAAATATATACGAAGTGATTACTGATTTACTACTTTAGCCACCTCGCAATCGCCCAAAGGTACTCCCAGGAAGGATTGGAATAACTTGTGAGTTTTTTGTAAAATAAATATTTATTGTAAACTGGGTCCATTTCATCTAGTTATTTTCTATATTTTTATTGATGGTGCTCTTAACTTAATTTAGATACTGAAATTGATTTAATTCTATGATGACGCGTATTCAAGTATTTCATTTAGGTTTCTAATAATTAAAATCATAGTTCTTAGTTGTTAAATTAATTTAGCCATTTTATTTTTTTTAGTATATTTGAATCATTAAATCATAATGGAATAGATTTTTTTTCTATTTGTTGATTGGGGGTGGGAAGGATTTCATGGGTGAAAAAAGGCGTTTTAGTTTTGAAAAAAAAATTAAGAATTACGGATGTTTGAAACACGTATAAAGATTTGTGCGATCTCGTGTTTTCGGTGGCATGGAACCCTCCATTAACAACTTAGAGCTACCAAAAGCTAATAGGCTAGGAATTCTGAACCTGCAAGGATCTCTAATACTACAGTATCAGGATGTGTTTAATGTTACAACTTATGAGAAAATGTACTTGAGCGAACTATCGTTTTTCCTCTTTATAGACCACCGTTTCCTCTCACAAGTTTAATAATTATTAAATTATGTAAAGTTGGGTGAAACTAAAATCGAACAAGATACCGACAGATGAACTGACAAAAATAAAAGTTGTGTTTTTTCTAAGAACAACTTGAACTAAATTAAAACAATCATTAAGTTAAAAAAAGATAATGTTGGTTACGTGTATCAACTACCTTATTGATTTGCATATACCCAAATTTAAGTTGGTCCTCTTGAGTCGTTTTCTATCCCAATCCAAATCTTACTGCTTTTATAATAAAAAAATTAATTTACTTTTTCTAAACTATCAATCCTAAATCTATCAATACGATATACTACCGAGTCGCTAGAAGAAGAAAATTAAGAACCGCACCTAAAAAGATTTTCAATCTTTAACAATAGACAGAAATGTCAAAACATCATAAAAGTTTTCCGATTTTGAAATTCAAAATTATTTTCCAAAAAAATACCCAAACTAAACCACACAGCAAACAAAAGAAAAACTTAATTTTAAAATGTAAATACAAACAACTATCAAACTAAACTCTTCAATTTTCGTTTGGTTTTATCTGTTCAGCAGCACAAAACAACAGAAATATAATTCAACAACTCATTGTTTAGTACACTGCATAGCATAATTTATATAAGAAAATGGGATTTTCCTCTTTTCAGTTTTTTGTATTGATATCACAAAAGGAAAACTATGGTACAAAAGTAAAATCCATCAGTTTCCTTATTTTCCGTTGTGAATGTATTTTGTTCTTCGACTTGCTGTTTGAGTTTTGAAAAGAATGAACAACACAAAATCGTCAACAACATTTTACTGTTTTCATTTTCGTATAGCACAGACATACATACGAGCGTATTAAGAATAAGATCAAATTTTCATCTACTTACTATAAAAAGTATAAACACATCTTATGTTTAAAGAAAAACTAGGAAATTTTATTTTATTTATCTGATAAGAAAAACTAGACAAGTTTTTTTTTTTTTAATATGAAGCTGTTTTTACTTTTGTTGGATCTTGCGATATATAAGGTTTAATATGAAATATAAATATTTCGCTTTTTCAGTTTCAGTTCCAAGTAGTTTGTATATGAGAATGCTCTAGTACATAAATGGTATACGGTTCGAGAACGGGAAGCAAACTAAATAAAGCACTATACTCGTAATAAAACGTCAATAAAATTCGAAAACTTTGACAACAACACTTCCATGGTATCTTGGTAAACATAATACCTAATATAGAAATTTAGTTTAGAAATAGTTTTTCAATTACTTGCTGTATTTTGGATTAGATCAAGAGCACTTGTTATTTGGAAAGCAAGGTATTTTTATAAATGTAATTCAATGTGTTTACGGTAAACGGTAAATCTGCTTAAATAAAATTAAAAGGTATGGCTTCTATTGTTGGGTGAGTGAAGTTAGTAGTTATGTTACTCAATGCACGGTAACAAATTTCAGCATAGAATTTATTTCAAATCAATGTGAATAACAGGTTCCAAAATTACCAAAACCGGAAACAGACATGTAAATGTGGAAAATTTTACATACATCTTAATAAACACATTATTTATTTATTTATTTATTTATTTATTTATTTATTTACCAACAGTATTAATTTACATCTGGTATTTTTAAAATTAGATTTATTTATATAAATCAAATTTGAATAAAAAAAGTTTTTAGAATTCTTTTAAATTCATCTCTGGACAAATTAAAATCGAACACGGTAGATACATTATTAAATACACGGCTAGAATTACAAACCGGGTCCGACATACCAAAATTAGACCCATGGAAGTGCAGATTAATCACTAAGCCTCGGTGTCTGAGTGATCTCACTGGGGCACGTATTGAAAACAAGGATAGTAGTTGTGAACAATCAATTCGGCCCATTATAACGTCGCGCGCAAACATTGCGGAAGAAATTTGTCTTCGAACGAACAATGGTTCAATATTCAATATCAAACAACGGCCTAGATACGGCGGAAGCACATACTTAGGAGCGTTTACCTCTCGAGGAAGTCGCCTTAAGGTAAACAGCATAAATCGCTTCTGGATTGATTCAATACGGTTAGAGGAATTGATATAGTACGGATTCCAGACAATTGACGCATACTCCAAGTGCGATCGAACAAATGAAGCAAAGAGGACTTTTAGAGTATATGGATCATGAAAGTCTTTGGAGAATCGGATTAAAAACCCTAACATTGAATTAGCCTTATTAATACATCTGTCAATATGGTCCTTAAACGATAAATCTCGTGAAAACAAAACCCCTAAATCTAGAAAAGAATGAACTCGCTCTATCATAACGCCATTTAAGAATAAACTATTATCATGTCCATTACGTTCATAACGTTTTCTAGAAAGTTCATAACTTTACATTTCAAAACGTTCAGGCAAAGCTTATTCAAGCTACACCAGTCGCAGAAAACGTTTAATTCCTGTTGTAGATTTAGCAGATCGCGATCATTTCTAATCTTACAAAAGATTTTTACATCATCAGCGTAAATCAGAAACTTACAATGTTTGAAGCACCGCTTCACATCATCTATGAATGCAATAAATAGTAGAGGTCCAATGTGGCTACCTTGTGGGACGCCAGACAAAACATTGATGTCTCTAGATAAAATATTATTTAAAAAAACTTTTTGAGTTCTGCTCGTCAAATATGAAAAAATCCACTTTAAAGGAAGGGCATCACACTTGTTGAGCTGTCCCAGTTTCTTTACCAATAAAACATGATCAGCTAAAATCAGTAAACACTACCTCAACACCATCACCACCTTCTAATGCTAGCGTCAAAAAATTTGTAAACAAAGCAAGATTTGTCACAGTTGACCGTCCGGGGTAAAACCCATGCTGGTTTACTGAGATGGAATTTTTAATTAAGAAAAAGATGCGGTCCTTGACCATCGATTCAAATAATTTAGGAATAGCCGATAAGATAGAAATACCGCGGTAATTTTCGATATCCGTTCTCCGTCCACTCTTGAAAATTGGTTTAATGAAACTGGATTTCCAAATTGAAGGGAAAACCCCACTTTTCAAACTCCAAATTGAAGATGTTCGTCAGCGGCTGAACTAAGACCGAAGCACACTTTTTCAACACAAGCGGGTGAATTTTGTCCGGGCCACAACTCATATTCACATTTACATTCAAAAAAGCGTGCAGAACGTCATCGGTAGTAAATTGAAATTGAATGTTTGGATTATTATTAAAAACAAGTTCGTCATTCCCTCTCGAAGACGGGACCTACACATTTCCAAAAAATGCTGCAAACATGTCAGTGATAATTTGTGGATCACTAGCCGTCAAAGAATTGAAAGACATTTGCGAGGGTATACCTCTACAATTCCGTTTCGAATCAACATAACTCCAGAAACAATTAGGGTTGTTTCTAATATTCGATTCGATCTCGACAATATATAAATTATACAAGAAACGATTTAAAATTTTAAATTGAGATCTGAGAGCGCTAAATATTTCATAATTTACGGCGGATGGGTTTAATTTATATTTTTTATGAGCTTTAGATTTCCGATTTTTTAATCCTGAGAGGCGACTATTAAACCATGGCTCGCGCATCGACGAAACTACAGGTGAACGGGGAATAAATTGTTCAATTGCCAAGTTCATTATTTTATAAAACTTATCAATATAAGCGTCTAAACTACCCGTTATATATTGATCCCAATTAATATTGTCCAGAAACTCATTTAAAGCATTATAATTGCCCTTATTAAAATTGAAAGACTCACTAGAATTAAAATTTACGTTAACATTAACACAATTTTCAAATATTAATTGGATATGTAGTGGTATGTGAAAAATACTTGAAGAACCGCCGAGATCATTACAAGCAATGATTGTGCCATGTACTTCTACTGGAACGAACACCAGATCGAGGATATTGCTGCACTGGTTCTCGATGTTATTAATCTGTCTTAGCCCAAGTGAACAGATTGAGTCCATCACCAGATCTGAAGTTAGATCACCATTGAATGGCAGAAGTTCATCATCTACTGTAAGCCATTTTATTTTCGGTAAGTTAAGATCTCCCAAAATCATCACACAATCAAAATCAGGAGCTGCAGCTGCTAGTTGGTTTGAGAAAAATAAAGATAGCTCACCATATATATTAACTGAGGATCCGTATGGTATGTAAACAGCAACTATCAACACCAGCTTTCCATTGAAAGCAAGTTTAACAGCCAAAATCTCCAACTCGTTACTCCCAAGGTCAATAATATCCGCACGTATATCTTTCGTGACCGCTAGCAGAACTCCGCCACCTCTCGCTGTCGATTCAAGATCCGTATAACGATCGCGTCTGAAAACATAGTAGTCTGGAGGGAAGTACTCTGCAGAATTGTGCGAGCTTGTCAGCCATGTTTCCGTGATGACATCATATTCATTTTCCAACACTGATAGGTACATTTCACGCGATTTTGATCGTATTCCGCTAGCGTTGTGATAATAAATAGACAATGTGTTGGTTTCATCTGAGAGTGGCAGTGTCAGTTGAGCGATAGGTGCAGACAGCGGCATCGGATTTGAAGAAGGTATAAAATCAGTTGAGGTCGCAGTAGATATTGTTGCAACGTCGTTAGAGCTGAGCGTGGGACTAAAAAATTATTATTCATTGATTTCCGACGTGAATTTAAAAATTCTTTAATCAACACTCCAGAAGGCCACGCCGATGAATCCAGCATTTAGTTAAATTTGCTTACAGGAGTAACGATTTTAAATGATACATAATCGCGCTCATCATTACGTCGAAAGCAATATAATACAGGTTTCTCGACTTCAAATTTGTTTTTGATATACATCATGAGATCATCATCAGTAACGTCCTTGCATAATCGAGAAATAAAAATCCATCGTAGCGGTTCAACGGTACGCAAAGTAGAGTTCAAGTCACCACTACCAATAAACATTTTTTTTAGGCGAGTCCATATTATCGTCTAACGACTTAGCAGTTGAATCCGTTGTTATGCCATTATTCACACTACTCTTTGATCTTGTAAGTATTGGTGTAGCAAATTCCATATCAGTTTGTGTTGTTTTTTTTTTAATTTTACAGACGACGACTGTTGAGATGGTGTTGGTTTTAACAAACTTTCCACGTTATTACTAATAACGGCTGATGTTTTATTTAGCAATGACAAGGACGCTGATATAGCATTGATCGAATTACTCATATGATCGTTCGTTTCCTTGAGAATTTTATAAACATCGATACAAACACCACATCGCCATGAAAAATTTGGAATTATCGAAATGGCATCAAACACAGGTTTTTTAATTCCGGCGCATCCAAAATGAATAAGTTTCTTACATTCACCAGCACAAGTAAAAAAGTTTTCAGACACTTTGGCACTACATTCACAGCACGGAGACATTATTATTCAATTTAGAAAAAAAAAAAAATATTTAATAAAATCACAGTTATGTATTTATATCACAGATATTGATAGATTTTATGAATTTATGATTTTTAGCCGTTTCACAGTTATTAGAAAAATAGTTAATTTAACTGAAAACTAAATAACAAATTTATTAAAATTAAATCACAAAATGTAGATAAATTATTTAACCATTTATATATATTAAATTTTTAATTTTACGAGCAAATTGTACACGTGTGATCACATCGACCACCAGAACACAAGACCGTTTTAATAAAACAAGTGATATAATGTGTTTATTATGTGATAGTGTGTTTCGCCAAGTACTTACGGCACATAGTGTTAAAAGTATTACACACATCTATGATTGATTGATTGATTGATTGATTTTGAATGTACGACCAAGTTCTTAGGCTTGAGTTCCCGGATGACGCCGGGTCCACCGTACACCCTTTTTTACACATAACAAAACCGAAGGATTGGATAGGTTAGTTAAGTGGGACAGAATCGGCCCGGTTACAGACACCTAGGTATAGCCGATAGTTAGTAACACAAAGACAACACAATTCTAATCTACTAGATGAAGGATAAAGGCTTAATAGGTTAATGGATAACGATGGTATTGGTCTTCAACAATTGCTTCTTTAAAACGGCAACCTAAGAAAAAATATTATTATTTCACATGCATCTGGAATTTTCCTGAAATTTAATTCTATTAATACTTTTCGGCTTCCTAACCAAAATTGGTTGACTCGACCCGTTACAGACACCTATGTAAAGTCGTTAGTAATAAAATGACAACACAATTCTAAACTACACAATCAGCAATTACAATGAAGCATTAATTCACAAGCTTCTGTAAATTTCCTGAAATTTAATTCTAAATTCATATTTTCCGGCTTCCTAAATAATTGAAACATTTATTAATTTAATCATTCTGCAACTCCGCAACTTACAGTAGAATTTCCTGAAACCAAAGTTATTTGAACTATATTCAAAATAACTCTAAAATTCATAAGTACATTAGTATGTAACCGTTGCACAAAATAGCAAAAAAAAAAAAAAAAAACAGATTAACTAGATTAACTACCGGATTGCATTCAAATATCCCTTAAAATATCCATCCATTAAAATATCCTAAATAATTTAGAATTCGCAAAAATTTCGTATGTTTACTAAAATTTTTTTATAAAACTGATGAATTTTTCCCGACGCCCATCCTTTTTCACAAGGAAACAAATACTTATATCACTACTTTTGCACTAGTTCTGGAACTTCTTCTACGTTTGCTGGGGATATATCACATACAATTAATCTCAGACATGACACATGCGACTCGTTTATGACTTGTCACCTCGTATTAGACTTGTCATAAACGATTCATCTCAGACTGGTAACAAACGTAAATTAGTAATTAGTGTGTCGTCAATGGCTTTCCTGCTAGAAGGTAATATTTAAATAAAGGCAACTAGATAAATGTTGAAAAAATTATTCTAAAATGAATGATAAATAAGTTTATTTTATAATTTTTATAATTAAATATAAATCGTACCAGTATCTTAAAAGAGGGATAATATGTACTCGTATATTAAATATATTTGAATGAGATTTCCTGAGAACCGAATAATTTTAATATAATAGCTCGGCACTGTACATGTAGATTAATATTTAAAATAAAAAAACCTAAAAGTATTACACACATCTATGTAAAAAATTGATGTACAGTAGCCCGCCAAAAAATTAGAATCACTTTAAAAATTTGTTTAATAAATCCGTTTTTTTATCATTTAGTATGGCAAAACTTAAAAAAAACTACTTTTTTTTTACAAAATCCATTATTGAAGTTATATTTTTATAAACTTGTGTAAATAAGACAAATAATCTATTTAGTTTGTTGTTATATTCCCTTTAGTTTTAATGACTTCTTTAATTCTTTCAGGCATACTGTTTATACAGTTTTTTATCATCTGCTTAATTCCGACATCATTTTTCCAAATATCCTCAATGTTTTCCTTCAACATTTGAATGGTGTTATTTTGGCGAGCATACACTTTCGATTTGAGGTAAGACCAACAGTTTTCGATTGGGTTCATATCAGGGGAATTACCTGCCCAGGGAAGAATCGCAATATTATGTTCATCGAGCCATTTTCTGCTCTTTTTTGAATTGTGGCAAGGTGCGCCATCCTGCATCAAAGAGTATTCTGTTGCTGGCTTATTTAGGCTATTTTTATACGCTAACACGACATCAGTCAACACTCTAATGTACTGATCGCTGTTCATTGTTTCTTCAACAAAGTAAATTGGCCCAGGTCCTTCAGCAGAAATGCAGCTCCAAATCATCACCGAAGGTGGATGTTTCACTTTTTTTTGGATGCAATCGGCAGAATATCTTTCTTTAGGAAACCTTCGAACAAATTTAAAGGATTCTGTTACAGCTTCCAGCCGGCACTCATCACTGAAGATGACCTATCCCAATTTGAAAAAAAGAAAAAGTTGAATAGTATAGAAAACATTTCTCTAAACCACTTAACTCCCAATATTTTGGCATCTTACCTTATTCCAGTCATTCTGTGTGTAAGCCTGATGAAGTTTAGCCCAAATCAATCGCTGTTTTATCATATGTTTTGTCAGTTTTGGTTTTTTTGCTGGACGTCGACATTTTAGATGTTTCGTAGCAAATATTCGTTCGACGCTTCGAAGAGAAATATCCACCCCTCCATCGTTCAAATCTTTAACAATTTCTTTAGCTGGTTTTCTTCAGTTCTGTATTGCCATTCTAACCACTTTTCTTTTGACCCGTTCAGTTATTTTCGCTTTTCTTCCACAATTTCCTCTTCGGTTTATTATAAGACCACTACGTGTATTTTGCGAATTTATGGCTTTTGCAATTTTAGACACCGTTGGCTGACTCACATTAGTCTTTCTGGCTATTTCCCCATGTGAATACCTTTTATTGTCAAGGTACGCAAATATCGAAGCCTTAATATCGCGCGAAACATCTTTTTTTCTACCCATCTTCCTTAAAATGCTAATAGCTATTTATAATTTAAAAAAATACCGAAATTAAACGAAGGTAGAGCAAAATGTAGTATCGAATTTTACTTACCTAATAGCGATACACAATTAAATCAAAAAAGAAATACCAAAAACACAATTAATCAGCGTAAATTATGGAAAATTTTGCCTTTATTTTCAAACGTATTTGAAACGAAAAAAAACAGATGTTGTTTCTAACGAGTTACGATTTTAAATGCGCATTTTTTCGTTTATATACTCGTTTATATTTTAGTGGAAACTAATCGTAAAAACATATTTGACAGAACAAATTTGTTTCTTTTTTAATTCTAGGTCATAGCTTACTAGTTCCGTTGAAAACATTGAAATTGCATAGTGATTCTAATTTTTGGCGGTATACTGTATTCATTCCCGTTGCTATGAGCAAATCGAACAAATATCCTCCATGGTATGACGATCAACTTATCAGTTTTAAAATAATTTACTTATAAAGAAAACCTCAAATTATGTTCCCAGGATATAGTAAACAGAAATTTACTGCTTACAACCGAAATTTTGAATCCTATTTTGAACTGAGATACAGAAGCTATATTCACATTCTAAAGGATAAACTATATGTTTGCTAAGTTTTTCCGAACTGTTTATAAAGCAGAGGACATTGATAGTTATAAAGATCCAACCACTAGTGAATATAGTACATTCATATTTACTCCACACATCGAGCCAGAAGACGTCCAGGGAGAATTGGTAGGATTCGGAGAAGGATGTGGTCCTGATGGTATTCCGGCTTAATTTTTTTAAAATTCCCTTTAAGCATTTTGTCCAATCAGTCATCAAAATTGGCAACTTTTCCACATAAGTGGAAAATAACTAGAGTGACCTATTTTCAAAACTGGATCTAGAAATTATATTTCTTGCTACAGAGGTATTACATCTGTATCTGATATACCTAAATTATTTGAACAAGTAATATGGAACTTATTCACAGTAGTGCTTTCGCGGTATTTATCACAATACCAACATAGCTCTCATAGAATTTACTAGCTATTATATTGAAGAAATTGAGAAGAACAAACAGGTTGACGTAATATACACCGATTTTGCAAAAGGTTTCGACTCCATCAGCTATTGTAGAACTTTGGAACACATTTTCAAGTTCGGATTTTCTAGTCAGTTTGTAGCCAGGTTCAAATCTTATTTGAGTAATCGAATACAATACATTGAAATAGGAGGTAAAACGTCGAATAGAATGCAAGCAATCACAAGGCTCTCATGTTGGCCCATGGATTTTCATAATCTTCATTAATGGTATTACTGAAGTGCTAATATCCTAATGTTCGCAGATGACCTCAAAATCTACAAAGCCATCGAGTCAGTCAACGATGCTAATAAACTACAGGAAGATATTGACAAGATATTCTTGTGTAAGTTCAGTGCAAATGAGATAATAGCAAGAAATTAAAAAAAGGTAATTTTAACAAACCAGATTCCTCGGTCTAAAGAAATCAAAATGGTTTTCAAGCAAAAATTAACAATCCACCGAACCAACAAAATTTCGGTGTTCAAAATTATAATAGAGATTTTAATCAAAGTGTTCAGAGAAGAATCAATCCGAATGAAAAACCAATTCCCATGGAGGTAGACCCGACACTGAAATCTCTGTATATGTTTAATAAAAAGCTTATAAATAATCATGAAATTGACAAGATCCCGTAAAAGATCAAGACGCAGTTGAAAATTTTCAACAGGACGAAAACTCGGACACGGAAGATTACACTTCCTACCTTATTTAGTATGCCAAAACAAAGAAACTACCAAATCAATAAAATTGTTAATTGATACTGGGGCTAATAAGAACATTATTAGACCAGGTATCATTCCAAAAGAATTAACAAAAGGAGAAGTTTCTGCGAAAAATAAACTTATTAAAAGACAACTTACCCGAACAAGTATACTATGAAATAGAATTTCATAAATAAAGGGTGTTTTTTTAAGAGGTTGCCGATTTTTTTTTTGAATAAAACACATATAAAATTATGAAATGACCAAAATTTTTTTTTATTTGGTAGATAATTTTTTGGCATTTAACATTTAAACACAATTTCTGGCATATGGCTACCACGACTATTTTTCACAAATGTCATTCTGGAGGTCCAATTTTCCAGCACTTTTTCAAGCATTTGAGGGCGTATGTCAGCAATGACACGTTGAATATTGGTTTCCAAAGCGTCAATCGATTGAGGTTTATCCACATAAACCAATGACTTCACGTATCCCCACAAAAAGTAATCGAGTGGCGTCAAATCGCACGAACGCGGAGGCCAATTCACCGGACCATTTCTCGAAATAATGTTGTCGTTGAAAGTTTCTTTCAATAAATCGATTGTTTCACGTGCTGTATGGCAAGTGGCACCATCTTGTTGAAACCACATTTCATTCATATCCATATCTTCAAGATTTGACAACAAAAACTCATTTAACATGGTTCTGTATCGATTTCCATTCACGGTAACGCGTCGTCCTTCCTCATTTTTAAAGAAATATGGACCGATGATCCCACCAGCCCATAGACCGCACCAAACAGTACATTTATCAGGATGCATTGGTAATTCTAGAACGGCGTGTGGATTATCTTTGCTCCAAATGCGACAATTTTGTTTGTTGACGTATCCATTTAACCAAAAATGCGGCTCATCACTGAAGAGAATTTTACGGTAAAAAAATGGATCTTCGTTCAATTGATTTAACGACCAATCACTGAATTCACGGCGCAAACGATGGTCGTGTGGCTTTAATTCTTGCACCAATTGAATTTTGTATGGCACCAAACCCAAATCTTTACGTAAAATTTTCCATAAAGTCGATGGACAAAGTCCAATTTGCTGAGCACGACGACGAATCGATAAATTGTCGTTTTCTTCGACACTGGCCTCAACGACAGCAATATTTTCTTCTGTACGAACTCTTCTCATTCTTGTCGGTGGCTTGGCATCCAAAAGAGTGAATGTAGACCGAAATTTGGTAATTACGTTCTTTATGGTGGTCTCTGACGGACGATTATGTGCACCATAAAATTCACGAAGTGCTCTATAAACATTTTTAATTGAACACTGATTTTGAAAATAAATTTCCACGATTTGAAAACGTTGTTCTGGAGTTAACCTATTCATAATGATTTGTCAAACAATACTGAGTAGAAATGCCACTTTGAGCTGTCAAAACAACTGTCATAAAATAAAACGACATCTATCGGAAAAACAAACCTCCTAAAAAAACACCCGTTACTTTGATGGAATTTTAGGGTCGGGGAACACATGGCCAAAACTAATGCAAGAATTGATTATAAATCAAATTCAATCACGTTAAATAATGAACCATTTAAATTTCTTCGTTATTATTTCACGGAAAACTTCTATCACCATACAGTTACGTTTAAAACATCACAAAGTGGTGACTGGATTGTAACAAACTATGCAAAACTAAATGATGACATAACTATACAGCCAGGTCTGTATACAGCGAAAAATTCAACAACAACGGTGAAAATTCTGTTTAATGAGCCAGACCCACCGAAAGAATTACCTAAGTTGCAACTGACAGTTAATAACTTTGATACAGTGGAACCCATTCCGGTAGAAATTATTTCCACAAGCAGTCAAGAAACTATTAAAAAATTGATCCGAGTGGAACATCTTAACCTAAACGAAAAAAATGAACTAACAAAAGTAATTCACAAAAATCAACAAGTATTGCTGAAAAAAAATGAAAAATTATCAGCAACAACCATCATAAAACATAATATAATTACAAAGGACGAATCACCTGTTTACACAACAACATATCATTATCCTCATCATTTTATAAAAGATGTTGAGGATCAGATACAAGAAATGTTAGATAGTGGGATTACCCAACATTCTAACAGCCCTTATTCAGCTCCGATTTTGGTTGTCCCGAAAAAACTTGATGCATCAGGGACACGAAAAGTAAGAGTGGTCATAGACTATCGGAAGTTGAATGATAAAACAATAGACGATAAGTATCCTATGCCCCAAATGGAGGAAATCCTAGATAATTTGGGGAAATCAATTTATTTTTCGACGTTTGACCTAAAGGCCGGATTTCATCAGATTCCGATGGATGTGAAATGCCAAGCTAAAACAGCTTTCTCAACCGATAAAGGCCACTTTGAATTTTCACGGATGCCATTTGGTTTAATAAATGGTCCCGCGACATTTCAGAGAGCCATGAACAACGTTCTGCATGGCTTAATTGGAAAAATCTGCTATGTCTATATCTTGACGACGATTATCGTTGTCGGATATAACCTTGTTAATCATATCAAAAACCTTGACATAGTACTTCAAAAACTTTCAAAATTAAATTTAAAAATACAACTGAATAAGTGCGAGTTTCTAAAACGTGAAGCTGAGTTCTTAGGACACCTTATAACTCAAAATGGGGTTAAACCGAATCCAGATAAAATCAAAAATATATTAGAGTGGCCACTGCAAAAAAACTCCAAGGAAATAAAACAATTTCTAGGTGTATCTGGTTTTACTATCGGAGGTTCATTCGAGATTTTTCAAAAATAACAAATGCAATGACAAAATATTTAAAAAAAGATGAGACGGTAAATACAAATGATTCACAGTATATTACCTCATTTGAAACATTGAAGAGTATACTTTCCACAGATCAAGTTCTTTCATATCCAGACTTTACACTACCTTTCATCCTGACGACTAATGCGTCAGACTTCGCCCTGGGAGCCGTACTCTCACAAATCCAAAACAAGTTAGAGAGACCCATAGCATTTGCCTCAAGAACGTTAAATAGTACAGAAACCAACTACGCAACAAACGAGGAAGAGGCACGCGCATTAATATGGGCAGTGAAAAAATTTCAGCCATACCTCTATGGGAATAAGTTTACGTTGGTCACTGACCATAACCCTCTAACGTTCATTAAAACATCTGAGAAAATCGCAAAATTTTGAGATGGCGACTCGAGCTCGAAAATTATGATTATAATGTAATATACAAGGAAGGAAAAACCAATGTAGTGGCAGACGCTCTCAGCAGAATACCAGCATTAAATAACGAAAGCGAAGCCAACACTAACGAAACTTTAGCTGCCACCTCACAGGAACCCGAACCCGAAATTAACAACACGGACGGCAGTAGCGATATGGACACAATTCACTCAGCGAATACTCCAGAAGATTACTACATGCACTTCTCTGATCGTCCGCTGAATTACTACAGAAACCAATTGGTCTTTAAAATTTCAAGAATTCATACCATCATTTCTGAGAATATTTTTCAAAATTTTAACAGAATAATTATTTCAAAAAAGTCTTTTGAGTTGGAGGATATAACCACCTTTATCAAAACTCACCATAATGGGAAACAAACGGCGATTCTCGCACCTGAAATCCTTTACGGAAAAATTCAGGAATCGTTCAGAAACAACTTCTCGCAAAAAGGTCATTTAGTTTTCGTTACTAAAATGGTAGAAGATGTCACCAATATTGACCGTCAAAATACGATCATTATCAAGGAACATGAAAGAGCCCATAGAGGCATAAGAGAAGTGGAAAATCAAATCCGAAGATCATATTTTTCCTAATCTAACCAACAAAATTAGGAGCCACATTAATGCATGCACAATACGCAACGTTCACAAATATGATCGAAAACCATATAACATAAAGATATCCCCACAAAATGAGCTTTTTATCAATTGTAGACTCATTTTCAACATTTTTACAAATGATCCCAATAAATACGAAAAACTTGGTGGATATAACCAACGCCCTTACAAAATACTTTACACTCTTCGGTATTCCGAATACGACTGTCTCGGACCACGAGACGACATTTCAATCGATTCACTTCAAAGCATATTTAAATAACCTAAATATCAAACTAGAAAAAAAAATCATACTGATAAAAGACTTGCTTGTAAATCAAGGCGTCAACATTTCCCTGCCAGATGAAGCTTTACAGTATGCCACTCCAAAAATAGCGGTAAACAACGAAAACCTACTTTATATATTACAAGTACCACAACTAGAGGAAGAAACATCGGTTATAATAATGATCCAACCTGGTAACTTTTTGATCACCTTTTTGAACTGTTCAATAACATTCGGCAACAAGAAATTCCAATCGTACGAGTTTCAAACCGAAGTAAAAGAAGTTCAAGAAGCACTACACAACCTCCAAGCGACACGCCAGTTAATATTAGACCTTAATTTCGACGAAATAGGAAACAAATCCAGAACGTTTTCCTTAAACAATGGAGTCATCAACTGTGGATATGGTCACTATCAGGGGGCGTTCCCATTTCAACAATCGTACTGGTAGCATTACTTATTTATATTGCCATCCAGAGACATACAAAAATAGTTAAAGTGGAAAATTCCTCAAAAGCCGCTCCAACTACAGTACCAGACCTAGGGGACATCAAACTATGCTCAACACTACTGACAAAGTTTGGAATAAACCCGAATGACGAGGACGCCCTTTTAACACCCCCGGGAGGAATTATAATATCATAAATTGCTGAACACACACCTTTAAGCCATGCGCATTCCAAACTGCATGCAATAATAAGTAAATAGAATTCTGCCGAACACATAATTCTACCGGACGTACATACCACGCGCATCGGTCTCGTTGGTTTATACGCGTTTATACGCGTGATCCCAATTTACATATTTCGTAGAATAAGCAATATAATTTTAATAAATAGAAGTAGTTAAATGTAATTAAGTAAGTTTTTAGGTGATGTACGAGATGTCATATCAATAAGTACATAGTAATTATAAATTAAAATAAAATTAAATAAAGATTCGCTAAAAGATTCGTCAGTCGAAGAGGTTTATGTTCAAATATATATTGCGATAACGCTACTAACTTCGTTGGTGGAAGACGTCAATTAAATGAACTTGGAGAGTTGTTCTTCAATACAGAAAATCGAGATCATATTATTAAGGCCTGTGCTGAAGATAGCGTTTGCATATCACACATACCACCTCGATCGCCGCATTTTGGTGGCCTTTGGGAGGCCGCTGCCAAATCAGTAAAACATCACATGAACCGAATGCTGAATAATTCTGAACTCAAGACTTCTAACACCAATGTCTTCGGATCCGGCGGATAACGTGCTTACACCAGGCCATTTTTAATCGGTGAACTACTTACGGCGCCAATAGAACCTGATCTGTCTGCACTAAACGTCAATCGCCTAAGTTGCTATCAACTGACTAGGAGAAACCAGCAAGAATTTTGGGAGCGTTGGTCAAAATAATATATCGTCGTCAAAGATAGAACTAGGTACGATGGTTTTAGTTTCGGAGGACACTGTTCCGCCTCAGAAAAGGATGTTTGGTCGAATCGTCGAGGTGCATCCTGGGAAAGATGCCATCATCAGGATAGTAACAATTCGAACTAAGAATGGTCTTCTCAAAAGATCAATTCAAAGGCTTGCTCCACTACCCGTGGATGAAGAAGGAAGGTGTTGAAAGCTTGGGATGTCCTTTTCAACAGGCGGCAGATGTTGCAACGCAACAATGTATATCTGGTTTACGAAGCATTAATAATTTGAACTTGAAATTTGTATTTTGTATTACAGTTTTTTTTGGCATTAGTTAAAGATCAATCGAGCTAAGGAACTAAATAAAATATCGAGTAATCGCTTGTTTCATCGAAAGTTCCAATTGCATAAAACATTATTATTAGTGTCGTATATCTCGCGTGCCACAAAATACACCGTATCAGGTCATTTTGAGGCAAAAGTTGTAACCTGTTTCGATATTAATCTTACGAAACCCTACAACATTATTCCGTGCTTCCTCCATTCGTACAGTGCGGCTTGTTCAACGGTTGTTGCTCCTGTTATTTCTATACATCCCGCCATGCTAGAATGTTCCGTTTATTTTTCGCATTTCTCTACTACGAAGTCCACACAATAGAGGATTAATTCCTTTGCTTAACACCTATAATATGTTTCCCAACGAAAGCACAAACAGCAACAATAACAGTAAAAAGCTATTATCATTATTACTATTACAATGCGCTTAATACAAACACAAAAACCTATAACATCATCGTTACGATCATTATTTCGTTTAATCTTCTCATATACTCAATTTTGGTTCTTCCCAGATTCCTCTTATTCCAGAGTCGTTGCTTTGCTTTCTTTTTAATTTTTCACAACAGTTTCTATAATTTTGCTGTTAGCGTTTTATAAAATTTCGTTCCTTTTTTATCCAACAACAACAACAACGACAATTTTCTTATACTGTGCGCTCGGTGTTGTTGTTGCTGGCAGTGTTATTACTCGTATTGTGCCGTTTTGGTTCGAAAGAAAACTAGAAACAAATTGGAATGAAAATTTATAAACTTTTTATTTCTGTTTGTGTTTTCGTTTTGTTATTATTGGAAAATAAAAGAAAATTTTACTGCATAAAATATAAAATCTGGAAAATTCACGACAAAAAATCTGTGTGAGGAAAACAAAAAGCTGTACAGCAAATAATTTTTTTTAATAACTAAACTTGAGCTTTAGTTTCCTACGAATGTACTCACATAAACAGTTTTAGTTGGTAATAATTTTTGAAATTTGTACATAAAAATTAATTAAAAACGAAATGAAAATATTTTGTTAAAATTTAATAAAAGACGTTTGTAAAAAATGATAAATAGTTTTTAGTCTGTGTGTACCCAAACGAAACAAATTGAACAATGGAAAGTGCACGAACCTCCGAGCAAGTACTCAACAAAATCAATTTTCATTTACTTCATTTACCAATTTATCATTCGTATATAAAGCATCATGTTGACATAAATCGTGTTTTATTATTAATTTTCCACCAAAAGTCTTTAAAAGCACATTCACAACACAACATAAAAAAATATTTCGTTGGGTATGCTGTTCCCATTCACTTACAAATACACCACCAGTGCGATTCCGTTTTCCCATTCTTAAAAACTGTATACTACAACATTATGAAAATGAAATATCTTACATTTTCCAAAAAAAAAATATAAATTATTAAATTTAAACATTAAGATGACAAGTTTTTACGCGCGAACATAAAAATGTATCGCAACGTACATTGCTAATGTCTCTGGGGTGTATTTATGTAACTGAAATATTTTTTTGGGTATAAGTATTTACTGCGTATGAAGTCTTAATTGGTGTAAGAACTGATTCAATTACGACGTATTGTTTTTTGGTACTTAGGGCGGCTCTGCTTCCAGTTATCAATTAATATTCCTTGAAGAACCGACCAAGGTTGGTTGAATTGGATGTGTTTTGTAACAATAAGTATAAACATTTTAAAATTTAAATGTTAAATTTTAATTGTAATGCCGAAACATATAACTATGAGCTTTTCGTCCCTAAATATGAAATGACTAACCCGGATAACAATTTGAAAGTTTGGTATTGCAAAATAACCAATGTGGGACTGGAGGACCGTACGGTTTTCTATCAGACAATGTATTCCTCAAATACAACCAAAAAACGGGGTTATGGAAGACGTTGGGCGGTCCCTTTAATCGGAACACGAAAGGATAAACCATATTATTACAGTCCACATGATGATAAAGAGTAAGTAAATTTACCGAACTTTCTATCATAAAATTAATTTTAATTAACCGACCAATGTTGTGCAATAATAAGAATTTTGACAGGCCTCATTTTGTTTAAAACTATTTTTAGAAACCATACTTTGGAATATCTATGGTATTTATAAATAACCGACATGACACTGGAAGATCCTCGCGGTTTAACATAACAGTTTCTAACAAGAATTCATATAAATGAACCACATATAGGGTGCGCCTTAGGTATCAATAAATAACCGACGTGACATGGAACAGTTCAGGCAATTAGGAGGGTCATTTGTCGTACGAAGCTACGTAATAATTTCATATTTAGGAATGCCTTACCTATTGATGAATAACCGACGAAAATCGGTCAGTGTGAGTTACAGAATTAAGGTTGCTGTTAGTAAATAAAGGGTGTTGTGGAATATCTTAGGTATTGATTGAAGTATACCGATGTAAGCCTAATAAAAGCATTATTGGAATATCTGGGCACGTACATTTGACTTGAATTCCGCCTAAAAATTTGGATATCTTTCAAAACTCCATATACCTTGAAATTTTACCCGTATAAAAATAGTTTAAGTATATATATATATTTTCAATATCGGTGACCTCCAAAAATTTGTTTTCCAGCAAGGTAATATTTCCGGACTGAGTATAGAATATACGGAAAAATTTCTTTACTAAGGGAATTTCCACATGGAGAATTTTTATGTGGAATTCAAGAATACGCGTCCTGATCGGTTTAAGTGTTTATAAGCTAAAATTATTAGTCTTACCTGGCATTGCAAATGCATTTTAATGGATACCTCATTCGGCGAATTTCATTTTGACGAATTCTTTTTCGTGTTTTAAAAATGTTTCCAGATAAAATTTGCATTTATTATACGTTATAAATATCTACTCTGAAGCAAGTTATTCCTGCTTCAGAGTAGATGTTTATAACGTATAATAAATGCGTTTATTAAATTAAATTACTAATTTCAAGTAAATTAAAATTTATTCAAAATTCAATATAACCATATTACATATTAAAAAATTAAGCAAATTCGAGCATTAAAATATTTACTATTTTCATTATTTTAAAATTTAATTCGATTAGATACGATCAGTCTCATTGAAAAATTTCTTTTTGGTCTCAATAATTGCACAACTAAAGTGTTTAATTCATTAAAATAAATACATTATAAAATATATATTCAAAAATAAAATAAAAACAACTGAACTATGTCAAAAAAATTTCATTCGCTCGACTTTTACAAGTACAATATAAAAATAAAAGTTAAATATTTCAAAATAAAACGAAATTAAAATCGTGTATGCCTTATCATTATAGAATCTTTTTTCTGTTTCTAAAATTACTCCGCTTTAGGTATTCTTTCACGCTTAAACTTATACTTTGGGTAGTAACTGCAGTGATGGCCTTTAAATAATTATGGACACTACGCAGTAGTTCCAAAATATTTACGAGCTCAGCAAACACATGTTTATTTATGTCTAAACAGAAAAAAGTGTTACTTAGTACTCTCAATGTATGGCATATAAAAAAAATTCATATGTTATTAGAATGGAAATGCAATTCAAAAATATTCCCCGATTATGATTGTTTAGTCGATTACAAATAGAATCGATTCAGTACAACTTTTTTACTTTTCGTTGTATATTAATTTGATGAGGTTAGATAAGGCAATACCGAGTCGATTCCATTTTTGATCGACTCGACAATCATAACTATATATTAAGGATAATAATTCCCTGATTATAAAAATAAACTTCAAATAATTTATCTATAAGGTTTTATACCCTTTGAAAGTGAATTCTGTCCAGACCATGAATATTTGATTAACAATTCGCCGGAACATAAGTAATCTAGACAGTTTCTCACAGTTTTATTTACTTTATCAGCTGACAATTTATATAGATGAAGTGTCTGAAATATAACAAATGATTTATTATTTAGTTTATTGTATTAGTATGTATGAATAACTACCATTTGATCCATATAACCCTGTGATGATAACTTTGAGTTGAACGATGCTAAATGTTCCACAGATGTCATTGGAAAATGTGGGATTATAAACGTAGCATCTTTTAAAATTATATTTTCTTTTCGTTTCGGAAGAATGTTCATAACCACCTGTAAAACTTCCTTTATATCTGCTTGATTTTGCAATGTTTTATCTTGATTTTCCAATATGAGCGATATTTTCGATTTTGTCTCTTTAATGAATTTTTTATTGTTCCTTAACTTTTCTTCCATTTTTTCAATTTTAGAACTAACGTTTTTGCTGGGGTTCATTTCAGTTAGATTTTCTTTATTATTAAAAGTTTCTTCAATGAAACCGTTACATCGATATACTGGTGTTGCATGTATTTCTGTTATCAGCTCTGTGTGGTTACTAATCGGCGATAATGCTGGTAAATGGTGAGGTTTTTCTGTTATTAATCCTGAGTTGTTACTAATAGCTGGTAAATGCTGGTTTATTTCTGCTACCAGTTCTGTTTTGTTACTAATCGGTGTTAAAGCTGGTAACGATTCAACAATAATAAGGTTGGCTACTGGATCAAAGTTTTCATTAAAATCTACCATATTGTATTTCCTCTTTTTCGTTTTTATTTCTTCACATTCTGAGTTGGAAAAATCAGCCAAAAATTTCTCTTTCTCCTTCGCTTCTCCATAACTTTCTATATTTTCTTTCAGAATCTTGCACTCAAAAGTTTCCCAATCTGGATTTGGATCGATCTCTTTTTTGATTGCTTTGTCGTAATGTTTTGGCCAGTAGACCATACCATTTTTTATCCAGTTTCCACGTACCACCGACACCTCCTTTTTGCCGTCCTGACTTATTGTTTCAATTATGGAATACATAGTTAAACATTTATAGCTAGATATATAAAGAAAGCGTATGATTAAAATAAATCAAAAGAATAAAATCATTAATTAATAAAGTGTAGTAGTGGAAAAAATACATAATATCCGTCGTCAGTATTTTTCATAGCAAAGAGCTTCTTTTGAATATCAGTAGTTTCGAATTTTTTTATAATTGCTTCAGTTTTTACAGGAGTTCGATAAATATCGAATTTACTGGATGAAATAGGTAAATTATAAAATTCGGAAAGTTTTTCCATTTGTTTGCCCCAAATATATATTTTTGCTTCCAATATTTCTGCGTACTCAAACATAACTATTTCCTTTTTCTTTGTCAAAAACCATCGATTTCGTTCAGTATTATCCAGCACAGCACATTCTAATTTAATTCGATAATAAATTGTTTTCCCCGCTTTGTATGATTTCCTCTTTAAAATGGGATACACGAATTTTAATCTCTTTTCAACCAAATTCGCAGTATTAATTTCACAGATTCTGTTACATATTTGAGCCAACGGTTGATTGGGTTTTCGTAATAAACATTTTATTTTGAACATATAAGACTCAAATTGGAAGGCTGAGAAATTGTCTAGATTACCAAACTCTTGTACATCAACAGCTAAATGAGATAAACTGTGCATGTTGTATGTTATATTATGTTCCCCATAGAGAAATTTAACTCCTTCAATAAAATTTGTTAGAATATCATTGGCCAGGTTAGGTTTAGTTTTGGAATACTCTGGATGACATAAAATCATAATTCCAGTATGAAGGCACAAAAAGTTGTTATATTTATCCGCTGGTAACACACCTTTTAGAACAAATGGCCCACAATACAATAGAAAAGTTCGGAATTCTGTAGCTTTAAAATAAGATAGTTCAGATAAAGTTCTTATCTTTCGTTGAAAATTGGTTGGTTGACTATGAGCAATTTGAGAGAGTCTTTCGGATATTTGATTCACAATTCTAGTCGGCAAAAGCGAATTGGTGCCTCCTCCAACCCACATCTGAAGTAGTTTCTTCATCACTCCAAGGCAGACAAGGTGCATGTATTCTAATGGAAAATCTTTAATCATGTCAATGGGAAGCTCCTCCAATATAGAGTTTGATCTATGATGTTCATCATTTTCCCTATTTCTAAAAGATTTATTTGTTCTTCTTTGTGCCATAGTATTAATAGGGAAAATCACTCTATTTTTTATAAAGTCCCCTTCCACATTGCATTTGAGGCAACCAAAATAACCAGTGTGACCTTTCGTCCCAAGAATACTGGACCGTGCAGGGGCGTCACATATGAATGATCGTATTTTTACTACAATTGTGTCATTTTTCCAAAGAAATCCTTCAACCAATAGTAATTTAAGTTCATCGACGAGTTGTCTTAAATATTGATTGAAGCAATCTGGTTTATTGAAGCCATGATAAATTCCTATAACAAATATTTTGTTGTTTATAGAATTATGAATTCTACCTAAAATTGGCCAGAAACAGCTTTGGTTACTTCTTGTTATGGGTAACCCATCTATATTTATATCTAAAACAAGAGCTGGTGGTGGTTGTTGATAAGTACTTAGTAGAGTTTCGAAAGCGGCAGTACATCCGATATGTACGTATTTCCCAGGTGAACAATCTAGAATATCTCTAGTTGTTGGCGTACTCAAAAGCGTTCTGCTGTCCAATGGGACGTTATAACCTAATGACTTATTGAAAAACACTAGTAGTTCATTTAATGCGTTGGCTTTTATATTAAATTTTAGTGTCCAGCTTCGTAAAAAGTCTTTAACTTTAACATCATCTCTAAGTTCTAGTTCATCTCCTTCAAATTCTGATAAGACCTCACGACAATTTTCTTCATCATTTGTTTCCACATTAACAAACCGATTTTCATTTTGATCGTGAACAATAACCGGAAATTGAGTGAGACATATGGGATCTGAACTGGTACTTTGAGTTTCTTTGTAACAAGTCTGAGTTTGAACTTTGTAGGATTTCGATTTTACGTTTATGTTCAAAAGGCGTCTTTTAATCGATTGCTTCGAAAGTTCGTTCAACGTTTTGTATTTTGGCATTTTTAGCTATAAAACAGGAAATTAAAATATTATTATAGATAGATGACAGATTAGGCATATATTTACATAGGTATGCATTCGCGATTGATTTTTCTAAATAAACTAATTCCATTATTGGTCAAAACGGAAATAAATAAATAAATAATATTTAAACGCAATATAAATACTAAACTCACATTAGTTAAGAAATTATCACAGAAAACAGGTATCCACCAACACCGCCATATTGTTTTACTTTCAACTCAATTAGAGAATTTATATCGAATAATAGTTGTAAACTCATAAGTATTTCTTCGCTATCGAGAATGATTTTAATACAATAAAAACCTTCTCGAAATAAAGGTAATTATAATCTATCACAAATATACACAAACAAAATCAAACTTACCTGAACTCGGCGAAAATATATATTATTTTTACTTTTTAGCACTTCACGATATTTTAAATACGATTTAAATAAATAATTTCCACCATCTACTTTTGACTACGAATGGTTAATGCTGACTCAACAATTTAATTTTTTCGTAAATTTTTTTTCCTGGTACAATCGGTAGCCTTCGATATACGGTTCTACTCGTTTTGTATATTACTTTATTTTGTTTTTTACAATCGGACAGACCTCGTGTAGACTAAACGTTCGTTTTACCTATGGTGTAACATTTTACAGCCCGAGAACCATCATTTGCAATCGGTTACCATCGATATAAATTCGATACATACATATTTTTATCTAGTGTATGTTTCGTTTATTATAATTCATTTCTTTTCAAATTCGGATAGTCTTTACGAGTGACGTATGGCGTAACATTTAACCAGCCTTTTACAGTCCCGAAACCATAAATTTACGGTTTCGAATGTTTAATATTTTAGAATTTGTTATCGTATTTGTTTCCAAATTTTTCATTTTCGTGTTAAATTCGGTGTAAATCGAGATATTTTTTTTGTATTGTTTTTATGTTCTTAAAATCGGATACAGTTCGTGTTGATATTCTATTCTTCGCCAAAAATCGACATATTGTTTTTGATTATTATTTAATTTTTTTGATTTTTTAAACATCGGATAGACGTCGTGTAGATATTTTGCTGTACAATTAAATGTTTCAACCGACATTTTACGGTCTCGAAACCATAGTGTCTATTGCGGTAGCAAATTGTTTGTCGGGTAAACGTCCCTAAATATGAAAGATTGCCGGAGCTAAACCTCTCGATGGCAGCATGTAGATAAATCATTAATTAAATAAGTTTTATTGCCAGCAGTTAATAAAATTTGGTTAAGCAAAAGCTTAGTTCTGCCCAAACTAAAGAACCTCCGGTCATGTTTAAATCAAATTGGACATTTTCATACTAACCGAGTTCCATACTCACTCATTTTGGAATCCTACCCTATGTTTAATATACAAAGAGAGTTGTATCTCAATCTGTTAAGAAATAGCTTTGGTTAATTTAAATTACCAGTTTCCCAGAGACTTGTACAAAATTTATATTAGATTCCCATTCCCATAATTAATTCCATCCCCGATGTGGCTAAATCGGAGCACTTCTATACAATTTTCCCAACATCATGATTCGTTGCAACCATTTCCTGACATTCGAAAGTATCCTCTCTCAAATTTTTTATCAAAATCGTTCGAACTGATTCTTTTCAAATACGGATCCCGTTTGTGCACCTCATATACAAATTTTCCCTAATTTGGAACTCATCACAATCAATTTTAAGCACTCGAAAATCCATCTCACCCAAGTTTATAAACACCGTTCGACCCGAAAAACCCAAAATGAATTTTCACAAAATTAGGGCTCATTAGAAACCCCTTATAAAAGCAATTTTAATCTTAATCGTCCGTACCGATAAAAAATTAAGAAGGAACCAGACCCTACCAAAGGAACCACTAAACAGATTTTTACGAAGTTAGCAATTTTAATCTTAATAGGTAGATTGATACCTGACATTTGATTCCTTGGCAATATCTTCACCAATTTTTATGAAAATTGTGCTAACCGAAAAAATTAAATAAAGAAACCCGGACAGCACCAAAATCATTTGAGGCGGAAAAAATTTGAAAAAGGGACAAAGGCCAAAATATTAATTAAAAAGCGAATGCTACAAATCAATATTGATATTCATAATAACTAATATTTTCAAAAGGTTGCGATTAGTACTAGTAATAGCACCGTAACGCAATCATAACATGGTGCAACATTTCGCAGTATGATGGAACATAATGCCAGATAACTAATTAACGAAAAATACAAAATCCAACACGGACAAACAACGTACAGAATCGCACGACAATGTCTAGCAACATCCCACAACATGACGTAACATTGTGCAATATTACGTAACGTGGTGCGATATGATACAAATTAATGCAACATCCCGCAACATGTTGCAACATAACTCAACATTGTGCAACATCGTGCAACACAGTGAAGCATTACGCAAGCTGGTGCAACACGATGCAACATCCCACAATATGGTGTATCATTTCACAAGATGGTGCAACATCAAGCAACATTGTGCAATATCACGCAACATGGTGCACATGATAGATGGTGCAACATAATGCAGCATCTCACAACTTAGTGCGAAACCCCAGAACTGGTGTAACATAACGCAACATCATGGAGTAACATGGTGCAACATCATGCAACATGGGAATACTAAATGAATTATCCAGAAACCAGAACTCATTGTAATCGTTTCTTTGAATTCGAAAACCTCGTAACGATCGGCCGTACAACGTAAATCAAAGGCCAGCTGTATTAAAAAATACAATGAGGTTAAATTTTGGTTGCGTTACGTATAGAGAATGGTAACAAGCAATTCAACTCATACAGCCGGGATTTTCTGTTGGTTCAAAATTATTGAGATGCGTTACTATATATAAATAATAATCATATACAATTGCAAGACAATTTTTTTGGTTGGACATTGGGCTTTAAATTGATAAACCTCATCACTAAATCATAAAATTGTAAAAATTTGTATGTAACGTTAAATTCATTGAAAATTGGTGAATTTTCCGAGATTAGTTCCTACATAAAGAACTAAAATAAAAAACAAATAAATCTAACTGAAAATTGGAAAAGGACGAACCTCGAAAAACGAATTTTTTCATACTAACCACACTCCAGAATTTTACGGAATTATATGCAGAATTAAATAAAAATACTCACTAGTGCAGAATGATTTAATAACAGTTTCCACTCCCAATGCAATCGAAATTTTAAAACATTTTTTTGTAAGGTGTTTTTAGCTAAACCGCAATGATGTGGTATCGAGGTAAATTTTTGTTTGTTTTAGATTTTTTATTTGTGGCACATATGGATTGGATTTTTGTAAAACGATCGTTGTGTACGTGGGGTAACCCCCGAACCGGTTTGTGCTACCTTAAAAAAATAGTTTTGTATGCAAACACGCGGTGCAATTGATCCAAGTCATCCAATTACAACTTTTCTCCGCCAAATTTTACTTAAATCGTCCAAACCCTCCCACCGGTTGACCGCCTAAATTAATTTTCCCGAAATGAGGAATAATCACGATCGGCTCTTGGTAAACGCTTCGAAAAAAATTGAAAGAGGGACCTGAGCCCCACCGGACAACAATATTAAATGGATTTTCCCGAAATTAACACCCTTTGCAATCGACTCCTAATACTCGAAAACCCTCCCTCTGCAATTTTTATAAAAATCGATCGATCCGAAACTATGAACGAATTTCTCCGATGTTAACCAATTCTAATCTATTCCTTGCAATTGAAAACCCCCGTTTACCAATTTTTATCAAAATTAAACGAGTCAAAAAAAAATCTAAAAATGGAACCCGAGCCCACTGTATTCGCCCCCCTAAATAAATTTTTCTGAAAGCAAGACCCATATCAATTGTTTTTTGACACTCCAAAACTCCTTTTATCAGACTTAAATTAATTTGGCTTTAATTTCGCTTGTAAAGTTGCTGACATATTGGTGGAGTTGGTGAAGGTACAGAAAGTACTTTCAGGCTGGATTCAGTGCTCTGTTTCTCAGATTATTTTCCTTGCGCGCCATCTATTATCAAATAGACTTATTCATCGCGATGGGAGCTTTTTGTTCACTGTCACAGTGTACAATTTTAATTTTTCATTTCTGTTAGAAATGTACAAACTGTGATTATAAATGTGTAGTGTACGCACCTATTCGTGCTAAGTACATTTCGACATCACATCATGCCGGCCAGTTTGATTTGCCTTTTTCTGAAAATATCCTTTTTCCGATGTAGCACTTTCATTTCCCAAAAACAATACGATTCCATTACAAATAAGAATATGGTATTATCCCGGAACAGACAGCCAAGTATTTAATTCTGTAGAATACAGTAGTTTGGAGTGCATCGATATTGAAGTATTGCCAATTTTACATTATGTTGTTTCCATAATTTTTCTTAAGTTGACCATCTCCGTAAATTGACCAAGAAACACAGTTTTGTGTGGTCACCTTAGACATGTTTTACTGTATATTTTATGGTAATGTTAATTTGCATTAACTAAACTCTCGAGTGACAGAAGTTAAAAATTTGTAGATCATTCAATGAAGAATATTTCAAGTAATTCTACATCGTCTACGAGTAGTCTACGTTGTCGACGAGTTGTAAAAATTAGTAGGTGATGCGTAAACACCCATCTCTGCACCCAACAGTGACGCACCTGGTGGTGCATCTGCAAACGTTTGACAGGCAGGAATTTGTAACAGTCCCAGTGGGGAAATGGGGTTATTATGCTGTGTCAATCAACTTGCGGTTTTTTTAACACACTTCAGCTATGAGCCAAGATAGAGGACGAAGTTAACACAAAAAATCGATACGTTTATGGACCAAGACAACAGCTGCAGCTCACTACAAAAAAGCAAGAAACTACAGGCCATTGGTGAAGGTTGAATGGTATCAGACGAACTATGCATGGTTCGTTTCACCAACCAATTTAGTCATGTCAGCTTTTCTTGACCTTCAACTAAATATACATGATGACAATTTGTAGTATGAAAAAACCATAATTTCGCCCGAAAACGAGTCAGTTTCAAAAATAAATAAACAAATCCTGGAGCTTTCGGCACCTACGACTCATAGACTCGAACTTAAAATTGGTGTTTCGGTTGTTCTGAGATACTTTACTTAGTGCCATTTCCGATGTACATATTTCGGCCAATACTCACGGGTCCCTTCACAGTGAAGGGAACTGTCATGGGCTATGTATAGTGCATGGCATAAAAAACTAGTTTACTGCACTAAAACATAATAAGACCAGAGGGCAAAAACATTTAAACGGGAACACTGAACATTGAATGGGAATACATATACCGATGCCGCTCGTTTGATTTTGTTAATAGTCTAATTCACAATTTTTCTAAGTACTACGATAGATGCAATTCTTCAACTTCTTCTTCGCACAATGCAAAGTACATAAGAAAACCACTTGCATCCAAAATTGGTAACCAAATTACAAACAACAAATCAGTCATCTGGAATTGTCTGTTATCCTCTTAAACCGTTCTAACTTATAATCTCCAAAGATTTTTCGTGGGTTTGGAGAACAAGCGGGCTCCACAAGAGTAGTATTTGTAGTTTAGTATTTTGCTGGAAAATCCAGTTTTCCTTTTGATGAGTGTACAGAAAATTTGGTCTTCTAAGACGCCAATGTACTTCGTGCTATTCATTTCAACTATAATGGATTTCAACTGGGAAGGCTTAAGTGAGTTTACCCACAGAAGTGACAGCCCCGTACCATTAGACTTCCACCACCAAAATTTCGCTTTTTTGCTTTTTTTAATGATTCCTTTCTAAGTTTCCTCCATTAGTACTGAATCCCATCTGGCTTCTCCAGAATAAATTTATTTTCATTAGAAAAAATCACCTATTGATTAATAATAACAAATTCACGTCGTCCAGCCTTAACAAATTCACGTCGTCCAGCTTACCCGTTTCATTTTTGTGTAATTCAAGTGCCCAAACCCGTTTAAAGCCCGACCGATCGTGTTTTTCATGTTTCGTAAGCAGTTGGATTTTTTTTAAATAATTTGCAACCGTTACATGATAGCGGCCTAATCTTCGGCCTATTTTCCGAAAAGAAAAACCTTTTCCGAAAAGGGCCTGAATTTTGCTTACTTCCTCGACCGATAGGTATTCCGCGTGACATTATTTTTATAAAGCACTTGGCTATTTGACAGACCGAATAAAACTAAAATATTTATTCATTTATTAGGCTCAGCGGGAAAAATAAAATCAAAGGCTACTGTGGTTATATAGTTATGGAACTAAGCAATTTTGAAAAAACTGTTTTTTCTCAAAATAATTGAATCCTGGAACGAGTTTTTCCATGACTTTCATTTATTTTTTGGCAATAATCTCTCGAAATTGTCTAAATCAGCTATTCAAAAAACGATATGGATCGCACTGTAGTTGAGGATTTTATTTCTAATGGCATGCAACACACTTCCGTTACAAATTTCATCACGATCAGTCACTCCGCCTGGGCTGTAGAGAACCTGTAGACATTTAGTCGGCACGTTACAACATGCACATGCGTACACGGGGATTTCTTTTAAGCCGCGACTATTTTTTAATTCGGCGGTATATTGAATAACAGTATGATGACTTTTATTTCTTTTACTACGTAAAGTAAGTAAACACAAGTGTTTGCGGGCGCACGTTTTCTGTCTTTAATGCGTATAGGGTTCAAATATAGAAACAGCCTGCCCATGTAATTGGATGTTTCCACGGTGGAAGAGATTGCCGCTCAAAGATATTTTTTTTTGTTATAATGGGAACTACTTTCGATATGCAGCCCATGAAGTATTTTTTGGGAAAGGATTGCCCGCGAGTTAAAAGTAGTTGGACTGCGCTGGTGTACACCTAGCTTGAAGATTATTTTGCAACAATTTGTACTTTTCGGGTTAGGCACTATATATATTTTCCAACGTTTCAGCTCCGAAGTCTTTCGTGATTTAAATTAAATTGTCGTCTATAACAATATTGTTTGACTCGATGACTTACTTACTGTTTAACTAACTTACAAGTGACGATAACGAATAATAGCTACATTAATAACCATTAGAAAATATATTTTGCACAGTACCGATAGTTTATCTCTTCCACATCCCACAATTTTATTCAAACCACGCATAATCACATTTACTATTTATTATTCATTCCTAATGGAACGTTATTTAAATAAAATCAATTTACGTTACACATTTTGCCATTGCTGTAGTAAGTTTGTGCATAAACAATGTCATCTTAAATTAAGATTTACACGAATATTATACCACTTCCCAGTGCTGTAATGTATGTTTCCAATCCGTAAGTTTCCCCCATCACATGTTGTTATCGTATATCGCGAATGTAGCAGTGCCTGTCAGGCTTCTAAACTCAAGTCAAAATACATGTTGAACAGCAAAAAATGCTTTTAAGAAGGATTTAAAATAAAAACATTGTTTGTGTGTGTGTGTTTGTACCCTTATGGGACTATATTGCTTATGTGTGCATATTCCCATCATTATTATTGTACGACTACTACGCCGATTCTCTCGTAAATATGCATTTACATACATCGTATATATCTCACTTTCGTGTATTCTTCCGCCATAACAATAACATACATACATACATACTCGTACATCCAGAACTTTTAACAGAATATTACATGTGTCACGGTAAAAGCTTTGTTTATGTATTTTTTAACTTTTTTTATTTATCTCAGCGATGTTCCAAAGAAAAATGTGTTTCTTGTATTTTTTTTAGGAGAAAACTGACTGTTAAGCTTTTATGAAACTTTAATAGAAGCAGCACACCAACAACATAATTTAATGTTTATAGCTCGACTGTGCGATGTCTTTTAGAGGAATAAAGCAATGTCGCTGCAACTTAAAGCTTTTATTTTTATTATCGTATTCGGTTCCTTAAAAGCTTTTCGGTATTTGTGTGCAAAATACTAATTACAAAAATGCAATGTCAATTTATGGACAGGACTATGTAGGGATGACTTTTCCAGAAACCAAAAAAAAAGATAATTTGGACCATTTTGATCCAAATTATCAAAATAGTCCAAATTGATTAAAACTCACTTAATCACGGAAATAATTTTTTTGTAAAAATTCTTGCCCGAAGAAATGGTATTAGATGATCTCTTATCACCTAATTTATCTAATTTGATGATTAAACGGCCAAGGGGTAAAGTACTAGGGGTTAATATCCGCACGAGGTAATGGGCCGGAGTGGGGGTAATCGATCGAGGGATTATTGGCCGGGAGTAATGAGAAGAGGTATTGTGCGTGGGTGGATCTACGCACACATTTTGGCCAATCGCTAACTTTCGTTTTGGATTTTCTTATTACAGATCTCACATACATTTCCCTTGTCACTTATACTACTGTCGATACCTGGAAACCAGCAATAACGGTAATAGTTATTGGTCTTAAATTTTGATATCTATACATAATTGTCATCAGACTAATTGTATCTAATGGATTGTGATACATTGGTTAACACCGGATCTACATGTGTTAACTCGGCAAAGTTCCTCGCAGTTATTAGAAGGTTTTATGTCACTCCGCAGTCATCAAAATGTGTGTTAGAATTTCATATTGATACCCTATAAGGATGATTGCCCATCTTGTGAAGCGGTTTGCAGTCACTTCTTGTAGTTTGATATTCAAATAGTTATTGGTGGAACTTCCAGGCCACAAAAATAATATACAAAGCCTCTCTCTCAATGTGTCCATCATTTCTTTTTTGTACATCAGTTAAAGTTTTCGATGCGAAAGCGATTATGTATTCAGTTCCGTCGGGCTAAAATTGTCAAATTACTGCGCCGATCTTATAGTAAGATGCCTCTGTTGCACAACGAGATGCTTATCATCGAAATGGAGCTTGCGCTCGTCACTGTTCTTGTGTACTGAAATTTGTAAAACATTCTTAATAAATTTGTGGTACTAAATTACTTTTTCCATAAATAACTGAGGTTTTCCAAAAAATTTCAGTCTTGGCATTTTTATAATTGCATTCAAAGCCATGAACGATGGTCTGATACCTTTCTCATCTATAAGGGCTAAGTAATCCACTTCCGTTTAGGTAAATTAACACTATTCTAATTTTACGGTTCAACAATTCGCGTACCTGGTCCATCCCGCCAATAACTGCCCCAAGAACCTCAGGAATATCGCTGCAGAACTTTATCTACCCATCAGAAGCCTGTGGTACTGGAACAAACCAAATGGAGTGTCAAAGACAACAAGCTCCTTTGAGTTATCATCTAGCTGAATTATCGTCTAGCCTTATACATGTCAATCATTGAAAATGATGTTCGCTACGTAATTTATGATGGATAGCGATAAAATCCCGATACTAATAATCCCGAAGGTACAAAATCCCGAAGGATTATAAAAATCCCGAAGTAATAAATTCCCGAGGGTACAAAGTCCTGAGGATACAAAATCCCGAAAATACAAAATCCCGAGAATTCAAAATTCCGAGGATCAAAATCTCTCGGCATACAAATTCCCGAGGGACAATGTCCCGATTATCAGACAACTATGGCTGTTGTTGCAGATTTTAAGGAAGGCGTAGTTACAACAATATATTGGTCTAACATTGGTGTACATTCGCTCAATGACGCACAACACAAGAAAACTATGATTTAAAATGTTCAAATTACCAATAAATACGTAACATAATTATAAACAATTATTAACATATTAATTTGATTTAAAAATAGAAACAATATAATTAATAATAACTAATATTCATAATTAAGTAATGAGTTGAATTCTAAAATATTTTAAAAGCGTATTTATTTACATTTAGACGGTACAGTAAGTAAACTTCGACTACTACTGTACCTCGCAAAGGAACTTCAGAACCACCATATGATCGTAAAATTTGATTGGTTGGGTGGCATATTGGCGTCTGTATCCAGAAGTTCCGAAAATTGTACAGTACAAGTGGCTCCAGTGTATAACAAAAATGACATATTCCATCCCTAATAAATCGATCATAACATTTCGGTTCCTTGTCGTAATCTCAGCTTGAGACACTTGCTCCTCAGCTCCTATAATGTCAAAATTGACTACACTGGTGGCATTCAGCTTGTTTGATCCAACATGACACTTACGAGTATCGAAGGTTATTATCACAATTTGATCACGATTTATGAGTGTGAAACGGTGAATACGACAAATTGAGTAATTGTCCAATTCATTGTCTAATGGTCGCCGGTTTGTGACCATCTGGTAAACCTTAAGTATACCCAAATTATCTTTCACTTATATCTCATCCATAGTCTTAAACGTAAGAAAGTAGAAGATATACTACGTTCTAAGTTTAGCTAAAGATATACTTAGCTAAACTTAGAACGTACGATAAGTATATTCCGATCTATCACTGCCCCGTGCTTTTTGAAATTTTGACTCTGTACTTGGATTACTTAAGACGAGCCTTACTAGATTATCATAAAGTTAAGTTGACCGCTCCTCACTTCACTTCCACATCTGTTTGAAGTAACCGAACGTTCTCTAACCTCTTTGAAGTTTGAAGGCTCAAAGTCACAACCATTTATTTGAAATAAAATCGCGTTCACGTGCGATGCCACGTAGAGTTCCGCTACCGACTCTGAGTAGCCTTGACCTTTCTTCATGAGTATATCCCCCGCTTTGAAATTCCCCATTCCAAATAGTTTTAGTACATATGTCAAAAGTACATATGTCTCTATTCCTACCCAAGATTGGAATTATAAAATTGAAAATATCAGAACACCAGTCTTAGAAAATTGGTCAGTGAAGCTTTTTAAATTTGGCTCTGACATTGTTGCGCCTATACTCGTCAAATTACTACGCGACACCTGAAGAAGAAATAATTTTCCAAACTGCAGGAAGATTGATGTTATCGTGACGATTCCTATGTCATTATCCTTAACACAATACAAAATGTGTGAAGAAGGCCATAAATAATTGAATTTACAATGCAATAATTACGGAATAAATAATAATTTATGGAGACAAGCCGACAACTATGGTTTGAGATATATAGACAATGCACAATGACAAACAAATTAAAAACGCTCAATCGTAATTTTCTGTAATCAGCAGGAATCGAACCCGGTACCCCCGAATTACAGAACAAGCGTTCGACCTACTTTACCATCGAGGACGACAATACCTCAGATAATTAAAGCTTGGATTGAAAAGAGTTGCCATTTGCCGCATTAGATACCAAGAAAAAGGAAATACCAAATTGACCACCAAAAAAGGAATAGGGCAAGAGAGCCCCAATCATTAATACTCTTTCTGCATATTTTAGATAGTCTGATAAAGCAAACCAGAACCGAGCCACCAAATGGTATACAATCAAATATTTTCCTGATTACCGCAACTCACTGATAGAATCACGGATCTGTAATGTACAGAAAGTACTGAAGATGATTTTTCCAGAAGAAGTATCAGACGATCGCATAATGTTCGTGTTTTCATTTATTTCGATAATTGGTACCAACCATTTGGTCTCGAAATTTCCGGAATTCTTATTGCAATCGAATATATAAAACACTTAAACAGTTTTAAACATTGAACAATCAGAGTGTCATGGCTGGCAAGTTGTTTAAATGTAAGGTCCTAGTGATGAATCCCGTTAGAGAAAATTTCAGCTCTTACATGTGGAAAGCCTGAGAAAACTCGTTTTCATATTTCATAGACACAAAATTGGAAAATTGAATGTTACGGCTTAAATGTCGTTGGTGGCAGGTAGTTCAAATGAATGGCGTGAGTGATGATTACGGCAGCAAACAATTTCAGATCACTTCCAAATTTGGAAATTTCGTTATAAATGTATTTCGTTTAAATTGTTATGGTAGTTCAAATGAAAAGTATTGGTGATGACTATCTCTGGAGAAATTTCTGGTCACTTTTTATGTGAAAAGCCTGGGAAAGCTCGGTTAACATATCACACGTTCAAAATCTGAAAATTTCAATACATCGCCTGTTTAAAGTGTCATATAGCTGGAAAGAAGTTTCAATGACAGGTTTTAGTGGTTATCTGAGAAAATTTCGGGTCACGTTTCATGTAAAAAGCCAGGAAAAATTTGTTGAAGTGTCATGTCTGGACATTAGTTCAAATGGAAGGTTCTAATGAAGTTGAAAAATATTCCACGTTAGAAGAAAGTCTGGGAAAACTTATTTGAATGTGTCATACATACAAAATTTGAAAATTTCTTAAAATTCAACGGTTTAATTTTCATTGCCGGAAAGTAGTTGAATTGAAAAATTTAAGTAATGTTTTCCTCTGGAAAACATTTAAGGTCACTTTTCATGTGGAATTTCGTAGGTATGACATACAGTGAAACTTCCATAACTCGAATCAAAGGTAGCCAACCATTTTCGTTCGATTTAGAGAAAATTCGAAAAATGGAAATTGATGTAAAATTAAACAAATTTAATTCAATTATTAAATATTTATTAGATTAATTCAGTTTCAGTCAAACTAAATGCTTTCACACAACATATTCATTCCAAAAAAATCGATAATTTTCGATTGCTTACAAACGACAAACTGGTCGATCTTACCGTAATAAAATAGTTTAGTATTTTTGGTTTAACAGGTTTGGTTTAAATTGTTGTGGTTATAAAAAATGGAGAGGTGAATATGTTGTGGCCAATACCCGACTTTGTTATGGCAAATGTACATAGATCTCGAATACACAGATTCTTGATAAAAAATGTCATGTACAATAAAAAATCAATATACCTGGTTCAATCCTTTTTGAAAATTTAATATGAACTGCAAAAATTAGAAAAGTTCCTAGGGAAGCTGCCACTTCCAGCTCACAGATGTCCACCACATTTCGCATGGATCTCCCAATTTATGGAAAAAGCTTTGAAGTATGAAGTTTGATTTCGAATAGTCAATGTGCCTGGACTGCAGAGATGCGGAATTTTGGTGACAAGTTTTTTTATCAAAACTCGTCATTTTTGGGAACATTAAAAAAATTATCTTAACTTTTGCTTGAAACTTAATCTACAATTTTTTTGTTTGAATCGTGTTTTAGTAAATTCTATATACTTTTCAAAATAGTCTCAAAAAACGAAAAGCTCTAATGGGGGCGGCCACTTCCAATCGAAACTCACTGAGATGTCCCAATTTATGAAAAAGCTTCAAAATGAAATTTCATCCCGATTAATTATAATCCATCTGGACTGTACAGATGCCGAATTTTTCTTGAAAACCAGTTTTTGTCAAAAATCGTTATTTCCATTTTAATTTTGAAAAACTGATCAGCATAATGGTTTTTTTCCGTAAATGATATTATTTTCAAAATATTTGCAAAAAACGAAAATGGGTGAAACGCAGTAAGCAAAGATGTCTCACGGATGATGTGAAAGTTGAGACGCCTCGAAAGAAGCAGAAATTCCGTAAGGAGTTAATTCTAGCCGATTAGGGGCAGCGTAAGCTGAGCCTCCCTCGCGAAGTAAAAAATACCTAACGGTATTTCCACGGGGCCGAGCGGCATGGTTTATCGGGTGTAGTGGTTTAGTCGGTAAGAGTCCGCCATTCTCACGTGTTTGATATATGGGTTCACACGTGAAGCCTATAGAAGGTTCCCCTCCTCCGCCCTAATAAAAAACAAAAAAAAACACTTACATACAAACATTTTTTGCTAATCACTACTTATTTTGATTTCTTATTTTGACAAAAATTACTTGTTTTGACTTCGGCGATACAGCAATTGGTAAATCTGCAAAAATCTCGAGGTAAACATTTTTCATGAACACTATACTTACTTTTACTACGTAAAATGTATAAAAGTTAATCGTCATTTTTTCTTAAATTTTTGACAACTGATTTGGCCTAATATTTTTGAAAATTTAATTTCTTCTTTTTAGCTGTCACTTCCGGTGGACCGCTTTCGAACGAAATTCACTGCGCTCTAAAAATTTGTGGAAAACCCTTAAGTATGGGCCTTCATCACGACCAAATAATTCAACTATTCAATACAGGGACGAATTTTTGTTGAACCAGTGTTTTTGGTAAATAACATCATTTCCGCTTAGATTTTGAAAAGCTGATCTGGATAGGTATTGTTGCAAATTTAACTTAGCATCTTTTAGTTTAAACCATATACGTTTTTCTTGTACTTTGAACACTATGTGCCGTAGGTACTTGGCGAAACACACTAACACTTAATAAGCTCATTATATCACTTTGTTTTGTTTTTGTTCTTTTTTTTGCGAAATATAAAACAAGTGATATAATGTGTTTATTAAGTGTTTTTCTTGTAAATGATACACTTTTCAAAATATTTGCAAGAAACGAAAACGTTTCTACGGAAGCTGCCACTCACCTTCCAATTTCGGCCAAAAATACTGAAATATCCCAATTTATGGAAAAGCTTAAGTCTAAAGTTTACCCCGATGAGTCAATCGGTCTGGGCTGTAGAGAACCAACAACATTTAGTTTGCACGGCAATACACAAAAGTTGGCCAGGCTTTTACTAAGTAAAATTACTTACGGTAAAATATCGACTAGAACGGTCGTTTAGTATAGGGTTCGTAGCTGAGGGATATAATGCGATCATCACCATTGACGCCAAGCAACCGTTGCAAGAGTTAGTTCATCTTTAGGTGACTGCATGAAAACAAATTGTAAAATGAACAAAATTATCCCCTCGACATGCCAGGATGCATTATCCAGTAGCAGTGTATTTCTTCCGGCAGCTCTGGGACCTGTCTAGTATTAAATGAACTTATTAACCAATAATCTGAAAATAAATTTGATAATGCTTAAGCTCTTTGAGGTGGCCAAATAAATATCTAGCGCCAGTGAAATAAAATAAATAATTTAGTATTTAGAACGGTCATTTAGTTTTCGTCACCGAAATGGTTTTGATTATGTGCTAAGAACATACCGCCAAAATACGACAATTGTGAAAGAGCTTGAAGTGGAATGTCCAAGGGATTAGAATGTAATCTCTCTTCCTGAATTTATCTAGTAAAATGAAAAGTAATGTTAAACATGGTAGTGAATACCACCTCAATAAACTTAAGAACGGCTAAATAGTGGACTCATGCAACACTGATTGAGATATTTGACATGAACAAAAACAATTCTGTGCATATTCGTCAACCGGTTCCACACAAAATTTGGTTATTTTTATTTAACCAAGATAATCTAATATCCCCATATTCCATTCCATTCCAATTTCTCATAATTGTACTTAAGTTAAGCGGAATTATAGTATATGAAATGGTTAACAGGTAGTATGGCCTATCAAATGCCAACAGTCGCAATAATACGGATAAGTTTAACCTACAACACAAGACATTCAATGAATTTACCTAACTTTCGGCTAAACTGAATAATTAAATTTGTTTATTTACTCCTGGTATTGCAAAGACACCGTCTGCATTGTCGATATTATTTTATTGCTAATTTTATTTTTGATATTGTTGGCTTACGGTCCGCATATAAAACGGGCTCCCAGAAGCAGAACAAAACAAACAACTTCCATAAGATGCTATGAAGTGCTAGTAGTATAAATAGGAGGAATTTGCCATTTAAATTAAAATTTTACTATTTATCGCGTAAACAAAAAACGGAAAACTCTATTTACAAACTATCTGCACACGAACATTCACACCATAGACTATGTATATAAAGGGTGTTTTTTTAAGAGGTTGCCGATTTTTTTTTTGAATAAAACACATATAAAATTATGAAATGACCAAAATTTTTTTTTATTTGGTAGATAATTTTTTGGCATTTAACATTTAAACACAATTTCTGGCATATGGCTACCACGACTATTTTTCACAAATGTCATTCTGGAGGTCCAATTTTCCAGCACTTTTTCAAGCATTTGAGGGCGTATGTCAGCAATGACACGTTGAATATTGGTTTCCAAAGCGTCAATCGATTGAGGTTTATCCACATAAACCAATGACTTCACGTATCCCCACAAAAAGTAATCGAGTGGCGTCAAATCGCACGAACGCGGAGGCCAATTCACCGGACCATTTCTCGAAATAATGTTGTCGTTGAAAGTTTCTTTCAATAAGTCGATTGTTTCACGTGCTGTATGGCAAGTGGCACCATCTTGTTGAAACCACATTTCATCCATATCCATATCTTCAAGATTTGACAACAAAAACTCATTTAACATGGTTCTGTATCGATTTCCATTCACGGTAACGCGTCGTCCTTCCTCATTTTTAAAGAAATATGGACCGATGATCCCACAGCCCATAGACCGCACCAAACAGTACATTTATCAGGATGCATTGGTAATTCTTGAACGGCGTGTGGATTATCTTTGCTCCAAATGCGACAATTTTGTTTGTTGACGTATCCATTTAACCAAAAATGCGCCTCACCACTGAAGAGAATTTTACGGTAAAAAAATGGATCTTCGTTCAATTGATTTAACGACCAATCACTGAATTCACGGCGCAAACGATGGTCGTGTGGCTTTAATTCTTGCACCAATTGAATTTTGTATGGCACCAAACCCAAATCTTTACGTAAAATTTTCCATAAAGTCGATGGACAAAGTCCAATTTGCTGAGCACGACGACGAATCGATAAATTGTCGTTTTCTTCGACACTGGCCTCAACGACAGCAATATTTTCTTCTGTACGAACTCTTCTCATTCTTGTCGGTGGCTTGGCATCCAAAAGAGTGAATGTAGACCGAAATTTGGTAATTACGTTCTTTATGGTGGTCTCTGACGGACGATTATGTGCACCATAAAATTCACGAAGTGCTCTATAAACATTTTTAATTGAACACTGATTTTGAAAATAAATTTCCACGATTTGAAAACGTTGTTCTGGAGTTAACCTATTCATAATGATTTGCCAAACAATACTGAGTAGAAATGCCACTTTGAGCTGTCAAAACAACTGTCATAAAATAAAACGACATCTATCGGAAAAACAAACCTCCTAAAAAAACACCCTTTACGAGTTTATAGTAAATTGTGCTATATGCAAACACACATAGTTGGAAATGTGTTATTGTTATGATAATGTCAAACAATCAGGTTTATTATTATTTCAGCTTTTCGTATAATAAACATTAAAAATAGGGCAGATTTTTGAATAACAATAAAAACTCTTAGCTTTGAGAATATAAAATACAACAAGTACAACACGGCAATTGCTATCATATTATATGAGAGCAGTGCTATAGTTGATGATGTATAGTGAAACTTTAATTTATTTTTTGCGTTATATTTGTTATTTATTTGTATTATACATATAAATGAAGTACAGAATTAGAAATATTTAGCTTCTATAGAAGCTTTATAAACACGATGTGTCCTGGAATAAGGAATATATGTGGAATAAATAGTGTACGGGTATGTCAAATCGTATATTGTTCATTAGTTATTCAAACTACTTTTTAGTTTGGATTTTAATTAAATTATTAAATTCTTCCGAGATATAATAATAGTGAGAGATAAACTAATTTAGATATATAGAATTGAACTCAGTCCTACACACATATATATATATATATATATATATATGTATATATATATATATATATATATATATATATATATATATATATATATATATATATATATATATATATATATATATCTTAGATTTTAATTAAAATCTTAATACCATTTATACAGGGTTTGAAGGGTAGAGGTTCACCATTTTAAACAAGCTATAAATCATTGAAATATGATATACTTTAAAGTTTAAAAATTACAAAATTTTCATTTTTTTCGTTGTGAATGTGAATCAAATTTAAGGAAAAGGGCGAAATATATGCTATTCCTAGGAATTTGATCACAATTAAGTAGAGCTTCAAATGAGTCTAAAAGCAAAACTTTATGTTACATAATTTGAGCACCAAAGGATTTCAAATTTAAAATTCGCATTTAATTTTCTCTTTTAGTAAAACAAATATGTAACTTAAATGCAATTTTAATGTGTTTTAAGTTTTTAACCTGAAAATTCAATATTTTAAATGAGACTTGGAGAGGGTGCTTGATAATAAGGGAATTTTATCGGCGTGTTGTAGTAAAATAGCTTTGGCCTAATTATAACAGCGAGTGAGCTGTTATATCTAGGAAAGCCAACTTTGTTTGTGAGAAAGTTTATTGTACCGGATGAGTCATGGCTAAGGTAACCTAAAACACAACGCCCTTATCATCAAAATTGCACTAGCATGACATAATTTATTAGCCCTATGAATTAAGTTTATTGTTTATTAGGTTTGTTATATTATGGGAGTCACTTTATTTTACTCTCTAAGGTACGTATCTCATTGTTTTATATATCTCTAGTATAATGTAGTTTAGGTAGTTTTCGTGATTTAAGGTTTCTACTCGAATATAGATTTTTTGTATCGAAGCATATGGTTCGATACGACTCTTGCAATGTTTGCTATTGTCAACTATAAGTGAATCTGACGGCAATAAAAGATGTCACATTTAAAACTTTTACAGTTCTCAATATAAAAAGATGAATAAATGTTTACTTTACTTAGTTAATATTTAACAGTAAACGACGTAGAGTGCTGTTGTAAATGTTTAAGTGAGATATTTCTCGTAAAGTATATAAAAGATGGCAAATCCACAGTGTTGTAATCCGTTTGAATTGGAAAATCATAAAAATATACAACAACAATCTAGAGCCGTTAGCGAAGCATTAGCTGAAAAAGCCAAAAAGTATTTAAACCGCGATTTATCTAGACAGAGAATTTGTGGAAAATGCAGCATAAAATTATACAAATTGAACGATGTGCCAATTATGCCAAACCCAGCTTCCTTTGCAAGTCAACTTCCATCATCAACTGGGTCTTATTCAATTCAATCGGAGCCGATATCACCAATGGAAATGTTCCGAGATATGGAAGAGTTCTCTGAAATATGTGTACGATTGGGAGGCATCACAAAATGCATGTATTTGAAGATGGGATGTAGTTGTGGATTGTGTGAGATACCGAGGAATTTGCATTTTTTCTAATTCGGGTAACATTTCGTATATACTCCTCCATGAATTGAGGACATTTCTAGGTATCCCATTCTAACTTCAGCAGCCATAACTTCTGTAGCAACATTTTGAATAGAATTACTGTCGGTGCAAGCCAGCCTAACGGGTCATATACCTTTGATGCCGTTGACAGTATTTTTTGCTTAGTCCACTTTATGTGCTCAACAGTTTCCTGTATCTGAAAGGAAAATGTGTCTGCTTCTGCATTCCAGGTAATGCAGAGTGTTTTGATTGATGAATCGTCTTCAATGAGTTTCGGAATGTTTTGAACTTCGTGCTGTGGAAATGATTTTAAAAATTCCTGCGAGTTGGATTTCCATTTCCTTAGTGCTCTCTTTTAAAATTTTATTTATTTGCTCCTTCATTATGACAACTTCTTGAACACTATCGCATCCGGTTAGCAAATCTTCAATGTAAAAGTCATTGTTAATTGTATGTGCAGCTTTTGGATACAGTTTAGTAGAGTGTTCAGTGCATTTTTTTAACGTTGTTGTTACTGCTAAATATGATGCACAAGCATTTCCGTAAGTCACCGTATTTAATTTGTAAGTTTTGATCCGCTCCGTTGAGTTTTCACGCCAGAGTATTAACTGAAAATTGGCATCATCAGTGTTTACGAGAATTTGCCTATACACTTTTTCTATATCTGCTACGAATGCAATTGCGTGTTTGCGAAATCTTAATAGGGTTGTAGTCAGATCAGTTTGTAGATTTGGACCAGCAAAACATCATTAAGTGATACTCCCGTACTAGAATTGCATGTTGCGTCAAATACCACTCTTAGGTTAGTGGTACTGCTGCTTGGTTTTACTACTGCGTGATGTGGTAAATAATACCTGTTTTCGTCTTGTTCTGGAATTCGATCTGGTCATATATGAGTCACGTGTCCTAAATCAGTATATTCATTCATAAATGACTTATACAATTCAAAGAATTCGGGTGCTTTCTGAAATTTCCGTTCCATTGCTAATAGTCGTTGCTGCGCTGCTTCGTATGACCTCCCTAGAACAGGTTTTGGTTTCTTAAATGGAAGTTTCACCATGAATTGACCACTTTCAGTTCTGGTGGTAGTTTGCTCGTACAAGACTTCGCATTTATGAGGAACGTTGGCTGGATTTGGTTGAGACGCTACTTCTTCTACCTCCCAAAATTTTTTGAACTCCCCAAACTGGTCTTCATTTGTAACTGGAAATTTTGGCTCAGAGATTACGTGGGGATTAGTTACATCTGTTGATGAGTTGTGACACGATCCTGCTACCAACCATCCGAGTTTTGACGACTGAAGTAAGGGAAGCCCTTCGATTATTAGTTTATGGGGATTTAAAACTTGGCAAAACACGTCAGCCCCGAGTAGTGCATCAATTTTGCTTGGTGTATGAAACTGTGGATCTGCTAATTCCAGCTGCAAGTCATGTTGATTGAAGTTTATTGGCTTTGGCGGTAAAACGATGGTTATACGATTAATGATATGAGCCGTAACTAAAAGTTTATAATTTTATTCGGTTCGTGAGATTATGGCCATATCGATTTTCCCTCGTGGTCTTCCAGCTGGTGCCATGCTAGACCGTAAACCGACAGAGATGCGTGCTTACGCTTTAGTCCTAGGCTTTGAGCATATGTTTCAGTGACGAAATGCCTGAATCCAACAAGGCTCTATACAACTCGAGTTTACCGGTGCGTGACAGGATGTATATAACTGCTGTTGGTAGCACCGTAGTTGTAGAGGAATAGTGTACATGTAGAACCTTTGCGTGAATCTGGTTGTTGGAACTTTTGGAGATTCATTTGGGATTTTCGAAGATTCTTCAGTTTTAAGTTCTGAAGAAAGCCGCTTGTCTGTTCGTTGATCAACTGAACTATGATGTGTTGTAATGTTTTTCGTATAAACATTTCGCAATAGGGTGGCCTTTCTTTAAAGAGTTGCAGCATAGATTTTTTTCGTATACTATTCTTGATCTTGCATCGAACTCCATATTTTTAAATTCTGGAAATTTGAAGGTTGGATGTTGCTGTGTACATATACCACACACTCAAATATAGTACTGTACGGAAATGTTACGAAAGTTTTTGACGTTGATCTACTCGTAATTGTAATCTTTTTTGTTGTTGCTTCACAGATTTCGAGGGCGTCACATTTTTTATTCAGTAATGTTAATACATTTTCAAATGTGGGGAGATTCCCACTGACTGTTTCACTTGCCCATAATTGCCTAGTTTCCTCATCGATTTTTCCAAAAATAATATGGATGAGCCAAGGGTCACGTGTTTCCGCGCCAGGCCCTACTACTCCTAACCCGCGAATTATCTCATCAGAAGTTTCACTGATCCGGCGTAATTCTCTTCCGTTACTTTGATTGGGTCCACTGTTTCTGGTCAATGAACGTTTGCACCAAAGATGCCACTATTGGAGTTAATTTATTGTCACGGTGGCACAATTTTTCCCACGCTTGCGCGTAATTAGTTTCGGTAATCGATATATGCCGAATTAACGCGGCCGCTTCATCTTTTAGTAAATCATTATGCCTTTGTAACTTGTGAACATCAGATATGCTGCGGTTGTTGTGCACCGTACTTTTAAACAAATCATGAAAAGACGCCCAATATTTGTAATCACCCGAAAAAGCTTCAATATGAATCTTAGGTAAGCGCATATGTTGTGAAGTATTTACACTTTCGTAGAAGGTTTTCTGCTGACCAACGAATTGCTCGAGAGTGTTATTAAAATCAGCTTTCGTATCAAGGCCACTTCGTTTCTGTGTACCACTCGCTCGAGTTAACAATTCCCGTGCCTTATAGTACAAATTATCAACTTGATAGGCTTATAGTCTGCGTTTACAATTAATTGGAGTTCCATCTCGTTAAAGGTTTTGTATCTAACCTCTAATACCTCTAGTCGTGTTTTTATTGCTTTGAGACTGGTTTCCGCCGTTATTGCTTTCGCAAAGTTTAAAATATTAACCATTTGGTTATGAGCGCGATCACGCAAGCGTTCGTACCTATCAGTCATTATATTTTATATAGCACTTCACAGATTTCGTTATGGTTAATTTGATAAGAAATGAATGTTAAACCACGTGATTTTCTTTTTCGCGGCAGGTGTGACACAGTAAATTTTAATAAACACGTTTAATTTAGAAAAAATCAATGAAATTAAAATTCTACTCATCTGACATGAACTCCCGGGTTTCGGCACCAAAAAATGTTTGTGCCAGAATTCAAGGTATTTTGTGTTTTTATTCTCACCAACAGATACAACGGACACGAATCGATCCCAAAGCATGATAATTTAAAGAAATAATCGATTTTAATGAACTAAGTATGATTTTAAAACGTTAAAACATAAAACTTATTTGAACCGTATGGAAAATGGTTTATTTATTGAACCAGCCTTCAGTATAATGCCCAAGCATGTAAGCAGAAAAATGATTTATTTTTCAAATATTGAACTCAACATCCCAAACATATGCTAGATTAACCCTTTATATTAAATCAAGCTACCTAATATTGATTTGAATGATAGTACAAGCCGCATATATATAGCACCCATAATAAATCTTGCAGCATGGATGGGAGATCCATAAATATTCTGGGTAAATCACCCTTCCTTTATATTTGCGTAAATACCTAATATGATACAAAGTCTTATTGATCGTTTTGTACGAAAACATCCAACAACGGAATATCCATAAACCCATTTTTAAACATATTTCAATACATTCTTTAAGTTAAATTTCTTTAGCTATTTGATTTACGAAACTTATAAATACACGATATACTCGTACGTATATAGCACTACAAGAGTATATTCTTGTCTTTACTACCCCTAAGGATATACAACCAAAAGCAAAAAAAGTTCCTTTCTCTGCTCCACATATCCTATACACACTACTACTGATGTTACTGTACGAGTATAATAAATACTTTTGAAATTCAATGTTAAAGATAGATTAAGAATTTTATCTTGACACAAGACGCAAATAAAATGGAAAAAAAAGAAAAAAATTGGGTAAAAATTGAATGAAATATTCGAGAAATTATTGCCGATACGAGAGAGAATCGAACAAAATATTTCGTGTGCTTGATTTACTTTTGATGGTTTGATGGCAACACAAAATTTATATGCCTTGTATTGTAATACAAAAACGTATACAGGTATTCGATCCATCTACCCTGATCCGATGGTGGTGATATACCTGCTTATGTATTTAATGTGTATATAATTTATTGATTTAGCTCCTGACGAGTAGGAAAATTGCATGAAAACTGTTTTGCCCTCTCCGTTTCGTTTTATATAAATTTTTGTTACGCATAGTTTCTCGCATCATTTCATAAAGGTTAAAATTTACTAAAATAGTCATAATAGCACGCATAAGTGAATAGCACGTTTATCAGGCAATCGGGCTATCGTGAGAAAGACCTCTGGAAACTGGTAAATACAAAGTACTTTTAATCGCTTCTTCATCATCATCATCATCGGAGTTTTTCTAAAGATATTGAGCCTCCTTTTTCGCTCAACATTCAAATGATCGTTTTGTTACTATTGGGGATTTCTGCTTTTAGCTTATGTTTTTCCGAAAAAGTAAAGATTTTTAGCTGGATTGGATCTAGCACAAACTGAAAACACCTATCCCATGGTAACCTCTTACAAGTTTATTAGAACAGAGGGGGTTTACATTAACTTTTACCTCTATATCTGTTTTAGCTGGATACGATCTAGTACAACGTGAGTACACCTACATCAACAGTTGTAACCTCTTAAAAGTATCTTAGGAGAAAAGGTTTTTACGTCGAGTTTTACCTGTACAACTTTTGACTATAATGTAGTCCCACTGTTCCCCTAGATTTTACCAAATGCCATGATTTTTAGTTGAATTGGGTTTAGTACAAATAGAAAACACCTATCCTAAGAGTTGTAACTTCTTAGAAGTATTTTAGGACAAGAGGTTTTTACATCGAATTTTATTTCTACAACTTTTGACTATTAAACCCAGAGTTCCCCTAATTTTGCCGAAAAAAACATGTCTTTTAGTTGGATTGGGTCTAGTACAAAGTAAACATACTTGTCTCAAGAGTTATAAACTCTGGAAAGTATTTTAGGGAATCTTTATAGGAATGGTGTACCGTACTCATTTACCCGCTATGTAAGAAAGCTGACCTTCTCGAGAGTGAAAATTACCGTGGGACAATCATTCCTTTCGCCGAAAATATCATCGGTGACCTTCAATGTGTTTTTCGCCCCTCCAACCGATCAAACTCCGATCAATGTTTCATGTTGAGATCTTGGAGAAATGTTGGGAGTACAACAACAATAATTCAATAACATAGACTTTCAACAGGTATATGATAGAATCAATCGCGAAAGCTTTGGACCGGATTCTTGGCCTGGTAATAATGATATCAAAGATAGTTTAATAAAGTTCGACCGTAACGCGAAACAACTTGGTTTGAAAATAATTCACAGCAAAACAAAATTGTAGTAAACACCACAGAGTATCCTTACGGAAAATCTTGGAACTAACGACTACAATCTTGATAACGTAGAAGATTACATTTTGAAAGAAAGATCATTCGATCTATTAATGGTCCCGTTAAGGTTCCGATTCACTAAATCTCCTTCCAGATTGCGATGTTATCGGATTCATAAAATCGAACCGAGTTAGATGGGCCATGTTGTAACGTGCAGGTGGCAAAAATGAGGGGCAAAATCCCTTCATGGAAGGGAAGCAATGAAAAAGAGTGAGAGAGCGAGAGAAAAAACTTATCTGAATATTAGGCACAAACCTAGTATACTTTGCGCAACAGTGTTTAACCGAAAATTAGCATTTTGAGGTACGTAAATCCTCAATTTATTGTTGCAGATTAAATTTGATCTTGGCTCCTGTTTCGTGTAGATCCTACTGAAGATGATGATTCAGTTTGTGTTGCAATTATTGGTTGATTATCAGTTTTTAGAATAAATTTCACAAAACCGTTTTTCAGCATATAAGCCACAAAATTACTATCACTGATTTTTCCACACCAATACTGATGTTGTCTTGGTTGCCTCGCATTTTTTAAACACTATTCCTAACCACGCGCAGCCTTTCTTTCGAAAACAATACATTTTGTTGGTTTTTACTTTAGATATAGAGATCCGAACCATATTCGCGAAGTATGTTCTGATAACAGGGTTAGTACAACGACATTTTTTCGCATAATTCAAATGGAAATCCACTAATAACGAAGATTGAGCGTTGTAGGTAACGTCAAATTAAACGTTGGGTCCGCATTTCTATTTGATATCTTTAAAACGTTCGCCGATGTTCGTAAAAAGGTAATCCTCCGTTTAATTGACGTATATGAGGTTATCACACGATTCTATCCCAAAAATAAAAAATTTCATAAGGCAACACTAATTAATTAAATCACCATCTGCTCTTGTGCGAAGTTAGCCCAGTCCAGAATTTGTTTAAATTCATTCAAGTTAAACAGTAATTTGGAAATCCACCCACAGCCAAATTTAAATGTAATTTTAAATCAAATACAAGTTGTATTGATATATATGGGTAAGCGACGCAAGTCAGTGGGCATATGCAGCAGCCGTATATTGTCGTAGTCGTTCCGGAGACGAAGTCGTAGCGAGTCTTATAGCAGCAAAAATCAAAGTAGCGCCAATCAATGAGCTTAATATACACTGGAGCTTAATGGTGCATTTCTGCTCACTAAATTAATGTTTAATGCCTGAACCTGAACATCGAGAAAACGACGCTATGGACAGACTCGAAAATCGTGCTTGACTGGTTGTCATCCCATCCCCGAAAATGGTCATCATTCATCGTCAATCGGACATCTGAAATTTTGACATCTTTTAGCAGAGACCAATGGAAACATGTAAGCTCAGCTGACAATCCTGCCGATTTTGCGTCTCGCGGAATGAGTTCCAATGAGCTCATTTAAAATCAACAGTGGTGGAATGGTCCTTATTGGTTAGCGAAACCGAGTGAGTTTTGGCCACCTCAACTTGTATCATATGGAACCAATGGAGAGGTAAAAATTCGTGAGCCATTCGCATTTAAAGTGTCTGTAGAGAATCATGTAGTCCAACACATCATCGAGAAATACTCCAGCTTCTATAAAATGTGTAAAATACTAGCACTTATGTTACGATTTCCGCGAAATTGTCAGATTCCGAAGGCACAGAGAAGCATCAACACTTTATTACCCATGAACATCAAAGAAGCAGTTGGGATTATAGTTCGATTCCAGCAGTGATTAGCGTTTGAAGAAGAAATGAGAAATTTGGAGGAAGGCGTCCCAAACAGCAAATCCAACAAAATGAAAACATTAAATCCGTTTATGGATAAGAACGGAGTATTACGAGTCGGCGGGAGACTTAAAAATTCGAAGACACTCTACACAATAAAGCATCCAATGATTTTAGCAAGTAATTCCAGCATACCTAAGGCAATTGTACGAGATTATCACCTCAAATATTATCATGCCGGCATTGTCTTAACAAGCAACCTCTTGCGTGATAAATATTGGATTTTACATGCCAAGGATATCGTACGGGGGATTGTCCACAAATGCCTGCAACGCATAAAGCAAAAACCAACCTTAGAGATTCAGTTGATGGGTGACTTGCCAGCAGAAAGAGTCACATACGCAGATTCATTTGTCAATGTTGGAGTCGATTACGCTGGGCCATTTAAAATTACTTGCATAAGACGAAGGGGAGAGCAATCAGTCAAGGCATACATATATGCATATTCGTGTACAAATCCGTGCATATAGAGGTTGTTGGAGAATTATCAACTTCAAGTTTTCTGGCTGCTTTAAGTCGTATGATTGCACGGCGGGGTCTCTGTAAAGCGATGTTTAGCGATAACGGCTCAAATTATGTGGGCGTTAACAAACTATTAAAGTTCGAAGAATTGTATCAATTTTTAAAAACAAATCAATCTAATATCAATTCTTATCTTTTAAGGCAAGAAATCATATGGCATTGTAATCCACCAGGCGCTCCTCACATGAATGGGCTATGGGAAGTAGCTGTAAAATCAGCCAGAACTCATCGTCGGTGATTTCATTTTATCGCTAGAAAAATTTAGTACACTGATAACATCGAAACACACAGACACACTGAAAGCATCGAAAGCATCCTAAATTCACGTCCGTTGTGTACAGCAGATTCAGCATCCGACGATACTAATGAAATGATTTTAACACCAGCTCATTTTATTATTGGGCGACCACTGCATACGTTACCAGAAGATGATCTGCTAAATAAACCCTTGTCAACTAACGCCAGATGGGAGCTAGGTAAGAAACTCAAGCGACATATTTGGGCGCGTTGGCATCGTGATTACCTAACCAGCCTACAAGGAAGAATTAAATGGATTAGCAAATGTGTAAATGTCAAGGTCAATGGCATTGCCATAATAAAGGATGAAAACCTACCGTGTAGGCGATGGATAATCGGCCGTGTTATAGAAGTACTTCCCGGGAATGGTGATATCGTCCGAGTAACTACGATAAATATAGCAAGCGGAATCTACAAACGTCCAGTTCATAAGATATGCATCCTTCCAGTATGTTAAAACAAGATTTTAATGCCGGCGGAATGTTTTGGTAGTGATGCACAACCGTCTACTAGCAATCGGTATGTGTATTGTGTTTACATAGCTTGACGTTGTATTATATAATTTTCAAACTGCAAGTCTGTGTAGTTCCTCAGACGTCGGAGCTAACTCGCCCAGAACTCGACGAATGTGGGTCTTTACAAATATGACGCCAGCGTCCCATAATCCTCCAAAATGTAGAGTTGTTGGTGGTAGTGTGCCATTCTATTTTATGCGTTCCCAGATATACTGTCTCGTTGTGTTTTGTGAATGTAATTATAGCAAAGATGTCTTCAAACTTTCTTCTGGCGCCTCCAAATTCTTAACATTATCGTTATAAATGGTATTGGCAGTCCTCTCCTACGAATCAGAATAAACAGATGTAGGCATTAAGTTATTTAGATCCTTTACCTTTTTTAGGAGTGATTGTTACCGGTCCACCATAGTCGACCTCCAAATTGCTCATTATTTGTTCATACAACCTCGGTGTTATGATTTTCGTGTTATAACCAGCAACGCCGATGGATTTGGATGAAGATATTTGGTGTGTAAATATCTAATTAAGTTATCGACTAATGTGTGTTGTATAGCAGAATAGCAGGATGCTTCATTGAGTAACAGCTGTAGCCGCCTCCCCCACCCGTGCACCTCGTTTTCGTCTAAAATGGGTGAAGCAAAATAAGTTTACTGCTTGTGTTAATGGATCGACTATTTTTAAGCATGTGATTTTCATAGATGATGGCTGATGATGTAAAGAGTTTTTTGCATAAGAATCACGTAACGTTCGGCGCATCGTAGTATAGCAAGAACACTTATCTATTTCGTATAGCATCACAGCTAAAGGGGTTTGTGAATTCAAGCTTGCATTGTTGGTCAATAAAACAGATATTTTCAGGTAGGGGGGCCATCCCACTATATTTGAGCAGCTGCATAAGCAATAAGCCTCGATTCGAATAGCTCTTGTACAAACGATCGCTGAATAAGCCCTTTCAGAAGCGTCACAAAATCCATGATATTGAACGGATCGAACTGTATAAATCGTGGTATACGTCCGGCGGTAAGGTACGACAACTCATCTCTGATTGAGCACCAATTGCGATTAATCTCCTCCGGTAATGGATCACCCCATCCTAATTTTGTCAACCAGAGCAACTGGCGCGTAATTTTAAATGTAATTGTCTCTGGTGACAGCCAACCTAATGGATCGAATAACTTACCACATTCTAGCAAAAGCCCTTGTTTAGTGATTTGGTGAGCTTGGTACATTGAATGTGAAATGAATGAATTCGCTTTTGTCAACCAGCAAATTCACAGAGTTTTAATATATAATTCTGGATCTTCAATCGAAATGGCATCCTTCCTTTGTTATTCTGTAGCTATGTTGCTAATAAAATCCATATTGTTCGAAGTCCACGGCCATATCGAAAAGGATGCGTGAGATAAGGTTTTTGATATATTGTTATATAGTGCAACATCCTCAGCAGAATGCAGCAGTTTATTAATAGAATCCTCAATTTTTTCGATGTCGGAAACGACTGCAATTTTGTGTTTACGAAACCTGGTAAGAATAGAGAAGAGTATCGGATCGGCAGACACAATTAAACACCACTCACAATTTACTAATTGCTGCTCTTCTTGATTACGGTATGATGGGAGTGCAGTAAGTGTATTCGCTAAATACCTCGAAATCAAATCTTCGTTCCATATTTCCAAGATTTTCATACTCGCGGCTATTATTCTGGATTTAGCTTATTTCATAGTATTTCCTAAATGTGATCGGAAAATATTTTTCTCTGGAATCTACTTTGGGTAGGCATCACAAAAGCATTATCTTCTTCTTCACAAAATCGTTGCACTAACTTGTGTATATCTTCTGAATTTATCCAAATCGTATTATCTATAAAACCTGCACATACCCAACTAAATATGCTATCGATGAAATGCAAATTTGGCCCGAACGAAATTCGGAAATATATCACTAGTATCATGTCAATTGGATTTGAAATATAAAGTTCGGAATGAAATCCGGAACGAACTATTTATAATTTTCCTAAAAGTAACGCATGAGTGTGACATTCCAAAACCACAAAGTCTTAATCCGACAAATTTATACTTTTAACGTGCCAAATTTAAATGTAATTTTAGTTCAAACTGATCCAATGCATTTTTGACGTCCTCTTTTGAAGAAAAGGATTTACCGTCCAAAAAATGTTGTCGATACCGAAATAAGTAATAATATGAAGGTGTCAGATCTGGAGAATAACGTGGTTGTGATAGTACATCCCATCCAAGCTGCATTAGCTTTTAGAGAGATACCAAACTTGTATGAGGTCTCGTATTATCTTGCTGGAACAAGGTGCTACTAAAGGTATTTCTATAGATCAGTTCTGGCCTATTCTGTTTGAGTGAATCATTCAATTTGTACAGTTGATGTCAGTACACTTTAGAATTTATCGTGGTATTGTCCGGTAGAAGCTAAAAAACGATTCCCTTGAAATCTCACCAAACCGACAGCATCAGCTTTTTTGATGGACTCTAGCGTTTAACATTATTATAGACAACCTATTTCTTAACGTTTGAGAAGCAAATCACAGACGCCAATGCGACGGAGCATATTTCTTTCTGTAGGAACATGTGGAACCCATATGTCGAATTTTGGATCTAAACTAGGGCGTTTTACGTGATTATAAACGGTTGAATTCGATACATTTAATCTATCAGCGATCTCGTGAGTTGTTATTCGGTGGTTTGCATCAATCAATGCCTTTATTTTGTCTTCATCAGCTTCAACTGGCCTTCCCAAACGCGATGCATCTTCAACATGAACACTACCAGAAGGAAATTTTGAAAACCAGTTTTGAACCAGAACGTCAGTTCTGCCGAATAGATCTTCTCCATACACATCACACAATTTTTTTCTTGCTTGACCAGCATTTTTGTCTTTACGATGCCTTATGAGCCTTAACGATTAAAATTTCTCTATTACTAATTTTGAGTTCATCACTTTTCTCATTTAGATTTAATTTCAATTGTACATTACGGTGTAATTGTTGATACTTGTACAGTGCAATCCTTGCTAATTATGGCGATAATATTTTAAATTTTGTGCAAATATTGAGCGGCTCATTACTAGGTATTTAAAATTCAATTTTGTTATGAGCTATGCGGCTTATTATTGGTTATTAAATAAATAATTTTATCCCAGTCATGAGCCATATTAAATTTTTAATTTAAATGTTGATCCAAGTTAGTAATTTAGATTTTAGCGAAGGTATACCGCATTTAATTTGACTAGGTATAGCTTAAAAATTTTACTTTCAGCAAAGGCAGTAGTAATGTCTATTAGTAGTAACAGGTACTTATAATGTAAGGGATGTGGAAGTGGCACTCGAGAGATTTCGAGGTGACATGCCTATTCATGCTGCGGCTAAAGGAACTCTTCAAAACCTTTAAGTATTATGGAACCATCACCCGTTTTAACTGAAGCGGAAGAAAACAAAATCGTTAAATCGATTTTCGAGAATCATGTTAGAGGATTTCCAAGGAGAAAGCACGAGGTTCAAGGTGTCGTTAAAGAATTTCTGGACGCATGTCCCCGGGAAAATTTGTTCAAAAACAATTATCCGGGAAGTAAATGGTACTATGGCTTTCTAAAGAGACACTCAGAAATTTCAATTAGAACTCCGGAAGCAGCTATCTACTCAAGTACATGTGTATCTGAAAAAGATATAAGAGGTTGGTTTCATAAAATTGAAGAATACTTTAGGGCAAAGGGGTTAATAGACGATATCCCTAAAGATCCCAATCGGGTCTTTAATGGAAACGAATTAGGGTTTTTGTTGTGCCCGAAAAACGATTCAGGTTGGATGACCTTGGAAGCTTTTTTGTTTTATATTAAAGAAATTGGTTATCCTGTTTTGAGCGCGAAAAACGTGAAGTTTCCAGTTGTTCTATACGTCGACGGCCACAAGACGCACCTAACTTTTATGTGCTGCCTAAATTATGTGAAGAAAGGAAAATAATATTAATTTTCTTGTACCCCAGTATTGTGTCTGGACGAAAGAAGTTCAGCTTTGGAGAAGCGCCAATTTAGATGAACAATTCACTAAGAAATATTTCGCGCCTATTTTAAAAAAATTGGTTGAAAATTGTATAAAACCAGAAACGATTAGTAAGGGAGTTCGCACTTGTGGACTGTACCCATTTAATCACAATGCAATCGATTATTCCAAGTGCCTTGGAAAATACTACAATTATTGGCAATGAACATAATGAAAATGTCGTAGCACATCAGACGAATATCAGATCAATAAACATTTCAGAATTTAGTCAAATCGTAGGATGTTTGAAACTTAACCAGTTAAAAGCAATTGAACAGAGTAGCTGCACTCACTCAGAACATTTTTTGCTACTATATAAATTCTATAACACTTTAAATAAAATCCGGGTCAACATTGGTGAGTAACTAATTTATTTTATCACGAAATAACAATTACAACGATCTAGAAAATGGAAATGGAACTGAAAATATTCCAGAATCGGAACAACAAAATGTTGCACTATGTGATTTGGAAATAGTGCAAGAAATTAGTGTTTTTGAAACAGAGGAAGTACAACAGTTTAATTCAAATGTACCTACCTAAGAAGTAAATGTGATAATGAACGTAATGTTTCTAATCAATTTTATTGTCTTCTAATATAGGTTACACCCTCGGATATACAAATAATCGATACATCGGATATCCCTATCCTTAAGGATAGGAATCAAACATACAGAAAGAAGCTCGTACATCGTCCCAGCAACTCCATTCCAGAAAGCTTTCGAATCCAAAATTAGAAAAAAGATATTAAAAGAAAAAGAAAAGGAAAATAATCGTAAACGGATAGCTGAGAGCTTGCAGAACTTTACAAACTAAACGAAAGCTTTCTGCGTCGCAAACTCCGAAATTAACGTTGGTATGCACATATAATATATTATGTAAATTTTAATGGCCACTTACAATAGAAATCGTTTTTACTGGGTATTTTAGAAAAAAACAAGAAGAAATCTGCTGTATCGCCGAGAAAAGAAGAAACAATTAAGGTGATAGAACATCATGTGAGCAACCTTTTTAATAACCCAGTAGTAGAAACTGGTGACAACCACAAAAGCGTAGAACAAGAAGAAGCCTACAATCTCCTTGTTGAAATATATCGTAAAGACTGTGCTTTTCATGCTCTGCATGTAACAGAGCCTACCATTTAAAATGTGCATCAACGTTCTCTCAAGATCACATGGAAATCTGAAGTAATCTGAAACTTTCTCTCAACTTAATCTAGTCTGTTTTCTAACTTTAGCTCTTAAAATTTTGAAAACTTGCAAGAGTTCGTGCAAGTTTAATTTACTAAAATAAATTTTAATTATGTACAGTTTATTTATATTTTATTTTATTTATTGATTTAACATTTTATATATTTTTGAGAATACGAGTACGGAGTTGAGAAATAAAATTCTGTCCAATATTGCGTAATAGGTACCTATATTAATTTTCTTTAATTAGGGGAGGCTGGGGCAGGTTGTTTAACGGGGCAGGTTGTTAAAGAGAGAATTAGTTATAAACTGTTATTTTGACAATTTTTGTGAGTATGAGTTAAATGTTGGATTTATGAATCTTCAGTCGTGTGGGAAATTTCATTGTGATCAGTCGCATGTGGGTAGAGAGAAAGTGGTTTGTCTGTTTTATCACGCAAAATGCATCGTCACAATATTTTGTTTTGTAAGGTATTTGAGGTTAGCTTTTAATAACAAGAATAGTAATCGCATGCTGGACCTACTTTATCACAGTTTTCAACAATTAATTTGATTGATTTGGTGATAAATATGTACAAAAATATTGAATTTTGTTGAAATAACACGTTGGGACAAATCGTGACGTTTCTGTTGGGGTAAGTTGTGACATGTAACAACGTGCCTCGTTGAAAATCACAACCAGTGAACAAAATAATTTAAAAGTTTTTGAATTAATTTACTCAATGTTTTATACTGACTAAATGACTTATATTTCAGAATAATGAGAAATTACAAGAAAAAAACCAACAGTTGAGAAGTTTCGGCGCATGTTATGGGAGTTGCGGTGAAAAGAGTTTTGACAGCAAGCCACAAAATACGGTCGGTGGCTAAAAATTTAAACATGAATTACCAAACACTATAGCGGGATGTAAAAAAGGCCCGATTGACTGAAACTTTAACAGAAGAAACTAAGTATCTTATATCTTTAATGCCGAAGGGAGCATGAAACTTGCTCAATACATGAATCATGCGTCAAAGATATATTTTAGTTTGTCGCCTAGAGACGCAAGATCACTAGCATATGAGTGCCCTATTTCACTAAATAAGAAAATTCCTGAGTCATGGATCGATGATATCGAGTTTTCTTAAAACACATAGCAGCCTATCACTTCGAACGCCAGAAGCAACCAGTATAGGTAGAGCAATTGGCTTTAATCGTGTAGCAGTGAACTCATTTTTCGGTCTATTGGCTGAAGTAAATAATAGATATCGATTTACTGCAAGTGAAACATGGAACTTGGACGAAACTGAAGTAAAAACTGGGGAAAATAATTGCCGAAAAAGTAGTGAAGCAGGTGGCAGGTTTAACTTCAGCAGAAAGGGGACAATTAGTAACGGTGTCTGTTGCTGTAAATGCTGTTGGTAATTACATTCCTCCTCAATTTATTTTTCCAAGGAAGCAGTATCAAAACCATTTTATTCCATTTCTGGATAATCACGAGTCGCATTTGCCACTAAACACAATTAATTTGGCAAAAGAGAACGGGGTAGTTATGTTATCATTCCCTCCCCATTGCTCGCCCAAATTGCAGCCTTTGGACAGGACTGTATTTTTCCCCTTTAAAAAGAATTTATCAAACGCTCAAAATGGCTGGATGCGGAATAACCCCGGCAAATCAATGACGATTCATAATCTCTCTCAGCTCGTAGCGGAGGCACTGGCTAAGGCACTTGCACCTGAAAATATAATTAATGGCTTCAGGGTCAGTGGAATCGCACCGTACAATCCGGAAATAATCACAGAGGTGAACTTTTTAGGATTATCTGTTACTGATCGTCCACAGGATAATTTAGGAACTACCAATACTCAGCCCTTAGAATCGTTTACGGATATAATCGACCAACAGGTATTAAATATTTTTTGCCTCTACCTAGGTAAAAAGCTCAAATTAAATTTTTTTTGTGATTTCAGATTCGACATACAGTGCTACACGACATATCGAGTCAGAGCCAATTCCAGTAATCGTAGCAGACGAAGTAAACACAATTATTCTGGAAGTTGATCCCACCATCAGTGTTAAAGAAATTTCGATGGCGATAAACAGTCAAACGATGTTTTACGAGGAACTTGTTACTTTGGCAATACACAAATATATCCTGCAGGAGAGCCTGCTGCGTCGAGTTCAGCAATGAGTGATATTGCAATTGGATTCAACCCAGAAGCTATTCGTCCATTTCCTAAAGCAGGCCGAAAGAAACGAAAAGCTGCCATTTTGACTGCTACACCAGAAAAAGAAACTGGAAACACTGAATGTTACCAAATCGGAAGAAGACTACATTAATATTGCAGAAAGATACAGAATAGTTTTGTCTGATTTGCATGGACCCATATAGCCAGAGCAAACCTGGAGAGGAGTGGCTGCAATGCAATAAATGCAAAGACTGGGCATATTTGAAATGCGCTACTAAAAGTGTTCCTTATAAATGCTACAAATGCATTTGAAATCTTTTAATTATAAATGCTAGTGAAGTTTATCCAAACTAATCCAAAAATACAACAACAACACATTAATTGTAATAGTAATGGTGAGTGTAAACATTCAGGCAAATTTATATTAAGTAATTTAGAGGAGATGTGATTTTTTAATTGGCCTTAGGTACATTCCAAAGTCATTCTAAGTATTTTCAAAGCATTTAGCATGAACTTCATTGATACTGGTGGTCTACTGAAACAAGAAGGAGTGTCCCAAGCTAGTTATATGATTTTCTAATGGGTCTGACAGGGTGTCCCATGAGTTATAAAAATGTAATTATTTTAGTGGGCCTTAGGTACATTCCAAAGTCATTCTAAGTATTTTCAAAGCATTTAGCATGAACTTCATTGATACTGGTGGTCTACTGAAACAAGAAGGAGTGTCCCAAGCTAGTTATATGATTTTCTAATGGGTCTGACAGGGTGTCCCATGAGTTTTAAAAATGTAATTATTTTAGTGGGCCTTAGGTACATTCCAAAGTCATTCTAAGTATTTTCAAAGCATTTAGCATGAACTTCATTGATACTGGTGGTCTACTGAAACAAGAAGGAGTGTCCCAAGCTAGTTATATGATTTTCTAATGGGTCTGACAGGGTGTCCCATGAGTTTTAAAAATGTAATTATTTTAGTGGGCCTTAGGTACATTCCAAAGTCATTCTAAGTATTTTCAAAGCATTTAGCATGAACTTCATTGATACTGGTGGTCTACTGAAACAAGAAGGAGTGTCCCAAGCTAGTTATATGATTTTCTAATGGGTCTGACAGGGTGTCCCATGAGTTTTAAAAATGTAATTATTTTAGTGGGCCTTAGGTACATTCCAAAGTCATTCTAAGTATTTTAAAAACGTTTAGCATGAACTTCAATTCTTCTACAAATTCTTCTTCATTTTGTCTAAAAATTGCATCTAAATTATTTGAAGCGATATACTGTAAAAGCTATAATTTATCTTAAACGGGCTCGGGACTGGGTAGTTTACCCTACTGCTTTCGATTTCCCATATTTAATAAGACAGCAAACACAAATTATTAGTTTGAAGTTGGCTACGAAACATTACATTTTAGTCCTCTGTTGGGAAAAAACGAAATTACTTTCCGAACAACCCAATACGACTCGTATGGATATATCTGGCCCAGGGCCCAATTTTGCAAAGTTGCCACGACACGATTTTTTTATAAATTTTTCCTAAAGTAGGGCGTGCATGTGACCATCTCAAACCTTTCAGCCTTAATTCGACAAATTTATAACTGTAACGAGCCAAGTAACTTTAACGTGTTAAATGTAATTTTTGTTCAAATACATGTTCGTTATACATATAACGATTATTGTATGGCCAAAATTCGCAAAATTTAAAAGGAACGAATTAAATTTTTGTATTTAATGTGATTTCTTATAAATTCCGTGCTGGACTAGCTTCACACAAGAGAAAATGATGTTTTTTATTGGTTAGTGTTGCCTGATGATTTTTTATTTATTTTCTGGGATAGAATCGTGGGATACCATCACAATCGCTACCGCAATTACCTTCACTGGTATTGGTGAAGCTAATAGACTGATGTCAGTCAGTTCATACGAGTACATAGTTTTATATAGTTCCACATAGGGTTGTAAAGAGGTTTCGTAAGGCGGAGCGGAAAATATTATATTTAATAACTTCATACTTTAATTGAATTGAGATAGATAAAATAAAATATTGAAAAATATTTATTTCAACAGATGAATTGTACTACAAAAACAATAACAAATGATTTCAATTTATTTATTTAAATTAGCATATTGTAGATAAAAAATATTTATTTATTTAGTTAGTGTTATTTTGGTATTTGTATTTTTAAAAGAAATGCTTCACTGAATTAATTTTTATGAACTTCCAATTTTCAATTTTATACGTACGTAGTGGAGATTCTTCATTTATATGGATCTCAATAATAATATTTAAGACAATATTTTCGTTTTAGATATAATTTTCCATCTGCATCTTTTATCTGTACACAAACAGAAAGTAGAAAAAACTTAAAACCGAAGACACTTTACTGTGGTATTTATTTCAAAAATTGTGGTCAGACGTGATTTTTCAAAAATATACAAATCTCGTCTTATATATTATTTCCTTTATACATACTTTATAAAGATGTATATTTAGATAAGAAAATTGATTGTAAATCTTTAATTTAATTTTTATTTTGCTTTCCTCCTACGATATCATCACTCTAAGTTACTACTTGTTACTCGTCTACAGCAGAGCACTTTCAATTCGGGTTGATTATTTATTTATGTTTTGCTAACGAAAATTCATAGATTTTGGATGATGCTGATGATGAAAATTAAATCTAGATGAATTTTTAAAACAAATCGAGGTTTAAATAAATATTGACGTTTTAATAAAAAAAAAAGTTTATTTAAAATAAATTTTTTGTTTTCTGTAAATAGCAATCAATTTTTTTTAACATTCTAGGAATAAAAATAATACGCAAAATGCAATCGATCGATAATTTAAATTTGTTAATTGATTTGTTTGTGCCTTATTTAATTGTCAGACGACTAATTGAGATTTTGAGCATGGATTCGGGACAAATATTCAATTGTATGGTACAATGAGGTGGACTGGCAGAAACATCAATAAAGTTTTCGGTATATCGTGATGGTCTTATCACAATTTCCTCCGTTTTTACCTGAACCTTAGAATTAACTTATCTTTTATAACTGTACTATTGTTAGTTTTTTTCTTTTTTACGTAACGTTATTCGTTATTAAAAATTAAGTGGAAATTAAAATTATGTTAAAATAGAATTAAAATAAACATTGGTCCTTCGTTAGCCAACTTTGACTCGGTATATGAGATAAACGGTGCATGACAACGAAATATCGACATTGATTTTTCAACTCGTCTCGACAACATCGATACATTCCCGGAGGCTACAACAGAACGCGCAATGCTAGACAACCACGACAGATATTCAAAGCATTCAACTGAGCGTTCATAAAACTCAAAGCGATCCAATGCCAACGATCAAAAAATTAGGCACATTAAAATTCAATCGATGATGGAAGCTCTTCAGAACGAAAAAGGAATAAATAAAAAACTTATTGAACTGCAGAAAGAACTTGATATCTAGCTTACAATCGGACAACAGTGATACAATGACGGTTAGTAATTGGATTAAAGGCCAGTAAGAGTATCATCGAAAGCTAAATGGGACAAATAAAGGCGCTTATCCGAGAATCAAACCAATTGTCGAATTTTCGGTAATGCAATTCATCCCAGACAACAATTTAATGTCAATAATGTGAATGTCGATAACCAGCGACAGCGAGAGCGATTAAATGGTACGAATCCTCCGTATTTCAAACCGTGATTTGCCCATTTTTAATGGAGAGCCATTGTTATTGTCAATTTTCGGATTCGGAAAACCAAGACCGACTGAGAAAGTGCCTTCGCGCCAAAGCCAAAGATGTCGTCGAACATTTAATGTCTTTGCTAGAAAGGCTCAACGATATATTGACAATATTACGAAATAGTTGCGGACGATCCGACTTTATTGTGAATCACTTGCTAGATAAACTATCAGACCTTCTCGTTGTTAAGGGAGGCAAACCGAAAACCATGGTCAATTTCTACGATTTTTTGACAGGTTTGATCCCGACGCTCAAAATTCTGCTAGAGGATAACCATCTGCGAAACCCAGTAATATTTCGTGACGTTTTATTAAAGATTCCAACAGCTCAAGCCGTGCAATTCATCGAGTATTTTGACCGTCTTGATAAAGATAAGAGAGAAGGCCACCGCGTCAATCCAACTAGTGATACCTTCAGTATGTAAGCAGGTCGAACCTGACAAGCACAAAGCCAAAGGTGCATAGATTGATGTTCATAGATTGAGTGATTTTGTTAAATTCCAAAAGATTGGCGTAAACCAAAAATGGAATTTTGTTACAAGAATGCCACACTGTTTTTCCTCAGTCCGGGACATAGGCTGAAGTTTTGCAAACAGCGAAAAAGTTGCGGCATCAAGAATTGCAGCCGACCACATCATCCGATGTTCAACAAAACCGAAACCAGCGACGGGACCGTCAAAGTGAACCAGACCCCACCAGACCAAAATTATTTCGTGAACAATATCGCGCGAAGAGTGTTGCTTAAGAGTGTCGCTGCCGACGCAGACCGTCGAGTTCGACAAGATTGTGAAATATTTCAAATATTCGCCCAACGTCACAAAAGTTTCGTTCAACCAAGGGAAACCAGTAATTTTAATTGGACAAGATAATTGGTCTGTGATCGTCAATCGTAAAGTCATCTATGGTCCCTGGAATGGTCCTGCCATCAGTAAAACCTTGCTGGGTTGGGTGGCCCATGGAAATTTTGAGGAATTAGACAACAATCCAAATTATACTTGTCACGTTTTCCAGAACGAAGAACCCCAAACGAATAGAGATGACATCAACGTTTTACACGAGTTGGTTAAATGCTTAGAAATACTTGGCCTAGGGCCATAATTCGGCAAGTTGCAATATACCAATCATCTTGAAATATTTACTCAAATAAGATTTTTGCATGTCCATTCTAAATCTGTATAGCCTTAATCCGAGAGAATTTTAGTTTCGGCACACAGGAAGAAAACCTGATTTATTTCTCGAAAAGGCTTAGCCCAGAGCCATAATTCGGCAAGTTGCAACATACCGATTATCTTGGAAGTTCGAATCGTGTGAAACAAAACCCGAGACCGAACTTGGGTTATCTCTAGACGACAAACAATGCACAATGATCCTTGAGAATACAATCCGACGTGTAGATGGTGACAGATTCGAATGTGGACTTTTATGGAAAGAGGACCATCCAAGTTTCCGAGAAAGTACATTGTTTGAGTGCAAAATGGACAGAAATTTAAATTATGCTGCTTCATATTCCAAAAAGATCAACGAGTACATTGACAAAGGCTGTTTGAAGAAAATATCCTCAAACGACATCAACGAATCGTTTTTGACGCTCATCCAAATCCAACGGGAAATGTCTAAATGATTTCTTGTTTGCCGGACTCGACATGTATAATTCACTACCGAAGATCTTGATTAACTTGTTTCTACAAGTCAAAGTTCGGGGTGAAGACCGATCGGCCCAGCGATTGGTATGGAGAGGAGTGGATCGACATCGACAACCAGACGTTTTTGAGATTCAAGTAGTGTTTTTCTGTTCCACTTGTGGTCTGTGTTTGGCTCAGGAAGTCAACAATCAAAATGCCAGAGAATTCATGTCGGAATATCCAGAGGCATGTAACAACATCATTAAGAATCATTACATAAACGTCTATTTGCGTGGCGCAGAAAATGACCTAAGAGCGTTTCAACTAATTCATTAATCATCGACAGAAATTTTCGTGCCAATATCGTAAAGAGACTAAATTTCGACGATATAACCGACAAATCGAGCGAATTTTAGGAATGGTGGTGGGAATTCAAAACCGACAAATTTGTGTATCTCCTAAACTTCAATAAAATACTACCAGATATCATAAACCTGTCAAGATGGCCAACAAAACGTCCGTCTTCAACCGGCTGGGACCTCTGTCAAATATTCTGATAGGCGGGAAAATACGCATGCAAAATATATGGGATAGGGATATCAATTGGGACGACGAGATCACCAACCGCCAGTTCGACTTAGGAACATAAATTTATAAAGGGTGTAGACACTACAATTTTCACGGCGTTACACGTCATTCTTGATAAGCGACAATCAAATCGAACTGTTGTATTTTTACGGTTCAAACACGGAGCCAAAATGCAGTGTACTTTGGTTAATGCAAAATCTCGCGTCACGCTACTCAAGCCAATATCTATTCCAAGATTTGAGTTGCAGGCTGCTGTTTTGGGGGGCGAGGTTGGCGACATCTTTAAAGAAATCGTTGAATCTAAACGTAGAACCCACATATTTTTGGAGCGATTCAGAAACCGTTGTTCGTTGGTTCAAGTCACACACAAAACGATTCAAAGTGTTCGTCACACAAAGAGTTGGTGAAATTCAGGAATTAACAAATGCATTGGAATGGTATTACGTACCGACAGTCGACAATGCAGCAGATAACGCAACCAAAGTAAAAATTTATCATGATCTCGACGATAATTCAAGATGGTTCTAAGGACCGTATTTTCTCTATGGTCCTAAAACGACATGGCACAAACAAGACAAAATTAGACCACATATTTACGATGCGGAATTGGAGGAATTTAAAACCGAGTACGTCAACGTCACCTGACACAGTGATTGTTGGCGTTATGTGGTGGCGTTGTTTATGTTTTGGCACATCACCTTAAACAATTTTAAATTAATAAATTTATTTATATTTGTTTATATAAATTTTAAAAATATATTTTTCCCATATTACTATTATTTACATATACATACGTAGGTACATAGAGGTGCCGATCCATAAGAAAATAGTTGCAAATTTGCATAATTATATTGGACTAATAAATTAGTTTTCGTCTCAAATCTCTAAAGAATTAGAATTTTTTTTAATTTTCAGCTAGGAAATACAATAAAAGCCAACTTATAATAATTATTATTAATATTTATTACAAACTGTTCCCAACCACAATTTACTCAATAAATAAACCGCATAACATTTACACATATGTAAACACAATTCAATACAATTAATATTCTAAATGTATTTCCCCAGGTATTTTGCCTCAATATATCAAGATTTAATAATTGAACACCTTTTAATTGAAAACCCATATTATATATCATATTTATTAGGTGTGCAAGTAAAAACTCGGCTCTCGACAACACATCCAAATCGCCCTCCATTTTGGATATATGTAGCTACACGGTTAGAAATTTTGGACTAAATTTTAATATTTTTTGTATTGTATTTTATGACTACACCAAGAAAATATTATATTTTAATATTTGCAATATATTAAAAATTTATATTTAATTCAGCTAATATTAAATTTAATATTTTAAACTATTACAAGTGGTAACCCAAATTTCATTAAGAATAATACTAAATGTATTTAATTTAAATTGTTGAGAGTTTAGCTTTAAATATTAGCTTAACTTAAATTTAAAGATTTAATGATTTAAATTTAATTTTCTTAATTTTAATATTTAATACCATACCGTATTAAAAAGTAATACTAAAAATACTAAAATTCAGAAATTGTGATATTGAAATATAATATTAATTCAAATTACAAATAAATTCAAATTATATTTAAATTAAATAGTTTAAATATTAAATTCAAATAAATCTACTACTAAATTTTAATATATTATCATTATAACCTAATAGAGTATTATTATTATTATTAATACATTTGATTATTAAAATTTAATATAAATTTTTATTTTTAATAGTTCTGCCATTATTTAATTGTAAACATACTTACATCTTATTTATTATTATTCCCAAATGCTCCAAACGATTGCTATACGAAAATATAAAAATATTAATTTTTAATAAAAAAATTATTGTTATTTATTAAACAAACTTCAATACAATTTTGAGTAAAACTAAAATTTTATATAATATAAAACGAATGGCATTAGTCTTAATTTACATTTCATATTTTTTAAACTAAACTAATCTTCTATTGCAGCATAATACTTAATTCTAACATGAAATTAATAATTATACATAAATAAAATAATTAACATATAAATAGAATAATTGTTTAATTATATTGTTCGATATATTGGTTTGAGAAATTCCCATTGAAGTTATGTCATTGCAGAATTTATTAACTGAATTATCAAAATTAACAAAACTATTGTAATCAGGTCTAATGTGATCATTATTTAAACAATTATCTTTGTTGTTAATAGTGCTTTCAAAGGAGCAAACATTTTGAACTATTGGCTCGATTATCTTATTAGCAACATCAGGTATTTTAATAAGATGGCATGCTAATGCATGTCGTCTTAAACCACTAAATGTACAAAATTCGCGATTGCAATTTTTATTTGATATGCATTTTAATGAAATATTTTTTAAATTATCAAAAATATGATCACATTTTAAATGCGAAATCACGAACGAAATAGACGGAAAATTTCTTTGACACAAAAAGCAAAAGTAATCCATTTTAATTATTCTGGAACTTTTTTTCAAAGATTGAATTGATTTCGATTATTCGACTTGGTAATATATATTATTAGTTTTGTAAATGCATGTTGCATAAAATTCAAAAAATACTTTAAGAGAGTAACTGTACTCAATATTAAAAACATAAAAAATTTTGAATAATAAATCAAAAGCTTGTATGAAGGTGTAACTGAAAGGAACACGAATCAATTTGTGATCCAGAACAATATAATACTGAGAAATAGCTTGCCTGTTAGCCCCTACAATTATTATACGGGGTTGTATCTCCGACAAATCGTAATTTTCTTTTGGGGTATTTATCTAAAACGAGAATATAAAGTTTATTAGTTATAAATTTAAACTAATTTGATCAGTTACCTACATTTTCAAATTTGATAAATGCTTTAACGGATTTCGAAAAATTAGCTCTTTTTTTTAAAGTTTAATTAAAATAATGAAAGGGTTGATTTCTGCGTTCCAATCTTTAAAAAATATTTTAGTTGAAAATAAATAAAATTAAGTGTAGAATCTCTTTGGCTATTAAATTAATACCTTCAATATCTCTTTCGCTTTTCCCCGATAATTCAAAATATATCTGGTTTGCGTAGGCTGCATAATCATTCCATTTTTCAATAAACAGGTTTCTTTGTTCTGGATAACGAATTTCGAAATCATACAATATCTGAAAAATAAGAAATCGATTTAAAATTAAGCAAAACATGCAATTAGCACAAAAAATTACCAGCTCAGGATTATAAAAAAAAAATTTGAAATTCTCAAAAATTTGGTCAGAACAGCTGAAGATCCTTTTTCTGATTTCTACTGTTTTAAGAAGTCTTTCTTTAATTGATTTTTCTTGTTATAATTGCAAGACAGTTTTTAAAAAATTCTTCATCTTGTTCATCTAGAAAATCATTTTCACTAATATTCGTCACTGTCTCGTTATCCTTCTTTTTAATTTTTGATTTACCGTAAGTCCCTTCACATTTATGCCGTTTTACATTTGTGTTTTTGATTTTGCTGCCAAGGTAACCTCCGGTTATATCAGGTTTATAAAAGAGATCCTATCGTGATAGAAACGTATATGTAAGATTATATACTTAATTTTGAACTAAAACGTGTAATTTGTTTGAAACTTACGATTCCATTGAATTTGCTGTTAGGAATTTTGTAGCACGGAAAAAATTTGTATAATTGAATTGGCGCAAGCTATTTTTTGATCCCTTGTAGGGTAATTACCACAGTTAATTCTTAAAAAATTTGAGGCTATTCTAACTAATTCTCTTCTAGACGTGCCTTTCAATTGGTTTGCGTTTTGATATTCCGTCAAAAGAAACGAGCTTTCACTATTTTGAATATATGACTCCAATGCCTAAGATTAAACAAAAATATAGTATAGTGATGTGTTAACAAATTGCAAAATATCTGAATTGAAATATTTACCAAAATCGTTATTTCAATTAAATTTTGTTTATACAAATAACTCATTGTTCAATATTTTAGTTGAGTTCATCATTCTGTGTAAAACTTATTACAAAATAAGTGCAACCTATTTCAATTGTGGGGAATCATTTAAAAATTAATTGCATTTATTTTTAAAATATTAATTTTAGGAACGAAAGCCGACCGCACTCAAAGCCATGGTGCATTATTCATGCATTCCACCTATTCAACTATTCTCACAATTACAGAATACCATCTACACTTTCCCAACGCCATGTCAGCCTGTTCATGGGTCAGCGCTGAGTTTTGTACTCCAACAGGCGATCGTAGTTCTGTTATTAACATCACTGACCATTATAGATGATGAACATTTGCAGTTTGCACATGCCCACTGCTAACAAATAAGCGCTGCATTAATTATATTCCGGTCCGACAATTATTTTTAAGTTGCACGAAATATTTACCGACGGGATAAATAAGGATAAATTGCATTTTTAATTGAAAATGTATTTGAAATATGTTGCACTTAATTTGTAAATAATTTAATATAATTTGAATTTTTTTATTATTCTCATCAAAATACGAATGTCAACTAATTTTTTCATTGTAAAAGGGCTCATACTCGTACAAACTACTCTAGAATATAATATTACATTAATAATTCACTTACTTGTTTATTTAAATTGAAGTCGGAATCGAACACCGTATTTTGCCTTTTAACGCAACCTGCTTCTGAAACTGTGGTATCTTCTGTGTCCTTTATTTCCAATAACTCCAAATGTATAACAAAACACGCGCAACCGATATATTGCGAAATTATTCTAGGTAGATTACCAAGTGGAATTTCGATACCATCCCTATCTTTTATTATATAAATATCAGTGCTGTCTGATTCTGGAAGCACTGCAAATATTGTTAAATTGGTTAATTTACATGTTATTTGTTTATAATTTGAATAATTGTGGCATAACCTAAAAAACTTACACGATAAAAATACATCAGTTGCATTTAAGTAACTGCTGCCATTATCAGTTTTCTTTTCCAGCTCAACATATTTAGAAATATTTTGCTTAATATATTTAACTTTAATAAAAACCACCTTTATTAGGTTATTAGGTTAGTTAAATATATTTTTATGAAATATCACTCACCATACTGAATTTATTTTTTTGTTGCACTTGTTAATAATAGTTAATAATCACAAACACGTGTAATCTGAATACTTGCCACCGATTTAATAAATTCTAATCTAGCTCGGCAGCAAAATACAGTAATTTTATTTAATTTTAATATAATTGTATTAATTATTAATACTTAAGTATTAAAATTTAATTTTACAGTATTAGATTTAATTTCGGGAGTATTAAAATTTAATTTAATTGGATTGGATTTTAATCCCGATTTCTAGTTTCCGTCGAAATGTTATGGTCATCGTGAATATCTCGGTTTGTTAAAAATCGTTGTTATGTAATACCGCCGTATTTAAACTTATTACTTGAACATATTACTTTTTAATCATGATGTATTTAATATTAATATGATTTCGTAAATAAATTTTAATACAAATATTATTTTTTTTAATAAGTAAAATATTTAATTTCATTAAACATTAAATTAAATTGCAATATTCAATTCTATAATTAAATCCAAACTATTGCGTATCTAATACAGTAAAAAATTAAATTTAATATTAATTCATATTGAAGAAAATTTTCCTATGAAATATGTATTGGAATTTAATTAAATTCTTATTAAAAATAGTTTTTTAATAGGTTTTAATATTAATATATTAAAAATTAATTACAAAAAATTAAAAATTTAATTTAATAAATCGAATATATTAAAAATTAAACTTCATTGTATTGCATACAGCTGTAATCCGAACTGAGTATTAAAATATAGTACAACATTTTTAACCGTGTAGTCATTGCTGTTTTTATGACATAAGTTTCAGTCATTTACAAGCTGTCGTTCCGTGTGCATCAATTTTAAGAGATGGTCGTCGATAAGCAACATTTACGTCATTGTATTATATTCTGACTTTAATTCGACTTGTGCTGTGAATTATTCAACAGTAAAAAAGTGGTTAGCACGATTTCGTGATGGCAATTTTAGTCTTGAAGACGATCCACGTCTAGAAGCAGTCAAACAATTTGAAGATGAAGAACTTGAAGTTTTACTGGATCAAAATCCGTGTCAAACTCAAAAAGAGCTTGCATAACAATTACGGGTTACTCACCAAGCAATATCACTTCGATTGTATCCAATGGGGAAAATGCAGATGGATGGAAAATTGGTTACTCATAAACTGACCGAAGAAAACAAAAACCGAAGAATTGACATCTGCATGAATTTGCTTTCTCGGTACAAAATGGATGGTGGATTTTGAACGAGAATTCTAAACGTAGAAAATCAGTTACAAAAAATTAATGTTCATGCCGAGGAAGTTTACTGTGTAAGTCTGGTGGGATTGGAAAAGAGTCATTTACTAAGAGCTTTTGAAACCTGGTCAAATTGTTACAGCTGAACGTTACCAGACCCAATTGATCAAATTAAATGATGCTCTGGTGGAAAAAATACCATTTACGGGTCAAGGAAGGTATAAGGTGATATTACTGCATGACAACGCTGGTCCACGCGGCGTACTCTCCAGACTTAGCTCCCTCTAATTATCACTTATTCACGAAAGTTAAAGATATGCAAAAATGGCTCGATGACTATTTTGACCATTCATCATCCACCTGATAAACGGCAAAAGACTAAAAATAGTAATGGCGACATTTCGAAAATTAATCTTTGTAACAGTTTTATTTTTAATAAAGTTGAATTTGACCAATAAAGCAGAGTTTATACTTGCACACCTAATATATATGAGAGATAAAATTTATAAATAATTTGAATAATGAAAATTTCAGTGACCTAAATAATTCATTGTTTTAAATTTAAATTACTTTTATTTATTGTTGGTAGGATATTATTACAGGTAGTAATTAGTATATAAGAATTTCTTAGATTTAGATGGAGAGATTGATATTGGTGTTTCCTATTACATATGAAAGGATGTTTAAGTATTTTGCAACGTTGATGAAGTTCCTTCGCTTACTTTAACTTACCCATTACTATATTGTGGCTCGACTGAATGTGCGTTATTCTGGAGCCTCGGAAGTATAAAATATTCCCCCAAACCATGAAATTTTGAACTAGCTTCAAGAATTGTAAACTGACTACCATGTACAACTACAGGTAACGTTTGTCTAAAATCTTCACCAAGTTGCTTCGCTTTACCGCCAAAAGGTTTCTGAATCTCCCTTATTTCTTTACAAATATTATTTGCGTACCACGCAAACATTAGTGCTAAAATTAGTACCCCTCCTCCCTTTATTGTAGGTGGGGCGGTGGGGGGGGGGGGTATAACTTTCAAATTTAAATTGGAACCCCTATTTTTTATTGCAGATTCGGATTTTACAGCTTAGCAGCACGAAGGATTTCTTTGAAACATTTTTTTTGATTCATGATAGATGGCGCTGTTATAACGATATTAAATTTTTTTAATATCGTTATTACAGCGCCATCTAAAAAAAAATCATTTATTTGAAAGAAGAATTAATCGCATGTTCCTGGGTTACGATAATAGTTAGGTGTAAGGTGGGTTTTTCTGGAATCTGTGAGGTGGATTGGCACTCTCACAATGACGTGTGATTGTTGATGATGAAAATAAACAGGCTTACATATCTCTAGTCCATGTACGTTCAGATCTCATTATGATCCAGCGTGCCTAGTTCAACGAAAGTTAAATTAATGCAATTGTGCGCTTTGTAAATATTTTTAAGCTTTAGGCTTAAAAGTGGATTTAACAAGACAATACATGAATTAGCCACTATCTATTTATTGATCATGCAATATGAATTAAGGTTTTGCTCTCCACAAGAATCATGTATCATGTGTCTTATGATGACAGCATTAAGTATTGGGAGAAATGGATTGATTACTGATTTCTACATATTTTGGTATTTTGTTGGCCTCCCAACAAATTATTAGTTATTTCACTCTATTTTGAATTACATGTCGTTCTAACAAGTCCAGCTTACCATATTTACGGACAATTGCCATGGCATCTTGTTAATTTTGAGCCAAAGTGCTTGGGCTTCCTTAGAATAACTATGGAAGTATTATACCTGTTTCAGAGACTAAACGTTGGTAAATATGAATCGAATGGATGTAAATCGATTTATTGTCTTAGTTCGGGGTTGCACTTAGCATTTTTCCTAATTTCCATGCACTGCTCAATTTACGTTTTTGCAAAGATTTTCAAAGTTCTACATACTTTACGAAAAGTGATTAAAAACAAAATGGAATTAAATTTCAAAACATTTGTCGTGATATTTTTTTTTTAAATTTACAGGAAATGACGAATTTTGATAAAAACAAATTTATTTCGCCTAAATTTGGCAACTATACAGTTCAGGCTGATTGACTATTCGGAATGCAACTTCATCCTTAAGTGTTTTTCTTTAATTTGGAGATCTTTGCAAAATTCGGTTGAAATCTATGTACCGGAAGTGGCAGATTCAATTGGAGTTTTTTTTAAATTTTTGCCACGATGTTGAAAAGTTTAGCATTTGCAAAAAACGACAAAGAATAAAAAAAAATTAAATAATTTTAAAGATGCAATGTTTAACTAGGAAATACTGATTTTTGAATTTACAAGACAGTTTTCAAGTGATTGCATAATTTTGGTTGACTCCTTAAGAGTACAGAATGTATGTAGACAATCAAACGCATCAGTTGATGGAAGAATTAATAACAGCCACCACATAATGCAAATTTTATTAGGGTAAAACCACTCAATTAATTCAATATTTATATGCAGCTTGTAAATCCAGAGACAGAAACATTTTCTTGTGGCGCCGCACTTTTGCTTAAGATATGGATATTAAACTTGAGTATAATGAAGATCGATATAGAACTCGTTTCGAAGTCGTATACATTACAGCCAGCATTGCGCAGAGAATTTCTTTCATAGCCGCAAACTTAGCGTAAAAAGAAGCTACAATTATAGATTATCTTGGGGTCAGCGAATTATAAAATACGTTTTCGGAATACTAGCAGACAGATCCTGAATTACTTTAAGGACCATTACCCTTGATCCAGAAACAGCATAAAAAGTAGTAATTGCCACTTACATAATTACTTACGTAGGAAGAAGGGCCCCTGTGGAACAAAGTTTAGATTGGAAGATTGTTCTGGCAAAATTGAATACTCTTGCACGTTTTAACTTGGCGTTGTCTTCTTTAATTCGCGCACATCGTTTATGCGAAACAGATTTAATTTTTGCGCACCATATTACGGTCTGCGCGAGGTTAAATCGCTTTTAATTTTTGGACTAAGGCGGAATAACATGCCGGAAAACTTCTATATTCATTCCGCCATAGTATGAATTTAAATAATGCAGCTGTCATGTAAGATTGACAAGCACAACCATACATTCTCAATCATGATTGCGCAAATTTCCTTATTTCTTTTTTACAGGATTGCGCAAGCCTTCAATCATCACCATATACGCTCAAAATGATTGCACAAACACGATGATGGTCAAGGCACCTTTATGCTTTACTTCTAACTAACAAATTTGCGTTCCACTCAACATATACTCGCACAAGTACTAGCGAATGGTTTGCTAACACCATGGAAGTCGGCTATTGTGGGCAAATGATCGATATCTATAGTAAATGAATTCTGTAAGTGGCGCCATGTTTAATAGTGTACGAAAACATTTGAAATATTAAATAAACAAAAAAGCCGAAAATTCAAGGAAGGTCTAAGCCAAACAGTCTGTTATATTTTACCACAAAAAAATTCTAAACAAAAGTTTTAATTTGAAATACCGGAAGCAGGTGAATCTGGCGGGTTTTTATCTGCCAGTATTTCTGCTTTTTATAGGTGGCATTTTGACACTTTGGTAATTACAAAATAAAATTTTAGTATTTTCGACACCAACATGTCGAAAATCCCTGATTACGTAATCTTCGAAATATCCAATCAGCTTGAAGGCTGATGTTAAACTTTATCTTTAAATAATTTTGATATTCTTAATTGTAACATGGGAATCAGAAATTATTGAATGGTTAGTCGAATTATTTTGTGTCTTCTGTGGAATACAAAACTTCTTAAAGTATAGTTGACTAATCAGCACTGCTTCTAAAAGAGGTAAGAAACACGAATCTGATAATTGCGCATTCCATATGCAACCTACCGTTAGTTTCTTGCTAAACATATTATTACCATTACCTAAAAACATTCTGAACCGGAATTTCAACAATAAAGATTTTTAATATTTTTTAAATCCCTAATGGTTTGTAAGCTTTACTGATTTTGATAAAAACCATTGTCGCTGATTCAGTATGTATCGATTATTTTGAGTTAGTGATGTAGTTTTAAGTAGAGGTGAGTTTAAGTTGAAGCAATATGTCGTCTTATTTGCCTTCAATCCAGGTTCGATTTCAAAATGCGATTTTTCTAATAACTGCGCTTAAATTGGATTTTAAAATTGGACATATTTTAATTTTAATAAAATCTAATATTTTTTTTTTTTTTTTATTTAAATTTTATTTACGATAGCAATAAAATATTTTACAAAGTAACTAGTCATTTTTGACTAACAGCGTTTGACTCTGATAATATAATATAATAAAGTACTTCTATGTACGAGTATTCATTCCATGAAGTGTTGTTTTTGTTGTTTCTGCATTATGCGGTCTATTCGGGTAACTCAAAAGGTTTTAGTCTCTTGAGTCTTCTTATGATACCCTCTTGATGAAGTAGTCTAGCCGCTTCGTCGTTAGGGTGTAGATGGAGCCTCTCCTGATGTTTTTGAGCACACTTCTTTATTTCGGTTGCGACTGTGTCCATTCCGAGGTCTCTATGAAGATCACTATTACGAGTGTACCACGGGGCGTTTACGATCCCTCTGAGAACTTTATTTTGAAATCGTTGGACTATCTGTTGATTGCTGGTTTTGGTACATCCCCATAGTTGAATGCCATATGTCCAGACCGGCTTCAGAACTTGTTTATAAAGCATAAGTTTATTATGAATGGATAACTGAGAGTTTCTTCCAATTAACCAGTACATTTTTCTATATTTTAATTGAAGTTCATCTGCTTTCTTTTTCACGTGAACTTTCCACTTCAACTTTGCATCAAGATTCATTCCAAGGTATTTTGCTTGATTTGCATGTGGTACAGGAATATTATTGAGAGTCACCGGCAGTGGTTCTATTGATCTGTTAGTGAAGTTAATGTGAGTAGACTTTGATTCATTCACTTTAATTCTCCACTTAGTTAGCCAGTCTTGTATATTATTTATGGCTATTTGTAACTTGAATGTGACTTCACCGATTGTGTCACCAACAGCTAGAATTGCAGTGTCATCTGCAAACGTGGCGGTAGTTGTATTGTTAGTTTGCGGTAAGTCGCTTGTAAAAAGTAGGAAAAGGAATGGCCCTAGGACACTGCCCTGCGGCACTCCCGCTTTAGCTTCTTTAATGCTGGAATAAGCTCCTTCCTGTTTAACTCTAAAGTATCTTCTTTGCAAGTACGACTTTAGTAGTTCGCAATATTCAAATGGCAGAGTTTTTTCTAATTTAAATATTAAACCATCTAGCCAGACTTTGTCAAATGCCTGCGCTATGTCCAAAAATATGGCTGAGCAAATCTTTTTTTCCTCTAAAGACTTTTCTATTAAATCTGTTATTCTATGGACTTGACCAATTGTGGAATGTTTCTCTCTAAAACCAAACTGATGGGAAGGAATAGCTCCTGATTTAACAATTTCAGGTTTAATTCGTTTTAATAATAGTCTCTCAAACAGTTTTGACATAATTGGAAGAAGTGATATTGGCCTGTACGATGTTAATTCACTTAGTGGCTTGCCTGGTTTAGGTATCATTATTACCTCCGCAAATTTCCAAGATAGAGGGACATAACAGAGTCTGAAGGAAGCATTAATTATGTCAGATATTTTCTTAATAGCTTTATTTGGTAGTTGTTTAAGAATCTCAGCAGTTATTAAGTCATACCCTGGTGATTTTCTAAGTACCATATGATTCTTTATTTCGTGTTTAACTTCTTTAGCATTGGTTAATGGAATTTCCTGTCTCAAGATGGTTGTAAGATTTACATTTAGTATATCGTGTTGATTCAGTGTCGTTAAATTGAGCTGAAAAGTACGCTCGAGATGATCTGCGAAATTTTCTGCCTTTTCTTCTTTGGTTTTAGCCAGGCGACTGGTCTTTTTAAATATTTGGTTGCTTTCCACAATGAGTAATCAGTATCTTTATCGTAGCTGAGAGATTCTAGGTATGAATTTATTGATTTGTTTTTGAATTCGCGTATTTCTCTGCGTATTCGTTGTGTTAGATTATTCAATCTATTTTTGACGACTGGGTCTCGCGTGCGTTGCCATTCCCTTCGGATAGTTCTTTTCTCTATGACTAGTGATTTAATTTCCATTGGGTAGCATTTGCCAGTTATTTTTTTGTTTGTTGGACTAGTGCTTTTCCACGCTGCCTCCTGTATATCTTTAACTAGTTTTTCCACCTCTTGGTCTAATGTCTCTTCTGACGAAACTTGCGTGTTTAAAATGATACTAGTGTTAAGTTCATTCCTAAATGTTTCCCAATCAGTGTATTTATTTGTTAGCATTGGCTGTTTATCATTTGTAATTATTGTTTCACTTATTGTCATTAAAATAGAGGAGTGGTCAGATGTGGAGTCAAATCCTTCCTGCACTTGTATATAATCAATCGGGACTTTTCTTGTTATAAAGAAGTCAATCAGGTCTGGTGTTTTATTTGGATCGCTGGGCCAATAAGTTGGTTTTCCTGTAGAGTGCCAGTTGCAGTTGTATTTTATTATTGCTTGATGGAGCTCTTTCCCTTTCGTTGTTGTTAGTCTTGATCCCCAGTCTGTATGCTTAGCGTTAAAGTCACCGTCGATTATGAATTTTTCACCTAGCTGCTTGAAGAGGTGAGTATAAGAATTCTCTTTGATGTTATATCTAGGTGGGCAATATATTGCGGCCACCACTAGTTTATGGTTTCGTGTATTAATGCTAACGCTAATTGCTTGTATTTCATCACTTTCAAATTTTTGTTGCAGATCGTATTTAATATATTTTTTTAATAATCACGGCGCTGCCCCCTCGCGCATTATTATTAGGATGTACTGCAGAGTGAACTTCGTAGCCACGTATTTTTATATGACTTTGAGTAGTAAGGTGTGTTTCAGATAATAAGCATATGTCAATTTTTTCTAAATCAAGAAATAGTTGTATTTCATGTTGTCGTTGCAATATACCATTGCAGTTCCATGCAAGAATTTTTAGATTATTTGCCATCTTAAACTAACAAAGGGCGGCTAAATCCGAAGTTGTTCGACTTTTTTCGAGTAGGGTGAGCCTTTGCAAGATTGATATGAGGGCTCTTTCTTGCTTTTCTTCTTGTGAACTAAGTCTATTAAGAATATCTTGCAGTATTTTGTTGGTTTGGTTATTATTTGAATCATTGATTGAAGCAGAACAATTTTGTCTTCTCGAACTTCCAATAGTGGTTGCATCAGCATATGTTACATTTGGATTAGTTCTTGATGGCGTGTTTAATGTTTGGTGTGGCCTCAACTTTGTGGATATTCTTGTTGAAGCTGAGTTAATTTCTTGTCTGGAACTTTTTAAAGGTTCCCCTGTTTTGTTGCGAATTTTTTGCAACTCTTTTATAACAATGCAACCTCTGTAGTTGGCTGGATGTGCCTCACCACAGTTGACACATTTTGGTGGAGTGTCTTTTTGTTTCGTACATTCAGCCGTACAGTGTTTTCCAACACATTTCACGCATCTGTACTCCTTATTACAAAAGTTTTGCGTGTGTCCGTAGACTTGGCACCGTTTGCACTGGGGAATCAGTTTAGATTTTTTCACTGCTTCTATTTGCACTTTCATGTGTAGTATTTCACGGATTGCATAAATCTTTTTAATGGCTTCTGTTCTTTCGAAAGATAACATATATAATGGAAGTGGTGTTTTGTCACCTCTTTTTAGCAGTTGTGTAACTTCGTTTATTTTGTATCCTTTCTCCAAAAGACACTCTTTTATTTCATCTGGTTTGCATGATGCGTGTAGTTTCTTCACAATGACTTTGTTTTCTCTTGTCTGCTTATCTTCGTATGAATACCATGTTGAGTTTTCTTCATTAAGAGCTATTGTTAACTTTCTATAGCTATCACTGTCTGGGACATTTAGTTTGATGTCACCACTATTTAACGCTACAGCTTGAAATTTTATCCGGTTGATCTCCAAAATGTTTCTAATGCTCTGATAATTATTGCAGTTTGTTATTATAACTGGAGGTGGCCGTGGCACTTTTATATTCTTACCTCCGGATGGGGGTTCTTTATTTGATCGTTCCTGATCTGATAAAACCTGAGATTTTTCTACTTTTTGTACATGCTTACTTCCGGTTGGAAGCTGCTCAACTGATTGGTTCTGTTCGGGTGAAACCAGTGGTGATTTACTCATTTTTCGTTTCTTATTTTTTTTGCTACGGTTTAAAATCCATCCCGTTTCTTTGTTGAGTTCTTCCTCATCCGTTTCATATGTCACTTGAGCAGCCGGACTACCTGTAGTTGGTTTTGACTGAGAGTTTTCTAGGACCTTTATTCTTGTTTGAAGGTCATTAATACTCTTCATTAATTCTATTTTTTCAAAACGTTCCTTACAAAGTAAGGTATATAGATTACGCTCCTTGTCAGTAGTTAGGTCGTATTGTTCTTGTTCGTTTTGATTGAGATTTTCTTGTATTTTTTGTTCAGTGCATCTAGTTGTTACGTTAGGAAAAACGTCAGCTTGGTCAGCTACCGAGTTGCCTTTATTTTCTTTTATCGGTGATCTTTGTAAATTGGATCTTATCTGGAACGGATTTGATGTTCCCTGGTAATGCAATAGCTGGCCCTCCCCAGAATCCATAGGGCCAGTCTCCATAGAGAGTGGATTTGCCAATGTTGACATTGGGGTATATTTTCCTTTAGGTTGTACCATTGCATAGTTGAGATTGACTTAATTAGCTATACTGTTTCACTACTACGAAGGGATTGGGTACCACAACCGTTCGATCTACAGTACATTGCCCAGAGTACGCCCGTATCCATTTATGAATACTTCGTGGAGGCTGTCAATCACGTACTCCAAAATCTAATATAATTTTAAAATTATGAATTATGAAGTTTATGAAATATTGGAAATACAAACTAATTCGGTCCGTTTTCAAAAAGTGGTTCTGACTATAATAATTTTTTTATAGTGACAACTGATTTCCGTTGTTTCAGGCAGATTAGACATCTGCCGTTAATATTCAGTTTGTATTGCTTTGAGTTTCATACAAAACGTGTTTGTTACGGTGTTCAATATGTCCGATTTTGTGATAACTAAACACCATTTGCGGGAAGTGTTAATTTTGTTTTAAATGGAAAAAAAAGTGAAGCTGAAGCATATCGAATGCTTGTGGAAGTTTACGGTGATAATGCTCCAAGCTATAAATCATGTAGAGAATGGTTTCGACGCTTCAAAAATGATGATTTCAGTGTTGCAGATAAGCCTTGCTTGGGACAGCCAAAGAAATGCTCAATGAAGATCCGACTCATGTACAAGAGTAGCTTGCCGGTACATTAGGTTGACCCAACAAACAGTTTCCGTACGATTTGAATCTATCCCTTATGAATTGAAATCAAGAGACGTGAAAATTCGATTTCTTTCTTGTGAGCAGTTGTTTCAAAGTCAAACAAGAAAAGGTTTTTCGGATGTATCGGATAGTGACTGGTGACGAGAAGATCTTCTATGATAACCCCAAGAGGAAAAAATACTACGCTTTGCCCGGCCAATCATTGCCATCGACCTCAATATCAACACCAAAGACGAACATTCATTGTTCGAAGGTTATGCTGCGTATCTATCTGGTGGGACCAAAGAGGCGGTGTTGTGGCGATTCCATTACGGACGAGCGGTACAGACTACAATTAAACCGTTTGAGCCGTGCATTACGAGAAAAACGAACGGAATATGAGTAAAGGCATGATAAAGTTATTCTATTCTGCACTAGCCGTATTCTCCGGACATTGCCTCTTCAGAATACTGGTTGTTCCGACGGATCGCCTCAAAAGACGAAACGTTTTTCCGAGATGGGATTCAAAAATTGCCTGAAAGGAGAGAAAAAGCCGTAAGCAGCGATGGACCATATTTTAATTAATCAAATTCTACAAATCTGAAATTGAGTAAATTTATAATTTTTTTTAATTTTTAAGAAGCTAAAAATTGATAATAACTCATATAAATATAAATGTCTTTCAATTTTTAGAATTTGTAATATTCTGAATAATATGAATATCGTTCTACAGAATTTTATATTATCCTAACATTTTTTCTATAATTTATGGCAAAGTCTACAGATTTTATTTACGAAATTCTTAAAAATAGAAAAATTTGGGTCTTATTTCCGGCAAGATTGCAAAAATTTAAGAAATTAATTTTGTTCAAGTTACTGAAATTTCATAGAATGTTCCTGTGAAAGTCAGTTAAGTTGTTCTCGTAATGTTTTGGTGAGTGAATACTTTTCCTGGAGTTAATAATATATTTTATTGCTATTAGCAGTAAAATTTAAAGTTGTGTAGGGTGTCGGCCAACTGGTCCGCCACTGATGTATCAAAAATACGGTCACAATTATCCCGTTTATAATAACAGATTTTAATTCGAACGAAAATTGTGCGATTTTATTATTACGCCTGAATGTTAGCTATTCAAATTTATTATTCACGAATAAAATTGTTGTTGTCAATTTAATTTTATTGTTGTTGTCAATATTATTAGTACTTTATTTTATTGAAAATCTGCTTATAGTAGTAATGCAAGATTTTGAAGAGATATCGATGTCGATTTTTGTAAATAAATTGTTCGCAAATTAAATTTTAAGATTCACCCTAACATCTTAAATAAGTCTTTTGATTTATATAGTTTTAAATATATGCTACTTAGGTCTTGTGAATGGGATTTGCATATTCACATATCAGTAAAGTTCGGTTGAGATCGATATTTTAAATTTGTTGTGGCGCCCAGAATGGAATCAGGCAAAACGAAACATTGAACTTAGAGGTATAGTATTAAGGCAAGACGACCATTATACCGCCTGCGACATGATTTAATTCGAGTAGCGAAAATTCAACAGAATATTAGAGTAACAAGATTTAGTAATTGTGAATTAATTGTCGCGAGACCTCTGAAAAAATTTTTAATTTGTAAACCATAAGCATGATTGTACGAAACATAAAAATAAAGTGATGTATATGTTGTTGCGTACATGAAAATTTATTTCACCACGAATGTACGTATATGTCATTCTTGAACACACCATATTTCTAAAGCGAAAAATAATACTTAGCAGGATATTAATCAAATCAGTATTGTTTGATCAAAACTCTGGTTTGCAGTAATCATTTGATCCTCGAATTAATAAGTGTTGGTCCATTGAGCCCTGGGTTTTGGGGCTGCTGCATGACGCATACTGCCTATGTCCTCGTCTCTTTCCAGTTTATTTTGAGAGTTTTTCAATCGGTCAACAAAATTTGTATCAATGCCGCCAATTTCAAATGATATTTACAATGATTTCACTGTTGCCTTTCATAACCCAAAGTGTAAGATCAAAACGAGATCTGTAACAAATAGGTATATAATGTGGCACAAAATCTCTGCAGGAACACCTCCTTAAGACAAACGAAAATAATTTTAAGAAAATAATTATTTATTAGGACAGGTAAAACGACTCTGTAAGCGGTTAAAGACTAAGGTTTTAGTTGAAGCGTTTCTGCATTTGCTATATTTTAATTTGACAGTGGACCCGCGTATAGTCCAGATCTGGATACACATTGCATTTTTTTATAATGTGCCGTGCACCAACGGCCAATATTTCTAACTTAACGTAAGATACGAGTAATTTGCTGCATATATATTCATCACAAACTACTAATTCGCAGATTTTGTGATTCTTTGACAGAATAATCCGATGTTTCGTAGAATATTTTAAAGTTGATTTTTTCAACCGTCCATACAAGCATCCTTATGAAAGGGTCTACAAATGATACCTTAGCGGTGGTAGTATCGAAAAACTCATATCAAAAACCAAATTGTGGAATTGAAATTAATCGTTTTTATAGTTAGCTTAAATCAAGAAGACGGTAGAGAGTATAATAGTTCTGTAATTGCTTGCAAATTCGAGAAATTCAAAATTTTAATTTTTGATGTATACCAATTTTCTCGAGATTAACTAGAAATTTGAAAAATTTCGAGTTTGCATTCCTGTTAATCTTTATTCATTTTATTATTATAGAAACCGCCAAAATCTTTGGTAAATAATTTTTAAATTTTATAAATTACGTTTAGTTTGAAATTTGGTTTGAAATTCCCAAAAATATTTTGGAATTTATAATTTTAAATTTTGTTTAGCTGAATGATATGTTTTTCTCAAACAAGTAATAATCGCTGGGGGCCAAATCTGGCGAATACGGTGGATGCGAAAATAATTCAATGTGCAATTCGAGCAATTTTGTCACAGCTGCGCGATCGACTTGTGACATTGTGGGACAAATGTTCGTGCAAAATACGACCAACACACACGTTCCATTGATATCTTTACAACGTCAACTCACGCAACTTCACTTTACGGTCTTTCAAAACAATTTCATGGATTATGTTTTCTGAGGTCACAGCCTCATTTGGGCGTCCAGAGAGTGCTGCATCATCGATGGTTGTACGACCACGTTTAAGTTCAGCATACCAGTCAATGATGGTTGATTTTCCTGGGGCAGAGTCCGGAAAACACTTATCAAGCCACTGTATATACTTGAACGGTATTTTTCCCATAAAAATCCGCGTTTAATCAACACACGAACCTCTTTTTTTCAATGTTTCGAAATTAACAAAAGTAGCGTCATTAAAACAACTGTAACTTGTAAACTAATGGCCGGAACATAATGCATTTTTGACACATATCGTTTGAAGGTTGGTAGAATTTAAAAATTATATGGGTTTTACATTTGTGGGGCTATCTATTCAGCCCGGAAACTTTTTAGGCGATGTAATATTTCAATTTGAGAAATTGACATTGGTATTTATTTGGGAATGGCAAGTAATTTTTAAAATTCTAAATTAAGGTAGAAATGTCGAGAATTTTTGGATTGAAAAATATGTAATTAGGATTTTTATGGTATACGCACGAGTAATGTATTTTCAATGGATTTTGAATGAGATTCTTAAGGGACTATGCACTCCATAAAATTATTTCTCATCACGATGATACTTTAAAAAATCCACTTTATGTAAATCCCACGGTGCAATTCAAAAAACAATTTAGTTCTCCCCGGAATTGGTTCTAGAAAGGCAATATCTAGCCATAGAAAATAACGCCATTATTTAGTCAAATTGTTTAAGCTAAATGTGTATAACTTGATAAAGCCTGAGTTCACTAAGCATACTGCATATCAGACAGATTAGAAAATCGCGCCCCCTCCCCCTCTTCTAGTTCAAACCTATTTCCAAATTAAATTTTTTAACAAAAATGTACAATTGATTTCTGGAAAACCCTTCTTCCATTAATCAAATATCTTAAGCTGGTTGTACTGAACATACTGACAGAAAATCATCAATTTGCCTACTCTGTATTGGCCAGAATAAGAGGTTTCTGGCCAATGCAAAGTAGACACATTGATGATTGAAAAATTCTTTCAAAAAGTTATTTTTGAAATACTTTCTTTGATTTATTTATAGAAATTCCCACTTTTCATTAATGAAATCTCTTAAGTTGGTTGTACTGTAAATACTGATCAAGTTTTCTATAATCTTTCAAAATTTGGTATTGAAATAATAGTTTTCTACTGGCGATTCTGGCCAATGGCAAGTAGTTACTAGTTTAGAGCACTCACAACATTTTCGTGGTAAACGAATTTCAGCAATTGCTGCTATATGAACGGCAGTCAGGTTTGAGTTTTTTTCTTGTCGGGTTATAGATATGCAATAAAATATTGAGAAGTATGTGGTTGCATGTTTGTAATCGGTTACCCAACACAGACTAATAAAAATATCAAAATTGTGTACCAGCAAATACCAAAATATGAACGTACACAAAATTTCACTTGAATCTGTCTTTAGGACAGAATGCCTTTAAGATATTAGTTGGAAAAGTAAAAATCGTTTTCCATTGTAATCATATCTGAATCATGAAAATACAGATGTCATTATGACACCTTAACTTCACAAACAAATTATTCTGATGAAGAAGCATTGTCCACCTAAACATGTTTTTATTTAATTTTGCGTTAAAAGCAGGTGCGACAGATTCATTATTTCTAGAATTCATTCATCTTGTATGCCAAATATTTACTCAGGTGTTTCATCAGTCATTGCAACTTGTATCGTTACCCGGTTATATTTTGTTGAAGGTGAGTGAAAAAAAGTAAATATAAATCTCGTATAAAGTAGATAAAACTGCACAAATGGAAGGTAAATAAACTTGAACGTGTAAATAGTTAAACAAAATTCGATTTGACAAACAACTCAATTTTATTAACAAGATATATATAAAAATTGAATGGCAATTGATTATCTAAACGAGAAAATCTAGACGATTTTCTAATCGTAATCATTTAAAAGGTTTCCTATTTATTTTCTTGCTTCGTACGAAATGTATTTATCTATATTGATTGAGATGAAAATGTCAATACATTTACTCTCCCTTCCACCTTATGTCATGTCGTGTGGTACGAGGTGTATTTTAAAGGTGTTCAGCCTTCGTGCCAAAATAAAGTAACAATTACATATAGAAAATGTTTCCATCATTAATACGAATACGACGTCTGAAAATCTGAAAAATGTATAGCCTAACAAAGATACAAAACATTTATCTTCAAATTTAATTTTATTTCTTACGTAGTCTCCTTGTAAATCTATACACTTCTCCCAGCGATGCGCTCCAATCTCCTCATTCCAACCAAATAGCACTGGGCGTCTTTCTCTGCAAAATATTGGTTTACGAAGGGGGTGGTCCCAAAAAACAAGGGAATAAAAAAAGTCGGTTGGGGTGGTGAGTAAGAAGGTCAAGCAGTATGACCAGTAATTCGTGGTTTTTTGCCATGACAACCGCTGAGGTATGAAACGACGCATTGTCTTCACAAACACGACAAACACGAACTTTGAGCACATTCATAGGCTCTTCTATCACTCTAACTTAACGGCTGCCTAACACCATTTGGTGAACTTGAGCGATGTTTTCGTCAGTGGTTACAGTTTTTGAATGCCGCGAACGTTCATCGTCACCCAAACTGGTACAGCCACGTTTAAATTTAGCTGCCTAAGATTTCACAGTCGCGAATGATAGTGCAGAATCCCCGAATGAGGGACGAACTCGTCTTTAATTTACAAAAAATAAATATTTAATATTCTAAATTTTACGTTTTCACAAAAACGCTCACTCAAACGACTATTAAACAACAACTGAGTATCTTTCACTCGTGGGCAAGTATGTTTGCATATGTGCAAACATACTTGCCCACGAGTGCTGCCATCTTCATGTTGAGGTCGGAAACTTTTCAAGCGAACTTATTAGATTTGCAAACCATTGATAGGTGAGTAGACGACAAACAGCTCATTTATATATTCACGGGGACTGCACAGAGATGATAAATTTTTTACCCACGAGTTGTGGCGGCACGACACGAAATATGCGATAAATCTGATAAATCTGGCTCGAAAGACCAAAAATGTTGGTAGGTTACCCATTTTCTCATCGTTGCTGCTATGTTTATGAAAAAGGTCATAATCCTAGGTAAGCCTACGCAAAATTTAGGGCAAATCTGAAGAGGATAGAGCAGTGTAATTTGGTACAACGTCGATATCGATATAGCATCGGTGGGGAAGTGCGTTACTCAATAGATACAGAACATTTAATTAATTAAGTTTCAAAAATTTATGATTTGCTGGTAGATTATATACTATTAAAGTTAACCGATAGTTTATAGCCGAAAGTTAACAAAAAACATCGTTCATGCAGTTAATGTCTTTGCTATCTCAGCCAAAAATATAATATGTTATGTCAAATATTAATATGCTTCAGCCGATATTTTTCAGCCGACATTGAGAACTGAGATCGTTTCCCGCCTGGTTTCGATTAAATTGAACAGTGAAAATTAAAGTTGAAGGTACAGTGAAATCCTTGTGAGTCATTAAATTTTTTTTTCTCGTCCGCATAGCTTTCTTGCGACAATACGATATGGCGGAGCAAATTCTTGCAGCACTCAAAAGGCAACGCAGCAAATTCAAAATGACAAATTTGAGCGAGCTGACCTCGCGACGCTTCGAGGAGCTAATGGAGAAGTTCATGGAACTGGAAATGCGCATTTTTACGGAAGATGCAAAAAAGACAAGCGATCTCACCTACGAAGAGGAATCTTGACCTAGTCAAGATGTAATAAATCTAGACATATCTCACAATGGAGAACATTCCAAATTGGAGAACATTCCAAGGTCAAGCTACCAAAAATACATATCCCATCGGTTTCTGGGGATTGCTCGGAGTGGCAGTCCTTCTTCGATATGTATACCATCACCATACACGAGTCGCCGAGTCTGAGTGCAGTTCAGAAGTTCCAATATCTCTAGGGGCTTCTTCGAGGAGAAACAGCATTATTATTACGTCATAATACTATGACTGAGAGTAACTACATTGGTGCACTCAACAAATTAAAGGAAAGGTATGATAGAAAGAAACACATCATCAATTCTTTCATTCGCACATTCATGGAACAGCCGGTAATTCAAAACTCTACTGCAGCTAATATCAAAGGTCTGATGGACACTTCTGACGAAGACATACGAGGACTGCAAGCTCTTGGTGAGGTAGGAGAGACGCGTGATCTCTGGCTTATTTACATCCTCCTATAAAAACTTGATGATAAGTCTAAAGCGATATGGGCCGAGCATTCAGCAGAATCAATCAATCCAGAATTCTCCGAGTTTCTAAAATTTTTGAGTCGACGTATATACACTTTAGAGTCATTAACATCTCCATCAAAGTCAAAGCGATCCATTCAAAAGCTAGAAGTAAAGGGGCCTGTTGCCCATTAGCATGAACAAACAGAAGTTGGTTTATCAATGCGCGATGTGTAACGACGACAAGTATCATTCAATTTTTGAATGTAAGGAGTTTCAAGCGTTAACAGGTAATGATCGTAAGGAGTTTGCAAAACGCACAAATCGTTGCTTCAATTGTCTAAGCAGCAGTCATACAATTTTTAAATGCACATCCAAGCGACGATGTCAACGATGTAGCAAAAAACACAACACGCTGTTACATCCCGAAGAAGCCTCTGGTGAATCTACTCAAACTACATCTCATCCATTTTCAGAAGAAGTCAAAAGTCATCACTGCCAAAACAACAGCATTTCAGCGATTCTCCCTACCGCTAGTGCAGTGCTCTACTAGACTCCGGTTCACAAGTCAGCTTTATAACTGAGCGCTGCGTTCAACGTCTACGGTTGAAAAAGAGAAACGCTCGTATATTGATTAATGGATTGGGTTATTCGAAAGCGGGAACAACGAAAGGCATTGTGACGTTTAAGGTTAGACCCGATCTTCATCCTGAATTCTCAATCGACGCCCTTGGGATGGCAAAAGTAGCAAACTACCTCCGCAAAGCGTAAACAGAAATATAAAGTCGTGCACTGGCATCAAACTAGCTTACCCCGATTACGATAAGTCGAACAACATTGACCTACTCATTGGAGCTGATCACTTCTTCAGTATTCTCCGGAACGGGCAGATTAGAACAAACGCGAATGAGCCGGTCCTTCAAAATACAATATTCGGATGGATGGTTTCAGGCCAACCCGGGCTTTCCAAAAATAATAGCCTAGTTTCGTTGATGACGTTATCCAGTGAAGAAAGCGACACGGTGAACATCGATACAAGTTTAAGGAGATTTTGGGAACTCGAAGCACCCAACGAGCAGCAAAATCTATTAACGCCGGAAAAAGATTCCTGCGAAAATCATTTTGCAAAAAACGTAAAGAGGAACTATGAAGGTCGTTTCGTGGTGAGACTCAAGTTCAAAAGGCCACCAAAACTCTTAGGGGATTCATTATCTGCTGCAATTCAAAGGCTAAGAAGAATTCAACGCCGATTCGAACGCGATCCTACATTCGCAAAATTATATCGTGACTTTATGGCAGAGTATCAACAATTGAACCACATGACAGAAATATTTCCATCTAAGCCCATGGAAAATCAATTTTACTTACCGCATTATGGCGTGCTCAAAACAGCCAATAACGTCGGGGCTACAGTACAATCCACTTTGTTCTGCGAATTATTCTGCGGTTTAGAGAAGAATCTGCGGATGTGGAGAAAATGGCAGGTAGCTATTGCGTCGGAAGATGCTCAGTATCAAAAAATTGTTTGGCGGCCAGATCCTTCGCAACCCATAAAACATTTCAAGGTAACGACGGTCATCTGTGATCTCGCTTCAGAGCGATAAAACAAATCGCGGAGGATAGTAAAATTTTAGCCAAAAATGCTTCTCTTGCTATAGCTAATGACATTTACATGGATGATCTCATGACGGGAGCCGATGACGAAGACAAAGCACTGCAGCTACAGAAAATATAGCAGATATTTTAAGTACCTATGAGTTCCATCTCAGGAAGTGGAAATCCAATAGTCAACGCATATTGCGCAACATTCCTCAAAAACTTCAAGACGTAGAAGACAAGGAAATTTAGAACCATAATAAAGAGATCGTGGAATCTGTGAGAGTATTAGGAATCCACTGGAACCCCAAAACCGATTGTTTAACCTTCAATGCTAAGCTCTAGAACTCCACGAAATTCCCAAAACAGTTCTATCCGAAGCTAACAGGCTCTTTGATCCTCGGGGTTGGGTATCTCCAGTAGTCATAACATTCAAAATATTTCTGCAGATGCTTTGGTGTGATAACCTGGAATGGGATGATCCTCTCCCAACAGAGAAGAATATTATTTGGAATAAGTTAAGATCAAATTTGCAAAATATTAATAAAATTTCCATTTCCAGATTCATTCACTCATTAGTTGGCTGCTGAATAGACATACACGGCTTCTGCGATGCAAGCCAGTCGGCGTATGCAGCTGTGGTGTATTTCCGCATTGTCAACCAAAACGGAGAAACGTATACAGCCCTGGTATCCTCCAAAACAAACGTGGCGCTGATAAAGCAGCAAACCCTTCCTCGCCTCGAATTATGCGCAGCTGTATTACTGATACGTCTGATATACATGCATGGACTGAAACGTTGGAGCACTTTCGTTAGTAACCGCACGTCTGAAATTCTCACCACATTATCGAGGAAAAATTGGCACCATGTTCCTTCAGCAGAAAATCCGGCCGATCGTGCTTCTAGGTGTTTGTGTCCCAGCGAACTCAACTCTCACACACTTTGGTGGAATGGTCCAAACTGGCTAAGTAAATCCATCGAATCTTGGTCACCCCAATCAAAACATTACGGCCAAACCATAGCAGAAAGATCTACAAAGGGCATCTCTCTAACACTCAAGTGTGCCAAGTCAAATGACTGGTTTGATGAATTTTGCGTTAAATATTCATCATGCCGCAAGCTTCAAAGGATTATGGGATATATCATACGATTCGCCAACAACGCTAGAAAACACAAAGACACCAGAACGAGAGGGATTCATTTACTATGGGAAAAGCTGATTCACGTCGCGCATCTTATTTGTCAACACGTACAAAGCCAATATTATTAGGATGTAATATTGGCACTTCAATCGAAACGGGACAGCAATAAAACCAGTATCCTCAGGTCATTAAATCCGTTCCTAGATGAGATCGGGATACTTCGAGTTGGAGGCAGGTCGCAGATTAGTGTGGCTCCCTACTCCACCAAACATCCGATAATTTTGCATCTATAAAGTCAACAATTACGCTGCTTATTATTCGAAATGCGCACGTAGACAACAAGCATGCGGGTCCTTCGCTTCTCCAGTCTATACCAAATGGCAAAATTAAGGTGAAAGAAGTCGCACACAAATGCACCATATGTTCAAAGTTTAAGGCGGAGTGTCAACAGCAGTTGATTTGCAGTCTATCTAGTTCAAGAGTTGAATTGATCCGGCCATTTCTTAAAACTGGTGTGGACTACGCAGGGCCAACTTCCATTCATTTAACAAAAGGAAGGGGACAGAAGATATATAAGGACATATGCCTCTTTGTATGTCTAAGTACGAAAGTAGTCCATTGGGAACTAGTGGGAGATCTATCCAGTGATGCATTCTTGGGTGCTCTTAAAAGGTTTACTGCACGGCGTCGAATTTGTAGTGAAATTCACAGTGACAATGGGAGCAATTTGGTTGGTTCTGACAGAAAATTACGAGCAATGTTTGCCCAATTAATAAAAACTTCCAATAATATTTCTGAATATTTATCTAGATGTCACATAACATGGAACTTTATTCCATCAAATTTTCCCCATTTTGGAGGATTATGGGAAGCTGCAATCAAGTCCAACCGATGCTGGAGTCGACCCACTTGCGCCGGCACATTTTCTGATTGGACATCCATATACCAAAATTCCCGAAATTGACAATACTCACGTTAAAGAATCACACCTCAATCGTTAGCAATTGGTGGTGCAACAAATGGGACAACACTTCTTGAAAAGGTGGTACCACGAGTATCTTACGTCTCTGCAGCAACGATCGAAATTGCAAGCCACAAAACCGACAATTCAGTTGATTGACATCGTTATAATCAAAGATCTTTCAGTCAACCAGTGGCTCCTTTGCAAAGTCACAAAGCTCCATCCCGGCTCGGATGGTCTAGTACGCGTAGTAACTCTTAAAACTCACGACATTGAAATCAAACGGCCGATACACAAACTCTGTCTACTACCAATTTTACGAGATGAGTCCCCAAAATAAAACCCAATACACAACGTCCGTTTAATAAATACAGCAGACGATTTAACAATCGGTAACCATCTATCAGCATCATTTGGCTATCCACAACATCATTGGTCTATCTCCACCATTTGTGCTATGTTAACAATAGGCCCGAATGTCTACTATTCGATAATACGATAAGCCATTGTCTTGCGTCTGCAGAGATATAACAAAATTATGAGCACTCCTATGATCACCATGGTGTAAGTCATCACGTAATGATGAATGTGATGCCCGATATTAGAAGAGTCCATTGATTTAGGTAAGGCCGTTTCCTTTAATTTTTGTTTAGCAATGGCCGTTTCAAGATTAATTATGTCCTTATTTAAACTGAGGTCCGCTGAATTGTTGGTGCCTCCCTCTGATGGAATCGTCGGTTGCTCCGATAAATATGATGAATTTTTCAGTTCACTCTGAATCTTTGTTGATGCAGCAAAAGAAGAATTAATCATATAGGATTTTTCGTCGATAGTTGAGAGATAGAAATGCCCGTTTTTTAAAGTACATTTCCGATCCAGACTGAGTATCCCAGAATTTTGCAGCTTCATTGTGGTTATCTGACGATCACATATTAGATCAACGATTTTTGGTGCTGTTACTGAAAATAGCCATTTGTTTGTGTCTAATGGCATCCAATAGTTCAGTTGGTGCAATATAGTTGTTGTACAACCGTTCAAATTCTGCGCTACATGTCTTAATAGGTTCATTTCACATTGTGACTGATTTGATTGTATGTTGTACATTGGCGAAATGGTACATAAATATCCATTATTTTTAATTTGAACGCATTGTTGTAGTTCATCGTTAGTTAGAGGAGCGAAACGTTCTCGATGCATATTTACTATGAGGTATTCTGTCGTTCGCATTATTATGTGTAATTGACCATTTTCGATTTTTGGGATTGGTACTATGTGAAATAATTGATACGTCTCCGAATATGCTAAAGGCATCTGGATGAGAAAGAGGATATGATTATTCGTGACTCTTGTCTGCACGGTTAGCAGGTTGTAAATGTGCCCAAGACTATTATCGTCATCGCCTTCAGGGATCATCATGGTTGGTGAAATATAATCTTTAATTCGGTTGATTTCCTCTTTCAATTGTTGAGGGGCCAACAGGGCTGGATGGATGTGTCCTTGATGGGCATTTATAATAACATCGATAATAACTCGTTGTTTATCTGCTATTCGCCTCATGATCATCATTATTTGAATAGTATATGTTGTAATAGATTGTACCCTGTCATAATCATCACCATCTATGGATAATTGTTGGATTTTTCCATCGAGATATAAGAACTGCTGTGAGATAATTTTAAAATGATTAGCAGTCGTCTCTCTGTCGTGTTTAAATACATTGATTGTTGAGTCTATGATTGACGTTTGATTTTGGATTAATGCCAATAAATATTTCTCATTATCTTCTGCCTTTTCCAGTTGATTCTCTATATGTGAAGCATCTCTTTGATTCATGATGCCGAACGCATCACCGAGAATGTATCCTATTGTATCACCTATGTCACGTTTCTTCAGAGCGTGGTCCTTGTTCGTTGACATAAGTAGGGCATTTTGCGATGTAATTTCCTGCATTTGTTCAGTTAACTGGTGTACCACTACATCACAGAGTTTTGGTCTCTTCCCCCCCGTCCACCCCGTTTGACAAGTGTTATTTAGATGACTGATGTAGTATTCTATAGAGCTGATGTCGTCCCAATATCCTGATAGGTTGTAGTTTACAATGATTTTCCACCGCAATGCCATCAGGTTAACAGTTCCGGTGTTGTGAAAATATATGCCGGCGTCCGTTGGTAGCGGTTCCACAGTGCTTTCAGTTGTTCCAAGGGAGAAGAGCCCTTGCATCATGCCGAGCATCAAGATTATTAGTCTCATCGTTGCTCCTTTTTTGAATATTACTTTATTGTGATATACTTGTTTATTGTGATGTACTTCTTAACTTCTCGGGGAGGTTGAACACGTAAAGGTATCGTTGGTTGTTGAGGTTGCTCGACCGGTGAATGTGTATTCGTTTGGTTGGTTTCGTTCTCATGTTCTATTGGTAGTCGTGAAAGTTTGTGAATCGGTCTTTTTATAAGAGTCCCTCCCGGGCCACGAAGTGAGACTACTCGGACCTTTTCGTCTATGCCTGGATGTATTTCCATCACCCGACCAGTTAGCCACTTTAATGGAGGAATTTTGTCCTCTTTGATGAGAACCAGGTCCCCTATCTTCATGTTTGGTTGTTCATCTGACCATTTTCTTCTATGTTGAAATTGATTTAAGTACTCGCTATGCCATCTTCTCCAGAAATCTTGTTTAATTTTTTCTACAAGTTTCCAACGTGTTATGCCGTGAATGGTTGTTTCTGCTATTGTATCTTGCGGAATTGCTTTTAGAGGTGCACCGATTAAAAAGTGCCCAGGCGTTAAGAAGGTAACATCTGTAGGATCGGTTGCTAGTGGTGCCAGTGGTCTTGAATTTAAGCAAGCTTCTATTAGTGAAGTAACCGTTGATAATTCTTCAAAAGTCAATGTTGCTTCTCCAATGACCTTTATTAAGCATCTTTTTACTGACTTAACTGCCGCTTCCCATAGTCCTCCAAAATGTGGTGAAGCCGGTGGTATAAAATGCCATGTTGTTTCATCATTTGCTAATAATTGTGCAATTTCCTTATTTGAATTACGAATTAGTGCATCTAATTCGCGCTCAAGTTGATTTTTAGCACCGACAAAGTTGGTACCATTGTCGCTATACAAATCACTGCATAATCCTCTACGTGCAGTGAATCTTTTGTATGCCGCGATGAATGGTTCAGTAGTTAGATCACTGACTGGCTCAATGTGTATGGCCTTGGTTGTCATACAAACAAAAATCGCTAAATAACCCTTGTGTGCCTTGTGACCTCTTCCCTTTGTTGTTCGAATCAGAAGAGGTCCCGCATAGTCGACTCCAGTTCTCAAAAATGGTCTTCCGGGTGTAATCCGGGCGGCTGGTAAATTACCCATTAGCTGTGTTCCTGTTTTTGTATTGAAACGATGACATCTTGTACATTTCGATATGAAATGTCTTGTTAGATTCCGACCGCGGATGATCCAGTACCTGGTGCGAAGATGAGCCAGGGTTAATTGTGTTCCTCCATGCACTGTTTGTTTATGTGCTTGTTCAATCAATAGTTTAGTAATGAGATGATCTCTTGCGACAATAATCGGATGTTTCTCGTCGTAGCTCCAAGAGATTGTGTTTTGGACTCGGCCACCAACGCGTAGGAGATCATCGTACATGAAAGGAGACAAAGATTTAATCTTACTTTTATTTGCCACTCCTTTCTGGTTTGTAAGATCGTAAATTTCGTTCCTGAAGCATTGCCTCTGTGCCAGTTTAATCAATACTTGGGTAGCATTTTTTAGTTCTTCTGCCGTGGGAACTTCTTGGTTGTTTACAGTATTCCTTCGGCCTTTGTCAATAAATCTCAATACATATACTAGAATCCTTTTTATTTTATTGGGATGCACAATCTGCGGGATTGTCGGATGATTTTACATAAAACCATTGAGATGAGGCAGTTAACTTCTGGATTCCCGAGATCCGATTTGCTACGAATGTTTTAAATTTGTGAGGCTTGTTTTTCACCCATCCCAAAACAATCATAGAATCCATCCAAAAATATGTTGGTGTTTTATCGGATTTCATGTCCTGTTGTACTTTGCTCATTAGATTAGCAAGCAGACTGGCTCCACATAACTCTAGCCTTGGTAGCGTTAACTTGGTTGCTATTGGTGCCACCCGGGTTTTTGACGTTAACAAAGTTGCCTTATTTAACGATCTATCGTAAAAATAGATTACTGCTGCATAAGCCGCTTCTGAAGCATCACAAAATCCGTGCAACTCTCCTGGTAACGTAGAGTTGAAGTTGATCCACCTTGGGATTTTGATCGCCTCTAGCTTCGGGAGAGAGACATAGTATTGGCGGCATTTATTTTCGACGTCTTCAGGCAGCTTCTCATCCCACGTAACGCCTGAGATCCATAGAGTTTGCATTAAAATTTTGGCTCGTATTAAGGTTGGAGACAACCATCCTAATGGATCGAAAACCTTTGATGATTCGGATAACATCTTTCTTTTTGTCATGATCCCATTTTTTTCGTTAAGGTTCACCTTGAATTCGAAGGTATCTGTTGTAGGGTTCCACAGCAATCCTAATGTTTTTACAGCATCGTCGTTAATTATGATAGGCTCGAGAGCTCTCGACTCTGAACCGACAGCTTCTAATAGTTGAGGATAATTAGACGCCCATTTTCTTAGATTAAATCCTCCGGTTTTAAGTGCACTGATAAGTTGGTTTTGTGCTTTTTGAGCTTCTTCAAGGGTGTTACCTCCTGATAATACGTCATCCACGTAGAAGTCGCTCATTATTATGTTGGCCGCAATCGGGAATTTCACTTTTTCATCTGTTGCTAATTGCTGCAATGTCTTGATAGCCAGATATGGCGCAGATGACATACCGAAAGTTACGGTTGTTAGCTGGTATGATTTTATAACTTCATCTCGCGTCTTCCTCCATAATATTTTCTGATATTGTTGATCATCAGGATGTACTTTTACCTGTCTATACATTTGTTCTATATCTGCTGTGTACGCCACCTTGTATTTTCTCCATCGAATTAAAATTGACATCAGATCTTCTTGTAATTTTGGACCCACGAGTTGAGTTTCATTTAGGCTGACGTTTTTATCGGTCTTAGCTGATGCGTCAAATACTACTCTTAATTTTGTTGTAGTGCTGGTGGTTTTGACTACTGCGTGGTGAGGAATGTAATATTCGTTCTGCGTATGTTCATTACTTTCAATGAGGTATCCCTGGTTGAAATACTCTTCTATACACTCTCGATATCTAGTAGAAAATTCATTAACTACTGACAAACGTCGTTCTAGTTGAATGAACCTAGCCAGTGCTCGTTGTTTGGATGAACCGATTGATGTTATGTTTTGTTGAAACGGAATACGTACCATGTAGCGGCCGTCGGTGGTTCGACAGTAATTCTGTTGATAATGCTCTTCACACATCCTTTCTTCTTCTGTCATAAAGTTTTTGGGTGATATCTCTTCCACTTCCCAGAACCGCTTTAACTGGTTTTCAATATCTACCAAGGTAACCATGGATTGGACGCTCGGGGATTTTTCGGTTACAATATTTCCAAATATGATCCATCCTAGCTCCGTTTGTTGGGCGATTGGTTCGCCTTGATTTCCTTTTACAACTTGGTTCATCAGGATATTTGGGTAATAATCCGCACCTAATATATATAATAAAAAGTGCAAGTTGTCATTAAATATAATACATTATGCCATGTTCAAACCCGTGATTGAACAGAATATTTTCATACACTTTTAAAAATGTTTTTTGTGTACGCTACACTTTTTTGCTAATTTGTGTAGCTACACTTTTTATTAACGTTAGAAACTTCACACCGGATAACAATCGAAATGACATCACGACAGTTCCGGAGGCTCATAGAAATATTGAATAATATTTATTTTGCCTGACATCGTGAAATGTGTAGAAAATGTTTATCGCCTAATATTTAAAGGGTAATGCAATTTTGTGTGGCGATGTTTTGAAACCACCTCACGCTGTTGAATACTCTGCACAAATTCCAACTTGATTGGCAAATAATGCATTTAACTTTAGCAGAATGCATGGTAATACCGTAAAAAAATTTGCAAATCAAATCATTTCCGAATTGTAAAAATTAAATCAAAAGCTCTCTTTGTGCACGTATACAAAATAAGAAATAAGCAACAATTTTTTTTTTACTTTCATCTGAAAGATTTTTCAACCATCTTACAATCAAATTTAGACGAATATGCAAATATAAAATTGAGTTACATATAATAAGATAAGATTTTATTTTGAGATTGTACCAGAGTACGATGAAAATACGCTTCATGGTGTACAAATAAAAATTTGTTGCTTAGATCTTTGATAATTTTTTTACATTTATGTAACTCAATAAAGCACACGCTAGATACGGTTTGCATTTACCAGAGGGGAACAAAGTTCGATTTGGTTCAAAATCAAAATAATTTTTTTTTTCTTTTTTGATGTTAGTAAAATGTCAATATTTAAAGTAATTTACCGTTTATACTTAGTTATGGGTTGTATTTACTTTATTGAAAATGTTTCCTTCTTTTTATGTAATTATTATGATTATTATTTACAACACAGGATTTTATTTTTTTTTTGTATAAAGTGTCGTTGAAAATCAGTTTAGAATTTTCCGGCTGTTTAGTAAACTACCTCTCCGCACACAAATAAATTCGGTATTTTGACTGTCGCAAAAATAAACGAAACAAACAACCAAACCCAAAAGATGGGAAAAAGCTTTTCTTATTTACATTTTTAATTTTATTTTTTTTTGTACACATTTTCCAAATTCCGACATCAACACAAGAATTAAACAATTTTTTTTTAAATAAATGGTCGAACTCAAACCATAAAACACAATTTCCTTTTATCCTTCCTCTTTCCTGATTTTTCCGGTTTTGTTACTGTTATTATTTATTTAAATATGTATTTATGCTAAACGAAACACCATATACCACCACACACACAGACACACACGTAGCCACCAAGTTTCAAAGTATAATAATTGAGAGCTTTTTTGTGCTGTGTGTCTCATGTTCTTAGTGCTTTTTGTGCAGAAATGTGTTGGCACGTCGTAATTGCTGTTATACAATAATAATGATATAGTAAAAAAAAAAAATGTGGATAAAGTTTTTAGCACAGTTAAGTGTGATATACTGTCTGAGTTTGTAAAATTTTGCAAAGCATGTTTTATATGTCATTTGTTGACTGTAGTTAAATGGTTCAATTACGAAAAGCAAAAAAAAAAGATCGTGTCATATTAGAATATTTCTAATATTAAAATTTCGTAGTAAGTACTACCAAATAGCAGTCATTCTAAACTCTGGAATGCTCTTGTAACCTTAGCTCCGTCAAGTGTCGAACAAGTTGGCGTCAAAGAAAATTCAACCAAATACAAAGGAATATAACAACAGATGCGTAATCTTTACGCATCTTTACTCTGGAAAATTACTCTCAATTCTAATAATTTAAATCTAAATGTTGACAACTTTATGTACCTATGTAACGGATGTTAATTTGACTTACAATAACAGCTCCTTAAACGAAAAACATGCAGCCGACATGTTCACGTCGTTTTTTCAATCAGCCTATAGACCATGCATTACTAGCGGTCTGTACGAACTACCCAGTAATAACAATGTATCAAGAATTAAACCTATTATTTTGGAGGTTAACATTTGCGGGATTTAGAAATATTTGCGGTGAAAATGGAGACGGAGAAGGAAATAGAAATTGAAACAGAGATGGAGACAGAAACAAAAACAGAGATTGAGATTGAGACTGAGACTGAGACTGAGACTGAGACTGAGACTGGGACTGAGACTGAGACTGAGACTGAGACTGACACTGAGACTGAGACTGAGACTGCGGCTGACACTGAGACTGAAACAAAGACTGAGACTATAACTTAGACTGAGACTGGTGCTGAGACTAAGACTGAGACTGAGACTGAGACTGAGACTGAGACTGAAACTGAGACTGAGAATGAGACTGAGACTGAAACTAAGACTAAGACTAAGACTGAGACCGACACGGAGTCGGAAATGGAGACGGGGACGAAAACGGAGACGGAGACAAAGACGTGGGAGAGAGAAAGAGAGACAGAGGAGACAGAGACAGATTTTATTTTATTGTCTTATTACACTTTTCTTTCTTGTTAATTTGTTGTAGCTACTTTTGATAAATGTTAAATGTATTATCCGGTCCTAAACCGGCTTCCTCAGCCGTTATTGAAGAATGACTTAGAACTGAACAAAAGTAATTTTAAGTCTGAATGTTATAAATGTCATGATAACTAATTATTCAACATTACCTTAATTTATCAAAGGACAACTTCAAACCAATTCTGATGAATTATTTTTAAAATCCTAATTTTTTTTTTCATTTCTTTTCATCTCTTGTTGTATCTGAAATCTGAAATCTTTGGCATTTAGATCGGGAGGTACCGGGTTTGAATCCCGATATGGAACAGGATGCAAAAGGAATTTTTCATGATAATTATGATCAGTGAGGGAAATGAACACGACTACGACCCCTGTCCGAAGTGCACGTCTCATGGGCCGACCCATCTCTAAAGTACGCCCTTGCCTTGACTTGCAAGCAATGCGTAAGGAGTAGGACGTGAAAAGTGAACCGCGAAATAGTTAGGCGTGCTGTGGTCCCAAAACAGACTGCAAGGATTAAATCAAAAAATAAAATTGTAAATCAAACAAGTGTCTCACAGAATAGATTTTTTTGATAAATAACAAAAATGGTTTACAAATAATTAAAGTTAGAACAAAGCGAAAACTACTCCCCTAAGCCTTTGGTTGAGCTTAAGTAAACAACCCCATGTCCAAACACAAACGATGAATTCATCCAGCGGCAGAACGTTAAAAAATCCACTTTTTTCGAAGGTTGTTCTCAAATATCGTGGAATTTGTTTTTGCAAGGGCCACGCTAAAACTGCTAACTGTAATCAAGTCAAAGCCCTGAAGTTACATCGAAATGTTTCAAGGCACGTCCGTTACCGTTTGAATAAATGGACCAAGTTAAAACAGAGATTGATAGATTGGTTTCAGTTGGAATTCTTCAAACAATTCAATTCAGTCGATGGACCGCACCCATCGTTATTCTTCGTAAATCTGACAAAAAATCACTGAGAATCTGGTGGTAGTTTCGACTCATTTTGGACTAATCCATTTGACTTCTAAACGACGTACTGTGCTGCCCACTTGAAATGTAATACGAGCAAGTGAAAATTTTCCTAAACTAAAGTGGATTATTTAGGGCATGTTTTGGATGAAACTGGAAACCGACCGATTCTTCCGAAAATCATCCAATGATTGAAGATATGCTCCGACCAACAAATTTTATAGAGTTGTCCGCTTTCATTGGTGAGGTTAATTATTATAACCGTTTTTTGAACAATTTTTCGCAGCTTGCAACTCCTCGTAATCTATTGCGTAAGAAAAATGTTTCGTTTGTTTTGTCAAAAGAGCAAGAAAGTTATGTTTGTCCACTAGCAACGTGGCACTTCACTCTTGTTAGCGGCAGTAGTCACGGAATACGGACAGTGATTTCTCATATTTACTCTGATGGAAAGGAGTATCCGGCAGCTTTTTCAACGAAGACGCTTGATGATCATCGGAAGAAATATAGTCAGATTGGAAAAGAAACCTTTTCGATCTTCTATGTCTGTAAGAATCATCAATATCTTTATGGAAGATAATTTATTATTGTGAGACAGATCATAAGCCCCTCGTATCACTTTTTACCAAGAAAACAGCAGGAACAGCTAGAGAATACGTTTAAGCGAGTGTCCAGTCCTATATGAAGAAAGGATGGTGAGACTCTATCCAAAATCGAGATGTTCAGAAATTTCAAGTAAGAAGAAATTCCATTTCTGTATTCAATAACGTCCTTCTTTTTCATACTGAGTGTACACGAGTCAAAATTCCTCTCAGTCTGCGGAATTAAGTTTTGGCCTTGTTACATATTGATGTATGATGTTAAGTGATCAATAGTATATAGATCACTTAACAAAAGCTCTTTTCCATCCATTGTCAAATGATAAGGCAGAAAGGTTTATTAGATCTTTCAAAACCACCATGAAGAAACAATTTGGAGATGGAGACATTACTGATCACGCGAAACTGACGTTCCTTAGCAGTTACAGATTTCCCCGATTATGATGGTAAATCTCCGCGCCAGATACTTCATAGTGTGGGCCTGTTTTCGTGCAAAACTTCTCGTCTGGTGCTTGACAAGATGATGTATAGTGTAGTCATACAGGATGGGTTTGTCTGAGATCATCAAAATCAAACACAAGCTCGAATACCTTATCCAGGTCCGTTTGTTGTCACTGAAATTTTTAATAGTCAAAATCCACAACAACTATCGAACGAGGTTGCTGCAGCCAATCGTTCATGGATGATACACGACTCGTCTATATGGAGTCGCCTACGAACTCTGAAGCTGGTGAAAAGTTACGTCGATCAGCAAGAATTCGACGACCTGTTTTAAAATTGTATCCTTCTTCATGATTGAGGTCTTTACAAAATAATTGGGGAGGAATATTGTGTTTCTACGTTGAAACACACTAATTATCCATCAGCCTCTCCCATCTCGAACAAACATTGTCAATTACTTCACGTTTGGATCTCCTCGTGGCATGTGAACCGGCCAATAAAAACAGCAATATCATAATTTAATGAATTAATGAATAGCTTCTTTGTTTGAATTATATGTTGCATGCAATATCTGGACGAAGCACTCGTAAACGGAATCCGTTAATTACTTCAGTCAAAGTCAACTACTACAAATAACTACAAGTTATCTGATTATAGTCGGTTGAAAATCGTCTCACAGGCAATTCACGAGTAGTTGATGTAATCACGAGTAGTTGAAGTATAATTGTATCTGTCAGTTTGTAGTCAAAAATTCAACAAATCCTACGCCGGAAGTGTGAAGTGCTCGTAAATCGCGTGTGGAGTGAGATTCAAACGAATTTATCCTGATAATTCCAAATAGATTTTTCTGAAAATTTCTCAGTTTATATCCAAAACTTCAAACCATTATGTTCCTAAACCAAAAACTAAAATTTCGGGCTGAAAATTCATAGGTTCATGAAAATAATTCAGGTAGAGATAATTGAGTTTCGTTGTTGTATTTCAGCTGAAGTTAGGCCTGTTTAGAACGGAATAAACTATTTAACATTTATAAAAAGTGTAGCTACACAAATTAACTAATAATAAAATTTTAGTTACACAATAAAATAAAAAGTGTTAACAGAAACAGAACAATTAACAGAAATTTTTAATACGCAGAGGCTTAAGGGCGGTCATCTTTGGCCGGCTAAGGCTCAGGGTAATAGGGTAGGGTTTCCTAATGCATGAGTGGTACGTGCTAGACCGCAAGGAATGGGGTAGGATCAATACACGGAAAATAAAAACAGGAACGCTGCTCCTCAACGTTATGTGAACAAACAGGACTCAGGATCGTCTTCCACTCCAACTGGTTCAAATGTGGATGACCTGCTTTTGTTGTAGAATTGGAACACATGGCTTCAACCTGAGGAGACACATGTTTGGGTGAAATGGTGTTCAATTCTGATTTGTGTGGCATATTGAATGACATCTCATGAATCCGAGGAGGATAAGGCTGTTTATGAAAGGATGTGGCTTCTGAACAACTACCAATATTATTCCATGTGTAATCCATTGCTATGCATAAGCTGAGTAAATCTGGAATCGTATCAAGTATGAGACACGTAAACCAGATCGTATATTCTTCTTCAATGTTTCCAATATTTGGGTGTCTTTTAAAGGATCTTCATGGGGAAGCACAAGCGTCAAAAGCTCGTAATAAAAATCAGAAAATATTTCCTTTGACTTTTGCTTTCGAGAATCTATTAAACGCAATATATCTATCGATATCGGTTCTCCTGTCTTGAAACCGATGATCAAATGCCTTTCGCAAATCATTCCATAAAAATTCGGGTTTCAGCGTATTGCGAGTCATTGCCGGCAGTAATGCAGGTTTGCGTGAGCAAGATGTTCGACTCGGAAAAATAAAATTTCAACCGCCGTACCTCTTACTGATCCATCATAAGTCAATCACCACTTATGTAGCGGGGTGGAATGGGGATTTGTCTTGGAATGTCCGTAAATATTACCATTATCATTTAGAGGCGGATTGGTAATTACTAAAGGAGGGTAAACGGATGAACCAGGGGGGTCTTAGAATCGGTGTATAAGGTAATTCATCATTGGGTTTTGTTGTTGATAAAATTGTGTCATTAACGGTAAGTTATCTAGGGTTGGAAATTGTGACATTTGTGGTTGAAAGCTTGGCCTGACTATGTTTGAAGTATATCTGAGTGGCCTTTTCGATGTTAATTGAGTGGTGCGTCTCTAATCTGTACCTGCTCCGGTTCTGACGCCAACTAATTATGTCATATGCTTCTACATACTGTATGATGCCAGTTGTACAGGCGTTGACGCTGTGCTATTGCAAAACGATGAAGATGGACATGATAGGCCGTTTGCTTTTATGTCCCACAAATTGAACCTAGCTCAACGCATCTACAGCGTCATGGAGCAGGAGTGTGTTGTAGCTGACCTCGTCATCAGAAAGTTTTCTTTACGGTCATCACCGACCACTCGAGTATGACGTGGCTCATGTTACTGAAAGATGCATCCGGTCGGGCTATAACTCCGATATTGAATACCGGAAAGGCTCTGTGTCACACGATAATGACACTCCGATACACGTCGATCTAAATTCGCTTACGTTTAAATTCGTCGAATATCAAACATTGGTCCGTAATATTGAATAATCTCGCATCAGAACTAGTCTTAAGACTCGTGCTTACATAAATGTTAGGCCTTATGAAGCTGATGAATCGAGCGTTGATATTTCAAATTGTAAATTAATCATTCCTCAAACTTTGAGGTCTGACGTGCTTTCATCCACACATTGCCTTTCTACATCTGCCCACTTGGGAATCCATAAAACATCAGACCTGATTAAGCGGTAGTATTTTTGCCCAAGCCTTCATAATGATGTCAGAGCTTTTGTTGGTGCTTGTACCTGTTGCGGTATGGTTTAAATTTTTAATAATAAACAAGGTAGCATGATCCCCGCAAACATAAAACACTTGCGTGTCTTTTAAGTGATTGAAAACGGAAACATAGTTAGTTTCCAGTAACGGAAACGCTTTTGACCCGAGCTCAGTCTTGAGAGGAAAATGGTCGTGAGTTGTTCCGTCCTCAATGCACTGATTATGAAAATAAATGAATAAAATAAAAAAAATAAAGATGTTTATCAAACCATGACTTCTTCCATCCCCAAGTTTCGTCTACCACCTAATTATTTTAGGTATCCATTTTAATAAATTAATATAGTCCAATCAAAGTATACCGCCACCAATCAATGAAATAGCTTTCCTGTGCCCCGTATCGTTACTTACCTGAGATATCTCGAAAATCGCAATAATCCTTGCTCGAATTTTGTTTTCCTTTTACACGAATCACAACCACAAACAAATTAAAGAAAGCAACGTAAGTAACACTAGAAATTTTTCACAATTAAAAATGGAATTAAGAAAACAAAATTAATTAACTCTTTAAATTTACGTTAGCACTTAGTTGCCAGAAAAATATATTAACTTTTTATATAAACAGCACAAGAAAAATAATCCAATGCAAAAGCAAAATGCCGCCTTCAGTAATGCACAGCAACGAGCGAAATTTATTTTTTTTTGTTGTTTACGACTCGTAATTTTGGAAAAAAAATCTCAATGTGGACCCCCAAACTCGCCATCCCATGTAAAACAGATTATTTTGTTTTTCATCAAATTTTTCGTTTATAATCCATTCGAAGATTTTATTTATCATAGCTTAATAACATTTCAGATAGCTGCCGGATTTAATAATGATACATAATAGGCCAGCATACGACCATAACAATTTACAAAATTGAACTTTACTTTAGTAAAGAAAACAAAATCTAACCGCCCGTTTTATCTGAGTAACGGTACGCGGCTCACTGTGTGAAGGCTACTTGTATAGCGATTAGTATCTTAGATTCGAACTGCGTTTATTATTTTATATATAACCAGATACCCAAACTTAAATAGTCACGAAACACTAGAATTTAATTTCGTTTTTGTTTTCCACGAACTTTAAGTTTATAAAAGTTTTTATTTGGATTCCCGAGTGTATACCAATTTACATAATACGCTCGTGTCGTTTATTTAATTTTTTTCCACTATATTACCTCACAAAACACAATGCACATATCGTCCAAAAAAAAAATTATCAAAACTAATTACATGCATATACGCGCACGTCTCGCACCACGCTAAGCAATGTTCGGTTAGCCCTTCCGCACTTAACGGAGTCACTACTAACGCTTATCACGGGTTTTTAAATTTTTATATAGGTTATTTGTAGGCATAATTAATAAATCACTAAATTAATTGTCTTTTTTTTTTGGCTTATTAAATTATCCAAATTCCCACGTAACTCTGGGCTTTTACTATTAAACTACTTTATAAAATTATTTTTATTTTATTTATTTAGAACGATTTTACAACGCGGTCGTCTAAACACTTACTGATCACCAGCCAAAACAACTCTTTTTCTTCTTCCCCCGAATTTGTAATTTTGAGCATTTTATATGCGAAGCAACGGGACTAATCATACTTTTGGTGGTGGAATCGGTCATAAAAACGAAAATCAAGTTTTATTTGGAGGAGAAAACGATAACAGAGATACCGTAATTGAATGATTGTACTTGTACGTACATTTATTTTGGATACAGTATAACTCCAGTAACAATTCAAAGCAAATTGTTACAGTCGTGTGGACGTACCCATCGAATCCCTGAGTGTCTCATTATGCCGGGCAATTATAGTATAAAGGAATTCAAAAAAAAATTTGAGCCAAATGTCAAGATAAATATATTTAAGGCAAGCATGTATGATTACTCAAGATCGGATATCTTTAGCATGAAAAATTCCAATATTTTTACCATTCATCAGTGCCAACTCGTATGCCACCGACCCAATTTTACGAATCACCGTTGCCTCCAAGAATTTTGGAGCTAATTTAGCTGCAAACCGTCGGGACGCATTACTTTGAACAAAGTTTCTTACATATACAACTTGGTTCGGTTCGAGATCCCTTGGCCTACTCCTCAGGTTATAATTATGCGCGCCTCGTTCATAAGATCTAGTTAGGTGACGACGAATTAAATCCTGGCACATATTTAATCGATTGGGTTTGGCTTGAACTGATACTTCTCTTTCGCTTGTTAAGTTGAGATTTTGCAAAATTCGATAATCGTGTCCGTGAGTGATCATGTGCTGACCGAACATAATGAAATGAGGGGAGAAGTTAGTAGAGGAGTGTACCGCATTTCGAAGAGCGCATACTATATCGGGGATATGAAGATCCCAGTTCCGATGTTCATCTGAAATATATGCTCGGATTGCGCAGATAATGGACCGGTTTACCCTCTCCGACGCGTTTGCCTGTGGGGAATATTTAGGCGTACGCATATGATTCACACCGTATTTCTCAAGAAGAACTTGTAAATTTTTCGAGTTAAACTGCTGGCCATTATCCGATATTATTGTTTCGGGCACAGAATAACCTTTGAATATTTCATTTTCTAACACTTTGCAGATTTCAATGGAGGAGGCTTGCTTCATGGCTTTCAAAAATACATATTTACTAAACGAGTCGAGAACGATAAACATGAAGCAATTCCCTTGTTTTGACCTTGGATAAGGCCCAATAAAATCCATGTAAAGTCGCTGCATGCATCTCTGCACAGTTATTTGCTGACCCATTGGAGGTTGTAAAGTTGCATTGGACGGTTTCGTTTCCTTACACACTCGACATTCCTTTATATAGGTGCGAACCTCGTTTGCCATACTTGGCCAGAAATAAAATCGCTGCAATTCTTCAAGGGTTCTAGCAATTCCTTGATGGGCGGACATGGGAGGATCATGGGCTAATGATATAAGATTAGTAGTAAGCTCACTGGGGACGTATATTTTCCAAACAGGTATATCTGTGGTAATGTCTTCACTGTTACCTGAGGGATTTAGATAAATTTTACCATCTACTACTGAGAAATTTTTAAGAGGTTCCGGGGCATTTTGTATTTCGTGGATCAGATCCAAGTATTGCTTCGACAGGAATGCCAGAGAAGCCAAATCGATGTGAGGAACATTTGCCAGTGTACTTTGAACACATTCTTCCATGAAGACCCTAAAAAGAGTGTCGGGCACTATATTTTGGGAACCCTTCCTGTGTTCAATATGGAAGTTAAATTGTTGGAGTTTGAGGCTCCATCTTGCCAATCTACCAGTTAAATCGTTTTGGTTCATCAGCCATTTTAAACTGGCATGATCAGTTAAAATGGTAAATGGGCACCCCTCTACGTAGGCTCTAAACTTTTTAACGCTGAGTACAGCCGCGTAGCATTCCAGCTCCGTTATTGAATAATTTTGCTGGGCCGGGTTCAATCGCTTAGACATATAAGCAATTGGGTGCTCGTGTCCATTTTCATCAACCTGGAACAGGACGCTTCCTACTCCTGAACGGCAGGCATCGCATTGGATGAAGAATGGTTTTGAAAAGTTCGGATATACGAGAACTGGCGCCGTAGTAAGAGCGCTCTTCAATTTATCAAATGATAACTGCTTATTATGGTCCCAAACGAATTTCGTATTCTTTTTCAATAAATCCGTTAACGGAGATGATACGGCCGCGTACTTCGGAATGAAGCGCCGGTACCATCCCGTCATACCCAAGAAGCTACGAACCTTTTTCACCGTTTTTGGCACAGGGAAATCACTGATTGCTTTGACTTTCTCTGAGTCTACACGCAGGCTACCATCGCCAACAATATAGCCCAGGTATCGGATATTTTTCTGCAGAAACATACTTTTCTCCAGATTTACGGTCAATCCCGCAGAATTCAAAAGTCTGGCAACAGTTTTCAGTAATTCTATGTGATCCTGAAACGTACCACTGGTGATGAGAAGGTCGTCCAAGTACACAAATACTTGATCCTGCAATTGGTGAGGAATCACCCGATGCATTAGTCGACATAGGGTCTGCGGGGCGTTGCAGAGCCCGAACGGCATCACGGTGAACTGGTACAGGGGGCGGCCAGGGACGGTAAACGCTGTCTTGTCTCGGGATTCCTGAGCCAACGGAATCTGCCAAAATGCATCCTTTAAGTCGATGCTGGAAATGTACCTGGTTTGATCCAGTCGGCTCAGAAGTCCGTCAATGATTGGCAGCGGATATGCGTCCCTAACCGTCACCTCGTTCAGCCGCCGGGCATCCAAACATAGCCGCACTTTGCCGTTCGCTTTTCGGACCAATGTTACCGGGGAACTCCAACTACTGGACGACTCCTCTATCACCTTCAATGATAGCATTCGATCTATTTCGGCATACAGTTGTGCTTGAATGGGTGGGGAAACAGGATAATACCTTTGCTTAATAGGTGCAGAGGTTCCTACATTAATATGATGCGTGACAAAAGTGGTTTTACCTAGACCTATTTTTGAGAATGACGGGAACTCATTGATCGCTTCGGCAAGCTCGACTTCTTGAGTATTCGATAAGATATGACGATTAGCACCAAGGTCAGAATCAGGATGTGGTGGGAATTGTTCTATTTCGGAAATTATTTTTGGTTCGATTTTAAATAGTTTCCAAAAGTCTATACCGAGGTATAACTTTTGTTTTAAACTAGGGATTAAGTAAATTCGCATGGAATGTTGAATTCCATTAAAACTAACATTTACCCACATGTATCCGAAAACCCGTTCTGATTGGCCACTAGCAGTTTTAATTAAGGCTGGGAAATTCCGCATCTTGTATTTAGGGTTATTGAGAAATACTTGACTTTCGCTACCAAATGCTGTGATGGAAGCACCACTATCCATTAATCCACGATAGGGCATGTTATCAATTAGCACATCGGCATAAGGTCGATTATCGCCTTCATCAGTAAGAAAAGTCTCAGCTATTGTTGATTTTAAAAATTTACGAGTAGCCCAATACCTTTTTACACGATGGAAATTGCTATTTGTTCTACTTAAATATGGCCGTTCAGGAACTGATTTGGTACGGAATGACAGATTAGGAGACAATGACAAATCAGGGTTAATTTTGACATAGGTACGTATTGTTGAAGAGTTGGAATCGTCGACAGCGGTTATGGGTTGTGTGGCGGAGTTCTCCTTAAGAGTTCCGGATCGGTATTCGCGGCCGCTTCTTGTGTTGTTACTCTGGATTCGATTCTTTTTCGAGGCAACACATTCCCAGAGCTCTGATGCCTCGGGGGCCCGTTTCCCTGACACCTGAAACAATTAGGTTTAAGAATATCTGGTCGACCACACCCGAAGCAGAAAATTTTTGTAATCGGCTTGTGACAATCGAAATACGAATGGCCAATATCACGGCAATTCCAACACACTAATCTGGTATCATCTCGATTTTTTTGTTGAAGATTCGGAATTTGATTAGTGGGAGCTCGCTGCGTAAGTGATAATGCTGATATTTCCTCAGGCATAGTATTAACCGGGTCGTCTCTTGAATCAAATACTTGATCCCGCCTAGAAAGGCCATAACCGTCGTCGTTGGGTTTGCTAAAACAGTTACGTTCTATTTCACTTACATTCACATATTTTCGCGAAAACATTTCCGGGTCATAATTTGTTCGCTTCCATGAGTCCTCAAACGCCACACAGCGTCTTACTAAATCACTTAGAGTGTGAATATTGCGATCTGCTAATGCGTTTTGTAAACCACCTCTCATGTTTCTTCGGAGTATGTGAATCATTTCAGTGTCGGACGGAGGGAAACGGTATTGTAAAGTCATTGCCTGAATTGCGTTATAGAATTCCAAGAAAGGTTCTTTTGTTCTTTGCTTTCGAGCATCAATCATGTGCCTAATGTCGAGATCAGTTCTGCGGTCCTGAAATCGTTCAATAAGCCCATCCTTCAGTTCCTTCCAAAATACATCAGGATTTAATTTTAGGTAACACCAGTACCAGTTCAGTGCAATCCCTTTCAAAATGGTCGCCATTTCGACACAAAGATGACTTTCTGGTACCCGATAGTGTCGTGCCAGATGCTCGAATCGAAAAATAAACGCTTCTATTGACAATCCATCCAGTGTTCCGTCAAACGAAAGGTTCCACTTTGTTGCGGGAGGATATCGCAGTTGATAAGTTTCTTTGGGTGGATTATAGTCCACATTAAAGCGATTTGAATAATGGGGTATCGACCGGCTATCTGGTTTAGGCTGGTCCATATGAGACTTTGGTATGTCATACCGTCCAGTTATAGTATTAAGGGTATTCTTATCTTCATCCGAATCCCTACCCACGTCTAATATCCGTATATCTTCTGTATTTCGGTTGCTACTGGAAGGGACAATTAGAGCCGAAGTTTCTAATGGCTGTTGTTTAGTTTGAACCTTATGTTGGGGTTTAGTAACCGTATCCTCATGTTTTTCATCTTCCGAGGTATCTACCTCATTCGCTGGCAATTCGATTTTGTCATTTAAATCCGCTAAGGTTTGATTAAGGTCCGTTGGTTCTGTAGCGAGAGCCTTAGCACTTCCTTTTAACTGAATAGCTGTATCTATGAGATCAAGGCATGGTTGCTTATACTTGTGACTAGTAGAAGATAGACGTTGCAAGCGTTCAATGACATGAGCAATGCGGGAAATTATGCGCACGATTAACTCCGTTTTTAAATCATCTACACTTGAAATTCCTTTTAACGTATTTCGATGTTCCACTAATTTATTCGTACAGACACGAATTTCTTCTTGGGGTCGTTTTGTCGCGGCGGAATGAGCGCGGTGCGGTTTAATGGCAGGATGAGCAGTTTCATCCTCCAATAATTTCTGTAATGATTGTAAATTAGACAAGGGATCGCTGCTTAGTTTTCGAACTAAACACTCCACGTCAAACTCATCCGGATTCAAATGATCGGGATTCATTATATATATATATCGAAATAAAAACTTAACAAAAATCTAACTACGGACACCTGAGTGAAGTTGAACGAAATTGTGCTTTGCTCTTAAAAACTATAATTCAAAGTATTGAGCTGTATGTAGTAATATAGCTCACTTAATTACTAATTGAAAGATTAAAATTTTTAACCAAATATTGATTTCAAACTTTATGAACAAGAATAATTAATAATAAAAAAAAATACGAGGAAATATTATGTAAATATTAATATACGCTTATAAAGGTAGAACGATAAATTATATTAGAAAAAAAAAATTTTGTAGCAATAAAAATATACTCGAATATACTCGAGGTAAACGAATTATGGAGACGGAAAAAGAGCGGTCATAGATAACATAATAACTTTCGGAAATTTAAATCTAAATAAAATTGATTAACCTTCACTTTAAACCATGAAATCTACGAAAATACTACGGTATCATAGGTATTGTAAAGGATGACCTTTGAACATTATTTGACAAGATCTAATATTTAAGCAGTTGCACTAATCAACACTTTTCTGCTTAGCACTCAAATACATGGAAATGTAGAAATGCGAATAGGGCATAAAAAAAAATTGATGAATTGCACCTGGAAATAGACTATACTTGGTTATAATTATCCCAAAGGAAACTAAAATACAAATAAATGAAATCTAATACAAAAAAAAATTAATAAATTACAGAGGGACTTGTACCTTAAAATAAATTCTGTAAGATCACGTGTTCAAAATAAAATCTAACTGGTTTCTAAAGGAATTACTGCTTTATAATTTCAAATCCAACATGCGGAGAAAATTAGGGAAGCCCAATACCGGAGACCAGTTATTCATTTAACATTGAAAGCGTGATTTATTATCAAGGTCCCTGTTTGGTTGGGCGCCATTATGTTGCGGTATGGTTTAAATTTTTAATAATAAACAAGGTAGCATGATCCCCGCAAACATAAAACACTTGCGTGTCTTTTAAGTGATTGAAAACGGAAACATAGTTAGTTTCCAGTAACGGAAACGCTTTTGACCCGAGCTCAGTCTTGAGAGGAAAATGGTCGTGAGTTGTTCCGTCCTCAATGCACTGATTATGAAAATAAATGAATAAAATAAAAAAAATAAAGATGTTTATCAAACCATGACTTCTTCCATCCCCAAGTTTCGTCTACCACCTAATTATTTTAGGTATCCATTTTAATAAATTAATATAGTCCAATCAAAGTATACCGCCACCAATCAATGAAATAGCTTTCCTGTGCCCCGTATCGTTACTTACCTGAGATATCTCGAAAATCGCAATAATCCTTGCTCGAATTTTGTTTTCCTTTTACACGAATCACAACCACAAACAAATTAAAGAAAGCAACGTAAGTAACACTAGAAATTTTTCACAATTAAAAATGGAATTAAGAAAACAAAATTAATTAACTCTTTAAATTTACGTTAGCACTTAGTTGCCAGAAAAATATATTAACTTTTTATATAAACAGCACAAGAAAAATAATCCAATGCAAAAGCAAAATGCCGCCTTCAGTAATGCACAGCAACGAGCGAAATTTATTTTTTTTTGTTGTTTACGACTCGTAATTTTGGAAAAAAAATCTCAATGTGGACCCCCAAACTCGCCATCCCATGTAAAACAGATTATTTTGTTTTTCATCAAATTTTTCGTTTATAATCCATTCGAAGATTTTATTTATCATAGCTTAATAACATTTCAGATAGCTGCCGGATTTAATAATGATACATAATAGGCCAGCATACGACCATAACAATTTACAAAATTGAACTTTACTTTAGTAAAGAAAACAAAATCTAACCGCCCGTTTTATCTGAGTAACGGTACGCGGCTCACTGTGTGAAGGCTACTTGTATAGCGATTAGTATCTTAGATTCGAACTGCGTTTATTATTTTATATATAACCAGATACCCAAACTTAAATAGTCACGAAACACTAGAATTTAATTTCGTTTTTGTTTTCCACGAACTTTAAGTTTATAAAAGTTTTTATTTGGATTCCCGAGTGTATACCAATTTACATAATACGCTCGTGTCGTTTATTTAATTTTTTTCCACTATATTACCTCACAAAACACAATGCACATATCGTCCAAAAAAAAAATTATCAAAACTAATTACATGCATATACGCGCACGTCTCGCACCACGCTAAGCAATGTTCGGTTAGCCCTTCCGCACTTAACGGAGTCACTACTAACGCTTATCACGGGTTTTTAAATTTTTATATAGGTTATTTGTAGGCATAATTAATAAATCACTAAATTAATTGTCTTTTTTTTTTGGCTTATTAAATTATCCAAATTCCCACGTAACTCTGGGCTTTTACTATTAAACTACTTTATAAAATTATTTTTATTTTATTTATTTAGAACGATTTTACAACGCGGTCGTCTAAACACTTACTGATCACCAGCCAAAACAACTCTTTTTCTTCTTCCCCCGAATTTGTAATTTTGAGCATTTTATATGCGAAGCAACGGGACTAATCATACTTTTGGTGGTGGAATCGGTCATAAAAACGAAAATCAAGTTTTATTTGGAGGAGAAAACGATAACAGAGATACCGTAATTGAATGATTGTACTTGTACGTACATTTATTTTGGATACAGTATAACTCCAGTAACAATTCAAAGCAAATTGTTACATACCATATGTAAATCTAACTAGTCAGTAAACTACCAATTTGGCATAGCGAATTTATCTTGATTTTTTAGGACCTGATTCCTAGAAAAAAGACTGGGAATATTCCAATTATCATAGCGTTTGATCATTTTACCAAATTCATTATGACTCAACCAGTTCGACAAGCAACTTCGACTGAGGTTTGCAGGTTCCTAGAGAATCAGATATTTTTGATGAAAGGGAGGCAATTTGAGTCCCAGGTTATAAAATTCCCTTGCTCGAAGTATGGTGTAAATTATTTATTGACGGCCAAGTATTCGCAGCAAGCGAATGCTGCTGAGCGCGTTAATCGGACATTACTCGCTTCTTTGCGAGCTTATATTAAATGAAACCAGATGGTTTGGGATGAGAATCTTAGTGCTGTATCTCTTGATTTAAGAAATTTAATACATGACTCAATACATTTCTACATGGCACTGTTTATCCGCTTCGCCGAGAAGTTTCTCAATTTATGAGAACACATGCCAATCTAACTCACAAACCAGAATCTTAGTTTAAAATCTATCAAGAGGCTGAAAAACATCTGTGTAGCGCTCGAAATAAAATTCAATAAAATATTAACTTCCGTTCTAGAATTCCTCGATTGACGCTAAGCCAGACCATTTACATAAAGAACTTCACGCAGAGCAATTTGCTGCGAAACTGGCACCGAAGTATTCATTCTCCAATTCTATTATTAACCAAACTCTAATAATTTTGTTTGCCCGGCATTGAGACTATCAACAAGAGTGAGTCGTCCGCACGTTTTATAACGATCGTCCGCTACGCATTTATCGTTCCAAGATGTTATAGTTTAATACCCCTGGTTATTACTAGCAGTTAACTTAACTTCAAACTATATTTCCCAACTAAGTAGTGGTTATTTAATAACAAATGCACTGATCCCAACGTGATCTATATTTTAAATCGAAAACACGAAAACCTACTGACCCCCGTAGCGGGATAAAGTTGCAATAGCAATTTCCCCTAAATAAGTTTCTGGTTACGTGGAGTAAGGTTGGTAACCAACCTTACGTAATAACCAGGGGTATTAAACTATATCATCTTAGAACGATAAATGCGAATCAGACGATGGTTACAAACTTTACACCCGATCTTGTAGAAATGCAAATCCAGTTTTATCCTCATTTCGGAGATACTTTCGAGATTTTTTTTTCGAGAAACGAGTGCAAGTTCAATTCTAAAGTTTTAATTTGGCAAGTAATGGTAATGTTCAAAGCTTGCATTTTCATGTAATTCGGTGATACAACCTTTTCGATTTGTGGACAAAAGGCAGTGGACTTTCCATATTTAAATAATATTGTACTAAGGAGTAATACTCGTATTGCAGCGAATACTGAAAATGTTATGCAAACACTTTCCCGAAAAAAATTCAATTAGTTTTCCAATTTAAAATTGCAATGTATCATGACCATGTACAATTGTAACCTTATTCGAAACTCAAATTCCAACAGAATTACTTACTCACACAAGTAGAGAGTTGCCAATAAAATGAAAATCGATTTGAAGTAAACAAATACTAAAAATATAATTTACTTTGTTTCCAACATTTCCAAACTCGTCAATTTCCAGACAGAATTGAAACGTTTTTTTGTTACAATGTTCACTGTACAATAATATACTTGCACATTTATCCTCTACATGGATACATATATCATATACAGCTAGTCTAGTGCAGCATCATACCCATGTAGAGTAGAGCGCAGGAAAATGGAGGAAAATTCTATTATTCGAACGTGAAAATGCCTTCATAAAAGCAAAGTAGAAAATTTGTAATTTTTTGTGTTTGTTTATTGTTCTAAAGGTAATTGTTAGCTCACGTCCAAACACTTAAATTTATGAATTACAAATTTAAAAGTCATCAGAAAAGTTAAAAAATAAAAAGAATGACAATGTTGTTGTTGCGAGTAAAGGTTGAAAAATTTAATTAAAAAAATTGAATAAAGTTGTTTTCCACGACAGGCACCTCCAACAAATAAAAAAAATAAAATAAATTTGGGTAACAAAATTTGCATATGAAATTGTTTTCCCTCGGTTATGCGATGCGGTTTTGCTTATCAATTCACACAAGAAAAAAGTATAAAATTTAATTGAATAGAATTGAAAAATTAATTAGTAATTCATACCTTGGTGCTGAGATGGTCAATCTGGGATCTGAAAATAAATAAAAATTTATAAAATTAATTAAATAATTTTCTCCAATGGCTAACAACAAAAAATACAAAATTATATTTTATTACGAACAAAAGCACCTGCATTAAAATGTCTGTGGTTGCATCTAAAAGTGAAAAATTCTAAATTTATTTCAAAATTTTAAATTAAAAACATATTTTACATTTTATCTTAAATAGTTGGAGTTGCATAAAACGCATAGGAAAATATTTAGCAAGAATAAAAATCATCACGTTGTAGTAACTGAACATAAATTGTTGTATAATGCCGGGTTTCCACTAAGCGAAGAGTTTTAAAGCAGTTTTGTTTTTTTTAAAACAGCCAGTCTTGGTGGAAGGGCACCTTTTATTTTACATTTGAGGCCGCATGTAATATTCACTGTTGATGGTCTTTACTCTCTGTTCAATCACGGGTTTGAACATGGCATAATGTATTATATTTAATGACAACTTGCACTTTTTATTATATATATGCAACGACCGTGGCATTAATTGCATTAACTATGTAAGCAATTTTTATATGTAACACTTAGTCTTAAACGCTTACTATGCAATTGAGTTGTATAAAAGAAAAACATATTTGTCTAATAAAGCAGAAGTTAATTAACAACGTAAAAACACTCTCATCATTACTATCTACTAGACCTCACCAGTGGTAATCTAGTAGGTAGCAAAAACATTAAATTATCCAAAGCCAAGTTTACGCCTTGGCCATACCTTGGAGATTTAACATTGGTCCTTCGACGCCAAAACAACAACCGGCGGACTATATAAATTTCGAGCCAATAACCAACAGGCATCGAATCTAACAACCACAAAAAACAAGCGGTATACGAAATACTTCGAGCTACTGGTCATAATCATTTCGAGCCACATTACAACAAAAATATGGATGCTTTATATAAAAAGCAATGTACGCGTGTCGAACAACTGCAGCGGTTAAAATCCAATTACAGCAAGGATTCCGAAAGTAGACGAACAACTGTTTACTTAGAAGATAAACTGGGAAAACTAGATGACTGGTGGTCCAGTTACACAGATGCAGACAACGAAATGAAAGACCAACACTTCGACAACGATCCAACGCATAGTTACTGGGCTGAGCGGGACACAGTAAAACAACTGTACACATCGTTTAAACGTGAGATAGAAAGGAAACTCGAAATAGCAACACGAGAGGCAATTCCAATGGGATCACCAACAAAAAAACCATTAACAACCGACTATAGTAGTGCTACAAACGATAGTAGTACCAACAGCAAAAGCAGTACCACGAACAACTTCGCGCTTGAACCAGAACAAGCACATCGGTACAAAACACAAGATGTTAAAATGCGTCTTTGCTATAAGTTAATAGCCGATACAAATGAGCTATTAGGAAAGCAGGGCAATCATGTCCAACTACAACATAAGCTGCAATAGCTGAATGCAAGGATAGCACAAATAGAACAACTACACGAAGACATATTGGTGAAACCTTACGTTGTAAATTGGTTAAAAATGAACGCGAACAACAAACAACCGGCAGTGAAAAAAGCAAGATAAAATTAAAACGGATTGAGATACCGCATTTTTACGGAGAAACTCTGAAATGGGCAGCTTTCTACGACTTATTTAGAAAGTTGGTTCACGAAAATGACGATTTAAGCGACACCGTCAAGATGCACCAACTAAAAACAACAGTCCAAGGTAGCGCAGCTAGAATCATTAGTCATCTGGAAGCAACAGGATTGAATTACCAAGATGCTTGGAAGCTATTGGTAAATCGGTACCAAAATAAGCGGCAAATGGCAACAACACATATCAACCACATTTTGAATTTCCCCAGCATGCATGCAGAATCAGCAACAACTATGAAATCGTTATATGATACATTAACGGAAAGCATGCATGTCATTAAAAACTTGGGCGTAATAACCTTATCTTGGAATTACATAGTAATTCCAATTGTAATCAGAAAACTAGATAATGAAAGTTTGAGGCTGTTTGAGATGACCATTCCCGATCCTCGTGAGATGCCAACATTAGAGGAATTTCTGGCATTTTTGGAACGCAGATTCCAAGCCTTAGAAGCCGCCAGACCAAAATCACTCACCTTTCGCAATCCGGACCAACTCAACAACCAGGCACCACTCCACAATTACCAAGACTTAAAAATCTACACGTAAAAGCTCAACGGACATGCATTAATTGCAAGCAGACACATGAACTTCAAGACTGCTTGAATTTTCAACAAATGTCTACATTGGAACGTAGCAGATTGATCAATCAACACAATCTGTGTAAAATATGTTTGGAAAAATTTCATCAACCGTGTTTAAAATCAACACGATGTTTAGTATGCAAAGGAGCCCACCACACTCTCCTACATTCTAATAATCACCCACAACGTACAATGCTTACCAAAAGGATGGATGACAATCCGAAAAAGGAAGCAGACGAAACATGCATTGTGACTAATCATTTTGTAAACCAATTTGAACAACCATCCGGTACACTATTGGCCACAGCAATGGTTGAGGTACAAAATGGAACACAACAACCAACCCTGTTACGTATGTTAATAGATCCCGGCTCACAAATCTCATTTATCACCAACGAGTCATCGAAGAAAATCAAACAACCGGCGATAAAAACGCATGTGGAGGTTAGTGGCTTAAATGATAGCGATATCACGACTGCCACAAAATTAGTCACTTTTCGAATAGGAGCACGATTTTCTTCAAACTTCTCCATGGAAATGGAAGCATTAGTATTGCCGAATATAACTCGGCCACTACCTGAACAAACAACATTTCGATAATCAAAGATGGGAACATTTAAATAATCTACTGTGGGCGGATCCAACTTACAACCAACCAAATAAAATTGACATTTTATTAGATGCGGATTATTACCCAAATATCCTGATGAACCAAGTTGTAAAAGGAAATCAAGGCGAACCAATCGCCCAACAAACGGAGCTAGGATGGATCATATTTGGAAATATTGTAACTGAAAAATCCCCGAGCGTCCAATCCATGGTTACCTTGGTAGATATTGAAAACCAGTTAAAGCGGTTCTGGGAAGTGGAAGAGATATCACCCAAAAACTTTATGACAGAAGAAGAAAGGATGTGTGAAGAACATTATCAACAGAATTACTGTCGAACCACCGACGGCCGCTACATGGTACGTATTCCGTTTCAACAAAACATAACATCAATCGGTTCATCCAAACAGCGAGCACTGGCTAGGTTCATTCAACTAGAACGACGTTTGTCAGTAGTTAATGAATTTTCTACTAGATACCGAGAGTGTATAGAAGGGTATTTCAACCAGGGACACCTCATTGAAAGTAATGAACATACGCAGAACGAATATTACATTCCTCACCACGCAGTAGTCAAAACCACCAGCACTACAACAAAATTAAGAGTAGTATTTGACGCATCAGCTTAGACCGATAAAAACGTCAGCCTAAATGAAACTCAACTCGTGGGTCCAAAATTACAAGAAGATCTGATGTCAATTTTAATTCGATGGAGAAAATACAAGGTGGCGTACACAGCAGATATAGAACAAATGTATAGACAGGTAAAAGTACATCCTGATGATCAACAATATCAGAAAATATTATGGAGGAAGACGCGAGATGAAGTTATAAAATCATACCAGCTAACAACCGTAACTTTCGGTATGTCATCTGCGCCATATCTGGCTATCAAGACATTGCAGCAATTAGCAACAGATGAAAAAGTGAAATTCCCGATTGCGGCCAACATAATAATGAGCGACTTCTACGTGGATGACGTATTATCAGGAGGTAACACCCTTGAAGAAGCTCAAAAAGCACAAAACCAACTTATCAGTGCACTTAAAACCGGAGGATTTAATCTAAGAAAATGGGCGTCTAATTATCCTCAACTATTAGAAGCTGTCGGTTCAGAGTCGAGAGCTCTCGAGCCTATCATAATTAACGACGATGCTGTAAAAACATTAGGATTGCTGTGGAACCCTACAACAGATACCTTCGAATTCAAGGTGAACCTTAACGAAAAAAATGGGATCATGACAAAAAGAAAGATGTTATCCGAATCATCAAAGGTTTTCGATCCATTAGGATGGTTGTCTCCAACCTTAATACGAGCCAAAATTTTAATGCAAACTCTATGGATCTCAGGCGTTACGTGGGATGAGAAGCTGCCTGAAGACGTCGAAAATAAATGCCGCCAATACTATGTCTCTCTCCCGAAGCTAGAGGCGATCAAAATCCCAAGGTGGATCAACTTCAACTCTACGTTACCAGGAGAGTTGCACGGATTTTGTGATGCTTCAGAAGCGGCTTATGCAGCAGTAATCTATTTTTACGATAGATCGTTAAATAAGGCAACTTTGTTAACGTCAAAAACCCGGGTGGCACCAATAGCAACCAAGTTAACGCTACCAAGGCTAGAGTTATGTGGAGCCAGTCTGCTTGCTAATCTAATGAGCAAAGTACAACAGGACATGAAATCCGATAAAACACCAACATATTTTTGGACGGATTCTATGATTGTTTTGGGATGGGTGAAAAACAAGCCTCACAAATTTAAAACATTCGTAGCAAATCGGATCTCGGGAATCCAGAAGTTAACTGCCTCATCTCAATGGTTTTATGTAAAATCATCCAACAATCCCGCAGATTGTGCATCCCAATAAAATAAAAAGGATTCTAGTATATGTATTGAGATTTATTGACAAAGGCCGAAGGAATACTGTAAACAACCAAGAAGTTCCCACGGCAGAAGAACTAAAAAATGCTACCCAAGTATTGATTAAACTGGCACAGAGGCAATGCTTCAGGAACGAAATTTACGATCTTACAAACCAGAAAGGAGTGGCAAATAAAAGTAAGATTAAATCTTTGTCTCCTTTCATGCACGATGATCTCCTACGCGTTGGTGGCCGAGTCCAAAACACAATCTCTTGGAGCTACGACGAGAAACATCCGATTATTGTCCCAAGAGATCATCCCATTACTAAACTATTGATTGAACAAGCACATAAACAAACAATGCATGGAGGAACACAATTAACCCTGGCTCATCTTCGCACCAGGTACTGGATCATCCACGGTCGGAATCTAACAAGACATTTCATATCGAAATGTACAAGATGTCATCGTTTCAATACAAAAACAGGAACACAGCTAATGGGTAATTTACCAGCCGCCCGGATTACACCCGGAAGACCATTTTTGAGAACTGGAGTCAACTATGCGGGACCTCTTCTGATTCGAACAACAAAGGGAAGAGGTCACAAGGCACACAAGGGTTATTTAGCGATTTTTGTTTGTATGACAACCAAGGCCATACACATTGAGCCAGTCAGTGATCTAACTACTGAAGCATTCATCGCGGCATACAAAAGATTCACTGCACGTAGAGGATTATGCAGTGATTTGTATAGCGACAATGGTACCAACTTTGTCGGTGCTAAAAATCAGCTTGAGCGCGATTTAGCTGCACTAATTCGTAATTCAAATAAGGAAATTGCACAATTATTAGCAAATGATGAAACAACATGGCATTTTATACCACCGGCTTCACCACATTTTGGAGGACTATGGGAAGCGGCAGTTAAGTCAGTAAAAAGATGCTTAATAAAGGTCATTGGAGAAGCAACATTGACTTTTGAAGAATTATCAACGGTTACTTCACTAATAGAAGCTTGCTTAAATTCAAGACCACTGGCACCACTATCAACCGATCCTACAGATGTTACCTTCTTAACGCCTGGGCACTTTTTAATCGGTGCACCTCTAAAAGCAATTCCACAAGATACAATAGCAGAAACAACCATTCACGGCATAACACGTTGGAAACTTGTAGAAAAAATTAAACAAGATTTCTGGAGAAGATGGCATAGCGAGTACTTAAATCAATTTCAACATAGAAGAAAATGGTCAGATGAACAACCAAACATGAAGATAGGGGACCTGGTTCTCATCAAAGAGGACAAAATTCCTCCATTAAAGTGGCTAACTGGTCGGGTGATGGAAATACATCCAGGCATAGACGAAAAGGTCCGAGTAGTCTCACTTCGTGGCCCGGGAGGGACTCTTATAAAAAGACCGATTCACAAACTTTCACGACTACCAATAGAACATGAGAACGAAACCAACCAAACGAATACACATTCACCGGTCGAGCAACCTCAACAACCAACGATACCTTTACGTGTTCAACCTCCCCGAGAAGTTAAAAAGAAAAGACAAGTATATCACAATAAAGTAATATTCAAAAAAGGAGCAACGATGAGACTAATAATCTTGATGCTCGGCATGATGCAAGGGCTCTTCTCCCTTGGAACAACTGAAAGCACTGTGGAACCGCTACCAACGGACGCCGGCATATATTTTCACAACACCGGAACTGTTAACCTGATGGCATTGCGGTGGAAAATCATTGTAAACTACAACATATCAGGATATTGGGACGACATCAGCTCTATAGAATACTACATCAGTCATCTAAATAACACTTGTCAAACGGGGTGAACGGGGGGGAAGAGACCAAAACTCTGTGATGTAGTGGTACACCAGTTAACTGAACAAATGCAGGAAATTACATCAAGATAACAGAAAAATAAAATCCCTTGCGAGTCTTAAAATACGGAGGCCAAAACCTTACCTGGATCCCTATTTCATCGATTGTCACATACAGACGCAAAAGTTCTTGTTTATTTCGGTTAAATAGCTCCAAACAGCGATTTGAAACAACAACGTGTTGCTGTTTTTGATCCAATGTGAGCGAGCGCGGCATCCACTTAGAGCGGGTCTTTCTCATGGGCGTTCATGCGAAATACTGCAATACTACCTTTTAATATCTTTAAGGTGTCAGCTATTGTCAGATTTTGTGTTTCTTTTTATTTTTCTGGAATAACTGCCTAATTCGGACGACCAGCACATCATTCGACGGTTGCTTGTTACTTGTAAACTAACGGTCGGATTATCATATAATTTTGACACAAATCGCTTGAAGGTTGGTACTTCCGAAAAATCAAATGAATTTTTCATTGAATGTACCATTTATGTGTTAGCCTCAGGACTGGTTGACCGACATGTTGTTTTATGTATTGAGGCCCCCAAAAAAATAACCCGAGAGATTGGGTTTGGTTTTCTTAACGGATAGTTCATTGATTCGCTGTACTGACGACTTAGGATTAAGCGGAGAATTGAGATCTTCCTTTTCAAATTTTACTAGAGTGTCAAGTATTGATTTCGAATTAAACAGCCCACACCAGAGGCTCATTTACAATGTGGTTGGTCACTTGGTTTTCGCAGGCGCTAGTGTTTAAACTGTTGTCCAATAATTGTTGCTCACTCGTAACAATTTCATCGTTCGAGTTAGTTGAAGTTGAGTGTGCAGGACTTGTTGACTGTAATGGGCTGCGTTCTAGAATATTTTGTTAATTCTGTTAAATGTCGTACTGTACCTTTTGCATAATGTGCTTTTAAATAACCTCGTATTCATCGCGCGATGAGTCATTTGGGCATTTTATTTTCCGGAAAACGAAGTGTTCCTATTATCATCAAATATAATGAAACCTTTCCCAGGGCAGTACAAGAAGAGTGGTAAGGAATATTTCTGGTAGTTTAGTTTCCTTATTTAGTGTTCTACGTAAGCCTATACTCTTAGTTCCAGCAAAGGCAGGCGATCTTCATCCAATCCATAATATCTTTCACATGCGTTCAGGTTTTAATTGATTTGACTAAGTAAACATTTTTTTTGTGTTTTTTAACTTCGTATAAAATTATAAGCAGATGCTTGTGCATTTTTGTAAAAAATACAGTTTAACATTTGATTTAGTGATTTTGTATAAGATAAAAGAGTCAGAATTATTTTTCCAGAGTTTTTTTTTATTTTATTTTTTGTGAAGTCCTTCATCAAAATTATGAGTACCAAAAAATTTTTCACTATAGCCGAAGCTGCAGCAATGCCTGATGATGAAGTTGGTGAATTTCACCAAGTTATCACCAAGTACAGTGGATCAAGTAACCGACCTAGAAGACTTTGACGAAAATGAAATTGTAGAAGATAATCGTTCTGATTGTGTTACATAAGTCCTCTAAATGATGATGAAAACGTGTTAATGCCGAATCAGGCTCAATCTACGCAATACACAAGCGCCGAAGAGTAGACGATTCTTCAACAGCCACTGAATCGTATGACGAAAATATATTATATCGTACACCAAAATGAAGACAGATGCAACCGTGCTACTCTAAGAAATATCCAGCCCCCATCAGAGGAAAAAAAGAATGAAATAACTAACGCGTCAAAATCCAAATCATCTGTTGAGATTTTTGAAATTTTATTTGATGAAGACCTTATGCTAAATATAGTAAACCAATAAAAAATTTACGCTGGACAGAAAAATGTTCACAATTTTGAAATGACCGTCGATTGTCTCCTCAAGAAAAGTAGATATACGAGTAGATCCTAACTGCCGCGACAAAATTTTTGAAATACGCCCTCTCATTATATCAATGAAAATAAAAATATCATAAAATTTGGCGTTTTCGCAGAAAAAATATCGATCGGACAGTGGATTATGACTTGCGGGGGGACAGGATATTGTTTTAAAATGAATGTTTATCAGGAGAAAGAACCAGCTAAAGATAACCAGTTTATAAAATGTCAATCTCTTACTGAACTTGGCGGGAGAGTAGTTATGAATATGGTCGCGGTATTCACTGAGCCAACCAAACACGAACTATACATAGACAATTTCTCAGCAGTCATAAGCTGGTGGCTTTGCTGTCCAAAACAAAATTTCGTTGCACCGGAACAGCCAGATACATCTTACTTAATTATGCTGACGCTGACCTCTCGCAGTTGACTTAAATTGACGTCATAAGCAAAAATGAATGAGGCACTAGATGTCCGCGCAAAATGAATATACATATAAAGGAATGTATATTTTTGGCGATTGGGAGGGGGTTATACTTTTTCCCTGTTGTGCGGAAACTGGATTAGGTTTTCACGAGTATGTGTGTGATTGATTTACACAGTGGCGGCGAGGATGTGCTGCAGTTGTATTGCAGTGAATCTTTTTTGATATTTGGAGTGATTTGAATGGGTTTCGTTCATGGTGAGTAATGGGTCGGTATCTGCGGTTTGTAGTGGTTGTTCGTTGAACGTGGTGTTTCTCAACTTGTGGATGGTTATGTCCATATGTGTTTTGTCGTTACCTGTATTTATAAGGTATTTTTGCTGAATATTTTGGTTGTTTTTGTTGGAGTTTGCCGTCGATTTGGCGGTGGCTGAACCATTTCCGGAGTTTCGGGATGGTCGGGCGTACACTGAAGTTTTTGAGATGTAGGGTTGCCATGGTTCGTTTGAAATTTGTCATGGATTCGTCACAGCTTTGTGAAGCGTGGGTTTTGTTGGTAGTGGTTTCATGGTGGGAGGTTTCATGCCATCTGTTGGGATCGTTTCGGAGGTAATTTTAGGTATTGCAGTTTTATTAGTTGTTTGCTGTAGAGGAGCAAGTATCGAGTGCTCCTGGATGGGCATTGCACAATTCTCTTGGTACATTTTATTACGATTGTTTGTAGAGGTGGTTTCTTCCACGGTTTGATTTCGGGGATTTTCGAAGAGAGCTATTTTGCTGATGTTCCTTCATCCAATTATTCAGCGTTTGTATAATAAATTGTTATATTTTTGTTTTTGGATTGCGATTTGGAGTTGTCGGTGTCTCATGTGTTTCTTGATAATTGGGCTAATTTATTTGGTTCTGGTGGTGATTTTTAGTTGCAGGGGCTACAACGACCGTAGCCGTAATGCTTTCTAATTGAAAATCGAATTTTGGTTTGAAGTCGGAGGTGCAGACAGGATAGGAATCATAGTGACTGTCGAGTTTCCTTGTAAGTTTGTTGTTCAACGGATGCTTTACATTTTGAAGTTGTGGATGGTTTGAAGGCTGCAGAGTGGATTTAGAGTGCAGTTAAATGTTGCTTTGATAAGAAAGCTTTTCGGGGATCGTGACATTTTTTTATTTAAATTGTTTTGTGGGTTGTTCGGGAGAGAGACTGTGAATTGGTGGGGGTTTTGATTGGCTTGTTCTGGGTTGGATGGGTGATTGTGCTGGTTGTTCATTTTATGATTTATTATTTATTTAACACTGTTGTAAATTTGTTGATATATACAATGGTTGACGAACATAGATTGTTTTCGAATGTCTAATTTTTATGCTTACTTAATAATTTATTTTATAATCCAGGCGTTGAACAGCCGATTGGATTGTTTATTTGTCGAGATCCTACGGTTAGGCTGGCTGCTTATTGTTGATTTCTGTCAAATTGATGATTCCTGATTGCTTGGATAGTTTCGTATGATGAGATATCAGAAGATTTAGCTGCCATATTGCTAATTTACCTGATTAGCAAATGGTACAATTTATGTTAAGTAGGTCCGGTTTTATATGTTTCTTAGTATTTATTTAATGAAAAAACAGTTTTTTGTCGTTTGCGGAATGTTTTGTTACTTAATTTTATCTTGTGTACGATTGTTTTCAAAAAGACCACAACTTTTCATGAGATAAATAAACCTAATTCTATATTATCATAGTTAAAAGTTTAATCCCGACAGTCATTGAATTCGGCAGTTAGCCTAACTGGCTTCGGTTAATTTCGGGCAGCAAATAATTCTGTGCTACTGTAGACCACAGTAAACAAAATTCACAAATTTTTGTAGAAATTAACCAAATTGTTGAATTTAATTGAAAATTAACGAAACAATCTGATAAAATCGAAAGCAACGAATACACATATTAAGCATACAAAACATAAACCACTGTTGTTAGTAGTCTTCACAGCACACACAATAGAGAAAAATTACTTTCTTTCATGTTCCTTGTTTTTCCCGCCCCACGGTTTTCATGTTGTTGTAACATAACTTTAATCTCGATTAACCAATATAAATTAGATTCTTCCCTCGATTACGTTTCCCTTATGTATGTGATGTTGTTATATATTTATTCTGCCAACTTACTTCGCATATATGTACATAAGGAATATTTATGAACTTTATTTTTACTTCACTGTAACGATGGTATGTTGCGACTTTCTTTTTTTTTTTTTTGCAAGAAAGGAAAATTAAATGGATTTTGAAATGAAATGAAAAAATTATTTTCTTCTGTGTACAGCGTATGCCTATTATGTTGTGTTATTATTTTGTGTCCACCTCATTTTATTTTCCATTTGCCTCTCGTACCCGTGTATACAACGACAAAATCATAACAAAGGCCGAAAAAACATGATTTAATCTCGGCGAAAAAAAAAGAAAATTGAAAATGAAAATTACATCTTTTTACCAGTCGTCCATGGACAGTTTATTTATTGTGTTTCGTAATGTGTACTTTCTTGCAGCTCAGCATACTCGCACATTCCAACACACAAACACACATACTCACAGTGAAAATGTCAATACAAACGATTTATCCAAAGAAAATATATAATTCAAACAATTTTCTACTTCTCTCTAAAAGCTCGTTTTATTGTTTTCCTTTATACATTTTTATGGAATTTTTATAGGTTTTCTTATAATACTACGAAGTTAGTCACAAGTGAAAATTGTTATGTTGAAATACACAAAAAAAGTTTTGAAATGATTCTGAAAATAGAAAAAATGAGAAAATAAATTCGATTATTATAAAAAATTGGCCAATTTTCGAAATACAATACACACAGAAAAATGAAAAATGATAATTCCAATTTTAGCTTTTTAATGCTTCTTATAAAAGGATGGACTTCTTATTGTTATTGGGCAAAATAATTCCAAACAACAACAAAAACGAAAATGATTTAAAGATGAAAAGTTCAAAGGACTTTGGTTTATGTACGTTTATGTAACAATGATTATTATCGATTATGTTTTTTTTATCGGAATGGGACTTTGATAGATAAAACTCGGAAAATGCTTTTCACAAACACGGAATATTATTGGATTGTAACAGGTTTACCTTAGTTGCGGAACTTATTTTCTAAGTTCTTACCTTTCTCAACCCGGCCAACATTATAAACTATATTTAGTTAAAAATATCAAAAGTATGCTATGCACTTTTATCGAACAACGAGAATTGGTTCCGAGTAAAGAATCCAATTGAAAAGGATACATATTTTGTACGTCCAAGGTAGGGTTCCAATTTTAATATTTAAAACTTGGTACAGAAATGGATCACAGCTCGTTTTACTCGTTTTAATTGATGCCTACCTTTGAAAGCTTCAAGGTAACAAAACAGTGACGATACCGTACTAGCTATGATGGATTAAACTCAGACATTTTTGAACTAGGTTTTGGTAAAGATTACGCGCAGGGCCTAATTTCTCTTTATGACGAAAATTTTTCGATATTTGTTAAGGCTTTATCCGTGGCGAGCTGCAGCTATCGGGGGAGGTCACAGGTGGTGGATAGTGGACGGCCTATCGATAGGAAGGGGTGCAGTGAATGAAATAAGTCACCCCAACCGCAGCTCTGCTGGTAGGAAGGTCTCAGGGAACTGGAGAGTGGTTAATCTCCGTTCATTAATTCCGAGTGCCTATGATACCCAGTATGGAAGGACGAACTTATGGCGCCAGGTAGTGAGTAGGGAACCCTATAAACGGATCATCCCTGGAACGGAATGAGTATCCCCCCCGGGATTCTCATATGAATGGCTGAATGGGCGGGTGAATATTGGAAGGGAGAGGGGGTGCCGAAGGCCGCGGTGCTCGGTAAGCCACTGGGACGGATTAAGGTGTCATGCGTCCGTGCTGATGATCGACTAGGCTGGGGCCCATTTAGAAAAGCCCAGTCGTGTTCCGGATTCCTCTGGATACCAGGCTACCTCCAGTTGTATTTAGCCTTACCTGCGTATACGGATTTCTGCGCAGGTGGACCAGTATTTCTCCGAAACTCGTGGGAAAATGAATGACCAAGGAAAAAATTAAAATAAAAGGGCCGGGACCCTCCAAAAACCAAACAGTACAAAGAAAGAGAATAAGTAGAACAAAAAAGAAAAAGTAGAACAAAATAGTGAGGGATTGAGAGAGATCCCTCCGGCGAAGCGATGGTACAGGGAGAGACGGTCGGCATATAGAATTTTAGAGAAGCTTGTTGCGACCCCTGAGAGGAAATCATCTGTGGCATGAGCCAGGAAGGAAACTGTTGACTGCGATATATATAAAAGGGCAGTGACCATAGTAGGCGAGGTGTGGCAGGGCGCGAGACTTGGAGCAGTTGCAAAGGGGAGATCCCGAGCAGGCCGAGGGCACGCGTCGAGTTACCAGCCGAGCCGGACAAACCATTGGAGATCCTTGAGATCATTCGGGTCACTAATCCCGATCTTCCAACGAAGGGAGGAGGAAACTAAAAGGGACTTTAGATTGGCAATCATGCTGATCAATAAAGAATCCCGGGCTTCCTTTCCAAAATCAAACAGAGTGATCAACTTCGGGCACGGAAGACCAGCCTGTGGGCGGCGGCGAACGAACCCAGCGGGAGACGGTCAAGCAGGTGGGGGACGACCGGAGGAGCGAAAGTTTGTTGAGGAGAGGTAGCCTCTTCTCTCTTGAGTCTGGTGGGGATATCCTGTGGAACTCTCGCCGAGCGGCGGATGGCGCCGAAGCAACAAGCCGGAAGAGGTAAGTAGGTGAAACCTGCATCATCAAGTCAGATGAGGACTTCGTTCGATGTGACACACAATCTGGGAAAGCACAGACATTAATAACGAGAGGGATGAATTATTTTTTGAGTACCTAACAACATTTGTTGTTAAAACTCGACAGGAGGTTTTAGATATGACGTTTGCGTTAGAAACATTTTTTCATATGATGATATGATCAGAAACCGACATGGTGAACCACGGAGTTGGGGAACCATTGGAAGGTGTGTAGGAAAGACTTTAGTAAAGCCAAGAACACAAGGTAGGTTCGGGATTGGTACTCCTATAAGAAGGACGCAAGAAAGTACAAAAAAGAGTTATGAAAGGCACAAAGGGGCCTTGGAGACCCTTCTGTTGTAGAGTGGAGGAGGTCTCTGATTCTTCTCGCCTTAGGAATATTAAATCTACTAACCCAGCCAATCTTAGTTATTTAATTAAACCGGACAGGTCATGGACAGCTTCAAGTGCGGAATCATTGGAGCTTCTCATGAAGACCCATTTTCCGGGAAGCTTTGATAACACGATGGAGCCTGGAGCTCATCGAAGAACACCTTCAATAGATATGTAGGGCATCGTGAACAAGGAACAAATCTTGAGGGCGCTGAGTGGTTTTAAGCCTTATAAATCTTATAAAGAGCTCACATGCTTGTCCAAAAGACATGAGGCCTCCAACTCTATCATGTAGAAATTTGAGATAAGAAATTGGGCAATGTCGCAGCATGCGTATTGTAAGGCAAAGTCGGTACACACAGCTTTGCACGATCTAGGATCGCACGGTTGAGAAGTCAATTTACTCGCAAGACTTTTGTATGGTAGCATTTCTGCACATTGAGGGTGCCTTTAATAATGTAAAAGTGGTCTATCCTATAAGTAGGTTGATAAACCAGATGCTGGTAAGCACAATTATTGCCTCGGAATTGGCGAAGTCCAGCATTAGAAGACGGGTGGTTAGAGGAACCCCGCAGGTAGGTGTAATGTCCCCCTTTCTTTGGAGTGTAGTTGGAACTGGAGAGAGCGGAGACAAGGGTGTAGCGTATGCAGATGATTTAGCGATAGCTGTCTCAGGTAAATATCTGGATACGATTAGAGATTATGCAGAGTGCACTCCTGATCGTTACGAAATGGGTCAGCAAATGTGGATTAGGGGTCAACCCTTCCAAGACGGAGACGTTACTATTAACTAAGAAATACAGAATTCTGGTAGTCAGCCTTCCTACCATGAACGGCATTAGACTGGCTTTTGCTGATATAGCGAAATTTTTGGGCATAATCTTGGACAGTAAGCTCAGCTGGAAGCCTAACATTACGGAAAGAGTGAATAAGGCTAATGTAGTTATTTACTCGTGTAGGAACGCCATAGGTAAGGGATGGAGTTTGAAACCGGGGCTGGACAACTTGCTCTATACCGCAGTGGTAAGACCTGATGTACGGAGTGAGTGTGTGGTGGCCAGCTCTGGATAAGATAACATATTTAGAGATGATGGAGAAGGGGCATGCATGCTTACAAGCGGGGCGCTTAGAACAACATCTACACGCGCTTTAAAGGTTATGCTCCACATTATTCCAATCGAATTTTTTGGTAAGCAAATATCAGTCAATGTGGCTACGAGACTCTCGGCTGTCTCTCAGTGGAAGTGCCTTCAGGCGGGGCACTCGACGATAGTTAGATTGCAAAGGGAAGAGCTGGCAAGGTAGGAGCTAAAGTCTTCTGTGAGAAGTTTAATGTTAATATATCTGTTCGTCTTCCTGACTACTGCAGCGTGTACCAGGCTTAGGTGGTGGCGATCGAGGAAGTCGTGACATGTTTGAAGCATCACGTAATATCCACGAGGACTATCGCAATTTATGTGGACAGTCAGGCGGCGGTCAGGTCACTAGAGGCGGTTTGTCTGAAGTCACGGGTGGCGCTGGATTGCCGATCATTTCTTAGTGAGATTAGGGTGTATTTTAGAATCCAGATATGCTGGACACTCGGACGTCATGGGAAACTGCAGGGCAGACGAACTAGCTAGGTACGGTTCTCCCGATGCTGCCGGATGAGGTCTGGGGAGACCTATAGCAGCGGCTCAGTAAAAAGGCAATCGTCTCGACAAACGAGAGGTTGACCAACACTCTCACGTGTAGGGTAGCAAAAAAGGTTTAGCCAAAACTGGACTTGTGGCGCTCCAAGGCACTAGTATCCCTGGGAAAATGAGAGGTAGGATTGGTCGTAGGGATACTGACAGGACACTGCCTTTTTGACGAATGACTTTTGTAGAAGTTGTATGAACGAAGAGAAGGAAGAAACTTTAGATCACTTCCTATGCACGGGTCACGCACTATTAAACAGAAGGCATAAGTACCTAGGTGTGTACGGTATGGTTGGCTTTTTGGAACTCGCGAAGATAGGATCCTGTGGAATCACAATGGCCAATATTGGCCTAAGTGTGCGATAGCAGCCACTCTAACCTAACCTAACCTACATGGTTCTTCCCATAGAAAGAGTGTGATTTTTGCACGCGAATGCAAAGGGAATTCCGTCGGCACTGCATATCGGGGAGTATGAAAAAAGAAAAACAAAATCGAACCACGAGAACAATAAAATAAAAAAATTCTTGACTTTCCGGTCGGCCGTATGGTGAACACGATTTATCGCGATAATATTTAGAAAAATTAAAATACAGCTCTTCATATTACACAAGTGTGTGCGTTTCCAATCACGAGAAACATAACCAAAAATACTCGGTGTAATCTACAGCCGTAACATCACACACGCGTATTGCAGCAAACGCCACATATACAGTGCTTAATATACAGTGATAAACGGGAACGCCAGAACAGTATCCCGTTTCATTTTGAAAAGTCTTTTGAGGCACACAGCAATAGATATTTATTTACGAGTAGCAAAGCAGTGACTTAACTGTTAAATTTGCTAAAAATATAAAACAATTCCTCAGGATCGCGCACTTTCGCACAAATTTATAATAAGAAAATAACATAAAATCCGTGTTATGTAACAAGCATTCGAAAATTTTCCACTTTGATCTCAAACACATCAATGATTTTTTCGTACACATGTTTTCCCAAAATCATTCACAATTAAGGTCTAAATATAATTCCCAAGAAATTATTTAAATTCGTTTGAAGTGCCACTTTCGCCCAGGAATTCGAGATGGGATGCGGATTTGTATATTAAACATTGTACATCGAAGACGTCGATCTACATTAAATTTCACAAAACCAAGTGTCTTGTTCTTGTTTCCATGCGAAAAAAAATAAATATTCAGCCTAGCCAGTGTACGCACGCAGAAGGAAAACCTAAATAGAAAAAAATTATATTTTACTTTAAATGAAAAGGGATAAAAATTTATGATAATTTCCCTGGAAAATATCTAAAATATTATGTGATTGAAACAGATGGAAAATTTATCTATCTGCACACGTCGCATATACAATACGATACGGTATGTGAAAAAAAAAACATTTTTGTATATTTTATATATGTGTATATGTGTTATATATATTTATTTCAAGATGTTCCACCAGAGGCAGATTTATGTCACAAACTTTTCTTTTTTTTCTCCTATATTTTCAATATTCTAATGTAACTTTCCTTTATCTACTCTCAAATATACTGCCACACATACTTTTGTGTGATATACGTTGATGTTGTTGTTGTCGCATCATCACCCTTTTTCTACTACGATTTAATATTTTCTGTTGTTTAGTTTGTTGCTTACTTTCCTGGAAAAGTATATTTTACTTCGGAAAAACTTATGTTCAATATCGTAGTACAAGAAAGCACACCAACAACAACAACGTCGTAAAATAAAACTTTAAGTTTTAATCTCAGCATAATTTTAAGTTTTGTTTCGTACATTTCCAACTTTAAAAACAAAATAAAATGGAAAATTAACGGGAAAAGGAAAAATCACATGGTTTTTTTTTAGAATTACAGTTTATTTTTTATATTATGGGTTGTACATCATAACGAATCCCTAACTAATATTTTATATAATGATGATAAAGGACAAAAATACTAGAAAACTTTTTATTTTAATTTTTCATTATTTTTTTTTTTTTTTGGAAAATTGTTCAGTTGAAAAAAATAAAGTCTTCAAGTGGTTACTCATGCGAGAAAAAGTTCTTATGCTATGTAGAAAAATTATGGTTACGGCTGGTTGGACTAATTTTGATCGATCCAAATAGATTTTTCATGATATAAAGGATTATTAAGGAAGGCATATTATTTTTTATTGTTGAGTACACTTGACAAATTATTCAATGAGATGACCCCCTCTAAAGTCATTACGGCTCTAGTATAAATAAATCATTTCGTCTATACATTTTAGACCGACACAAGGCAACGTACAGCCAAATATATATTCAACTCGTCCATAAAATAAAACAAAACTCATTTGTACCTGTTCGAGGATGAAAAACGACAACAATATAATCTATTTGGAAAACGGTATTATATGTGTATTCCAGTTTTTGTTTTGTTTTCATTCGGAAAACTTAATTTTCTAACCTCAAATTCAATTTTTGTTCTTTAGATTTAACCAATTTTTCATTTTATGGTATACGTCTCAAAAAAAAAAATGTTTGTTGCCTTTTTATCAAATTTAAAAAGTTAAAATAAAAAGTTTTAACATTTTTTTTGTGCTGCTTCGATGTGAAAGTTTAAAATTTTCATGAAACAGTTTTGTTTTTGTTTTTGTGGAAATAAAGCAGTACAAAAACAACAACAAGTAAATTAGATAAAAGTTGGAAAGTTTCGTCAATGATTTTTTTTTTCCTCCGAAGACGGTATACAGAATCTCGAATCGATTTGGTATACTGCGATGTACTTGGGATATTATGTCTCATTAAACTGTAATTATTTCAATTATAAGTTGTTGTGCTTTTTTTTTAAATTAGTTTTTATTGTTATTTTGTGAGACAATGAGTATAATTCAATTGAATTTTTAATGTGTACGAAGTACATAATACACCTTCATAAAGCTTCTTAACTTTCAAAATGATTACGGTAATCAGTTTTTACAACTCTGAAAATTCGTATTTTGGTATCCAACTAATACCCCAATGATTGGTTGATTTATAACCAGTGTCTCATGTTTTAATTAATGGGAGCGGTGTGAAATCCCGTATTATCAAAATTATACGAGGAGACCCGTTATCGAATTCGAAACCCATGATTAATTACAACATACAAATATCTCTGGTATAATCATGTTACAAAAAATTAAATCCGAACTTTTAAAGTCAGAAATGTAGACAGAGGCATTTCCACAAGACTGATCTCCTGTGCCGCCTCTGTATGAAACTTCTAGTGTCGAAAATTGATTATTGCGTAGGCAAATTCGCGGAAAACGTAGAATATTGTTCTTCGTAATTCTTCTCATTGCTGTTCAGTACGACGTTACCATCATCTTACCGGACAAGTGGTGCAGTGGTTAAAGCTTCGGCACTTGGACCGGAAGGTGCTGGATTCGAATCCCATCAGAGGCTAGATGCAAATCGAATTTTCATCATCGATTACGATCGGTGACGCTAATAAATACAACTAAGACCCTCTGATGGAGTGCAGAATTCCGTGTCACGCGCCGACCCACCTTCCATGTCAATGTACAGGTTGACATGGAGCTTGCAATGTGCAGTGTAGTTGTGTGAGTAGGTGAAGTAGGTGGGTTAATGATGTGGAGTGAATGAGTGGTATCACAATGGGCCTAAAAATTGGCCTAAGTGTGCAGTAAGCAACCACTGAAACCTAACCTACCATCTTCTTGTTTTCTAGTGCAAGTTGGCGTTTTCCAGAATTTAGGAAGTACGTGTAACATATTTCAAAATATTTCAAACATATTGAAATATTTAAAAAAAATATTCTCAACCCCATTCATTTTACATAAAGTGTGCGGCATCTTTTGGTTCATTGTTGAACTAGCGGTTATTTTGCCGCCCTTAGCGCTAATGTCATCTGCTAAGTGATATAAATCCAGTATTATATTTCCGATGTATGAAATGAGTCGATACGCCCCTGGTGAACGTTGAAAAATATTGAACAATTATTTCCAAAGTAGTGAGGTAGTTGCCGAAAACTGTTGCGCCAACTGCGAACATTATGTGAATATTTGTGAATAAAGTTTGTTCGACTAGCATGCTAAAAGCCGATAAACACGCGTTCCGCTGCTGCAAATGAAAGTGTGTGTAAATATTTGAGCACATCCACCCACCATCGCTTACAATAATTGAACATCAGCGGTAGGAAGGCTCCAGTGTCCAATTGGTTCAAGAATTAAAGTAGCTGAATGAGCCAATTCTCAGTTGGAAGAATATGAGTATTTTTACCAAAAAATATTTTTTTCTGATCAAGCTCATTTTCACATCGGCGGTAAACAAAATTGCCGTATTTGCCACTCCAAAGACATTATAAAACCATTTTTCTTGAAATAAGTAAGAAACCGCACTAACAGTCAATGGCGACCGCTATCGTCCCATGTTATCTGACTTTTTATTTCTTTCGATTAAAGAGGAAGGCTTGACAGACATTTCGTTTCAATAGGACGGCACCACTGCCCACACAGCCCACGATACATACGACAGTTTGAGTCCTATCTTTGAAAATCGGATTGTCAGCTGACACAGTGATGTCAACTGGCCGCCTAGCAGCTGCGATTTTATTCCGTTGAACTAATATTTGTGGGAGCCGTCAAATACTAATGTTATGCTAATCATCCATAGTCAGAGTGAAATAGAGGTGCAAACGATTAGAATTTTCTAGAATGGAGTACTGTATGTCCAGCCGAGGCCGGTACTGCAAGTACTGCAAATCCGGCCGAAATAGTATTCCATTATTAATCGGAAGGTGTACTCTCGAACATACAATGTGTCCCATCACAACTGCTAGGTCCAATCTTTGAAACTCCTTCATCGTTTATTGTTCAAAATTTGCGATAAACTTAAGAATAAATATTTACTGATGTAAATTACATAAAAATTTATGTAATTTACATAAAATATGTAAAAAACGGGACAACTCTGAAAATATTGTATAAATGTAACAAATATTGTATAAATGTAACAGCCTTAGACTGTATCAACATGTTCATCCAGTTCGTACTCCTGATGCAGTGGCAGCTGTTAGTGAAAGTGTTCGTAACGAACCAAGCACGTCAATAAGCAAAATTGTCGAACTTGGGGAGCGAAGAATCCTCATGCTATTCACGAAGCAGAAGTTCATCCTCCAAGAGTCACTGTTTGGTGTGGTTTATCAGCTGGGGCATCATTGGACCGTTTTTCTTTGAAAACGAACAGAAAAGTGTCCCTATAGTGAATGGGGAACGTTATTGCAACATGTTAACTAGTTTTTTGTTTGTGGCCCAAATTGAATGAATTGCGTGTCAACGACCTATGGTTTCAACAGGACGAAGCGACATGCCACGCAAGTCGTGCAACAATTCATTTACTGTTTACCAAATTTGCTGATCGCATAATTTCAAGAAACTGTGAGTTCCTTGACCACCAAGAAGCCCGGGTTTAACACCACTTGCTTATTTTTTTCGATTCAATGCGGCTGCGAAAATTAAAATTGTAATTATATCTTCCAATTTGTCCCTGAAGGGACAAATCAATTCTTTTAAAATATTTCAATGGACATACATGAAAATGTTGAGGTTGGCCCGAGCATTTTTAAACGGAAATGTACTACCGGTGGAAATTTTATTTCGAACATCTTACTTATGGTTGAGTTACCTATGGTGTGTGCAGCGACAGGCTATTCATTAATTTTGATATTAATTTCATTTTGATTTATATGTTTCTTATACATCTCATTTTTTCCGAAACATACTGGGATGTTACATGAATCATCTACGTGTTAATTCACATGCTTCCTCCTCAATAGTAAACAATGTGGTTCTCAAATCTTCAATTAACAGGTACACAGGTCTGAATTTTTCTTTTCTAAACACTCGTAGTATTCTTCACAAGATTGATGAAATTAGGGAGTTAGTGTGCGGTGTAAAACTTGATATTCTCTGCTTTGTTGAGACATGGCTCCATGATCGCATTCCGGATGCTTCAATTTGTCTTTCTGGATACAATATGTTGCGATTGGACCGAAATTTGGATTCAATAAAAAAGGGAGGTGGAATCTGCGTTTTTCTGAAATCAGGCATTCGATATAAACTGGTACATGGTCATTGTGCAGCTAATTTGGAGGTAATTCTCATAGAACTATTACTCGGAGCAACTAAGGTGTTGTTGGTTGTTGCATATAGACCGCCGAATAAACGTTTCCTTGAAGATTTTGGGACCTTCTTGCAAAATTATAGTGTTAACTATAATGATGTTGTACCGTGCGGTGATTTCAATTGTGACCTTAAAGCAACTAAATCGACAACGAAAAAATTTAAAAGTTACTAACTGAATACACAGAAAAAAATAACTTAGTAAAATTGATAAAATATTAGTATTATTGATAAAAAACGCAACCCATAAGTAAAATTGACAAAATTGATAATTTTTTTCATCGGTTTAAGGGGAAAAGCAAATGTGGTAGAAAGTATGAACAGTTTATAGTGTTTATAAGAAAATTATGAATATGACAAATAGTTTTTTTTAAATAAGTACTAGTGGTTCATCACTTTGATAAATCGATTTATGCGAATGTTACTAATGTTTTCAAACTGAAGTTCAGTGTCAGTAATCTATAATAATCCTGTTTGCTTATGATGCAAAATTAATCATTTTAAAGAAACTCTTTATTGATACGATAACCTGATTTTATGAAAACTATATCTTTCGTTTTCTAGTTTATAAAAAATGTATTGTCAACATACAAACCTCTTTCGATTTAATAACTCAATCTTAATGAAAATATAGAATTTTTATTTAATTTTATGAATTAATTTTTTATAATGAACTTAGATTTTTTCCAAACAAACATAACTTTTAAAATTAATGAAATATTTTTGGTTGATAATTGCAACAATTTACGCTGGATTTCCAGGAGCACCTCTTGTAATGAAAAATTCTGCCGGCACAAGTTTCCAAAAACCTGAAAAGTGAATTGATTGAACTCGTGAAGTGAATTGATTGATCGCAAAGTAATAATTATTTTCCATTAAACTGACCAGTTGGTTGTTGCATTTTCGAGTGTTGAGTGGGTTGATAAGCATCGTACAGGTATACACTAGATGCTCCAATCTATTTTTGACCAAATGGATCGGGTTGCTCTAATTAGAGATTTTACATGACCCTCATTATTCTCGGGTATTTATCTGCATCACCATCTGTAAGTGATAATTTGAATGAATATATTAAAATACCTCGAAATTATCGCCGATGTTTATTTTACCTGAATATTTAACCTCCAATATGGCGAAGACAACAACTTCAATTTTGCATTTGTTTAGAAGAACCAGCCATTTTTTCGCATTTTTTCGTCAGCAAAAAGGTTTTGTTCACTTATCACATTTTTCACTTAACACTCTAAAAACTAATAGAATCACACAATATTTTTCAAAAACTTTATATATTATAATAATTATAATTAATAAAAAAAACACAAACTTAGTGACATCCTGTCGGCATAAAATTTCGATACTGAATACTAGAATAAATGTGCTTTTGTAAACGCCAATATTTCGGTTTTCTGATTTTTACAAAATGTATGAAAATGATAACATATTTTTGAAAGCCATAACTCGATGACATAAAAACATGTAAGTCATAAATTCCTGAGTCAAGTTCATAACTCGACTTATGATTATTAATATTTTTACCAATGGTTTTATAATTTATGAACGATTTTAATAAAATGAAAACGAGGTGTATAATTTATGAAAAAAGGAGGAACTCATTTGCCTTAATGCACGGTTAAATGATACACAATTTATGAAAACGATCAGCGTGCGTGAATGCTAACTCTGACTCAATTTCTCCTAACTAATTCTAAACAAAAATCTATTTCCTAACCCGTAATTTGGAACCCCGTACAAACAAATACTTATAAGACTATCAAGAAAGGTAAGATGAATTAGTGATCCATCTTCGAATTGCTTTGCAGAAGTTTCGCGTTTTCCAAATAAATTTTTGCATGTACTTTGTATCTGTTTACTGAGTCCGAGTAAAGTCTTAAGCCAGTCAAATTTGTTTTTAAAGGGTTATTTGTATGCCTTTAATCCCCGGAAGGAAGTATAGCTAAACATACCTGATGGTTTTTTGTCAGGTAATTTTTTTTAAGAATTGATCTTATGATTGAGTGTTTAACAGTTTTGCAATGTCTTGAAAAAAATTATAAATTTTTCTCTGTAACTACAGAAAAAACGATGAAATTTTTAAAGTAGGATTCATACAACGATAACTCTTAAATTTTCTCATGCGAGCCTCAAGTGTGAACCATAAAAAATTTGGAATTCTGATATTATATAAATGACGTCACTGAAATTAAAATTTTATAGGAGCAATGAGGTATTGTAACAGTATATAAAAAAAATATAAACTATTTTTCAAGCCAGTACGTAAATTTTATAGACATAAAAGCAAATTTATACATTTCTTACTTTTTGTATAAAATGGCTAATTTGAAAATCATATTTTGCACATTTTTATTTAATTTGTCAAATAAAAAACTTTATTTAAAGACTACTGCTTTTTATACAAATAGTTATTGCAAGCATTACGAATTTTATCAAATATATAAAAAAAATTATACAAAATTGAAAACCAGTAATTTATCAATTTAACAAAATTTATTTTTTTCTGTGTACTCTCTCACTCCCGTGAACACCGAGCCAACATTTTTCACGTCACACTCTAGTTCATTATTGGACTGTATTAGTTCTAATACGGATAAAATTGTATTTCATAACCAAATCTCGGTTGGATTTAGTGATCACGATCTTCTTTACTTTTCCTATGACATTAAACATGAGAGATCTATTCCTAAAATCTCGTTTCGCGACTATAATTCAGTTCAGCGGGGTTACCAACCTTTGATGTTCTAATGAACTCTAGTCCGATGGAAGGTAACTTTAGTTTTAATAACATCGATATCACTGACCTTATGGATGCTTTGGATTCCGTTAAATCAAACGCTGTCGGAGTTCACGAAATACCAATTAAGTTCGTTAAACTTATTTTACCAAAGGTTGATTGCTACCGACTACATATTTTTAATAGCCTAAAAACATTTTTTATCTTTCCTGAGAAATGGAAGCAATCAATCATTATTCCCATTCCTAAGAATAAAAATCCCAAATGCTTATCTGATTTTCGCCCTATTAGTCTGCTTCCGGCTTTGTCTAAAGTTTTTGAAAAAATACTGCAATCACAAATATTAACTTACGTTGAATCGGGAAATTTACTATCAAAGTACCAGTCTGCTTACAGACGTCATTTCAGCACTAATAGTGCTTTACTACACATCAATGACGACATCCGCAAAGCCATAGATAAGGGTTATCTTTGTACGCTGGTTCTTCTAGACTTTAGTAAAGCTTTCGATAAAATTGATCATTCAATTTTGGTTAGCAAACTTCGTAACAGTTTTAAGTTCTCAATGTCGGATTGTCGTTTGGTTTTGTCATATCTATCAAATCGATCACAATTGGTTAGATCTAATTCAGGAATTTCTAGCTCTTGTTGTACTAATTGCGGTGTTCCCCAGGGATCGGTATTAGGTCCTTTTCTATTCATGATGTATATAAACGACCTACCTGCTGTTATCACTCAATGCAAATATCACCTTTTCGCTGATGACCTGCAAATTTATAGATTTTGTAAGCCCAACGAGATAACAAATTCTATTGGAACTGTTAATTCCGATATCGAATTGATTACGAAATGGTCTATAGAATATTATCTTGAACTTAATGGTGGAGAAACCAAATCTATTATTATATCTTCTACAATTCGTGATACGCACTACCTACCTAAAATCAGTGTACTTGGAGAGGAGGTAGATTTCTCTGATGCTGTGAATAATTTAGGCTTAACTTTTGACAAATGCTTATGCTGGAGTTACCACATCGAAACAGTTTGTAATCGAGTAATTTCTTTATTAAGAATGTTATGGGCTACCACGAAGTGCTTTAATACCAATCTTAGACTCCAATTGGTGAAATCTTACATCCTTCCACATTTTTTGTACGGAGATATTGTCTTCTTTGTATTAAAGAAGAAGTACTTTAATGAACTTCGATTGATATTTAATTCTTGTGTGAGATACGTATACGGGCTAAGAAAGTACGACCACATCTCGAATTTTACTAATTCATTACTTGGTTGTACTCTTGCTGAATTCTATGAGTTTCGAGTTTGTTTATACATTTTCAAGTTCTTAAAGTATAAACAGCCCACCTATATTGTTGAGAAATTAGTTTCGTCTTCCAATCGTCATATTCATCTTTTGACTTCGGCTATTAATAAATGTAATCTGATGAATTCATCATTCTTTGTGAGGGGAGTTAGCATGTGGAATTCGTTAAGTAATGACGTCAAGAAATCTAAATCTCCTGCCGTGTTTCGGAAAAAATACTTTTCTTCAGCTTAATAATATCAAAATTCTATTTTTCTTCTTTTGCCAATTTCAAGTTATGAATCGCTAATATGTCGCTGTACACCTATAGGTTAATTTAATAAATAAAATTTGTAATAGATTAGAATAAAGTAGTTTGCCACTAATGTAATAAGTTCATAAGAACTTCAAACATTTATATTAAAATAAATAAATAAATAAACATCTTCTAGTAGATTAGCCATTACAATTTTACAATTGCATCACCATTATACAAAATTCCATCATAATCGGTTATAAAATGGCCGAGTTCCGTTCCAGGTCGCGATATTCTAGAACTTCTTCCAAAAATCATTTTAGAATGTCATTTCCATCCAATATATCCAACCCCAGCATAATCGGTTAAGAAATGGCTGATTCAGTTCCCAGGCAACCAAAAAAGAAGAAATGGAACCCGTTAAGTCTTTACTGTTCATCTACTAATAGTTTAATATTTTTCAGCAATCGAAGAAAAGTTAGTAAACGTGTTGAAGGACCCCAAATTTTTAATGTTGGTGGATACTATTCATCCCCATTTTAAAAATATGTCGAAACGGAGTTTACTATGGGAAACGGTACAAATTGAAGTGAAACATCTGGACGTCCAAAAATTGTACCGCAATTTAAAACGACGATACAAAACTGTAAAAAGCAGTCGGACTGGAAAAAGTGGAGATGGGAAAAACACCTTACAGCCGAAAATATTATGTTTTGAAGGAGATGGAGTATTTTAATAAATACTTTATTAGCACAGAGCAAGTAACATTTTGTAAATTAGAACTATTTATTTTACAAAGAATCTTATTTTAAATGAATGGCAGAACTGTTCGTTCAAATTATGAACCTGCGGTGAACGAAAAATCCGTAGCCCAATTATTTATTGATGATTTCAGCAATGAAATATTGGAAGAGGCAGCTCATACCGATGAAATTGTCTCCAACTTTGAGCTGCCGTTCGACGATGAAGATAGCGAAACATTTGAAGAGATGGATTCGAGTGACATCTTCGTTACTTCGATCATTGAACCTTCAACGACTGTATCAAAGGCTACCTCGCTTGAGGCTGAATAAACGGAGCCGTCTAACTCTGCAAGAATGCCATCACAATTGGAAGAATTGCCTGGTCCTTCAAGCAGCAATACGGGACCAATTAAAAATAAATAAAAAAACGAGCCAACGGAACTCCTCGTTCAACAGCGACAAGTGCTTACACTCCTGGAGGCATTCGAGAAATTGCCGACTACATTGGAAAGCAACAAAAAGTTGCATGGAAATTCGTGCAAAGTATGTATGTACCTCCATCAAGTGCTCCACCTACATCTTCACTGGACTGTATTAGCCAATATACATCTTGTTTTGAAAGTAGGTTGCGCTGTTTGCCCGAAGCCGAAATAAAATTTCCTCTCAATTGGCTCTCTCAATTTCAAATGTCACTTTGACTTTGGCTGCAACAACCGTTTGTTTGGTAAAATTACAACATTTCTTTAGATTTAAATCTGATAAAACTGTGAGTGATACGCAATTAATATTTAATAACAGTGCAACACAGGATTCATTAGCATTCAGTGCTCAAATTAAAGTATATACTGAAGAATATCGTCGAATGGATTATGGAAAGTGGTGATACATCCCCCCAATCATCAATCTGTATGCTTAATTTGTAAATTATATTCATATTAAAAAGAGAAGTGACAAAATTACAACAAAGGATGATGTTCCAGCTCAGAAGTGACTTTTAATAATTTATTACAAAGAAATTAAATTTTCTAATATTGTTTTATTGCTAGTTATGTGTTCCGTTTGGACGGAAGTATGCGGCAAATCGGCAATTCGTATGATGGCGAAAGTGTAAATCAGAGCGAGCTGGCAGCCGAAGTATTTTCAATTTCTGGCGATAAACCGTTTAGAATTTTACGAATGGTTGTACAGGCACGTACAGGTGGTCACGATTTATGTAAAATGTTCGCATCTATATTAATATGCTCTTGGATATACCGGGTGTTTCTTTTAAACTGAGACGATCAAATATCTCGAAAAATAGCCACTCTACGGAAAAAATGTCCATAATCAAAATTTAATCATACCGCGGGGGAAATACATTAGTGCAAAAAAATAGTCCCCCACCCCCCGCTTTGTAGGTGGGGCGGGGGTAACTTTTAAACTAAGATAGGAAGCCATATTTTTTAGTACGTACGTCGTTTAGTACGTATGATTTGAAGGAAATATTTTGTTCGGTTCATCATAGATGGCGTTGTAATCGACTAAATTCAATTTATTCAATTTCTCCTTCTTAGAACACACGCATTCGATTCTGCAATACGTTTGAAATAAAAAACATCACGTTTTCATTGGAAATACTCGAAATTCGTCATCAAAACAATTTATTAATGTAAATGGCAGGTGAATAAAATAATTTTAGCTTAAAATAAGTGTTCAAAATGATGGCCCGCGACTTCAATGCACTTATTAATACGCATTTCAAATGATTGTACACAACTGAGAAGTGTGTCTGGTTGAAAATTACCAATTTACCGGACCAGCTCTACCAATCCAGCGACCATTGAAATCACGATTAAGTATTTCACGTGCCACCACCGAATAGTGTGCAGGACAACCTGTAACCGCATGGCTTGTTCACAAGGCAGTAACGGTGGTCGCACACTATTTGTGGTTGGCTCTTAGTCGGACGGGAAGGTTCCTGTTATCCACCACTTATCAGCAGCCATGTTACAAAAAAAAAACTATAAAAAGTGTGCTAAAATAGTTTGGAAAATCTATATGAAACAACTAAACACATATAAAAGGCAATCGCACTATCGCTTCATTCATCCATTCCTCCCCAAATACGTACGACGCTTTAGCACATACTTCGAATTAACGATACTGATTGAAACTACACATCGCCATACCAATCATGTACGTATGGATAACAAAATAAAATGTCCCTAGTCAATAAAATTGCTTAGAACCGACACAGAATTATAATATCACGATCGAAACCCCCGAAACCCCAAATTAAAGAGTATCTTAAACTAGTAAAATAAATAATATCATGCAATACTTTACAGTCAGTGCTGGATCGCTGATGATGATGATGATGATGGTGGTCCTTGACTCATATTCCGTACGGTAAACGATGGTACAATGTTGTTCACTTCCCTTTGCCTTCCAAAAAACCGCAACGTTGATTACGGGTTGATACCCCACGCCTTCGTAAACGTCGATTAATACGTATTTGGATTACTTGGATTACCCAAATACATATAAGTGGTAGAATGATCACCACGCAAACTCGAACTTTATAATTATTAGAATTGTATGGATATAATGTCGGATACAGTTCTCATTTCACGCAACTGGTCTCAAAAAAAAAGACAAGAACAACTGGCGGTCAGCATATAGCTACCTACAACACATACACCACAATATTTTTCTTTCTTTCGTGTTGTTTCTTTATTTTGACATTAACTTTATGTTAATGAATTAGATTTCCACTTTATATTTTCATTAAATAAAGAATTGATACGACCCAATTTCCTTCCACAATTAAAACCAGGAATACACATACAGTTTATTTGGGTGTCACTTTCGGTGTACAAAAAAAAATTATTTATTTACGATTCTTAGTTTAATATCACAATATGATTTATTTTGTTCAACATTCACAATAAGTTTTTATACAATTAATTTGTATTTTTGTATTATCAGGCACTAAATACTAAGGTACAAAAAAAATAAACTTTTACTTGATTGAACTTATATTTGTCAAACATTTTTGATTCTAATTTTATTTAAGTTGTAAAATTTTTGTGTTGTTTTGACTGTTTTTTGGATTTCGCGATCTCTTCCGCATCCGATTCCAAACTTGACTCCCTTTCAACATCAAAACGATTTGTATTTTCAGCTCGGTTTCCCAAAGTATGTGTACGTCTTCTTCATACATATTTCCCCTTTCCAAATGTTGACACCTATACTAATTAGTACAACCAGCTGATCAATTTCGCAGTTGTGCGGCATAACAGGTAAGTAGATAAAACAAAAAAAAACTGGTATACATGTTTAAAAGTCGGTACGTATACAAAAAATGGTTAAGTATGGAAATGTATAGGTAAGTACAGAGTTTAGGTAAATATGTATTACAAACAACTTGAAGCGGTTATATTTTAAAAAAAATAAATTTAGGAAAATCGTTACAAACCATCATGTTGAAACCACATGTTCCGTCTCACTTCTAAGCTCAAATTTTCCAGTAATATTGGCAGTTCATTTTCCAAAATGTTTCGGTACATTTGACCATTCAAGTTGCCTTCAATAATGTGGGGGCCTATGAGTTTCTTGCCAATTAATCCACACCACACGTTGACAGTCCAAGGACGCTGATGTTCAACTTGACGAAGCCAGTGCGGATTTGTAACACTCCAATAATGCATGTTGTGTCGATTAACCGTTCCATGGTTTGTAAAAGATGATTAGTCAGAGAACATTACGCAACGAAAAAAATTGGGGTTTTGTTGTATTTGTTCACGTGCCCATTGACAAAAAGTTACCCGATTTTGGAAATCAGCGCCATGAAGATCTTGGTGTAAAGACACATGATATGGATGATACTTGTGCCGTTTTAAAATTCTCCAAACACTGGGGAGGGCCAATCCGGAATCGCGAACTATTTCTCGTGTACTAACATGAGGATTATGAGCCACTGCTGCCAATACAGCAATTTCATTATTTTCTCCAGTGACTCTTGCTATACGGGTCCTCTTTTTCGGTTGAACATTTCCATCAGTAATAAATTGTTTGATAGTACGGCCTAATGAAGCACGTGAACGAATCCTATCCGGAAAACGTTGAGCGTAAATAGAACAGCATTTTCAAGATTTCTGCCAGCTTCTCCATAAACCAGAACCATTTCAATTTTCTCTGGCACAGTTAAACGCTCCATTCTAAAGTATTTTATCGTTTATTTTGCAATTACGAAAAATATGAAGATAAGAAATAACACAAACGTTAAATGTGATTTACAAAACTGAATAAATTGTTTTGATGACGAATTTCGAGTATTTGACGTGATGGTTTTTATTTCAAACGTAGAAGGAGAAATTGAAAAAATTTAATTTCGTCGATTACAACGCCATCTATCATGAACCGAACAAAATATTTCATTCAAATCATACGTACTTTTAGTCGTAGAATCCGTATCTGCAATAAAAAAATATGGCTTCATATCTTAGTTTAAAAGTTACCCCCGCCCACCTACAAAGCGGGGGGTGGGGGACTATTTTTTTGCACTAATGTATTTCCCCCGCGGTATGATTAAATTTTGATTATGGACATTTTTTCCGTAGAGTGGCTATTTTTCGAGAAATTTGATCGTCTCAGTTTAAAAGAAACACCCGGTATACTGTAATTGTATCCATTTTATATAGAAACCACTTTTTATGAATCGAAAATGGCAATGCTGACCCGTGTTGCAAGCTCATATTTGGAGCTGAATTATTATTGAAACAGAAATTCCATGGTGTTCTTCCAGTGGCACTATACTAGTAATTCTCCGGGAATAGGGAACTGGGGAAAGAATTTACATGTAATTTATATTCAAATATTTTTTTCGGCCTACTGAGGAGAGAAATTTAATGTAAATATTTATAAATTGGGAATAATTTTTCCATATCTAAATTGGCAGGGAAAATTATTCCCCACTTAATTTTGTTTTAAAAAAAATTAACACTGACTTTTTACCTCAGCATGCCAGAAAATAAATGATTAAATAAAAATTACATATAAAATCTTTCCCCAGTTCTCTATTACCGGGGAATTACCAGAATAGTGCCACAGGAACACATAAATATTTAGGCTTTAAATATTTAGGATGTTATAATTTGAACAGTGGGCTCAGAGAATTTACCAAAATATTGGATTCAATAGCTTTCGTCAAGCGGTGCCGAATGGAAAATTGTATCGCATGAAGTGGCTGCACTCAAAAAGACATTTGTAAATATTTCTCTGTTGGTTAAATTTTTAGTTCAATATGAATTTCGTTAAAAACAATTTATATAATAATACATTTACAGATATTTTACATTCTAATGCAAGAATAGTAAAACCAGTTTGGAAAACAGCGTTTTTAGGGCGTACCAATTATTAATTGCTATAATTGCTTGAAAAAAAAATCACAAATACAATAATTCATAAAAATTGTATGTAAATATGTGAATTCATATAATATTCATAAATAAATATAAACAATTTGACAGATATTCGACGAGCGACAATTTATTTCTACATTTCTAAAAACTGTTAATGTTTACAATATGATTTTTTTTTTTCAAATTTAGAGCCATCTATTGGCGCACGTGGGAACTATGTTACGAGTATTGTCAAAAAATGGTTTCTAACTGTCGTTTCTGTATCTATTCTGTGCTAGTAGTGGAAAAAACAAATTATCTACGCAAAGAACAAACGAAAAAATATATTTTTGTATCGACACAGTCAAAGAGCAAAATATACATAAGACAACTCATGTAGTGTAAATTTTTTTTAAAAATTTACACTACATGAGTTCTCAAATAACTATGCCGACATGTTTATAAGATACGTATGTATGGGTTAAATATAGAAAAAAATTAAATTTGTGTAAATATATAAAATAAGATTAACCTCGGAAGAGAAAATGGCTTATAAAATTTGCACTACATGATTCCTCTTATAAATTTATTTCTCCATGACACAGTTTAGTGTAGACACTTTTTTGGGTACTTAAATATCGATACCAAAACTGAAATTTTTTCTCAGTTTCCTTAAGTAACTATAATAATTCTTATTTGATTCGAGATTAAAATTGGATTCTATCGAGGATTAATTAATGCACCATCTGCATCTAAATTTTAAGATAAGTTGTGTTTACAATTTTTGTAAATAAATAAATTTTTTGTTTTAGGTATTTTTTGCATCGCAGTAACGCAAACAGTGCTTAAACAACTGAAATCGAGTGTACTGCTTTGTCGTTAAATTTTTATGTACTTTTCATTCATTTCAAGCGGAGCTTACACGTTAGTATTTTACAACCCGTTGTTAGTAATAATTTCGAAACCCATTCTTACAAGTGCGGCGCCTTCCAATCATGAGAATATCGTTAAACAGAATCATCCCTGTTTGCAACCCTATGTCAGTTAAAGTCTGTAGTAAATTGCTATTTCGTTCCAAACCATTAAGTAAACGTTATAACCAGACGCGTTCACTTTAGCAAGAGAGCAGATATCTTTCAGCGACAATTTGTATAAGAACGATATGTACACGTACTTCATACGAAAAAAAAGGCCCGAGGTGTTGTATTATATATAAAATATGGCGTCGAGTCACTGGCATAATACAATAAATGTTCACGTATGAGCATGCAACAATTCAAAATTAATTTTCCACAAACTAGAACATGATACATTTATGTAATATAATAATACATATACGAGTACAAATATTACGGTTATATAGTTTGGAAAAACTAAAAGATAATTTATTTTTTCAGCACAAGAAAAATTGTAACAAAAAATCGTTACTCGTTCGTATATCTCGTACATTACATTACATACAATTGATGTTTATTTTATCAAACAGCACGTAGCTTTACTATAAAATACACTCAGTCTATATACTCGTATTTATATACAAAACTATCGTATACATAATAAAGTTTTATACACGAATTCCTCTATATATGCGAGTATGTATGTACCGTGTGTCGACGTATCGCTTGAATGCAACTCAGCTTTCCCGAACTTTGTTTTACTCGTACATCGCTTTGTTTTCACCAATTCTTTTTGGTTGTTTAAAATAATTCAGCGGTTTTTGTTGTGTGTGGGTGTATTGCTCTCAAATCCACAATAAATCAAAAATCATCGGAAAAGTACTGTAGAAATCATTATCAAGAAAAACTTGTTTCAGTTTTTCCATTTTTGTAGAACTTTAATTTTCTTCGAGAGTTCTTACAATAATAAAAGTTTGCTTGTTGCGAATGGCCGAAACAAAAATGAATTTTTTCGTAAAAATTCTTTTGGGAGGCGAAAACAATGAAATGAAAAACAGGAAATTGAACTTAAAGTATAATTTGGAAATTTCTGTTGTTGATTTTTGAACAAGGTTTTAATTCACTATTGCAAGGGAAAAGGGTAATATGGGAAAAAAGAAAAATGTTCGTAGCATTAGTTTCATATCACCCTATTCCCAGACCCTAATATGCTTTTATCAATCTATCTTTTTTTTAACATTTCTAGTTTTACGTCGTTGTGCCCGAGCAAAGAATTGACCTTGCGCTACATCACTCCCCTCCTAGTTCAAAAACCGTAGTGTTTTAAATTAAATTAAACACCCCATTTTTCGACTGGGTTTACCACAAGTATTCCGTATGCTGGCTTAAGCCTGTCCATGCCAATTGTTGTTGATTTTCCATCTACATCCACAACAAATAGTTTTTGCACAATTTGCGGGTTACGTACGAATACATGTGAACAAGTTTCCAGATTTTTGGGAATGTACGTTGTCTGTTCGGTTGAATGTCTTGTGTCCGTAGGAATTAAGTCTCTCATGGTAGTGAGCGAAGTGGCTTCACGAAATCTGAAATATTTGTGTTTGGGTTCGAATTTTGATCGTTGATGAAGAATCCGTCGGGAACCTTGAAGTTTTGACCATATAGTAGCACTGCTGGTAGGCAGTTGTGGTCTTCCTTGGCAGAGGTTCGAGTACCCAATATGATCGTTGGATGTTCTGATGTCTAATGAGATGTATTACATCGAGCTATTAATGCGGATTCTAGGAGCTGGGACCTAGAAGCTTCGAGAGCTTGCTGAATAACGCTTATTCAAATTCTGTCCCTTGGTCTGTCGTGATGAAGAGTGGGACACCATATCTACAGATATACTCATTGTAGAAGATTTTACTTACGGTAAATCAGTCGACTATCGTTAAAATGTAGTAATAGCCATTCGATTGAAGCAGACGATTATCAATTCCATGTGGATGTATGCGAACCTGTCACTTAGAAGTTCGAATTTACCAAGCTCCGGTTTCGTGTGGCGATGAACTTTGGACTCTTGGCATGGTATACAAGATTTAGGCCAGAATTTTGAAGCAATAAGTTTCCGCCTAGCACGGGTGCCGGGATGTGATAAGCCATGTAGACTATCGAAGATTGTCCGTCGCATGTTGAGGAGAACAAAGGGTCGATTTTTACCTGTAGAAGTCTCACACCAAATTTGCTGATTCTCTGGTAAGTCGATCCGTTGCAGGTTCTCGCTTGATTTCAGGGTGCCTGCTGAAATAAATTTCTGTAATTTGTCGTCGCGTTGTTGTTGTACAAGTAATTCCTTCGTGTTGAAGGAGATGATGCTGAGTTCGCTCACTAACCAGCATTCGCTCACTATATTGAATTTTCCTTTAATGTGATGAATGTCGGTGGCGAACTTAGCAATGTAATCGAGATGTCATAATTGCCGGCGACCACATTCTGTTGTGTTGAACTGCAAGAGATCACTTGACCTTTTCGAAAAATGTTGTGCAAACTTCAGGCTAAAAGAAGTTTCTTCTGTTTTTGCCTTTCTTGAGTAAGGTGGCCAAATGCCTGTAAATAGGCAATAGACGTCGATTGACTTTACGCCAAAAATACATTTCGACGCTTTCATATTAATTCAATATGCGGAGAGACGTTTAAATACTGACTTGAGATGTTTCCATCACGGAGCGGCTCGCAACGAGGATATCGTCGATATAATAGTAGACGAAGTCCAGCCCTTTTCAGGGCGAAGACCCTTTTACGAGAAACTCTGCATGTGGGAGATAGGATATCTATTTGGAACAACGACGTGTTTAACTGTCGATAGTCTCCACAAGGGCTTCTTTTTCTTTTGCACCCTAAGTAATGGTGAGGGGACTGGTGATGATGAGAGGTGGCAGATTCAGATGTCTGTGATAAACTGAAATTCAGTTTTTACAGCTTTTAGTTTCGTTGCGTCGAGTTGTCGCGGTTTAGCACAAGGTAACCTATCTTGCGTGATGACTTAGTGGAATACGCTATGATTCAGTGGTAGATTGTAATTCGGAACCTCACTGAGCGGGTATTTTTTCAATAGAGCGCCGTAAATGAATCAGAGAGTCTTCTGTTCTTCAAATCGATCACGAGATGATATTTGGACAGAAAGTCAGCACCTGTAATAGGCCTGTCTACTGTCGCGACGATCAAGGAATGTATCAACGAATGCCTGCCCGTAAGCGGAAATTGGAGTGTGTCGACTGTGTTGAACGGTGTCTTTAGTATGTTGGAAAAACTTGTTTACCGGTATCACAGATACTTCAGCTCCCGAGTCGATCAGAAATAGCAAGTTATTTTCGTGATCTTATTTGAAAAGACGACGAGACGAACCAATCCTGCTATTTGCCATGGATACAGCAGGATTTAGCGGTTTTGCAAAGACTTGAAATAATTAGAAGTAGCTTTCCCATGAGGTACCAGTCGAAAACTGTACGGCTTATTACAGTTGCGTGCGCGTAAGCCGAAACGACAGTATTAGTAGCAGAGTTCGCTGGTTGAAAACTGCAACCCAGATGTTATCGGCGACCAGTAGAATTTACCCGATGTAATTTTTGATATCCCGCGCCATTATCGCTCGTAGGTCGTCTGGGAACGTTTTCGCCAGAGATTTTTGAGTAAATCGTTGTTTACTAATTGTGATTCTCCTGCTTTTTGTTCATGCAGACGACAAAAGTGGGACGGTCTAAGGTCTCCCATTTGTTGGAACCTAGAGAACAACTCGTCGTTGCTCCTCGCTAATAGTGTAGCGGTTGATTAACGCGGATTTTATTCGGCTGTATTCGGATGTGAATTGTATCGTCTCTTGTGATATCGCGCCGAGAGCATATGCGAACCGTGCATCGTCGTCAATAATTCGGTGGATTTTTATATCACTACTCCTTATAACCGGTTTACGTTCATGTGTTTACATACGCATATAACTCTTCTCTGTAAAGTGTGTCTCTCATGTTAAAGCTACATCTACGAGTTTGTTGTTGGTTCTTAGAAATACATCTAGTTTTTGGGCTCTTGCATTAAGCCCGTTAGCATTCCAGACTTTTTTACATAGGAACGTTACAGTCATTTACTTTTTATGTTTAGCGGTTTGTTTGGTGGCTTGGAGTTGGTTGAAATTTTGTCTCATTTCTGCCTGAAATTCGGTGAGCATTTTCATTATATTACTAATGGTTGCCTCGCTGAGCACAGGTTTCTGCCTGCTCTCTTGATTTAGTATGTTATTTGAGGTTTTGGTCACCTGGGCGTAGGAAAGTCGCTTAGGCGCTGTACTATTGTTATTTTTATCGGTAGATGAGCATTTAACTTTTTCCGATACATCTGGCATCCTTTATAGCTAAGCCTGATGACCGTTTCCTTCGCATAGTACACAAGTTGGTATAACATTTCGCGGCTTTGGACATTGTTTTGTTTGATGGATCTCTCTCTGCACATTTGACACATTTGGATTGCCTATTGCAGATGTTCTTCGTCCTAACTGTTGGCGGTTTGTACACTACCTATTACCTTTTTAGGTGATTCGATAGACACTTTCCAATATAGCACGTTCTTAATTTCGTATATGTCCTTATTGTTTGCTCCCTACAACAGGTTTACATAAAACAATGTGAGGTGTCTAATAATTTTCTCATTATTAACTGTCGACTTTTTATGAATGTTGATAATGTTGGTTACTTTATAACCATGGTTCTCGATCACCGCTTTGATCTCTTCGCGATGTCTTTTATATCACTAAGTAGTTTTTTAATTTTACGGTAGTCATTTTCAGACTGCGTTGTTATTTTGATCTCGTTATTGGATATTGCTTTAAACTGAGCAGATTCTCTCTCACTGGTGGTAAAGGTTCCTTTTGGAGTGCATGTTGTGGTTGTTTTGGAATTTTATTAGCTTGCGTTAGAGATACCCTTGAGAATGGCGTTTTGAAGAGTCTTCTCTTTTTTTACATTTCGTTTTATTTTTTCTGGGTTGGACTTAATTCTCAAGTTCCTCTTCAGGCTCTGACCTCTACCATTAGTAGACGTAGAAGGTTTCATTTGCATATATAGTGTTTCAATTCTATTTTATAAGTTTACCATAATCTCTTGGTATGTATTCCATTGTAACTCATATTGTTGGCATTTTATCCTTAGTTCATTATTCTGACCCTCGAGACTAATTTTGATGTAATTTTATTGCCGTCTTAACGCAGACGATGTCTTTGCGCTAATATTGGAGAGCGTTTGAGATCTATTGGAGATATGAGGCTTAATTGTATCTGCTGTAGTAGTTAAGCATTACACTAATAAAGCATTATGGTCGCTGGATACCGACGACTGGAAGCCCGCTCGGTTACTTTCCGAAGTGACCGGTACTGAGTAACCGAATCCTTGCATCGTAGCATTACCCTTCTCCTGATTTGCTATGGTTGGTTTATAGTTCGGGGTTCCTTCCCCTAGCCAGATTTGGTCCGCGGATGGTATTTTATTTTTCACCTACCCTCCGACAAGCCGGTTAAAGAGCATTTCGCATAAAATTCATTGATTCCTTTCACTATTACCGATTATAAAAAAATTTAAAACTAAGTTTTTGTGTCCGGTAATAAGCTAATACACCGCCAGTAGTCATTTTCAGACTGCGTTATTATTTTGAAATCATTATTGGATATATATAGTTTTAAACTGAGCAGATTCTCTGTCACTGGTGGTAAAGGTTCCTTTTGGAGTGCATGTTGTGGTTAGAGATACCCTACCTCGCACTACCTTCAACACATAACTCATACTACCTCGTTTCTCTTTTACTGTCGCTTTCACAAAAGGGAAAACTAATTTTCATACAAATTTTTTTGAAGCGTCACTCGGGGGGTGTTGTCTTACAATGACCGTTTGGACGGTCCGTCCAAACTGAAGTGTACGTTAACTTGTACGAAGATTATAGTAGTTAGAGTACTTTTGGTAAGCGGAAGCTAAATTTCTCCTCACTCCATCATGCACTAATGCCAGTCGGTCCGGTAAGTCCAGCCAATTCACCGATGGTTCTTCTATAACCATTAAATCGCTTAAAGATTTATAAATTTGGGCTCTCAATATCTTCTGACAGCCGAAAAGAATAAAATGAGGAGTACATCCCGACCATTCATGTATGGAGTTTATAGTGCTGTTGCTATTTGCGTTAAATCCTTATTCCAAGTACTAGGTTTATTATTTACGTATGCCCTAATTGCAGCTATTATAGATCTATTAACTCTCTCCTATGCGTTACTCTGGGGTGAGTAATATGCCGATGTGTTACACTGTATTCGGTTATTAAGGCCCGAAATTTCTTCCCAACGAATTGCACGCCATTGTCGGAGTGAATAGATTCAGGTACACTAAACAAAGAAAATATATCGTCTTCCAAACATTTTATAATGTTAATTGCGCTTGCTGTGGACAAAGGCTTGAGATAGACAAAATTAGTCAAATGATCCAATACTATGAATATAGTAGTCTTACCACTAATAGTACGTGGATAGGGACCTAATAGGTCTACATATATTTTCTGCCACGGTCTATTTGGTAATATTTGCTTACCCAGCGGCTGTCTCAAACAGGTATTGGCAGCTTTTGACTGTTGACAATTTTGGACAATAATACAATCTCCGGAGTCGTTCTAATGTTTTCCGTATGCCACCATGAGCAGCATTTGGATCACCATCATGCTCCTTTTTTATTAGGTCGATCCTATTTGAAACGGGAATCCACATCTTTCAGGAAGGAATATCTGTAACTGGAATAAACCGTTGGAGGTCGATTCGTATTAACAGCCTGTTATTACGAACGCACATATTTGGGTATTCAGATGGACTACCTTCAACTCGAATTTTAAGTTGCTCATTTGTTTCATCACAACTTGTGCCGTGACCTGACAGATCAAAACTAAGTAGCGCGACATCGGACTTTATCTCTCCAATGCTATCACAGTAAATTCGTGATAATGTGTCTGCTACTACATTATCTTTCCCCTTCTGGTGTACTATAGAAAAATCATAAGCTTGTAGCTTCAAACTCCACCTAGCAAATCTACCACTAAGATCCTTTTGTGACATTAACCACTTAAGGCTGGCATGATCGGTGATAATGGTAAACCTAAAGCCTTCAATGTACGGCCGAAATTGTTTAACACTTACAACGGCAGCTAAACATTCCAGCTCTGTTATCGTGTAACTTCGCTATGCCGAATTTAATTTTTGCGAGAGAACGCTTCCTATTCCCTGAGTACTGGCATCGCATCGAATGAAGAACGGGTCTGAAAATTTAGGATTATGAAGGAAAGGTGCACTACTAAGTAGGTGTTTTAGATTTCCAAATGCTAAATTAGCTGCGTCATTCGACTGAAATTTAACACTTTAGTAATTAGTTATGGGGGCAGTAACATCGGCATAGTTTGGTATAAAACGACGATATCAGCCCGCCATCCCTAAAAATTGTTGCGTTTGTTTTACAGTGGTCGGTATTGGAAAGTTTCTAATGGCCTCAACTTTAGTTGGGTCCGTTCTCAGACCACGTTCTCCAATGAGGTACCCATGATATTTTGTTTCTCTGAGATGGAAATGACTCTCTTCGACGTTAAGGGTTAATCCGGCCCTTAACATTAATTCCGCTACCGTCTTAAGCAGTTCCAGGTGCTCGTCGAGCCCAGCTGAGACAATTAATAAATCGTCAAGATTGACAAAGATATTGTCTCGAAGCAATGCACATGGTTTGGAGTGCATTACGCAACCCAAACGGCATGACGCAGAACTGATAGAGAGGACGGATTGGAACTGTAAAGGCGGTAATCTGTTTGGACTGTTCGGTTATCGGAATTTGTCAAAAAGAATCTTTGAGATCAAGGCTAGTGATATATATCGTGTCTTTCATTCTTCCCAAAAGACCATTTATATTTGGAAGCGGGTAAGCGCATCTTTCTTAGTTACCATATTAACCTTATGAGAATCTAAGCATAATCGTTTTTTTACATTAGGTTCGATCACACCTAAGTCTAGCATCCTATCAAGCTCACGGAAGATTAACTCTTGAATCGCTGGGGATACTGGATAGTGCCGCTGTTATATTGGAGCCGCTTGGCCAACATCGATGGTATGCTCTGCCAGCTTAGTTTTACCTAGACCCTTTAAAGCAGAGGAAGGAAACAATTCAATAATATTTTGTAATTTGCCTTTTTGAGTGGAACTGAAAATATGTTGATTTTTGAAGTTTTCTGATTCGCAGGTCATTTCACAAACGACGTCTGGTGCTATTCTAAAGGCACGTCAAAAATCAATACCCAAATATATTTCGGTTTTTAAAGTTAGCACTACACAAAATTTTAAATTCTCTGTTCTGTTGAGGTAAGTAACTGGCAATACAACGTATCCCAGTACAGCATTGGAAGAACCATCTGCTGTTTGGATGATATAATTACAGGGCTTGATTTTCACGTTAAGTGACTGCAGAAGTTGTTCGGCATTTTTCCCTAATATACTAATAGTTGCCCCGCTGTCTAAAAGACCTACAAGTGACATTCCTTTAATATTAATTTTTACGTAAGGTTTACGAACAGTTTACGCTCACGCCAATAATTTTTTATTCTGTTAAACCGTTTAGACAGAAGAGAACAATTTTCTATTTTTGAGTTTGGTTGTGAGAGGTTTTCGGGAATATCTTCGATAGTTGTGAGGTGGGGTTCTGAAATTTCTCCGAACGTGCTTCCCTCGGCATTATCACGTTCGGGCGCACATTTGCCAAGGCTTTATTTTGACACCGGATGCAGGCGTCAACCGTAAATCCGGCTAATCCACACCTTCTGCAAAATGTATGAGTGGTACTCATAGGGCAGTTAACAAATCGGTGGCCTAAGTCCTTACAGTTCCAACAGACCACAAACATCTTTGGATGTAAAGCTTCCACTTCCCTTATTAGATTGGATCTGTCAACTTTAATATCAGAGTCATCAGAAATTACTGTGTCGACCTGCCTACCACCATTATAGGTACTTGACGCGTTGAAGGTGGACTGGAGGGATTTTGTTGGTTTTGATACCTCTTCCACGATCACTACATTACGTTTAGTTCGTGAATCGATCATTCGTCGAGGATCGAATCCTGAAGTTGACCACATTTTTTCATAATTATCGCATACCTTGCGCAGATCTTCAAGCGACCGAAACCCGTTCGTTACAAGTTGCATTCCGCAATGCCGGGTTCATTTTCTCGAGAACCACATCTAATAACTCATAATCCTTCAGGGGCTTTTGCAATCTAGCATAAATACATTCTATATCTAATACATAGTCGTTGAATGATTCTTTGGAGTTTTGGGTACGATGTCTAATTTGCCTTCGCATGGCTCTTTCGTTTTCAGAGCTGCTACACCTATTCAATAATGCAGCTCGTAATTCTTTCCAAGTAACGTTTCGTTTTTTGTGAGTTAGTGTATAATAGAATTTTTCAGCTTTTCTTGTTACAAAATTCCTCATCAGATAAACTAGTTCTTGGAGAGAAATTCGGCCTTGGTTAGCATGTTCTTCCAATTCTAAAATAAAATCATATACATTTTCGTCACATTTTGGATTAGTTTTATCCGAATATGATATTTTCCATTTTGATGGATGCGTTCCTCTTCTATACCACCTACACATTTTCGGTCTCTTCTCTTGCCTTTTAGGTATGTTTAAACAGTGTCCCGTAAGATCTAAATTGGGATCACTATCGCTAGTCCCTGTTGACCCATTACTGGAATGATTTGTATTACAATTGTTATTGGAATCAGATTTTCTTTGTCTTCGAGAATCAGTCTGGAGTTGTTTCATGAAGTTTTCAGAAATTTGGTTAAGAAAGTTTTTTTTCGAAAATTTGTCTTCTAGGCTTTTTTGTACTGATTGGGCAGCCTTACCTAAATCGTCATTGTTCGTGTCTAATCTACCTGACGCTTTTGACTTACGAGTATCAACATCGCGGTTAGTAGCTGCCTCGGCTTCAGATCGTTTCAATGTCTCTATTAAGATTTTGCGAAACACGTTGTAGTCCATCTCTTGAATTTTCTGACTTATTTCGTGCAATTCAGTTTCCAGGGTTTGAGTTATATGCGACTTTGTCGGTTTAATATTTGGGTTATAGAATTCACCTTTTAGAGTTTCATGTTTCATTTTTCTCCAAAAACCAGCACACACAGCGCATATGCGAGACGTTAAACTTACGTTACATCTGAATAACTCGAAAACCAACTAGTTGACCAAAATATAGAAAGGTATTGCTTATCTTTGTTTATTTTCCCATTCATCGCGTAATAAATTTCCACACAATTTCTTGAATATTTTATAGAAGTAACAGCATAGTTTTTAACAGTTATTCCACAAAATTTTCCAATCAAACACCCCAATCAATAATAATCATAAGGCGCGATGTGCTTTTCAAAATTTATTTCGCCCAAAGCTATCTATCTCCTCTCGCTCAACTATATACATGTATAGTATCGTACATAATTTTAAGTGTCGGTGGAATTTCTTTTTAATATTTGCGCGAGATAAAACGAAAATCACAAAATACACAGAAAGAAAAATTCTTTTGTGGAAAATCAATAGAGGATGAAACGTGAAAAATTTTGTTTGGTACACGCTGGAGCGAAAATCAATTTTTAATCTTTTATTTATTTTCCGAGTTCGTATACGATTTACTTGTATTTGGGGGAAAGATTCACTCGCGAGGTGCATCTTCAATTATTGTGTAAGTTGCCCACACAAAATACAAACCACAGTTGTGGGGCTCATTGTTATCGGTTAAACAATCAATTGGCCACCCTCCATTCGACTTTATTCTCTCGATGGTTTGTGTAAACTTTTTAACAATAAATTATGTGTTATAGATCGACAAACAACTAAAATCTAATTCCACTCAATTGCTATAATTTTCTTATTTATTATTGAATTATCGTCACCAACAAGGAAAATAGAAAATTGAAATCGACGCATAAAAAAGTTTCAATTTCGGCAAAATACATGGACCACCCACGCCATGGGAGAAAAATATTTTCCCATTCCCATTTTACCCCCACTCCCCCGTCTGGGTGTATGACACACGTACACTATATATACGCTTCAAAAGCATATAAAAGTTTTTCCAAACAAAAGAAAAACATAACAAAAAACTTGTTTCCAAAATATCTTTTTTCCAAGAAAAGCTTAATAAAAAAAAAATGTCTTTCCTTTAATAATTGAAATTAAAAAGTTCGATTAAAAATGTGACACGAATCGTGAATTTAGGACATAGTATTTGCCGAGATCAGCTGTTATAAGCGCGCACACACACACACACAGACATCGTAAAATGAAAAGTTCAAATTACTTGATACCGCAGCCGCGCCGCGCACACGACACATTAAATATTTAAAAAAATAAATTTAATCGATGACGATAACCATAAAAGCGAAATTCGTTCGCTATAAAAAACCACTTTACCAAAAAAAGAGAAGCTCCCAGGAATTACAATTACATATTTTGCTTTGTTTGAATGTAGCGCCCTTTTAACCTTCTTGTTAACATTTATTTTTATCGGGTGACGTTTACTTGAAAAGTCATAAAATTTTATTTTACGAGGACAATTTACTGGAGTTGTGTTTAAAAGGTGGAATTGAACTAGAATTTACCGGATAGTAAAGTTAGTTAGCGTGTAGGCTACATAGGTCTCCGGTAACTCAATATGAAGGCAATTCTCTCAGTTGCCCTCGAAACTTCCAACTGATTATGCCATTCTCCTCGTTGTACATTAATTGAGTAAATAATTTTCCGCGAGGTTCGTTTTTGTTGGCACTAAGACCATGCCCGAACTATTTTAGCAGTCTCTTTTCTAGACTCGCGTAATTCGTTGACAATCTGCACCCATCTTACATCTTTTATTGATCCGAGCTAAACTGATCAAATTGCATTCAATGGCACCAAGCCTTGAGATGTTGCGTGTTGGCCATATCAACACCTTGTACATTTTCTGTTCAGTTTAGCGCAATATTTGGTAAAACATTTTAATGTTGGTGTTAAAGCGTGAAAATTGAGATCAGATTTAAACTCTCTAAAATCTTTAAGCGTTCTCATAACATTTCTCGCGAAGCACTCTCAGATTTGTAATATAAGCACTTTTTGTTGGTGAATTTCGTGGAAGCCGGTAGTATTTTGAGATCGCCTGTATTTAGATTCAAGATATTTTCCCGAATATCTTTAGAGTATCTTGAGTTCTAGTGATTTAACGTAAATATTAATTAAGGGACAAACTGTTTCTTGCTGAAGGTCATCATTCATTCATCATCATTGGTCGAAGTGTAGGTTTCGGATACCTGAACGTCATTCAGACAGAGATATATTGAAGGATCTGTGTTGCCCTACAGACAGAAACATCTTCCTTCATGGAAAAGATAAACTAAATAAATGCAGGGTGGGCCATCTATTGGTCAATTATGCGAGCAGCAAATTTTGTTAACAATAAATGGATTGTTGCACGACTTGCGTGGCATGCCGCTCCGTCTTGTTGAAACTAAAGGTCGTTGACACGAAATTCATTAAATTTTGGCCACAAAATGCCAGTGAACATGTTGCGACAACGTTCCTCATTCACTGTAAGGGCATTTTCCAGTTCGTTTTCCAAGATAAACGGCCCAATGAACTAATCCATAAACCACACCAAACAGTGACTCCTGGAGGATGAACTTCTGCTTCGTGAATAACACGAAGATCCTCCGCTCCTCAAAATCCAACATTTTGCTTATTGGCGTACATTAAGATCATCACTAAAGATGATTTTTGATGAAAAACCTTCATTTGGTTCAAGCATCCAATTAACAAAACGACGACGATTTAAATGGTAACTTCAATTTTTGAGTTAGTTGAATTTTGTATGGATGCAAATGAAGATTAACATGCAAAATGCGTCGTAATGTGGTTCGTGAAATGTTTAGCTGTTTCTCTGGATGGACATGTCGATACGGTCTACGATACGACCTTCCACTGAAGGTCCAGTTTCCATGGCCCCAGTTTCTTCAAAACGAACAATGTCGACGAAAGTCTCACGTAATTTACGAAATGTTGTTGTTTTTGAACGATTATTTTCATAATAAATTTGGAAAATCAAAATGCGTTGTTGTGTTGATAGTGGCTCCATGACGATAATTTGCATATTTTTGACTTTTCATATGTCAAAGAATTTTTTAGAACAGATAGCATTAAGTACTAAAATTCATCGATTGAAAAAGGACCAACAGATGGCCCACTCTGTATCTTAAATGAAATTGCATAACACAAAAAATCCATTGAAAAAGTTCGATAGTTTTCTTGTAATATCGTTATTCTCAACAGTTCTGTATAATAACGGAACTGTATAGAACAAGAACATTACAAGAAAACCATCTAAATTTGTTGCTGAATATTTTTTGTGATACATAGAGGACGGTGTTATCTACCTTATGCTTTAAAAAGTGTTACTTACCTCTTCGCGAACTCGAAAAATTGAGTTAAACAGCCACGGCTTATGACATAAAATCGATGTCAGGCACACATAATTAAAACATCTAATACTGTACTATTTTTACGGCTAAATTACTGACTTGAGCCGTGTGCGTGACGCCGATTTTTTTCTAAATTTTCGACTAACTAAACTGATGGTTAGTTCTTAAAAATTATTGATTCGTGGCTCTAAGTTTCAGAAACCAAAACATGCTTAAGATTTGAACCTGCAAACCTAGTTCAAATTTATCAATATTCGATTTGAAACAATTTATATAAATTGATAAATTTTACTTTATTAAGTACATTTTAATTAAATATCAGACGTGATTTGCTTAGTGTTATCTTTCAACGGATTGTATGAATTACTCATCAATTAAGTTTGTCGGAAATTTGGACAAAATAGTCTGCATCAGGCGCAAAGTATAAACGAACTTCATATTAGTTCATAAAACTTATCAATAGATGGAGTAAAACACAATGCTCTGAAATTTTATGTTAATTCGCTAATTTAGTTTGAGTTTTATCAACTGTCGAAGTATTTATCATCGATAGTGAACAAAACAATTTAGTACTCAATTTAAATAACTAGTAACTAGTAACGGCTATTTACTTTAGTAAGTCATTTAGACTGTGAGCCACGCCATTTTTTTGTCTAGTTTTCCGACTAACAAAATTAAAGGTAGGTTCAAGGATCATTCCTTCCTTCAAGGATGGCGCAAATAAATCGTGTCAAGGGTTTAAAATTTAGATGTAAATATCTTTTGGTTTAAAACAATTAGAGACATTTGTCTGTTATGAACTCACCTCCATATTAGTCTATTGAAAATTTAGACAAAAAATCGATGACTGAGCACACATTATTAAAGAAAAAAACGGTGAGAGGTACAGAGTATAAGTAACACATCGCCTGAAAATTTCCCGGTCTAACAAAGTTCAACGCCTCTCTAACATTTCCATGCCTTTTTTGTAGAACGATCTAACTTTGCCTTCAATATAAGCTTTAGTTTCGGCAATCACTTCTTCATTGGAGCCAAATCACTTTCCCTGGAGCTTTTTTTTGAGGTCGGCACACAAGTAATAATCGCTGCAATTTTGCCATTGTTGCGATCGACTTGTGACATGGTACATTGTCTTGGTGAAAGAACATTTTGTTCGTGGACAACGTCATCTATCTCATGTAACTTCACTTTACGGTCTTTCGAAACAATTTCGTGATTTTTTTTATGTTTTCTGGAGTCCTAGCCTCATTTGGGCATCCAGAGCGTGGTGCATCGTCGGTGATTTGGTACGACCAAAGCCCCTGCTTTGCTTGAACGGTATTTTTTCCCGTCAAAAAACAATGTTTAAGCAACACACAAAATTCTTTTTTTCCATTGTTCTTAAATTAACAAAAGTAGCGTCACTAAAACAACTGTAACTTGTAAACTAATGGTCGGAATGTAATGCAATTTTGATACTTAACGTTTAAAGGTTGGTAGAGTTTAAAAATTATATTGGTTTTAAATTTGTGGCACCATCTATGTGTCAGACTGGGTACTTTTCAGGCGATGTAATATGTAACTTGGAACTATGTTAACGCAAGTTAAAAATATGTTGAACATTTAATTACTAATGGCGGAATTACAATTGGTTGTCGACGTTGTCTACGACTAGTTGACGTTTTCTACATCGTCGACAAATTGTCTACGTTGTCGACAAGTTGTCTACGCAATAACGTAAAATTTAGTAGATGACGCGTAATCGCCCATCTCTGAGCACATCAATCAGGCATCGTTGATCTTCATTTGCATACATACAAAATTTAACTAACTCAAAAATTGAAGCCACCACCAGACCATTTAAACTGGCGTCGTTTTGTTAATTGGATGCTTGAACAAAATGAAGGTTTTTCATTAAAAATCAACTTTAGCGATGAAGCTCATTTTCATCTTAATGGGTACGTCAATAAGCAAAATTGTCGAATTTGGGGAGCGGAGAATCCTCATGCTATTCACGAAGCACAAGTTCATCCTCCAAGAGTCACTGTTTGGTATGGTTTACGGTCTGGTGGCATCAGTGGGCCGTTTTTCTTTGGAAACGAACTGGAAAATGCCCGTATAATGAATGGGAAACGTTATGGCAACATTTTAACTGGTTTTTTGTGGCGCAAATTAAATGAATTGTGTGTCAACGACCTTTGGTTTCAACAAGACGGAGCGATATGCCACACAAGTCATGCAAGAATCCATTTACTGTTAACAAAATTTGCTGATGCACATAATTTCAAGAAATTGTAAAGTTCCTTGGTCACCAAGAAGCCCGGATTTAACACTACTTGATTATATTTGTGTGTTTATTTGGAAGGTAAGGTGTAAGCTACTCATCCACAAACAATTCAATAATTTAAAAACAAATTCGAGTTGAAATTGGGGTCATTGATCCGCTTTTATTGGAAAAAGTCATGGAAAATTTTGATGTCCGGATGCAGGCCTGTAGATGAAGGCGCGGTGAGCATATCAACGATATTGTTTTTCATACATAAATGGCATAGAACCACCTTTGCTTATCAATAAAAAAATTTGACTTTTCATCCCAAAATATGTATTTTATTTACAAGTGGAGATAGGACTAACATATGGCCCACCCTGTATTAACAAAATTTGTTTCATGGCAGATTTCGTTGTTGCTAATGATTTAAAAAAGTTAGACGCACTCTCGACATCTGTGGATAATATCAATTTGTTAAGAACATTGGAACTTTCAGAGAGCGATGTCACACCGCCTTATTTACAAACGCCAATGGACAATCGTTGGGGGTGCAAGGTAGTAGTACCATAAAAAAAGTAAAGAAAGAAGCCATCTGATGCTCAGAGAAAGACAAGGCACACACTGAAACGTGTCCAATTCACCTCTGACAATACAGGAGCTGTTTCGGAAAAAACAAGTTTAAATACGACCACCGTAGCTCGATGGGGAGGGACACCGTTCATTTTTTTTTAAAAAGTGATAAATACACCATGTTATTTTGGCATTTGAGAGCTCTGTAATATACAAAAACATACCAAGAGTGCAATGTGCGAACGAAAGAAGTATAAACTGAGTTGGCACATATGCAATGTATGAAATTCAATGACGTACTCGGGCTTGTTAGCAATATTGTTTTTGCTGAGTCTAAAGTTATCGCAGTATGACGGCTGCTCCACCATTCACAGCGCCTTCGCCGATAACGTGTTTAACTCGAACTATGTTCTGCCCTAAAAGCATTTTGCAGGCATTTACTGTGGGCAAAAAGTAGTAAGACTTTTTAATTTAAATTTCGCGCGCAAAACCATTTGTCGAAATATTTTTTTTTCTATGTTGGTATGACTGTCAGTGACATCTGTGCCAAATGTCACATCAAAATAATCATTAGTGTTTAGTATACGCTTGTCTTTCTGAAGTACAAAAAGTGCATTCGGCGATTTTAACAAGGAGTGAAATTATTCAACAAAGAAATTCCATTAAATTTTGTGTGCGGAATCAATTTTGTGGTGACGAAACATTCAGAATGTTGCAAAAGGCCTTCGGTGATAATTGTATGTCGCGAGCAAGTGTTTTTGATTGGTATAAATTGTTCAAAGAGGGTCGAGAACGTGTTGACGACGAACCACGTCTAGGACGACCATCAACATCAACTGATGATCAACACGTTAATAAAATCAAGCAATTGGTGCTCGAGAATCGACGATTAACAGTCAGAGACCTTACTGGCATCGTTGAAATATCGGAAGGATCAGTGGAAACGATTGGTTCCAAAATCACTCAATTTTTTGGAAAAACAGCGTCGCGTTGACGTCTGTGAAACAATGCTTTCCGACTACCAGGATGCCATGAAACGTATTATAACTGGCGAAGAGTCTTGGATCTATGCTTACGACCCGGAAATAGACGATCAATCGGCCGAATATCGTGCCAAAGGTGAGCCAAAGCTGAAAAAACACGTCAAAGCAAGTCAAAAATCAAGGTGATGTTGACAGTTTGCTTCGATTATCGAGGTGTGGTGCACTCCGAATTCCTACTGACCGGCCAAACTGTCAACAAGGAATACTATTTGAGTGTTATGCGTCGTTTTCGCGACGCTATTCGTAAAAAGAGGCCGGCAACTCTTGGTTTTGCACCTCGATAATGCACCTTCTCATACTGCATTGGTTTTACGTGATTTTTACGCCAAAAATTCCGCCCATATCGTTCCGCAACCACCGTATTCGTCTGATTTAGCTCCGTGTGACTTCTGGCTGTTCAGCAAACTCAAACGACCGCTCCGGGGAAACCGTTTTGAGTCAATTATTTATTTATTAAACGTGAATCGCTACGCGCATTGGAGGGTATTCCGGAAATTGACTTTAACAACTGTTTCGAGAATTGGAAAAAACGTTAGCATAAGTGTATTGGGGAAGTCTTACTGTTTTTTGCCCACAGTATTATAAAATTCGGAAATTTAGAAAGGCTGGAGAATCAACACCTAGTAAATTTTGAATTTCAACCAGATAACGCGAAATTTTTGGGACTAGCGCCAAATAAATAAGTCAAAACAAAATCTTCTTTAGTGAAAAGAAAGACCTGTAAGGTGTACTTACATTGGTTAAGATGAGGTAACTAATATAAAAGTGTCTCAGGCTGGTGTTCGGTTTACAAAACTAAATTTGCATTTGGTCTCTTTATTGGCAATTTGGATTTTTGGAATGGCGCAGAAAAAACTGCAACACAGTATATTCAAAAACTTATTTTTCGTTCAAGAACCATTAATTCATTGGTACATAATTAAGGGGTTTAATCCAGGAAACTGTGATACCAAATTGTCTGTGTCCAATGGTAATAAGGTATGAGGTTTTTGTAATTTCTGCTTACTTCCCAGGAGTATGGGGCTCCTTAGAGTTTATCAAAACCATTGAACACGCAAACCGCAATGATAGACAGATCATTGAGGAATGTGATGCAAACGTACACCACCTGGAAGCTCATATATCATTCAAAGGAGCTTTGAAACACGCAAAGAAGCATCTTTTTAACTATTTAGCTAATTCTGATGTCCTCAAGACAGGAAATGATTGATATTACACTTGCTTCATGGAGTTTAAGTAGGTCCTATACTGGTAGGTCCTAGACGAGGTAACTCGCTCTGTCCATCGTTATATTTCGGATATAACTCGAAACTACGGAATATAGAAATCCTCTCAAAGAGAGTATAAAAAATCATACAAATGAGAAGCCATTGAAGTAGAGGAAGAAGAAAGTGCTTCGATGACTAGTGGATGGGACTTTTATGAGAACCAAATAGAAAACTCTAGATCTGGTATTGGTTATTTATTTTCCAGGAAGTATGAGTCGAAGAAAACCAGTAGAAAATCTACCCATCGGCCAGAAAAGTCCCAGAGACTATCAATTGGTCACTAAGGTGAAATTACGATGGAGCGCCTTTTCTTTCTCCAAGTTCAAAACACCAGGGTTAGATGATATTTTTGCTGACCTTCTGCAGACGAAGAATATATGGTCTAAAATATATTCTTCGTCTGCAGAAGGTCAGGTCATTTTACATATATTCATTAATCTGTCTGTATAAGGCTGTCCTTGTCCTTGTTTATTAAATATTTAGAACGCCTAGTGGAAATACTTAAAAGTTAATTATCTTAAGTTCTTTGTTATTCATCCTTTGAAACTTGCCTTTCGAAGGGTAAATTTGTTGATATAGCACGTCATAAAGCCGTAGGGTAAATAAAAGATCGCTGGAAAAGAAATAATCTGCTCTGGAAGTATTTCTGGGTATTAAAGGGGTGGCAACAATACACCATGGAACCCACCATTGCAAATCCCTGTGATGCAATGCTCAGATTGAAAAATAACGACTAACTTAGCGCTATGACCACTAGGATTGACCACAGAAATTTTCTGCAGGAAATGGGTCTGTCTCCTCAGCTATGAGGAGATAAGGAGGGGTGGAGCTACGAAAGTTACCAGGAATTACGTCAAGGAGCTAAACCAACAATTGTTAGTCCAGATAAACGAGAATCGATTTTATTATCATTGATATGCCAACGTTATCCCCATAATACTTGTTGGTAAAGATGTGAATGTCCTAAGTGGTGATCATCATAGTTTTAGCCAAGTGTTGTGAAACACAATATCCTACTCTCTTTGGAGAATAGGTATCTTGGTACCTCTTTTTGGAGAATAGGTTGCTTACAAACAAGCAACATTTACTGGAAATGTAGAAATATATTTGATAAATCATGGGCAATGAAATCAATTTCGTATACTAGGTGTACGTCGAGGTACTTCAGGCCTATTGTCTTTTTTGCTGTAAAACTTGAATTTGGTAGTATATAGATATTTGAAATTTGCGTAGTGTGTTGGACTGAATTGAATTTTATTTCCTAGAGTACTTGACCGAATCTTGCTAAACCAGTTCATCTAATCCGTAGTCTTTCCAGGCTCATGATGATTGATGATGATAGATCCATCTGGTATTTCCCATGAGTACTGAATTATGTTCATCGAACGATTAGTTAGTTGTAGTTAAACTGGTGTCGGACCGTAGGAATTTGACCATATGATGAATCCGTCAATTTCCCTTGGTCGTGCTATCACTGTCTTTCAGGAAGAAATTGTTTAATTCCTCCAAGCATCAGCCTAAAAGATTGAAGGTGACTGTATGAGTTGCTTAATATGCATTGCATCAGATAGTGACGACACCGTAAGGGCCAATGATTCCAACAGGGTTGCCTGAGATAATATTTCTTTGAGTGTCCGGTCAGTGGGGCATCTATCGAAATAAGGTGACCCGCAAGGCACGTCAGCGCCCAGCTGGATTATGTCGTGCTATAAAATTGACATCAGCAAGTACATCGACGGCTACATCTAATTCTTCCAACAAATGACTCAGGAACTTCACTGCTCATTCTCACCAGGCACTATACTCTAGTCAAACATTTGATTGGAATGCGGGTTGTAACACTTTCAATAGCATGGCATGAAGTGTGGTCGAGTGGAGGAGGAAACAGCTAAATACTTATTACATTCTTTTCGTAAGCTAATGACGTAGCTTTATGTCGACAAAGGAGAGACCAGTAGTAAAGTTCGTAATTGGCTTTGATTACTATACCAGAAATTATAGAATTCATTTGAAGAACAAAATAGGGGTCCGCTTCAATGGTCCGTTTTAGCGACTGAGTGCAAAGCAATTCCGGACTCACCCTCACCCTAATAACCAACAACTTACCATTTACTTTCATTAAACGTGATTGTAGTCGAAAAATATCTAAATGATTGTGTGTGTCTTGGAATTGCAACTATGGCATGCGGTGCTCGTCATGACTTTACTAGATTCTGGTATCTTCAGCTGGGAGATTAAATGTTTATCAGCCTTGGTAAAAGTTAGATAGAATGTGTTATCCAACAGAGGTACCAACGATAATATTGACGGCAGGTTTAGAAATTTGGTTGAAATTTGCACGGTATTCATTCAAGTATTCCGTCTTTGTTACAAATGCGCTTGCATCGAAAAATTTCATGTTGACATGAGGTAATCTGTCAATATTTGGTATTTGGTTTTTATCACCCAGAAGAGATATTTTAGAACATTTACTAAGGATAACCACGAGTCCTATTTATCCTGGATGAAGCATCATTTACTCATCAATAAAAACTGTATCGTAGGTCTGATTTCTATTTATTAAATACGAGGCAACCGTTTAGTAGTTTACTTCGATTTCATTAAAATCAAAGTTTCGAGAGTAATAAATGTGTTAGTGCCTTCCCACAGTTGCCCCAGATTATTCCCATCAAAGCCAAACTGATGTTTTGTGGTCGGTGCTTCAAGATATTGTTTGGTAACGTTATCAATTATAATTGTTCAATTGTCGTAACGAAGAAGCACAGAAAGACAGTAGATGGATGTTCTTGAAGGGTTAGTCCTCTATCGATCACCAGCAATCCAACGAGAAGATAGCGCTCTTTCATACTGAGTTGACTTATTAAATGGAATATTTAAAACCCATTGGATGTTGTTTTATGGATAGTTTGTATTATAATCCAACACCGACATAAGTTTGTTGACATGATGGTTAACATCTAAAGTAATTGTGAAAGGCTCCTCGTTTCGTTGATGCAAGTAACCTGTTAAAGTTTCTAGAGAGTAGATTAGATCACCGCAATCAGTTTCCAAGGTCAAAGCGAGGGAATCAGCATTTACTTGTAGTAATTGATATATTTTCGAAGTTTGTCATATTACATTCGGTACGGCGTGCTGAAACAGGCTCTCTAATGGTTTACATGGAAGATACAGTGTTCCTTGTCTTTGGAGTTCCTGAAATATAGGTAACAGACAACGGTAAACAATTTACGTCACGAAACTTTCACTCATTTTTGGAGTTATTTGGGGGATGATCAAAGACACTGGGATGACAATATCAGCAAGATCGTATACGCTCTTCGAACTGCGGTTCATGACTCATCAAGGTTCACCCCACTTTAATGATAAACCTAATCGAAAGTCGTGCTGTACACATGAATCGTATCTTCACGAAGGTGCAAGAAAATGTAAACAACGCACATTTTTAGGAAGTGCATCATTAAGAAGAACATTAGATCGAATACTTATGAGCTGGAGGATTTAAATGGGAAGGCCGTAGGAAAATTTCATGCCAATGATTTAATTAGATATGAGAAATAAATTGAAGACGTTCCAAACCCCTTTAATAAGCTGAACAATTCTATGGCATAAGTTCACAAAATATCGGTGGCTCTTAGGACCAATTGATCCACACAAGTTTCGATAAACTTGATAAAATGATCGGACACAAACTGTTATAGTATGGATCACCAATACGTTCAAATAATTTGATTTTTCTTAGTCTCGATGCAGTTTGTGCACAATCTAGTTAAACGCATGGGTAGGTGGGTGAACGTCGTGGCAACCTTGAGATCCCAAACAAAATTGTTCGACATTAGAACAAGACAAAACGGAGAAGCATGTAAGGCGAACGACGCGATAAATTGAGAGATTTTTTCCCGTATTTTGGATGGTTTGGTGTGGGGTTATAAAGAAAGTAAACGTCAAGTGTTTTTTTTTGTTGTGTTTTGATGTGTGTTGTGCCCTGTGCGTGGAATAGATTCAGAGCCGAAAATTAAGATTTACGAACCATAGCAAAGTATTTGGGTATTATTTTGAAAGAGTGAAAAATAAACCGGACTGTTGTACGTGCAACCTAGATACACAAGAGTTTGTTTTGGGTGATAAAATGGAAATACAGCGCACCGAAATAAATAATTTATTTTCATCCGATTTTTAAAGGGCGTTTCATTCTTTTATCATATGAGTTCGGTCTGCCAAGCATGGAAAACACGTCATAATTAAAACGAGTCTTCATCGGCCCAAAATATTAATATGGGTGTACCAGTGTTCGAGCGCGAGTGATCAGTGGAGGAGGTGCTGTGAAAGACCGATAGCAATCGGTAAGTACGTTCTTCTATTTTCTACTTTTTTCCTAGTTTTCCACCCGTGGGTAGCTAACTGATTTAACTCTCTAGACAATTCACGTCAGAGTGAACTGCTCAACTAAGCAAGCACGCTCATCCACATATGCTGTAGCAGGCTTTCTGGCTTGCCAGCCTGAAGCGAGTGAGTCACGACGCCGCCTACAGTACACACGTATAACTGGAACTTCCGTTTTTTTTTGTTTTCTTTTTTTTTGACCGTTTATTTCGAGAAGTCGTCGCCAAACTCTTGGTTACGACCTAACAAACAACAAACAACCGAAACAAAACAAATTCAACCAAATAAAGAGGAGTAAGGAAACAGATTGTTGTCGAGTTTTGCGAATAATAAAGTAAATTTTGTTGGTGATAGGTATGGCCGGAATCGTGCGTTTTTTTATTGGTATAAGCCTGCCCTATTAAATTAAAGCTCTGTGTGGATCAGCTAGAGCGTTACATTTGGTTACATTTGATAAGTAAGCATACCATATAACTTCAAGGTGTAAGCCGTAACCAAAATTGCAAAATATCCCATGAAAATTAAATTTACTTCAATTCGGAAAACTACTTGAAATGAGATTCAAGCCATTAAAGTCGCAATTAACATGACGAAATTGATCTGAATATGTTTTTCACAGCACCGGTTGAATGACGAAATTTTATGAGCCTACACTGGCCAGATACACATGGAAAGTCTCAGATTACTTTTCTCAACTTCTTAGTTTTCCCAGAAATATGAGTGTAACTGATCTACATAACACTATAAACTATCAATTCGAATTTATATGACGTAAGCAACTGCACCGTTTAAATGCGGGTTAATTAAATTTTAGCTGTATATAATTAATAATTAGTCGTGCAAAATAATTACAACAGATAAAATCTGTAAAACTAATAAAGCAATTCATTCTTAAAATGAGATCAGTATTAGAGTAAAAGCCGTATCGGATAGCCACATTCGTGGCGCAACAAACGGATCAAATAGCAAGCTAAAACCATGCAAACTCAACCGCGGGCGTAAACTGATTGACCATGCAATGGTTGGTGATGGTGAACGAAACATTTTTTACAACGATGAAATGAATTTGTGACAACGACCGATTAAGTTTTATTTTATCGAATGAACATTTTTAATTAGCGGACATTTTAGTTGTTGGGTTCCCCAATTATTGAGGATTGCAAATTCCCCAATTATTGAGGATTGTTCAGTCGGGTCGACGGTAGTGAATGGTTATTTTAGTTAATAAATTTTGCACCTGCTGAATGTGATGTGGAACGGTTTTTATAATAAAGTGGTGTATTAAAATACTCGTGTGTACATGGCGTAATCTAGAGGTTCAATTTTCGATCACTATTCGTAGCATTTCTGGTCGTATTTCGGAAATAACGCGTCGAATGTTGGCTTCCAAGTATTCAATGGTCTCTGGTTTATCAGCGTAGACAAGTGACTTCACACACGCCCAAAGAAAATAGTCCAGTGGTGTAAACCACACCAACGCGATGGCCGGTTCACAGGTCCTTTTCACAATAGTTATCGTTCATCAAATATTTCCTACTTGTATGGCATGTGGCCTCGTCTTGTGAAAACCACATGTCTCTGATGTCAAGAGCACCAATTGAGGCACAATAAATTAGTAATCATGTCCCTATACCGGTCTCCGTTGACTGTAAAGCTTTCATCAGCATTATTTTTTAACACATATCGTCCAATGATTCCGTCTGCCCATAAAGTGCACCACACGGTAACTTTTGTGGATGTAATGGTTTCTGAGTAATGGCTCCTCGAAAGCGATACCATACCAGCTCATTTATAACTAAGTTTGCAGTTTATAATAGGTTTTCGAAATCTGCTTTTCTTGTCTTTGGTTTTGTTTGCATTTATCTCCGAGAAATTAATTTGCTTGTGGTTAATAACGATTAAATCACTTTTGAGTGCTTCAGCTCAAAACAACTTTCTCAGTACTAGGTATAATGTTTGGTGTTTTTGGAATTCTAATCCTTTACTGGTAAACCAGACAGTACCGAGATTAAATAATACGCATGCTCGACATCACAAAACTATTTATAAGTTTATATACAACAAACTAGTGACTTAGAGATTTTAAAAAGAGATGCGGTGATTGATAATAAGACTGGAAACGTTGAAATTACGAATTCATCCACTGATGGTGACCTGGCAAGGTGTGTAGCCTAGTGGCGTTTAGTTCTACTATGACAACCGGCGATGTTTCACAAGTTACTAACCGATTAGAGCGCAAACTCGAACGCGAAACATACGTGAGCCATTAGTGTCTAGATCTATTACAGCTGATGATTCTAGATCCAATACAAGTACAACTATGGTTATGTCAATACTTGATAAAAAACAGAAATCGGATCTTGATAGAAAAAACAGAAACAGTACGGCTGTCAATACAGACGATAATAATTAATTGTCAGATTCCGTATCAGGGGCAACATCCTCGATTATGTCTAACAATTTGGGACCTTTTCCAACAATATGTCCAATCGAATTGTTTGGAACTAGCCATCAAAATACAATGGTGGATCAATAAATGCCTTCTCTGCTTGAAGAAAAACTGGTTACGGGGAAATTACCAAATCAACAAGTTCTGATAAACGTTGCTGTAACATGTGAAACCCAAATCAACATGAAAGGTGGAATAGCATCGTCAAGCAGTGAACAGCAGTTAAACCTTGCTTATAATCAAATATTATAAACGTCTATGTCACTGACTGACTCACTCGAGAACGCACAGGGTGAGTTCACCTTTACACCGATATCCTTTACTGAAACATTTAAAGCAGCGGCGATGCCAAGAGAACTACTTGAGTCAGATGAAGAATGAGAGCGATGCTTGACAGACGGTGGAACATACTTGATGCCTAAGCAATTGCGAGAGGTGTTCGCTTATGTTTGTATTCTTTGCCAACCCGCTCAACCCCTCAAATTATGGCAGGGTCATCTAGGAGATTTTATAGTCGACTACATGCGACGACAAAGTGAATCAATTTTGATGTCAATCAAATATCATCTTCATGATAGCAATTTTGTTCTCAAACAGCACGGAATGTCATGCGATTCAGTTGGTTTGCCCGTTCCAAGCGGTAACACACCGGAAGAAGATCAAATTTATGATCAAGAAGAAGAAGCACGATTGGTAGTCGAACAAATTGGAAAGCTGAATGAAGCCCAGCTTGTGGCATACATCAAAATTATGATTGCAGTTGAAAATAATCACGCACAATGTAAGCTCTTTTTTATCGATGGTCCCGGTGGCTCAAGCAAGACCTTCTTATGCACAACTTTAATGGCAAACTTTCGAGGTAAAGGAAAAGTTGTGCTGCCATTTGCAACAACCGGAATAGCAGCCACTTTGCTTAAGGAACGACGCACGATTCATAGTGGATTTAAACTGGAGCCACTTCTTGATAATTCATTCTCATCAATGCGAATGACACCACCAGAAGCTGTAGTTTTGCGTAAGGCTGCTCTTATTGTTATCGATAAAACTACAATGCTTCCTAAGGATGATCTCCGCTGCATTGAAAAGCGCTTGCGAGAGGTGATGGGAAATGATATTAGCTTCGGAGGTAAAGTTTTGTAGGAGGACACAATTAAAATTCAGACCGAAATGATCACAAGTCAAGATCTAATCAGTGTCATTTTTAATAATATTGAGCAAATGTCAGCAGATGAGCTCTCAAAAAGAGTTATCGTTGCTCCAACGAATGCTCAGACACATGAGATGAATCGTCGAATAATCGACTTGATTCATTTTGATGCAGAAATTTACTATAGCGTAGATTCGTTAGTAAGCGAGGATCCTAACGATGCACTCAACTTTTCCGTTTAATTCCTCAATGAACAGAATCCATCCGGTATGCCCCCTCACGTATTGCTTTTGAAAAAGTATGTTATCATAATGTTTCTACGAAATCTAAATCCTAAGAAAGGTATGTGCAATGGACCGCGTTTAATTGTTGAAGAGCTATCGCGAACTTTATTACGGCCAAAATCATTTCTGAGTGCAACAAAGGCAGTACGGTTCTAATCCCTCGAATTGATTTGGCACCTTCTGAGGCCAATCTACCATTTGTTTTGCGACGATGACAGTTTCCAATAATTCCGGCATACGCAATGACGATAAGCAAGGCGCAAGGCCAGTCTTTTAATAACGGGGGAATTCATCTTCAAACGGCAGTATTTTCCCATGGGCAATTGTATGTCGCTCTTTCCCGCTGAAGAAACTGCCACCAAGTGAACATAAAAATCGATAATAATCCACAGCAGGGAAAGCTACTAAGCTACTTTTTGGTTTTGTAATCCTACTGCAATATGACGCAACATAATGCCATATTCCACATATAACGCAACATTATGCAATATTACGCAACATGACATTTCATCTGAAGGACTCCTTAATGACTTATTCAGAAATAAGAATTCCTTCTCGGTTCCTTGCATTTGGAAATTTGATCAAATTCGCTCAAGCCAAATAAAATGTTAAAAGTAGGCCCTAAGCCAACATGAAGCAACATAGTGGAATAACACACAACATCTGTCAAAAAGATGCAATATCAAGCAACATCACATGTTGCAATATGACGCAACATGATGTAAAATCTCACAACATATAGTACAACATGTTAAATCAAGAAAAATGTTGAAACATAACTCACTCATCCCAGGCAATTGGTTTCTGGTACTAGAAAACACCGCCCTTATTAAATTTTAATGAAAATCGTGCTAGACGAAAAAAATAATTAAACAAAACCCGGGCCACCAGACGACATCAAAATCATTTGAGACGGAAGAAAATGTGAAAGGGTCAAAATATAAATGAGATAGTGAATGTTACAAATCATTATTGTTACTCATAACACCCAACAAACACCCAACATTTTCAAACAGGCAGTATTAGTGCAACCATACAATGTCACCGTACCGCAATCAACACAATATTCCGTAAAATACTGGAACATATCAGGAGATATATAATTTAAAAAAACGCAACACTCAACACGAAGCAACATAACGCACCGTGGCACAAAATCATGGTGGAACAACACGCAACATAGTGCAACATGGTACACATAACAGAACATCTAGCAACATGGTGTAATATACACAACACAGTGCAACATATTACAGCATTTTAAATATGACGCAACTTAACGCAACATGGTGCAACATCATGCAACATGGTGCATGATATAACACCCAGCTAAATACACAAGTACACATGACAGAACAACCAGCAACTACCCACAACATTGTGTAACATTGTGCGGAATGACACGACATACTGCAACATCACGCAGCATGGTGCAATATGACGCAACATGATGCAACATTCCACAACACGGTGCAACATATCACGGCATTTTGAAATATCATGCAACTTGGCGCAACATGGTCCAACATCATGCAACATGGTGCAACATCATGCAACATGGTGCAACACCCAGCATAATATACAAGTACACATGATAGAACAACTAGCAACATCCCACAACATAGTGTAACATTGTGTGGCATGACACTACATAGTGCAGCATCACGCAGCATGGTGCGATATGACGCAACATGATGCAACTTTTCACAACACGGTGCAACTTATCACAGCATTTTGAAATATCACGCAACTTGACGAAACATGATCAAACATCATGCAACATGGTGCAACATCATGCAACATGAGGCAACACCCAGCAAAATATACAAGTACACATGACAGAACAACTATCAACATCCCACAACATAGTGTAACATTGTGTGGCATGACACTACATAGTGCAGCATCACGCATCATGGTGCGATATGACGCAACATGATGCAACATTTCACAACATGGTGCAACTTATCACAGCATTTTGAAATATCACGCAACTTGATGAAACATGGTGCAACATCATGCAACATGGTGCAACATCATGCAACATGGTGCAACATCATGCAACATGGTGCAACACCCAGCATAATATACAAGTACACATGATAGAACAACTAGCAACATCCCACAACATAGTGTAACATTGTGTGGCATGACACTACATAGTGCAGCATCACGCAGCATGGTGCGATATGACGCAACATGATGCAACATTTCACAACACGGTGCAACTTATCACAGCATTTTGAAATATCACGCAACTTGACGAAACATGGTGCAACATCATGCAACATGGTGCAACATCATGCAACATGATGCAACACTCCGCAAAATATACAAGTACACATGACAGAACAAATATCAACATCCCACAACATAGTGTAACATTGTGTGGCATGACACAACGTTGTGCAACATCACGCAATATGGTACAATATGACGCAACATGATGCAACATTCCATAATTATCCAGAAATCAGAACTAATTCGCATTCTTGACGTTTTCTTGTATTCGAAAGCCTCGTTCTGCCAAATTTTATCAAAATCGCTTAAGCCAAATGAAATATTAAAAGTGGGTCCAAAGCCTTCATAACGCAACACAGTGGAACATCACTTCACAAGATGCAATAACAATAATATGTATTATCCAGCATTCCACAATTCCAAATCACTTTTATTTCGTAACTACATTTCCGTTAAATACACACCCCTATAGTATATGCCTAGAATCGTTTCAACATATAGACAAAAATCTCCCCACAAACAACCACGAAAAACGGAAAAACCGATAAAATCTTAAGACAACAATAATAATTCTGTGTGTGTAGAATATCTTTCATATTACATTGTGCTATAACTCAAACAGAAAATCGTGACACAAATCAATTCAATTTGATTATTGGATATTATTGGTCTTAAGTCTATATAGTATTTTGTGTTTCGAAGAAAGTAAACGAAAATCCGAAGACAAGAAATTAATAATACCGACAAATTAAATGTTACAGTTACGAGTATAAAGGTTTAGAGATACATCATCTAAATTAGAAAATTATTGTTGAGATGAGTCGCAAACCGAAGGATCTCAATTTAAAAGGATTTGTATCTCAAGAAATTCTTTGAAGTGTATTTATTACTCTAAAATTCTTGGAATCTCATTCTTGTCAAAGCTGATACGGACATCTAATAGAAAAAATAAATCTAATCGTAATGAAAAATGGATGAAAACCATTACGGTAAAGCAACTGAGGTATAAGAATGAAAAACTATTGTGAGTAAATTAAATTACATCGAATTGATACAGGAACTCGTACATTACAGAATTTCAATTAAGGGAGTAGTACTTAGAAGCGACATGGCTATTGTTAATGGATGGAATTTGCGGTTTACTCAAAAACTTAAATAATGAATTCCCCTAATTAGGTTTCATTGACATCTTGAAATTTAACAGTAGATTATTTCAATATTTTAGAGTAAAAATGAAATTCACATAGTTAGATCACCGCCCCCAAAGTAACGTTTCATACAACAAATTTGAAATAGTGGCAGCGACGTCTCGTTCATCACACTAATCAGCGTGTGTCAGTAGAACTCGTCCTAGCTTTTCAGCTAGATCAGAGACGAAACACACTTCTTTATTCTATGCGCCGCCATTAATGTGAATACACATTTGGTGTTTCTCGGGTTGCGGTTCTTAAACCGCCTCTTAAGGCGATAATGGCGCATTCGGTGTGGAAGTAGTGAAAACCAAATCGGGGTTATAGATTGAAACGAACCTGTTGCATTGCTGTTGTCATCAACGAAAACGGCGCATTGTAGCGGAGATGGATGGAACTAAAACAAATCGGAAAAATGAAATGGGCCCCTAAGAAGGGTTTAAATATTGAATTGACGGATATTAGGAAAACGACAGTACTGGTTGTTTCATTGGTACACATAACACAACATAAACTAAGCTTCGTAAACAAATAGGTTTTTAAAAATTGATAATGCCCGATCGCACTCCATCCTATTAGAATTGGTGTCAGAAATGGGATCAATTCCGACTAACAGAAATTTGTCATGATCGAGGAAGATAAGCAAGGAACCTCAACCATGGATGGTGTGCTGGAGCGCGGAAACATGGAGGCGAAAACTCAAGGGAGGCGGAAGAAAAAGGAAGCACTTCAATGGATGGAAGGGCGTCAAAATGTAAAGTGATGCCTAGACCTTATGAAGGCAGCACCTTAAATCCAGATTACTGCATGCAGTTCGATTAATAGTAAAGGCGAACAGCTGGACTGAGAGTGGAAAAGCAGTGAAAGTGAGTTGCAGAAACTGAAAATGGTCGAGGGACTGAATTATAGCAAACTTCTCGACGCTTTAAATTTAAGATTATTGGCGAGGCAATAAACCGTTCAACCCATACGTTTTAAAGGTTAACGAAACGTGATTTCTTTGGTTGTCCTCCAATAAGCATAGGAACGAAAAGCAGCATTGCAGTTCATAGTTTTGACGGCCGATTTAGAAGTGCAAAACTTTGTGGGGATCACAAATCAAGAGAGACTTTCGGCGCCAGTGTAAACGGTTCATTGATGATCATCAGTTGAGGTGATACTAACGGAAGGTGATTTGCAACCACGGAGCGGTAAGCAGTCCAAGGAATGGGTCCGGTGGTGGTGAAAACTGGGGCAAGAGCCCCTGTTAAGGGTGAGATCAGAGGCTGCTTCAGCTGGAGCATACTCAGAAACAGCAAGGTCTAAAAATATACCGTCAAGCGTCAGCCGAAGACCGTCAGACTTTATAACGGACAAATACACCTATATGCACAGAGTCATCCGATGCCGCACATCAGCAAGCCGGCGGAGAACTAGCAAACACCGAGTCTGCTGGGAGGGACTTAGCGATTGCCAGCTCAATTCCTAAGAAGAGAGTTGCAAAGAAACGGAACAGTTGGTGGAACTCTAACCCAAGGAAATTTAGATGTTCTATGAACAAGCTTAGAAGAGCATACCAGGCGGAAAGGAACCAAATAGCCAAAGTGTTAAAATTGTCTCGCTTTAGAGTAGCAAGAAATAAATATTTCCATGAAGTATTTATTGCAAAACAAAATAGTTTCCAACGGTACGTCACGGAACATGGTAGTAAAGACCCATGGGGACTTGCATACATTTGAAGCTGGCAAAGCAAGACCTCCAGAAGTTTTGAACACCATTAGGAAGGCAAATGGAGTCGTCACTGATACGTGGCATGACACACGTTTGGAATTACTTAACTTACTTCTTCCGGACGAAACGCCAGACGAAACTGTTCCTCAAGCCCAAGTTGGAACGATGAGGAAGACCCCCCATTTATGTGGGAGGAGGTCAAGAGTGCCTTAACTTGCTTCAAGCGTAAGAAATTCCCCGAACTTGACAACTTGAACGATGAAATAATCCAGCTGGCATGGCCCATCATAAGGTCTAGCATAGTAAAATTATTAAACAGCTGCCTAAAATTTGGCTACTTCCCCAAGGTATGGAAAGCCGGTGAAATGATTATAATTAGGAAACCTGGCAATAGAGACCCACATAAATAATATGATCCAATGGTGTCAAGCAAATAAGATGCCACTATCAGCGGAGAAAACAGTGATGCTGCAACTAAAGGGCAGAAACATAAAAATGGTCAAATGCATTAGATAGCTAAGTGTTGACCTTGATGAACGAATGGACGTAGCATCCCACGTTCTTAGAGTCTGTGAAAACGCTAAGAAGCTATTCCACTCTTTGGCGAGAGTGTCAAGAGAGGGATCGGGACTTAACCACAAAACACTTAAGTTAATATAAAAAGGTGTGGTGGAGGCGCTTTTCACGTATGCGGCGGCTAGTTGGTATGATAGGTTAAACTGTCACCATATCAGATCACTAGAAAGTCCTCAGAAGAATATTCTGCTAGGAATAACAAAAGCTTACCGAACGGTATCTAAAGATGCTGTAATGGTTCTGGCCGGCGTACTCCCGGTTGATATTTTAACCAAAAAACGAGCGAACTTGTACCACCTAAGAAGACGTGGCCAAAATGATACAGGCGAATATGTTCATGCTGCTGATAGTAGGCAGGATCAATATAATAATAAAAATGATATTGAAGCAGGATCAATTTAATAATAAAAATGATATTGGACCTTTGGCAACGAAGGTGGAATGAATCAGCCAATGGAAGGCATACGTTTGACTTCATTCCAGATATAAAAGAAAGACTAAAAATGAAATTACCACTGACGAGCTCAGTAAACCAGTGTCAATGTCTCTGCGGATCGGAAGTAGAAGACGTTAAGCACCTACGAATGTAACGAGGTGACGGTTATGTCAGTAAAACACAAGTGGCTTGGTAATATGAACATACAAGAATTGCCATTGCCTATATTTCTAAGCAACGACTTACTCCCGAAGTTTCAGTCATATTGTGAGAACCGATCAACGTCTTAAACAAACGGAACTGTGTACAATATTTTTCCGGAAATGTTGACTACGATGAATGAATGAATATGCATTTACAGTGACAGGAGAGAAAGCCACGGTTCTGGAAAATTGCACATTCAAATTCAAACTTGCTAAGCAGATATTTTGTGACGAGGTTCTGGTGGCCGATATACCGGATGGATGTATCCTTGGTTGGGATTTACTAGAAAGGTTCCATAGTGGCATCAATCTGCAGAAGGACGGAGAAGGAAAAAGTTATGAATACTACAAGAGATCAACAGAATAGGAATAGTGTCCCAAAGCGAGAAAGACGTTGCAGAAAAGAATGCAAAACGCGGGGAACGCGGCTCTTGCCCTACAGCAGAACTCCCGGGGCCCTAATCGAATTGTACGAATGGTCGCGAGCTTCCTTAGGGCAACAAGAAATCTTGCACCTGGGGCCTCTACTGTAATTGTATCAATACGTGTTTGCTGTACATTGAACACACAATTTCATTTCAGATGGTTTAATGAGGTGACGCGAAAAGATTGTTGACCTATGTCTCGAATTGACGTTCGATGCTTTAGATTTATCATGATTCTTCTCTCTTCTAGATCTTCAAAGTGATTATTGGCAGGTGCAGCTGGTGGAGTAAGGTCGGGCTAAAACTACATTTGCAGTTCACAGTAATGCAATTCGGCCTGTGTAGTGCCGCTACAATGTTCGAACGGCTAATGGAACGTCTACGAGGTTCATGATGGAAGCTTGCTTAGTTTATTTAAACGGTATTATCGTTCATGGCAAAAGTTTGGAGGATGGCAATCTGAAATTGAGTCGAAAGAAGAGCATATTGTTGCAACGAGAGTTACGATATTTTGAACAGTTAATATTCCTCAGCGAAGTATGAATAGACCCGGCAAAAACGGAAGCCGTTAGGAATTGGCTGCACTAGTTTTGGCCTTTCCTGTCTTAGACTTGGAATTCATACTCGATATGGATGCCAGTAACGTCGCCAGTAATGCCAGATGCCAGTAATGAACGAGTGATCGCCTATTACAGTAAGACGCTTAGTAAATTAGAAAGAGTTGCTGGTGGCGGAGAAAGCGACCGTCCATCTTCACTGCTACCTTTATGATCAGCGGTATACTCTTCGCATCGACCATGCGGCAGTTAAGTGGCTTATATCATTCCAAGATTTGGAAGGTCAGTTAATTAGGTGGCAGAAAGATTGATGGTACGACATCAACATTTGTCATAAAGCTGGGATAAAACACGGATTACAGAAGGCTCCTCTAGGACATCGTATGTGAAAATAAGTTGTGTTCATTGAATTAGAATCTTGATCTCAACCGCGAGATACTAAAGCACGCACGGCTAAGAGATCCAGTATTATCATTTATTTGAGGGTGGGTCGAAATGAAATGAGAAATCGGAGTTATCTAAGTACCTAAAAATGCTATTGGTCCCAATTCAAAACTCTAGTACTGAGAGGCAATATTTTGTATCGCAAATGGCCGTCAATAGGTGGAAAACAAGTAGTTTGACATGCGGTAGTTTCTCAAAAGCGTATACCTACTTTAAAGAATGATATGACGACGGCGCTTCTGGATCCGAAATCGGAACATGTTACGCACACAAGGGACCGATTGTTTGAAGCCTTTCTCGTTCAAACTCAACGCGGGAATGTATCTGCACGGCCAACTTTATAAATTGAATTGACGGAATTTTATTATATTTCAATTCACGTTTATAGCCAATGCAGTAGTAAACAACCTAAATCATTTTTCAGGTCCTGTCTGTCTTTGCTATCAGTGCTTTGTTTAACTGATGCTTTTAAGCTTGGGACAAGAATAATTCCATTCCCTTTCGTAAAATGAAAACTTTATTTTGTTATTTTTCGTGTATCACTTAGTAAATTAACGATACTACTAAAACATCTTGTGTTTAAGCTCGTGTCCATTACGCCAACCGGAACTAAAACAGCTGAAGACAAGCCAACTATGGCACAAATAATACGATGTACTGTGTATAGTTGTGCGCTATATGATTTTTCAGCCGGAACCTTATATAGCAAACAGTAGTCATTTAAAGCCTGGAATTAGAGTTTTATCAACCGGAACCATTAGGAATTGGCACAATGAGCACCACGCACTTAAACAGTTGTGAAGAACCATAGCAAGGTACGTCGGAACTACTACAATAGCAGCCGGAATCTTATAAAGCCAGCCGGGACCATACCCGCTAGAGCCAAACCAACTATGACACAATGTATTGTGCATCATTGTGCACTATTTAGTTTTTCAGCCGGAACCTCACATTTCCAGCCGGAAAAAACCAAGCCGGAACCATGCCCTCTAAAGCCAAATCAACTATAGCACAAGAAGCACATTGCATTGTTCATCATTCTGCACTGTTTGATTTTCATCCGGAACCTTATAATTCCAGCCGGAATTTTATAAAGCCGGAAATTTAGTGGATCAGGAATTATAATGTGTAAAATAATTCCATTTGTAATTTTAGCTAGTTCACAATGACCATCAACGATGCATATTGTGTATTACTCCGTATGATTCACACCTACTTCATATGGTTCAAACTGTCCTTACTGGTTCTGGTGGGGTTGGCATTATAGTGTATGACATCGTTCCGACTGAAACCTCTCCTGCGACCATTGCACAAGCGCCAAAATTATTTTTGTATACTTTTTGTTTCGGCCGGATTTTTATGGACCCGACTGGTGATAATTTGAAGCCGACTATAGTTTTTGGTAGTGCACAATGGTCAAGAACGCTTCATGCTCATTGGGCAATGGTCCAACTAGTTGCAACTGCTTCTGCTGAAGATTCCCAATAAATTGTTGTTCCTACTGGTATTGCAATGGTTCCGGATGGAAAGTTATTTGTTCCACAACAATCCCAATTACTCTGCATTTTTTTTGCAAATAAACACTTAATGTTTTTGGCTGGTAAAACGCCTGTCTAAAAACAAAGTGCTACTTGTGTCATAGTTGGTTTGGTGCTGGCTTACATAGCTCCGTCTAGCTTCATATGGTTCCGGTTACTATTGTAGTAGTGACCTTGTTATGTTTCCGGTTGATAAAACTCTGGTTCCAGTTAGATTTAAATGGTTCCGGTTTAATATGATCAGTTGTTTCCGGCTGATACAGTTTTGAATGGATTTATAAGGTTTCGGCAGAAATTATAAGGTTCCGGCGGGAATTATAAGATTCCGGCTGGTATTCTAGTGGTTCCGACTTACCTTGTTGTGGTTCCCGCTGAATGCTTATATGTTTCGCAACTATTTAAGTGCATTGTGCTCAATGTGCAAACTCCTAATGGTTCCGGTTGATAAAACTCTGATTCTGGCTGGTTTTAAATGATTCCGGCTGGCTTAATATGAGTTCATTTCATTGTACTTCTTGTACCATACTTGGCTTGGCTTTAGAGAGTATGAGTGATGCACAAAGCATCGTACTACTTGTGCCATAGCTGGTTTGGCTCCGGCTGATATGGTTCCGGCTGGCGTGACGGACACCTATTCTCGACGTTTATTCTCAAAATTTGGCTTCAATTTTATCTAGAGCTTACCTCTGCTACTACATCTGGTATGTTCTGGTGCAAACATCGATAAACTGACGTGCGATTTTTACTAAATTAGTAGATACAATTTTTAACTTCCTGTAGAAAAATACGGATAAGAGCAATCAAATATATTTTTCTACTTTAAATCATTTCGTTAAGGGTATTTAACAATTATTATCGCATGAAACCGCGTTAATGCCATCTAAATCAAATCGCCGCGAAACAATTAAGCTTAACAGCTTGGTGTAAAAAATGTTTCAATATTCGTAATTCAACCGTCGATTGCAACGCAGCATGCGTTCATTACGAGTAATAATTTGTGCTGCCTGCATAATTGCATTGAGCAAAGCTTGCCAACATCAAAATAATCATGTAGCGACAAAATGTTGCGAGTACCCTGAACCAGTTGAGGAGTACCAAGACGCTTATAAAAAATGCGCCAATTCTACTGAACTCGACCAAAATTATGAATGTCACTTAAAGTGTGTTCTAACACAGATGAATCTCATGGACGTCGATGGTGACACAATAAATGTAGAAAATTATCGTGAAATTGTGTTTACAAGTATGGCAGACGATGACGTTGTGATTGAGTTTTTTGATCGGAAAGTTGAATTATGCGAGATAAAATGTAAGTATACCTTTATAATGGTACTGACCAGCTTGCATAATTTTGATTTTAATTTTAGACCACCTATACGAACAATTATTGATACCAAAATGCAATGAGGAATGCCCGATCCATAATTACGGTTTATTATTGTGTGTGGCTTTCGAAACTGTTATGGATTGCCCGGATACAATAAAAATTAAAACGCAAGAATGTGAAGATCATTATCGGCAATTACGAATTATCTTTAATAGTCTTTTGAAAAAGACAAACGATGTGTCACCCACCCTAATCGTTAACTCAGCCATGTCGTTGAATAAAAATGCACTTCAATTTTAACATTTGTGACCAAATAAATATCCTTATCTAATATTGTGAATGTTAATTTGCATAAGCGTCTTCCTATAATAATCTAACCTCTTATATCTTTTCATAGCAGATTATTTCCAATTCCTAACTACGGTAAGCGTGTTATATTAGAAAATTGCAATGCAAATAATTTTTCCTAAACGTTTTCGTTACCACCAACAACACATAAAATCGATAATTTCCATCGCCTAGAAAGCAAGAAGCAACACCCAACACTTGAAATGTTATTTGAACAGAAATTCTTTCTTACAACAATTTTGTTGATATTTTTCCAACTTTTTTTGTTACAGTTGCTATTGGATTTTCAATTAAGTAATTGAATGAAATTTAAAATCTATTAAGATTTATTTTGAGATACATACTTAGGTTTTTTTTTTTGCCATCGTGTAATCAAAGTTCAAAAAATCAATTTAATTTTTTTAATGTAATTATGAAATGCTTTGTGTGTACAGTACAGAAAGTACTCGTGTATCCATTTACTGTAAAGTGAACCTAGCGGAAGCTGCTATCTGTACATCGATAAAATTGAACTATATATAGACAAAGAGAGATGCGATTGAGTAATTTGGAATTGCGATGCTGCTAAATGTATTCCTATATTTTCCGATAATTAAATTTTGTTGGAATTTTAAATATTCTGATACAGTTCCAAACAATACGACCAGTGATTGTTGAAAATGTACAATCGTAGGAAATATTTCCAATTAGCCTCAACCAACTTACCAACCACCACACATTTCATGGCCCTAGTTTCATCTAATGTGGCCCGTTTTCGTTTAACTCGACCTCCTAGGATGATTATAGTTCCTTGTATTGATTTTGCAAAGGTTGTAATATTTATGAACTCGAACTTCCTAATTGGTTCAGTTGTACACATTACTTTATTCGCAGATTTACTATTCGCTACGAGTATATGACCGAAATCAAAATTGTTTTTCAAAACTGTCTCTGTGTTTTTTTGTTGTTGCGGGCCAATTTTGCCAATTTTGATGGATCCGAAATCATTAAACTCCCTTTAATACCATCTAGAGCTATTCACATAACGTAAAAAATCTCACGCAATACAGCTTTCGATATCAGAGAGGCTGTCCATAGTGTATTTACTCAAGTGATCTATGGTCTTCTGCCAGCTAGCGCAGAACATGAACATAGGAAGTGAACAAGAGTCTCCTCCTCCTTCGTGGAAGCATTCACTCATCTCGTTAAGGGATGGACCTTTGATGTCAGGAAACTGCATCCAGTGAAAGAATGGCCGCCCTACTGTCCACACAAATAGTGATACCAGTCAACGATATTCCACTGTATTTCAACTAGTTCATGACCTCTTCAATCACTATAACTTCAACCAGGCACATGCGGCAGTAGTCAGGTAGCCGAAAAGATAGACTTGCATTTAATTCCTCACAGAACACACCAGGTCCCACTTACCATCAAGCTAGGAATCACCGGTGAAGAATTTAACTATCCCGGTCCCCATAATAAGACTATTCTTCCAATCACCAAAAGCACAAAATGGGTGTTATATAATACGAATTTACCAGGTCATGCCTCACAGAATCAACTACAGTTGAATGCTCTTTTTGCAGGCACTTACACCCCGAAATCGCTGATAGCCGGGCGGCTATATTGACTGTCATTTGCTTACCAAATAATATTCAACGGGAGAAGATACAGCATGACCTCTAAGGCACTAGTGTGGGTTGTTTTCATGCCCCACTAATGAGCAAACAGGCTGCCCTCTACAACTTCCCCAACATACATTCCTGTATGATAATTTCTCCAGAGCTAGCCACCATACACTCACACCACACAGCAGTATGGGCCTTACCACTGCCGTGTAAAGCCAATGCACCAGCTCCGGGTTCAAGCCCCATTTCCTTAAAATTACAAGATTAGAGCATTTTTACAAGATTAAAGTGCCACAATGGCCTTCTTCACTTTTTCTATCGTGTTTGGCTTCCAACTGAGCTTACTGTCGGGAATGATCCCTAACAGCTCCCTGGGGTGTTCCACGAACAACCCGTTTTCTAACGGAGACTTCCCCCATCTCCGCTATAACCCTTCTGTTAATTAGCAGGTGATTAGTGCCAGATAGCTTGGTTACTGGGTATTCAATCTTAAGTGGCAACAATCCTACCCTAATTGCATCCACCTTCACGCTGTTGAAACCGCCCTCGATATCGAGAATCCATTGCCTTCTCATTTTCCAGAAACCAAGGTATGTGATGCCGTGCCCAGGGACTTACCCTTATCGTACGCATGATGACTGTGCCCAGTTTCTAGATACAATTCTCGAACGAATATGGACATCCAGCAACATTTACATGTTTTCAGTAGAAAAGATGAAAGAGATTTTGGTATTAAGTCTTTAGGGTTAAGGTGCGAGCTTCTATCCGCTTTCGAGATGAACAACACTCTAGCATTCCTCCATTTCTTCGGAATGTACCCCAGCTTCAGACACCTTTTGAAGATAACCTCCAGTCAGGGAAGTAAAACCTCCGAGTTCTTCTGAATTTCTGCTGGCACAATCCCATCCGGACCAGCTGATTTAAAGGGCTTAAAACTTTTAATAGCCCATTTTATCTTCCGTATATTCAGAATATCCATGTACACAACAGTTGGGCGCCGCAGGAAGTGAGTTTCTATCAAAAGATCGTGAGTCTCTTCACTAGAAACAATCCATTCTCTATCCCGTTTATTCAGATAGCCTGGAACAGCTGGACTAGTAGAGAGAATGTTTCTTAAGCACGAGGTATCCGAGACCCCTTCCATTCTATCACAGAAGTGTTGCCACGAATTTCTTTGCGCCTTCCTTGTTTTCCTTTTGTATACTCTGAGGCTATAGAAGTCCCAGTCTAGACTTTCTCTCGCTCTTTTCGCTCTATTGAAAGCAGACCCACAGACTTTTCCACAAAACAGGTTTCCGCTTTCCCTTCAGGTTTGTTAAAGAGCAAGCGTCCCTCATAGAGGTATTGCAAGCCCTAGTAAGAGTATCCACCATTGAATCCAGATCACTACCCTTGTCGGGTAGTCCTGGGACTCTAGATGGATCCTACCCTCCAATACCTTCCTATATACGCGCCATACTGCCCTTTGGGGATTTCTGAACACGCACAGACTTGTAATTTAGAGATTGAGCTTAAACGTTAGGTACCGATGGTCAGAGAAGGAACACTCCTTTGCCACCCTCCATTCCCTGATCATAGGGAAATTATAGTGAAATAAAATCGGAGACCAGCGTAACATTCAGAACCTCCTGTCTATTGCTAATAATAAAGGTTGGATCCTGATCTATATTACTAATAATGAGGTTAGTTCTTATTCGAAAAGCAACTCACCCCAGTCATTGATATCCGAGCTACCCCAGTAAATCTGGCGCCACCGGTTTCTCCTGAAACAACTTATATTGATCGTCAAATAGAAAATTTGTGGGCATTAGAAACGTATGATAACAAAAAATTCGCTAGAAGAAAAACAACCTGAAGATTATTTCGAAAAAACTTATAGCAGAACGACCGACCGTTTCATAGTTAGATTACCGTTTAAGGAATCGGTTCAGAATTTGGGAACATCAAAACACTTAGCCGTGACACACATTTAGAATTCGACTATAGGCAGTTCATGACTGAATATCAAACTTTAGGTCATATGACATTGTCAAATGATGTCGTTTATAATAACTCGCATGAAGTAGGATACTTTTTACAGCACCACGCAGTGTTGAAACCTACGGACCCACAATACAGGACGAACTTTGGTCAATAATACTTCGTTTTCGTCAATACCTATATGTTGTTACAACTGATGTCGAAAAAATGTACAGACAGATTGCTATTCATGATGACGATACAAAATTTCAGAAAATTTTGTGGCGTTCAAATCTCAGCCAACCTATTCGTACATTTGAATTAAAAACCGTCACGTACGGAACTTCCTCAGCCCCATATCTCGCAACCAAGGTTTTAAATAAATTAGCTAATTTAGAAGCATAATCGTATCCTTTAGCGTCTCTGACAGGCTGTAATGATTTAGTTGAAACATTAGAGTTACAAAAACATGTAATAGGTATGTTAAAAGCAAGTGGAATGCATTTACCTAAATGGGCTTCGAATCACTCCGAAATTAGATGTTTGTAATGAAACGATCAAAACATTGGGGTTACTATGGGCTTCTGAAACAGATCATTTTCTGTTTGAATTTAAAAAATTTAATCCACATCCAAGAATAACGAAGAGAACAGTATTATCGGAAATGTCGGCACTTTTTGACCCATTGGGATTAATTGCGCCAATTATTGTGACCGCAAAAATCATATTGCAGAAAATTTGGATATTAAAGGTTAACTGGGATGACGTTCTGCCCGAAGAATTGCAAAATTTATGGACTCGTTTCAGATATAATTTGGGTAGTATAAATAATTTATCAATAAGTCGCTGTCCAGTTTCAAAGGATAACAAACGAATCGAGATCCATGGTTTTGCTGATGCATCTACTGTCACGGTAACATTCTCACGGTAACATAGTGGTGAATCTGTTATGTAGTAAAAGTCGAATTACTCCTCTAAAGACATTAACCGTGCCAAGGTTAGAATTAAACGCAGCACAGTGTTACTTGCAAAATTGGTCGTAAAGGTCAAGAAATCTATGACTCTAGTAATCGACAATGTTATTTTGTGGTCGGATTCTAGTGTAACACTGGCTTGGATAAAGTTGCCACCAAATCAATTAAAATTATACGTTGGAAATCGAGTTTCAGTGATTCAAGAATTAACTTCTGAAATATCCTGGCGTTATCTTTCGCCTTTTCTCGATTCAGATGGTCTTTTGTGAGTTGGTGACCACCTGAAGAATAGTAATTTACCGTTCGATTATAAACACCAATACTTGTTACCAAAACATCATTTCACTTTAATCTTGATTAAAAACGAACATTTGAAAAACCTACATGGAGGATTTCAAAGTACACTTGGTGCTGCTCGTCAGAAATACTGGCCAATCGATGTATTCCATGTTTTCGCGTAAATCCAAAATGTATGGAACAATATATGGGGTATCTTCCCAAAAGTCGTCTTGATATTTGTCGACCATTCAGTAAGGCTGGTGTAGACTATTGTGGTCCTTTTCAAATAAGATACCAGAAGCAACGAAATGGCATTCTTTTTAAAGTATACATTTGCATTTTCGTTTGCTTCATTACAAAAGCAGTGCGTTGAAGATGCTACAAGTGATGCATTTATTGCTTGCCTAAAACGGTTCTTCGCTAGAAGAGCACATAACGAACTCAATAAACTTTTCGAATTATTCCAATCGCAAACAGGAAGGGAAATCTCAGCATTTTGTGTATCTCAGGGTATATTATGGCAATTCATACAGGTTTGTGGGAAGCTACCGTTAAAAGTTTCAAAACCCATTAAAAAAGAGTCACACAAAATCATACACTTACGTTCGCTCAATTGTATATGCTTATGATTGAAATTGAAGGTATAACTGTTCTATCATCAGATCCAAACGATCCACAACCGTTAACTCCAGGCCATTTTTTAACTGGTCGACCCATCACTAGTATTTTCCAACCATCGCTCGCTCATTTGCAAGAAAATAGATTATCTTATTGGCAGAAGGCTACTGTTATGGTAGAACATTCCTGGAATCGGCTTTCTAAAGATTACTTCCATACTCTCCAACAAAGCCAAACATGGAGGAAACCACATAAAAACTTAGTAAAAGATGATTTTGTATTAATTCATGATGATTTTTTGCCCCCTACGCATTGGCTGTTAGGTCGTGTTGAGAATGTTGTTTATGGCAAGGATGAAAGGAATCGAGTCGCCACGGTAAAAACAAAAAATGGAATATTTAGCCGCGAGATAATTAAACTGGCGAAACTGCCAGTTCAAAATTAGTATGTTTAGAAAAGATAATAAATTTGTATTCAACATAATTGTAATAGTTTTTATTTCGTAAAAATTGTTGTTTCGAACATCAAATACAGTCCACTTAGTGATCGGAGAATATATTTTTGGATCGTAGAAAAACAAGGTTCGGTGATCCACACTTATGGGGCCAAATTGTTGTAAGTTGACTTACGAAGACATTTTGCTCAAATAATTTGAAATATGACCTTCTAGTCGACTTACATGGGAGATGGTCACTTAATCCAATGACTAGTCTAGCTGTAAGTGCAATGAGAGCCAAGGTGAAAACGCCAACACCAATCCGTCCCAATGCCGAAAATAGTTATGGTGAACTTTCAAAGATGTTTCCCCCATCGACCGAAGATCCAGATTATAATCGTCCAACAAAACACAGTGTGGTTCATCATATTTATACGAAAGGTCGTTTGCCTTGCTCAAAACTACGTCGACTGGACCCGATCAGACATAAGACCACTATTTGGCGATAGTATCCCCTTCAGTTGGTCAAAAAAAACGGAACCTATTATCGAGGTCTAAATGCTGTTACAGATCCAGATCGATATCCGATCTCACATGTCCAAAATTTCTCTTCACACCTTCCTTTAAGGAAAGGATTGTCAAAAATTGTTTTGGTAGGGGCCTACCTCCTAATTTCAAAATTGGCAATCACTACTCCGTTTGGGCTATTTGAGTTAACAAGAATGCACTTCGGCCCTCGGAACGCCGTGAAGACATTTCCACGGTTTAAGAACGTAGTGGTCAAAGGCTTACAATTTATATAAGTCTATATAGTCGATATACCCGTGGCCAGTAAAACTGATGAAAAGCAGAAATTTCAAAGCAGAAAAAATTCAAATTTCAAAATGTGATGACAGAGTTTTCTGTACCAACATCGATAAGACAAATCCAGCGGTTCATGGCAATGGTTAACTATTACCACAAGTTTGTTCCTAAGTTGCGAAATTGCTGCCCCAATTCACGAACACCTTAGCCTAAGTAAAAAAAACACTTGCCAACGCAACTTTGTTCGCGCACCCCCAGAGTAACGCAAGTTTTAGTGAAACCACGGATGCCTCAAACATTGCCGTTGTAGCAGTGTTATAACAGTGGAATAATGGATATGCTCTCTTTGAGACAGAAGAGTCCGCGGCAAACTTGACATTTATACTTTGTCGCTCAGTTTACGATGGACGTGCAACATATATCAGGCAAGAACAATGTAGTCGCTGAAACGAAATTTCAAAGCTAACCTTTAAAACCATAGCTAGGCCGCAAGAATCTGATGATGAATTGAGATGAGACGGTATTTAAATTTAAATTGGAATCCTTTCGAAATAAAAAATAAATTGCTAAACATCTACAGGGGTTCATCGACCATTTGTTGCGGTGTCACAGAGATCTTTATTTTTCAGTACACTACGTGGTCTCTCATGTGCCATGCGTGCCACTCTCAACAAGATTTGAGCATATACACATGGACGTAGTGCGCACTGCGGGTTTAAATATATTAGTTGTGGTAAGACAAGGGAATTGTAGATTAGTAACAGGGAACTTTGCGGCAAAATATGCTTCAGTTTTTTGATCGAGAATACAAAAGGTCGTATTTTAGCCTTAACCATATCGATATGGGCGCTCCATTTCAATTGTTCATCTATCAGTAGACCCAGGTACTTAAATTGATCCGTACGCTCCATCTGAATTCCCGCATAACTAATCCTGTACTCTCTTATAACTTCCTCTGATATTTTTTTATTTTTAAATATCATATACTTAGTCTTTTTGGCATTTAATTGAAGTTTGTTTTCATCGAGCCACAGGTTTAGCAACGTCAAATCCATCTGCATATCTTCAAAAGGATCTTTAAGATTTGTATTTTCATACTACTGTCTGCATATGTCGTTAATGTAAATGTTAAAAAGGACCGGCCCAATAATGGATCCTTGCGGTACACCCCTTGCGAGACACATCATATCACTTTCTGTTTGATTAACAACTACAACCCGAGGACGAGCATTAAGATATGATCGGAACCACGACAAATGCATCGGCTCAAACTTCAGTCCCTCAAGTTTGGCGAGCAATATATCATGGTCTACCGAATCATAACGCTTTCCGTAGATCCAAAAATAAGCACGCTACAATCCGTTTCTTGTCAACATTTTCCGAAATGAAACTAGTTAACTCAAGGTAGGCTGCTTGTGTACTAGAGCCTTCCGTAAACCCATACTGCTCTCTTGCTAAAATATTATTCGCCTTCAAAAATTGCATTAACCGGTTATTCACTATTCTTTCGAATACTTTTTAGACTGAGCCTAAAATAGATATTGGTCTATTGGTTGGCTCTAGTGCATCCCCATCCTTAAATACCGGTATAACTCTTGCCATTTTTAGTTTTTCCGGAAACTTGCCTTCAAGCAACGAATTGTTAATCAAGCTAGTTAGCGCTCTCTTCAATTTTTCTTGGAAAAATTGAAAGAACTTGCCTGATATGCCGTCCCGCCCCGTGGCTGCAGCTGTTTTCAAACATTGAATGACTCGATTAACTTCCTCTTCACTCACATTGGTTATATCAAATTTAAAATCTATATGATATTCTGGCATAATTACGACTACATTTGGCCACGGAAAATCGCATGCATGTATGAAACAAGCGTTGGCAACTTCCCTTGGGTCCTCGCTAACTGAGCCGTTTAACATTACCGAAATATTTATTGGTTTAGTTTCACGTGTCTTATTATAAATGGCCAACTTTAATAGATTCCAAAATTGTTTGGAACTTCCAATACAATTTTCTAGTCTAGTTACGTAAAAATCTCTTTTAGCTTTCCGTACTCTGGTTACAATCGAGGATTTTATTAGATTGAACTTAACTTTTAAATGTTCACACTCAGTCTGTATTTTACAGTTAGTTTAAATAATTTTTCCCTAGTTTTGATATCCCGGTATAAATCTATGGTCATCCACGGTTGTTCCAGACCCACACGTCGTGTGTCACGCTTATATTGCATGCAATCCTTCACGACTTCTCGGGCCCGCTTACCAGATCGTCCAGAGTTTCGGCGGTTTCTATTTTTTGCCAAAAACGATTTTTCGCAGCCAAATCATAATTTAACATTTTAAATACTTGTGCCTGTTTAGATTCTCGAGCTTGTACATCTAAGACTAATTGAATTGCTCTGTGGTCAGAGAATGATACATCCTCCAATGCAAAACTGTGTACCAATCCGAATTGATCAGACCATGCTCAATATTCCAGAATTCAGGAGTGCATCTATGATGCGCTCCTGAAACACGTAAAATGCAAAAAAAAACAAAAACGTAGCACTTAACGTATTTTCTACTTAATTTATTTCACATAAAACTAAACAAACCCTGATCCCATTATCCTCTGGCGTCCTTTCTCGTAATTTTATTCAACAAAAAGCATTTAATTTATTCGTTGACTAAATCTTTGCGATTTCAATGAAAATATCCGTGTATCGCACAAAGTATTTGTACAAAATTCCGAGCTTTTACCACAATCTCACAAAACGAATTTATTTTTTTCTACTTTTCTTTTTTCTTATTTAATTTTATTTTTATTAGATTACAGAGCTTTGTGTATAATACATAGAGCTATCTTATGATAAACGGCCAAAGAAAAATAAATTCAACCGCAATAATTAGAGATGATAATCCTCCTATTTTCTTCAATTTTCGTCTGATTCAACGTTTTTTTTTATTACACATTATTTTATTATCTGAGCTGAAGAAAAAAGGAAAATGGAAAATAAAACAAATCTTAATTTTCCGGTCTAATTTTCTTATTTTCTTTCTTTTAACACGAAATTATTATCGCGCTGTTTGTTTAATTCGTTATATAATATTAGAAGTGGATTAGAAGGTCGGCCGCACCGCCATACGAAAAAGTGAAATACAAAAAATTGTGCGAGATGATAAAACACGATTTTATCTCTTCCGGAATTGCTGCCTTTATGTATATAGGGGGATGTTGCGTTATGGTAAATTTATATACCATTTATACAGTGTCTTTATTATGATGACTGGTGTACACACCTACAGAATTCTGGGAAGAAACTTAATAAAATTTGTATCGTTTTAAAATGATTACTCCTCTTTGTATATATTCAGGGCTATATAATAATCGGAGTTGTCAAAGAAAGGTCAATTATTCCGCAAGAAGGGGGTGCATTACTTTAAGGTCACTTAACTAATTAAAATGTTAAAGGAATTGCACAGAGGAACTCCAAAAATACCACTATGTGTTCCAATAAATCGGTGATCTTACTCAAACTGTGTTATATTGTTAGTACATATAATATTTCCTGCGGGCAATGTCGTCAAGCGGATTAATAAACGCCACGCACAATGTGTAACAAACTCCAAAAAAAGTCAAAATGTGAACATGTAAAAAATTGCAGTGCAAGCAAATTTAATCCAAACGGAATTAAAACTAAACTTTAATGTTTAGTTCAGCCTCAGCTTGAACTAATGTAATACCTTTAATCTATATATTCCGAGCTTTCCACTGGTGGGGGCTAATACCGGAATATTGAAATAAAGGCATAGATTGGAGTTTAATTAGAACTGAACGTTCATTTATTTTCTGGCTGTTTATATACAAATTTGATATTTGCTTGTTGTTGGGTTTTACATTATATTTGAACATATCAAAATCATGATCAATTTTATAAATTCAAAAGTGCAGAATTGTACAAAATTAATTATTCTATTTATAACTAAATTAAAATTATGCAAAACTGCATATAATGTTGTAAGTAAATGACTCTATTCATATTGAACGTTTATTTTATTGATGTTGTTGTTATAACATTCTCCCCGGCCAAATTGTGAAGATTAACGTGCTTTACACCAGCGCCTCTAGAGGAGTGACTCTGGCTGGTTTATTTTTGTTTGCATCAATTTTCCTTCTGATCATCACAAAGATGATGCCTATGAGTGCGAGTGCCAGGAGTCCATACGTGAGTGCATAGTGGTGCACGTGGTGGTGAGATATTGTGGTTTCTCCTGTATTCATCGTTACTGCTCTTATTCTGGTCTGTAGTTCTTCCATTCCTTGTATTTTTGACAAGCCTTGAAAGTGATAGGAGTAATCTTGTGGTTGCTTGGCCAGTTTGTGTTGAGAGATTAAATGTTGGTACTTTTGAGGAGTATACCTTGTGATAATATGACAGCTTCGCTGGTATGGTTATGGTTCTTCCCTTCAGTGTACAACCAGAACCTAAGCTTATTATCCCGCTTCTTGATATCTTTGTGGAAAATGGCTCTTGTTGACAAACGATACTGATCGTACGTTCAGTTGGTACTGAATAAAGCCATCTGTAATCTCTTAGTTGGATCCACGTATCGGGCATGTTGGTCGTCTTTCTTTCAACCACCTCGCATTTGTTATTGACTCTTTCTTGTCGTAATAGGAGCAGTTCACATAAAACGTCATCTTCTTGCGTGCTAATACAGTTTTGCCATTCCGAAGTTGTCATTGAGGAATATGTGTGCCGATGCAAATCTGTCACCAGAAGTTCCGTTTGTGGCTGTATAAATATAGATGGAATGCTGGGGGTAGGCAGCGGTATGGGCTTTTATATATCTGATATATTTCCTTATATACTAATGGCAGCTTCACTTCAAATATCAAATATTTTCCTTGCAGCCTTGTCTTGGCTGTCGTGAGCTGGTATAGCGCCAATATGACGTCAGTGTCATCGATATTGGGAAGCATGAGCTCAGGTGATAGATTTCTGGTCATGAAATCTATTTCCTTTTTAAGTTGATGTGTCGTCAAAAGCCTCGTGGTAATTACTCTATTGTGCGTATCCAATACCGCTTCTGTCAGTGTATCTTGAATTCCCTTGAATGCAGTCATGCGTAACATTGTATGTACTGATAGAGCTAGAAAATCGTTTTTTTTATCGTTGTTCTCCAAAGCCTCCTCTAACTGATTCTTAAATACCAGCCAATGCTGGTTAATGTCTTCTTCTCTAGTTTTGAAAACGTTTATAGTCGCGTCTATGATTGACGTTTGATTCCTTAATAGCTCCGTGAAATGGTTGTTGTTCAGCTTGAGATTTTCTATTTCCTGCTCATAACGCGCCGCGGCTCTGTCGTCTAGCACTCCGAATAGCTCGTTGGCTATGTTTCCTCCTAAGTTAAAAAGTCCTCGTTTGATTCTTCCAAAACTCACCTTATGGTGGTGAAGCAATTCATCATTGTGCTCCATTTCTTGTAAGGATTGTTCGAACGCTGGTTCTATTAGTTCACATGTATTTGCTCTTGATCTTTTAGTGATACTGCGGAGTTTGTGAAGTTGATAGGATATGAACAATATCTAGTTAGCCTATCTATGGTGCGCTTATAGGCAGTTAGTTCTGCATAATAGTTGGTTAGATTATAATACACTATTATGTTCCAGTCGTTGTTTGTAAGTTTGAGCTCTCCAATGGATTCAAAATAGATACCTGGTTGATTTTCGAACGTTGTGAAATTGTATGGTAGTGAGCTCGAATTGCAAAAACTGAACGTAATTAGTAGTATGAGCAGTGGTACATAGATCATCTTTGTGAGCGTGGCAACTCGAGGCCTGCAGACCTTGAGTTTTTCTACTTTGTTGTCGTCTGTTGTTACAACTTCATTTGATTCGCTTGTTGCATCTTGATTATCCTTAATTGGAAGGGGACTTATCTTTGTAATAGGTCTCTTGAAGGTAATATTTGTTGGACCTTTTATTAATACTACTCTGGTTAGACCATCTGACCCTGGATGTGTATCTGTTATCCTTCCCGTAGTTGTTCATCCTTAATTAGAACTAGCTGACCAATCCTGTAGTTTGACATGGGCTCTTTCCATTTGGATCTTTGCTGTAGATTATTTAAGTATTCCTTTGACCATACTTTCCAAAATCCTTGAGTCATCCTTGAAAGCAGGGTCCACCTCTGTTTTGCACTTATGTTGGTTTTGTCTGACCCAGGGGGTGAAATCAGTGGTCTCCCGATCAAAAAATACCCAGGTGTCAAAGCATCAAAATCATCTACATCGCTTGACAGTGAAAGAATCGGTCTGGAGTTTAAACATGCTTCAATTTGTGCTAGCACGGTGCTGAATTCCTCGTAGGTTAGTGTTGCTTCACCGATAACTTTCTTTAAGTGGCCTTTCGTTGATTTGACTCCAGATTCCCAAATGCCCCCGAAGTGGGGACTACCGGGCGGGATGAAATGCCAGTTTGTTCCATGGTTAGCTGCTTCCTGAGCTGCGTTGTTGTTTGCTTCTTGTATAGCCACCTGTAGCTCCTTACTCAGCGCGTTCCGAGCTCCAACGAAGTTGATACCGTTGTCACTGTATATGTTTAAAGGTGTTCCCCTTCTTGAGGTAAATCGTCGAAAAGCTGCCAGGAACGCTACTGTTGTTAGATCACTCACCAGTTCCAAGTGGATTGCTTTAGTAGAAAAGCATATGAATAAAGCGATATATCCCTTGTAGGACTTGTTTCCTCGTCCTTTGGATGCTCGGATTGCAAATGGACCCGCGTAATCAATGCCCGTATTGGAGAAAGGGGCAGATGGAGTAACCCTGGCGTCTGGTAACATACCCATTAACTGTTCTGATGCTGCTCTTCTGTATCGAAAACATTTTACACAGTTGTGAATTGTTGTGCGCACTAGACGTTTACCACTCAAAACCCAATATTGTAAACGTAATTGGGCTAGAGTTGCTTGTACGCCTCCGTGTAATACAAGATGGTGTGCTTCAGTTGTGATGAGCCTTGAGTAAGTATGATTTGTTGGTAAAATCAATTGATGCTTTTGATCATACTTAAGATGAGATCTTTGTAAACTACCGCCGACCCTCAACAAACCATTTTCGTCTATGAATGGATTAAGTGATGATAGTTTGCTATTAATTTTGACTTTATTTGTTGTTTTGAGGAGTTTAATGTCTACGGCGAATTTTGAATCTTGAATTGTTCTTATGATTACATTGTGTGATCTGGCCAATTCGTCTACTGTTAGAAAACTTGGTATCTCTCCAGGAACTTGATGTATTCGATTTTTAAGGATAGTAATAAATCTGTAGCAGTACGCTAAAGTTCTTTTGATTTTAAGAGCCGAGGAAAAACGTGAAAAATCTATGAACTCTGGTTGAGGAGGTGCATTGATAAATGCCATCCCATCCTCGCGAGCGCTTGTAGGTAGATGTGTTGTCAATTCTTTTTTGTTACTCGCCCATTTTCTTAGATTAAAACCTCCTGCCTTTAGCATTTGCATGAGTTGTGATTGGGCTTCTAATGCTTCTTGTAATGCATCCGCTCCTGAAAGTAGATCATCTACATAGAAATCTCTTAACGTTATTGTTGAAGCGATTGGGTAGTTTTTTATCTCATCGCTAATTGACATAAGACTTTAGTGGCTAAATATGTTGCTGATGTGGTCCCATACGTTACTGTTTTAAGTTTAAACGTTTTGATTTCTTCTTTTGGTGATTCTCTCCACAGTAGTCGTTGATAGTTTTGATCTTCTTCATTGATTATGATCTGGCGGAACATCTTCTCTATGTCAGCTTTTATGACGAATTTATGTTTTCTCCATCGCATTAGAATTGATATTAGATCCTGTTGTAACGTTGCACCATTCAACATTAAGTCATTTAATGATGAACCGGATGTTGTTTTTGCAGATCCATCGAACACGACTCTTAGCTTTGTAGTCGTGCTGTCTGCTTTCATCACTGCGTGATGTGGAAGGTAATATGCTACAGGTGGGTTTTCGTCATCTTTTACCATCATCTCCATGTGATTAAGTTGTTCATATTCACGCATAAAGTCTGTATAACTTTTCCTGAGGTTTGGTTCCCTTGATAGCATTCTTTCAACTTGAAGGAACCTTGCTATTGCCATACGTTTAGAATCCCCCAAATGCGTAGTTGGATCCTTCTGGAATGGGATACGTAATTCGTAGCGCCCATCTTTCAATCGCCTGTGCGTTGCAGGAAAGAATTCCCCACACTTCTTCTCTGATTTTGTGAGAATGCGCGGGGGATGCATTTCTTCTAATTCCCAAAATTTTTTTAGTTGTTCATCTATCTCAGTCGATGAGACGTGTGATTTATATTTTAGCTCGGTTGTCTTGTTGGGTGTAGATATTCTTCCTAAAATGACCCATCCAAATTCCGTGAGCTGTGCTGCAGGTTCGTTTTTATTCCATTTTATACACTGTGGCTTCATGACTTGTGTGTAATAATCTGCACCTAGTAGTATATCAATTGGTGCGGGCACGTTGTAGTTCGGATCGGCCAATAGCAGCTCGTCCAAATGTTTCCATTTTTCAAATCTAAATGGTGTTTCTGGCAGATTTTTGCTTATTTTGGCTAGTACTAGGGCTTCTACTTCTATTGAAAATGTTGAAGGATATCTTGGTTGTAGGTTGATATTTACAATACTATTGACCCTGCCAGCAACTTGTCCGCCTACTCCATGGACCTCTGCACTGATTTTACGCCCTACCAGATTTAAACGTTGTTTAGCTTCTGTTGTTATGAATGATGTTTGTGAACCGGTGTCGATCAGCAATCTTAAGAGCTCTTCCCTTCCATCAAACCTTGTGGTTTTGACAAGGGCGGTTGCTAATAGTGTTGTCTCATGCGTTTTCATCGCACTGTTGGTTGAAATGTTTCTTGAAGTTGTAGTTGTAGGCTGCTTTGTATGAAGTAGGTTGTGGTGCATACCATTGCATTCTTTACATCTTGATTGATTGTAACATTGTTGAAAATTGTGTCCAATGGCTAGGCATCTTCTGCATAGATCATGCAAGTTGACAAGCTGCATTCGTTCTATGTGACTCATTTTATTAAACATGTGGCAGATTTCTAACTTGTGATTGCCCGAACACAAGACACACGATTGATTTTTTGTTATTGTTGCACTGAATGTGTTACTTTTGGTAGTCGTAATGTTTCTAGGAGTTGATATCGTTGTTCTAGAAATTTGAGAAGTTCGTTGGTGCTTTGAATCTCTTTTGGGTTTTTTAGCGACGTCTCATTTGATTTCAGAGTTTCGTTGTCCAATTTTTTTGTTATAAATGGCACTAACCATGCACCCCAGGTCGCAATGTCGACTCCTAAATTCTTTATTGCATGTAGGTTTTCCCTGACGGTGTCATGCAATATTCTAATCGCAGATGCTGTTTCTTGTTGTATGTTGTGTAGGGCAAAAATGGCGTTTATATGGTTGTTTACTAGTAACCTTTTATTTTTGGTATTTGTTAACTAGTATTTCCATGGCGCTTGTGTAATTATCTCCTACTGGGTGCAAATGCTGAATTATTTTGCTCACTGCTCCCTCCAAATGTGTTTTTAGATACATGATTTTGTGTGTATCTGTTAGACCGATGTTTTGATCTACCAATATTGAGAAATCAACCCAATCTTGATAGTTCCCATTGAACTTTGGTATCTCAAGTTCTTTAAGCCTGTAATTTTTTGGTTCCTGATTGCTGCTACCGGTTTGAATTTTCTTATGTACTGCCTGTTGTAACTTGGCAGCACACTCTTCCGCGCGGTTGCTAATATCAAAGTAAAGGTTGCTCTTGAAATAACTTTGATCTTCTATATCTGCTTCAGTTGTTTCCAGCAGGATTTCTTCATGCAGCTCATCTATTTTTCCCAACGTCGTTGTTAGTTGGCTAGTTTTCTGGTTCAGATATTCAGCTTCCTTGTTTTCGCTTATGAGGCTATATATATGCTTGCCTGATAATATTCTCCAAGTGGTTTATTTTTATTAGCTGCCTTCTGAGCAGCCTATCCTTGCGATCATCGTTGTTATTTCTGATCGTTGGGATTACCAACTTGGTTGGTGGGGTTTTTAATGATGCCGTACTTGTGCTGGCTTGTTGAGTGTTTTCAGCATCCAAATCATTTAGCTCTGGTAGCTTGGTTGTTCCTGCTATCGGCAATTTTGCAGATGCTAAGTTATCTGCTGTCTTTATAGTTGGAGTTGTTGCAGCACTTTCCAGCTTATAGTTGATACCAGCTGTTGTGGCATCATAAGCACAATTTATGTGCTTGCGTTCTTCTATGTAAGGCAAGTTGTCAATACCTTCATAGTTTATTAAAATCTTGTCGTTTTCTTTATATCTATTGTAGATATCCGCGACTTCTTCTTTCCTTTTCTCCAGGTGGGCCTTGGTTTTTCTGGCAGCTGGATCCTTTTTTATGTTCGCGATTAGCTTTTGTATCTAATCGCCCAGATCACCTTGTTCTTTTATTAATTTCTCCAAATTTTTTTAGTGTTGTTGTTATTGTATAGCTTTAAACTATTCACCTAGCGTGATTCTTTTGTTTCTCGAAGGACCAATGTTTAGTTCAGCCTCAGCTTGAACTAATGTAATACCTTTAATCTATATATTCCGAGCTTTCCACTGGTGAGGGCTAATACCGGAATATTGAAATAAAGGCATAGATTGGAGTTTAATTAGAACTGAACGTTCATTTATTCATGATCAATTTTATAAATTCAAAAGTGCAGAATTGTACAAAATTAATTATTCTATTTATAACTAAATTAAAATTATGCAAAACTGCATATAATGTTGTAAGTAAATGATTCTATTCATATTGAACACAATTTGAAATCGTTATGCGTGCGAATAGCGGATAATTGCGGATGCCCGCCGATATCACTAAAGTTTAGTTCATTAAAGTTAACTAAACTTTAGTGATATCGGTGGGTATCCGCAATTATCCGCCATTCGCGGATTAAAGCGGATGCATCCGCATTAATTACTGGCGGAGGAATGTCGAATGCGGGTTTAGAACCGCACGAGTGCGGATAAACCTATTGTATACACATCCGCACGCATAACAATTTCAAATTGTTTTTTTTTTACCTTGCTTACGATTTTCCCTATTTAGGGATTTGGCGGCCTCAAATGAGGTTACAATATCATGTTGATTTCAGATTAATAATTGATAAGCCCATTAAATCCTAGCCAGATCCCAAGGATGCTGGAAGGGGCAGAATGCCGCCGGTACATAATTGCAGATATACCGGGGGCAGGGTGGTCTCGTGTTCTCCTTCCATTTTACTAATTACGTATGTGCTTCCATGCGGTCAGCTAAATTCGTACTAAGGCAAAGTGTATAAATAAAAACTCCGGATTGATTTCTTTTAATTTTAAAGTGAACAAATTTTATTTTAATTTAATTTTATTTAAACAAAGACGATGTACAATTCGATTCCTGGCTGAATTTATCATAATGATTTCTAATACAAAACTGGCATATCTAAAGTTTTGTGGAAGCTCGAACAGACACCATTAATAGTATACACAATAATAGTATTTACAGTGCAGTGTTTTTCGAACTTGGAACAAATTATAGGTTTACAAACACACCCTATAATTTGACGTTAATATTTAGCAATACAATGGAGGCTAAATGTTTATATTATGGAATCAAGATAAGTATAATTAAATTAACTTACTGTAATTAAATATTAACTAAATTTCATGTTTCAGGTACTCCCGTTTTTATTCTGGATTAAACACAAAGTATGGTTACTTGACGTAAAAGGGTGAAGTGGTTATCGCATTTTCTCTCTTTGCTACACGTCATCCCCCCAAAATTGTATAGACTTCTCATCAAAATTAAACAATCGGTTTCTAAAATACTGGTGGTCGTACCGATCATGCAAATGATACAAGCAGAATACAATTTAAACTCTTGTTTGTTCACTGGTTGAGACTTAACGTACAGCAAATTCATAAAAAAACGATTTTGCAGGTGCGGATGAGTGCGGATGCGGATTTTAAAATTTCTCGCGAATGCGGATCGGATGCGAATACGAAAAAACGTATCTAGTATGCAGAGAGACGTATGTGCAAACCATGAACAACCGCATGCCAATTTTTACACAATTAGTGGAAATACAACAGTGCCAAGTTTCTCAAAAGCAAAAAAAAATCCAAAAAAATTAAATCAACATCAGTTTTGAAACGTACATAAAGTTTTTTAATCAGGCATTAGTGTTGCCATTAGACATCAATAACCAATTTAACCTTGTATGAAGATAGCCCAGCGCAGATTTCGATTCATTTCATTCAAATATACTATATTTCAGAAGTAAGCCCAGCCCAGAAATTTTAACAAAATTAATGAAAAAACTAAAAATTATCAAAATGTTGGCTTCAGTGACAATTTAAAAAATTAAAAACCAAACTATCTGAAGGCAATCTAAATAAAACTGATTCAATAAAAACTAAAGTATCAAACAGCTGGATACTAATAGGGCAAGTTAAAGAAAATCGATGTGTGGCAAGTTCCCGAAAATGAACCGTCCCGCTCGATAAATCTAATATTATCTCACTAAAACTAAAAATGTCTCAGATCACTTCTAGCTAATTTTAGGCCCAGTTAGAAAATATTTTTTTTGTAGTCAGATCTAGAAAATGAACTTTGGGCTAAGAAAACTAGTTTAAAAATGTATTGAGTCAGAGCAACATGATTTGGAGATTTGGCTCGAAATCGGTAAATGTAATAATTGCTTCGAAATCTATGAAACTAGGGTCATATATTCTCGAAATAGTTCATCCTTCACTCCTCGAAGTATTTTTTATTAGTGCAAATTTGAATTTGGAATAGTAGAGGGACTAACGACTTTACTAACTTTCACTGGCTCGCCCCCCATGACACTTGGCCCTCTGATGAGAAATAAATGAAACTATGATATCAAGAAGCATTTCGAAACCGTCGGACCTCTGGACAACCGGTTTTTAAACTTAAAGAATTTAAAAAATTCAAATTTCTGACATTTACCGATTTCGGAATTTAACCGTAACATATACTCGTACATTTAAAAATCATGTAGCCCTCACCCAAGACGTTTCTAGTTTTATCGAAACAATTTTAGAAATTCCTAGTCCAAAGTTCATTTTAGGGAACTTGCCATGAAACGACTTTTTTCTAACCAAGCCTATAATTAGTTAAAGTGGATATGTTACGGTTAAAATTCGACACTTACACATTACGAACTTTATGCGTAACTTATACACTCGTATCTAGATGAAGCCCTAATTGGAGACATTTTTCATTTTGGCGAAATATTTTTTGTTTTATAGAACGTAACGAAAATTGTAACCAAATTCAATCAAACTCCGACTCCAAAGTGCATTTTCGGGAACTTGGAATATAGAACGATTTGTTTTAATTTGGTCTTAAATTTTCCATGCTTCTCAGAATCTAACTGCTGTTTGATACTTTGGTTATTATTTGATTTTCTTTAGATTATCTTCAGATGGTTTGATTAAAGTCAAATTGAATTTATTAAATTGGAGAATTTTTTGATTTTTTCATTAACTTTGATAAAACTTCTTGGCTGGATGCAGTATAAGATAGCGGACATTTCTCAGTGGAAAATAAGAGATTACGCTACTCGCCGCAAGTGGCAGCACAATCACAAAAGAGAATTTATTTTGTTGTATAATTACCAGCGGAAATTTGTTATTCATTTTGTATCTCTTTTGACACTAAATAAAACATCCCAGCGGAATAAAATATTAAAAGTGATCCTTAAAATGACAAATTGATTGATCTTCGAAGTAAAGGAACTCGGTAAATGAAATCTTGAAATTTAACAATATTCCGTCTTTCAGCCATTCTAAAAGAATGACGATGAAATTTGGATAAAAGTATTAATCAGGGGTCCAAAACTTAGGACAAAATTCTAGGATCTGTTCATGGTGGACTAAACTAGGCCATTTCATAACCAATCCTTTTGAAAATTTAAATTTTTTTAATTAGTTTATTTTCAGTTTTTGGTCAATAACTGAAAAACTTCCACTAGTAACCAATGCTTTCGGTTGTTTTTCTAATTAAAAAAATTATAGTGAAAATTCTAATCCATCAATTTTCCCCAAATTTTCCTCGTAGTCTCAGTATGATCTCAGCTCTTAGAAAAACAATCGAATGTGTTGGTTACTAGTGGAAGTTTTTGAGATATCGGCCAAAAACTGAAAATAACTTATACGGCCGCAGAAAATCAAATAGTTTTAGTGAAAATTCTAATCCATCAATTTTCCCCAAATTTTCCTGGTAGTCTCAGTATGATCTAAGCTATTAGAAAAACAATCGAGAGTATTAGTTACTAGTGGAAGTTTTTGAGATATCGGCCAAAAACTGAAAATAACTTATATGGCCGCAGAGAATCAAAAAATTTTAGTGAAAATTCTAATCCATCAATTTTCCCCAAATTTTCCTCGTAGTCTCAGTATGATCTCAGCTCTTAGAAAAACAATCGAATGTGTTGGTTACTAGTGGAAGTTTTTGAGATATCGGCCAAAAACTGAAAATAACTTATACGGCCGCAGAAAATCAAAAAGTTTTAGTGAAAATTCTAATCCATCAATTTTCCCCAAATTTTCCTGGTAGTCTCAGTATGATCTAAGCTATTAGAAAAACAATCGAGAGTATTAGTTACTAGTGGAAGTTTTTGAGATATCGGCCAAAAACTGAAAATAACTTATATGGCCGCAGAGAATCAAAAAATTTTAGTCAAAATTTTAATCCATCAATTTTCCCCAAATTTTCCTCGTAGTCTCAGCACGACCTAAGCTATTAAAAAAATAATCGAAAGTATTGGTTACTAGTGGAAGTTTTAGTGATATTGGTCAAAAACTGAAAATAACTTATATGGCCGCAGAAAATCAACAAATTTTAGTGAAAATTCTATTTCATCAATTTTCGCCAAATTTTCCTGGCAGTCTCAGTATGACCTAAGCTAGAGATATTGACCGAAAACTGAAAATAAACTAATTAAAAAATTTAAATTTTCAAAAGGATTGGTTATGAAATGGCCTAGTTTAGTCCACCATGAACAGATCCTAGAATTTTGTCCTAAGTTTTCGACCCCTGATCAATACTTTTATCCAAATTTCATCGTCATTCTTTTAGAATGGCGGAAAGACGGAATATTGTTAAATTTCAAGATTTCATTTACCGAGTTCCTTTACTTCGGAGATCAATCAATTTGTCAGTTTAAGGACCACTTTTAATATTTTATTCCACTGGGATGTTTTATTTAGTGTCAAAAGAGATATAGAATGAATAAAAAATTTCCGCTGGTAATTATATACCAAAATAAGTTCTCTTTTGTGATTGTGCTGCTACTTGCGGCGAGTAGCGTAATCTCTCATTTTCCACTGAGAAATTTCCGCTATCTTATACAGCATCTTGGCTGGGCTAAAATCACACGCCAACAAATTGGATATTGATATGTTAGTGTTGCCTGATTAAAATATTTTATTTTCTGCAATAACTTCATATACTCATGAACAAGATAGTAAATGTCTTTGGCGTCCGAATCTATAATTATGAAATGAATAGAAAGAAGTATTTAATGACCATTTTGAAAGTTTGATAGCTCAAAGCTCCTTAAGCTTATATTATTTATTCTATAATTTATTTGCTTTTGGGTGGCAACACGTATGAGCCCAATAAACATTTACCAAATTTAAAAATTATTTTGTTTTCAAAATAATAAAACTCTTTGTGAGTAGGAGGTGTAGGTGGGCCGGGCCGTATAATAGTTATAAGATAATACTGTACATAGAGGTATGTATTCTACACCAACACTAAAATTTGTTTTTTACCATAAATTTCATAAAATCGAACCGAAATCATTAATCGAAAAGTCAAAAAGTCTCTTTGTAATTGACTTGGGGCTGTTTTTATTTATATTTTGAAACTGTTTACAATTTATTGATATTTATATATTTTATTAATTTATTTAAAATAAAATTTAATGAAAATGTCGAAATCAGATTTGAGCTTTTACTTTGTTTTCGTTTTTCTGGTTGTAAAAAGGAACGTTTTCAAAAAAATTCATCTCGATTTAATTTCATTTCAAAATAATTTTATATCATTTTGCTGTTAATCAAGTTTTTATTGATTATTGAATTTATGGTTTGTGTTGTTTGGAAAGGATTTTCACATAATTAAATTTCTACTCGGAAAATGAGAGTTACCTTTGCACAGAAATCCCTTAGGAGGAATATTTTTGCACAGAAACTGTATTTAATGTCACAATAAAAGTGGTCATATAAAAAAACTATATCTTGAATTCTTTTGTTTAGTTTGTCATATCTTTTGAGAAATAAGATGGTGTCACCTATACACAAGGCAATACTAAAGCAAATTTAAAATTATCCGCTCTTCAAAAATCTCAATAAGCCGTATTTTAAACACTCGTGTACTATCAGTAGCGAAACATTATGGCATGCTGGTTAGAGAAACACCTTCAATCAACAATCAATTCGATTTTATTTGATTTTTCGTATATTTCAAATTTTATCTCCTTCTGAGATTGGACTGATACCGTGGAAGTATGATACGGCTGCAACAACACTGTTATCATGCCATTTCTACTACTATCTCAAGTCTTGTGATCCTCAATTTTTATTTTTAGTGTTTAGAGGAGTAGCTTTTTAATTATGTTTTCTAAAATAGTTCCTGTTCCTCCCGTGGTTTTGATGTTAATTGATCAATTATTGTCAGGAACTGCAAAACCTGTCGAAATATACGTAGCAGCTCTAAAATTACAGCACCTTTAAGGCCTAATTCTAAATCGTTATTCAAATAGTCAACTTCAACTTCCGACCTAGACGCTGGTCTAGGTACTCGATTCATGTTATTTACGTATTTATTGCCATTTTTCATCATCCGTTTCATTTCTGACCGTTAGTGGAAATATAATTATTTCCGATACATTCAAATCCATTCCACTTTCTAACAGCTCGACAACTTACTCTAGGAGTAAACAAACAGTTACAAAACATTACATTTTCTCTCCTGCAGGTGGCACTAGATTTTTATTTACACATTTTATTTACGAGTACAAACATTATTCATGCTTATATTTCAGAAAACCGCCCATTTCAGAAAGCCAACTCTTGTTGAAAATTTAATCTTTCCGAATAGACAATCCGCCTGGAAAAGTTTTGGCGCAATAAAGTTTTTTATCGGAATTCGTGATTTCCGGTCAAATTTAAAAAAAGGATTCGATTAAATTTTGTTTCAAACTGAATCCACAATTCTTTTGTTTTTAATCGCTTTTTCGTAAGCGCTATATACTTTAAATATTCGCAAAAAATGAAAAGGCTCTTGTAAAAGCTGCCACTTCCGAAGGACCGATTTTGGCCAAAAATCTCTGAAATGTCTCAATTTATGAGAATGCTTCAGTATGAAGTTTCATCTCCATCAATCAATCCGTCTGGGCTGTAAGAGAACCACTTTTTGTTCAAATATAATTTTTGCAAAAATAATTGACTGTAATTTTCCCATAAATTTTGGAAACCATTCAATTTATAAAAAGCTTAAGTTTTAAGTTTCATCCCAATTAGTCAATACGTAGTTTTTTGGCAAAAATCGTAATTTTCACTTAAATTTTGAAATCTCTAACGATATTATTGAAAAATTATTGAGTATACAAAAAACCCTCCGCTATTCGACAAAAGATGGCGCCACCAGTAAGTTATGGATAAAATTGCCCAATGTAAAACGAAATAGCCTACGGTTGGATATCTAACATCAGAACCTTATATTAAACAATTTTCTATCATATAATTTTTTTCTTGTGAAAACGTTTGAGTAACTTCTTTAATATGAAAAAATCGATTGCATGTAGAAACATATAATGAGGCTGCCTTAAGTGAGCGAAGTTGTCGAGAGTGGGTTTAAAAGCTTAAGGACGGTGAATTTGATGTTGAAGACAGAGCGGACGTAGTCAAAGGCCGAAAGTGTATGAAGACGCGGAATTGGAAGCACTTTGGATAATGATTTGTACTGAACGTAGGAAAATCTTGCACTTACATTTGGAGTAATTCAACAAGCAATTTCATATCGTTTAAAATCATTGGGAATGATTCAAAAGCAAGCAAATTGGGTTTCATATGAACTAAAGCAGAGAGACGTTGCTCGGCGATTTTTTTCATGTGAAATGTGTAGAATCGTATTTGATTGTTTTCTGTTTCGGCTGTGGGGCCGATAATGTGCGAAAACCATCTTGCCTACCGACCAAATAGCACAGTGGTTAAAGCTTTAAGGTTAAAAAAAACATCTTGCCTTAAGTGTAAGCCTGATACTTATACTTGAAAACAGATTTAAAAATATAAAAATATTGGTAAATGATTTAACAATTAATTGACTGCTTTAACTTCTGAAAGTAATAAAAAAGCATATACTTAGCAACAAGGATCAACTAGAATTAGGATTATTACACTATATCCATCTTTCTGGAAAGATAGATTAGGCAAAACGACCTTGCATCACCATAAAATAGAATTGGTAAAAGAAACCAAACCCATCAAACAACGATATTTGGGTAATATAGTTCTGCAGCAAAATAAAAATACCTTTATTCAGAGATGGCCGAATGCTGCAACTCGGAGTTATTAAAATTAACAAAAGTGCTCGCAGTTCCCCAGTAACAATTAAATGGAAATAGTTCAATAGTTCAAAAATCAAATGGAAAAATCAGATTATGTTTAGATGCTCGGAAACTAAATTCCGTAAGGGGAAGAATGCTTGCCCCTTCCTTTAATCGGCGAACTCTCAAATAGCCTTTCACAGACAAAGTACTTAACCGCACTGGAACTAAAAGACTCGTTATCGCAAATTCCACTTGTGGAGTCCACCAAGAATAAAACTAGTTTCAGTGTATCTGGAAGATCGTTCTATCAATTCAAAGTAATGCCGTTTGGGCTGTGCGCATCACTCACGAACTACATGATAAAATCTTTATTTATCTCGATGATTTCGGCGGGTCTAACAATAAATATCAAAAAGGCCACTTCGTAATGAAAGAGATAAAATACTCTTATCTACGATACTTGTTAGGTGAGAATGATTTAACACCAGTCCTTACCTCAAATCACCTACCAGAGTTAAACAAACAAAGCACATACTTGGTATGGCCGGGTAGTACCTTCCGTTTATCGGAAATTTCGCTGCTCTTACTGCCTCTATTACTGATTGTCTTAAGAAAGGAAAAATTATAAGATGCGAGATGCAAGCACGGAACGATTAGGACCAGTCTTCTTTTAGAAAGATACAAATGTGCATGAGAGGCCGACCGCATGTATGTCTCAGAAGTTAAATAATGCACAAATAAAATTATTGAATATCCGACTGGTCTGGCAGCCATTTTAGCGATAAAAAATTTCAGACTTACGTTGTGGGATATGAATTTACCCTTATTACAGACCACGCAAGCGTTAAATGGCTTCTGAGTCAGTGTAATTTAAGTGGGCGGTTGGTGCCTTGGAGCCTGAAACTTCAAGGTATCTAGTTTTATATCGAGCACCAACGGGGAAAAGAAATTGTCGTACCAAATACGTAGTCTCGTAATTGGTGTAATGAACTATGCTAACTAAAGGCTAGCACCCCAAGGTATTAAACAAAACCAAGATTAACTCTTCTGGTTTTCAGGAAAAAACATACATTGGAACCAACCAAAAAAATTGGACTTTAAGATCTCTCAATTTGTATAACAAATAAAATACGAGGGTCCTATTATTGGCCAGGTCTGGTTAAACAGGTGAAGGATTACATATCGAAATGTAAAATATTTAAAACAACTAAAGCTTCGAATAGATGCATAAACCACCAATGGAAATTCCATCCTCAATCGAAAGACGTTGGCAAGGTACCAACATACACTTGCTAGGACCATATCCGCGTTCGAGTCAAGGAAAAAGAATGATTTGTATAATCTTTGACCATCTTACTAAATTTGTTTTATTAAAACCACGAGTAAGGAATTTCTCAGCAGATCACTGAATTTCTTAAAAATTAGTCGGACAATGGTACAAAATTTAAAACCAATGAGTTTAAAAAACTGCTCAAGCATTAAGGTATATCTGATTCAAAACCCGCTCTTTATTCACCACATTCGAATTTATAGCACAGAGTTAATCGATCAGTTCTATCGAATTCGCCTCTTTTTCCACTTTTTTGTTTACCACAAGATCAATCATAGTGATGACTGTTGAAGCAGGCGCAAACCGTTATAACCTAAGGACATGACCAATTAACTTTGTGGTGGGTCAGATTGTTTATGCAAGGATGCATCCTCAGAGTGATGCTGCAAATAAATCTTCTAAAGAACTGGATTTGCTTCTCTACAGCTTTTGGCACATTATTCGAATTATCAAGCCAACTTCGACCTTGCCACCATAAGCTAAAGTGCTTTAGTTTCCCTGGTTCAATTTTTCTCGAAACACAATCTGCTGGAATATCGTGAGTGTCAACGTGTTTCTATTGAGACCTTCTCATATTGTTAAGTATCTCTTCCGTTCTGTTGCCAACAAAAGTGTTCTACTTGGTTGGACGTGCGGACAACTAGTCTAACACGATGGTTGAATCAGTCTATGCTATGATATAAGAAATTTCAACTTTTAAAGCATTTTTCATGGATTGAAGTAGTCTGCTCATGATCGTTTTGTTTTACGTGACTATACACGAATGCGGAGTAAGCATCATAGAAACGTCGAAGAAACCGTGCAGAAATTTTTTTACATTTTTGGTAACGATCTATTTTAATGTTTTAAATTTTCGGTAATTCCTTTGGGATTTTCAAATAAGTAGCGGATACATTTTGTGGCAGTGATTCATTCCAACCTAAATTCTCAGTCCATAGTGTTTGGAAGAAAATTTTGATGATTATAGTGATTGGAGCAAGTCATCATAATGGATCGAATAAGCGACTAGCTTCGGATAAGATTCCTTTTTTGGTGCTTGTTGGGCCTTCATTGATTTCTAATATGTTATTTTTGGTGGGTTGCGCTGTATTTGTTAAAATTCGTTCATCATTAGACAACCATTACCTCAATTCAAACCCCGAACTTCACAATATGAAATATATCTAGCTGATTCTGCCATCAAATCGTCTACGAACATACTCGTTTTTATGTAGTGTGCTGCTAACAAATATATTTTGTATTTTTCGGCTGCTTCGTTGGGTGTCCGCGTTGCTAAGTATGATGCGCTAGCTGTCACATATGTTACGGTTTGCAGTTCATACGTGCTAAATGGCTTATTTAACGAGTCTCGCCATATAATACGTAGTTATTTGGTATCATCTGCTCCAACACGAGCCTGCTGATATATTTTTCCTATACAATCTGAAACGACATAATACTTCATATAAGCTGGATTGGACGATTGGTCCGATTGCAAGGCAACCGTTCAGAGAATTTCGTGTAGTACTTTTAGCGGAGCCATCAAACACTATACCCTTAATTTTGTTGTTCGATTTCTAGAAAAAATTGGAAATAATTTAAGCCTAACTTTAAAACTTTCAAAAGGCGGCTAAACTGATGAAATTTTTGCTGATCATAGAAATATGATTTTCATAAATTTTCATTCATAAATCGAGGAAAACCAAACTAGCCCCTGAAAGATACTATATTAAACGAACAAAATACAGAGGAATATCGTTCAATAAAATTTGTGTTGAACAACAAATTAAACAATAGAAATAAAATGTTCTAAAATCCAAGTCATAAGCAATTCAGTTAGCATATCCCTATCAGGTATGTTCATTGCCATTCGAAAAATATAGTGGCTGAATTTGTGCTAATCCAGAATTAGCCCAATTCCATTGAACAACAAAGACCGTTGAATGAACAATTTTCGGACAATAGATACTCTAGAAACCAATGAAGTTGGCATTTCTGATTGCATATTCCGATTTTTCTGTAATGGACATACCTGATAGGAATATGCAATCAGAAGTGCCAACTTCATTGGTTTGGTCTTTGTTGTTCAATGGAATTGGGCCAATTCTGGATTAGCACAAATTCAGCCACTATATTTTTCGAATGGCAATGAACATACCTGATAGGGATATGCTAACTGAATTGCTTATGACTTGGATTTTAGAACATTTTATTTCTATTGTTTAATTTGTTGTTCAACACAAATTTTATTGAACGATATTCCTCTGTATTTTGTTCGTTTAATATAGTATCTTTCAGGGGCTAGTTTGGTTTTCCTCGATTTATGAATGAAAATTTATGAAAATCATATTTCTATGATCAGCACAAATTTCATCAGTTTAGCCGCCTTTTGAAAGTTTTAAAGTTAGGCTTAAATTATTTCCGATTTTTTCTAGAAATCGGGTTTTATTTACTTCGTCTTTCAGGCGAAATTTGAAATTTTCTTTTCCCGATTTTTTGGCCCCTGACTAGCACTAATATTTCCCGTGAGCACTAATTAGCACAAATTGGTTTTAATCGGTATGCCAAGTTTCAATTTGCAATTCGAAAATGTTCCTGCTGCAGTTACCCACACGAATCTAACGTATCGGTAACGTCTGTAACGTCGCACTCGACGCTCCGTCACAATTAGAAGCATATGGTGCATTGTGAACACTGACCGATTGATTTCAAAACAAAAAAAATGATGAGCAAAAATGTTGGTATTTTATTTTCTGTGGTGGTTCGAAAGCATAACTATAGATGGCTATTTCCTAAGTTCGGAAATGCAAATTACAGATTGCTTTGTTATCTTTATCTGGGCTAATGATTCTCTCTCGAAATTGTAGATGTCAGACTGTACGCTAGAAACAAAAATAATATTTTTTTTCAATAATGATAAATGCATTTATGATTGTACTGTTGATTTTTTTTTGGTCAGTCAGTTGTGAGTTACAATAAAAAACAAATCGGGGATTAAAAAAATACAAAAAAATTGAGTTGAGCGAGTTTCGAGAAAAGAAATTATTAATCGCTTTGTGTAAATCTGTTTGCAACAGAAATTGTAATTGTAATTTTTTTTATATAATAATGAAAGTGTAACAACGATAAACAAAAGATATAATATATATAAATCTACATAATATACAGTGTGTAATCCCTAAAATTTGAACATTTATGACAAGTATAATATATCATTGGACATAAAGTTAATTAGTGCGCGAACCAATAGTTAACTTGTGAGTGATATCGAAGAACGTTAAATCGATAATTACTAATAGTGATCATATGTGAAAAAAAAAATCGTCCGTTATAACATAAAACGCAACCACGTTGCTATAAGACGGACTTTATTATTATAAATAGTGGTGATAACTGGTATTAACTAAGGGGTGCAATACTGGGTACCTTGATATACGACGAGTAGTACGCAGTCAAATTAAAAGCAAGCATACTACTTGGTTATATATTAAAAGCTAGCGAATGAACTACCAAGAAAAAAAACTCTCGTATATAAATATAAACGGAAACGTATAAACGTTTAGCGCGCGCATAATAATAGTATAATACCCCGTTTATATAAAAGCGCCTTGGTTCACATAATGAAGAACCTCATGTTTTCTGCGCGGGTATAACACGGTATATGATTAGTACATACCGTTCTACCGTTAAACTTGGATTTTGGAGCATCATCACTCAACATACCACAACAAACCGTACATCATAAACCAGCTGAGGGTAACAAAAACAAATTTTTTTTTTTTTTTATTATTTTTCTGTTTCTTTAACAATTTTTTTTGTTTATATAATTTATTTACATATTACGTTAGTTTTAAGGGTCAGGTGATTAGGCATAGCTAATATTTACTTAGTTCAATTATTTTTCTTTTTGCAAACAATACTTTTTTTTTTCATTTGTTCTATTATTCCGTTTTGTTCAATTTATTTCATTTTTTATTTACAAACGAATTTAAATTTCTTACTATTTCTTCTTATAATAAATGGACTATGGTAATATGTATATATACATCTTAATTCTGAGTGTTTTTATTAGAAATATGTGGTGATTTATTATAACGTTGAGGATGAACTGGAGCCAGGTTTCCTTGTCTCACTAACTTAGAGGTAGGTAGTCAGCATGATCTTTCTGCGGTCACTCGTGATATCATCATACTCCTGAAAACCCACCCCGATTCTCTACTGATGCTTAGCCGGCAACGACCGCTCAGGAGTCAAGGATGATATCAACAAAATTTTCTATAACATTTGGATGTCGTGCTTCGAGATATAAGTTACCTAGATTTTCTAGAATTTTATTCTTTGAAATTATCAGCAAAAAAAAAACTACCAAATGTTACAGTGGCGCCCAAACATAGGACAATATGGCTTCTTTTTCTTTCAATTTATTTTTCATAATTTAATTTTTTATTCAAATTTTTATATGCATGTTTACCTTTAGCCTAATTTCCAAGGTGAATAAAATTTCATAGAATTTTTATTCTCTTTTGTTGACTTAGATATTTATCATAAACATAATATACAAATTAATTAATTCTCTCGTTTATTGCTTCATTTTGCTTTAATTTTTTTTACCAGATCTAGCCACCCCGAAATAATCTCCTAAAGATTTTACATGTTCGTGGTGTGTTTGATCTAGTCTGGAAAGTGGTTATATGAGCTGAATTGCATGAACTCCCTAAGTTTCAGGTTTGATGTTATGATCCAGCTGATGCGACCTTTTGTCGAAAAATTCAACCTCGCAAGCTATGTCTCCGATACGTTGTTTGAATCAGTAACTTGTAACGGTTGAATTTTGCGGCTAAAAATAAAAAAAAAAAAAAAAAATTTTTCCTCTATCTTTAAATTTTAATTTTTTTTCTCTAAGAATGCTGACTACCTCCAAATATTTAGTGTTACGACATTATTAATATATTTAACCTTTCTCCAGTTCATCCTCAGTAATCATTACATTGTTGACATATAGCTCCTCAATAATCTTAAACTTAAGTAATATTTTTTTGTTAATATTAAAAGTTTTCAATCGAAAAATCCAGTTACAATCATATAATTTAGAATCGGACTACCGGGTTCTAACAACACAGTCCGACATCTTGTTCATTTCCGAAAGCAAATACGATAATTGTAAGTTCGTTTATTTTCAAATTATAATTAATTATATTTACTAAAAGCACTGAAATTTCCAATTTCGATATCAACGACTTTTCTAGTTTTAATTTAACTTTCGTACTGGGAATACTAACTTAATTACTCATATTCATTGAAATCATCCGATTGTGAGTGTTCTATATGCGAAGTATCAATTGTTAATTTAAATTCAAGTTGGGTGGTATAGCTAATACCTAATTTGCAAATTTCCATTTATATTTCACGTTCCTAAATATTATTATAAATTATAATACGTTATTCATGCATTCATTATATTACTATTTTTATTATTATAATTAGTCCGATAATTGAAGTTTTCGTATCTATAAACCAATTTACTCTACCTAAATTTCCGGCCTTGCACTGTGCTCTTTTTTTGCGCTTTGAAAAATTATAAAATTAAGATGAGAGTGGCGGCCTTGAAACCTGATGAAATTAAAGTCGAATGCGAGTTACGTGCAATTTTATCGGGATCTGACAATGTCCTAATGGTACTACAGCAACTTGTAGATACCGAGGAGGATGGAACATCAGATGCCCCTCAACGAATGCATAGTCGGGCGGCAAAAAATCCAAATGCGGAAATCGAAATTTGTCGCGGTAAGCTGATTCGACTCCAAGACGAAATTGTGCAATTAAAATCCATTTCGACAGCTGAACAAACGTCTCGAGCCGAACAAATATGGTCTCGTATGTCACACGTACGAGGTCGACTAGAGCGCGTGTCCACCTCCCCGACATATCAAGACTCTGCTTTGAAGTTATTAAAATCATGTTGTCGTCTACTTGAATCACTCACGGAATATTTACAGAATTCAGGCGACTTAGATAATTCAGTCAAAGTAGCCGAAGGCGAAGTGATCGAAAGGACCCAACCGTTAGCGACCCAATCAACGATTTCAGATAATCAAATTTCGAACCCAAAACCATTGAACTACGAGGCGCCCCCAGCGGAATCTAACCTCAGTCGATTAGGCCATGAAGGAAAAGTATATGATTCAGAAAATACAGCATCAGTTGCTAACGAAGCCTTCAAACTAGAACAAAACCCTCTATTTCTCGTGATGATGGCTCAAATCAAAGAGTTATCTGATCAAGTTAAACTGCTAAACCAAAATCAGTCAATGAAGGCGCTTCCAACCGGAAACCCACATTTTGGTCAGAAACCATTAGGAAATATAGAGGTTCCTACTCCCCCGCCCAATATTCAAAATCAAGTCCCTCAGGCTCAATTCCAGGGCTCTGGTTCTAATTTTATGGCGACTAACGATATAATACCTCCTGCCACTATTGTGACTACTACGCACGGCCCACTTTCATCTACAGGTGCAAGCCATTTCGGTACGCAGCATCATAGCACTTTTAATTCTCCGGAGGCCGAGGGGCACAACGTAGTTATGGGAGCTTGTAACAATAATTTCTCTGGTCGACGTCAATTATCTCGTAGCGGTATTTGCTATTCTGGGAGCACCTCCGGGATAACGGTGGACATGTTCTTGTTCCAATTACAAACCATGGCCGCATCGATGGGCTTAACGGAAGATGTGCTTTTGGTTGAAGTGAGTACCGTGCTTAAGGATATTGCGTTGCAGTGGTACTGGACGTACCGTCGTCATAACCCATTGGCAACATGGAAAGATTTAAAACAAGATTTGTTTGAGAGATTTAAGGATAGGCGCACAGATTATGAAATTCGTCGAAGTATTGAAGCCCGAAAACAGAAACAGGGCGAAAATTTCATAGATTTTTACCACCACGTTTGGGCTCTTACGCTGCAATGCCAGACTCCCTACCGTGATGAGGAATTGGTGCAGCTGTTGATGTCAAACATGACCCCCGTCTTACAATACCACCTAACGGATCAACGTTTTGAATCAATCAACGCCTTGGTTAAAACCTGCACTGCTTGGGAAGATACGTACAAACGTTTTCGCATTTCATCCGATAACGTACTTGCGAATCGACGTAGTATAAACGAGCTACACCACGACAACCTCCATGTCGCTTCCCAATACGACCAACATCAAGCCGAGCGGCCCAGGGATGAACCGGGTGACGCAGTATGTTCTTTGAAACCGTCACTCAATATTCCACCCAAGCAAACAACCCGATTTATAAATGTGCCACAAAACAATATTCGCCGGAATTCGGATATTGTAGCAAATAATCCCGTCTGCTACAACTGCTCGGACATTGGTCACACATTCGTAGATTGTCCAGTACCGCCAACGGGCGTGTTTTGTTATCGTTGTGGGCACAGAGACACCATTACACCTAAATGTCCGAGGTGCTCGGGAAACTCGTTAAGGGGTCAATGGAGATCTGGGATCCAGGGGCCTCCGAATTTTACAGTGACCAGACCAGCCCAAGAAGATTCCGGCAGCAATACCGATCCGGAGTTCCACCGGAGAAACAATACGAAGTCGTAAATACACGCAATGCATCCTCGGCGGTAAGCTCGTTACCCACCACCGCCAAACCGCTTATTATGTCATCGGATCGAAATGTCTTTACGTTTGATTCACCCAATCCTTCTCTTTCGACTAGGTCCGTGGCTCCCCCCGGTCTTGTTAATTTCGAAGCATCAATGGATTTAAATACTTGTGCCTATTTATCCAACGCGCAATCAAAAATGTCTGGGTCACAAAACCAAATAAAATCCGAGATGACACTGGATTCAAATACTACCGCCTATTTATCCAACTCGCCGCCATTGACTAGGCCATTAGATAAAAATTATTCGACCGAGAATACAATGTATTCACGTCGTTCCTATAGTGTTAGGAGGAAAGATAGGTCCCGAAGATACTGGGAAAACCGTAAAGTTATAAAAGCCGGTATAGTTTCGTCTATATTAACCTCAGACAATTTGGATAAACGACCGTACGCTTCGGTAACCATAAACGGTGTACCGTATACGGGTCTTCTCGATAGTGGAGCCAGTGTATCTGTATTGGGTCGTGGTTCCGAAAAAATTCTATCAGATCCATTAATCAAATTTCACCATTTTCCAACACAGATTCATACAGCTAGTGGTCAATCGCAGCGAGTTTTCGGATATATCCATGCATTAATTACATTTAATAACAAGTCCCACACTCTCCAACTGTACATCGTGCCATCACTCGAACAACCGCTTTACCTGGGGATTGATTTTTGGAATCGGTTCGGGATCAGTCCAAAAATTTCATCCCTTAGTCTAAACCAGGAACTACCCGACAAGACTAACCCTCCGAAGTTCCACACCCTCTCACCTACGGACCGAGTGAGACTAGATCATATAATTGGCGAGTTTCCATCCAGTACGAAATTAGGGCTGGGTAGGACCACTCTTTTGATGCATGGTATTGATGTTGGTAACGCCAAACCAGTGAAACAACGCTTCTACGCTATATCTCCCGCCCGACAGAAGTTGCTGTATGAGGAGTTAGACCGGATGTTGGCCCTAGACGTCATTGAGGTAAGCCAAAGCTCTTGGTGCTCACCAGTTACCCTCGTACATAAGGCGAACGGCAAAGTGAGACTCTGTTTAGATGCCCGCGAAGTGAACAAGGTGACCGTCAAAGATGCGTATCCGCTGCCTCTTATCAACGGCTTGTTGGGTCGGCTGGATCAAACACGGTATATATCAGCTATTGATTTAAAAGATGCCTTTTGGCAAATCCAGCTCGACCCACAAGCCCGCGATAAGACAGCGTTTACCGTACCTGGACGGCCCTTGTATCACTTCAAAGTTATGCCATTCGGGCTTTGTAACGCTCCTCAAACACTTTGTCGCCTTATGCATCGAGTAATCCCTTACCAGCTTCACGATAGGGTCTTCGTCTATCTGGATGACTTATTAGTCACTTCCGCTACGCTAGAAGAACATTTTACGTTATTAGAAGAAGTCGCCCGATTGTTGACCAAAGCCGGACTTACCATCAACGTTAGTAAAAGCCAATTCGCGTTGCGAGAGGTTAATTATCTTGGGTACATTGTGGGTGACGGTTGCCTCCGCCCCAACCCAGAGAAATGTCGAGCTATTTTGGAGTTTCCAACTCCAAAGTCGACTAAACAGATAAGAAGATTTCTCGGTATGTGCGGTTGGTACCGCCGATTTATTAAAAACTTCGCCTCATTGGCTGCTCCGCTAACTGATCTCACTGGTAAGTCCAGAACTAAGTGGTCTATCGCTGCTGAACAATCATTTAGCGCTCTAAAACAGGCTCTGGTATCTGCCCCCGTGCTAGCAAACCCTGACTACAGTAAGCCCTTCTATATACAGTGCGATGCCAGTACCGTTGGCGTAGGCAGCGTTCTTTTCCAGACCGACACCGAGGGTGGTGAACATCCCATCGAATTTATATCACATAAACTCAATGCGGCTCAAAAGAACTACTCGGTGACTGAATTGGAATGCTACGCCGCGGTACTCAGTGTGCAAAAGTTCCGGCCATATATAGAAGGGTATCCTTTTGTGATATACACAGACCATGCCAGTCTCAAATGGCTAATGTCACAAAAGGATCTGTCTGGGCGGCTAGCACGGTGGAGCCTTAAACTCCAATCATACGATTTCCAGATCGGTTACAGGAAGGGCTCTGTCAATATTGTGCCTGACGCCTTGTCCAGGGCTTTTTGTGATGAGGTCACACCCGCTGGCCTAAACTCTAGCTGTTCAAACGGTCAAATCTCTCTAGTTTCTCCCGACCACTCCGTAAAGCATAACGCGACCAGTAATGCCAATTCAAGTGGTCTTTCAATATCTAGTTTAGATAAGTCACATCAGTTACCTGTATTACAGATTGACTTAGGCTCACCTTCGTTCTTAGACGAAGAGTATGTCAAACAAATTGATCACATACGGCAAATGGCGGATTGTGAACACAACTTTCGTATCGAGGGTAACAAACTGTTAATCGCACCGGCTTACGGATCTCGGTATGTAGATACCGACCTACCCACCTGGAAATTGGTTGTTCCGATCTCAATGACCAGCAGTCTAATTACACAGGCTCATGTTTCACCAACTTCGGCGCATATGGGAGTAGCGAAAACTCTTGAACGACTCCAAAGACAGTTTTTCTGGGCTCGTATGGCAAACGCAGTTCAACATTTTATCTCAAATTGCACCAAGTGTAAAATGAATAAAGGTGTGAATTTTTCAACACGGCCAGCTATGGGAGCGCAAACGGTATCAACTCGCCCCTTTCAAAAGCTTTATGTTGATTTTTTGGGACCATACCCACGTTCTAAGCGCGGCAATTCTTATATCGTGATAGCACTCGATCATTATTCTAAATTTGTGCTCGTCAAACCGTTGCGCGAAGCATCAGCCAGTTCATTATGTTCTTTCCTGGAGAATGAAATATTTTTGCTTTTTTCAGTCCCGGAGGCGATTACTTCCGATAATGGTAAACAGTTTACCTCAAAGCTTTTTAAAGACTTGCTTGAAAAATATCAAGTTTCACATGTACGAACACCAATTTATTCTCCTCAGAGTAACGCGTCGGAGAGAGTTAATAGGACGTTGCTTGCCGCCGTTCGATCGTACATGGGCGATCGTGAGCACAATGAATGGGATCTTCATCTCCAAGAAGTGGCCGCATCCTTACGGAACGTCCGGCATGATTCAACGCATTTCTCTCCACACTACCTTGTGTTTGGCCAACACATGTCACTGCATGGGTCCGATTATGCCTTGCGACGACTGTTATCAAATAACGACGCGAACGAAATCGTGATGTTGACTAAACCAGACCGATTGAATTTGGTTCGCGACAAAATTATCCACTATTTGAAGGTTGCCCACGAAAGAACATCTCGCCATTATAATCTTCGCAGCCGAAATAGGAGTTTCATTCCTGGACAATCTGTGTTTGTACGATCTTTCGCACAGAGTGACGCACTAAATAAATTTTCTGCCAAATTGTCTGCCAAATTTATACCCGCCATCATTGACTGTAAAGTGGGCAATGTTGCATATTCTATTAGAGACTTAACGGGGAAATCGCTTGGAACTTACCATGCTAAGGACATACGAGTTTAACCCGGCTAATTTATGGTGAGTTGTTGGAATTAACCGAATAATTTTTGAGCCCGGCATGAGACAATTTCAGGGTGTGAGGCAGCCCCACGATTTGTAACGTCGCACTCGACGCTCCGTCACAATTAGAAGCATATGGTGCATTGTGAACACTGACCGATTGATTTCAAAACAAAAAAAATGATGAGCAAAAATGTTGGTATTTTATTTTCTGTGGTGGTTCGAAAGCATAACTATAGATGGCTATTTCCTAAGTTCGGAAATGCAAATTACAGATTGCTTTGTTATCTTTATCTGGGCTAATGATTCTCTCTCGAAATTGTAGATGTCAGACTGTACGCTAGAAACAAAAATAATATTTTTTTTCAATAATGATAAATGCATTTATGATTGTACTGTTGATTTTTTTTTGGTCAGTCAGTTGTGAGTTACAATAAAAAACAAATCGGGGATTAAAAAAATACAAAAAAATTGAGTTGAGCGAGTTTCGAGAAAAGAAATTATTAATCGCTTTGTGTAAATCTGTTTGCAACAGAAATTGTAATTGTAATTTTTTTTATATAATAATGAAAGTGTAACAACGATAAACAAAAGATATAATATATATAAATCTACATAATATACAGTGTGTAATCCCTAAAATTTGAACATTTATGACAAGTATAATATATCATTGGACATAAAGTTAATTAGTGCGCGAACCAATAGTTAACTTGTGAGTGATATCGAAGAACGTTAAATCGATAATTACTAATAGTGATCATATGTGAAAAAAAAAATCGTCCGTTATAACATAAAACGCAACCACGTTGCTATAAGACGGACTTTATTATTATAAATAGTGGTGATAACTGGTATTAACTAAGGGGTGCAATACTGGGTACCTTGATATACGACGAGTAGTACGCAGTCAAATTAAAAGCAAGCATACTACTTGGTTATATATTAAAAGCTAGCGAATGAACTACCAAGAAAAAAAACTCTCGTATATAAATATAAACGGAAACGTATAAACGTTTAGCGCGCGCATAATAATAGTATAATACCCCGTTTATATAAAAGCGCCTTGGTTCACATAATGAAGAACCTCATGTTTTCTGCGCGGGTATAACACGGTATATGATTAGTACATACCGTTCTACCGTTAAACTTGGATTTTGGAGCATCATCACTCAACATACCACAACAAACCGTACATCATAAACCAGCTGAGGGTAACAAAAACAAATTTTTTTTTTTTTATTATTTTTCTGTTTCTTTAACAATTTTTTTTGTTTATATAATTTATTTACATATTACGTTAGTTTTAAGGGTCAGGTGATTAGGCATAGCTAATATTTACTTAGTTCAATTATTTTTCTTTTTGCAAACAATACTTTTTTTTTTCATTTGTTCTATTATTCCGTTTTGTTCAATTTATTTCATTTTTTATTTACAAACGAATTTAAATTTCTTACTATTTCTTCTTATAATAAATGGACTATGGTAATATGTATATATACATCTTAATTCTGAGTGTTTTTATTAGAAATATGTGGTGATTTATTATAACGTTGAGGATGAACTGGAGCCAGGTTTCCTTGTCTCACTAACTTAGAGGTAGGTAGTCAGCATGATCTTTCTGCGGTCACTCGTGATATCATCATACTCCTGAAAACCCACCCCGATTCTCTACTGATGCTTAGCCGGCAACGACCGCTCAGGAGTCAAGGATGATATCAACAAAATTTTCTATAACATTTGGATGTCGTGCTTCGAGATATAAGTTACCTAGATTTTCTAGAATTTTATTCTTTGAAATTATCAGCAAAAAAAAAACTACCAAATGTTACACGTCCAGCAGACTATCCCTTTTAACAACGCTCTCATCACATCAACTGACAATCCGTTAAACATGATACATTTGAATAATTTGTGCTGCTCCTCAGGACACAATGAAGATGATTGAATCTGACATGTTATGACGTTGCTTTTGATTGCAAACTTCGTTTGACTTGTGTGTGTGGCACGAAGTCTGTTTATTAGAAAATTAAAAATTGTTTAATTGTTGGTAAATCATATTTTGCTGGTATCTAGTATTGTGATCATTATATGGATAAGCCAGTGATCCCTTAATTCTGCGTCCTCTCCTAAAGCCTTTTGTTCTCGAATAATTTCATCTGACGCATCCAGCACCTTTATAGCATCTGTGCTAATAAATAAACCTTTCGTATGCATTTTACGATCATATTGCTTCTATATGTTTTACCAAACCGGCCACTTCTCCTTTTAAAATTCCCTTCAAGTATTGTAACTGATAATTGGATTTCACGGAGGATTAATTAACTGCATCTAAATTTTAAGAAAGGTTTGTTGGTTACAATTTTTCTATAATCTTAATTCTAACAATAAATTTTCAGCAACGTGAACATCGCCCTCCTTGAATCGGTTGATTCAATTAACTGGAAGTACACAAAGCTTGTGAATTTAATGTTTTATCATTCACTTTGATAATTACCACCTTGGAATACAAACGACAGACATTTTGGGAATGACCGAAAAATGAAATAGTTATTGCAACTGCGTTAACGTAAATATAATCCTAAAGAAGGAAGGCGATGTATCTGAAAAACCATAACACCATACCACCAGCAGTGATATTAATTTAAATACTTTATCTAAGAACCTTATCAAAATTCATAAATAAATTGCTTATCTTAAACCATATCACTTAAATGAATTCGATTTTCCACGTCTTCATTTTTATGTTCAAAGTTTGAGATTTTCTTGGAATCCATCAAAATGTTTTTCGTTTCGTCGGTCTAAATTCATTCATTTGTCAATAATCAACGTTATCGTTATTATACATAAAAGACGTGCACGAACCATCTTTGAATAAAATAGAAGGACGTACGCACGCAACAACAGCAACAAAAACATAACTCTCAGAATGTCTTCCACGTCAGGAAATAAACAGATATTGTCGAAAACATTATACACCATCACTCGAGAATCTATGGTAGGGGGTAGCTCAGTGTGAAAGTAAAATTCTTGAGAGTTTTTCGGAAAACATAAAAATTGAATTACTTATTTACAAAGGAAATCGACAGGAGGCGCGGCGCACATCGTAACTTGAGGAAATATATTTTGCACAATGAGCGCGGACATCTCTTTCAAGTGACAAAAATTCTTCCATACATTTAAATGTACGAGTGCAAATGTTTAAATATTTCATTACAACTGGACGATACGATGATTTTAAGGTGTATACACCGATCTATCTATAACGTCGGATCTCAAACCAGATTTGTTTTTGTTGTATAACTGATTTGTTTTCCGATTTTCATTTAAACGTTGAATCTCTATATCATCGCGGCAGGTATTACTTCCTCCTTTAAATGCAAATATTAAATTTCCGTTACATCGATAGAAGAGCATAAAGTATATGTAATGTGTACGTTGTATATGGTTGTATGGTAAAATGTTTTGTAATTTCCGTTTATGCGGCATAGAAAACTTTACATGACATTTATCTGTTCATACCAAGTTTATATCGTTGCCAGAAATTGTAATGAATTTGATTTCAAAATTGGTTGACATTATCTCAGATAACAATCTGCAATTACTATCAAGTGCGCATCTAGATTTCCTGGCTTCACACATAGATGGTTGACACATCTAGTTCTCATTTATGTCAGAACGTATCGTAATGCAAAAATATTTTTTCTAAGAACGAAAATATCGAGTTTTGTGCCAAACAAGCAGCATTTGCGGTAAGCTTTGCTTTCCGCTTCAACTTGAAAAAAGATGCAGTTGAAGCACGCCATTTGCTTAAGGAGGCCTAACGTTAAACGTTTCAGAAGTGGCGATTTCGACTTTGGGGACAAGAAACGCTCCGGAAGACCAAAATCATTTAAAGACACCGTGCTGCAACCGTGTTATTGGACGAAGATGCAACGCAAACTCAAGATCAACTAGCATTAAACACGTTTACATGCTATGGGAAAAATTCAAAAGGAGGGAAAATGGGCGCCGCATGAGTTGACTGAAAGACAGATGGAAAATCGAAGAGCTACTTGCAAAATTTTGCTTTCGTGGCATGAAAAAGAGAGCTTCCTGCATCGAATTGTTACGGGAGATGAGAAGTGGATCTTTTTTAAGAATCCCAAACACAAAAAGTCGTAGCTTTCACCAATCAACATCTTCGGCACGCACAAATGGGACACGAGACATGAACGAGTGATATTGCAGCACAACAACGCTCCATTCCGCCGCACTCTGATCGTCCAGGGCACCATCATAACACTGGATGAATGGTTGGATGAATGGTTTCGGTCCAAAGACGCGTCCATTTAGCGTCGTGGTATTCATGAATTGCCAGAGAAATGACAAAAATGTGCGAATCTCCCAAACGAATAATGGAAAAAATCCAGATTCGCTTATATTTATGTAAAGCGGATTACTCTCGATTCGCCTCGAGCGTTACTAAAAAATAATATTAAGTACAACTATCTTAACCAATCGTGACCAATTTCAATGCGTCATTTTTTTTGCAACAAAGACGATCGTAATCTTACCTCGTAACTCACACCTAAACCTGTTCAACCAATACAAAGGCACCGAATTTGCTATACAAACACACTCTGGTCAACTACTGATGAGAGACGTACTGCAATTGATAAAGGTTGATTAAAATACTAAATGTGCTTAACACTGGATCGCTTTCTGATTCGTATTCTTGAAGAGTCTCTCAGCGCTCTACTCAAATTTTATACGAGATAGTTGGTATCAAGTCAATAATAGCCGCCGTAATTTCTGGAAATTGGTCGTACTATCTGGGTTAAGCCATCTTTAAGATTCCTCTGTTTGTCGCCATTTTAAATTGGAATGTCAAAATACGGCTTCAACGTTTTTGAATTTTTTCTGTCTCCAAATTTATCTTCAATTGGAAATATTGAATTTTTTGATCAACGCATTGAACAGTATTTTCATACCTACCTATTGAACCTATTTTTGTACTTTTCTACTTTTTGTTGATTTCTTGCACCAAATCTCATTTCAGTTCTTTATGGTTTGACTTTATCAGATATGTTGCTGATTTAAGATTTCTCACGATCATTAATTTTCTTCTTCTAAATTCGAATTGCTAATCGCTCAAGGGAACGCTCAAATTAACGCCTGTAGCAATGTTATATAAAGTGAACTGCGGTCAATAAATTATTTCACACAAGGTTTGCTCGATTTAACAAAAAAATTGTTACTTAATGAATCCGCGATCCAGATCTGCGTTACCTGCCGAAAATTTCCTTGACCACAATTTATTGCGCGTAAATTCTCGATCATATTTTAGGAGCCGACCTTTTTCATGACACTGCTGAATTCTAATTTTGATTTTTGAGTGGATACCGAAAACACTGACCACCGCTGAACACAGGTAGCTGCAGGTTGATTCCCGGTGCGTGTCCTTTAAACTTATTCATTGTGATACACAGAGTGCTGAGTTGATGACAAGAAATTATCGGCGATGCAAAACGAATAGCAGAGTCTAGTCTGAGGGCACGAGCACGATTCTAGGAATGATGACCTATTCCCTGTAGCATTCCAATAGAATTCGGATTATTGTGTTTCGCGACATGAGCTTTACCAATTCAAGTGAAAAATTGAATACATCGGTTGGATCATTGGAAACGACGCTATCGGTACAAATGGTTGACGTTCTCCTGCATTTCAAGTCATTCTTTTGTAATATCGTTATTTCATCAATAATAATGAGCAATGATTTTATGATGACTTCTGTATCAGAGGAGGATAAATGCACAGGCGAAACAGATGATTGTGAAGCGTTGCAGCAATTTCTATTAATGCGTAGGAAATAGCTGTTTGTTCACGACCTCTCGATGTTCGATGTTAAATTGAGAGAAGTATGTTTTCGTAGCTACGTTATCGAGGTCGCTGTATGACGAAAACAAATGATGAAAGCAAAGTTGTTCCTTTTTCATCGAAGCATTTGATAAGTAACTGCTTCCTCAAAACATTGAACCCTTTCGAAGTTAGTTTCTTGCAAGCCATGCGTTAATCCTGCAGCTTTCAAAGGAGGATGGACAGCTCCATTGATTGTACGCAATTACTCGAAACTTTCGGCATCTTTTATGCGACGTAACAAAGTATGCAAATTGAAGCACTCCTGGTCTTGTGGACGCGCGGAATATATGAGCGACACTACTTTGTTGCCAGCTCGCTGATGGCGCTGCAAATTGTTGCGAACATAGACATAATTTTGTGTAATTTCAGTATAGAGATTTTTTCAACCATTTGCGTCCGAGGCATTGAGCATGACATAAGACTCCAATTTTGGTGAAATTGGTGTGGGCTATTAAAAGTTTATCCTCCTCATTTCCAACCTCAAAAAATGTGCTGATATTTTTCCAGATGGATGTCGGCGAGCAATATTGCCTTTCTGACTCACGCAAATGCCAAATTCTCTCATTAGGTTAGAGGTGAATGTAACGACCCATTTGTATGAACTCGATTTGCCTGCACTCCAGGATATGTTTCGCGCTGCAAATTTGGTTTCCAACCGACTTCTCGGTAGTGGTACAGGAGATCATAGGCCGTTGAATCCAAGTTTGAGCTGAGAATGTTAATTTTCATAAAATGCTGCTTTCGATTATCTGGATTGCGAGGATAAATGCGAATGTCACGTTCAAACAGAAGCTCTTCATATTAATTTACAAAAACCGACTTGACTAGGTGAAATTCCTGCTGCAATTACTACTTTGCTTTCACCTGCCTCAACCTCACTGATCATTTGATAAGTTTGTGCCAGGCGATTGTGTTGCGAAAGAATCGTTGTGGCCAACGCCCGACTTTCTTTTACGACAAATGCAGAAAGATCTCGAATACACACCCACATAGTTTGTATAATGAAAAATTGAACCTTCGTCAATCAAAAATCATTATTCGTGCGAGTAAAATTTCAGAAAAGCAACAAGGTCAAACCCTTGTTGGAAATTTAATCTACACTGCAAAAATTGAAATAACTCCTATGGTAGCTATGGCATCTCTCTTCGACATTTCCGTAAATTTTTAAAAAATGGTCTCTGCCTTTTGCCACTTTGCAGTAAACATATATTTGTTTTTTTTTCCTTGGTCTGAAGCCCAAATATGTTGAGTTGTTTCTCTATGTAAGCTAAAAGCTGTCTCTATATCGCTGCGGGTTGAACGAAATAACGTTCGTTCATAAGTGGGTGGTGATACATGCCTATTGAAAACTGTTGAAAAATGATTTCGCCATCTTTTGAGGACGGTTTTTCATGAAACGATATCGATCTCCAATGTTCACCTTTTTGATGATAAGTGCTTGGTGCCTTGTATACCATTTACACTTTATCCGCCTGGACAATTGGTTGGAAAATTTTCTGTCATGCAGTCTTGGTGAAATTATTTGGTATTTTGATATAGGTTTTGCTGACGTGCTCAAACTTATCCCAAAAGGATTCCTAGACTCTTCATCCTACCAGTTATTGTAGTGGATTTCGTCCTAAAACAGACGCCGCAAAATCTGTTAACTCTGTTTATCTCTGAGTATTATCGAATTATTCGCAGTTAACATGATTGCTAAGTGCTTCGGTAATCTCCCGGGCGGTTGGATCATTACATGATGATGAAACGTTTAATGTACGTTGTATATGAGACCGTTATAGTTCAGTAAATGTCCGGAAAAACTTGGAAAAATTTGTTTGCCCGATATTTAAATATCGCAAAACTATTTGGAATAATGTTGACTAACAGCTTTACTAACTGTCACGGGCTCGTGGTAACTCATTGCACCCCTCATGTCGCTTAGCTCTCTGATCGGAAACAAGTGATACTACGGGGATGTAGAGAGGTCAGCAAACATTTCGTTATCATCGGACGTCTATACACAAAGGGTTTTAATCGTTTAAACGAATATAAAAAATAAACATTTCGGACTTTAACCGTAAAGGGCGCGAACCGAAGATGAATGGAATATTTGACTTGCGGTTTTGTACTGATATCTATAAGCCTAGTGAAATGTGATGCTTTTAAGGATGCGTTTATATACGAAATATGTGCTTGCAACGAATTCTCAACGAGTAATATGAGTTCTATGACTCAGCTCAATGGTGCAGGTCATCGATTACAGTGATGAGTAAACCAACCCGACTTCAAATTCGGGTTTCTTGATGTTATTACTTCCACAGAGTGTGTTCCATGGCGATTATAATCGACGATGCTATTGCCAATTAACGTTGTTTCGGATGTTTCTGTGCTTGTTCAAAGAGTTAAATTCTACTCGATTTAGGCCCGTTGCACACTTGAGCTATGTTTTTTTAGCGAAGTGAGCTATGTTTTGAGATCACAGCTTCTCGGGTTATTTTACAAAACTGAAATAAGTGATACCGAATTCCTGGAGCACATCTACCCGTACGTTCTGATTTATTTAAATGCTATATTAAAGCTTATGGGATAGAAACATAGCTCACATCGCTCATTTTGGGAGCGATGTGAGCTAATTATTTATCTCCAAGTCGAAAATAAAATATCCAAATATATTGCTTTACAGATTGGGTTGATCCTGATATTTATCTATAATGCCTCGCTAATTTGAGTTTCGGAAACCAAAACGAGAAGCTCTAAAATGAAAGCATAGCTCACATCAGTCAACAAACATAGCTCAAGTGTGCAACGGGCCTTAAGTGGCGTAGAAAGAGTAGTAGTAGGTTCCGTTTCGATTGTTTCATTTTAAAATATTCATCTTTAATTTTTAACTTACCTTTCCAATATAGCAGCAGGCCAACTACCTACTCTCACAAAGATCTCGGATAAATTTATGATATTCATAACAACAACGACCTCTGAAAATGAACACGGGAACGAGATGGAGTTCTTCAAAACTTTTCGAACAACAGAAATTTTCAATTTTGACGTACTTCAATTTCAAGAACTTAGATGGACTGGAAGTTCCATCCATAATACAACCATTCTTTATATTCTCCACTACAGCGGTTATCAATAAAGAGAAAAATTTGGATTGGGCTTTCCCATCCACCGGTGAGTACAGAAGTTTATCAGCAACTTCCTTCCAACCAACATGTGGTAAGAAATGACCGAGTTCCATCCCAGGTGGCCTTATGCCTTATTTGCAGGAACTTTCGATTTACTTATTTAATTTGAAGAAATCTGCAGCTGAGGTGCATCGATTGCCTGTAGAACCATATGGTGACGCTGCCTTAGGTGGCAGAAGTTATCGTGAGTGGTTTCAATAGTTTAAGGCGTAGTGGAAGGCTAAAAATATACGAAGATGCGGAATCGGAAGCATTATTGGATGAAGATTCATGCCCAACTCAAGAAGAACATGTTGCACTTCCATTAGGAGTGACTCAACAAGCAATTTTACATCGTTTAAAATCAATGGGAATGATTCAAAAGTAAGGAAATGTTTTTCATAAGAAATGCTGCTTGCCAGGCATAAACGAAAGAGTTTTTGCATCGCATAGCCACTGGTGACGAAAAATGGATCCACTACGATAACCCAAAAAAGCAGAAATCATTGGAACCACCTGTCCATGCTCGAACATTGACAATCAAAAAATAATATTCATGGAAAAAACTCATCTTATGTATTTGGTAGGATCAGCTTGGTGTCGAGTATTATGAGCCGCTAAATCAGACACGACAAATTTATTCTCCTGCATGATAATGCTCGTCCACATGTTTCGAAAGCAGTCAAAACCTACTTAGAAACACTCAATTGGGAAGTTTCATCCCACGCGCCGCATTCACCAGACATTTCTCCGTCTGATTATCACTTATTGCGATCGATGACGCACGACCTGTGTGTCAGAACTTCACATTATATGAAGATACCAAAAATTGGATTGATTCATGGATACGGCAAAAGTAGTGTCTAGCGATGAGCAATTTCTGGCAATATAACGTACCGCTCTTTAAATGCTTACTTTTTGATAACACCGGTGGAAACTTATTTATATGCCCAATAAGAATCCCATTTCCACTCAAATAACCCTATCACTTCATAATCGGTTGAGAAATGGGCGAGTTCCGTCCCAGGTGGTCATATTCCAGAACTTCTAAAAATAATTTTAGAATTACCTTATCATCCAATATACCAAATTCATTCATAATCGTTTAATAAATAACCGATTTCCAGCTCAGCTGGCCATATTCCAAAGCGTCTGCCAAAAATCGATTTAAAATCCCATTTCCATCTAACATACCCAATTTCATCATGATTGGTTACGAAATGGTCGAGTTCTGTCCCATGTAGCCATAATACCAGCCAGTATCAAAAAACCCACCATCCCATCATAATCGGTTAAAAATGGCTAAGTTTCGTCCCGGGTAGCCATATTCGAGAGCTTTTTCTGAGAATCATTTAAGAATCCCATTTACTCTAACATGTAAAATCCCATCAATATCGGTTAGAAAAATGCCTTCGAATCCAAGACACTAAATGTGTGATACGATAAACTGTGTACACGATAAACTGGTTTTCGATAAATTGTGCTACGATAAACTATTCTACGATACATTTTACTATGATAAATTGCATCCACGATCAATTATTGTACGGTAACTTGTTGACGTTAAATTGTTCAAGATAAATTGACTATAAATTATTAAATTCAGGGGTTCCAAATGAGCTGTTTCATTTTATTTTAGGGTAGGCTGTTACATTTATTGCAAGTCTATAACCTACGAGTATACAGAGAAATATGGTTTTTATTTAGGTTCACTCCTAAGCCTCCTAATATATCTTGGCGATTAAAATATTCCAATATATTGTAATTAGTTTGTAAAAAATGTCAGTACCACCTGCAGTACGATACTGCAAACATTAACAGAAATGCAAGAAATATAGTTTTTAAAGAAATGCACCCCTTAGGGAAAGTTTTTGGGGGATGATCTATGCCAATTTATATTGGATTGTGGTACAAGTGCTGGTGCAGCATCAGGGTCATGATTTCAACTGCAAATCAGTTATTATTGAGGCATATCCATCCAACCAGAATATATACAGTCCACCAAATACGCTCGACTGAGACAAAATCCAATTGGAATAATAAAAAATTTAACAGTGTAATTTTTAAATAATTTTTTAGCACAAATTTCATTATCATGGGAATTTATCATGTGCCTAAACGGGTGGGGTTCAACCACCATAACGAATTGGAATTTTCTTGATTTTGTATTTACCGCTACTACTATAAATCGGTAAAGCACAGAGACGAACTCTTAATACATATAATACAATTTGTATACATTACATACACACACACGCACATAAATACAAATAAATCATCATTTTGTTTGAAATTATTATCATTTTCTATTCCTTTATCTCGCTTATCTGTAACAACAAAATCGACGACTGCGGAAAATCCTTGCACACACACACACACACAAAAGCTTTAAGCTTCATAAAAAATGAAAATGTATTTTCGGGTTTATCTTACAAATAAACCGTATATATAAATAGGCATAAGATACATATACATCTCCTACAATTCGGTGCTTTTGTGTTTCTCGTTAGATTTTTTATCTTTTCTCATATTCCTCTAATTGATTATTTATTTATTTCATTTTTGTCGTTATTGTTGTTGTAATTCTGTTATACATATACACAAATCCACACAGTAGTAGATGTATATATATACCGAGTATGTACGATATGAGTACATATTGTATACCGATTTCTTACTTTTAGGTCCTTGTGGCTTGTTTATATTGTGCTCTAAGTGTTCAACTTACGAGTGGAGCAAGTTCTGCCGCATTGCTATATATGCAGAGCTTTCCGTATTTATTTATCGTGATATTGGCATCACATTGAATTTACCAGAAATTCTTCTAAAGATAACTAACGGTATGTTGGTGCTAGCCGTCATTGACAGGAGTCAGGAAGATGGGAGCATCACGTCAGAGAAGTGGAGGGTGGTGTACAATGCACTAAACTCCACTTTTCTGAGGATCCTGAGCGAAAATCCGGGATCCCCCCCGTCCATGCGGGATGGTACCAGGGGCGCGTGAAGTTAACTGCGTGCTCAGATCAGAGATCGGTCGACCTTTATAAAAGGGCAGTGGCCGAAGTAAGCGAGGTGTGGCAGGGCGCGAGGCTTGAGGCAGTCTCCAGGGAGGAAATCCCGAGCAGACTGAGGGCACGCGTAAGGCTGCCAACCGAGCCGGAGAAACCGGAGGAGATCCTCGAGATCATTCGCGCCAGCAATCCAGATCTTCCAACGAAAGATTGGAGGATTGTGAAGCAAGAGGAGGCTAAGGGGGGCTTTAGATTGGCAATCATGCTGATCAGTAAACAATCCCTGGCTTCCCTTGCTAAAACAAAGGGAGTGATCAACTTCGGGTTCGGGTCGATCACTCTCAAAACATATAAAAACTACGAGGCCGATGCAGGGGTGAAAGACCATTCTGAGGGTGACGGAGAACGGACCCAACGGGATATGGTCAAGCAGGCAGAGGCCGGCCAGGAGAGTGATGCTTCTGATGTGGGGAGCATAGTCATGGGAGGTAGTCTCCTCTCTCTGGAGACTGTTGGACGTGTACTGACGGACTCTCGACAAGAGGAGAATGGCGGCCGAAATAACGCGTTAGATGGGATTATCCCGATGCAGGGGGTGCAGGAGGAGGTGAGTAAGGTGGACTGCAATGATTAAGATTGTACAAAAAAACCTACACCATACAAAGGCTGCCTCGGCAGCTCTTGTTCTCAGGCTGACTAAATCAGATGAGGACTTGGTGTTAATCCAAGAACCTTGGATTAACAATAACAGGATCTGTGGCCTCAGAACAAAAGGGTATAAGTTATTATACTCAAGCAACTCTGAGAAGATCAGCTCGTGTATTTTAGCGAAAAATAATCTGAATATTTTTCTTTATTTAGTAGTGGAGACGTCACTGCAGTAAGTGTTGAGGCTAGTGGGGAAAAACTATGGCTAGCCTCAGCCTATATGGATCGCGAGAAGGAGGTTCCACCGAATAACCTGGGGGAACTGATCCGGGAAGCAGATCAAAGAAGGGTAGGTGTTATACTCGATTGTGATGCAAACGCGCATCACACAACCTGGGGAAGCACAGACATAAACGAGTGGGGTGAGTTATTTTTTGATTACTTATTAAATACCAACCTTGTAGTTTGCAATATTGGACGAGAGCCAACATTCATTGTTAAAAATCGGCAGGAGGTTTTAGATGTGACCTTTGCGTCGGAAACGATCTTTCATATGATCAAAGGATGGAGAGTGGCGAAGTAGCACTCATTCTCTGATCACCGTTATGTAACATACAACCTCGACATTAAACCTGTTACCCGGAAACCCTTCAGGAATCCCAGAAGGACTAAATGGAACAAATATAGGGAGATGTTGGCGCAAGTATTGTCACTGGAGGTCCCCGGACCTCCGCCGACAGTAGAAGAATTGGATCGCATGGTTGATACGGTCACAAAAGCATGCAATCTCTCATTTAAGGCCGCGTGCCCCCTGATAAAGCCTAGAGGTAAGCAGAAACCGACTTAGTGGACCACGGAGTTGGGAACCTATCGAAGGGCATGTAGGACAGCTTTTAATAAAGCTAAAAGCACAAAGGAGGTACGGGATTGGGACTTTTATAAGGAGGACCTAAGAAGGTACAAGAATGAGTTGAGGAAGGCACAAGGGTGGTCTTGGTGGCTCTTCTGTGGTAGGATGGAGGAGGTCTCTGAGACTTCTCGCCTTAGGAAAATTGTAGCTTCTAACCCAACCAGTCCTAGTTATTTGATAAGACCGGACGGGTCGTGGACAGCTTCAAGTGTGGAATCATTGGAGCTCCTCATTGAGAACCATTTTCATTTGAGAGCCCGGAGCTCATCGAGTAACACCTTCAGTAGAGATGGAGGGCATTGTAGACAGGGAGCGAATCCAGTAGGCGCTGAACGGTTTTAAGCCGTATAAATCGGCGGGCCCTATATTCCTGGGAAATGGAGGTCAGAGTGGTCTTTATCCCGAAATCGGGAAAAAGCTCACATGCTTACCCAAAGGATCTGAGACCGGTAACTCTATCATCCTTTCTGCTGAAAACCTTGGAAAGGTTGGTAGATGTAGGTATTCGATCAAAAATTGAGCCCAGGAATTGGGCAGTGTCGCAGCATGCGTACTGTAAGGGGAAGTCGGCGAACACAGCTCTGCACGATCTAGTACGCATGATTGAGAAGTCAATTTACTCGCAAGAGTTTTGTATGGTAGCATTTCTTGACATTGAGGGTGCCTTTAATAATGTAAAAACGGAGGCGATCATGGAAGGATTGTCATGTTTGAAGGTGGACTACCCTATAAGTAGGTTGATAAATCAGATGCTGGTAAGCAGGATCATTACCTCAAAACTGGGGGAGTCCACCATTAGAAGAAGGGCGGTTAGAGGAACCCCGCAGGGAGGTGTAATGTCCCTCTTTCTTTGGAGTGCAGTGATGAATGGATTGCTGTTGGAACTGGAGAGTGAGGGGACAGGAGTTGGAGCGTATGCAGATGATTTAGCGATAGTTATCTCAGGCAAACATGTGGATACGATTAGGGATGTTATGCAAAATGCACTCCTGATCGTTACTAGATGGGCCAGCAAATGTGGATTACGGATCAACCCTTCCAAGACAGAGCTGGTACTATTTACTAGGAAATATAAAATTCCGGTAGTTAGCCCTCCTACCGTGAACGGCATTAGACTGGCTTTTGCTGATAGAGCGAGATTTTTGGGCATAATCTTGGACAGTAAGCTCAGCTGATTTACTCGTGTAAGAACGCCATAGGTAAGAGTTAGGGTTTGAAACCAGCGCTGGTGCACTGGGGGGGGCGTGTGGTGGCCAGCTCTGAATAAGGTGACATATGTAAGGATGATGGAAAAGGTACAAAGAACGGCCTGTATGCTTATAAGCGGGGCGCTTAGGTCAACTCCTACACGCGCTTTAGAGGTTATGTTTCACCTTATTCCAATCGAACTTTTTGGTAAACAAATTGCAGCCAATGTGGCCTCGAGACTCTCAGTGGTCTCGCAGTGGAAGTGTCTTCAGACGGGACACAACGTTGTGCGTTCGACAAACCAACGTTGTGCTTCAATAAAGGTTTCGGGACCATCTGCTCCTCGAGAGAATCCTGGAGGAACGGATCAATACTGGAAAATGAGGCACTACATATTTTCACTGACGGCTCTAAGCTAGACGGTAAGGTAGAAGCCGGAGTCTTCTGCGAGAAGCTAAACGTCAATATTTCTGTTCGTCTCCCTGACTACTGCAGCGTGTACCAGGCTGAAGTGGTGGCGATCGGGGAAGTCATGACATGGTTGAAGCATAATGTGGTATCCGGGAGGGATATCGCAATCTATGTGGACAGTCAGGCGGCGATCAAGTCACTAGAGGCGGTTTGTCTGAAGTCACGGGTGGCGCTTGATTGCCGATCATCTCTTAATGAGATGAGCGAATATTTCAGCATCCAGATAATCTGGGTCCCTGGTTACTCGGACGTCACGGGAAACTGCAGGGCAGACGAACTAGCTAGGTACAGTACGACTCTCCAAATGCAGCCGGAAAGGGCAGTTCTGGGGAGACCTATAGAAGCGCTCAAATTGGCGCTCGGGAGAAAGGCAATCGCCTTGACAAATGAGAGGTGGACCAACACTCTCACGTGCAGGGTAGCAAAGCAGGTTTGGCCAAAACTGTACTTGAAGCGCTCCAAGGCACTCGCATCCCTGGGGAAACGGGACTTAAGTTTGGTCGTAGGGATACTGACAGGACACTGCCTTTTTGGGGAACATGCGAGAAGGCTGGGTCTACAGACGAATGACTTTTGTAGAAGTTGTATGGACGAAGAGGAGGAAGAGTCTTTAGATCACTTCCTATGCTCGTGTCCAGCTCTATCATACAGAAGGCATAAATACTTAGGTGTGTACGGGATGAACAGCCTTTCGGAACTCGCGAACTGTGGAGTGCGAGATATTTTACGCTACATAAGTAGCTCTGGATGGTGTTAACGGGGGTAAAGGGAAAATAGGATCCTGTGGTATCACAATGGGCCGCTATTGGCCTAAGTGTGCGGAAGCAGCCACTCTAACCTAACCTAACCTAACCTAGTGTTTGATGATGGGATATCAAAAAATACTGGTAATCACTCTCTGGTAAGTTAACAAATTGAACTAAAACAACATAATTAGCTATATGTAGTTTTAATTTGATAAAAGTTTAGAATAATTCAACTAAAGTGAATTTTAGAAATAGAAACAGGTTTATAGAAATGCTAACAAAAGTTAGACAAAATGTCCTTAGATAACGTAGATCTAGAAAAAGTTCAATTCGACCATATGAACAAAGTGCTCAATCAATTAAAAATTCCTGACGCCGTCAAAGACCTGCCTCAATACTCTGGATCAAACAACGGTTTATGCAACTGCATTCAAAATGTCGAGGGAATTATTTCATGTAAACTCACCTCAAATTATACCAAAATAATACTCAGGGCCATAAGAAATACAATTATGGGTGACGCCAATGACGCCTTAGAATTGTATAATTCCTGGACACAAATAAGAGACAATCTCATTAGTCACTGCGCTGACAAACGAGATGAAACTAGTCTGATCCGGGACTTAAATAAAATTACCCAAGGCAGTGATTCAATCGAAAGATACTTTTCACGAATTTCCGACATTCTAAATTCCTTAAATAATTGGGTAAAATTAAATACACCCGTGGATGGTCACCGAGACGTACTACTTTCTGCAAAACAAAATTGGTACCATTCCATGTGTCTGGCCGTATTTCTCGCCGGACTCGGAGGCTCGTTAGGACCAATGGTAAGGGCCATGCAACCCTCTAGCCTACAGACAGCAAGCATTTATTGTTTGAAAGAATAAAATACAAGCTACCTAAAAATGAAACCATTAGAAAACCCGAAACCCTTTCCTAGATTACCTATGACACCCCACCCGTATCAATTCCAAAATTCAACCCATAATTTCAGACAACACAATTATCAACCATTCCAAAGAAATCCCCATACCCAACATCAATATTACCCAACATCAATATATCCACGAAAATGGAAGCTATGGATACTTTATCCAATCCAGACAGGAACAAATAATTCACCTTTAACCAACAACATTTTCAGTCTAAACCACCGTTCCAACAAACAGCACCATATAGATTTAGATCGCAGGAACTGTTTAACGTGAACAATATTACGAAGAATCTCAACTTCATTCAACTTCTCCTTCTGATACACAACCCACATTCCACTCAGAACTAAATGAACAATGTCCAGTTCAAGATATTGTACAAACCAATTACTATCCATCGTTAGACACGAAAATTGAAGACGAAGATTTTCGCCCAGAAGCCTCAACCAATCGGATACCTAACCGTAAATAATAGGGTTCTAGGGTAATCAGGTTATAGACTGCCATTTATTGAAATCAAAAGCCAGAAGAAAAAATTGAAACTATTGATTGACACTGGCTCCACCAAATCATTTTTAGATCCAATTTTAGTTAACAAAAAATCGATTATATCCATACAACCAACCATAATTAAAACCTTGTTCAATACACCTTCCATTGATAAAGTAGTTATTATAGATGGATTCGAGGAGTTCAAAACAAAGCAGCCATTGGGATATTCATTGTTAAAATTCCACGACAACTTTGACAGCCCCATCGGATTAGAACTGATGCAACAGTTGAAAATCCAAATCGATCTTGCGAAATCGCATTTAATATTACCCAAAGCAACAATCCCCCTTTTATTTAAATTAAATTACATGTCCCAACAGTATAAAATTTTACCCCGAAGCAAACTCATCGCCAGTGTTAATATAGAAAATGGAGCATTGTACCTCAAACCAATAATCCTCCACGGAAATCTGATAATACCCGAAGGTGTCTACCAAAGTACCAACCATTACGCCCAAGTAGAGGTTGAAAATTATAGCAATGAAGAACATACGTTCATAATAAAATATCCGATCGAAGGTGAAAGATTCGAAAATTATCATGCAGAAACTAATGATGAGAAAATTTACGAATGCCCACCCACAATCGAAACTATCTCAAATCTCATTAGGACAAGTCACCTTAACAGCGAAGAAAGGATAGCCATAGAAAAACTATGCTTGCAGTACGAAGGTATATTTCAAAAGAACGCACTACAGTTCAACTTCACTAATCAAATCAAACATGAGATTAACTTAGAGGACGAAAAGAAAATATTCACAAAGAGCTACCGCTACCCATACGTGCATAAGGCTGAGGTAGAAAACCAGATGAGGAATTATTGGACCAAGCTATTCTCCCTAGAGCTCACCGATTTGGATAGTTCCAAAGAAATTGGATGCTAGCGGTAACGTTAAATGGCGTCTAGTAATAGACTACTGCAAGCTTAATGAGAAAACCATATCTGTTCGATATCCGCTATCTAATATAACTGATATATTATACAAACTCGATAAGTGTATGTATTTTACTACCTTGGATTTAGCATCTGGATTTCACCAGATCGAAGTTAATCCAAAGGACATACCGAAGACGGCCTTTTCAGTTGTATTTGGCCAGAGAGTAATGGACAATGTACTTGGGGAATTACACGGAAAACCCTGTTTGTGCTACATGGACGACATTATTGTGTTCTCCACGTCGCACTCAAAAATACAACGATGCAGCACTATTAAGACGAGAGCTCGAGTTAGCGCAGCGGGAACTCGATCTAATGAGGCGTGAACGAACTTTGGAATTGACACCAGTGGTGGCAACGCAAATGGTGACAGCTGAGAAACCGATAATATTTTCCATTCGTGATATAGAAGAGTCAATGTCCAAGTTCGACGGAAGCGAAGGCCATCTTCTGAGGAACTTGCTAAAAGATATGGAAGATGCCGCTCTAACTTATGGTTGGACCGACATACAAAAAACAACATACGCAAAGCAACTTCTTGATGGTGATGAAAAGAAATTGCTACGAACAACGGCGCATATCTCAAAATGGGATGAATTAAAATAATTTTTGATCAGATTCAAGACGGTGCAAACAACTGCGGCGGCTCACAAACAAAAGGCGGAAAGAAAGAAGACATCGTGTGAAAGTTTCTTTAGCTATCTCATTAGTTCGTGCAATTACCATCAACGAGTTCAGAAAAAGACTGATTAGATAAGAGGAAATTAAAAAAAATCTTAGAAAATCGGTGCAGCCTGTTAAATCCAGAAATCGGCGGAACAAAGTGCTATGTTTGTGGAGTCATCGGCCACATTGCAAATATTTGCCCAGGATTAAAGGTCTGAAATGCTATAAATGTAACGAATTCGGACATATAACACCAAAATGTCCAAAGTCTAAAAGGGTCAGTATCGCTGGTGTTGAGGTTGATGCTATATGATTGACAGTGGCGGCGATTTAAATTTTATTGCGAATAGCATGGTGGCTGCAATAGGATTACGAACGATTAACCCAACGTTAACGACATTTCGAGGAATTGGTTCAGGTGAACTAAAGACGGTGGGAAAGATAGAACTAAACGTCGTCGTCGATAACGAATGTTTCCAACCCGAGTTCCACATAGTAAATGATGGTTTGTTGCCAGCTAATGTACTGTTGGGCCAAGCCCTATTAAAAAAGACGATCACAACGATTACTCCGAATAGTATCACAATCAAGAAGTTCATCCCCGAATTAGCCGCGGTGGCCGAAGTAATCGATCAAATGCCTATCGATTTATCACATGTAAATGAGAAGCGCTTGATCCCTGAAGTGACGACGATGGTTAGCAATTACAGTCCCAACAGAGGTGTGGTATACAACACAGTAAAGATGAATATCGTGCTGGCACACGATATACATACATATATACTCGAAACCCAGACAGCTAGCCCCATTAGAGTTGAAGCTAGCGAGAGATCAAATTGACGAGTGGTTGAAGGAAGGCATCGTTAGACCCAGTGTGTCACAGTACGCCAGGCCGATCGTCCTAGCTAACAAAAAGGACGGCTCAAAGAGGTTATGCAGCGATTATCGACGGTTGAGTATGGTAGTGATCTGTGATCGATACCCGCTACCCCTGGTTGACGACCAAATTGACCGGCTGCAAGGGGCGAAATATTTTAGCACGTTGAACTTGCGCAATGGGTTTTTTCACGTACCAGCAGCATAAAAAGCGGTCAAGTACACGTCATTCGTCACTCCTTTTGGACAGTACGAATTTCTTAAGGCACCTCTTGGCCTATGCAATTCGCCGGCCGTTTTCCAAAGGTTCGTTAACAACGTATGTTGTGAGGTGGTAAACGAGAAAATCGTTTGCATCTATATGTTGAAAGTGGTGGCTGTTAGTAAAGAAGATGGAATACCTTGGGTACATAATCGAGAACGGCAAATCCAGCCATCTGAAAACAAACAGAAAGCCATTTCCAAGTATCCTGAGCAATCTAATATCCGTCAGTTGTAGCAGTTTCTTGGTTTAACGAGTTAATTTAGAAGGTTTGTCGAAGGGTACTCATTAGTTGCCAAACCTTTATCTGATTTGCTACGAACTAACGCAATTTTCAAAATTGGTCCCAGTCAGAGAGCAGCTATGGAGAAGTTAAAATCTGCTCAGACTTCAAATTCAGTTTTACGTATTTTCTCACTCTCTTCGAAAACGGAATTGCATACAGATGCATCTAAGTGAGGATTGGGTGCGGTGTTGTTGCAGGACAGTGATGGTGGGCAGTTCGATCCCATGTTTTATTACAGCTGCACCACCATGTGAGGAGCGTTACACAAGCTACGAACTAGAAGTTCTGGCAATCGTCAAGGTATAAAATTCAAAATTGCTACGGATTGTGTAGCATTCAAGAGAACGATGGAGAAAAATGAGATTTGAGCGCGAATTGCAAGATGGGCACTCTACCTAACGGAATTCGACTACGAGATAGAACATCGACCCAGCCATCGAATGCGTCACGTTGGTGAATTGTCAAGGAATCATGTGCTGATGGTAATACAAGCGGACGTGCTGAATCGAGTAAAGGCGGCGCAGAGAAGCGATACAGAAATTCAGAGAATTATGAAGCTACTTGAAACAGGTCCGTATGACAATTTTATTTCAAATAATGGAATTCTTTATAAATTGTGGAAAGGAACGGAGAGTCTCGTCGTACCACTGGCCATGCAAATTGAAATCGTAAAGAAATGCCACGATCAAGGGCATTTCGGGCCAAAAAAGATGAAGGAGCTAGTAGAAAGGGAATTCTACGTGAAGAACCTGTCGAAACGAGTAGCAGCGGTGGCTAAAAATTGCGTTCAATGTATTCTCATCAACAGAAAAGAAGGGAAACAGGACGGGCACCTAAATCCAATCCCAAAAGGTGACGCACCATACCATGTTGACCATCTGGGTCACCTAACAACAACGCATAAATCATACCGGTACATTTTTTGCGTAGTTGACAGTTTTACGAAATTTGTTTGGCTGTATCCTACAAAGGGAACAACGGCGAAGGAAACCATCGGGCAGCTGGAAGTTCAAAAATGGTATTTGGCAATCCAAGACGCATTGTTTCGGATCAGGCACCAACATTTACATCCTCCGAGTTTCAAGGTTATTGTCGAAATGAAAATATTGTATGGGAATGGGTAAATGGAACGAGTTAATCGAGTAATAATCCCTGTCTTAGCAAAATTAGAAACAGACGAACCTAAAGACTGGTGGAAGTACGTGGATCGTGTACAAATGTTTTTGAATAATTCGTGCCATAGATCGATCGCCCTTCGAACTGATGTTTGGAACAAGAATGATTTCGCCGGAGCATCTACGAATCGTGGAAACGATTGAAAACGAAATTGCTGAACAATTTTACGAAAGCCGAGAGAAACTACGACATGACGTCCGAAGATCGATCGAGAAAGTCCAAAAAGAGTACAAACGAGGCTTCGATCGAAACCGGAGAGTGGCATCAAAGTATAAGATGGGCGACTTGGTTGTTATCAAAAAGGCCCAGTTTGGAGCAGAGCAGAAGAGGTGTACGTCAAGTGCTCGTGAATCGCTTGTGAGACGATATTCAATCGAATATAACCAGATAGATAGGTTTGTAGTCAAACCTCAATGCATCCTGTGGAATACGTAAATTACTCATGAATCGTCTGTGGATCGAAATTGAGGCGACCAAATTCGGATAATTCTAGATAGAATTATTGGTATAAATTTCAGCCTCAGTTTTGTAGTCGAAACTTTTACGAATGCGGTTGTAATATGTCAAGTGCTCGTGAATCATTCGCGAGCCGATTATTCAAGCTAATTATAATTCTGGTAATTCTACAGAAATATTTTTTTTTTATTTTTTTTTTTTTGAAAATTTGACCGATTAATTTGTTTGCTTTGATATTTTAGCAGTAATAAATTTGTTTTAATTATTTTTATCAAAATTTAGAAGCCAAGATTAATTCGATAGCCATTTAATAGAATTTGTATTACCATAAGTAAAAAATAAGAATTTCGGGCTAGCTTCATGGCGGTTAAAACTTTCACGTTCCCCCATTAAGTCTAGCATTTCTCGAGAAGCTCTTCTCAAATGAGGAGGAGCACCATCCAACTGAAGCCACATTATACACCTTTATAGCAACGGAATGCTTTTCAATACATTGAGGATATTTTCCATTCAAAATTTCACAAATTTATGAAAGTGCTCCATGAAAGAACAATGGCTTGATTAGGCGAGAACCAAATATTCCAGCTCCAACCTCCAGATGTTGATTATCAAGCCACGCATCCAATTTTTATTTACGTTGTTCCATTGATGTCGTTAACAACATAGTCCTGCGCCTGTTCACATTGCCATTACTTTTAAATGTAGTTTCGTTTGTCCACAGCAACTTGTTCGATGAAGTTTGAATTTTCTGCAATTGGTCGCCTTTCCCAATTACAGAATTGAATTCTGTTCATAAAATCATTTTGCTGGATCATCAGCTTTTCCTCTAGCAATGACATGTGGTATGCATGGAAATTCTTTTCTTTCAAAACAGCTGCGTGGGTCCTATAGACCCGTAAATCTGATAGATTTGACCGTAGGTTGTAAATCCACAACTACCTAGATTCTTTTGGTTTTTGGTGAAAATTTAATAAACTTGCGACTGGTGCGGGAATATTAAGTTTCATATAAATGAGAACGACTTGCACACATGTTGGGATTATCACACCTACGTGCCGTGTTCTGTTGAACATGTTGGGTTCCGGCCACAGCTTGCTGCTGGTTTTGAACTCTGTCGCCTAGCTCTTATACACCGTAAAAATAGAACGATCCCAAGAGCGAGGAGCGCCCAAAAGACAAGATGGGTCATCAGGTAGTATTGGGCGTGGTGGTTATCTATGGATATTACCTCATCGAATTGTTGCGCTTTTATGTTGGCTCCAGTTGCGAAGTATCGGGTGTCGGGATGGTGAAGTTTAGTGGGTGCCCAAGCCTCAAACGATGCTTACTATCAACAAGCGACGTGAGTACTGAGATGTTAAACGCAGGAATATAGGACCCGTTTCTCTCGCTGCCTCTAGTGCTGACTGCATAGAGGTGCACAGCATTGCTCGTAAGAATATACAACCTGGCTGTAACTTTATGAAGCCATAATCTCTAATGTGATGGTCTGTATTCTGGATTTGCAAATTATGTCCACTGTGATCCTTTGCTTGACTTCGAAAAACCATTGATTTGCAGCTTATAGTTTGACCTTCGTTACCTCAGTGCTGCAGCTTGGATGGGGAACAGTTGCTTTAAGAAACATGGATATCTCACATTGATTTTGCTCGCTTTGTTGAGTATACAACGTCACTATGTCACATATCAACAAACCGTCAGGTAGTTCCTAGCACTTGGATAGTTCCTGAACCGTGATGGGTGCAAAGCGCTCTCGGTACGGATCGACGAGTATGTTCTGTGTGGTGGGCTTTATTATTATCTGTAAACCGTGGCGGAAAATTTGGACAGAGATGGCCTCGTAGAGCTGCTAGTCCCATGATTGCACCAATGGGATTTGTATCACGATGATGACGTTGGCTTTGGTTACTCTTGTCCTTATTGTCATTAGACTATACAGGTTGTGTAACTCTAAAAGCCCATGCCCTGGCAAAATGCAGGTCATCGGAAGATGTTTAAGTATAGTGAAAGGATGAATAATCTGGTGTTTCGCACCTATAAGTACGTCCACTATTCGTCGTTGTGTATCTTCAAGAAGTTTGATCACCAGCTCTAATTGCAGGGATAAAAGAATCACCGCTAATGTTTTATCTTGGTGGATTCGGTACTCATTGAGGAGTGCTAACTCGACATCGAACTCTTATTTTGCCTCCATTGTTGAGCAGTGATGTTGTTGCTGTGTTTGAACAGTGTTAACGTGTTGCCAATAATCGAGATTTGATTTTTCACAAATTTTAAAGTGTATGCTTCGTTTTCCTGTATCTGATCTAACTGATGTTCGTACTGTTCTGCCTCTTTTTGCGACAATAGTCCGAGCATGCCCCCCATTAGGTACCCTATTGTATCGCCTACTCCACGTATTGTCCTACGTTGACTGATGTCGCTATGCATTATCAACTCGTTGTCTTGGATAATATTGTTAATCTGCCTTGTAACTGTTGTATGATGAGATCACACTTAATTGGTTGTACATCTTTGCAGGCTCTGTCAAGTAAGGTCAAGCCCTTCTCCACGTTATTCAATTCTTGCCAATAACTCGACAAGTTGTACCGAAGTACCACATTCCATTTAGTCGAAAGCTGTTCTACTTTGGCAATATTGTCAAAGCACATGCTCGAGTTGTTCCATGTACTGACGGTGACGGATGGATTTGTTTCAACTAATTTTGATTCTTCAGACCTTCGGTTGCCGTATACCAAGCTTATTATACTCAGTAAGAGGCAGGTATGTTGAATTATTTGATTAGTAGTTGAGGCTTGCTTCGCCTTTCGATGGGGTTGTTGCCTTCTCCTTAGAGTCATGGGTACATGATCTTCGGCTTGATGTTCTTGTTCTTGAGTTTTATCTTCTATCCGTTGCTCTTGGCTGGGCAAAGCTGCTACCAAACTTATTGATCTCTTAACGTTTGAATTACCCGCTGTTTTGAGCGTTACTACCCTGGTCTGCCCATCGCCGCCGGGGTGAATTTTTACAATTCGGCCGAGTTTCCATCTCGTTGGTGTTTGTAGTTCGTCTCGCAGTAGGACGATATCTCCTTCTTTCAGGTTTGTCGGTGTTTGTGGCCACTTGTGCCGTTGTTGCAGACGATGTAAATAATCGCCTATTCTGAACGAGTCTCTATCGGGACAGGACATTTCTGGGTTGGTTTAGCTGTTATTTTTCTGGCGGCGCTAATAAGGCATCTCCAATCAGGAAATGTCCGGCCGTTTGTACGGATAATGATTCAGGATCTTCAAACAGCGGGCAAAGCGGCCTTGAATTCAGGCATACTTCTATTTGATTCAGCAAAGTTGTTATATCTTCAAAGGTGAGCTTGGTGTCGCCTATACACTTCTTCAAATGGGTTTTTAAAGATTTCACCCTTGCTTCCCATAGTCTACTAGAATGTGGTGATGCTGGTGGAATGAAATGCCACGGTAGTGATTGTAGTACCTTCTGCGCTCCCACAAAATTAGTTCCGTTGTCGCTGTACATGTGTGCCACGCGCCAGACGCTTATAAATCCCTCTGTTGAAAAATCTGAGGCCACTTCGATGTGGATTGCTTTGGTAGCTAAACAGGTAAATATGCGCATATATTCGTTATACGATTTATTCCCGCTCCCTTTGCTAGTTCGAATATGAAGCGGGCCGGCTTAGTCCAATCCAGTGTGTGTGAACGGGCGTGATACAGTAACGCGGGGAATTGGCGGTTGCGACTTTGAATCGATGGCAGCGGATACATTGATGATTATTATGTTTGATGGGTTGGACGCCTCTGATAATCCAGAATTTTTTCCGAAGGGACGCCAAAGTTAATGCGTTTGCCTCCATGTAATGTTAGTTTATGTCCCCACTCCAATACTAACTAGGTGAATGACGACGGTAAGATGGCGGGATGTTTTTCCTCGTAGGATAGGAACGAGTTTTCCAACCTTCAACCTACCAAACCTTGCGTGCTGCAAGAAGTCCGAAACGTTCCACCAGCTCTGGAGTGTCGCTAGTTTCTTTGAGGTTACTCCACGGGAAGCACATCGGCTGGATTGTCTTCTGAACGGATATAATGCGATGACTGGATGCTGGTATTTTGCTGAATCTCTGCCACTCGATGTGCGACAAATGATTTCCAAGATGATGATGGTTTTTGAATCCATGCCAGCGTAACCATGGAATCGGACCATAAGGTTGTGCACTTATGCTAACCTCCAGGTTCTATTTTGCTTGTTGAACTAACCGACTCAACAGTACCGCGCAGCATAACTCGAGCCGAGGTATCGTCAATTTCGATTTCACCGGTGCTACCTTGGTTTTCGCTGTCAAAAGACGGATTGTACTTTGCCCATTGATAGTGCTTTTGCTGTACAGTACAGCCGCATAAGCATGCTCAGACGCATCATAGAATCCTTGAAGCTCGAACGTACACTTGTCCTTCGAGTATTTGAGATAGCGGGGTATTTTAATTTGTCGCGCGGAATAGAGCTCGAGCTTGAGTTGATCCCAGCGTCTAGCTGTTTCTGCTGGTAGCTCTTCGTCCCAGCCTAGGTCGAGACTCCATAGCCTTCGATATATTATTTTACAACCGATGATTACTGGTGCCAGCCATCCCAAAGGGTCGAAGATTTTCGACATTTCCGACAAGAATTGGCGTTTCGTTATTTTCTTCTCATTGGGTGGTAACCGTACTTGTAATATGAAGCAGTCGGCCGACGGACTATAGCCCATCCCTAATGTCGCTCAAGATCTCATCCTTGGGTATTTGATCAATTTCTTAGATATCATGGATCTGATCGATTTTGATCTTTAGATACTCATCCGAGTATTCCTTTGACGCCAGTTTCGCCTTTCTACCATTTATTTTTCGGTACAATAACCGCATGCTGGCATCTTGTTGTTTGAACAGCTTTTGCAATAAATTCAAACCATATCCCGATGAATTAGTTTGGCGGTCCCCTGAACTTGATGTTTGTTTTGACTCGTGTGTCGATGGTCCATTTTATGCTTTCATCACTTGAATCGTGTTCTTCTAACTTTTACAGAGACTCACCGGATCCGATGTTCAATTGATCCTATTGTGGCTGTTCTAACCTATCTCGATGTTCGTCGTGCTCCGATTGATGGTGTAACTTTTGGCGGATTGACGAGTAGCTGTGTTACGCAATTATTGATGTCCTCAATTGCTTTTTTATACGCGCGTTGCATCTCTTTCCTTTCTTCGTGATACTGTTCTGTCGGCTTGATGTTTTCATCTGCAATTAATCTTTCGTCATCTTTACAATATTTGTACAATATACAGCTATGATGTCCTTTCGACTTTGATCGTAGTAAGACCTCGTCTTAGGTTTACCGTCATCCCGTCGCACGATAGCAACTAGTCGTAACAATTCCTGGCCCCTGGCACTTTGCGCCTTAAGTAACGCGTCCATGATTTGACAGATGCTGCTGGTGATGGTACGATGTTTTTATTGCAGCCTTATTTTAAACGCTGGTGTTACGCCGTTTATTTATTTATTTCAACTCTGTCTAGATGTATTACGCCAATTCGTATTCGAATGGCTCGAAGGACCATGTAAATCTGATAGATTTGACCGTAGGTTGTAAATACACGATTTACCTAGATATTTTTGGTTTTTGGTGGAAACTTAATAATCTTACGACTGGTGCGGAAATATTAAGTTTCATATAAATGAGAACGACTTTATGTTATTATCAATTCTGATTTTATTTAAGGGATATTCATGTTATATATACTATACTGATGTGCCGAGCATGATGGGCGCACTTTACATTCGTTCCCACATTATACTAATTAAGCATTTGTTCTAAACGAATGTAATGTGCGCACATGTTGGGATTATCACACCCACGTACCGTGTTCTGTTGAACACTCCAGCTGGGACATCTGCAACAATTGCCAATTGAGTTTTTCGGTGTCTTGTTGGATTTCCAATGAGTGTGGATCTTATTTCTTAAACGGATGAACAACTCTTACAAAGTTTCAGCAATCTGGATGCATCCAACGTGGCTTCTTACTTACGCTGCCTTTTGTATTTATCAAATTTTCCAAATATTCTCCATGAAGATAAATACACTTTCGCATGCGTTTGAACCAATTTCCACTTCGATTGAGGTGCCATCAAAACTTTCATTTTAAATGGATCAATCGCTTCTTCAGCTGCCGAAAAACGTTAACCTCGCAATTTATTTTTGATTTGTGGAAATAAAACGAAGTCAGGTCTATACGGCGAATGACCCATTAATTCAATGTTTTGACCGTGAATTATCTATCGTCGTTGGCAAACTATTGACTGTCTTACGTTGCACTAATGATACGGTTGCGACATGTCTAGTTTTTCCAAGGTTGTTTGACACTCTTCTAAATTAAGAATAGATGTTTCAATGTTCAAATCTCATGATGTATATTCTTTCGTAAAAAGTTTCAATACATCAAAGTATTACATTTCAGATTAAAGCTTTTACCATAATAACCCCAAAAAAAAGTTTTAATAATTAAATTGCTTTTTTTTGTTGGTTCTTGCTGCTACAATTTTTCTTGTCTGCCACTTTAGTTTATCTCAATAGAAACATAAAGTTACTATCGATTTTGAAATTAACTTTTCTTGTTGTTGGCTGTGTGTGTGTGTGTGTGTGTGTTATGTCTATGTGGTAATTCAATTCAATGGAAAATCAATTAAACTAATTGAATGCATTATTTGTCCAGCCTATGTATGTTGGAATAGAGTAGGTCTATGTGGGATGTACACAGTACACTTTGCAACCAACAAAACCAATTACAACAAACTGGATGAATAAGAGGAAGAACAATTATTTCATGTTCAATTTGTAAAAATTTGTTGTTTTTGTATTTGGTGTTTTTTATTTTGTTCCAGTTCCAAACGACACGGTGCACAGAGGAGTTAAGAGCTTTTTTCTTCTATTTGATTTTCGTTTATTTTATGTACTCTGTGTTGTTGTATTTATTTTATGGAAATCAAAATTATTTATTCATTAAGTTTACCTTTTTTCTCTGCGTTGCCTGTTCTCCCATCTCTATATAGGTGGGGATATCTTCCTAAATTTTCTTATTCAATTACATGTATTTCGTATACATAGATACATATTACATCTGCATGAAACATGGAAAAATATGTTGGGTGGTTTCATCTTTACCTTCTTATTCTTCGGGTTTGCTTATATAAAATATTCTGTCTTCTCTCGATTCAATATTGTGTGTACTCGTGTTGTTTTACGGGTAAAATTTATATTTTTTGGGTTCCAAAACACAAAAAAAATATTGATGAAAAAAATGCTTTTTTTATTGACATTGATAAATGATTTGTATATACATCCCTACAGAGTTTCATGACGGTTAAAATAATAAAATAAAAGCACAAATGGTATATGGATATATAACGGAAACGATATCCAGCTACATAACAATAGCAAAATATGGTTTCGAATGAGCTTTTAAATATTATTTGTTAAGGATATCGACGAGTAGTAAAAAATATTATTTTTATCTGCCTCAAAAATAATTTTGTCTCCGGATATACATCTTGTGGCCCTATATACGAGTATTTAATCGAGTATATATGGAGTGCCTGTTTGCGGTACTGAAGATAATTTAAATTTATTGGCAATTGGGTGATCAACTCTTAATGTGAAATTGAAATAGTATCAAATTGAATTCAATACCTCCCCTGAATTCTACCGGTTTTTATCTAATGTTTTTTTTCCAAAAAACTTTGCAAATTTGTTCAATTTATATAAAGCTGACGACTTAATTTGAAATTGTAAGACTTGCTATTTCTATTTCTTTTGTGAAACAAAACTGGTAAAATTCTTGTTTCTTCTCGTATAAAAGCTGCAGTGCAATTTCAATTGAAACATTTAGTGTGGTAGTAGTTCCCGCCTTGCTAATATTACGTACGCTTGAATATCATTGGAAAGTTCTAATTCGAAAATTAGGTTATAAAATGTAACCAAATGAAAAATGTATCATAAACGTGTAAAAGACAAAACTAAACAACGCAATGCATTTTAATTGTGATATATGGAGGATGTTTATGTTAAAGCGTGTGGGAACTGCAGCAGGGAAACTTTCGAATTTCAAAATGAAACTTTGCGTACCGATTAAGCCCAATTTTTGCTAATTAGTGCTCACGGGAAAAAATTAGTGCTAGTCCAGGAGCCGAAAAAACTGGAAAAGAAAATTTCAAATTTCGCCTGAAAGACGAAATAAATAAAACCCGATTTCTAGAAAAAACCAGAAATAATTTAACCCTAATATTAAAACTTTCTAAAGGCCGCTAAACTGATGAAATTTCTTTTTCTCATAGAAATATGATTTTCATAAATCGAGGAAAACCAAACTAGCCCCTGAAAGATACTACATATATTTAAAAAAGAGAGATATATCGTTCAATAATATTTGTGTTGAACAACAAATTAAATAATAGAAATAAAATGTTCTAAAATCCAAGTCAGAAGCAATTCAGATAGATTCCTATCAGGTATATTCATTGCCATCCGAAAAATATAGTGGCTGAATTTGTGCTAATCCAGAATTGGCCCAATTCCATTGAACAACAACGACCGTTGAATGAACAATTTTCTGACAAAAAGTCTTCTAGAAACCAATGAAGTTGGCACTGCTGATTGCATATTCCTATAAAATATGTTCATTCCCTCTGTCATCAAATTATCGTCGTAAATATCGTGATTAATTTCACAAGCGTGTTAAGGACCGGAATTTTCATGATGTTCGGCAACTTCCTTCGGGGACGAGGATGATGCTAGCCCATAAATGACGGTTTTCAAACGGAAATGGCGGATGGGTTCAGATGAATGATCGTGCCATACTCTTTTTTTGAAATTGGGGTCACTGGAACCTATCTTTACCCTGCGATACATCTTTTCGATGTCAGGGGTTATATCAAATATATTCTCTCTCTAAGAATTATCGAATAGTATGTTCTTGAACAGTTAGAACAATCACTAGAAAATAATTCAGAGATGTTCCCGTTTTTGTCTTCATGGACCCATCAAAAACAGATGGGATGATTTATGAAATTGTGGGTCAGCCGGATCAGCCTCAAGCCAAGAATATAGCGAAATATCCATCGAGTTGGTGGGGTGAATTGGATGTGATTTTCGAATAAGCAATATCGAATCTATTATTCGATTTCACCCAACTTAACAGGAGGTAACATTTTCTGCGGTTACATGGCTTTTAACTTTAGTTTGTGAGATGGGTTTCTTAAACTCAGTGTCAGCTCTTTCACACAACTCGTTTGAGCCACGAATAACTCATTGTAAGTATCCTTGAATCGCTTAACATTAGTAATTGATGGTATTGAAGTTTATACTAAATTTTACTAAAATCATTTAATTTTATTTTAGTAAAAACTTCATCGCCCTATATACGGGATTGAACTTTTTACTAAATCTTACTAAATACCGCTTGCTATTGATTTGCATATATTCAGGCGCAAATATTTTACATCTTTTATAGTATCAAATATATTTTAATTTATTATTTTGATGTACAAATGTATTAAATAAGTAGTTAATTATTGTAAAGAATTTAGTTATTTAAAATAATATATTAATGTTTAAGTTTAGATTTAAAACCGTTTGACCGCAATTTATTTATTACCAAACATATAGTTGTGTTAAATGAACAAATAGCTAGGCTAAATTACCATCTGCCACACAGTATGTTAGCAAATTAGTAATACTGTAACTGTAAATAATTTCAAGACAATCCCTTGAGGTTTACTACCCCTACGCTCTAAATAACTGAAAATAGCGATTATTTATTAAGTTTAATCGTCAAATCATTGAAGAATACTTAAGGTAGTTCCGCCAAATTACCATCGGTCTCACACTATTTTTACGTTAACTTATTAGTAATACTGTAACTGTAAAAAATGTCAAAACAATCCCTTGAGGTTTACTACCCCTACGCTCTAAATAACTGAAAATAGCGATTATTTATGAAGTTTAATCGTCAATTCATTGAAGAATACTAAAGGTAGTTCCTACTAATAAGCTAACGTAAAAATAGTGTGAGACCGATGGTAATTTGGCGGAACAACCTTTAGTATTCTTCGATGTATTGACGATGAAACTTAATAAATAATAGCTATTTTCAGTTATTTAGCGCGTAGGAGTAGTAAACCTGAAGGGATTGTCTTGATATTTTTTACAGTTACAGTATTACAGTTGTCTATTGGTTGGTTGGATGGTTATTCTGTGTGATTTTCTATTTTTTTATCAAAGGCATGTTTGTTAATAAATAAATTATGGTCAATTAATTCTTAATTCTAAATCAATAAATTTACATAATTCGTCTTGATAAATTATCCTTTTTAAAATAATTAAATAATTATTTATTAAATTTTTAAATCATGTTGCAAAATAAATTATAATATATTTCATATTTGAAAAGAAATTAAATATTTGCCCCTGAATATATGCAATTGAATAGCATGTGACACTTAGTAAAATTTAGTAAAAAGTTCACTCGCGTAGTAATTGCGGGCTGTTCGAGGAAAATACGCCTAATTTCATTGAGTATGTTTCTCTTACGATCGTATCGAGCTCTCCTCAGTTATTCTGATGTGCATCATAAGGATTGAGGCCGCACCGCGCAAAAGCCCTTTAATGTGCTGACAGTTTTGTACCGGACGTAACGTGGCAAATTCGTGAATCGTACAACAAAACATATCGTAAAACGATTGTCATCCATTATATACCTCTAATAACAGTATGTTAATATTATCTTAACCGCAGTATAGTCTTACCTAGAATTCGCGGATTAGGACCCGTTACAGCTACATAAAACTTTCTTAAAAACTACTCTTAGAAATTGTAAATTGGGACAATAATTGATCTGCGTGAGCTAGACAATTTTTGTAAAATTAACAATGTTGGTAAGGCGGCCTTTATTAGACGTGCGTTATTTTTTGAGAGCCAAAACCTTCTTCTTTCTAATTACGTTCACTTTTATTCACAGCACTTAAAATTATTGCAACAAAAATGCCATACATTAAAATGGCTACCTGTGACTGCTTACACAAGTGGACGATGAAACTTGTTTGCAATCGCGCATCTAAAAATAGCTACTCGTAAGCGTTTGCTTTCGAAGATGCTGCACTTCGTCTGTGAATTGAACTCGCATATGAATTGAATATGAATTGAATATGAATTGGACATGAATTGAATATGAATTGAATATGAATTGAATATGAAATGAATATGAATTGAATATGAATTGATTATGAATTGAATATGAATTGAATATGAATTGAATATGAATTGAATATGAATTGAATATGAATTGAATATGAATTGAATATGAATTGAATATGAATTGAATATGAATTGAATATGAATTGAATATGAATTGAATATGAATTGCATATGAATTGAATATGAATTGAATTTGAATTGAATATGAATTGAATATGAATTGAATATGAATTGAATATGAATTGAATATGAATTGAATATGAGTTGAATATGAATTGAACCTGAATTGAACCTGAATTGAATATGAACTGAATATGAATTGAACATGAATTGATTATGAATTGAATATCAATTGAATATGAATTGAAAATGAATTGAATATGAATTGAACATGAATCGATTATGAATTGAATATCAATGGAATATGAATTGAAAATGAATTGAATATGAATTGAATATGAATTGAATATGAATTGAATATGAATTGAATATGACTTGAATATGAATTGAATATGAATTGAATATGAATTGAATATGAATTGAATATGAATTGAATATGAATTGAATATGAATTGAATATGAATTGAATATGAATTGAATATGAATTGAATATGAATTGAATATGAATTGAATACAAATTGAATATGAATTGAATATGAGATGAATATGAATTGAATATGAATTGAATATGAATTGAATACGAATTGAATATGAATTGAATATGAGATGAATATGAATTGAATATGTATTGAATGAATTTGAATCCAATTCATTTTCAATTCATATTCAATTCATTGAAAATGAATTGATTATGAATTGAATATGAATTGAATATGAATTGAATATGAATTGAATACGAATTGAATATGAATTGAATATGAGATGAATATGAATTGAATATGTATTGAATGAATGTGAATCCAATTCATTTTCAATTCATATTCAATTCATTGAAAATGAATTGATTATGAATTGAATATGAATTGAATTTGAATTGAATATGAATTGAGTATGAATTGAATATGAATTGAATATGAATTGAATATGAATTGAATATGAATTGGACATGTATTGAATATGAATTGAATATGAGTTGAATTGAATATGAATTGAATACGAATTGAATATGAATTGAATATGAATTGAATATGAATTGAGTATGAGTTGAATATGAATTGAATATGAATTGAATATGAATTGAATGTGAATTGAATATGAATTGAATATGAATTGAATATGAATTGAATATGAATTGAATATTAATTGAATATGAATTGAATATGAATTGAATATGAATTGAATATGAATTGAATGTGAATTGAATGTGAATTGAATATGAATTGAATATGAATTGAATATGAATTGAATATGAATTGAATATGAATTGAATATGAATTGAATATGAATTGAATGTGAATTGAATGTGAATTGAATATGAATTGAATATGAATTGAATATGAATTGAATATGAATTGAATATGAATTGAATATGAATGGAATACGAATTGAATGTGAATTGAATATGAATTGAATATGAATTGAATATGAATCGAATATGAATTAAATATGAATTGAATATGAATTGAGTAATAATTGAATATGAATTGAATATGGATTGCATATGAATTGAATATGAATTAAATATGAATTGAGTAATAATTGAATATTAATTGAATATGAATTGAATATGAATTGAATATGAATTGAATATAAATTGAATATTAATTGAATGTGAATTGAATATGAATTGAATATTAATTGAATATGAATTGAATACGAATGGAATATGAATTAGAAAAGAAATTATTTTCAACTGATGCGTATTCGCTTCAACTGATGCTGTATACGAAATCATCATTCGTTAGAAACCGCAGAAGACGTGCTCGTTAGTATAATGTTGACGCACCCCAGTGGAGATGTGGATTAAAAGAATGTTTTAGAATGAGCTGCCTGAAATACATATTCATACCTGCATGCATAGACGAAAAAAGTTTCAAAGAAAGTTTGGATATTAGTCATGAGCCTCGCACCTTAAACGAATGAGCTTCTTGCTCGATTGAGGTGTGGGGTTCAAAAAATTCATGTTTGTGAAATAAATAAATAAATAATTAAATAAATAAATAAATTAATAAATAGACTTGAATTGAATTTGAATTGAATGTGAATTGAATATGAATTGAATATGAATTGAATATAAATTGAATATGAATTGAATATGAATTGAATATGAAATGAATTTGAAAAACGGATGAATTCAACCATTATATTGGCATCAAACACTTGTGGGACATTCTGTAGAGTAACCCAGATTCGAGATATTGCCAATAATCGTCTGTTCTATTATTAGTCGATCTGTATCTGGATCGATTGTGGTAATGGTTTGAAATGTTTCAGTTTGTTCGTTTATATTTTGTATATGCTGTACATAGTAAATAAGGATTATTCTATGTTTCGACAATAACTAAACTCTGCATTTGTACAATACATTTTGTACATAATGTTACAACAAAGCCAATAAATACTGACATACATATGCATAGATACCAAATGACTTTTAAAATACGGAAATAAAATTGTAAAATCTAATAAAATATTAAAATTGTATTTATTGATGTGGAGCATTTACATACCAATAATAAATAATCATATTTGACAGAAAATTGAAGTTTCCAATTTTTCGTATAAATAATAAATTCACAACTTCTAAAAAAATAAACAATATTAATGCAAAGTAGAAAAAAGCATATTATAACGATTTTGAACAGAACGATAAGATTTCTTCACAGGTATACAACGTACAAGTACAGAGGCACGTTTAAAAATCAATACTTTTGAAATCAAATACCGTCATGTAAAAAGTTATGTACGCCAACGTTTGAAATCCATATAGTAAATGGCATTTGAAATTGAATTTTTATTTAGAAACTTAATATTAAATGGAACTTCGTTGAAAAACACAAATTTAATAAATTTTTTTAATTATCCTTTTTGGTATATGTACTCGTATAAGTCTTAGATTTGTTCGATTCACTGAAAATCTACCACGGTTGTCCAAATTAAACAGAATTAAATTTTCTTTGAATTACCTATTGGAATATGATAAACAATTTTAACCGTTTAAAGATTAAATAATACTGGCTGAATTGAATTTCTTTGGGTACTTATATTGGATTGAAAATGTCAGAGGTTGTTCGTAAACCCACTCGAGTTTGAATTTAAGATATTTCAGTTTTCGTTTCCTTAGAAATCGAAAAAAATGAGATTCCTAAATAACAAATTTTGGAAATTATATTCAATCTAATCTGTATCTTTACAATTTCGTATCATGGGGGTGGAGATTTCGCCTCGCAAAGTTTATCGAATGAACATTCTGACATGATAGACAAATCACTCAACAGTTCCCAGGTTATGGGAAATGCTTTAAGCATCTTTTAATTTATGGAAAATGCTTTAATATGAAATTCCATTCCGATGGGCCAATCCGTCTGGGCTTTAGAGAGACCAAATTTTTGTGAAAAACACTTTTATGTAAAAAAACGTTAATTCTGCTTAATTTTCTGAAAAAAAAAAATTATCTAAGATAATTTTGTTGCAAATGGAATTAGAAGTCCTTTTGGTTTAAGTAGCTTTTTCGTAAATACTGACACTTTTTAAAATATATGCAAGAAACTAGAAAGCTACTGTAAAATCTGCTGAGTTATCCACGAAATCCCGGTTTTCAAAATCCCAAAAATCAAAATCCCGAAAATCAAAATTCTAGAAATTAGAATCCCGGAAATCAAAATCCAGGAAATCAAAATCCCAGAAATTAAAATCCCGGATCATGAGAAAATACTAGATTTCGAGATATCAATTTAAAAAGAGAACAAATTAGAGAAGTTTTGGATTTTGGATGGAACTTGGCCTTTTCCTAAACGGTTAGGGATTGGGTATGTTGGATGGAAATAGGATTCCAAAAGTTCTGGACTAAGGCGATATAGATCAGAACTCGGCAATTTCATCACCAATTATGATGAAATTGGGTCTGTGTTTGATGGAAATTCGATTTTCAAATGATTTTTGGCAGAAATTTCTGAATATGGCCACCTCGAACCGAACTCGGCCATTTATCAGCCGATCATAATGAGATTAGGGATGTTGGTTGGAAATGGGATTTAAAAATGATTATTCGAAGAAGTTCTGGAACGTTGCCACTTTGGCCGGAACTTACTATTTTTTAACCGATTAATATGAGTATGTAGGATCGGAATCGGTTTTAGCTTCGAATTTGGTCGCATGGGTCATAACCGATTATGATGACATTGGATATGTTGGATGGGAATGGGATTCAAAAAAATGTTGGAAGAAGTTCTGGGCTACGACCACCTGGGACGAGACTTACTCATTTCTTAACCAATCATGATAAAATTATACATGTTGGATGGAAATGGGATTTTAAACTTATTTTTCGAAAACGTTCTGAAATATTACCACCTGGAACAAAACTTAAACAATTCTTAATGGAACTTTGTATGTTGGATGGTAATGAGCTTCTTAAATGATTTTTGGAACTGGTACTGAAATCTGGGCCCTGGAGTGGTACTCGGCCATTTCTTAACCAATCTTGATTGGATTAGGTACAGCGGTAGAAAATGGGATTTAAAATTTATAATTGGAAGAAGTTCTGGAATATGGCCATTTTGGATGGAAATGGGTTTTCTAAACTTATTTTTGGAAGATCTGGAATATGGGTACCTTGGACGGCACTTGGCCATTTTTTAACATATTACGATGGGATTGGGGTACGTTCGATGGAAATAATATTCTTCTTCTTTGGAAGAAGTTCTAGAATATGGCAAATGAGGCGAAACTCAGTTATTTCTCAACCGATCATGATGAGATTAGGCATATTGGTTAAAATGAGATTCTTAAATGAGTTTTAGGATACGTTTTGTAATACGGGCACCCGGGATGGAGCTCGGCTATTTCTTAAATGATTATGATGGATTTTTTCCAAAATGATTGTGCCTTTTGTTGTACCGGTATGTCACAATTTCTAAAAATTCAGTTATTGTCGGAGTTTCTCAAAGGTTTCCACTAAAATTTAGTAAAATTAAATTAATTTACTTTTAGGTAATACTTTTAGGTATACTGTTCACATTCCAAAATAATTTCCCCGCCTCTACAGTGGTCGTCCAACTATCTCGGTTCATCAGTATCAACATCCTATTGTTCGCAGATCATGTTCGTACGCCATCTGTTTGTTGATGGGACATTTTATTTATTCTTCGTCTCCGGCATCATTCTATGTGGTCCAAGAATCTCACTAGGTTTGATATAATGAATCCGAAAATATCACAGTCCCCAAAAATAGAACGAATGATCGTACTTTCAAAGGTAATATTCTACATTCAAGAATGGTGAAAGTCAAACTTTTTTCAACAAATCATTGATGACAAAACTTCTTCTCTAACAATTTCACTTCATACAACATAGCCAATCCTCTCATAGCCGGTTAAGGAATGGCCAAGTACCAGCCTAGATAACCATATTCCAGAACGTCTTCTAAAATAATTTTAAAATGATAGTTCGATCAAACATACCCACCCACTCAATCCCAACATAATCGGTTCTATTGGTTCTTAACCGAAGTTTCGACTCATGTGACCATATTCTAGGACTTCTTCCAAAAATCATTTACAAATCGACTTTCTTTTCAATATACCGAATCCCATCATGATCGGTTAAGAATGTGCCGAGTTCGGTCAGAGGTGGCTATTTCTCAGAACTACTCACAAAAATCAATTTAGAAACCCATTTATACATGCCTAATTCCATTATAGTCGGTTAAGAAATTACCGAGTTCCCTCTCAGGTTGCCATATTACAAAAATTTCTCCAAAAATCGATTTAAAATCCCATTTATGCCCAACGCCATTATAATCGGTTAAGAAATGCAGGTGTAGTTCACTTTTCAGTTATTTTACCATGTAATAGTGTTTTATTTTCTTTCACGAAAAATTATGACCTCGCGATTCTTGCATATTTACTATTCGCCATATTGCCGAAGCCAAAAAAGTGGGTTTTAAAAAATTACTTTGTGTGCGTACATACGTGCGCACACTTGCGTACAGACTAAATAACTGTCGACGCTCCACAGCTCAGACGGATTAACTGATCAAGGTAAAACTTAATACTAAACTTTTTCAATTTAGTTTCTAGATGCCTGTGATTTTTGACCTAAATCGGTAGACCGGAAAAGGCAGCTTCCATAGCAGCTTTTATGTTTTTTGGAAATATTTTGTAAAGAGAATCATTTACGAGAAAAACGAACCTGAAATAAAAGATTATTAAAAAATTTTGCAACAATACCATTCCAAATCTAAAATTTAAGCGGAAATGACGATTTTTGACAAAACAAAAATTTGGGCCCTGTACAGCCTAGATGGACTGATTGATAAGGATTAAACTTCATCTCTCCACAAATTAGAAGATCTTAGTCAATATTGGCCGCAATCGGTCCACGGATCCAGTCGGAAGTGACTGCTTCCATAGGAGCTTTTTCATTTTTTCACCGGAAGTGACAGCTTCAATAGGAGCTACGAGAAAAGCCATTATGAGCTAACAGATTCTAAATTAATTTTGCTACAATACCAGTCAAAATCAGTTTTCCAACTTTTAAGCGGAAATGACGATGTTTGTCAAAAAACTGGTTTTCAGTAAAAATTTGGTCCATATACAGCCCATACGAATTGATTAATCGGGATGGAACTTCATACTTGTGCTTTTTCATAAATTGGGAGATTCCAGTGATTTTTGGTCCAGATTGGTCTACCGTAAGTAGCACCTTCCGTAAGAGCTTTTAACTATTTTGTACCAGAAGTGGCAGCTTCCGTAGCAGCTTTTTCAATTTTTGCAATGAAGATTAAATTTTTAAACAAGGGTTAACCTTGTCGGTTTTCTGAAACTTAAACGGGAATAATTTTTTTTGTTCTATTTTTTGATTAAGAAATTGAGTGTGGTGTATTCGAGATCTATGTACATTTGTCATGAAAGAAAGTCGGGTATTGACCATAAAAATTACACTTCTCCATTGTTACGATGTTGCGTGATGTTGCATCATGTTACTTTGTTGTTGAGGAATGTTGTGTGATGTTCCACTATTTTGAGACATTTTCGTTATGTTGCGTCATGTTGAATGATGTTGCATCATGTTGCATGATGTAACACAATATTGCGTTATGTTGCACCATGTTGTGGGGTGTTTCATCATGTTGTTTGATGTTGCATCCTGTTGCGTTTTATTGCACTATGTGCACCATGTTTCTTAATGTTACATCATGTTGTGGGATGTTGTTTGATACTGCACCACCATGTTGCGCGATTTTTGGATCCTAATTTTGGGAAAATTTATTTCACTTAGAATCAATTGGGATGAATTCTAAATACGGGAAAATTTTGTTTATGTGGTTCTCAAATGGTGGCCGGTCCTTATTTACCATTCGATATACTGCCGAAGTATGAAAGTGGTTTCGATGTGGAATCTGTCTGAATGTCTCCTCACTACATTCCAGACGGATTTAATGATTTGGATGCAATTTCATACTTGAACATTTCAATTTAAAAGTTTCAAAAATTTGGAGGTCCTACTGAAATTGGGCGGAAATCGGTTTGCCGGAAATGCATTAAGAATGAAAGGATTTTAAAAAAATTGTAGCAAAACTGGTTTAAATTATTTCTCCAAAATTTTGGCTTTGGTAATAAACTATTAAACTATTTCATCATAATTCGGCTACTTTACAGTTCAAACAGGTTGAGTGATCGGCGGAAAATTCCATACTTAAGCTTTTATAATAAATTAGCAGATTCGGAAAATGGATTTTGAAATGACAAATTTTGATAAGATCCAGTAATTGAAGTGACGAATGTTGATGAAAAATAAACTTTTTCTTTACCAATTCGGCTAAGTTTTCATTTTATTTTTAGAAAAATTTGTTTCCGGACACATTTTGTGTTAATTTACAGAAAACTCGACAACTAAAGAGTAAGGAGAACAAAGAAAATGATCCACAATCAAAAATATGTCGACTTCCTAAATATTTAATACCGCTTCTTTCAATGATGAACAGAATTTTGACATATGAGCTCATGAGAATCAATTTCCACAAGAAGGCCTGGTGTTGGCCACATTATATACGCCCCTCATTCTTTATCAACGGTAAGAAAATTTATTTAATAATACACCTACGTGAAGCCATCGAGAGGTTTAGATCCTGTAAACTAGTTTGAAAAGAACAACGACTCCATAGTACAGCATGAAAAATGAAGGTCCTTGACATTTTAAAAAATGTGTTTAATTGTTTGACACAACTTCCAATTCAACCTCTTTTGACCAAGCAACTCTCAGAGTTCCAGGGACTTATTACTAAAAGACTGGAAAGTTTAAGTGCTTCCGAGTTCAGTGCCGCCGATGGCTCCGCGTGTTTAGCACACGATCTAAATTTCTTGACAAAAACGATTATTGATTCGTTAGGTCATCGTTTGGTCAGCATTAGTCACTAGTTTTTATCGTTTGGTTACTTACGATTAAACAGTAAATAAATAATGAAAAATTAAAAAAAAAAATCCCAGATAATCGCTACCAATGCGTCACTTTATATTGCGAAAAAAAAATCAAAATTGTATTAATTCAATAAAACCAGGTTCGTCGCTTATTTGGCAATTTCATTTTACAAAATTATATGATAAATCCATTTGGAATATACCATTAGGATAAAAATATATCTTTTACAAAGGACTATATCTAAAGTGGAAGACATAAGATAAAATCAGTTCATTCTTTCCACCAAAGATCGAATTTTAACAGTTGGTTTGGTGTTAATCCACGAGAAGCACAGTCCGCTGGATTATGTGGCGAAGGCACGTGGTGCCAACATAATCGCCCAATTGTGACGATCCAGAACGATAGTCGAATCGGTCCATGCAAAACATTTTTCTACCTTTAATGCCAACGTCTCTTTAACTAGCAGCAATAGTTTTGTTGAAAGAACCGCAGCACATAACTCCAATTTCGGTATGGATCTTTGTGTTAATGGAGCCACATTGGTCTTGGCAGTTATCAAACTAACATGAATGACCCCGTTGTCGTCTTCCGCTCTGCAATAAATGGCGGCTGCTATGGCCTTGTGGGACGCATCACAGAATGAGTGTAGTTGGATTGGCTTTTTTGTTGTCTTAAGCCAACGAGAAATTTTGATGTTTTCGATGTCCTTTAACCCTCTTCGTATTTTCCCCACTCTTCAAGAACTCGAGGCGGTAACTCCTGACCCCATGTCAGTTTTTCCAACCATAGCCTTGGAAATAACACCTTAACGGTGATTATGACCGGAGCTAGCCATCCAAGTGGGTCAAACAACTTGGAGGCTTCTGATAAAAATTTCAGCTTTGTCGCTCGAATATGTTTCTCATCTTCTAGGTGCGGGGTTATTGGACGTCCACTTTCGTAAGTGCAATCCTGCATCGCTCAACATTTTCGTCAAATTTTTTCGTAAAATCGTTGCTTCTGCTACCGTACTACAATCGGTTATTAAGTCGTCGACATAAAAATCTCGCTTTAAAATGATAGTTGCATTTTGGCAGTTTGTTTCGTTGTCGTCAGTGATTTTTGCCATCACTCTCGTCGCCAGAAATGGAGCGTACGCGGTACCATAAGTGAGCGTTTTAAGTCGGTATCGTTTGACCTCTTGCCTGGGATTGTCTCGCCATAAGATGGTTGGGTACTTTATGTCTTTTGCGTCTACTAGTATCTGACGATACATTTTATCTACATCCGCCGTAATAACTACCTCGTTCTGTCGAAAACGTACCCTGAATGTTATACAAAGGTTGATGTACGGTTGATCCAACCAGCAGCGCATCATTGAGCGAATTTTCCGTGCTTGTTTTTGCGGACGCGTTAAATACGACACGCAGCTTCGTGGTGGCGCTTGACGATTTCAATATTCCATGATGTGGCAGGAAACATGTCGAAATCTTTGTCTCGTCCTTATTGACTTCTTCCATGTGATTCAGGTCCTTATATTCGTCCATGAACTGATGGTATAACTCACTAAATTGTTGGTCCTTATTGAATTTTTTCAGCATTGCGTATAGGCGGTTTAGTGCAATCCGATAAGATCGACCCAATGGTGGTATTGGCTGTTTAAATGGTAACCGAACTATATATCGCCCTTCTTCATTACGAGTTGTAGTATTCATGAATACTTCTTCACATGCCCTTTCTTCGTCGTTGTAGTATGTCTGATTTGGCAATGATTCTTCTTCCCAAAACTTCATCAGCGATTGGTCGATATCAAGCTCGTTGAACATTGTTAATATGTTTGGGCTAGAACCCATGTTGGGGCTGGAACCCATGCGATCTTCCTGCAATCACCCATCCAAATATGATATTCTGGGCTATTGGTTGATGGTCTCCATTTGAAACCCTTCCATCGACCAGCATGTGATATGATCGGTCCCAATTAGGATGCCAACTTTAAATTTTTTAGGTGGTCGTATTTGTTAAAAGATATCTTCGTATTTGGTATTAAACTGGTGATTTGTGGAACTATTAGTGCATTCATTTTCATCGTTTCGTTGTTACGTGCCGCTGACACAGTGATAGCAATACAGCCCTTGGAAGACCCAACATGAGTTTTGCCCAAACCGTTGATTTTGAGGCTTATATTTTTCGACGGTATTCTAAGTTTTTTGGCCCATTCTTGATGCGGATTTGCCGAAATTATGCCATTGGTGAGTTGTGACTTCCCCGATGATGCTTCGATGGTAGTCGTATGATGCGTTGAGGCTTGTCTGTTTATGGAACCATCCGTACTTGTGTTGTGCAATAATGCATGATGTTTTCGGTGGCACTGGATGCATCGTTTTCTTGACATGCAGTCATATACACCATGGGTGTCATTCAAGCAGTTAAAGCATCTGTTTTTTCCTTTCACAAACGCGATTATTCGATCAATCAACGGCATTCCCTTGAACTTTGGACACTCGTAAAGGAAATGATTGTTATTTACACACACTGGGCATGTTATTTTTTCGGTAGATAACATATTTCTTACTGATGGTCGAAATTCGGTCCATTTTTTCATGACACCTTTGTTGACTTTCAAGGTATCTGTCTTTTTTAATAGAAACTTCATTAATTGGTCGATCGTTGGAAACTCTTCATCTACTGATTCTTCTGCCCACCTTGTCCTGGTATCATCATCGCATTTCTGAAGCAGCAAATAAATTAGCCACGGGTCTCTTCCCTCTGCTTGACCCCCTAGTGCTTTTACACCTCTCATGGTTTCGTCAGTTTGAATGTTTGAGACATTTCCGACCGTGAATGATGGTGATTTTGTTAAATTATCAAAGAATTCGTTGACAATCAATCGCTTACGGTCGTATTTTGCGACTAATTTTTGAAACGCCTCGATATAGTTGGCGTCGGTAGGTTTCATATAGTAGATTGTACTTAATGCTTCATCGCGTAAACAACCCTTTAGATGCAACACCTTTTGTACGGATGGTATATTCGGATTCTCGTGGACACTTGCAACAAAAATGTCGTGGATTCGTTAACACAATCCTGACCTAACGATTACCTAACGAAATTTGATAAAACCGGTTTGATTTTCGTCCAATGAGGTGCTATCCGGGAAATTTTATTTTAATTTTTCATTATTTATTTACCGTTTAATCTTAAGTGACCAAACGATAAAAACTAGTGACCAATCCTGTAAAAACGAATCCAATCATCATTTTTGTCAAAACCTTTAGATGGGGTGCTAACCAGGCGGAGCCAGCGCCGTTCAGGACATTTTGCAAAGTCTGAAACTAAAACTAATACTTTTACAGGTACATTCTCTTGATGCCAGGTAGTGTTACCTGATGGAGTAGATTCCTTCTCCCTAACCTTATACCATATCCTACACCACATAAAAATCGATTTACGGTCAACATATATCATAATGTTATGCTACGAATATGTATCATCGACATACCACACATACGTAATTTGAACCAGTTACCGCTATTATTTATCAATAATTTCCATTTCATTTAATTTGTATTTAATTAAATTTATTTTTTTGCTATTTTTTAGATAACATAAACATTAAACAAAATATCAAAAACAAAATGTTGTTGTTATTTATTTTCGTACATAGTTTTCCCTTTGTGCAAAATATTAATGCTTGGGTCAATAATTTAATGGCCAGTAAGCTGGAAATAAAAATAATTTACGGCTCGTTTGACGATATGAGAACTAAATAATCGGGTTGTCGGTATCGAAATCCTTGTCATAATATTTTCTGGTGTGGTAAATCTATTATATATCGATTTATTTTTGTTGTATCGTGCGTTGGCTACATACAGGATTGCCGATACATACTGAGCAGAAAATGTATAAATGTTAGGCTTGTAAATATGTGCATAAAGGATTTCAAATTAGAGTACGTACTACACACATCATATTATGTATATTTACTAGACTCAAACATATAATCCATATATATCTACTTTACACTGTTATATATAGTACGATAGAAGTGGAATTGTGTAACACAAATCTAATGTTGAACCACTTTGCATAAACAAAGCCCAATACAACAACACTACCACTAATATATTTAGTAAAAGTACTGGAATATTTTGATTGATGATGAAAAATTTTGTATCTTTTAAAAAGCTTAAAATACAAAGCTCAAATATATTGGAAAAAGTAAATACGACCGGAATGTTCTGTTTGTTTCATTTTCCACTTTTGCGATTTTCGGGAAAAATTTAAATTTCCATTAATCAATCACAACATTTTTTTTTTATGTGTACATCACAAATAATAAACAGTGAATAAAAATAAATATTCAGTTTTTCATAAAGTTGTATAAATACTCCGGGATGTGTAGGGCAGATGATAATCATCGTTCCGCCGTTTAGTCACATCCACTCTATACAGCACGTCGCACGATACGTTCGCACTGTTCGAAATCCATTCCGACTGTTTGCTGTATATGAATGAATATTATTATTTATTTATTTACTCTAAAATAAAAATATTGTTGTTGTATTTGAAATTTGTTATTTTAAGAAGAAAATTACAAATATACAAATCAACCAATGGAAAATTCGAAAATATGACATCTTTGACGCTGTTTGATAAATTAAATGTCGAAAGTCAACATGAGAACGTATATGTGGTGAATTAAGTCGTAATAAAATTTATGGAACAGTGTTGTGCCGTATTCTCTACACCGCGTAGATAATTCATATTCTACTTGTGTAGAGAATGTATGTAAATAATTAAAAAATGGCGTCGACAATGTAGAGAATGTACATGATCAGAAAAGTTCTCTAATTACTTTGTTAATGGAACCATTTCGTCTCCATGGAGCTTTATTTCTACCTTCGATTCTGTCGAGGATCGAAAATGTTGTGGCAGACCAAAAAGTGGACGTCCTAGTGAAAACATTGCTTCTGTGGCCGAAAGTCTCGCGGAGGAACATTCAACATCGATATCACAACGTTCTCAGGAATTAGACATTCATCTATCGACTGTTTCAATTAACAAAAAAATTAAAACAAACAGATCATTGTCAACGCAGAAGTTTCGTCAATTGGTTGTTAGGACATGGTGCTGGTTTTTCACATTGAATTGGGGAGAAGAAAATCCTCGAACAGTTTCAGAGAAATCATTACATCAACAAAAATATACTGTTTGGTGTGGCTTTTAGCCTGGCGGAATCATTGGTCCATCGCTTCGAAGATGCAAATGAAAGCGCTGTTAGTGACAATGAAGAGCGCTATAGAAAAATGATTGAAGATTTATTGTGGCCTCAACTTGAACAAATAGACACAGGGTATTGTTATTTGTAACCAGTGTTACGGGGTGGTTCAACAACTATCACGGTGATTTTGCCGACTAGATCTCAGAGTTTTGGGTCGTGGGGAAGTTGAGGCTTGCATATTACTGGCCTACACCGTGGAACAGAACACAAAAATAAAAAGCAAACTAAAACTGAAACTCTAAATTGACACCAGAATTATGTCGGCCGAAATTTGAGGAAGATAATAAATATAATAATAACCGGTTGTGCCTACACAGGAACGACTGGATCTCCCCGGATGGCAAATACAATGTCTGCTGGCGAGACCCCCCGAATGACCCATCGACCCCTAAAGGCCGATGCCCAGCCACAACGAAGCAGCTTAAGAGGGTAGGGACGTCGCCCCAACAGACAAAGCCTCTCTTCAATCGGAGAGATTTCTAGGTAATCTCCCACATTACACACTTCAACAGCTGGAGACTGCCGAAGTGCCACGGAGAGACCGTGTAGATTTCACGGTTGTCCGTTGCCCCCACCCCCCTGTGGATGTTCTGCCAAGGAGATGAATGGGAGTGACAAGCCCAGCCTGCAAATATGGAACCGACACGAAATGGGACCCCCCCCCTCCCATCATAGCAAACTGAAAAATTTAATAATTCATTTTATCACAACCATAATAATAAAATACACAAACCAAAATAGGTAAAAATATGTTGATAACGGCACACAAATAAAATGAGACCAATACGAAAAGGAAGATAGAGAAAAAAATTAAGCCAAATGCCGGGAAACGCCGAGCTATCAAAAGATAAAAAAACAAATGGGACGGAGAAAGCAGTGGAAGAGAAAATAAATGAATTGAAAAAAAAAATAAACGCGGAACATGAGTAATATTGATAGCGAGACTGAGGTGTACCCAATGAGCGTGCCTAGCAACCGCTGTGGCACTCGATCACAAAAATAATTTATTTATAAGAAAAGAATTTCGAAAATTTTAAAAATTAAAAAAATTTAAATTAAAAATTTGAAAATAAAAAAAAATCAAAATAGAAAAAAATTAAAATTTATATGGGGACGTGATTGGCCACCCGTAACCGTAAACTCTGTTGAGCGTCTTCCGCCTTAAAAAATGTTCGCCTCGATAGGCCGCTAAAATGTTGGGCGTCTTCCCGCCTTAAGAAAGTTCCGCCTCGATAGGCCGCCTTAAATGTTGGGCGTCTTCCCGCCTTTAACGTAAATGATGTTAGGCATCCCTCCGCCGTAATCGTAAATAGAGTTAGGCGTCTCTCCGCCGTAACCCGGGAAATAATGTTGGGCGTCTTTTCGCCGTAAACCTCTTCGCGTCTTTGGTATACACAAAATATCGTTGGGCGTTGTCCCGCCTTAAACCAACTAACGTTCGGCGTCTTCCCGCCGTAACTCAAAAACACACTAAATTATAATTTTTCAAAAACCATTTTTTTTTCTTTACCGACCAAATGGCACAGTGGTTAAAGCTTTGGCGTTTAAATCGGGAGGTAGCGGGTTCGAATCCCGATAGGGGCAGGATGCAAAAGGAAATTTTCATCAACAGATTACGATCTGTGATTAAAAGGAACACAACTACATCTTCCATGTCCAGTACTATAGGCTGGCATGGAGCTATGCAATGCGCAGATGGTGAGTTAAATCGGTCATATAGCCGTACGTCTTCAATTTGACAGGAATTACGCAAAGTAAGACGGGAAAATCAACCGCGAAAGAGCTGGGAGTGCTTCGGCCAACAATAAAATAATAAAGATTACGTGAATAAACCAACATCCATTGCACAGCTGAAAAACAACATTTGAACCGAAAATGATAAACTTAATGCGGTAATGTGTGGGCGAGTTCTAAAAAATTTTGATTTTCGTATAGAAGCCTGTAGGCGTGCCCGTTCGGCTTTCACGAACAACGATTCGGATCCCGACGTTGACTATTTCAAGTATAACCTAGAATAACGACGTTCAATCTTCATTGGTTTCTCTCCAGATTGATTACAACAATGTGGTTTGGAAAACTACAAACTTAAAAGACGATTTTTCATGCGGCCCAGATGGTTTGCAGTCCATCATCCACAGTGTTAGTCTGGCTAAGACTATTAAGGTCATTTTCAATAACCCATCTAGGTAGGAATTTTTTGTCAATCCTGAAAGACCTTTTTATTATTCCTTTTTTATAGAAATTACAGGCCAGTTGCAACAATATCCTGCATTCCAAAATTATTTGAAAGCATCGTTTATGGTCACAGTACCTTCATCAAAGTTGTTCATCAAGGTTTCTTCAAAGTTTGTCCCACGATAACAAACCACACCGAGTTTACCCGAACTACATTGAATATTACGGAAGAAGAGAATCAAGGTCGGAGCCCTAGGGTTCCTATCGCAAGTTCTGCTGTTGGTGGACTTATATGTGACATACAGAAAGTAACAGGTGATCTTAAGATCATCGATATCATCTGTCGTCATAGCCACATCTAGAGTATCCCAGGGTAGCCATTTCGAGACCATTATCTTCATTTTATTTATAAACGATGCTGCTGGTGTTATAAGAATTCGAGTATCTACGTAAATGGTGACGATTAGTAGATTTATAGATCCATTTCCCAAAAGTTGAAAACATTTCACATTAAAATGACTTCAAAAATGTATAGAGTGCTACCAACATAGGCGTTTTTTTTGCTCTGCATTTGCACTATGATGATTATGATAATGAAAGCCTTTCTTCTGTTTCATAAATGCTTTGATTTTTCATAAAACTTTCTGCTTAGAATTATTGATTTGCTTGAAAATTTCAAAAAATGTCTGCTTGTTTCAAAAAATATCAGCATAAAAAATTTCTTTTTGTGATAGTGATGCCTCTAGCGGTGAATAGCAAAAACACATTTTTTCTGCTGGAAATTTTCTGCTGTCTTATACAGCATCGTTTTTCGGGGCTGATAGAAATTGGTGTTACTATCTCATTTTTCTGGGATCAAAATTGGGTTGTCAAGTTAACCATCAATCAGAACGAAACTTCCAGAAACACCAATCCCGAAATTTGCATCAGGAATTCTCCTAGCTAGAGTCACTCCGTTTCGGGGGTTCACGCTGGTTTTGATTCATCTGAGCATACAAGCCTCAAAGGGTATCGGCAACAATGCCTACAAAAGTTATATTGCCGTTTTTGTATCTTATTTAACTTAAACGATTCAGTTAACTATTTATAGGCACAATAACAATAAAATCAAAAAGCTTTTAGTGCATCAAAAGCTTTTGGCACAATAAAAACCAATCCGGTAGATTTTTATTAAAAACACATATGCTCACGTACCAACCAATCCGGATACCAACAGTTTAAACAAATAAAAATTCGGTCGATAGTCTCGCACTTTTTGTTCATTTTATTAAGGGATTAAGGAGCAACTATTGTTTAGAAATAAATTTTATCTGTCAATCACACACATATACATATTAGTGTTGCACCTATAAAATATATATAAAATAAAATAGTTTTAAAATTGTTACGACTACTATAAAATCGGATTAAATGCTTTCTGCAAAAACTATTTTATTTAAATATAGAAGCTGGTCACCAATTCGAAATAAAATTTTAAAAGCTCCATTAAAAAAACTGGGTCACATGAGTTTTTCGCAGTTTCGAAATTATTTTTAAATTGACTTAAAATAATCAATAAATCAATAGCATCGGATCTAAGGCATTTCGTCATGACAGGAAAATCTTAATTTGGTGTAATGCCCATTAATCGAATTGTCCCATTTGGGTGTTTTCATCTAAGGATATTTTATATATCCTTTTAATTAATTGGTTATTTTTTGTATACAGAGGTATCCCTAATTATTCTATTACACATAATTCGTAGGATTACACTTTCAGGACATGTGTTAGGACTTGAAAAAATAATTAAAATTGAAATGATCGCTCTGTGATACGTAAAAAAAATTTTTTTTTCAGATGTGTTGTGGGGTACATGCTTTTGCCATTCGCATTAAGTGAAAAAGGACATTTTTCGCATTGTTGTTTTATAATATTGTTGACATAATTTTTAATCAATCAAACAATGGGCTATACAATCTCGCTCTATTTAAAGAGCTATGAGAAAAAATACTGTCGAAAAATCATTTAAGGAAAATGACAATTTCTTTCTATCTTTTGTTTTTTTATTTTTATAAATTTTCAATATTTCAAAATACAAGTATTTGACAAGTGTTATATGTGTGTTTGTATATACAGGCATTGTCGACCTATTATCGACATCATGACATTTTTGATAATTAATTAATAATTAATGAAATTTGAAGAGCAACGCTTTCTTCAATGTTAACTAAGCTGCAACATGGTGGGCCTGCGCGAAATCATTAAGCGGCACTGAGTTAAATTTATTGCTGGTACTAAAAACTTCAGAGAGGCCATGAATTAAACTTTCCACAAACCAATTATACTGAGACAAGATTAACTAAATTAATTCCCTTCTGAATGCAAGTTCCGATTTGGTACGCATGAAGTGAATGAATTTCATTGGTTTCTAGAACACTTTTTATCAGAAAATTGTTCATTCAACGGTCGTTGTTGTTCAATGGAATTGGGATAATTCTGGATTAGCACAAATTCAGCCACTATATTTTTGGGATGGCAATGAACATATATCCGACAGGAATATACTATCTGAATTGCTTATCCTTGGATTTTAGAACATTTTATTTCTATTATTTAATTTGTTGTTCAATACAAATTTTACTGAACGATATATCTCTGTATTTTGTTCGCTTAATATAGTATCTTTCAGGGGCTAGTTTGGTTTTCCTCGATTTAGAATGTAAATTTATAAAAATCATATTTCTATAATAAACACAAATTTCATCAGTTTAGCCGCCGTTAGAAAGTGTTAAAATTAGGCTTAAATTATTTCCGGTTTTTTCTAGAAATCGGGTTTTATTTGTTTCGTCTATCAGGCGAAACTTGGAATTTTCTTTCCCCGCTTTTTCGGCTCCTGAACTAGCACTAATTTTTTCCCGTGAGCTCTAATTAGCACAAATTGGGCTTAATTGGTATGCAAAATTTTATTTTGAAATTCGAAAGTTTCCCTGCTGCAGTTACCCACACGAGTTTATCCAAACCAATAATAAAAAACGCTGGATGCACCGAAATAAAAAATTGCAAAACTTCGGTGCATTATCAAAGGAAAAAATTATCTAATTTCATTGATTTACAAACACTTTTGAGAACATTGCTACTATAGATATAGGTCCCAGGAGAAAATCACTACTACTGAATAGGTCCCTGGAGCACCGAGTGTTTTTCGGTCAAAGATGGTAGAATTGGAAATTCGTTGTACCATTAAGTTAAATATTTCAATATTGGTACTTTAATTTTTAATTGTCATACCGTGAAAAATCGAGACTATAATACAAAACAATTAACTAATATTATGATAAATTAGCATATCCTCAAACGATAAGTCGATAACACCCATTTTCATTAAAAGTGAATAACACTAAGTGAATTTCCCCAAAATTAGGACTCGTCGCAATCCATTCCTGAGATTAGAAAACCTTTATCACCGAAATGTTTATCTATATCATTCGAGCCGGAGAAATTTAAATAATGCTCGCAAGCCCAACCGAAGGACCTCTTTAAAGACTTTTCCCGAAATTAAGTCCAATCGAAATCGATTCCTGGCATTTGATTCCTTAGCATTCTATTCACCAACTTTTATGAAAATCATGCTAGCCAAAAAAACAATTAAATAAAGAGTTCCGGGCCGCACTAGACTAAATCAAAATTTTTTGACTTTGAACAAAATATGAAAAAGGGACCAAGCCCAAAACATTAATTAGATAGCGAATGCTACAAATCAATATTGTTATCCATAACAAGCAATATTTTCAAAAGGACGAGACTAGTTCAACCAACTAATGTCATCGTAACGCAACCAACATAACATGATGCAACCTTCCGTAATATGAGGACGAAAATTAACGAAAAACATAAGACACAACATGAAGCAAACTTGACGCAACATGATGCAATATGCAACATTTTACAATATGATGAAATAATAAGCAACATAGTGTAACATCCTGCAACATGGTGCAATATGATTAACGCCATGATGCAGGATAGTGTGCAACTTCAAATAAGACGATGCAACATCCCACAGCAGGTGTACCAACATGCAACATCACGCAACATCGTGCAACTTGGTGCAACATTATGCAGTATGGTAAAACCATTTTGTGTCATAATGGTGCAACATGGCGGCCCTTCCGGAGGACTTGTAAGTCAAATGGAATGGAAATTGTAAGTCAATGCTCCAATAATCCCGACCACACCGGATAAACCATAAATATATTTTCCCGAAATAAAAACCAATCAAAATCGATTTTTGGTAATCGAAGGGAAAATTGTAAAATGGGAACCACGCCCGGCCGACAGATGGCGACTCTCTGGGCGGATTTTCCCGAAATTAGTACCCATCACAATTAACTTCTGGCACTCGCAAAACCTCTTTTTCCATTTGTTATTAAATTTGCACAAGCGAAGGACAAATTAAAAAAGAGACCTGTGGCCAACTGCTCCACCTCCTAAAAAAAATTTCGCGAAATCTGGACCAATCGCAATCGATTCCTAGCAATTAAATACCCCTCTTCACAAATTTTTATCAGAATGGTACGAGTAAAAAATAAAAATAAAAACGAAACGCGGGCCCCACTGGATGACCCGCTAAATGGATTTACCCGAATTCCGGACGCATGGCAATAGGATTTTGATAGTCAAAAAGGCTATCCAGCAATTTCTATAAAAATCGTGCGAGGTGAAAAAAAATTAAAGAAATGGTTCCGGACCTACCAGACGACCCTCTGAATGGATTTTCCACAACGATTGATGCCAAATGAAACCACTTTTCACCAATTTTTAATAAAATCGTACGAACCAAATAAATTCAGCGGCCCGGACCCCATCGGATGACCCCTAATCCAATGCCTACAAAACAGGACTCATAGCAACCAATTCCTGGTACTCGAAAATTTCCCATCAGCAGTATTCATCATAGTACGTCGAGCTAAGAAAAAAAATTAAGAATAATGATTTCCCTGAAACCAGGACCCATAGCGATCAGTTTCTGATTCTCGAACACATGTCGTTTGAGTCGTTTCCGAAACTAAGAATTTAGTACACTAGACCGCCATCATACATTTGACTCAAAATCTGGTGGCGGCCTGGTGTAATTAATTGTTAAATTTGGCTAAATTGACGTTTTTGAAATAAATAATCGTTTTGGGGTGAAACTTACCCTTAGGCAGCATACAACAACAGCGAATCTCGAGCTTGAACTTACCGCGGAAATTCTCAACGAGGCGTTGATACTCTTATCTATAGAGGATTTGTGCCTGATGATGTCCGACAAGATGTTGCACAAATTAGGGATGCCAGTGCCGAATCATCCCATGCATGATTTATTCAATCGAGAATTTGAACTAGAATGGCAATACAATCGAAATGCTTTGAGTCAATCAGTACGAACAAACGGCTTTTGAATCAGCAGCAGAAAAACGGACAGAAAAACGTTCCTAATTTCATTGATCTTAGCTTCGATTCACGCAAAAAGTGAAATAGCGCTGGCCGTAGCATCATCTGAGATAGCTGCCACATTATTAGAAGATGGACAATCAGCTCATGCTGCGCTCAAACTGTCACTGAATTTTCAAACGATAGATGAACCGACGTTAAACATTTCCAAAAACACAATAATGCCGAATGTACCACAGAATTGCAAAATAATTATTTGGGATGAGTGTACAATGGCTCACAAACGAGCATTGTAGGCATTCGATCGAACGAAGAAGGAGTTTCACAATAATCAGGACTTCTTTGGAGGTAATCTTATTATGCTGGCAGGTAATTTCCACCAAACACAAATCATTCCATGATCAATAGCTACTGATAAAATAAATGCTTGCTTGAAGTCATCGAATTTGTGGAGATTTACGTATCTCCACAAATTCAAAAACAATCAAATTAACAACGAATATGCGAGCCGCGTTATAAAATGACGAATCGGCGGACGTGTTTTCCAAGAAATTATTAGAATTCAGGTTGACGCTTCGACTGACCTACCTCATTTCGTTTCCACCTAATTTTTGTCAATTCACAACCTCTAAAGAAGAATTGATCACGAAAGTGTCCCCGAATATTGGTGCAAATAACAAAAGCTATGTTTGGTTGAGCGAACGAGCCATGTTGGCAGCGAAAAATACGTGGCCGATTTGAATATTAAAATTCAAAGTCAAATCGCTGGCCAATTGCATTCATTAAGTCGATCGATTCCATTACAGATCTAGACGAAGTCGTCAATTAACCAATTGAATTCCTGAATTTATTTCAAGCCTTATTGAAAGCAGAGTAAGGTATAGCGCAACATTAGTGAAAGAGACACAATCGACAAAAAATATTACAAAAGGTAATTAACAGAAGTTTGAGGATCTGTCTGGGTTAACTAATAGCACACCAGTAACGGACATTATTGCTGAAGCACCCAAAAACCTGAACCTAGTAGCTACCTACCAGAGATAGTAGCTCATCAAGAAGCCCAAAATACCGAAACGAAAGAAAACCAATACAACTCAAAAAGGGAACACTAACTAATACATAAAGATCAACATGGGACTCCACGAGATTTTGGATAACAAAAATATACCAACAACCTACAAGGGGAAAGCAAAATCAAAGAATTCAGGGACAAGTTAAAGACGCTGAACAAGGCATACACGGATGGAACCATCGCGAAGAACAAGAGGGGAATTGGAATCTACAACGGGTACGTAGAAGAACAATCCAGCTACAAGATAAGGGAAGAGGTATCAATAAATTCAATTGAATCGACCGCAATTTACGAGGTAATAAAAAATGCAAACAGAAATAAATTGGCAAAATTAACAATCTTTACCGACTCGCCAAACACCTGTAAAGCTCTGCAGGGTAAAAACAAAAACTACTACGACGCCAAAATAATCAGCGCCACGATAAGATATAAAATAAAAACGACGATCGTATAGTTCCCAGCAAAGCAGGGAACAAAATCAAACAGCAATCTACAAAATCAACATATCAGTGGGAAAAGCAAACAGAATATTCATGAATATATGACAAATGGAGGACGAGATTCTTAGAAGCGACAATGCAGAAAGGCAGAATACACCGAGAGAACACAAATAGAATTATTAGAGACAAACCCGGGTTTTATAAAAGGGGGGTTATAAGCAAGTCTGGTGAAAACATTGACGAGGTTGCGAACGGATCATACGTTCAACACCAAATACCTAAAATTAATCCGAAAAGTGGACGATGAAAGATGCGACGTATGCGGCACACGGGAAGACGCAAGACACGCGATAGAGAAATGCCTAAGATACGAAGCCCTGAACAGTAAATACAAGGTACTAAAAAACAAAGACCTCCATGGGATCCTAGGAGAAGAAGAACAGAATACTATATAGATATGTACAACTACACATTTACACATACAATAGCAAACTCATAAGACACGCGACAGCAATATAACACACAACGGTTTAAGGCGCAACCGCGCAGAGTATAAATAAAACCTATACCGTAAAACAACTTCATAAATCAAGTCAGATAGAATCATACCAATCACAACAGTGACATGTGGTCAAATCGATCGAGCCAATCAAAGAAGGCGGAAAAAATAAGTAAATAAATTACAATATTTAACTAAATTACAATATTAAATTCCAGGTTAAACAAAAAATAACCTAATATTTAATAGGATACATGACCCTGGATTGCTGACATACGAGTAAGATAAGTGACATGATTTGCAAAAAATTAATTCTAGTTATATTAAACGATTTTCTTTTTAGGTATTGATGTTTGAACGTCTGCATCATCACTATTGGTCGATTGAACAGTGACGTTGAGAAATTGCAAACAAAATATCCGTAGTTCTAATGTTTTCTGTGCAACGCCGGGTAATTCAGCTATTTCATGACAGTCAAAGTCACATTTGTAAATGAGAGAGCCAATTGAGAGGAAATTTTAGTCGTACTAGCGCCATCAACCGTCACCGCCATATTTTTAATGTAGAAGGTCATATATTCGAGTCGAAAGAAATTCATACAAAAATGAAATTATGACTCAGTGTTGTGCAGATTAATTACGTTACACTAATTACACTAATAAATGTAAAAAGTGTAATTAATTAGCGACATCTTCCTGAAAATAATTTAATTAGAGGTGTGTAGCTTGATTCGTTAATCTGAAATACGATGAATACGAAAGTAGTGTCATCGGCTTTTATATCTTGAGTCATAGTTGCCGACCTTCCATTTATGAAACACATCGTTCAATAAAGATTTGTAAAAATAGTTCCTTTGTATTGAGCGCTATGCACCTGTTAGGCTTGTATTTTCGAAGATAAGAATGTTCTTGCTACGGTCAATTAGCCAGTGATTTTGTGTTCTACATATTTTCCGACCTTATCGCTGTTCGGGATATCGTTGAATGTTGTCTAGAGAAAGGCGTATTCTGCAAATACCGGGAAACTTTCTCTCTCTCTCTCTCTCTCCCTCTCTATCTATCTATCTATCTCTCTTGATGTGTTTTATCCTGGAGAATTGGCAATTGAAATTAAGGATATGGTCGATTTGATTGATCGTTAGTTCGTTAATTGACTTTACGATTTTTCGTGGGAATTATGTGGTAGCAACCAACCACCCGATTTCTTTGAGCTTATTTCGATAAAACTATCGCAACTATAAACAAAGTAATTATGGCCAAAAATTCAATACTCGGGCATAATGAAGGTTCATAATTTACACAAATAATACGTTTGGTGCCATTTTGTTTACATTTTGATAGTAAATTCCACATTTCTCGTTATTTACTCTTTGATTTGTTTTACAATACCATTGGAGCAGTTCTAAATTTTATTCACGAGATGATTGATCTGTTTTGTGTCGGTTTAAAATCGGAACATTTTTCTAAACTCAAATTTCTTTTGGCCAAGCATCAGAATTATTCATACAACCAAACTGTAAGTCATTGATAACAATTCGATAAGAAATGAATAGTCATTTACTTTTGGGGTAATTCTAACCGCGTTTACATTTACAATTTGAAATTTATTACTCACTCACTGTGACTAGCGATCCTACTAATACATCCATCTTCTTGGTGTAGCAGCGCTTGATTTTGGGACTGCTAGTGACTGAGGCTTTAAAGTTATCACTGAAAATTGTTTGCAAGATTGGTTTATTTGCAGTTGACACTGATGCAGAGAGCGATGATGAATTTTATAATAATTTATTGACAATTTAGCTTTGCGGAAAGTAATGTTATGCGGGCAGTCCTTTGACATACAATCGGCACAAAACCAGCTAACTCCCGGCACATCATCATACAGTTTTAAATTGAACAGTCACTCACCATTTTTCGATTAACATTATTATTATTATTAAAGTTGGCCGCTGAACCCAAAGTAGGTTCCGCACTCAATGCCTCACTGGAGCCATTGGGCCACCCGAGAATTCTATCACAAATGCTCTCGGCATCCCGGTTGATGACTTTTCAATAGTTAAGAAACAACAACCGAGCTACTTCGAAAGCCAAACAACTTCAAACAAAGTGAATGCTGGCATCGCTCTTTTCAATGCAGTCGTCACTTAAGGAATCTTGAACAAGCCTTATTCGGTTTAAATGGAGTTTTGAATGGCCGTGACCGATCACAATAGAGATCGAAACTATTAGTTGGTCATTCTTCAAAAAATAAAAGGTATTTTGTTAACTTCAGATTAGGTTCACATGTGAAGATTTCCCTCAATATCACAATGAATTTAATTATTTTCGTGCAGATGTCGCTAATTAATTACATTTTTTACATGTATACAATTTTTTACCGTAATTAATAATTGTTTACATTGTTTACTTAAAAAATGTAAACAATTATTTTTTACGCGAAATGTCGCTTCTGTGATATATTCTGTGGTATAGGTGTCATTACATTATACTGCATGTGTATGATACCATTTTTGTTGTGTGAATTTGATTAGACAACACATTTAGCCAGAATGTATGTCTGCGATCTCTGATTTCGTCATTTTGCTTGCAATTAAAATGAAGTAGGAATTTGAACTGATAAGGTGGTATGCGGGTCAGTTTGGCTTGTTGTTCACTGAGTAATATGTAATTCGGGCGTTAGCTGGTCGTACAGTCCAATCAATTAATCAATCCTTTAAATACAAAATTAGCCAAATTAAATTAAGTATTTAACAACGTTTCTAAATATAAAATAAATTTGTTCCGTATAAATTTATTCAATTTTCCAACACACTGAGCACATTTATCTCTCATTTATCATTTTGAAATTATCTTAATGAATTTTCATTTAAAATTTATTAGAAACAATAAATCAAACAGTAAATTAAATTTCCCATCTAATTGAAAATAATAAATAAATAAACTTATATTATTTAAAAGCAAAAAAAAAACTTTATTCAATTAATAACAACTATAATGTGTTACGATAGGTAGGCAAGCAGTTCTACTCAACTCAGGTGTGAAATTCGATCATATGTCGCATCGCACTATATTTTATAACCAAAACTTTTCAATTAATAAAATTTTTCACACTGTAAATTTAACATTGAGTACGATTGTCTAATTTGACAGATAATTGATTATTATTCAGTTCTTCTCGAGATAGTATGTAACCTATTTATCTTATTACATCAATTAATTATTTTATTTTTACTTTTATATTTTTGCAGTGTGCGCTGGTTTGGTGAAAATTGCACATACGGATACAAAAAAAAACGGTAAGATTTTTATTTTTATCATGAACGGTGGGATGAGGAGGTAATTTTAGAAAAATTTCCAGTACCTAATATATAGATTGGAAAATGTGGTCAAAAGTTTTTATGCTTTTCTATTTGTTGAGATAACTCGGTCAGACATACGAGTACTAATTGAATTTAATTGTTTGGTATGAAATAATTAAAAGTCGAACGTATTGGATTGGGGCGGGCGGAAAATCTGGGAAAATTGGAAACCAGAAATAACTCAATTTTGTTTCTAAATTTATTTGTTATCTACGTACGAGTACAGAATTATTGTTTATATGTAGTTATTTACTTAGAAATCTAGGAGTTGATATAAAACGAGATTTGAGGCCAGTTGTGAAACGAATAATATTTTATGTAAATATTTACGTTAACAGATCACATCAGACATTAGGTCAACAACACATAACATAATATTTGGACAATTTAGCACTCCCCGTACATACGCACGTAGATATATAAATAGCAAGGCTATTAATTACTTAGATCAATAAAAACGAAAGTATAAGTACGTGTAGCAAAAGCATTAAAGCTTCACCACCCCATATCAGTATTTGAACTATAAACAAATTAATTATGAATAGAAATAGTAATTAAATATATAAGATTTTATTTTTTGTAAATACCTATATTATGCTTTTAACTATGAGTATATATCGAAAGGTAATCAAAATTATATTAGCAACACAATATAGGATTTTAACTATATAGTTCTGGTTATATGAATTTTTAATTAATCGGGCGTTTATTACTATTTGTCGAATCGATCGATAAAGCAACCCCCAATTCGAATTATGTGCATAATAAATATAAACCAAACCAAAAGTTAGTGGTTTTGTAAGATAACAATCATCAGTCGTAACACAATAAACGTACATCTTTAAATATTTTATTATGTTCATTAACTATTCCTAATCATTAGAATTTGCCGAATGAACATTGCTGCCGGTTGTTATGCAGAAAATTGATCTTGTAACACAACCACCATGCCAAGTGTTAATTACAATAAAACAGTAATTAGATATGGAAAATAATCTCCTACTCGGTTTTTTTTTTGTTTTAGGGCAGGGGAAGTAGGTAAATTGACCAAATTAGCCCGCCTCAATGAAAACCTGTACTATAATTCGTTACACATTTATTACAATTTATTACAACAAATCCCGATCTTATTACAGTTACCGTTTTCGAGGAACGAGTGGTCGGTTTAGCTTACAATTAAACCTGCACCGCCAAAACTGTAACTTTTGATGTAGCTATGATATCGGGATGATTCTTGAACCAGAATTTATTACAACTTAATTACATTGAAAAAGTTAGTTCAAGACTACCCCTATAACTAGCCTAAGGGTAAATTGCGCCCCAAAACGATTATGTATTTCAAAAACGTCAATTTAACCAAATTTAATAAAAAAAATTACACCAGACTGCCACCAGATTTTAGGAAAAATGTTGCAAGAAGTCTTGTCGAGAGTAGTTAAGCCCTATCCAGATGTGTAATAAATTATTTTTGAGTCAGGTTACACGGAATTTGCTCCGAACGGTAAAGCATTGAAATTTTTAATTTAAGGGTCGATTTTACCACCTTTAATTATTTATTACCCCAGACCGCCACCAGATGTTGAGTCAAATGTTACTACTTGGACATTGCGGTGGGTAGATCAACCTTATCCAGTTGTGTAGTAAATTATTTTTGTTCCAGCATACGCGGAATTGGCTCCCAATGGTAGAGGCTTCAAATAGGTAATTTAAGGGTCGATTTTTCCACAATTAATAATTTATTACATCAGACCGCCAGCAGATAAGGAGTCAAATGTTACTCCTTAAATATTGTTATGGGTAGGTCAACCTTGTCCAGTTGTGTTATAAATAACTTGTGTGTCACGATACGCGGAATTGGCTCCCAAAGATATAGGCTTCAAATTGGTGATTAAGGGTTGAATTTACCACCTTTAATAATTTATTACACCAGACCGCCACCAGATATTGAGCCAAATGTTACTCCTTGGACATTGTGGTGGCCAAGTCAACCTTATCCAGTTGTGTAACAAATTTTTTTTTGTGGCAGGATACGCGGAATTGGTCCCCAATGGTAGAGGCTTCAAATAGGTAATTTAAGGGTCGAATTTACCACCTTTAATAATTTATTACACCTGACCGCCACCAGATGTTGAGTCAAATGTTACTACTTGGACATTGCGGTGGGTAGGTCAACCTTATCCAGTTGTGTAGTAAATTATTTTTGTGGCTCCCAACGGTAGAGGCTTCAAATAGGTAATTTAAGGGTCGATTTTTCCACAATTAATAATTTATTACATCAGACCGCCAGCAGATAAGGAGTCAAATGTTACTCCTTAAATATTGTTATGGGTAGGTCAACCTTGTCCAGTTGTGTTATAAATAACTTGTATGTCACGATACGCGGAATTGGCTCCCAAAGATATAGGCTTCAAACTGGTGATTAAGGGTTGATTTTACCACCTTTAATAATTTATTACACCAGACCGCAACCAGATATTGAGTCAAATGTTACTCCTTGAACATTGTGGAGGGCAGGTCAACCTTACCCAGTTGTGTAATAAATTATTTTTGTTCCAGCATACGCGGAATTGGCTCCCAATTGTAGAGGCTTCAAATAGGTAATTTAAGGGTCGATTTTACCACCTTTAATAATTTATTACACCAGACCGCCACCAGGAATGGTATCTAATAATACTCTGTGCTCGTTGCTAAGGGTACGTCAACCTTATACAGATATTTAATAAAATATTTTTGTGTCAGGATACGCGGAGTTGGCTCCCAACGGCAGAGGCTTCAAATAGGTAATATAAGGGTCGATTTTGCCACATTTAATAATTTATTACACCAGACCGCCACCAGATATTGAGCCAAATGTTACTCCTTGGACATTGTGGTGGGCAAGTCAACCTTATCCAGTTGTGTAACCAATTATTTTTGTGTCAGGATACGCGGAATTGGTCCCCAATGGTAGAGGCTTCAAATAGGTAATTTAAGGGTCGATTTTACCACCTTTAATTATTTATTACACCAGACCGCCACCAGGAATGGTATCTAATAATACTCTGTGCTCGTTGCTAAGGGTACGTCAACTTTATACAGATGTTTAATAAAATATTTTTGTGTCAGGATACGCGGAGTTGGCTCCCAACGGCAGAGGCTTCAAATAGGTAATATAAGGGTCGATTTTGCCACATTTAATAATTTATTACAACAGACCGCCACCAGATATTGAGTCAAATGTTACTACTTGGACATTGCAGTGGGTAGGTCAACCTTATCCAGTTGTGTAGTAAATTATTTTTGTGTCAGGATACGCGGAATTGGCTGCCAACGGTAGAGGCTTCAAATAGGTAATGTAAGGGTCGATTCTACCACAATTAATAATTTATTACATCAGACCGCCAGCAGATATGGAGTCAAACGTTACTCCTTAAACATTGTTATGGGTAGGTCAACCTTGTCCAGTTGTGTAATAAATAACTTGTGTGTCACGATACGCGGAGTTGGCTCCCAACGGCAGAGGCTTCAAATAGGTAATATAAGGGTCGATTTTACCACATTTAATAATTTATTACAACAGACCGCCACCAGATATTGAGTCAAATGTTACTCCTTGGACATTGTGGTGGGCAGGTCAACCTTATCCAGTTGTGTAATAAATTATTTTTGTTCCAGGATACGCGGAATTCGCTCCCAATGGTAGAGGCTTCAAATAGGTAATTTAAAGGTCGATTTTACCACATTTAATAATTTATTACACCAGACCACCACCAGATACGGGGCCTAATGTTACACTGTGATCGTTGTAAAGGGTAGGTCAACCTTATACAGGTGTGTAATAAATTATTTTTGAGTCAGGTTACACGGAATTTGCTCCGAACGGTAAAGCTTTGAAACTTTTAATTTACAGGTCGATTTTACCACCTTTAATAATTTATTACACCAGACCGCCACCAGTTATTGAGTCAAATGTTACTCATTGGATATAACGGTGGGTAGGTCATCCTTATCCAGTTGTGTAGTAAATTATTTTTGTGTCAGGATACGCGGAATTGGCTCCCAATGTACCAAATCAAGAAATGTTTTATTTACTATTATTTGAAATTCTAATAGTTTTGGCGTAAAATAAAGTTATAGCAATTAATTAATATTTAAAAGACACTAACATACATTTGGCCACATTTTGAATAAGCTACTTCCGTTAAAAACGGCCATCCCACCAAATGAGAAAAATAAAGTGAGATCACAATATTGAAAATCGTAATGCAAGATTTGGTCCGATATTTAGCTATAAAAGCAATTACATTTGAGTCCACATTTCATATAGTTCTGAAATTCCTTTCCACATAGAACAAAATTAAAGGATTTTTTTTTAAAATTATTAAAGTATAAACCAAATAGTTCCTATTGTGTGAGAAGTGTAAGTGAAAGTGAGGTGTATAAATTAAACCAAAAATACGTTTTTTGAAAAACATTAAAGGATGAATGGCGACGAGGAATTAAGAGGTCGTCCACTTCTTATTCAAGAAGTAACGTTCGTAAGTATTATTTTATCCTACAAGAATCGCATTTTGGAAAATCAAAAAATTATTAGAAGAAATGATCCTGTGTGGCATGATGTATCATTAGACATCAGTAAAAGATACCAAAAAACATATAAAGGCACATCTTTATACGTCATGGTGTCTAAAAACAAACACAAAATTCGGGATAGTCTTTTGGGCATAGAAGAAAGAACAGACGAAAGTGAACAAATTATAAGTTAAGCTCAGGATGACTCCACTGGCAGTTACGATGCAAATAAATCTGGCGAATCAATTTTACCAGAACATACTACTTTCGAATTTATCATATCAAAAACGAATTTCGAAAACATCGTTGAAAAAAAGTATTACGCTAGAAATACGTACAAGGGCCGAATAAAGCATCAAATTCATACAAATAAATTTATAGAAATGACGTCATAATCTTGTGCCTTTATGGTTGACCATGCTTTGGTCAATATGAACTTTGAAGGAAAATATAGAGGTATGCAATATAATATTATATATCTAAATAAAAATTTTGAATTTGCAAAATAAAACGGGCTTTATAAATATATTCACCATTAAGTTAAAATAAAGCTTCTGCTATTTTTTGATAGGCGGCGGCAAATTACATGCGTTACTAATTTTAATTTTAGGTGTATTTTTGGCACGATTACAACAACAATTCCATTTGGCTAAAGCAAAACTTGGTAAACTAATGCTTTAGCCAATAGAATTGTTGTTGTAATCGTGTGAAAGAAATTCCCTTTTTGTTTTATGTTGCCTCTATTACTTCGTAGATGGCATTGTGTTAAGGTTATACTTATAAACCTGAAATAATATTTTACGTTTAAATTAAATGTTTAAATCGAATTAAGCAAACATAAATCATCATTAATATTATTTTTAAATTATAATTAACGAATAATTTTAACCACATTTTGAAATAGATTATAACAGACGATTATGTTGATGCACTTATAAATAATTTTCAATTTGCTTTTAAGGTCATTGAAAATGTGGAAGCGTTATAAAATGCTACATATCCCCATTTTTGAAAACGGGCGATAAATGTGGATGGAATATGGAATTAATGTGGATAAATTCTCACCTAGTGAAAATAACAATATAATCAGGTGAAATTCATATGGATTCCAATTTTATATTTATATTTAAAACTTTTAAATTTAAGGTTTCAAACTGGTTAGTTTAACTTGATAAGCAAGTGGGTTTCAGGTTAAATTAATTTTGATTTGATAGTGTAACATATTGATTCCATTATTATTTCCAATTTAATTTCATGTATACAAATCACGTTATTTTGATATGTACAAGCAATTTGTATCTGAATATTTAAGGTTGCTTTCCAATTTGAAGTTCCGATAAGAATGATAAATCACTCTTACAAATAAAAGATAAATGTTTTATTAAAAATATTGCATTTTTATTATTATAATTCATACAGAAAATAAACTTAAATTAATAAATTTTATTTTATAAAATTATTTATTATATACTAAAACAATAACTTAAATATTATTTCAAAATTGTTACACTATATATATATATATATATATATATATATATATATATATATATATATATATATATATATATATATATATATATATATATATATATATATATATATTTATATATATATTTATATATATATATATATATATATATATATATATATATAAGGTAAATTATTATAGATAGGTAGTTCTTACAGCTCTTCTACCATCATTTAAAAAATAAACATGAAATGGAGCGGGTTTTAACTCATCGATACCTTTGACATAATAAATATCACAAACAGTAACAATGTGTGATAAAAGCGTTTTATCGAAGTATAACACGTTACATTTATTTAAAATGAAATAAATAATATTCTCCTTTTCAATAATAATGCGTTTTATTTCATAAATCTCCTTGGGGCTTTCATTTATAGCGGGTGACACAAAAAACCCTTCCTTAAATAAATTACATTTAAATTCAATTTGTTTTGAAATAACTACTTGGGATAAATTTAATTCTATTGAATTCATTAAATTATTGCTAAATTCAAACATAAGATTGGATATTTCAAAAAATTTTACAGAAAGGTTTTCACAAAAAAATTTTTTATTTAATAATGAATTAGAAAATTTTAGCGACGCTTTAATGGCTAGAGTTTTTGGAATATTTAATCGAGAAGATATTGCATGGGCGTACACTTTATATTCTTTATGTTGAGCTTCTAAACGAAAGCTCCACATTTGTCTCACAGGACCACACATTTTTATAGCTGTCGCATAATGGACAAGAAAATGGTGTTTCGGCTTTAAAGAGTCCTTAAATATTTCTTGATATAGTACGTTATGAGGTGTAACTAATTTATCAAGTTTTAATGATTATTTAATTCGTGCAAAAAAACAATATCAACTATGTGTAAAAGTGAAAGTAAAAAGACCAAACATTTTCATTTTTATCAATTAAGTCACCAATTAGTAATGGGAAATAAATTATAAAAGTCATCATTTCCCTTGCACTCATTCTAAGATTTCCACTTTTAATGTGTTGTATTTGTATTGGAGGTGATAAATTACCAATCTCCAGTTCCCCATAATTAAACATTTGTTTGCGATAGTTTAACGTGTCTAATGATATTATCTTCTTTTCTATAATATAGTAACGAAGTATATGACATATATCATATTTGCATACCCCCTCAAAAAGATCGTACATTATGTCAAACGAAAAATTATCAAGAACATTCAAATTCGGGATATCGTTAAAAACACAAATTTCATTTATTCCGTAGGTTTTGTTTTGCACATAACTGTTATAACGTTCTTTCGATCTCAAAGAATTAGAATATTCTTGCAAATCAGTGCGGGTTTCTAATTTTGATCTTAAACAAGTCCGACAAAAATAATTACTGTTAAAACTATAGTTATATCCCAATATACTATTTAACCCCAAATCATCCCCAAGAATTTGGCTTAAAACAAAATAAACTTGAATCTGGCCATTTGTTGTGGAAAGCTTTATGCCGTTCTCTTGCAAACTTTTCAACTGTTGAATAAGAGGATAAAAAACTTTACTATTTCCATGCTCTGATTTATCTTTAGTTTTGAACATTGCAGCTAAAAATATATTGTCTAATTTTGGTAAATGATGAGAGGGTATGGTGGGAAATTGATAATAAACGGCACCAATTGAATGAACGCCTGAATGAGATCCAAGGGGTTATTGACTTCGAAGTCATCAAAATATAATCTATAAGGAATCACTAGTTTATTTGAAAAGTTAGCCATTCTAGATTTCCATACAGATCCATTTATTATATTTTTATAGATGCCATCCGGAAGTCGATTTAAGTTTTCTTGATATTCTAAAGTTTCTTGTAAAATATTTTGAGTTTCAAAATATTTTCGAAATTGAAACGCCAAAGGCATAACAATGCCGCAATCACTAGAAGGTGCAAGTACTGGGGTATGATTTAAAATAATTTCGGCTACTTCGTTATTTATGGAAAAACTGATTGGATTTTGAAATAAATCAAGTTCAGTTAGTTTATTGAATAGTTTATACTCTGTCTTTATCTGTTCAAATGGGTTACTTAAATCTTTAATTATGTTTGCTGTAGTTTGGAAATGCTCTGTACTAACTAAGGGAAGTATTTTTGACTGAAATGAACTGATAATTGGTGTAATTATATCACGTACTACACTATTTTGAATATCGATTATATTTTGCCGGTTAATATTATTTTGGTTATGTAATTTCAGAACGAATGACGATGCGTTATTTAAAGAAAAGTGTGCTGTTATTGAATCAGAGCTACTTTGTTTTGTTTCGAATTGCACTGAATCTTGTAAATATTCTGTAATGCAATTAGTATTGTCTACAAGCAGGGATGTGATATTCTATTTGACCTATATTTTGAGTGTTTGCTTGTTTTCATGTAAATTTTTTAAATGACGTTGGAATGAATAGCTTGTTTGAAAAATTTGATGACAGTTTTTTTGCATACACTGAAACCGACCGCATCGAGATAAACAGTGGTCATTTAGTAAATGTTTTATTAAAATATTTCGGGATAAATGGACAGTTCTACAAATATAACATACAAACATGATTACGAATTAAGCTTTGTTATTAAATTAGATATATTCGAATTCTGTTGATCGTAAACTGTTGCAATATCAAACAAATATTTCTGAATAAAAACCCAAACCGTCTGGCTCTGTTTCGGATATTCCAAATTAAGGACGTAAAAATTTTTAAAACAAATGTCTAAACTCTTGAGAAATGAATCAAACTTAAAAGTATAGCTAGCAAATTTAACATAAAAATTTACAAAATCGTTGATTTCTTTACCTTCCACAAAGATGATTGGCTGCAACTTTAGTCCGTTAACTAACATTTTCAATGATTCTTCAATGATTCTTCAATGATTCTTCTTTATGATATAAATCACTTATATTTGTAATATGTGCAATACATGATTCTTGACTATCACTAATTGATGGTTGGATTATTCTTTTCATCGATGTAATTTTAGTTGGCTTCAAAATGGCGTGCAGCATTAAAAATAAAATACAGTCCCTGGAATCTTTAAATATCAAATTATAATTTTTTTTTATGCGTTTACATACTTTCGTTGATGTTGTCATCGAGTTTCCTTAAAATTTGTATGTTATGCTTGTCTTTTACCAAATTCTTCGCGATGTCCAAAAATTTTCTATGAAAAAATTCCCATTTTTTAAATAAAGCGTCTTCTTTTTCCGAAAATATATTGGAAAAGTCAATGTTTATCTGTAAATAATCACAAATATTTAACGCGTTTTTGAATAAAATTATATTTCAGCAAAATAATTTGTATTATGCCGCAGAACTCGGATGGGTTCGGAAATAAAATCAATAGCAAAGAAATAGTTTTAAACTTTATCTGAAATACATACGAGTTTGGGCTGACCATCAAAATTTGTTTCATTAAAAAAATATTATGATCCAAATTTTAAATACGAAGCACAAATAATCTTGCTAAACACTCAATTACATTTCAACGTTCTGATTTGAATTAGAGATTGTGATTTGATTAATTTCAACAAGTATCACTCAATAAAATGAACATTTCGGATTACTTGTGCTCGGCATGCTAATGGTACTTCATGTTAACATTTATTTAGTTAGTGTTAGTGCTACAACCACTAAGATAAATTAAACTTTTTTATTCTACATAGACATACCAAAGTGTGGCCTAATGAATGCCTGTATTGTGGAAAAATTTGAAAAATATTTTCCATTGTGGTTGCTTTACATTGAAGTTTAATTTTTCTGTAGCTTGTAGTTAGATGCCAGTGTTCCAATACTGAACTCCATGGTTCGTTGTTATGTTTTAACCACAGAAGGGAATCTTGACAGTCAACAGGATCAAACTAACCTTACCTGTTGCTTCTTGATTATAATCTTTGGATTTAGTTTTCCTACACGGGATAAAAACTCCTTTTGATCGTAAAGATTGGGCCACATTTGAAGCTCGGTCGTAAAGCTTTCCTTTAGGATTTTTTCCTTTGTTGGCCGGAATAAAGTAATATTCCTATTTTTGAAATTTTATTATTAATTTGATAATATTGAAACATAAAACATAATGATTTTTATTTATTTCTAATTGTTGTTTTACTTACTTTCGGTTCATTATGAAAGATATCAAATATTTGATGATTATATTCCGAAACGTCTTTAACTGTCATTCTGAGGTTTTTATCAGAAAATTCCTGCACAATAAACTCTGTTAATTTTTTTTATAAAACTCGGGAAGCGGATTTGCATTCATTGTAAGGATCTTTTTTTCGGTACTAGAATTTTGTAGAATGCTTTTTAAATCACCCGGCTTGGAAATATCTGTTGATTCAAAATTCGGAGTCACTTTTTCAAACTGATTATTTTTTTCCATGCATTTTTCTATAACCGAATTCATTGAAAGGGTATCATGGCTGCAAGTCCCGTGAATTGATACTGCATCATATCCCTAATAGATTTAATTATTAAAACCCAAATAATTATAGTTAACGTAAGACTTAAATTAATTAAATTATTTTGTAATTTGCATATTTTCTTACATTTTCTAAACGCCATTTCTCTAACTGCGATCGAAAAAACACCCGGTCTCCGAGTGGTTGGTTCTCAAATAATTCTTTTATTTCTAAATAATTAACCAAGTTTAATATCTCAACTGTAAAACCGTGTAAATATCTTTATCATTTTCATCCATTAATTGTATGAAATTATTGTCAACCGTACACGTTTTCTGTATGGGATTATTAAGAACAATAAATTCATTCAATATTCCACCGGTATGAGGGTTAGAATTACATGTCTCATCTAAAAATATAATTTTCTCCAGTTCACTTTCCACATTTACACTATATTGAGAAGCAATTTGTTTTTCGGTTAGTTCACTATTATTCCTATTGAATTTATATAAAATAACGCACAAAACTACTTAAAGAATTTCATTTTTTTAATAAAACCAAAATTTGCACTTTGAACACTACAGGTTAAATTTCTAGATCAAACTGCAGAAAATTTCTGCTTAGCATTACAGCATTACAAAATAACGGATCAATTGCAAGCAATATGTGAAACATATAATTTCTATTTGATCACAGCTTAAAACAATGTGGATTAACGTTATTTCTATCTGAAAATACTGTCAAACCTGCTTTTGTGCGCCCTTTTTAGTGCGATTTTATTTATGTATGCGATATGAAAATAATTTATTTAGTACAATCAATTTACGTCGGTTCAAAATTTCAATAAAATTAGAACATAATTCACATTCAATTATGTTATGTAATCTTGTTATGTGTAATCTAATCTAGCTTGCTTCTTTTGCTAATTTGTTTAGCCTGGTTAAGACAGCTAATTTTATTAGAAAAATCTTGTTTTTGTAATGCCTTAAGAATTGTGGTTTCCGCATCCCGAAGTTCTATACCTGTTAGCTGCTTATGATTATTGCTGCCATGCTTGGCATTGTTCATGAATCGTTTACAGTACGCAACTATGTGTTTTAATCTGTTGTAATTTGAACATCGCTCAAATAATTCATTCAATACGTGCTTTTCTCTGCTTATGGTCATTAGTTTTGAAGTTTTCTCTTCTAATTCTTCACGATGATGTGTATAAGTACGTGAAGAACTGTTGACTTCCTTCCAACTAGTTATATTTTGTCGCAGAAAGTCCAGTCCTTCCCACCATAATTTGTTGTTTGCTAGTGCGGATGGTCCAAAAAATAAGTGCAGATCGATGCCCTACCATATAGAGTATATGGCATCACCTGTTTTAGAAAACTTTAGCATCCATGTTTATATATATAGCAGGTGTTTATGTAACCATGAGTAACTTTCTAATAATAACTTTCAGGGCCTCAGAAAGTTTCAACAAAAAAGCCCGAAATAAACCAAATTATTTTATAATACGCAATCTTTTTTTTTTTTCAAATCATAATTGTCGATTTATTTCTTAAATAAATAAATAAATTTGTTGTTAAATGTCTGTTTATCTATATGCAACTTCGATTTAAGTGGATTAAACCAAAACAAGATTACCGACAAGCCATGTCACCGTAAACAATCTATTTTGGATGCTGTGTGTGTTGTACCGCAAAAAATAACGAATTCGATTTTTATCGTAACAAAACCATCAGCAAACATCCACCACGTCGGTGCTGTTACGTTTTTATAGACATCCGACGTGCAATGTAATGCCATATTGCATGCAGTACAGACTATTCATGTATTCTCCCAAATTTGTACGTACTCCCACTTGCTTTTTATCGTCATATACCATTGCGGAAGTATAAAAATGTACTCGTCGTAGTAATAACTAACAAACTATCGAATGCAACAATATTAGTTCTTTTTTTTTGTTGCTAGACGAGCATTTTCAACTTGTTCGAATTAAATTTGGGTAGAAATTTTATCAAAAAAAAAAAAAAATATTTCGGGAGGGTGAGTTCATTATGAAAATATACCGAGCTTTTTTCATTCGAGTATAATGTAGTAGATGCAGGCAGCACACTCAACAACACAAAATAAAATATAAAATCGATATTTTGATTTGATTTTGGTTTTCCAATTTTATCCAACTTTTATTTTTTATCTTAAATTTTTCGCTCGATGTTGGTTGCTATTGGGGTTTTCTATTCGTTTCGTATAATGTTGCAAAATAATTCTTTTTAATAATTTATATATTGAAATGAAAAGTGAAATAGTCGTTTGGTTGTATGCGGGGCAAAAAAAAATAGGAGAAAATGGTTGGGAATAATCTATTAAGCTGAAATAAATGAATAAATATAATTCGACAAGTTTTTTGTGTTCGATGCGATTATACCAGAGATTAGTCATTAGAAGCAAATACTAATTAAAATATGATTTTGTGGGATGATGCTACGATGCGATTTGTTGCATTAGTAATTTTTATAACATAATTATGCTTAATAAAGCTTATGTTGCGCTTTTTTATAGTTGAATTATACTTTCACCATTGATAAGCGATTTTTGATCGTGTTGTCTATTTGATACATTTGCAATATGTGAAACAGTTTGTGTACAATATTTTGGAGGCCTTAATTGCAATCTTCATTGTAATTTTAATATTTCACAAGGTGTGTCTCAAGTTTGCCCTAAAACCACCAAAAACGAATTAAAACAGTTGTAGGGATCCTATCCGGATTCTGAATAGTTGATAATTAATTTATCCAAGTTCCGAGTTATACACCTTTCTTTAAAAATGAACTTGGAAAGAACAAGGCGATGATCACTGATACCGACCTATGGATTAAATCGTAAAAAAAAAATTAAATCGTGCACCCAATGACATTATATATCGCCAAGAGCACCGCACATGGGTGGACTATGGGAAGCGGCAGTTAAATCCGTCAAGTATCACCTACGTAGAATAATTGAAGAACAACATCTAACGTTTAAAGAGATGACAACGATTGTTTGTCAAATAAAAACATGTCTCAACTCACGTCCTCGTCTCTCACTTTCATCAGATCCCAATGACTTCACAACTTTAACACCGAGGCATTTCGTTATAGGTGAACCACTGCGAACGATGCCAGAACCAAGCCACTCAAATCAAAACATTAGCAATTTAGCACGATGGAGACTTCTGTAGAAAATAGTGCAAGGATTCTGGAAGATCTGGCTGTCCGAATATATACTATCGTTATAGAAGCGAAACAAATGGAACAAACCAGACCGAAATATAGCAAAAGAAGAGCTAGATCAATCCTCTTCCTTTTGAGGACGATGAAGCCAACGATCACGCAAAACAGCATAAGCGAGTGACAAGTGCAAGCACCAAGTTCAAGGTGCTACTTTATAATATCGCATTAATCTGTGCATTAGGACTAGGTAGGAGAAACACCAACAAGATATAATATATCGAGATTCTCCTCTCATCCCGGGACCTACTTTAATAAAATTGGTCAAGCAAGGTTAATCAACGGGGAATGGAGGATTATAACCTATTATAACCTCACTTCCAATTGGGCGGAACTAAGTCACTTTGGGAACGCTGCTCGTCAACTAGACAGCTTGTGTTCAAATAAAACGCTTATACAACTAGCACGCATTGATACGTTTAATACTGTGGAGCCACTGTTTCACAGATAAAAACGTAGAATTAAATGAACAAAACGAAGTATTAAACGCCTTAGGCGGAAATAAAATCACCCGCAGAAGCAGAGCGCCCTTCGGTTTTGTAGGTACAATTATCAACGAACTATTCGGGATGCTAGATCAAAGAGATGGAAAACCTACAAGGAAAGCATAGAAAAACTAAATGCTAACCAGCAACACCAAAATGAATTATTGCAAAACCAGACGGCCATATTAGAGTCGACTATCAACGTCATGAAACACACTCATGAGGAAACAACACAGAAATTCGAGGCATTCAATCAGATTCTAACAACCATCCTGTTTCACGAAGAATCTATCTTTCAAACCACAATAATCAGCATCATCACGGAAGTCCATCAAGACACACTCGATCCCTTGATCATACCTCCACATCAACTTCGGGAGCAAGTCAAACAAATTATTCCTAACTTAAAACCAAATCAGACTATGCCATACCGAAGTGAAAATATGGCCGTCATCTATAAAATAGCCACCGTCAAAACCATAAAAATTGAGGCAACAGTTATATTCGAGATAAAAATTCCACTAGTACAGAGGACTCTATACAACATATACCACGCAATGGCAGTCCCAACGATTCATCAGCAAGACTACATATACATCAAGCCATCCTCCGAAGAACTGAATATCAGATACAAGCAGCAGTGAGATGCAACTTTCCCAGGACCGTGCCAACTAGTTGTGAAATCCACGTCCTCACTATGGATTCCGTTACGCCTACACAACGCATGGATCTTTATAATCAAATCCGAGGATATATTTATAACGTGATTTACGAACGTAGCAGCGGAATGATCGAAACAAAAACCACTCTCATCCAAGGAGAGGGAATTCTTACACTAGATCCAAGCTGTGTGCTAAAAGGAGAAACATTCACGTTGACAGGGTACAGAGCATTTAGTAGTAGATAGGAACTCTCGTTCATGACACGATTTAATTTGAGTGATCATATGATGTTAGATCCCACCTTCGGAGCAAATCGGAACTCACAATTTAACTCAGATATCGAAGCCTTTAAGGTATCAGCTACCAAAGTAAACATGCATGACTTTCGTCACTACACAACATCTTACGTCATTATAGGAATATTAGCGATCGCAGTAGCCATCATATATGTGCAGCTCAGAAGAACAACTCAAGTTGCTATATTGCAGATCTACTTCCAGATCCGTAGCCAACTGTAATATTTTTGTAATAAAGTCAGAAGTTATAATAGCTGTAAAGACATCGCTTCTCATTTATTAAAATATATTGTTTTGAATTAGTGGACAAGCTCCGACCCACGGTAGGCGCACTAATCTCATTCCAATACACGGCTACTGATAGCATGGTCTAAACCATTGCGACTATTAGGTCTGATGGCAAAAGTATTGGTGACAATCTTAGCATGACTTAACAAGCAAAAATTGCAATCCGAAACTACGTCTAAGTTTTTGTTAGCTGTGATGTTGAGATCCCCAACAATGATACAATCAGAAGAAGTTTTTTAATTATTTATACGAAATCCAAGAACTCCAGGTGTCAGAACAAGGTGGCCTACAAACTCCACAGATAGTGATTGAATTAAATCCCAATAGGTGCACGCTTATAAATTGAAACGGCAGTGCCATCATTAATATTTGACACAATATAACGTATGTTGTTCCTAACATACTTAGCAATACCACCACCGACTCTATCATCTCTACAAGAAAATATAACCGCATAGCTCGGAAATGTTTTTGTCCAAAAAATTGTGAAATTTACGTACGTAAATCTTTCATACCACAGATACTAAACTGAAGTATACTCAAGAATTCTGCGTCAGAACTAATATCCAGCTTAGGCATATGAAGTTAGCCCAGTTTTTCATCCCAGAAAAAAATTAAATTTCCTTAAACAATACATTTCATCGCATCCCAGTTTTTTGTATTCAAACTTGTATAAGACGGAAATATTTTTAAGTTGAGTAAAAAATAACAAAATAACCATCAATCATATTTCTAGGAAAATGGCACAATTTTCTCATATTCTTATATGGGTCCATACGGAACTTGGTCATTTGTGCCAATAATCTGGGATGGATATTTTGATGTTTTTTACTCAACTTAAAAATATATTCCGTCTTATACAAGTTTAAATAGATACAACTGGGATGAGATGAAATGTATTGTTTAAAGAAATTTAATTTTTTTTCTGGGATGAAAAACTGGGCTAACTTCATATGCCTATCCAGCTTAACGATTGCCTAAAACGAAAATATACAATTGTTGTCAGAATAGCGAAAAATAAAGATTAGCAAACCAAAAAGGTCAGCCAACGTCGAAAATTTTTTAGAATCTTTTATACTTGGTCATTTTTTTGTGAATGCTATGCTTTCAACAATCAATGCGGAAGTTGTAAAACAATCTTCACTGTAAAGGATGAAGCTGCCACTTCTGGTACACAGTTGTCCATCACATTTCGAATGGATCTCCCAATTAATGGAAAAAATTTTAGTATGAAGTTTTATTCCGTGTAGTCATTCCGCCTCGTCTATAGAAATGCCAGATTTGGTGAAATAAAGTGTTTCTATCAAAACTCGTCATTTGCGGTTTAAAATATGATCTGAACAAACGAAAAAGCTCCTATGGAAGCGGTCGCTTACAGTGGAGCGGTCGCCAAAAATTACTGGGATCTCTCACTCATTATGATTATTCCGCAATCTGTAAGCGGGTTTGAACAGGTTAGTCCGCGATTGTGTTGGAAGAAATAACTGAAGAACTGAACTGTTTCTAGTCCTATACGCGGGAAAGGCGGAGGTTTTAATGTTAAAATTTATTGATTTGTTCAGAAGTAACTCAAGATATGCACGTCTCCTGTTTTCTAGGCTAACCATACTAAATATTTTCAACCTAGTGCCGCAAATAATTTTGCACGTATACGGGATAAATTTATATTCCAAAAATCTAGTAAACTTGTTTGGGATTCGTTCGAGTTGCACACTCGACAACACTTCTAATTCGACATTTCAAAAGTGTTATGAATACCGCTGGATCACGAAAATCCTTACCGATACGAAAAATACAGTCGAGAATTTTGTTCGCTTAAGAAAAGTATGATCAATGTGTTTTTCAAATGGTAATTTTAGGAGCGGACGCGGTTCTCCACGGGTTTTAAGCAATATTGAAGATGATAGATAGTGGGTCGGCTAGTACAGTTGAAAGAGACTGAACAATAAAATAGTAAAATAAGTTATCTAGGTCCGAGCCTTTGTTAACATATAATGAGCTTAGAGCAACTCAAACATTTTCCGATGAAAAATACATGATCCCAGTTAACGGTGTATCAGATCTGTGTATGCGTCAGGGGAACGGTTCGTCGTGGAGGGACTGGCTATAAAAGTGGAATTGAAGTAATCAGCAAAAAGCTTGCAAATTATATTACTATCATGGGATTCAGTGGTTCCTAACATCATCGTCTCAGGACAACATGATTTTCAAGACTTTTGAAGCTTGTAAAAATGTCCATAGTAGGATACGTAATAGAATTACGTTTTAATTTTTGTTCAGTTTTTTATATTTATTTCAGTTCAGTTGCCAATTTAAATAAGCCATTTTGTTTTATAGTTTTAGTTTCCTAGTATCTACCTAGTGTGGTGTATAGAATGTGAGCATCGCAAATATTTCAATCCAGTTAAACTTAGCAAGTTGCTCTCGGACACGTTCATAATTTAAATTTTTAACGAGAGGTTAATAAGACTAAGAACAACCGGAGGATGATAAGTGTCCACCTTTGAGAGATGATCCCGACCACGAGTAACCTAGTTTAACCATTGCACAAATTGGAGGATATGAGGTCTAACAATCTATTGTAACAATTAATTTCAAATGGTTATGTTGATATAGCTTGACAGTCGTAACTTTTTATTTTGCCCGGTCACCACTGGTAATCGAACGCGGGACCTTCGAATAACAGAGCAAACTTCTACTTACACTGCTATCGAGAGCTTTAATAAGATACTGACATAGCTGAAGAGAACTAAAATGTTATAATTAGCCGATTAACATTGCAAAAGATTAGACAGGTGATCGCAAAAAGATATAAAGTTGTTGAATTTGGTGTATCGCGTTACGTAAACTAATATTTAGCCAAATATCATCAAAGAACGAGTTAAAACCACTGAGATCACACTAACAATAAACATTTTCTTAATAGTAATTAGCGAACCTAAAAATAATTAATTAATTGTTGCATAATCTGTTAGTTCTTAACCGTTTTTCTCGTAAATGATCTACTTTTCAAAATACATGCAAAAAACGGAAAAGCTCATTTTGAAGCTGTTACTTCCAGTGGATAAACGAAATATCTCCTATAGAAGCCGTGATTTCCGGTGGACCGATTTCGGCCAAAGTTCACTGGGACCTCCTAATTTGTGGAGAAAGCTTTGTGTGAAATTTTATCCCAATCAATCAATTCGTCTGGACAATACAAGGCCGAATTTAAGTTAAAAACTGTTTTTTGTCAAAAAAGTCATTTCCACTTAAACATAGGAAAAATGATCTGGACCGGTATTATTGCAAAATTAATTCAGAGTCTCTTATTTCATAATCAATTTTCTCAAAATTGATATTTTTTTTTAAATATTTGCAAAACACGAAAAAAGCTCCTGTGGAAGCTGCCACTTTCGGTTAATCAATCTGGTCAAAAATTACTCTTTCGAAACTTTTGAAAAAAAAAGCTAAAATACATTTTTCGTTCTGTCTGGGGTGTACACAATTTGGGTTTTTTTTTTTTGGAACGTATTTCACACAGATGGAATCCACACAGATTGGACGTTACAGAATGATTCACTTTGCTTGCCTTTAAATTGAGCTCGATTGCCTACTCGGTTAAGGATCAGATATATCGTTCCTCATCATAATTAGTGAGAGTTATGATGAGGAAGGATATATATACCAATTTTTGCATTCTCTTAGATCACTTTTCTTGAGAATCGTTATAGTTAAGCCTTCTTTTTATTTTCGCGGTATTCTACTAGAATTCCACACTACTGTTATTACTTGTTATTCTTCATTATAGCAATGACACTGCTAACTTCCCGCTTTGCTGGACTTACAGCTCCGTTGTTGAAAGAATGTTAACAGTTTTGTTATTTTGGATTAATGAATGATTGGTCCAGTGAGTCCTAGTCAACTCCCTGGGCTTCTGAGTATGGTATACTGGCACATCGAGGGGAGGGGTTTTGTTCCATTTCATTATTCACTCCGATTGTTCCCAAGTAGTTACCCAAAGTTGAACTAAACTAATGCTTGCTTGACTTTGGTGATGTAATTATTGTTGTCTTATTCATCTCTGTCACTCGCCTCCATTTCAAGTAAAATAACTCCAGTGAAAAAGGACCGGGAAAAACAAACGTCAATTAAAACTGTAAAATCAATCCAAAAACTCATATATTCTACCCCATACCGACATTTTATTTGATCTCATTAATTTTCGAATTCCTTTTCGTATGAAAGTTAAGGGAGCTAGCAGTGAATGCTAAAGAAATGCCAACTATTAAAAATGTAATTTATTTTATTAAACTTGGATTTACAAAATAATTTAATTGTATTCCACGAACCTCAGGCAAACCCCAATTTTAATTGGGAAACTATATATAAGATGTCGATTTCGCACAGAAAAACAAAGGAAAAACGACAAAAAAGCATTAATCTTCATTGTCCACGATTTGTCTACATACTGTACCAATTCTCGACAATGTTTACTCAAAAATCAATTGTCTGCGCTATTTTCGACACCAACATGTAAACAATTCGGAAATACGCATGGACTCATAATATTGGCGGTAAGTGGCGCCATTTATAATAGTGTACCAAAACAATTGAAAGTTTAGGTGAATAAGAAAATTTCGAAAATTCAAGACAGGTCTAAGCCGAATAATCTATTAAATTTTACCGTAAAAACTTGTAAACTAAAGTTTTAATTTGAAATAGCGAAGGCAGATGACGCTGGTGGCTTTAAATCTATTAGTATTTCTGTTTTTTCAGGTGGCAGTTGACACTTTGACAGTTTCAAAATCAACTTTTTAACTGTTAGTTGAGTTCGACTATTTTTTCGAAAAAAAATCACTAAAATGTTACATCGTCAGTTACCCATTTGTCCAGTACAAATTTGTCCATAAAAAACATATTTTTTTTTTTTTTTGCAAAAACTCTTCTATATTATTTCCTTTTTAATTACAATCTTGTCGAATAAGCAATTTTATTCTAACTTAAATTACTACATATTTCTGAAATTATAGAGTTCACCCATCGATGTACTCCTTAGCTTTGATATTCGTTATTTGATCGCGCTTTTGTTGTGCGCTAGACAAAAATTTAGTTTAGCTCATTTTACCCTAACTCAAAAGGCTTTACTCTTTTGAGCCTTCTAACTAAATTCTTATTATCCAGTAACTGGATGGCCTCTATGTTGGCGTTCGTAAATAGCTGAATCCCATATTTATAATTTGTCGTGTAAGGGGCCAATGCAATTGAGTTGTGGCACTAACAGTGAACACCTGTGCCAAAAGCCAGGCTATATTTTACGTAGCATCATACACAACTCAAATTCATTGGCTCCATAAAATATGGCCTGATTTTTGTAACAGGTGTTCACTGTTAGTCTCACAACTCAAATTCATTGGCCCCTAACACGACAAATTATAAATGTGGGATCCAGCTAATTACGAGTCTGTCTAACTTCCCCCAATACAAATTACCACTGAACATGCGTCCAGTTTTTAATTTATTTCACTATGATGCTACATAAAGTATGGCCTGATTTTTGGCACAGGTATTCACTGTTAGTGCCACAACTCAAATTCATTGGCCTCTAACACGACAAAATATAAATATGGGATCCAGCTATTTACGAATTGGTCTAACTTCACCCAGTTCATATGACCTTTAAACATTCGAACTATGTGATATTGATTATTCAAATTTTTTTCGGCGAAAATTTACTGTTAACTTCAATAACATGTAATTTTCGGCTAATATCAACAGAATTTTGTACTACCACCTGATACGAAATATGTCGGTAATTTTTTTCGGCTGAAATTTTCGGCTAACTTCAGTAGGATTTTTAATATTTGACATAACATATTGTATTTCGGCTGAGATAGCAAAGACACTATCTGCATTATCGATTTTTTTACTTTCGGCTGGAAAGTATCGGCTAACTATAACAGGGTAAAAACTAAAAGTGTTTTATTTGGGGTGAGTTGTTGTTATTTGCGTTAACCTATTGACGGTCGGAGTTATTTTTTTTGACGACCGGTTTGGTAAACGGAGTGGTGGGATCTTAAATCGTATTACCACATTAGCGGTTCATACGTGACGTCAAAAAAGCCTGTTGATGAATCCTGTGAACGAGTGCACCAACGCAGCAAAATATTTGACTCAATTACCCACGCTGATGGTTAAAGTAGTATCGAGTCCTCGTATAAGTACCAATTCATAATAAACGAGTGCACCAACGCAACAGAATATTCCACGCCATTAACCACGCTGATGGTTAAAACTAGTATCGGGGTACCAACACATCGATTTTTGTTGTCCGAAGTAAGACCAACAAACTCGAGCTGCGTAGTAGCGCACAAAATTGGGCAGAAGATCTTTCACGGGTATGGTACACCACAGTACCGTAAATTACTCGAACGCCATTTTATCGTGTATAGAACACCGAACAATCGCAGCAATACACGTCAACGGAATTAGTGATAATTTGACGCTACATCGGACTTCGGAAGCTCATCAACACTAGCGCTGTCACGGAATCATCAGCATCCATATTCGTAAAGTATTTGCATGTAAATTTTTTTTACTTTGAATTTAAATATTTCTTTAAAAATAAATAAATAATCTTTCAAATATTGTTGCTGGATTCAGTTATATTTCTTGGTTACTATTTTATTTGAGTTCTTCGGAGAGGCGGATTGAGCCCTGTCATATATACCTCGGTGATTTATTTCTAGTTTAAATTCGTAGAGCGTGCATACGAGTGTTATTAAATAAATATTCGTGGGGGCCAGTGGTGTCTGTGAGGTGCTAGAATGCCTTTTATGTAGTAAAGTAATTGTAATTTTTGGCATATGATGGAGCACACTGCTACACATTATAACATGGCTGCTGGCATCGGAGGTTTACCGACCCTCCCGGCCGACGTAGAGCTTCCCGCATTGTGTGCAATTATAGGCAGCAACAACATAGGCCTATATGATGTTATTAGATGTGGCGGTTTTCCTGGTTTGGGAATCATGATAACCTCAGCCACTTTCCTGCAGAATGCAGCGTTCATGATATTAGTTAACTCTACCGTACCTTTTCGCGGTAGCTGCTTTATTATTTCTCCGGTAATCAGATCAAACCCCGGTGCTTTCTTTAAGTTTAAATTGTTCTTAATTTCGTTTGTTACTTCACTAAGGCGATGTAGGTATGACATCTTCGAGAATTTGAAAAAAAAACACATTTTAAACAGACACTATTATCACCTATGTGTTTTGTAAAAATTGAATTATAATTTTAATATTGAAAATTTGAAATTTGAACTGGAAAACTGTGAGATGCTGAACAACCATGGGAAAACAACAAACAACAATCCACATTGTCTACGACTATTCTACATGCTCTACGAATTGTTGACATTGTCTACGCCATGTCAAAAGTTCCAAATTACGCGTATACCACGGCTTTTATTTTAAACTCACCTCTGAGAAATACATTAGCTTCCAGCAATTCTTAAAACGTGGAATAACATAAAAATTTGTTCACCTAAAGACAGGAGTGATTAAATTTCCATAAGCTAACAATTCAAAATTCGTACCGATTTAAACAAACATAAAACTTACATTATTCTTTTAAAATATGCGAACATGAAACTTTTCAATTTGCTTAAAAACTTTTTTCATGAACTTAATATGAGTTGAAAACTACACGTAGGTAGATCCATTACATTTATGTATGTAAACATAACAACTTGTCATAAAAAATTCATTTAAATCAAATTCAATTTTTTATGCTAGTACTCGTACACAGTATGTACGTACTCGTACATACATTGGAGATGTAATACAAATTTTCTCTACATATAATGATTATTATTATTACTACTATTATCGTTATTATTATTATGATTGTGATTATTTTTAGTGTGGTATAAGAATATGTACTAGCCGAGTATATAGTTTAGTATACAGCAGACACCAGACGAGATGAGGTAGGTAGAGGTACATAATATTTTCCTAAAGCACAAAACATAATTTCAATATCATAGAATTGAATAGAAGTCTGTGGGTATTGTTTGTCTGCGCATGGCATACATTAATAGGATAAAACTCATTCAAAACTCCTTAATTTCCTTCAAATGAAAGCAAAGTAAGTACAGGCATTGAATAAAAAAATATTCCGTTGAATTATTCAGTGGAACATCATAATACACGGTTCTGCAAGTGTGTGTGTGTATAAGTATTTTTAATACCCAAAACCACTTAATTTATCTGCGGTGTGTTCGGCATGCACTCACCCAATAATACATTTTCAGCCAAATTTTTTACCTTTTCAATACGGAAACCATGGCGTATATCCCATCATTATTACCACAAATCTCATCTCCCAGTGCGACTTTTACACTCGTTTAACTCAATTTGGTAGAGTACCACGTATAATATACACACACACACACAAAAAAGTTAAACAACTAACAAATATTATACGAGAAACTTTTCTGTACCGGTTTGGCCTGAAGGGGTTAACATATTTAATTTAATAATTCTATAATTTTTTGTTCATTCATTACACACGGTACAGCAGCAGAGTACCGAGTAATATATTATTTGGCCGATGTATGTTCGTATATTTACCTTTCTCGTATACAGAAAATTTAATTCCCATTGTGCTAGTATTGTGTACCGTATATGCATCGTACTTTACTTCCAAAAAATATATATTTTATCATTAAGCTTTATTTAAAAAAAAAATACAAAACAGTGTTTTATGAACAAAAATAAAAGCTCTTAAAACAGCAGATCATTAATCACGCTTAATGGTTACAAATCTAAAATACTTCACTACACTATACAAGATACCAACACGCGGAACAAGAGGGAAGCGAGAATTGGATTCATAGATACAACATAATCATGATTCACACACACACACACACACACACACACACACAGTTCAAATGTCTTAACCTCTTAGTGATTCAATTATTTGTGTTCTTCAGAATCTCTAGCGATGAATAGAGTTTTTTCTGCTTTTTTCTGTTTTCTGTGCTTTACAAAATTTAATCTCATAACGATTATCCAACAAACTGGAAAAATGAAATTGATTATCATTCATTACAAAGTTTTCGTTTTGAGATTTCGTAATCGGTTAGCAAAATGTTCGATTTTGGTTTGTGTAAATTGTATGCTCACTGTTTTTCGCCAAATCGCCATTCTTAACAAGCATTAATCCCACAAGATGCAGCCTTCCCAAATTAACTAAACATTTATGAAGATTTGCCGAAAGTATATTTCCAAAAAGAAGCAAACGGCCTTGCAATAGTCATACCCCAAAGAAAAAGACGCCATCAAAACATTAGCAGTTGGGTCGCGTAACAAAGATGCGTAATTGCATTTCCCACCCAGAAAAGTAATTCTCCTATTTTGTTATGTTGTTTTTGTTTCGCTGGTTGTGTTGCGTGTAGAGAAACGTAACTCCTCCCGCCGAAGAGAAGGCCCTTAGGACTTGGTTCGCATGGCCGGTCGTGGGTTTGATAATTGCGCCTCATCGAATGTTTCGTTACTTCTTGTTAAATTTCAGAATTTCGCCCCGATGTAGTAGGCCACCATTGTGGCGATGATGATTGCGACAAATCCGGTTATGCTGCTATACTTAAAATTGAGTTAGATAAAGTTTTTTCTTGTAATAGTTGAATTTGATCTCTGTTTTTCAGCTTCCAATTCGTCATCTTCGGTATGGACAGCGATGGAATTAGTTGATGACTTTCGACACCGTGATATGGCAATATGATTGTTTCGTCTTTGTTGAAAACACAACATGCAAAAAATCAGTCTGCTCCACATCCGGATACCGTACACTACCGGATATAACTTAATTTTAATATAAACACAGTTGGTACTCATATTTACGTATTTTTGTATTTCTTTGTGTGTGGAAATTGCTTAGGCAGCAGTAAGTTTTATATAAAAAAGAATTTTAATGTAATAAAAAGTTAGAATTAAAAATAATTTACAACCGTATATAGTTCTCAATCTGATTATTTAAACCCCTCCAGTGGTAATTTAAATAATCAGTATTAAACAAAATCAGAGCAAAGGCCTGATTTTTCATTGGTCCTTCGAGCCGAATAGCTCGGCGTACACACTCAACAACACATTAAAGTGTACAACAACAAAGTATACAAAAGTAATTAACGTCCGCACAGAAAATTCTTTCGGCAAAACAACAAGAAAGATATGGAAGAATTACTACGCAAGCAGCAAGAAAATGCAGACAAAACAATTGTCTTGCATCGCAACTACAACAAGGATGGCGATATACGTAAAACCAAATCGTACTTATAAGGTCGCATACAGAACGTTAAGTCACTATACAAAGATTATGTGGCAATAGACGACCAAATTAGAGCAGCAACCCAGCCACTGGAATCAACTCATTCGTATTGGGGTTCCAGAAGACAACTGGTGGAGAGGTACGATCTATTCCTAGAGGATATGCGCCAACGGTTGAATAAGGGACCGCCTAGTACTCCGACGATATCAACGCCCGTCCGGTCTCAACCATCATCACTCGTCAGTCATGATTTTAATATTCCAAAAAACAACGAAATGAACTCAAAATCAGGTGAGCAACAACATTCATCAATACCTCTCCAGGATCAGGTGTCAATGGACGATGGAGATGCCAACAATAAGTTATTTAAGAAACAAGACTATTGAGTACTCATTAGACACCGCAGAGTACTCAAAATAATATTTGCAGCTAAAGACCAACCAGTTGCAAAAACACATGTATGTAATCGACCAGCTACACACAGAAATAATGGTAGAAAGCGACGAAGATGAACGAGGAACCTCGTATTTTAAAAAGGACTTCCACGCCACCTTGCAGGCCAAAGTGGAAGCCACGATTATCAGATTACAACAGCTCCAGAGAGGAACATTGACAACAACAGGATGTCCAAAATGCAAATGACCGACCTTGGACGTGCCAAATTTCGCTGGAGATTACGAAAGTTGGAGTTCATTCAACAACATTTCGGATACAGTAAAAGTGTCATATCTTAAGTCCCACTTACAACAAAGTGCAGCGCAATTTATCAGCCACCTAGAACAACAGGCGAAAATTATGAAATGGCTTGGAACCTGCTACAGTCCAGATACAACAACCCACTTCCAACGATAAAAGTTGCAACTACCGGGTCGTTACGAAATCTCCACGACTCCGCGAAGGAAATGTTACACAACATAGAGCGCCTAAATTTTAGCTCTCCATTTGAGTCATTTGTAACATTCATCCTGATCAAAAAATGGACCCAGAATATGCCAAGCTCTACGAATAAACGGTATCCAATCCAAGGGAAATACCAAAAATATCAGTATATTTCGATTTCATGGAGAGAAGGTTCCAGTCACTAGAAGCAATGGGCAGCACAAAAACAGATTCGTGCCGCCACTAAAGCGTATCTATGCCACCACGCTCATCCCCTATTGTTGGGTTAAAACGTGTAAAAAACGTCACGGATTAGAGCAATACGAGCAATTTCCGAAAATTCCAACGTTAGATAGAGCTAAGGCTAATAAATGAATGCAACACAAAAGAGGTCAGTGTAAATCTACAACATGTTTGTTGTGCAATGGACACCATCATACACTTCTGCATTGCAACAACGCAGCGTCTTCGAGTAAGAGTATAAGTCAAACTCTTCTGATTAATCAACAAGGACCTGTGTTATTACCCACCGCCTTAATCAAAGCAACTACAAGCAATGGACAGGTCGCTACTTTAAGGGCCTTGATAGACTCAGGGTCCCAAGCCACCTTAATATCATTAAAGGCCGCTCATCTATTGAATGCAAACTAAAGAAAAACCAACGTGAATACTGCTGGCATAGGTGGGAATCAGGCTGGCGTTTGCAGACACTCCATCTACATCAAGCTAAGCCCAATATTTTCTGAAAATTTTTGTATGCTTGTTGACGCTTTGGTATTCGACAAGCTCACCCAACAGCTTCCCGAAACCAACATTGACAAAAGTAAATGGAAGCATCTGGAAGGAATACAATTAGCCGATCCCCACTACAATCGCTCGCAACCAATTAACTTGGTGATTGGAGCGGATTAATATCCGTTATTGATTACCGACAACATCATAAAGGGCAACCATCATGAGCCCATGGCTCAAAACACTGAATTTGGACGGGTCATAATTGGCAATCTGGGGAACAACGAGCAGCAAACAACAACCTCTATGGTGACAACAAAGGACATCCAAGAACAACTACAATTGTTCTCTTTGAAGAAGAGATAAAAATCGAAAAATCCTTTAAAGAAAATCTGGGGCGCAATCCAGATGGAAGGTACACGGTGAGAATCCCTTTTAAATCAAGCCAGCACATCTTAGGCGAGTCAAGAAAAATGGCCGTAGCCAGATTGCTACAGCTCGAGAGAAAATTTACAAAGAATGCATCATTGAAGCAGATAGATCTAAAGCACATGGAGTTAGTCCGAGGGGAGCCTGAAGAAATCAATGTGAATCAAAGGTATTACATACCACAACATGGTGTGCTCAGGGAAGGCAGTACATCAACCAAACTTCGAGTTGTGTTCGATGCTTCAGCGTAGACCACCACGGGAGTGTCATTAAATGATTTAATGATGACTGGCCCAAAATTGTGCCAAGATCTTGCGGACATCTTGCTCCGATGGCGACGGCATAAATTCATACTGATTGCAGATATCGAGAAAACGTACAGACACGTATGAATTCATGAGGCAGATCGAGATTATCAGAGAATATTATGGAAAGACGATCCCGCTAAACCTACAGATTGAACACGATTACCTATGGAACTACTGCAGCCAGTTTCCTAGCAGAGCCCTCTTACAACTGGCACAATATGGTAGCAGCACTTATCCAACACCATCCAAGATCCTGTCGTCGGATTTTTACGTTGATCACATGCTAACTGGAAGTGATACTAAAGAGGAAGCATTTTCAACTATAAAGGAATTAAGAGAACTCACGGAGGAAGGTGGTTTGACCCTGAGAAAAAGGACTTCCAATTCCAAGGAAATTTTGGAACATATCCTAGGCGAATTACATTATAAAGGCAACGTATAAATCAAACTATCCGACAACTATCCGTATCATCCCTCTACAGATGCGTTTGAGTTCGATGTCTCAAAATTGCAACTATCACATGGTAAACAAACCAAGCGATCATTGTTGTCAGATTCATCCAAATTATCGACCCTATAGGGTTGGCTGTCGCCAATAACCATCACGGCCAAACTAATGATGCAAGAAGCATGGACACTTGGAATAGGATGGGATGATTGCCTACCAGCGACACTAAACGCTAGATGGATGAACTACAAGGAAGAAATGTCTATAATGAAGCAGATAATGGTTCCTCGGTGGATTGACACAACAACAGAATCATCAATTGAGCTGCATGGATTTTCCGACGCATCGAACAACTGACAATATGGACCACATCACAACACACCTACTCACACCAAAGACACGAGTCGCTCGTATCAAAACTAAATTATCAATCCCACGTCTGGAGCTAAACGCAGCCTTGCTACTAGCGAATCTCATAAGCCATACTCAATGTGTATGTATTACATTATGCTGGATTAGCGGGGAGTCAAACCGATTTAAAACGTTTGTGGCCAATAGGATTTCTGCAATAAAAAGTATGGTGCCAACAACTACATGGCATCATGTAAGATCAATTGAAAATCCGGCAGACATAGCGTCACATGGAACAACCCCTTTAGCTCTCACTAACAGCAATTTATGGTGAAGGGGTCCAGATTTTCTTCATGAGGAATTACAGTTGGATCTTGATGTACCCACACCCAACAACATTCCTAATGACATCTGGATGAATTAAAAGAAAACTCAATAGTCAATTTGGCTGGCATAAAACAAGTCAACCCGTTCTTACAATTATTTGAGCGACATTCAAGCTTCAACAAACTAAAACGCATCGTCGTGTATTACAGAAGGTTTATTTACCACAAACAGCCCACAGTCAACAAGCCAGGTATACCATCGAATAGAGAACTTCAAAACGCAGAAATTACAATTCTGAAAATCATCTAGGAACAAGACTTCCATGTCGAAATTCAGTGCCTCAAATCCTTTAGGTATTTAGAGAAAAAACTAGACTCTTATCTTTGAATCCATTTATAGATAATATTGGAATACTAAGTGTGAATGGTCGGCTACAAAATTCAAACCTTACGCCTGCCAGCCGAAAGCCCAATAATCTTGAACAAGCACAACATATTAACGCTGCGAATAATCGAAGATGCTCACCACAGCACATTGCACGTAGTCTAAAATGACTAAAATGTTTCCACCACAAGCAACATATGTCAGAACAACTAATGGGAACTTTGCCAGCTGCCAGAGTAAATCGGTTATGCTGGGACCGGCCAATTGAGAACAACAAAATGAAAGGAGGTACCAAATACCGTATGCAGCACAAGGGCATTAAACTCTTAGAATTAAAAATAATTTACAACCGTATATAGTTCTCAATCTGATTATTTAAACCCCTCCCATGGTTGAATGCAATCGTTCTACGGGAGAATTTCCTGTCGAAGAATATGATGAAGTATGATGTAATTGTATGTCATATTGCTGTAAGAAAACTATAAAAGAGGGGAGTGTTCATGTTGCCTTCGTTGTCTGCTATTATTTTTAAAGGCTTGCCATGTGCACTGAAGAATTGAATAAGTCTCTTTTGAACTTCATGTAGGAGGCTGACACAAATTTGGAAAACTAGTCCAGTCCCGTGAGAAATACGTTGTTTAGGAAAGAAGAAGAAATCTATATGCCAGATTGCCATTGGCCTTTTGAGCGTTTCCGTAATCTCATATTCGATCTTCAGTGGATGTCTATCGTGTTTTGTCTGCAACTATATCCCGCAGTTATTAATGTACGATCTAATGAGGTTTTTCATATATGGAAAATAATGCGTCCTTTTGATGAACTCGTAATTCTCCAATATACCCCTGTGATGGTTTTCTTCATGCCTTTTTTTGATCATGGTATTTTGATTTTCGTGATCCAATACATCTGTTAGCAGGATATGTGTTCATACCAGGGATTTTTTGAAGAGTTTCCGATTTTTTCCTGATAAGCTTCTTTAGCTATGTCAAAGACATAGAATGTAAATTATGATTCTGTGCTTTCCAAAGGATCGATTGGTATTATCAATTGTGAATTAAAATGGTTTATCGGGGAGTTTGTAGTTGGGACAAGGTCTTGAGAATCACTTCCAGTTTCTGTGTTCGTGGAGGAGTCAGATACATCGGAAGTGTTAATGTTAGTGAAAGCACTTTACAAAAAAGTCGTGAAGTATTGGGAATTCGGCAAAAACATAAGTTAAAATACAATGACGTTATTTTACCATCCAATATTAATCTTCAAAAGGGTTATCACACATCTTGTTATAAAAATTTCTCGCTTTAATGAAGAAATGTTGTGACGGTAGCGCCTCACAAAAATCAAATGTATCTTCTTCTTCATTAGGTATAGTAGAATTTTACATTTTATTAGCATAATAAAATAATATAAATAATTACAAATATGTTCATAGCCCTTAACTAAGATAAATTTTGTCTATCGGATACACAAAAACACTCAGTATATACCGACTTAGGGTATATTTATGTATTGCGTGGTGGTCGTTATAAAAGTCAAAAGAGCAGCGAATGTGAAAGAAAAAGTTCCCCTTCACGCGGGAAAATTAAAACTAGTAAACATATTACACTAGCTGTGACACTAAAAAGTATAACGAGTTCTCGAAAAGTTGTTGAGATCAAAAATAGGTATGGTTACTGCTGCAGCTACCATATGATTGAAGAATTAGAAACAGAGACTGCATTTTCATCTTCCAGTCAATCAACATTATGTCCTGAAGGTATTGTTAGAACAAACGGGTTATATACTGGAGCAGCATTTGATAACTTTGACCGATTTGTTAACACAGCATCAGGTAAAAACACATTACACGACACTGTTGGTATAATTTACCAAAATGTGCCTCTGATAGACAATATAGAAGACAAAATCTTAGATGAAATTCAAGAAGATATAGCGAACAATGACGAAGAAAATGAAACTGCAAAGAATTTAGCAATTACTCCCGAGTTGGATTCATATTGTAAAAAAATACGAATGGCTGAAATTTTATTACCACCTACAAATGAGCGACGTTCCATAATACCAGAATTCTTACAATTAATAAAAAGATTTGATATACTTTAGATGTTGTCACTTGCATTAAAAATTCCGAATAGTCCGATGTGGGTTGGCCTTAACAGCAAGTTTATACAAGACTTTAATACCTCTAAACAAAAAATTTGTTATTTCTCGCCGATCATTGAATCACCTACTTCTCAAAATGTTGTTTTTCAAACATTGAAAGAACGCCAAAAAATCGCTAAAGAAGTACAGCAGTCACATGTTGAAGTTACGTAGGATTTAGCTATCGCTAAAGTTGCGATGCAAATCCAATCTAGTGAGAAGCCATTATTTGATAACATATTTATTCATTTAGGATCCTTTCATATTATGCTTGCATATTTCAAAGCTAGGTAAATTTATAGCAGACTGTGGACTAATGGATGTTTCTGTTGAGAGTGAAATAATAGCAAATGGATCGGTTGATTCATTCATTTCTGGCAAACACTTCAAAAGATATAAACGATTACACCCACTGATGGCAGTTGGATTAGAAATTTTGAATTTTAAATTTTTCTTGGAAAATGAAAAAATAACGATTCCAGAAAATGTACGTATAGAGCTGATAGAGTTTAATGATCAAAACTTATCTTATAATGCTTTATTAGAAAATAGTGATGCCTCAAACCTCATATCTTCATATCTTGAACATAAAGAAGCTTGTTTGAATGGAGCTTATCTTAAAACACCTCAATTTTGTATGACATACAAATATCTCTGATAATGATCAGATGTTAAGCCGCAGTATATGGACAGCCGATTTTGCTCTATTTAAATTTATTTTACCAAAAATAGCCAATCTTTTCTTTGTATTCAATCAGCCCAATTATGCACGTTGGTAGGTTAAATATCATGATAATTTAAACTAGAACATACTCATCCACAATTAAAAGAATCCATGGAAAAAGGTTATTTTTGAATACAAAGGACGGACAAGTCATTCTCTAGACAGCCAATTGATCTGACTCTGGAGCAGACAATGAACGCAGATGCTGGAAGAAGATTAAACTGGTCTACGGAAACGTCAAGATGTTACAGCTGATTTTGAAAAATATAATTTAATAAGAGACACTAAACAGATTCAATCATTTGTCAATGGCATTTTCCAAATTTATGAATCCATTCGATACTAGCATCGACCAACAACGACTTTTTAATATATCGAGTGGAAAAGCAACTTCAAATGCCGTACAAGATTTTTTGTTAAATATTCAAGAAGTAGGTGAAAAATTACGTAACAAGTTTATTTCCGAATGTAACGAATCTGCTGATAGATTTGAAAAATCTATTTCAAAAGTAAAAATTATGAATTTTTCTGCTGGTACGAGTATATTGAAAAAAACTGTTAAACGAGGAAATAAGGTTCAACAAATAAAAATGCAAAGTGATTTGTTTGGCCGAATGCTATAGGATACCTATGGATTACGATATTGACTTTGAAAAAATTGTATGCTTTCCTATATTAGATAGAAGTATTATCAGACAGAGAAATCAACGATAGTAACATTTTTAGAAAAACAATATCATTGCGACAATGTACCAAATTCCTTTGATGTTGCCATAATCGACGGTTTTTTTTTTTATTGCATACAATGAAAGATATTCCTGCTACATTCGGTAGCATATCTAAGAAAATTATGAGCACGTTAATAGCAACTCGAGCTCCACGAGTTGATACAATTTTTGATCAATATTTTACACCGTCAATAAAGGATTATGAACGTGAGCGCAGGAATGAGCAACATAGTATTGATTTTAATATTACTGGTCCAAGTCAAATTCGGCCGACGGATTTCATTAAAGAATTAAAAAACATAAAATTTAAACAGAGTTTTGTTAACTTTTTAATCGAACATTTTAGTACACGTGAAGTGGTGCCATTTATTGGCAATACAATAATAAACTTAAATTATGATTTATGTTATTCATATGCAGTAGGAAATGATTCTATTGAAATGACAATTAATGCAAATTTGTCTTGCGATAACCATGAGGAGGCAGACACAAAAATAGTGCATCATGTATGTAAGCTTGATGCCGATTCAACGACGAACATTCTTATCAAAGCTTGCGATACAGACATTTTAATAATCATGCTAGGAAACATGGATCATCTTCAAAGCGATATCCTACATATTGTTATTGAGTATGGCACTGGAAATGCCAAAAGATATATAAATATAACAAAATGGTATGTCGAATTAGGACAATCTTTGTGCGCGAGTTTGCCTGCCAAGATACGACCTTTACAAATATTGATGAAAAATTCAAATTACCAAACGGCATTAAGTGATCTGGGAGCTGCTGATGTAACCGGTTTGCGGGAAGAAATTTTTAAGATGCTTGAAAAATTTGTTTGTGAAATTTATGGATTCAAGAATATCACAGATATAAATACAGCGAGATTTCAAAAATTCTGCTTAACTTACAAAGCTAAAAACAAGGAAGATCCTTTTAAAAAGTCATTAAAAAATTACGATCCCGTCATTTTGCCACCGTGCAAAGTAGAATTACGCCAACAGCTCTTAAGAACACAATACATAACAAGTATTTGGCGGAAGCACATTCGCGTTTCCCATAAGTTCTTTGACACCTGAAAGAAATGGATGGCAACGACAGGCAAATGCATTGCAATTTAATTGGTTCGAAGGAGAATGTATGCCTCAATCAGTTTTAGATGCTATTGTTAACGAGAAACTCGAGAACACGGCTGATAATGTTACAGGTAAATTTAAACATTTATTTCCTTTCATTATTGCATTATATTCGTTTTATTATTCATTAAATGTAAATTAATTATTATTTTTAGATAATACAGAAGAACCAGCCGAAGTAGAGTATTCAAGCTCTGACGAAGAGTCCGCTGATGATGATGAATCGAGAAATAGTTCATTTTTTCATTCTTTTATATTTCATTATAATAAATGAAACTAAAATTTAATTTAAGTAAATAGACGATAAATAAAAAATACTTAATTTGTTGAGTTACATGCCGTATTAATACATAATTCCTTTTTCAGTTAGTGGTAAATACATGAAAATTCTAAAAAGAAATACTACGAATGAGAATCTTTTAACTACTCTAAATATTTTTGTAACAGCTCCATGCTCTCTCTCTCAAACTTCAACCTAACCATGGCGTTACTCACTCTTAGTCATGTACAACATTCTCGACCACCTGGCAGGTAGAGAGCCCCACTAAAATGACCTGTCCGTTTGAAATATGTGTATTTAGGTATATATATTAGTCTGTCTAAGTCTTAGCTTGCCTCAAATATTTCGAAATTTACGTAATTCAGTTTTGAAATCACCTGACAAACCGTTAGATCCGCCCGACTAAATGATCTGGCTTTTTTATTTTCTATTTTATTAAATACTTAACTAAAAGGTATTAAAATTTCAAAATGCCTCAAGGACATTTGTTGCAAAAAAAATTTTGCAACTTAAAAAATTCAAGGATTTACAATGCCCCGCTACCCTTTAGCCAGGTCTGCGATTTTGTGTTTAAACATTGCTAAAGAGGTGTTACACAAATTTTCGTGCTGCCTCAAATACGTAATCAAAATTGTCTAACAGCTCTTGTACTATTACGGCTGTGTATAGAAGGAAGTAAGAAGAGAACCTAGAAGCGCAATAAAATTTGGAAGGTTTACTTTTCTGAATTATTTTAATAATTATTTATGTTCGAAACTTTAAAATCAAAATAACCACTTGTTCAAGAACAACTTTCAGAACACGTTCAGTTCATAAAAATCGAGGTTTTATGGCAAAATTTCATTTTCATTCGCTCAACAAAAGGTAAAGACAGTAAAAAATAAAATTTAAACCAAAATAACAGAAATGCGCATGCGTATAAAAGCGACATTGACGTCGTTAACTACATAAACTAGATGACAAATGTAGTTAATGTTGTTTTTTAAAAATGACATGTAATTTAAATAACTCTGATATACACCCACATTTTACTCGGAACTAAATGAACATTGCCCAATTGAAGATATTATACAAACCAATTACTATCCATCGTTAGCTGGGTATTTAAGGGTTAAATTAACAAATTAAAAAAGCTAAGTGTTCAATTACAAGTGTTCTATAATAGTTATTGGTGTGTGAAACAGTTTCATACGCTCTACGAATAGTGTCAGTACATAGATTATGATTACTAGCCCACTACCCAATAAAAAACATATATCACTGCCCCAAATTTCTGTTGTAACATAACACCAGTACGGGTAGATACTGATAGCACGAACTATTATTTATTATTATTGAATAATGTATCAACAAATACACAACATACGAGTACTACCAGCTATCAATAATAATTAAATTTAACCTATTAAAACGAAACTGCGAGCAATAAAAATGATTTTTCTACAAAAACAAAAATGTTTTTTTTTAATTAAAATTTTATTATCTGCTTTTATTTATTTTAGAATTTGATTTTTAACATAAAACAACTGTACACACTCGTAAATTTGTAAAATAGAAAAATCTGATAGTTTTTTTTCTGAGTTAATTGTTTTTGTCATTAAAAATTAAAAGCACAATGAAAATTTGTTAGAATTTTTGTTTTAATCAGACGTCTGTCCTCCATAAAATATTAGATAAATCAGGTCAGAGATCGACTTCCATAAAACGTAATAGTTAAATTTGATTGGCTGGTTCACAATAACTGGATGCTCCCGCACAAACGCCATACTACAACATTTTACTTATAAATTCGTAATGGGTTATCAAATAATTTTTGTTATTCGAAAGGTAAATAGTAATTACGGTGTCAATGGTTTTATGTACATGATTTATTATTTATTATTATGTCAATCAACTTTCACGGTTGTTTTGATTCTGTTTATTATTTTAATTGTTGATACGTTCTGTAATCAAAATTTTATTTCGTGTAATCGAGACAAATTTAAATTAATGTTTATGATAGTTATAAGTGAATTTATACTCGTCTGTATCAAAATACTATTTCTGTACAAATGATGTTTGGCAGAGGTGTAGTGCTTAATAAACATATCGCATATGACCTTTTAGAAATGGCATTATGAGCTCTCCCCCTCTTGTCTATGCTGACAATCTTTTATAATCACTCAGTCACTAAATGATTCACGCTGAACGATACGAACCATCAACAGCTTCACGGCTCTAGAAAGTGTTGGAGGAAGTACACGAAAGTTCTTATCCACTTAGCCAAACAGAGTACTTAAATCATGGAACAAAGCAAAATACCAGAAATAAAAATAGAGAGAGAAAATATTTTTTTTTATAATACTGTGGGCAAAAAATAGTAAGACTTTGTTCATAATTTTAAAATTTCGACTAATGGTTCTCCGCGCGAAATTTAAATTAAAAAGTCTTACTACTTTATGTTCTTGTTTGGAGGGTTGTAGCCCTTTGGCTAGCCCCCTTTACAATTTTATTATATTTTTAGTTGACCCTGATTGGATCTAGGAGACCATGCGGTTTCTTCCTTCGCAGCCGTCTTACTGGATTTGAATCATCCAACATACGACGTATCTCAGCATTTTGGTGTAGACTAATACGTTGCATGTTTCCTCTCGCGTGTTTGCTTATTTCTTCACTAACGAAATCCATCTTCAGATCTCTATGGAGGTTGTCATTTCTTATGTACCACGGTGCATTAACTATGACACGTAGGACTCTACTTTGGAATGACTGGATGATATTGACATTGGTTTTCTTTGTACAGCTCCAGAGCTAAATACCGTAACTCTACCGAGTAGAGTTAGCTCAGAATTTCTTCCTAAGAGCCAATCCATCTTTCTGTATTTGATGTTTAACTCATCTTTTCTCTTTTTCACATGCTCTTTCCATTTTAGTTTAGTGTCTAGAGTCATGCCTAGGTATTTTGCCGTATTTGCATAGGGAATTTGCTGGGAGTTCAGTTCTACTGGTATCCAGTTGACCTTCTTGTTGGTATAGTTTACGTTAACAGATCTTGTTTCACTAAGTTTTATTCGCCATCTCTTGATCCAGGTACTCACAATATTAGTAGCTCTTTGCAATTTGCTTGTAGATTCTTCTATACAATTAGCAACTGTTAAGATGGCCGTATCATCCGCAAACGTCGCTATGTTTGACTCCTCTATCGTTGGCAGGTTCGAGGTGTATAGAACATATAAAAATGGTCCCAGAACACTTCCATGTGGTACTCTTGCTGATTTTTTCATTATTTCTGAGTATTCGCCATCTAATTTAACTCGTAAGTGTCGGTTAGTTATGTAAGATTTTAGAATTTCGTCATACTATGTCAAAGGCCTGTGCTACATCCAAGAGGACGCTTGAACATACTTTCTTTTTTTCAAGTACGTCTTCAATTATGTTTGTAATTCGGTGTACTTGTTCTATTGTTGAATGGTTTTCTCTGAAGCCAAATTGATGCGGAGGAACAAGATTTCTTTCTGCTATTATTGGTTTGAGTCTCTTTAGGATAGTTTCTCGAATAATTTTGAAATTATTGGGAGTAAGGAAATTGGCATATACGCATTTTTGTCATTAAGTGGTTTGTTTGGTTTAGGTATCATAATTACTTCTGCTACTTCCCATTAACTTGGAACGTGTTTAAGTCTGAACACTGCATTAATTATTTGGAGTTGTTTACGTAAACCTTTTTCAGGAAGAGCTTTTACTATTTGTCCTGTAATTAAGTCATATCCTGGTATTTAGGTTGAGATTGATTTCCTCTTTTAATTCTTGTAGTGTGACAGGAGATATATTGCAGTTATCCATTTTATATACTGGTGGTATGTTTTCCTCTGCAGATTGTCTAGGTAGTGGCTGAAACGTGTTCTCGAGGTGGGTTGCAAACAACGAAGCTTTTTGCTTTGCACTTATAGCCCGTGTGCCATCTTCATTTTTTACTGGTGGAATTTGTAGTTTAGGTCGTTTTAAACTTTTTGTCGCTTTCCAAAGGGAGTACTCGGTATCTTTTTCCCCAGTAAGGCCACTCAAGTATTTATTAATGGATTCGTTTTTGATTTCTTTAATTAGCAACTTTAGTTTATTGGATAAAAAATTTAGAGTTGTTTTATATTCTGGCGCTCGACTTTTTTGCCAGGCCTTTCTTGCTTTTCGTTTTGCTGCAACCAGTTCCCTAACTTCTAGAGGATAAATAGGGTTTCGGCGCATTTCCTTTGAACTTGAGGGTGTACTACTCCACGCCGCTTCTTGTATACTATTGTTGAGTGGTTCTAGTTCTTCTTCTAACTCTATCGGGGTTTTAATTGATACCTGAATATCATTATTATCCTCAACAAGTTTCTGGAATTCCTCCCAGCAGTTTTTTTTGTTCGTTAGCGAAGGTGGACTAGTTTTTTTAACAATCGTTGCACTGATTGTCATAATAACAGGCGTGTGATCCGACATAATCCCCTCGCTACTTTCTAGGTATACGTAGTTTTCGGGTATTTTGTTTCTATCCGTAGGCCAATAATTTGGTTGATCTCCAGAATGAAAATCGCAATTGCATAGTCTTCCTGCTGCAAACAGCTCTCTTCCTTTTTTAGAAGTAACTCTTGATCCCCAGTAGTGGCTTGCATTAAAATCACCTGAGATGAGTTTTTCTTTCGATGCAACCGATAAAAGCGTTCTGAATGTTGTTTGTCGAGCAACAGGAGCAAACACTAGATCATAATCCGTTCGTAATAATTCGATTCATAACCATATCTCCTTTCTGTTCTTTGCTGTGAAATGCGATGCACTCATGTCTCATGATTGGGAATGTCTCTGTTGTTTTCTTCATTAAAAATACGATGTAAGTCTTCAGCGAAAGTTTCAAATTCAACATTCGACACTGCATCACAACTGTTGTTGCGCACACCCGCATTATTTTCTTTTGTCACAGTATCACTCACGTTGTCACGCATATTTGGATTGATTTCAGTTGACTTATCCATATCGATACCGGTTGTGCTTCATTCGACATTCGCATCACTTGATGATAACTCAACGCTGATTTCACTCGCAGATTTTTCCGTAACACGTCGTACGGATCTAAGCATCTGAACCCCTTTGAATTTTCGTCATATCCAACAAAAATTATCGGTGCTCTGGTATCATCCAATTTTTGTCGTTTCTTTGATGGCACACGACCAAAACATTTAGCACCAAAAATTTAAAAATGTTTAATAGTTGGTTTCTCCTGATTCCACGCCTCATATGGTGTCTGAGCGATCGCTCTGCATAGCAAACAGTTTTGAACATAATTTACCGTATTTATCGCTTCTGCCCAAATTGTTTTCGGTAAATTTGCGTCCAACAGCATACAATGCGCTATCTCAATGAGCATACGATTTTTTCTCTCAGCAACACCATTCTGCTGCGGCCTGTATAGTCGTCGAAATCGACGACGTTCTTTCCTGTGTATTCTCCTCCTCGATCCGACCGTATAACTTTTGATTTCGTAAAGAATTTATTTTTTACCATTGCTACTTACTCCTTTATTTTCTCGTCGACTTCTGATTTATTTTTTAGCAAATAATACCGCTTTTCGCTCGACCTTCCGAAACTGTTTAAGATCAAGTGGAGCTGTAGATTTTGTCAATGATTGCTTTGGAAACGGTAAACGTGTTGTCCTTTGAGATACACAACGTGTTGTCCTTTGAGACAATTTTCATGCCGTCAACTAATCCTTTCGAATACATTTGCTTGAAAAATATGATGCCAGTTATGAAAACAATTTTCTTTATGTTCGCGTACCGCATAAACTTTATTCGGCTGACGCAATTTAAACAAATTCGATCGCGTGTCTGCTACTGCCACTTGTTTGTCTCCGAATTTAATTTCACACATTTTTTTTACCATTTCGATGCGACATAAGCCTTTTCTATTGACATCTACGCTTTCACCGTTTGCATCGTTTAAACTCTTGCATTCCGCCTGACCTAATGAAACGAAAAAACCTTTGTATCTTGAAATGTGTTTCGTAGCACCCGAACCGAGAATCCATCTATCACAATTTTTTTCCGTTGGAACCACAAATAAAAACTGTCATTTTCTTCAACTTTATTTATCTTGTCACTGGTCGATGTACTTTCCGATATTTTGTGTTTTCCTCTCAACGATTTATATTTACCGCAGTCACTCTTTACGTTGATAGTCAGTAATTAATTTCGATTGAACCAGCGACAATGTGACATCTGCCTGCGGTCGTGTCTCGAGCGCAACATATAGGTATACAGTGTCTACGTGTCCACAGTGAACAAGATGGACGCCAAGCAATTTAAAGAAATATTAGAGGTAATACAAAAGCAGAATGAAATGTTGGTTAGGACAATGCTTAACGAGTAAAAACCCGGATCACCGTCAGGAGCCGCACCACAGTTTCATGCTTTTGAAAAGGATAAAATGAATTGGGAAGCTTACCTCATGCAGATGGAGCAGCATTTTTTGGCGAATAAAATAGAGGAGAATGCCGTGAAACGAGAATCTTTTCTTGCAAGTGTGAGAAACACATCACTCGAGCTGCTACAAAAACTATTCCCTAACGATCTGGTAAAAAAGTCATTTCAAGGGTTAACAAAAGCATTAACCGAACATTTTGTGGGAAAAAAACATGTGCTCGTATCTCGGTGTGAGTTCTACAAAATTCGTTTGTTGCCGGATCAGTCCAAAAGTTGGATGCGAGGAAAACTGCAAAGAGTGGAAAATTAGGGACATGCTTGTAAAGCATACACCACATGAGCCGATGTGCAATGCCGCTTTCATGAAATCAGACCCTAATCTGGGCGAAGTAATCGAAATAGCACAAGCGTATGATTGCTCTAAAAGGTTCGGTGCAATTATCAAAAAAGTTCAGGCTACCACTTCCACTTCAGCTGTGGTTAATTACATAAAACCAAATGAGGGTCAAAATCAACAACGTTCCAATCAAACAAGAGGTCGAAGCCAAAGCTATAACCGGTCACGTAATGCTGGTAATAAATATTCGACAATTTTAAATCGTGTCCTGGGTGTCATGATACCCATGAACGTCGTGATTGTTGGCACATCACATATATTTGCGACAAATGTGGAAAGAAAGGTCACATTGCCAGCGTATGCCAATCAATAAAGCGGGAGACTGAGTTAAATCATAAACGGTCAGGAAGAAATTACGGCCGTGGACGAGGTCGTACTCGACCAAATTATGGTCGAATTGGGTCGTAATAGTAAGCAGATATTTTTTCAAGTCGATATTGGAGCGACTTGTTCGATGGTTGGACTTAAGGGATACTACCAATTAGGCTCTCCAAAATACAAAGTGATGAATAAGTTCCTGAAGGCTTACGGCGATACTATCGTTCTCCTCAAAGGGTGTGTAACGATGAAAGTTAGGTGGGAAGGTAAGCAGTGCATGCTATATCACTCCTGGTCGTCGATAGCGACAAAGCGTCAACTATTCTTGGTTTAGACTGGTTCAAAGCATTAAATTTTGAACTATGGACGTGAACAAATCGTAATCTAGACTGTGTATGTTCTGTAATGAATACGTCTCAGCAATAACTAATCGAATGTGCTTAAAAGATTTGTGCGGATTACCCAAATCTGTTTTCGCCTACTGTCGGATTATGCAATTCCCTCCAGGCGGAAATTACATTACAACCTGACGCTCGCCCGAAATCTTTCAAGCCTTACAATGTGCCATTTGCTTTGAAGATGGATTTGGATGAGAAGATTCAGAGACTAGTGTCTAGCGGCATCCTTAAATGGATCAATTTTAGTCGATGGGCCGCTCCAATTATAGCTGTAATAAAACCAAATGGTAAAGTGCGAATTTGTGAAGATTTTAAAGTGATCATTAATCCACAAATCGAAATAGATCGATACCCAATTCCGCGGATAGAAGATTTATTTCATAAGCTCCAAGGAGAGCAATTCTTTATTAAAATCGATCTAAGCCTATCGCCTATCTTCAGGCTGAGCTCTCAGAGGAGTCTAAGCAGTTAACAGTAATTAATACACCCTCTGGGCTTTTTCAATGCTAACGTTTACCTTTCGGCATCGCCGTACTCCTGGAATTTTTCAACGTTTGATGGAAGAAGTTACAGCAGGCATTCCTAAGTGTGCAGAATATCGCGACGACGACGCGCTGCAAAATCGACAAATGGACATTCGCGGCACAAAACATAGAATACGTGGGGAATGTCATCAATCAACATGGTATAAACCCACCAGAAACTGGTTGGAGATATTGAAGATCATGCCGCGTCCTACTGATGTCAAACAAGTGTAGGCATTCATTGGAAAAATCAATTACTACAATAAATTCATTAAGGATTTTGCTTCAATTGCCGCCCCACTTAATGAACTTCGCCACAAAGGTGTGAAATTTGTTTGGACCGACCAACGTAACAATCGCTAGCTTCAAACAACGCATATGGTGAATGGAATTAATGTTTCAACAATTTTTCAAAGCGACAGCGGTCAACAAGAAAATGTGGATTCGGAACCGGTTCGAATTCACGAACGACTCGGTTTGAAGCATATATGGGTCAACACATTCCAATAAAAGGAACCGTCGATATTGAAGTATCATATCGTAATAAAAAGCTCGTCTTACCTGTGATCATCTCAAACGATGCTACGGATATTCTTGCCGTGACCTGGTTTTAAATATTGGGTTTCTAGGTTGTCCATGACAACGAACAAATAGAGATGTCATACCTATCAGCGTGAATTCAATCTCCTCTCACGAAAACCTAGGGAGTCGAGTGCATGACATTTGTAATTGGCATCCAAAATTATTTGATTCGTCAACCCTGGGTCATTGTACGACGTATAATACAGACATTAGTTTGAGAGAAAACGCAAAGGCCAAATTTTTCAAGCCCCGAGTTTTACTGTTCGCCATATATGAACAGCGAGCATGGGCACATATTCATCATGGGCTACTCCAATCGTACCAGTGAAGAAACCGAATGGTGGAATACGAATTTGAGCCGATTATAAAGTGATGGTCAATCCGCAAGTCGATATGGAGTCACTCAAGCCCTCGAATCGAAGAGCTATTTTACAAATTACAAGGTGGTAAATTTTTTACAAAAGTGGATTTGAAGGATGCCTATCTACAACTCGAACTTAATGATGAATCCAAAAAATCCCTTGTAATAAATACTCCGTTCGGATTAAATGAATATCAACGCATATGCCTTTCGGAATATCTAGCGCACCAGGCATTTTTCAAAGATTGATGGAGGAAATCACGATTAGAATCCAACGGATTCAAACTATACAATTTCAAGCCTGAAATCGTATACTTGGGTCATATCATGGACCGAAACGGAATTCGTCCAACGTCGACCAAGGCCGTAACGATAAAAAATCTACGACGACCGAGAAACGACAAAGAGGCGGAATTTTTTATTGATAAAATGAATGGATGTGAAATTTTACTGGGGAACGAAAAATCGTTCAATGAACTGAAGTTATCGTTAATACATGCTGCTCAATTGGTACATTTCCGCAACAATTATCCAATCATTTTAGCAACGGATGCTTCTTCGTACTGTATTGGTGCGGTAATTTCTCATTATTACCCTGACGGGACTGGCGTTTTAAAATTCGATCAATACCTGCTAGGTCGTAAATTCGAATTGGTTATCGACCATAAGCCATTGGTCTCGTTATTTAACTCGAGCAAAAAATTACCGGTTCACTCAATCAACCGTCTTCAACGGTGGGTAATCATCCTAATGAGCTACACATTCACGATAACGTATTAATCTACGAAATACCACGGCAACGTCGACGCTCTATCACGTTTACCTTGTGGACCGGATGAAAATTTTGACAAACGCGAAGAGGCCCATTTTCAAATCAATGTAGTTTACAACGATCGCATTCTCGATTATCCAATCGATTACAATTTACTAGTATTAACTAGTACAACTCACTCGCTCCGACTCACTACTTCGTAAAGTGAAGTCCTACGTAATAAAAGAAAATTTCCGAATGGCCAACTTTAGATGAACCATGGCAAAGAGTCCATATCGACTACGAGGGGTCATTTATGAATAAAAGGTTTCTTTTGTGTGTTGACGCATACAGCAAATGTCCATTCTTCGTACCAATGACAAAAACAACATCATCACTCACAATTCGGGCGTTACATTGGAACTGACTTTATGTCTCGGACGGAGCATCAGCACCATTTTACCCACAATCGAATGGCGAAGCCGAAAGAATGGCCCGAAATTTCAAAACCGCCATGAAGAAAATTTGTCTTGACGGCACCAACGGTGGCAACGCTATTAAAGTTTTTATCGTCTTATCGTTCTACACCGTTAACAAATATAGACAAATCACCCATGATAAAAAGTATTACAACCGTATCGATAAATCCACCAGTATTGCGTTTCTATAATAAGATAAATAATGGGTTTTCCAATAGGAATGATATGATTTTTAAGTGACGTTTCGGCCATTTGTAATATGTCATGATCTGTCATTTTTTGTTTCATTGTATTCAGTAATGTTTACAGTTTCATCATGGTGAGATATACGCAAGAACAACGTTTACAAATTAGTCTGGAACATCTTGAAAACCATAACGACTTTTTTAAGAAAATCATCTTCTCCGGTGAGGCTCACATTCATCTAAGTGGTGCGGTAAATAAACAAAACTGTCGATTCTGGTGCGAAGAAAATTCACAAATTATTCATGAAAAACCATTACATTCACCTAAAGTGACAGTTTGGTGTGGTTTTTGGTGTGGTGGAATCATCGGCCCGTATTTTTTTCGAAATGAAGCTGGTAACCGAAATGGGATGATAACCAACATTTTATGGCCGAAATTGGAAGAAGTTGATCTTAACAACATTTGGTTCCAACAAGACGGGGCTACGTGCCACGCAGCAAGTGAAACAATTGAATTATTGCGAATCATACCACTCTTATTGGAAAACCCTATACATTATAAGATAAATACGAAATAAATGTAGGTATAACCTCAACTGATAGTTTTGACGTAAAACTACACCATAAATTTTAAAAACTAAACCTTCAATACAAAATGTATGCTTACTAGCAGCATCTAAGCTATTAAACAACACTAACGATGCTTATAAACCATAAAAAAAACTATTAAATTAGACTTTATCGGTGGATGACCTCAACTTCATCGTTCCTCTAACCTCAAACTATTTCACATAGTCAATTTTATTTTTTGTTTTGAACGGTTACACAGTCAAATTTAATAATAGTTATTTTATTGTAAGAGATGGCGTGTTATGGAAAAACCATTTCTCACATTTTTATTCATTTCTTACTTTACATAATGTAAAAAAAACAAGGACAACCATATACTAGATTGACCAGTGTAGATGGGTAATGCACTAAAATACAAAACTGAGTCGTAACATTATATTGCTGATGACATGACAATAACATAAACATTAATGTTAGTTCTTCATTGTTATTGTTATGCTTCAAAATAAAATTTAAAAAATTGGAAACATAAAAATTTTATTACAATTATCTTTAAAAATAATCGTACACAATATGAGATTATATGATTGCAATGTACAGGACCATATTTAGACACGTATGACGTTGCAACATACCTGTACGCCTCATCATCACATAACATCCATTCCCTGACTGCAATTGTTATTAAGTTTTATGACGTTCAGTCGGACGTTGTTGTTGAAAGGATACACAACACACTGGACTTTTATATTTTTATTCGACATTCGTTATGTTCGGTACATAAATAAATTTTGTGCATAAAACTGAAAAATACATAATGTTCCAAATGTATGGGAACGTTGAGGTATGAGAACCAACATACACACACTCATAAAACATAAACAATGTAACGTTTCTATTAGGCGAAATCTTTGTGGTCTAGATTTTTATTTTAATTAAAATACACAACCAGCATCTAGCTACATACTCGTATATAGTGAAAAAGCCAGGATCCCAAACTCCTTGTCCTCCCCCAACACATTTTTTTAGCTCGTTTTGTTTAATAAACATACTCGTATTTATTTATTTGATTTGGTTGTTGTTCCTGTACACAATATTACGACTGAGGATGATGGTTGGATATTTTGTGAGTGGACTAATCGTAGATGAAGTGCTTATACATTTAACATTGTTTTATGGGTTGGTCAAGTGACTTGTATGTAGTACGTGTGTGTGTTGTATTATTTGTAAATTTATTTCAATTGATTTGACCGAAAAATAAAATAAAATGTTATTGTTTATTGGTTCTGGTATTGACACACATTTTCATGATGTTAATGAGCTAAAGTTGGTACGTGTAGTAATTTTTATGGTGATGGAAAAGTATAAAGTGTGTTTTTTTATTGAAACCTTTTCATGTTAATTAGTAAAATTTAAAAATTTTCATTGTTTGCACTTGTTAATATTTGTTGTCTGGGAATCCACTACTCTTGCTCTAGAGCTTTCAAGCTGCCAACTGAAACCGTAAAATCGTCAATTTAATCGTCCCTAAACTAGCCAAACCCATCCAGCAGGACATTGTCAGATACTATGGACATTTATAGGCTAATAACAGCTAATAATTTTATAAAAAGTTAACAGAATGCAAATCAAAAAATGGGGGAGTGATTATGTTATGGCCACTACCCGACTTTCAGCTACCACGAATGCATAAATAGACCACAGTTGATTTCAAAAACAAAAAATTAAACCGTATGCTGGTTGTAAAGGGTTTTCCAATAGGAATGATATGATGTTTAAGTGGTGTTTCGGCCATTTGTACTATCAAAATAATCGTTCTCCAATTGCAACATTTCGTGCGCTTTTGCCATTTTATAGTCGTAATAATCGCCCAAGTGTGCTCGCTATTCATCGAATTGTTGAAAATGTTGAGCGTACATTTTCTTTACCAAATGTTGAAGTGCCAATAAGACAAAGATTCGCTCGAAGTAATGCAAATATTGCTGCCGTTCAGACAAGTGTTGCTGAAGTCCGCAATTGGTCGATTCCAAGGCGTTCTCAAGAATTGGGACTGTCTCAAACCACAACCTGGCGGATTTTAAGAAAGGATTTGGGTTTGCATCCGTATAAAATTGTTCTCACTCAAGAACTGAAGCCGTTGGACCACCGTAAACGTCGTGAATTTGCTGATTTTGAACGATAACAATTTTTTTAAGAAAATCATCTTCTCCAATGAGGCTAACTTTCATCTGAGTGGTGCGGTAAATAAACAAAACTGTCGATTCTGGTGCGAAGAAAATCCACAAATTATTCATGAAAAACTATTACATTCACCTAAATTGACAGTTTGGTGTGGTTTTCGGTCTGGTGGAATGAATCATCGGTCCGTATTTTTTTCGAATTGAAGCTGGTAACACCGTTACTGTCAATGGAGATCGGTATAGATCGATGATAACCAACTTTTTATGGCCGAAATTGGAAGAAGTTGATCTTGACAACATTTGGTTCCAACAAGACGGAGCTACGTGCCACACAGCATTGGATGGCTTATTGGAAAACCCTATATAAGTTAACACGCGGCAGCGAATCGATTCCTACAGTTGAACAGCGGTTGCATATTGCACACAGCGCAGATAAGACATACATTCCGCAAAATGCAGTATCTTCTTAGTGTAAGATAATTTTATATAACGTAATTTTAAGTCAGTTGTAATTTTGTCTTGAAACATAAATATTGTCAATAAAATTTAATAAAACATTTTAAACTAGGTTGTTCTGAGGCGCTCGTTTATTACAACAAAGTGTAGTTAAATATTTTTAATATACAGGATTTCTTTAAAACCAACATTTCGAGAAAATTTACGGTCATCGTTGAGAAGCTTTCCCTGCTGTGGATTACCTTCGATTCTTATTTTCACTTGGTGAGAATCTATTGAGCGAGAAAGAGCGACATACAATTGCCCATGGGAAAACAGTGCCGTTTGGAGATGAATTCCCACGTTATTAAAAGACATTGCGTATGCCGGAATTATTGGAAACTAGATTGGTTTCAGTAGATGCCAAATCAATTCCAACAATTAGAAGCGTACTGCCTTTGTTGCACTCAGAAATGATTTTGGCCTCAATAAAGTTTCGCGATAGCTCTTCAACAATTAAACGCGATCCATTGCACATACCTTTCGTAGGATTTAGATGTCGTAAAAGCATTATGATAATACCTTTTTTGAAAAGCAATACGTGAGGGGGCATGCCGGATGGATTCTGTTCATTGAGAAATTCAACGGGAAAGTTGAGTGCATCGTTAGGATCCTCGCTTACTAACGAATCTGCGCTGTAGTAAATTTCTGCATCACCATGAATCAAGTCGATTATTCTTCGATTTATCTCAAGCGTCTGAGCATTCGTTGAAGCAACAATAACTGTTTTTGAGAGCTCATCTGTTGGCATTTGCTCAATATTTTTAAAAATGTCACTGATTAGATCTTGACTTTTGATCATTTTGGTCGGAATTTGAATTGTGTCCTCCAGGTATTGCAGGCAAAGTTCCTGATCCGACTTACAAAAGCCATTTATTGTGCTCGTGTTGATCTTTGCTGCTCATGTTGGTGGTCAAAGAAAGTTGTTCAAACTGGTTCCATAGAGGGCTTGATTTAATGCAGCATTCGATGATTTCAGTGCACGTTCCTCTTTGAACGACTGGTAGCGTCTGACGAAAATCACCGCCAAGGACCAAAAAGTTTCCTCCGAAGCTAATGTCATTTCCCACCACCTCTCGCAAGAGCTTATCAATGCAGCGGAGATCATTCTTTTGTTGTTGCAAATGACAGCACAATTTTTCCGTCACCTCGAAAGTTTGCCATTAAAGTTGTGTATAAGAAGGTCTCGCCTGAGCCACTAGGACCATCGATAAAAAGGGCTTACATTGTGCGTGATTATTTTCAACTGCAATCATAATTTTGATGTATGCCACAAGCTGGGCTTCATTCAGCTTTCCAATTTGTTCGACTGCCAATCGTGCTTCTTCTCCTTGCTCATAAATTTGATCTTCTTCGGGTGGGTTACCGCTTGGAACTGCAAACCAACTGAACCGCATGACATTCCGTGCTGATTGAGAACAAAATTGATATTATGAAGAGCCGAGTTGTTCCTCGGCCGACTCGAACGTTGAGCCGACTCGAACGAAATCGAAAAAAATCAACTATGGAATTTTTGTTTAAAGAATAATAATTTTTGATAATTAATTTTAATAATTGCATTGTTGTTGCACTTGTGTATTTCGTTGACGAAATTTTGAAGAAAAAAATTCACACGGACGAATTTTTTTGGTCATACTTGTCTCAATAAACATCAAGAAACTGCTAAACATACCAGCGCGTCAAACAGAATCAGATGACCCAATAAGGAAACTAGTCGATACAGCTAGAAAAACTCTACAATGCATCGCCAATCTAGATGTCGATATCACATCTTGGGTTCCATTATTTTTGGAATTGTTGCTGCCAAAATTAGACAGTGAAACTCATAAATTATATGAACAAAAATTTGGAAGATCCAAAAAAGTTGGCATTACTGGATAATTTCCTTGGATTCCTAGAAACTCGATTCCAGTTATTAGAAATGATCGAGAGCAAAGAGGCTAAATCAAAGTGAGAAGGAGTTGTCTATACAACATCAATAAGGTGAAATGCTTCTCAAGGAATTAGTCTTATAATCACCACAGTACAATCACAAATTGTATAAATTTTAAAAACCTTAGTCCAAAATGGAGACATGATTTTGCAGCAGAATTGTGTAAATGGTGTTTAATACATTTCATCCACACAAACGATGTGATTCAATGTAATGCCATCGTCAGGGAGCCCATTATTTCTCAGTACATCAACATACCGCCATAACGGCAGTGGCACATCGAGCGCACACGACTTTTAGACTTCTAGCAACTGCGCTAGTGAAACTAAAGTTAAATAATGAACAGGAAGAATTTGCAAGAGTTTTCATTGATAGTGGCTCTCAGGCAAAATACATCGATGAATCGACAACTCAGAGGCCAAGACTCAACAAACATAAGACGAATGTGGAAATATCCGGAATCCACAACAAAAAGGTAACATCAACCAAGAAAACAAGTATAACAAAAAAATCCCGATTCGCTTCTGATTTTGAACTTCACGTCAACGCGTATGTTTTACCTAAATCAACAAGAATAAGAGAGTCATCAATCTTATATTAGGAATGGATTACATTTCCGACATTTTAATGCCAGAAATAATAAAGAGAGAAACGGGCCTACAGCTCAACGTACGAAATTGGGTTGGATTATGTTTGGAGCTATAAACTCAGTCTCCAATGAACATCAGATGCAAACTATGATTTCAACTATAGATGATTATCTACAACGGTTTTGGGAAATTGAAGAAATTCAGTCACCGAAACATATAACGACTGAGCAAGCTAAATGTGAAAAACTTTGCCAAGAAGCCTATAGACGTTGATCAAATGGCTCTTATGAAGTGAAGCTTCCATTAAAGGAACGCGTAGAGCTAGGTGACTCTTAAAAACAAATAATTACAAGATTCCTTCAAATAGAGAAAAATTCCAAAACAATCCTGTGCTAAACAGAGATTACAAAAATTGTATGGACGAATACCTGAGCTTAGTACATATGGTTCCAGCAAACGACTCAACAAGGAGAAACAATTATTAACACATCATGCAGTCATAAAGGAGACAAGCACAACAACTAAACTTCGAGTGGTTTTAGATGCTTCAATAAAAACAGCTTCGGGTAGCAGCCTTAATGATGCACTACTAACTGGTTCAACCATACAGCAAGATCTTTTTTCAATCGTGCTAAGATAGCAAAGATACAAATATGTATTCACTGCCAATATCGAGAAAATGTATTGGCAAATAAAGATCCCCGAAGAACATTAGGATCTGCAAACAATAGTCTGGTGGGATGATCCAAAAAAGAAAATGCAGGAGTACAAATTAACAACAAACAACAGTAACTTATGGCACGGCCTCAGCACCATACCTGGCCATAAGAACATTATATCAGCTGGCACATGACGAAGAAACTGTATATCCCAAAGCAGCAGAAATCTTAAAAAGAGATTTGTATGTCGATGATGTCTTGACTGGGGCGCATTCGCTAGACGAAAAATTGATCCTGCAGAACGAGCTAATTAAATTGTTGAAATGTGGAGGATTCAACTCCGGAGGAAAATCGAGAATTTACGAAATTTGAAATCACAGAGGATCAAAATGTAAAAACATTAGGTATATACTGGGATCCTCAAAGACGACCACTGCACAAAACGTTAACACCAAGCGAAATGGCCTATCAAACATCGCAAGGATGGTTGATCCACTAGGCTGTATGTATGTAACTATAACCGCGAAAATATTGATGCAAAAGCTATGGGAAGCAAACATTGGTTGGAACGAAAAATTACCTCCTGGCCACCTGGAAGAACGTTGGATAAAATTTCAACAACAGTTACAGCTTGGAAGCAAAATTAAAATTCCTAGGTGGATTAATTTTTATAACAATGTAATTGAATTACATGGATTCTGTGTTGCTTCGGAAGCGGTAGGCGCTGCTGTCATGTACAGCATTTATGTCGAAAACATCGCAGTTACAACTTTAGCCCAGGAGAAATGGAAGATTGTTGTTCATTTTAAGTTGGAAAATTATTGGATAGAGTTGCAGCAATTAACAAACAATGTACGACACTTAACACAATTATGCTCACATCAAAGGGAAATTGTGATTGATGCCCACCTCTGTCAACATACGGTGACATATCTGCTAGACCAATTGCGGCACATCGATGATGCAAATAACATCTTGAAAACTAATAAAAAATTATCCGGTTCAAGAAGAAGACGTGCACTTGTCAGTTTTGTTGGCACACTAGCTCACGATCTCTTTGGCGTATTAGATGAAGAATGGACAAACAAATACAAAGTCTAAAATACAAAGTGTATAAGAAAATGAAAGGCACCTATTGACCTTACTAAAGGAACAAACATATATAGCTGAATCAACGATAACGTATACAAAAAGGAAATTTCAAGCATAAATTCACAAATGGCAACCTTCGCAAAGAGACTGCACAACTTAACAAAAGAAGCAAATGTATTACTTACGCAGGTAGACTTACTAAAGGCGACACAATTATTCACCGCGCTCGCGTTAAGTACTGCTTGGATCTAATTAATTATCAAAATATTCCAAGGGAACTACTAAACATTGTTGTTGACACACATAAAGGAAAGATAAATCTACTCATTCTAACCAGGGAGCAACTTGACCAACAATTGAACCTGATACATCATTAGCCATTCCTGGAGGTAAGATGGATAATGAAATCGCTAATATGTTTAAGTTTATGACCGCGAAGTCACGAGTAATAACATCAAATTTAGTAATCGAATTAAGGATTCCACTTGTCAATAAGCAAAAGTATCAAGTGTATAAGGTTTTTGCAGGTTAAACCATCGACAGAGTATCTATAGCAATTAATGACCATAAGGACAAATTCTATAACCCACTGACTGAAGCAGAGTTCAATAAATGCCACAACATTAACAAACATGAATATTTTGGTGTGCAAATCAATACCAGTGCATACTCATTATGCAAAGGACAAAAACTCCTTTAAAATGGCTAAAATTAAATGAGCCAAATTCCGGGGTTTGCTTCATGGAAGAAGTAGATACCATGGATGTCATTTGCGGAACAACTACGACTACGATCCAAATTAAGGAGACTGGAATTTTAAAACTACAATCACGGTGTCATATCAAACATCAAGGAATTATTCAAGCCGGGTTCCACACGTCATTTAGTATGCTAAATAATTCTGTCTTACCAGCAATAAACATCACTGAACACTTGTTAGAAGTTCAACATTAGAATCCATTTCGAATATCCCAAGATCTTGGATTATTTATTTATTTATTTATAAATGGTGCCTACAGTGACTACAATCGGCACAACAAAACAATTGGTAGAAAAAAAGAAATTATGAGCTCGACTACTCGGTCGATGAATAAAGCTCCATTGCGTTGACGCATTCGACGTTTCGGAGCGTACAAGTTGACACGGGAATTGATGATATCACGCACAAACAGCGCGGAAGCTACGTCTCGCCGATTGTCTAGACGTTGCAGTTTCAAAAGATTGCATCGATTCTGATAAGGCGGAAGAACGTAGTCCACGGCACGACTGGATGGTAAATGTCGTAACGCGAACAAAATAAACTGTTTCTGGATACTCTCAATCCTCTCAGAATGACAGTGGTAGGAGGGTGACCAAAATGAATGCACTTCTTAAGAGAATGATACGCCGATTTGCTGAGGTTCTTAGAATTTACGAAACTTTTCCGTGGCATGCTGATCTCTGGTTTGACCAACCGTATGCGATGTTCAGTTTTTGTCCTCCGAATGCTTCCTGTAATGATAGTAATTTACCATTGCTGAATTTGTTTAATTGACGTTGGAGCTGGCAGTTCCGTAATGGCTTTAATTCGTTCCTGAAAATATTAAATACTATTAGAAGTGATCGTGTGGCTAAGGAAATCGAGAGAGGTTGACCCGAAAACGAATTTGGCTTGATGTTGACGCCAAACGCATCAAGTTTTTGAAGTCGCTCCAAATAGAGTATGTGTCATTCTTCAGAGTGTAATGGAACGGCAATGTCGTCGATGTGAATATGAAATTATGTCTCGAACAATTTGTTGTAACGTTGAAAACGTATGTGCGGCATTTTGGAGAAAATGGTGCATCCATGCTTGGAAAAGTTTTGCATGTGTAAAATCAGGTAACGATCCGTTTGCAAATCGGTTTAATATTAAAACAAGAACTAAGTATTAACTGTCCAACCTTGTTTAGAATAAAATACATCCCGTTACTATCTGCCGATACATCTGGACAGATCCGGCCAATCTGTTTGATTCCCTTACTGAACTAGAGATTATCTATACGATTCACTGTCACATAGCATGCATTCCTTCAAGACCTACGAAGTAACGAAGCTCTTCGTTATTTTATAAAATCGATACAGCATTGATTAAAATCAACCATTCTGAATTGTGCTGACCGATGTAATACATTCAGTTGCTGTTATGTTAAGTAGACATTTTTTAGTTATTACTGAGGATTAACGAGCTGGCCCACTTTGAAACATAGTGCTAAATCAATTAAGTTTATTTAATTAAAACTTTTATTATTTTTACATAAAATTTAATTTTGATTTTAATGTTTAAAATTTGAAACCAATTTCTGGGCTAGAATATTATTTCGAGATTGAACGAAATTACTACGAAGATTTAGTGTCACCCGATGTTATTTTTTTATTTTTCTGTAAACCACTGGTTTTTATTGTTCCGGAGTTAGAGTATTTGATGAGACGATTAATACAGCAATAGGCATTATTACTTGTAAATCTAAAACACCGTTCTCGGTGTACTTTAAAAACATCAAATTATGCTGATTGATAGACAATGGAAATTTGACAGCGAACGATAAGAGATTACGCTACTCGCCGCAAGTGACAGCACTATCACAAAAGCGGAAATTTTTTTATCTATTTCGTATCTCTTTTTTCACTAAATAAAACATCCCAGCGGAATAAAATATTAAAATTGATCATTAAAATGGCAAATTTATTGATTTCCGAAGTAACGGAGCTCGGCAAATGAAATATTGAAATTTAACAATATTCCGTCTTTCCGCAATAATTTTAACAAATTACGATGAAATTTGGATAGAAGTATTGATCAGGAATTTTAAAGTAAATTTGGACAAAATTCTGGAATCTATTCATGCTAGACTAAACTTGGGCATTTCATAATCAATCTTTCGGAAATTGGTTTCTAGATTGATTTTTGATTAAAATATAAATTTTAGATGAAAAAATGGTTTCTGTACGTTCTACACGATTTAAATGGATTTTAAACTGGAGAGAACTCTACTATTTCTTAATTAATTTAACTCGGCTAATTATAAAATTTTCATCGCATACAGGGACAATTCGGACAAAATCCATTGATTACAATTTTCACTGTAATTTTTTGATTTCTTTCTTTGAACCAATACTTTCGGTTGATTTTCTAATAGCTTTGGTCAATCTGAGACTCTGCCGGATGGCGGATGCCGGCTGCCGGATGCTGGATACCGAATGCCTGATGACTGATGCCGGATGACAGAAGCCGGATGACAGATGCCGAATGACGGATGCCGGATGCCTGATACTTGAAGCCGGATGTCTGATGCCTAATGTCTGATGTCTGATGCCTGATGCCTGATGCCAGATGTCTGATATCTGATGTCTGATGCCTGATGCCTGATGCCAGATGTCTGATACCTGATGTCTGATATCTGATGCCTGATGCCTGGTGCCTGATGTCTGATACCTGATGTCGATGCCTGAGGCCTTATGCCTGATGCCTGATGCCTAATGTCTGATGCCTGATGTCTGATGCCTGGTGTCGGTTGTCTGATGTCCGATGTCTGATGTCTGATGTCTGATGTCTCATGTCTGATATCTGATGTCTGATGTCATGCCTATCAAATACTTAACAAAAAAAAAATATGTATTGGTTAATTATTTCTCTAAATGTTGCTCTTATGTAAAAACATAAAAAATAGAGTACAATTAGGCGAATTAAAATAAAATCGTGTAACACAATCGAAACATTCATTTGAAAGTAAGGCTTTAATGTGCTAAATATGCCCAATTTAAAAATAAAAATGTATTAAAAACAATTGTAAGATACAGCATAAGTGTAATGCATAAAATTGATAAATAGTCGGTTCCATATCCTACAGGGTAAAAATGCTAAATGGTCGGTCCATATGAATAACAAGCAATATTTGCAACAGGTGTTGCACGAAACTTCAATGTCAAATTTTGTTCTACAGAAGTCAAAAGTCCCACATATAGACATGGTTTTATATGATGGCCTTGGTATGTACTTTAGAACAAAAGTTGCAGATATTGCTTGTTATTCATATGACCGAACCCAGGGACCGACCATTTGGCATTTTTGTATTAAAGTACATACCAAGGCCATCATAAAAAACCATGTCTATATGTGGGACTTTTGACTTCTGTAGAACAAAATTTTTCATTGAAGTTTCGTGCAACACCTGTTGCAGATATTGGTTGTTATTCATATGGCCAAACCCAGAGACCGACCATTTGGCATTTTTGTATTAAAGTACATACCAAGGCCATCATAAAAAACCATGTCTGTATATATGGGACTATTTATTTAATTAATTTTAATTATTAATTTATTTTATTCAAGCAACAATTGTTGCCAGTATTCTGCCCAAATGTTCACTATTTGTATATTCGCACACATGTATAGTTTTTGTTATTTGGTAGAAATTTAACTTCGGTCTGATGTCTCATTTTTGATATCTGATATCTGATGTCTGATACCCGATGTTTGATGTCTAATGTCTTATGTCTGATATCTGATATCTAATGTCTGATGCCTCATGCTTGATACCCGATGTCTGACGAATGATGCCTGATGTCTGATGCTGGATGCCGGATACCGGATTCCGGATGTCTAATGTCGAATATCTGATGCCTGATGTCTGATGTGTGATGTCTGATGCCAGATGCCTGATGTCTGATGCCTGGTGCCTGATGCCTGATGTCTGATGCTGGATGCAGGATGCCGTACGCTGGATGCCAGATTCCGGATGACTAATGTCGAATGTCTGATGCCTGATGCCCGATGTCTGATGTATGATGGCTGATGTCTGATGCCTGATGTCTGATCCCGGATACATGATGCCTGGTGTCGGATGTCCGATATCTGATATCTGATATCTGATGTCTGATGTCTGATGTCTTATGTTTGATGTCTAATGTCTGATGTCTGATATCTAATAAGCTATTAGAAAAGCAACCGAAAGTATTGGTTACTGGTGGAAATTATTGAGATATTTACAGAAAACCAAAATATTACAATAAAAATTATAATCAATGGATTTTGTCCGAATTGTCTCTGTATGCGATGCAAATTTTACAATTAGCCGAGATAAATTAACTAAGAAATAGCCGAGTTCTCTCCAATTTAAAATCCATTTAAATCGTGAAGAATGTACAGGTACCATTTTTCATTTAAAATTTATATTTCAATCAAAAATCAATTTAGAAACCAATTTCGAAAGTATTGGTTATGAAATGGCCAAGTTTAGTCCAGTATTTTAAAACCCCTGATCAATACTTCTATCCAAATTTCATCGTAATTCGTTAAAAAATTGTGGAAAGACCGAGTTCCTTTACTTCGGAAATCATTTTCACAATCTGTCATTTTAAGGATCATTTTTAATATTGTATTCCGCTGGGATGTTTTATTTAGTGAAGAAAGAGATAAATAATTTCCGCTGGTAATTATACAACAAAAGAAATTCTCTTTAATGATAGTGCTGCCACTTGCGGCGAGTAGAATAATCCCTTATTTTCCGCGGTCAAATTTCCGCTATCGAAAAGGATTTTTCGGAAGGCAAAATAAGTTGCCTGAAATATATTGCTAAGAGACCTAAAATCCCTTAAGTAGTTTGAAAACTCAATGTGCTTAACAAATTTACTTCGAAACCTATATGTATACGTACAATGTACGTACACTGCAAATATTTTGTTTACCTAATTGTTATATTGATTTTTACCTTTATTTAATTAGTTAAACGACCCATCCGCGTATCTATCACACGTCATACACGAACTTCTATCTGTATAATCCAACCATAGTATATCCATGTGTATATCCATAATTAAAATTTATAATTCATTAATTATTATTATTTCATCAATACACACGTCTCTGAATGGCGTCAAAATTAAAATGAAACCAATTGGTTTTATGAATATATGTAATTATATTTTGTGTATGTTTATGATGTGTGCGAGATGATTACTTCAGAGAATTGGTTTTTTGCAGATGCATTATTAATTTATGTTGAGTTATTATTATCCGTCCATGACACCAATTTGGATACATTGATATCCATTTAACAGGTTTCATGCGTATACGTCATTTAAACAAGTATTCGTCCTCGGATCCGTTCGTAAGCGGGACGCTTAATTTAAAAACTAGTGTGTTGGTGGGGCCAAATGCCGAGGCTCGGCATTTCATCGCATAATTTAATAATTGCTAAATAAAACATTCAATGATATTTTGAATTGAACCGTAAAAAACATTAAGAAAACGAAAGGGGGTTGAGATACCATACATTCTCCATACGTAATCTGATTATAAGTAAAAATCAATAGTCTTTATAAAGTCTTACACATTCTTGTATTTCTAATGTGATGTAAGTTACGTAACATGTTGGATTCTAAATTTCTTCTTTTGTTCAAAACAAGTGAAATAGTGACAACTTTTCACCACTCAAATATTTATTCGCACATATTTTGATGTAGATAATGTGTATTACGTGTGTATGTGTCGAAGATGACTTAAGATGATATATAACGTATACTAGAAGGGGGTGATCAATATAGAGATTATGGAAAATTGTTCAATCAACATATTGACAGTAATGTTTCTGTAGTTACTCGGGGAAATAACTTTCACGGAAAAAAGAGAAAAATTTTAGGTTTTCGAAGAAAAAAAACGATTTTGCTTCAGGTTTTGTAAACACGTACAAGTTATTTCCCCACGTGTCAAGCTTAACACTTCACGCGAAGAGTAAAGGCGCTTTTAACGAGTGCTCGTCATGATTGTAACAGAGAGTGGCCAGAATGTACATTGTTTCCATTTTACACGCAAATATGGGAAAAACTTCATTTTTTGCACGATTTTCGAATATACCTACTGGCAGAGAAAATTTTCCTAAATGACTCCTAAATTTAAACGCGGGTCAATATATTAGTAAATCTGTCAACTAATGCGATATTAAAACACAACACAAAAAAATAATTGAAAGCAACAATGAACAATTAAAATAAAGTGATATCAGCAATACTAAAAAATTTATTCACATTCAAAAGTGAAAAATTAAATTTTCAAGCTAAATTATGGCCATTGACGAAATCCAACAACCAAAATTGATGAATGTGTCAAAACCGCTCATTTTCGGTCTAGAAACCCCTTTAGATCGTGCTTAGTCCATTCAAAATGCACACACAGTTTTAAGAAATTCTCTTGGCGTTGACAGGGTTCAGTAAGACAAAAACTACCTCAGGTCATACTTTGAACGTCAAAATTGCAATGGTTGCGTTCCAGAAGCCACTGTATACTTTGACTATAGATGAGACTAATAGTTTTAGATCAGGGTTACTCTATTCGAGATGCATACACAGATTGAAGAAATTCTCTTAGAATTAACAAACCTGGCGAAATGCATCAACAAACAACATTTTTTGCTGAACTGCCGAAAAGAAAACGTATTTTCGAAGACCTGGACCTTAAAAAACTTGTCCAATTTTAACAATGATATTTTCCTCTGACCACAACATAAAGTCATTTTTGGAATTATAAACCAAGAAGTTAGAGAAGCCATAAAAGTCAAGGAAACGAAACATAAACTGAATTTACTCCGCCAACAAATAGAAGATGTCCTTCCTGTGATTGAATTTAGGGAATTTTTTAGAAGGGCGAATGAATTTTTAAATTGTCGTTTTAATGAAATCAAGATAGATAGTTTAAATGAATTTTCTGGAAATTTGATTAACACTGTTGATAAATCGTTAATGAACATCTCTAATGTAAGAAGTTTTTTATAATCGACCGTGATTTTAATTTATTTAAGATTTTTTTCGGCTTTTCGGACAAAATATTATTTTTAATGGCCATACATAAAATGTTTACGACTTTCCTAGTCATAGAAAAACAAAGAGGCCATTTACTCACAATATATTCTACAACAAAAAGGAGAAAAATTTACTCTCCCAATTTTAACTTGGTGATTCTTTGGTGTTCTTGTTTTATACTATAGGTGCAAAGTAAGAGTTGAATTTTTACAATTTGGTCGTTGCAACGGCAACCTGATAGCTCAAAACAGAACAAGAGCGAAGGCGGCGAGCGAAATCGCCTGTCATATTACAAATCACCGAAAACATGCAATATAAACACAACCATCGACGCAGGCGTCGACGATTTTATCGTTGAAATAAATTTAGAATTTATTTCTATTTTTATCACCGGCGATGTTGCCAACTGTTTTTTATATATTTAAGTTGGTATCATAGTATACCTGTCATAATATTAACCACTTTTTTCAATCGATAAAATAAAACTAAGAAAAATTAATCATTACAAATATTTTTAGATATCAAAGTTTTGGTAATTTTAAAATTGTGACAACAAGCATTATTTGATTTAATTAAATCTCTTGTCTGCAAAAGTGCAGAACATGTATCAACAGCTAAACGGTTACGCAATTTAGTTTTAACTAAATTTTGAACCGAAAATATGCGCTCTACATTGGCAGAGGAATGAGGTATCGATAAAACACCTTGGGCGATTCGAAAAATATTGCTAAATATACTTTTTGAGTTCTTCATAATCGGCCAATGATCTGTACTCTTCGTTAATTTTTTCAGCATGTTCCAATTCAGAATCAGGAAATACTTTTAGAACTAACGACAGAATATTGTTAGTTTCTCCTGATAATATGCTCAGGCGAAAATAAAGGAAAATATCATTAATAAAATCTATTCTTTTTAAAAGTTCTTGACAAAACGTTAAATAAATGTATTTTACATTGGTTTTAAAACTTAAAATATCACCCTGAGACACGAGTATGTTTTCAGTTTCAATAAATACTTCTATTTTGGATCCACAATAAATATTTACAGTCGGAATTTGGTTTTCTTCTAATTTTAAATTAATCTCAATTAAAGATTCAGCTGCATCTAGCACTGATTTTGTAATAAAATTGCGACTTATGTTTGTGAAAAGAAATTTCATTTTAGGTAGAAAAATATGCAATCTAGAATCTTCCGCCTGCATTTCTGAGTTGATCTCGTTTATTATTTTAAGAACATAGGACAAAAACATAATATACATTTTAATCGTTTTGTCTTTTAAAATTTTTTCTATAAAGTTTATATTTTCATTGCCGCATCCGTTTTCGCAATTACTCAAACCAAAATAAAATGTCAATGCAGTCCATTGTTCTAATATTCTATCAGTTACTGCCTAAAATTATTTACATAATATAAAATATAATTGATAACGTACATAGGTAGAACTTGCTTACCTACCTCGATAGCCAACGACTTGTAGCATATTTTAAAATAACATGTAGTTCCATACCAAAATCAATTTGAAAAGCCGCAAAATCTGCTTTGCGACTTGGGCTGTTACAAAAGTGGTGATTAATGTCCCGAATTAATTTATCAACCGTAATTGGTAATTTTGACGAAGCAGCGATGGCCAATAAGTTTAAATTGTGACAAATGCAACCATTTACCAAAAGTTTTGGAACCTTTTGTTTTAATTTAGCTTGAACTCCATTATGCTTGCCCATCATAACAGAGCAATTATCCGCAGTAAAGGCGATTAATTTGTTTAGAGGCACATTGTGTTCCTCTAAGGCATTTACAACCGTTTCAAAAATACCCTGAGCAGAACAGTCAGTTAATAGGGCTAACTTAAGAAATAAATCTTTGCATTGATTGTCAAAAATTCTTAAATTATTGTAAGGTTCTTGCACATCGTACTATCTGTGCTTTCGTCAATTACCAGAGAGAAATATTGCTGGTTTGTACATTTTGATATTTGATGTGAATTTTCCACGCTTGTTCTTCACAATTGTTTGGGCTTTGATTTTGTGTAATTTTACGTTTTTGATAATCTGTGATAACCGTTTTTAAACATGAAACCAATTGATTAACTATGGAAAATGGTAAATTGTGCTCCGCAACAAATAAGCTTAATCGAACTTCTAAGCTTTTAGCAGTATCAGAAAATATTTTTGCTTCTGAATCCGGTTTCACAAAATTTTGAAGGTTGATTGTTTTTGCAGCAGCAGTAACCACTTTCTTATGTATTTCAGACAGCTCATGCCGTTCCATATGAGTTTTACTACCACCAATAGAAATATTACAAACCTTGCATTTTTTCCCTTGTCGTTAATTTTCTTGTATGAGCCATGGATATTGTGTTTTCCACTCCTCTCTAAACGAAACGTTCGGCTTTTTCTTTTTAATTTGAGTTTCACTCGAGTCTGGCGAGTTTATTGGTGCATTGCTAAATATAATTTAAATTAATCAAGTTCAAATATATTAAAAACCTATTATAATTAATCATACGGAATTAATGTGTCAAATATTGATGATGAACACGATGGTGTATTTTCACGATCTCCTGCATCTTGCGGTACATCTTTTACTGTAGATTTTTCAGAAGTAACATAGTTTTGCGTGGCGAGTGTTGCACAACTTGGAAGTTTTATTAACCATCTGTTCAGTTTTTAATAATATAAAATAAATTATTTTCATTTAGCTAATATATAAATATAACTCACTGATCCATCTTGACAAATAAATTTGGGTTATTAAGGCCTCTATTCCCTTAGGCGTATCACTTCATGCGACGTGACTATGAATCTTCTTGGTTACTAGATGGGGTAAAATCGAAATATGCTGAATAATTTCGTACAAAACTCGCAATGAATTTTTTTTAAATATTAGTTGGCTGGCTGCCTTAGTTTGAAAAAAAATCTATTTATTTGCATCAAAATTTCAAGTGATGGAAATTGTCGTTTGAAGTGATATAAGTCACAAGAAAATATTTATAAAGCAGCATACTAAGATTTAAAAAACAGCCGCAACGAGTTGTGTAAATAATTATTTTGTAAGTTTCGATTTAATAATCTAGTAACCAAGAAGATGAGTAGTCACGTCGCATGAAGTGATGCGACTAAGGGAATAAGGGTGCAAATGATTTATTTTAATATTCACTGATCACTTCACGTTTTAATTTTCAGAACATTAACGATTACCTGTTGCATAACCTAACCAAAAAAAACATGCGTGGAAATGTCAAAATATAAATTATCCCAACTATCTGAAGGTCCCAGTAAGCAAATTTTCCATAAAACATAAGCATGTAGAAATTTTATAAATTCACTGAACTTTTACATATTTTTCATACATAACGTTAATACTTATTTGGTTGATAGGTGCGTTTAATAAAAAATAAAAACAATATTTATTAAGTACTTTTTTTAAGTCGAAAGTACTTCGGTACTTTTTCAAATTCAAAATCAAATATCATCCCTGGTACCAATACCAGTAATACTTACGACGATAATTTGATAGTTTGATTATCAAGATTACGCGGGTCTCGAGCTTATCGAACCAGATGAACTATGTTCATCAACGCCAGCGAAAAAAAGAAGTCTGTTTCGGGTTTTTGAATACATTTTTTGAATTCAGCATCTAAGGCTATCAGCGAAATAGATAAAGCGCCAATGAAGTGACAGCTTCCACCGCCATACTATTTTCATCACTGGCTTTAAAAATTGAAAACGCTAACTTGTCGTCAGATGTGTTACGATCTAGAAATATACTTTGCAAATTTAGTGTATTACATTATTTAAATATTGTTTTAAATGATTTCGCAGGGCGACTGCATCTATTGTCGACTTGTATTTTGTTGCAAATCTATATTGAAGTAATGGATTTACCTTTTGTCTCCAATTAGTTCGCCAATTTAATAAATCATGTAACTTAATAAAATTGTGAATAACCACTGTTGCCCGGATGATTTTTTCAGCATTCTCCGGAAACACATTCAGTGAATTTGTGAAAACCCGAAATTTGGCAGTTAAAATACCAAATGTATCTTCTTTAATTAAAATTATTCCGCAGTGGAAAAGCAGCATCGCCGATGAAGTAACACAGGAATTCCTCATTTGGGTTTGGCAACACCATTGATTTTGGAATGTTAATGTTGTGCGAGAGGTACATACGCTTTTTAAAATTACTATCAGTAAACCCAACAACTTTATACAAACAACTAAGCATTTCAGAAACCGTTTTTCTAACCTTAATCAAATGATTACCCCAAGTAAGAGTTTTATTAAAAATTAACCCTAAATTTCTAACTGTATTAGAGAATGAAATTAAAGAATCACCGAGAAAAATTCCAGGAAAAGAGGAAGTCTATTATAAATTATAATAGACTGAGATTTATTAGCATTAAGAGCGAGCCGGTTAGATAGTGACCAATTATAAATTCTTACCAAATCATCATTAATAAGAGAAATATTAGAGTTAATGTACTCCTATAAATTTGCACAGCATCAGCAAAAATATGAAAAAAGAATGGCGAATCGAACATGCAACATCATTAATGTACATTGAGAATAGCAAAGGGCCAAGAACCGACCCCTGAGGAACGCCGGAAGAGACAGGTAAGAAGTCAGAAAACGAATTGTCAAAAAAGACTGCCTGAAAGTGAGCCGAAATATAGTCTAAAATCAATTTAGCAGCAGAGAGAGAAAAATAAAAGTTCGGAATAAGCTTATTAAATAAAATTTGGTGATTAATTGAATCGAACAAAGTAAGGCAAGTCATTTCTCTTTTACTCATACTACAACGAATATCATCACAAACATTCAGTAAAGCAGTGGTAGTACCGTGGAATCTTCTAAAACCCGATTGAAAAATACTAAGCAAATTAAAGCTATCGATATGAGATTGCATTTGGTTTTTACTACCAATTCAAACGCCTTGGAGAGAGAATTTAAAATACTAAGGGTCGGAAATGGGAAAGCACAAAAGGATTGCTAATTTTAACTAATACAAATTTCGTAGATGCATAGAAGAAAAAATTGTTTCGACATTAGATATGTGTTTTCCATAGTGCTCTAAACCGGCATCGATTAAATTAGCCCGCCTCAATAAAACCTGTACTATAATTTGTTACAACAAATCCCGACGATTTTATTACAGTTACCGTTTTCGAGGAACGAGTGGTCGGTTTGGCTTACAATTAAACCTGCACCGTCAAAATTGTAACTTTTGATGTAGCTATGAAATCGGGATGATTCTTGAACCAGAATTTATTACAACTTAATTACATTGAAAAAGTTAGTTCAAGATCACCCCATTTAACCAACTTTAATAAATTTTTTTACACCAGACTGCCACCAGATTTTGGCAAAAATGTTACAAAAAGTCTTGTCGAGAGTAGGTCAGCCTTATCCAGGTGTGTAATAAATTATTTTTGTGTCAGGTTACACGGAATTGGCTTCCAGCGATAAAGCCTTCAAATAGGTAATTTAATGGTCGATTATGCCACCTATAATAATTTATTACACCAGACCGCCACCAAATATTGAATCAAATGTTTCCTGACTGAATGTTTCCTCTATGACTCCTACAGTTTATGCTTGGTTTTGTTATACGGGGAATCCCAAAATAGTTATCAAACGTTCTTACGAATTAGTATTTGTTGTTATGAGGTATAGTGCAGTGTTAATTTATGTATGCTCTATACATATTTTTAATTCAATTAAATTTAATTTAATTTCTCTAATATTGCTAAAATGTCTGAAAAGCGAATAGCAAGCATTTCAAAAAGTGCGAAAACCAATAACATTAGAATTAAAATTAGATATTTTACGACGGTTTGACGCGGGCCATAAAAATAATGAAATCGCCAAAATTTTGGGCCTAGCTACTTCAACAATTAATACAATAAAGGACAACATAGTGACAATTTTACCAAGAGTAACAGGGTAACACTCCTAACCGCGAAAAATGTGTCAAGACAAAGAAGTGAGATTATGGAGGAGATGGAACGGCTGCACTAAGTGTATAGACCATCAAACTAACAGAAACGTATCATTAAGCACGATTGTAATAATTTGGTTACTAAACATGGTGAATCATCTAGTGCGGGGTCTTTTTTAGCTAGCAAAGGATGGTTTGACCGATTCAAGAAGCGGCATTCTTTGCATAATATAAAAGCTGTTGGGGAAGCGGCTAGTGCAGATCTCGAGAATTTTTAAAAATTATACAGACCGGTGAATACACGTCACAACAGGTGTACAATGTCGATGAGATGGAGCTTTTTGGAAGCGAATACCCGCAAGGACTGTTATCTCTAAAGTCGAGAAATCGGCTTCAGGTTTTAAGGCAGCCTAAGATCGAATTACAGTTTTGATAGGAGGAAACGCTGCTGGTGATCATAAATTAAAACCGCTACTCATTTATCATTAGGAAAATCTACGGGCCTTCAAAGGAATAAATAAGTCACAGCTTGGAATCACTTGGCGCTCAAACAAAAAAGGCTGAATGACAAACACGCATTTTTGAAGAATGGCTAAATAATGATTTCCTAAATTCAATTTCGAAATTTAACGCTGATCAAAATATTTCAAACGAGGCTTTATTAATCGTTGACAATGACCCCAGCCATAAACTAAATACGGTCCCGGAAATCTTCAAAGTGGTATTTCCACCCCCAAATATAACACCATTACTGCAACCAATAGACAAGGGTTTATTGCTAATTTTAAGGCCTACTACCTTCGTCGAGTTTTTAAAAACCTAATTGAGTCTATTGATGGGTTGAACTAACCCTCAATTAAGGGATTTTAGAAAAAATTCAATATAAAGGATGCAGTAGATAATATTATAAAATCATGGGAAGAGGTAAAGCATGCCACTATGAATGGCGTGTGGATGAAATTATGGCCCGAGTGTACGGATAAATTTCAATCTGCTGGTCCCTTACATGACATCACATTAGAAATTCAAAATGAAATCGTCGCCATTGCGCATGAAGCTGGAATGAGTGAAGTAGACACCGCAGGTATATCAGCAAATAAAATGACAACAAATAAAATGTCGAAAGCTTTTTTTCTTATTGAAGAAGCAAAGAAGATTTTTCCTGAGAATGATCCGTCTAAAGAAAGAAGCCTTAAAGTATCGACAAATTTAAAATTCCCTGCTACCGAGAGTCTAAGGAACCAGCAAAACAAACCTCTCTAGACTGTTATTTTTCCAAAATCACTGAAACATCTACTGTTGAAGAATATCCCGATGGAAATTATAGCAATTGCTCCGGTAAACTATCGACCAGCTCAGAAGGCCCTCGGAATTACATTTAATATTTTAAGAGTTATAAAATTAAAACTGAATTAATGATTTGTATGAATTTATTTTATTCATTACTTTTGTGTTTTTACGTTTTCCTTACTTTATGAAATTAGGTTTCGTATAACGCAGTTTGAATACCCTGTATCTTCCCATTATTAGTGTGAATCTATAGTAAAATTGGGTTCTTTTACGGGTATTTTTACTAGCTGGAACGCATCTACCACTTTCCAATATTATCTCATGGTAATAATAGCGGTTTCGTTTAACGAATTTTACATATACCGACAGTTTATGAGGAACGCATCCTGTCCGTAAAGCGGGGGATTACAGGTTTCAATGAGGCGGGCTATTTTGGTCGGTGTAGGATTAGAGCACTGTTTTCCATACAATTTTGTGATTTTTTCGGGATGGTATATTGTAATTAGCAAAGAAACACACCAAAATTGAAAAGGTGGTTTTCGGGCTGGTTTTTCGGGCCAGCTTCACACACATGTTTGTGATATGGGTTCTTCTAACTTTTCCTAAAGCTATATCGGAACTCATCTGATTTAGCACTGACGAGTCTAAAATTTTTTAACAGAGCATTTAATTAGCCTATGGTTCTGCCAGCTCATGCGGACGACACAGTCTACTCACTATAAAAATAATAATTAATAATGTTTAGTTTACACGCGAATGAATTAATAATTTGACACATAATATACGAGTTCAAAAATAAATTTTTATAAAATAATAATCGGTTTATTGCTGGCCGTATGCATAATTTTAACACTCTCGCATTCACATATTAAAAGGTTTAATTATTTACTATTATGAGTTTATTTCTAAACTATAATTGATTATTTTAAATATTTTAATTTCAAAATTTTTTAATGGTTGAGCGCATTATTAATTTTATTCGATATCCGTATGCACATAAACGGATTCGTATTTATGTGTGTAGTTTAGAGATAGAGAAAATATGACTATGGTATGACATAATTATTAATATTTTAAATTTAACATATAGTGATAATGTTTATCTCGTTATGTCTATAAACAGACATGTTATAAAGTGCATACGACAGTGAACGTATGGAAGGCACGTATGCCGAAGAGTAGGTCGGCAGGCACATGATAAAGCACATTTCAAATTTATTATGATACCTTAATACCTTCTGTGTGTGTGTAGCATATATAACGCATGTATTGTGCTACATGAGCTTGGATGTTTGAAGGTGTACACACAACATAATGATTATGCTGTGGAGCAGAAAAATATTTTTAATTTCGGTTCATTCACTATGCTATGTGGATATGTAGGTAGAATGGTAGTGCGCTCGGGATGAAAACAAGGAATTTTTTCATTTTCAAACAACAAAAATTTTATAATATTTATAAAAATAAAATATTATAATTTACATATTTTGTAACAAGCAGTCTCTCTCTCTGTTGCTATTACACCACACAAACATGTAGTATATAAAATAAAATATAATATTCATAATTCATGTTGAACATTATATCTATGTACTCGTATATTGAATTCATGTAATGTACAGCATAGTACATATTTCAATTAACGTTACTTGTAAAATAATGGTTTTATGTACACATAATGTAGTACACACGTATACACATAGAACAGAGGAATCTATAATTAAGTTATACTCGTGATGGATGTTTTACAGAATAGACATTATGTTTTAAAAAACATCCTTTCTAGAATATTGTACCGGAAACAATGAGATGCTTTTTGCAAAAAATAAGCAACGACGAATTTTTAAAGTAACTTTTATATAATTATTACCAGGAAGGAATATACATGCACATATATTTATAGAAAAGCTCTTTGGAAGCTTTAACCTGCTTTTCCCTTATACAGAAGAATAATTCATATCCGGATAAACGCAAACTAAAAAATGTGCAGATTTAATTAGTTTCTAAATGGTAGTGCCGTTTCTAACAATAAACAAAAATAAATATGTTAGTAAGTACACTGTTAAAATGTTTCTTATAAGAATTTTGAGAGAAATAAGAAAAAAACCATGCTTCGATCATGCATAGCGTTGTGGATAATTCCTCATATGTTTCAATGATTTCAATGACGCCTCCCATAATCCTCCGAAATGTGGAGCGCTTGGAGGTATAAAGTAGCAGGTAATGCTCTGCGGTGAAAATAATCCTGGATAATCTTCTCCCACTGCCGTTGGTTTTGGATTAGAAGTTTGTTTGCCTTCACGAAGTTTGTACCGTTATCACCAAATCTTTTTAATCCTACAAAGAAGGTGTTTGCTGTTAAATCAGAGACCACTTCGAGATGGACTGCCTTTGTTGAAAGGCATACAAAGACAGCAATATATCAATTATAAGCCTGATTTCCTCTGCCTTTTGAGATTCGTATATTCAATGGACCAGTATAATCGAGGCTATCGAATCGGCCTAGTCAGATTGGTGGCCATGTTGCAAAATCTCGAATGATGGACGATTTTATCGTCCACAGAAGGGAAAAATAAAAATTTCACTCCTATAACCCCATCAGACTGACCCCGAACCTACAATCAAAATCTACCTCTGGTCATTGCCTATTTAATCGGCATAGCCAGATTGGTGTCCATGTTGGAAAATCTCGTTGAATGATTGACGATTTTATCGTCAAAAGAAGGGGGAAATAAAAATTTCACCCCTATAACCCAACAGACTTACCCCGAACCTACAATAAATACCACCTGTCCATGTTGCAAAATCTCGAATGATTGACGATTTTATCGTCAAAAGAAGGGGAAAATAAAAATTTCACCCCAATAACCTCATCAGACTGTCCCGAACCTACAATAAAAATAATGGTCTATCGAATTGGCATAGCCAGATTGGTGTCCATGTTGCAAAATCTTGAATGATTGACGATTTTATCGTCAAAAGAAGGGGGAAATAAAAATTTCACCGCTATAACCCCATCAGACTGACCCCAAACCTACAATAAAAATCTACCTATGGTCATGGTCTATCGATTCGGCCGTCAGATTGGTGTCCATGTTGCAAAATTTCGAATGATCGACTATTTTATCGTCAGAAAATGGGAATAATAACAATTTCAGCGCTATAACCCCATCAGACTGACCCCGAACCTATAATCAAAATCTACCTATGGTCATCGGCTATCGAATCGGCCTAGTCTGATTGGTGTCCATGTTGCAAAATCTCGAATGATGGACGATTTTATCGTCAGAAGAAGGGAAAAATAAAAATTTCACCACTATAACCCCATCAGACTGACCCCGAACCTACAATAAAAATCTACCTCTGGTCATAGGCTATCGAATCGGCCGAGCCAGATTGGTGTCCATGTTGCAAAATTTTGAATGATTGACGATTTTATCGCCAAAAGAAGGGGGAAATAAAAATTTCACTCCTATAACCCCATCAGACCCACCCCTAACCTACACTAAAAATCTACCTATGGTCATGGTCTATCGATTCGGCATAGCCATATTGGTGTCCATGTTGCAAAATTTCGAATGATGGACGTTTTTATCGTCAGAAGAAAAGAAAAAGAAAAATTTCACCACTATAACCCCATCAGACTGACCCCGAACCTACGATAAAAATCTACCTCTGGTCATGGTCTATCGAATCGGCCTAGTCAAATTGGTTTCCATGTTGCAAAATCTCGAATGATGGACGATTTTATCGTCAAAAAAAGGGAAAAATAAAAAATTCACCACTATAACCCCATCAGACTGACCCCGAACCTACGATAAAAATCTACCTCTGGTCATGGTCTATCGAATCGGCATAGCCAGATTGGTGTCCATGTTGCAAAATCTTGAATGATTGACGATGTTATCGACAAAAGAAGGGGGAAATAAAAATTTCACCGCTATAACCCCATCAGACTGACCCCGAACCTACAATAAAAATCTACCTCTGGTCATGGTCTATCGAATCGGCATAGCCAGATTGGTGTCCATGTTGCAAAATCTCGAATGATGGACGATTTTATCGTCAGAAGAAGGGGAAAATAAAAAATTCACCCCTATAACCCCATCAGACTGACCCCGAACCTACATTAAAAATTTACCTATAGTCATGGTCTATCGAATCGACCTAGTCAGTTTGGTGTCCATGTTGGAAAATCTCGAATGATGGACGATTTTATCGTTAGAAAATGGGAAAAATAAAAATTTCACCACTATAACCCCATCACACAGACCCCGAGCCTACAATAAAAATCTACCTCTGGTCATGGTCTATCGAATCGGCATAGCCAGATTGGTGTCCATGTTGCAAAATCTCGAATGATGGACGATTTTATCGTCAAAAGAAGGGGGAAATAAAAATTTCACCGCTATAACCCCATCAGACTTACCCCGAATCTATAATCAAAATCTACCTATGGTCATGGGCTATCGAATGGCCATATTGCAAAATCTCGAATGATGGACGATTTTATCGTCAGAAGAACGGAAAAATAAAAAATTCACCACTATAACCCCATCAGACTGACACCGAACCTATAATCAAAATTTACCTCTGGTCATGGGCTATCGAATCGGCATAGCCAGATTGGTGTTCATGTTGGAAAATCTCGAATGATTGACGATTTTATCGTCAGAAGAAGGGAAAAATAAAAATTTCACCCTTATAACCCCATCAGACTTACCCCGAATCTATGATCAAAATCTACCAATGGTCATGGGCTATCGAATCGGAAGAGTCAGATTGGTGGCCATGTTGCTAAGTCTCGAATAATGGACGATTTTATCGTCAGAAGAAGGGGAAAATAAAAAATTCACCACTATAACCCCATCAGACTGACCCCGAACCTACAATCAAAATCTACCTCTGGTCATGGGCTATCGAATCGGCAAAGCCAGATTGGTGTTCATGTTGGAAAATCTCGAATGATTGACGATTTTATCGTCAGAAGAAGGGGGAAATAAAAATTTCACCACTATAACCCCATCAGACTGACCCCGAACCTATGATCAAAATCTACCAATGGTCATGGGCTATCCAATCGGCCTAGTCAGATTGGTGGGCATGTTGCAAAATCTCGAATGATGGACGATTTTACCGTCAAAAGAAGGGGAAAATAAAAATTTCACCCCTATAACCCCATCAGACTGACACCGAACCTACAATAAAAATCTACCTATGGTCATGGTCTATCGATTCGGCATAGCCAGATTGGTGTCCATGTTGCAAAATCTCGAATGATGGACGATTTTATCGTCAAAAGAAGGGGAAAATAACAATTTCAGCGCTATAACCCCATCAGACTGACCCCGAACCTAAAATAAAAATCTACCTCTCGTCATGGGCTATCGAATCGGCATAGCCATATTGGTGTCCATGTTGCAAGATTTCGAATGATGGACGATTTTATCGTCAGAAGATGGGAAAAATAAAAATTTCACCCCTATAACTCCATCAGTCTTACCTCATCAGACTTACTCTTACCCCCTACTCCACTTTCGGCTAGGATATTTAAATTTAATATGTAGTTTCTTTAACTTTCGGCTGAAGTAATCGAGACACTATCTGTATTATCGATTTTTTCATTTTGGGCTGGCAACTTGCGGCAAATTTTCTATAGATATCTATTATTGACATTTTTCTTTTAGAAAATTTATGAATTATGTGTTACTTTTAAATCTGTATTGCCGCATGTTAAATATTAAAGTTAAAATTCTTTATCGACGCAATCTGCAGTGGGGTGAAAATACACTATCTGCATTACCAGATTTCGGCTGGAAACTTTCGGCTACCTTTAACAGTATCCTTTTCGGCTGATATTTCCAGTGCCTCTTTTAGCTTTTCTGCAGCCACATCAATATCTGCTGGTGTTTTTAGCGGGATATCAAGATGACAATTTTGTTCGACTAGTCTTCTATTGATTCCAATCAGTTCGTTTGTTTGTCAGACGTTTCGCTGCTTCTGATTTTAAGACAACAGTACTCATTGTTACTATTATCGGTGAATGATCAGACGACAGATCATAACAATCGCTGGCCTTAACATACGTACTTTTATCCGTGGGCCAGTAAGTAGGATGACCGGTAGATAAAAAATTCAGGGACTGTTCCTCTATAGCTTCATAAAGTTGTTAGCCTTTAAGCGTGTGAGTATGTTTGGTATTGTAATCACCCCCCGCGAGAAATTTTTTACCCAGCTGGCCAAAATGCTGATATCAAACAATTTTCAGACCATTTCTTCAGGCAGATGCTCGTTGTTTTAGTCTTCTCTTAATCAATACAGTAGTGCCACCGTGTGCTTTGCCATCCGTATGCTTAGTGTCATAAATAGAGTACCCATTAATTTTGAAGTAGTACTTGGTGGTGAAGCGTGTTTCAGATATTAACATTATGTCAATATTGTGCCCAATGAAAAATGCTTGAACCTCCGCTCTATGCTGCGCTAGGCCGTTTGCTTTCCATATTGCTATTTTGAGGAGAGTCAGTTTTGATTTTTAACAACTATCTGCATGTGTTCATATTCTGCATCATTAGATCCATAGTTCTCTCCATCGTCGCCATGAAGCTTTGCATCATACCAGATAGCTTGTTTAAAGCTGATGAGATGTTATCTTTCTCACTTGCCTCCACTTTTGGAATGGCAGCCTTAAGTACACTTGCGTACGAAACCCCGTGATGCACACTACTGTTTATACCTCTATATTCTGGTTTTCATTTTGAATTTTAGCTTGTGAATGTAATTTAAGCTCGCTGTCTAGGATTAATTCTCCTTTTCAATTCAATAAAAACTGGGCAACTTCTATAATTCGCTGTGTGGTTTTCATCGCAGTTACTGCATTTCCTGACAGAAGCTTGAGTTTTATTTTTATCGCATTTCGTTGAATTATGGAGATCACCACAGATTACACAAACATCGCTCAATAAGCCACTCAACACACTGTACCGGTCCAGTTCTTTTCTGGGCTCTTCGACAGTAATTCTATGTAGAAGATATTTTAGATCATATATTTCATGCTTCCTTTTGTTTTTTTTATTATCTGATTTTAATTCTAGACGGAATATTGGCTGTGGCACCTTTTCCCGATTTATAATATGAATTATAGGTGTTACACGGAAGCTTTTTTCAGCGAGAGCAGCTTGTATCTCGTTTGGGTTAACGAAGCTCTGAATTCTTTGTAACATCACAACCAAAACTTTTTGGCTCTTTAGTTGATAAGTATAGCAGTGTTTTCCCACGTCATCATAATGATTTATCAAGGCCTTGTATGCCTCAACATTTGACAGCTGAATTGTGATTTCATTTACATATATTTCCTCGTTTCACCCCGGAAATATACAAGTTACCCTCCGTTAAAGTGTCGGCGGTACATGCGAAATCTCTATTTGATTCTTCCCTCAAATAGATTGGTGACGGTTTCTCAGTTTGCGATGTGTTATTTTTTGGTACAGAACCTTCAGCAGCTTCATCGGCGTTTATTAAACTAGAAAACCGGTTGCCATGAGCCAACAAGGAGTCATGAGTACACACCGCATGGGCGAATAAACCAGTGCCAGAAACTAGTCGAGCCTATGGAGCGTGCTTGAAAGAAAAGGTTTGACAACTAAATATTAAATACTAAATATTGGTATTGTAATGTGCTATAATTTTGTACTCATTTTTATGAAATATTTATTTGTCAGTTGTAATTCTCGTTTGTACAAATTGAGTTTAAATTAATTTATTTCTTTGTATTTTCTGTATTTTACAATACAATAAAATTAGTTTGATAGTCTTAAAAATATTTAACACCTTTCGAAAGCACTACTCAGTGTGCTATTACCTTGAACACCACTGTATATCATAAGTTACAACCCTAAATTACATACACATTGAGATTATGCTTTCATTTGTTGAGAAACCAGTTGAAAACTATTAAATCCACATTTGGTTACTAACCAACAGTAACAATGACATAAAAACCCATATAAAGAGTTTTTCAATTAACAAAGATATTCTACGTTAAGCTTGACCGTAATGTAATTTTAACCCCAAAAACAATTTACAACTTCATACAACCGATATATACCCTAATTTGGTCTATATACCTTTGGGCATCCACCCGATTCTATCTATCTCGATACATTTTTTATAAATCGTCATATTATAACCCAATATAATTATTCTCCCCGAGCCATACAAAAAATATATAAAATAAATTTTTTGGAAGTGAATTGGAACTAATTTTTCCTGTCAAACCGTATTAAAGTAATATTTACCCTTTATCGTTCGCCTATCCATCCAGTCAGTACACGTATATCAACCCGAAAAAATTACATCCATTTTCAAAAATTCAATCGATAATTTTTCCTCTCATATATAGTTAAAACAAACATACTCGTACATACATTACATACATCTACTCGGTATGTACACACAGTACATAATATACATATATAGAAGAGACAGGAAAAAAGTGTTTTCCAATATCTGTAAATATTTTCCACTTTAACTGTATTTTTATTTTATTAACCCCTTGCATTTGTACCTATATATGTAATAGACACGTATATGGAACAGGAACAGCAGTAGCAACATAAAAAAAAATCTGTAAATTTTACCTCGTAATCGATGCGGAAAAATTCTATCTTTTCTATCCGAGCAGTATAACACCACCAACAACAACAGCAACAACAACACTAAAACCGATAGGAACGATATAGAAAATTACAAAATTTAGGAATAAAGTTTTTCCAGTTAGTACACAAACACACACGTACAGTGAAGAAAATCACTTTGTATCACAACACACATACACACCCAGTAACAGTGAAATAGGATGAATAAAGCAACCCACATTTATATACTTGTTATTATTATTATTACTACTATTATTTTTATTTTTCATTTTTCCAAATAAGTTAAAATAAAAAACAAAACACAAAAAATGAAAATAAATAAATGAATAAAAACTTCAAAAAATGTATTTTCTTTTCGTTTGTTTTTTTATTTTTTTTTTTTATCAATTTCCTGCCACGAACCAAAATACAACAACATCAGAAAAGTAAAGAATTTTTTTACTGTTCGTTCGTTTGCTTCCACCGAGAGAAGATGAAAAATACAAAAACAACAACCTGGGAAAAAAGAAAATTTTGTTATGATATGACATTATGACTTGAATCAACATTGAACAAAAAAAACAAAAAATAATAAATGTAAAAAATAAATTTTATTTACTGGTAAAATGAAAATAAAAAATGACAACAACAACAATGCACAACGATATTCTTCATTTCATTTTCCGACCTCCAAGCAGAAGCGGCAGCACCATCAACGTGTTGTTGCTGTATAACGGTATATAGTTGTTTTCCTGTTTATTTGTTTTCGATGGGCTTTAAATTTTCCAAGTGTATTGATTTTACGTGTCACTCTCGCTCATTACACGTACTCGATAATGTACGTTTTTTTTTTTTACTGTCGGGAAATTTGATCTCCCCTCAATACTTGAGTATATTATACTCGGATATAACTTACTTTGTACGCGGGGGTCTGGAATCCAAGTACTTATGTACTCGAATATATAGAATGTTGGGAGAATTAATTACGATTATTATTTAGACGAGAAAAATCACGTACGTAGGTTTTCCCATATTTCGAAATTGTCCGTTGTGTACGAAATCATTTTGTGGGAGGTACTTGGAGGTTAGATGTCCCACTTTATTTTTAGTAATATCGTACAATTCGGATTAAATTAAATATAGTTGATTAAGGCGTCATTCTGGATTTCTGACAGAGTATTAAAAAAAAGGAAAACTACCCAACTACTCGTACAAGATACGAAAATTTGTCATGGACACAAATAGAGAAATGAATAGTTAAAGTTGTTAGTAAAAACTTTTTTAACTATTTATTACCGCTCCCTGGGTTTCCTATCAGTCACTATTTGGTAATAATGCGCTTTGAACATTTTGACAGACCTGGTTTTGGTCAGTTCTGCCTAGGTTATGCTTGAGATACTATACTGATCCATCTGTTGATCATTGAATTTGCACTATCTCTCAAGGCAAGCTGTACCTTGACGAGAGAATTCATCTGTCTTTATATTCCTTATAACATGTAATAGTCTCCTCTGACTCTCATTTCATGGGAGACAATTCTGGGCAACTTATTTATGTATTTATTCAATGAAATCGATTTAGTAAAATTAGATTTCAAAGTCAAACAAAATTGTCGTTCAATAGGAACACTCAAAATGTATAAAGTTATAGTTGCCATGTTGTTAAAGCAACATCTGTCAAATTTATTGTGTATCAAATCATCATGGAAGGTTATAGCGTCGAACAACGTGAGCAAATCATCAAACTTTATTTTCAAAACCAGTGCTCCGTTCGGAAAACGTTCCACGTATTACGTGATTTGTATCCTCGCCACAATTGTCCGGCCGAGTCGACTAATCGACGTTTGATGGCCAAATTCGAATCAACCGATTCGATAAAGAATCAGCCAATACCCGTCTGCTGAAAACATCGGTGCTGTACGTGAGGGTATACGAGAAAAGTCGAGGCAGTTAGGCAGTTGTTGGTACATTGTGATTGTTGTTTCTTAGTTCGCCTATTTAAAAAATTTAAGGATTATCAAGATGGAGAATCGCCATCCGTGCTTGCATTCGACCAACGCTGTTGGGTGTCTTAGAATAAAATTAAATAAGTTATCCTAGGGGCGCGATCGTTCCCTCTATTTCCTAATGTCTTTATTCCACGTGTCGTAATTCTGTTGAAGATGTCTACTTGATAGTTAACTGGGTGTTGGCTAATAAAAGTTTGGATAAACGAGTTTAATACTAACCCCTTCTTACTATAGTAAATAGAAGATGCTCCAGCCTCTCATCTTAATGCATCCTTAAGGACTAAAGTTTTTTTACTCCAGTAAGAACCGGACTATCGTGCACGGTTGACAGAACATATTGTGGAAGGATTGTCATTCTGGATAATACCATAATACAAATATCATTCTTAATAACCTGAGTTAATCTTGGTGGCTTTTTGATGTCGCAAGGTTGAGCGTTCCATTATTTACTATCGTCATTCATCGAGATTCAGCGTCTTCTATTGAGCTTCACGTATGCAATTTAGAAATTAGGTGATTTCACTTGCACTACACTTTGTACTAATTTACGCAGCAACACTATTATTTTCAAACCGAAACTGTTCTAAACACTTATGAACACCCGAATTGTTCGCTTAACTTATTATAACGAATTTCTTCGATTTTAATGTTCCAAATTTTATTTACACCAACATCTCTAACTTCTTCAACAATTCACACGATTTCACTATTTATCACTGTTCACTATTTCACTTTAAGTGTTTACCTTTGTTTTTCGCACTGTTCACTTTTTACTTCTTAACTTGCACTGTTCTCTGTTAAACTACAACTGGGTCTGCATGGCAATTGGCTCGCGCTTATATACTTCTGCATCGCTGTTCGAGATTATTCTATTTGTTGTATCTGGCGATGTATGAGTATTGCAATTGTAAATTACTTGTATGTAGTTGTATTCGCGAACAGTTCACGTCATCAATTACCCTGTCTTGGTGATTAACGCCGTTGTTAATTTCAGTATTTTACATGATGACTATCGTAGGTTGTCCTTCGTCATGGACTTACTACGCTGCTTTTACGGTCTCTTCCTACTTGATTTAACCGGTGCTGGAACTCGTCTTCTTCACTCCGGTGGCTCGTCTTCTAGATCAGTTACTGACCAGTGATATCATTATTGCCGGACTCACTCTTAACAATCGTACTGGAACGTTCCGTTGAGCTACCCCTATGGATTTTTCCTCTTCTTGGTATGCTAAATCGTCCCTCCTTTTCTTGGCCTTGCATAATTTTTCACATTTCGATATTGGATTGAAACTTAGCCTCTGGTCTTGGCCGTTTTCTAAACCTTCCTTTGTTTTTCATATTTTCGGTCCCTGTTCCTGTCCCTAGTTTTCATATTGCATTCCTCTGGAAAACTGTCATTTCACTGGTGGCAACAGTCTCGGACATAGTGACCAAACTTTCTGTACTTGAAGAATCTTCTTCGAGTTTTGATGTCAGCTGGTTCCACATTTGATCGACACCATTCCCCATGACCCCAAAAGCTGCGTGCTAGCTGTCTCAACTCTTCTCTTATTAACATAATATCCTCGGAGTCAGACTTGCACGATTTTGTTGGATCAATAGCTAAACTTGCTCTGGCTGCTTCATATTCTAAAGCTAACTCCGTCCTGTTGTAGACACAGTTTGCAAGACCTCTGCAGCTTCTTTCGGAGAGCCGAAATGAGTGTGTTGACGTATTCATCTACACCTCATCAATCGTGCTGTACTGCCGCTTAAAATCTTAAATGAGATCATGTCATTGAATATTGGAGGTCTTAAAATTCTACTTGAGCTTCCGGCAAATGGTTTTGTTGAAAACCTTTTATTAAGCTGACCATCTAAAATAGTTTGCAACATATGCGCTTCAGAGCGGGCTTCTACTTGCTTAATTGTATTTTCCATCTACTTTAAACAACCGTTCACTTCTTCCTTAAGCTTCTTCATCTTTCATTCATGCTCTTATATTTTAAGCTCTTGGGTTTGCTGAATTTGGTCGAGGTTATCGTTTACGCAGTTGTCGGCTAGCTGACCACCTTGTCCTGCTGACGTACTTTTGCCAATTGCACACTAGAGTGCTCGTCTTGCTGATCTAACTTGGCACTTTGTTGGTCAAACTTGGCAGCCTGGTGTGCTCGCATTTCTTTTATTTGAAATAACAGCACCGTAATCGTATCTCCCATGGTTAAAGAAGGTTACGGTTCCCTCATTTTTTACCTGCTCCTTCCTATTTTCAGCATCTTATTCTATAGTGCTCTGTAGTCTCGTTTTTATTGTCTTCAGTTGAAAGCCCGGGACTCTTGAGCTTATTCCTCAATTGCTCAATTGATCTATTTTGTGCTCAGCGATGGTTGTGCCATGGTTTGAGGTCGCGCATGGCATGCAAAATATTGCCAGTTATAAACGCGTGACTGTTAGAACAGAGAAGTATACCCGTTAAACATCTGGCAAAAGATTGTTAAAACCCGCCAGAGATTCAAGCAAATTTTATAAATTGTTGGGAAGTCATATCGAAAGCAGACGAGACCCAGCAGCAAAGGTAAATTTATCGACCCCAGAAACCAAACGAAAAGTGCTAGTATCCGAAATCTCACGTGGTAGTCAGACCTTCGGTCTGGAAATTGACGATAAGATCATCATTGATTTTGGAAATTAGATCAGTTTTACCAGGTTTTCATGACACACAATGAATCGTAAAATTAAAACAGTTTTCATTTGAATAAAATTTGGTAAGAACCATATGTATGTATATGAATATAATTACTATTACAGAAAATTCACATCCACATGAAAATCGAATACATTCAGCGCCGAAGCGATGAATTTGTCAACTAAAGTGCTGATAGTCAAATTATTTCCAAGACCTTTCAACCATGCATGATATGTCGCATGGTTTTATTGGAATGAGCTAAATGTAACTGCTCCCAGCGCCACCACTGTAGTTTTGAGTACTAACATGGGAGAACTTATTATTAGTTATTCTTCAAGATCATTTCAATGATAAGATACACGTATATATTCTATACTAACGGAATAGTTTGCCGCCAGCACCAAAACACTGAATATGTGAAATAAATTGATGGTAAAACAAATTTGTTTCGTCCAAAATCTTAAAACCGATATACCACATGATAATATCAGAACGAGAAAAATGTATCTGTAATCAGCGCCACAATGGTAATTTGGAGTATTAATATGCTTCAGCTAAATTTGTGGCATTTTTCAAGACTTATATATTAATAAATTAATAATTTGGTACCAGCGCCAAAACGGTGGATTTACCAACTATATCACTAATAACACATATTTGTAGATAAATTGTAACTGCTTCGAGCGCTTCAACGGTACTTTTGAATACTATGATGCTTCAGAAAAATGTGCGGTATATTATATTATATGATGATCGAACAATTAATTACCAACGCCAAAACGGTAAATTTGTGAACTTAAGCGCTGATTACAAATTATTGCTTTTCCAAAACCTCTCAAATGATATGCCACATAATTATATGGGGATAATTAAAATTGTAACTGTTTTCAGCCCCACAACGGTAGTATGGAGTACTAAGACATTCAGAAAAATTGACGACATTCTTCAACACCTTTTGAACGCTACAAGACATTCGTATACATATTATATAGTTAAAAAATAGCTACCAGCGCTAAAACGGTGGATTTATGAACTAAAGTTGTATTGAAATTGTTGTCTGTTCCAAAACCTTTTAAACGGTATAATACACGAGTATATTTAAACAATGTAACGCAAAAGGATGGTATTTTGGGTGACTTCCTATGGCACATGTACCCACCCCTCTTGAAGTAGAGGTCACAAAAAATTCGAATCGCATAAACCATTCTTGAGATATTATCGGTACAAATATCCATCCGACAAGACGAACCGACACACAATAACTTGGTCTTACAGACCGAAGTTAAAACGAAGTACTGAATATCATACCAAATGAAAATACTGAAGAATATTTTTATGCTCATCCTAAAAACATTTAACGTCAGTCTGCAAGTCCGATGCTGTCACAAGAACTGCGGTTTGTTTCTCCAATCTTCTTTTATTTTTAATTTGTGTAATTCAGAAGCTTTACATTTTACCCATATATTTGTATATCGTTCAAAAGGTCTTGGATCAGACAACAATTTTGATACAATTTTAGTTCATAAATCCACCGTTTTGGCGGTGGTAGTTAGTTTTTAATTTATTTTATAACATGTACTTGTCGTATATCGTTGAAAAGATCTTGAACAATGTCATTAATTTTTCCGAACTCCCTAGTACTCAAAGCTACCGTTGTGGTGCAAAAAGCACTTAAAATTTTAATTATTCCTATTTAATTATGTGGCATATCATTTGAAAGGTCTTGGCGTATTGGCGCATGTAGCTAATTAATCAATTATCATCAGGTAAAATCACAGGTGGGAGTGTAAATTACAAAATGTATTTTACATGGTTTTTACATGTAAAATGTATAAACTTTTATTTTACATACTGTAAACTAAATAATGAATAAAATATTACTTTTTCGTTGCAATTGCGCCATATCGGAATAGTTATCGGAAAATTGACTGCGTACTCGACCATTTTTCTTATCTGTCAAAAACAGCAATATGACGGATGCACATAACATTTCCAAACCGATAAAGCACTAAGTTTACTTGTTAAATTAACAAATAAATTTGACACTCCTTAATTGGGTTATACAATATGTTGAGTGGGACGCGGTATGGACCATAGTTTATTGAGATTCGGGTGGTCAAATACCATTCCACGTGTTCGTACCCAAAATTGTGCACGAGTTCAAAACGAATTACAATAAACGTAAATTTGAAAAATGAACACAAAATAAAATTTGACCCGAGTTTGCTCAAAAGATTGAAACATATACTCAGAATTATTTTTAACATGTGCTTTCCATCTGAGCTAAGAGTCTAACGTCATGCCGAGATACTTAGCGTTATCAGAATATGGAATTTGTTGCGAATTCAGTCTAATCAGCATATATTCTAATTTACTATATGTAAAGTTGTTGTGTGTTGATTTCGATTCGTTTAGTGTTATTCTCCATTTTTTTGTCCACTTGTAGTTTCTTTGTGGATAGATAATTTGTATACAGGAGGTATAATACAGGGCCCAGAACACTGCCTTGTGAAACCCCTGGCAATATTTTTTTAAATTTTGAGTATTCCCCTTCCTGTCTCTCCCGGAAGTAACGGTCGTTGATGTAAGACTTTAGCAATTCAAAATAATATTTTGGTAAATCTGGAGTTTAAATTCCAGACCACGGTGCCAAACCTTATCAAATGATTGGCTATAAATCATCCGACATTCAACCACAACTGTATTATATAAGGCGTTTTTGTTTTCTAAAAATTAAATGAAATTAGAAATGTCGGTAACTCAGAAAGAAATTGGAAATTAGCTGAACCATATATACATCGATGACGTCGTTAAGGCTCTTTAGCACCAAGTTTTCTCATCTATAAAGCTTTCAACTCCACAAGCGACCTCATAATAATTATAATTTGTGGGACTCTTACTCTGTTTTGTTCATTACCATGTTTCACAATGCCAATAGTGATAGCACTGTTTCAAATGCCTGAGATGTTGAATGTGAAACTACTGACCATCTTACTGTTTTATGCGAATCGAAAAAAAACAATTCGTGTTATTAAAAAATAGCAGAAAGTATATGGCAAAATGCTAAATATGCCAAAAAAAACGTTAACAAACACAATTGGATTGGCTCTGTGGCCGCATAGTAAATTTTATGTATTTGGATATGTGAGGGGTACGATTTTTGATTTTTAAATGGTTTATCTTGACACTGTGTGTATTCGTATTGTTTATCTGAATCAGGCTTTAAGTCGATCTTGCCAAAAAGCTACTGATCCAAAACTAGAAGAAAACAATCTCTCTGAATATTCGACATTTCCAGTAAATTGCGATGCCCTCGACTGTTTGACGTTTATGAAAAAATCGTGTAAAATGGCTACGTATTTGACAATAGATGGCTCGTACCATATTCGGCTACAGAAAAATAATTTACACTATAAAAATTATTGTCTTCCGCATATTCAGCTAAACAAACCTAAATATCTCAGTAATCGTTTTTTAGAACTTGTTTAAGGCGAACACAGATGGCAGTGTAGATATATAAATAAAACTCTTCTTGTGATTGTAGATAACTAAAAGTCTAAAATGATTATTATTGACCGTCTGTTTGATTGACATTTATGATGCGTGTTTGTAACGGTTACAAACATTTGTTCCAATTATGTAAAATGTAAAAAACGTGTTTTACATGCGCAAACGCCCAATGCTGCATATAATATATACGTGTCATATATCATTGAAATGGCCTTGAAGAATGATGCAAATTTTTCTGAAGCGCCATAGTATTCAAAACCAGCGTTGAAGCGCTGGTGCAGTTACAATTTCTCTCATTCCCGTATGATCATGTAGCCATATCATTTGAAAGGTTTTGGAAAAGCAACAATTTTTTTGTTAGCACTTTAGTTGATAATTCTCCCATTTTGGCACTAGTAGCTAATTATTGATTTTTTATAGAATATAGAAGTGTGGCATGTGAATGACGAGGATTTGAGAATGTCACAAATTTAGCTGAAGCAGATTATTACTCAAAATTACCATTATGGCGCTGGTTACAAATACATTTTTTCTCATTCCGATGTGATCCTGTGACATATCGGTTTTAAGATTTTAGACATAGGAAACTAGTAATTTTTCCACAAATTCAGCGTTTTGGTGATGTTTCCCATTCATTCATTTGGTATAGATTTTTGGTATATATACGTATCTCGTATAATTGAAAAGGTCTCGAAAACGTCACAAAATAAATTGACGCACGTTAGTAGTCAAAACTATCGTTGTGGCGCTGGAAGCAGTCTCATTGATAAAAAGAACTTTAATAAAAGGTGATTGGAGAAGCCAAATACGTCCACACCTAGAGATTTCTTGGACGAAGATTTCACAACGATTTGAGAAAATTGCACTTTCCTCAAACAATGTAAATTTGATGATGCAGCAAACAAAAATGTTGCCAATTTACCACAACTTATCGCTAAAAATATATATTGCAAACTGTAAAAAAATGTCGTACCATTTTCAGATCTATATATTTGGGGGTACAAAACACGTCAAATCTTTTATCCCAACAAAACGAATTTTTTTTTCACACACACCCTTAATATGCTTAAACAGCATTAAATGAATAAATAATTGACATATCGTTCTCGTATACATAATCATAATGTGTTCGATGGGATATGCTTTTATATGTAGTCGGGAGTGTTGTTATATGAGGCATTATTAAGTCTTCACTTAATAAAGCACACTAACAACACCAAAAAAGCTTTATATATTTACTATACATTTTACTGTTCATTGAATTTGTAAAATAAGACCATTCGGTATGAAATTAAATTAATACAATATTGGTGTCATTCTTGTGGTTGCTGTTGTTGTTGTTGTTATGTAAAAGCCATCTTAGGATTATTATTTTTCCAGACTTTCTATTTTTAATAATTTTCATTTCCATGCGGAAAATTTATGCCACAAATACATGAGAACGAATAATGAAATGAATAAAGAGAAAGACTATATCGCATCGTGATACTGTCGAGGGGGGTGGTGATTTGGTTCGTTGGCTTGGTTAACACAAAATACAATACGTATACATAAATATTCAGATTAACACAAAGCTTTTATGTACAAAGAGCATAATTTTTTTTATTGATTAAATTTATATTTAATAATTTACAGTTGATAAAATCCCAATATTTTAATCGCATCTGAGGCTAATTCGGACTAATTTTATTATTTTATGTCGTTTGTAGAGATTTTAATTTAAGGAACCAGAAAATATGGATGTGTTACACGGCTGGCTGCGTATTATTAATGAGGCGAACCATGGTAGTGATGTTAATTGTCACTGTTCAAATATAATTAGCAATTTGGAAAAGTTGTTTGTGTAATATTGGCTTGAGACGAAGTTTTTCAAAATTTTCCCAACAGTTAGGCAATCCAATTGGTGGAACTATTAAACGTGATTGTAAGCAAAATACGTGCTCGAGTACAAATGACGAACATCGTTCAGGAAGGCACTGTACCGTGACTACGTCAGAAATATTCAAATCAATTCTACGTTGGGCGACTGATGACCGTAAATTGGAGGTGCGCGAGGTAGCGAGAAATGCACAACATTTTACATAGCTGTTTTAGCAGGTGTACATCACTATACTACAGAGAGCAAGGAATAATCAAAACAATAGGTGAAAGCTGGTGCAAGTGTACCGAAGTGCCCGAAAACGTAACCATCGGCTGGGAAGGTTATGGCAATCGTTTTTTGGAATGGGCATATTATGATTCATATTGAATATCGGGAACCGGGAAAAGCAATCACTGATCAATTAAAACGATGGCCGAATTCTTTGAATTGGGCTATGAATTGCTTCTTCAGACCCCCTATTATTATCTGTTCCCAAGCCTGAAGAGGTTGCTCGTTGGTCGAAAATTTTACTCAAATTACAATGCTATTGCTGAAACTTCTGAGCAATAGAGCGCCGACTTCTATCGAAAACGTTATCGAAAGTTTGAAGTAAACTATGTTGTAAAATGGATGTGAACTTACAAACTACATTTTATCCTAATTGGCAGAGATCAATCCTAAAATGCTATATACTGAGTTCCTTCGCACTCTACAGCATATGATAGGATTAGGCGAAGATATGTTAAAACAGACAATATGATTTCTTAATTCTTTCTGCTATGGAATTAATGGTAGTCATAAACAAGCAAGAATTCAATCATATAGAGTAAATCGGTTATACCGCAACCGTGAGATTAGGCAGAAACCACTGAAATAAGTTTCAAATGTTTCTGTTACCAATCATAATCATAATCTCAATCACAATCACAATCACAATCACAATCACAATCACAATCACAATCACCTTCACAATCATAATCACAATCATAATCATAATCTCAATCACAATCACAATCACAATCACAATCACAATTACAATCACAACACAAGTGTAGTTATTGGCTGATTACTCCAATCACCGAAATAAAATTACTCTGTAATAATACAGTAGTGGTGAGCTTGGCCATGTGATAAATAAAGATGCGAAGCTAATGATGCGTGTAGAAGAAGAATGCAATTACAACCAAGGCAAACCAAGTGACAGTACGTTGTGAGACCCAAACTACACCAATCATCCCCAAGCTAGCAGGTAATGGTAATGGGAGCCTTCAGTGAAGCAAAAATGATATCAAATGGCAAAAAGAAAACGTTGAATAAATAAAACTTGGGGGTGAATTTTGTTTTTGAGCACTTCCAAGATCAATGAACAAAAAGTACATGATTGAGGTCTCAATATTGAGGTAACCGCCACTAGTATTTTAAGTAGAAGAAAAGTAGAAAGATTCCGCATCGTCAGCATGATCACATGAAGAGGAGTTGAACTAGCACTATAGTATGCTGAGTTGCTTAAGAAAATGGAAGGGGATTCAAGTTTGAATGACGCAAGAATGATGAAAGGCAATGATGAGACTACTCGCAACAAAAATAAAGGTACATGAGGAGTCCACAGAAATTTACAAAGCATACCTAAGTTGTTTTGGTGCATATATACACAAATTTAAATATGCTGGCTCAAGTTGATATGCAACACATATTTTTTATATGATCACGGGTAGAGAAAATTCGGAGTGAATTTTCGGATATCCTCGGACAACAGCGACCAACTTTGAAAACATATCGTAACTACTGATTAAAGGAAAATGGCACGTTTTAAGTGCGAAGAAGAGCGAAAGTCGAATAGACTAGTCACTCTCTGCGAAGTAATGTCTAACGTTAAACCTACACGGTTTGAAATTTTTGGTAGAAATCCGTCAGATATATCTAAAGTTTTGCTGCCATCCCAATTTTGTTATCAATATTACTATCACTATCACTATCACTATCACTATCACTATCACTGTCACTATCACTATCACTATCACTATCTAATCACTATCACTATCACTATCACTATCACAATCACTATCACTATCACTATCACAATTACTATTACTATCACTATCACTATCAGTATCACTATCACTATCACTATCACTATCACTATTACTATCACTATCACTATCACTATCACTATCACTATCACTATCACTATCACTATCACTATCACTATCACTACCACTATCACTATCACTAGCACTATCACTATCACTATCACTATCACTATCTCTGTCACTATCAGTATCACTATCTCTGTCACAATCAGTATCACAATCACAATTACAATCACAATCACAATCACAATCACAATCACAATCACAATCACTATCACTATCACAACCAGAATCACCATCACAATCACAATCACAATCACAATCACAATCACAATCACAATCACAATCACAATCACAATCACAATCACAATCACAATCACAATCACAATCACAATCACAATCACAATCACTATCACAATCACAATCACCATCACCATCACCATCACCTTCACCATCACCATCACCATCACCATCACTATCACTATCACTATCACTATCACTATCACTATCACTATCACTGTCACTATCACTGTCACTATCACTATCATCATCACTATCTCACTATCGCTATTACTATCACTATCACTATCACTATCATTATCACTATCACTATCACTATCACTATCACTATCACTATCACTATCACTATCACTATCACTATCACTATCACTAGCGCTATCACTATCGCTGTCACTATCACTATCACTATCATTATCACTATCACTATCACTATCACTGTCACCATCACTTATACTATCACTATCACTATCACTATCACTATCACTATCATTATCACTATCACTACCACTATCACTATCACTATCACTAGCACTATCACTATCACTATCACTATCACTATTACTATCACTTATACTATCACTATCACTATCACTAACACTATTACTATTGCGATCACTATCACTATCACTGTCACCATCACTATCACTAACGTTACTAAAAACAACATATTGTTGACCGGTGACGAGTTAATTCGTCAATTATGGTAAAGGGTGGTTAAATTTTAAGGGCCGATGATGTTGATTTTGAATAAAACACAAATTATTTAGGAAATTATTGTCAATTCTTTTATTATGATAATATGGTATGGTTCAATTATGTATGGAACAAAATATCGGCCAAATGGCCGCCGCGACCTCGGCGGCACACCTTCACCCGATGGTCCAAATTTTCGATGACGCTTAGGCATAATTGAGGTTCTATGCCGCTAATGTGCCGAATTATCTCATCCTTTACCTCTCGAATTGTTGCTGGCTTATCGACGTACACCTTTTCTTTCAAATAACTCCAAAGAAAGAAGTCCAATGGTGTCAAATCACATGATCTTGGCGGCCAATTGACATCGCCACCACGTGAGATAACACGGCCATTGAATTAGTTTCGCAAAAGAGCCATTGTTTCGTTGGCTGTGTGGCAAGTGGCACCGTCCTGTTGAAACCACATATCGTCCACATCCATATCTTCCAATTCGGGCCATAAAAAGTTCGTTATCATCTCACGATAGCGAACACCATTCACAGTAACTGCCTGACCGGCCTCATTTTGGAAAAAATACGGCCCGATGATGCCGCCAGCCCATAAACCGCACCAAACAGTCACTGTTTGTGAATGCATTGGTTTTTCGACAATCACTCTTGGATTATGATTCGCCCAAATGCGGCAATTCTGCTTATTGACGAATCCACTGACGTGAAAATGTGCCTCATCACTGAAGATGATTTTCTTCGAAAATTGATCATCCACTGTTGCCATTTCTTGCCTCCATTCTGACCATTGACGATGTTTGGAATGGTCAAGAGGCTTTAGTTCTTGAGTTAATTGCACCTTATAAGCGTGTAAATGCAAGTCTTTATGCATAATGTTCATCAACGACAAGCGTGAGAGGTGCAATTGTTGGGCACGACGACGAGTTGAGGTGGACGGCTCTTCAGCCACACTATCGCGAACAGCAGCAATATTTTCTGCTGTACGAGCTGTACGAGCATGCACTGGTGTTTTAAAATCTTCTACAGACCCGGTTTGCTCAAATTTTTGCACGATTTTTCCGATTGTACGCACATTTGGACGATTAAATTGACCGAAAAAATCACGAAGTGCACGATATGCATTTTGATTTGAGCGCCTATTTTCATAATATGCCTGAATAATTTTAACGGGTTGCTCGATTGTGTATCTTTCCATGGTTCAAATTGAGTTAGTCTGAAATTGAGAAATATCAAATTAAATGCAGAAAAAAACTTGACGTTTAGGTGTGGTTCACATTCAACGTCGGCCCTTAAAATTTAACAGCAATGTGTTATTATCGTTTCTACAATGTCCGTACATAAGCACAGTGATAATTGTAGTAGTGTGTAAATATAACACGATAGCGACTATCACATATAGTTGCGCTAATCTTGATAGTAAATAGTACTTTTGCCTTAGTTAGAGAACTATTGTTCTTGCTTTTACCGTGAGAACATATTAAGAAAACGAATTTCAATGAAAAATTGAGCATCATTAACCCTGCATTACTAACACCTCGGTGGAATCCATTCATATTCTATTTAAAATTAAGAAAACTCGCGAAAAATGAGTTGGTGCGAGGTTTAAATTTTTGGTGTTTTATCTTTAATACTTAATTTGTTGAAATGGTGGTTAGTTCGGCATGCTATCCCGTTATCGTGGGATACCAAGTCCTTCATTTTCAAAAGCGTTAAAACGAGTTTTTCTATTTTCTTATCGCTCTCAAATATGTGTTGATAGTAATGCATGGTTAATAATTTATAGTAATGCATGGTTAAAGATATTATTATTCTTTTACAAATAATAATACAAATACAAGTAATAAACACTAAATATTGTAAAACTATTGATTCAGAGAAATCGTTTCAGCAGTAAAGCTTAGGAAGCAGCAAATATAATTCCGAGAATAAAAGAAATCATCACTCGCTAGTTTTTGTTTCGAGTTCTAAAGTTTCAGATTCCTTAACAAAGAGTCATTTAATCACAAATACTACTTCATCAACGCATTCAATAAAGTTGAGGGATTAAGATTTAGTAAAGTTCTTTCAGATTTGAATGCCTACAGTTGTACTTGCCCTGCAATTGGTAACAATTTTATCATCCCGAAAGTTTCTCGCGACCTGCGAAATAAATTGTAATTAACGGATTCGAAATAATAATTCGGTATTTGGAAGGTAAAATTATGTAATTAAATATTACGTACTATAAAGGGACAATTAGCTTAATCACCTTTTCAATGTTTGGCTACCGCTGCTCTAACACATACCGCATCCTTTTCATTTTCATCGCGATTATCTTCGGTAACACAATTTCGAAAGAACTCGAAAATATACAATATAAAAAAATGGAGTGACTGACAAGTCAAATTCTTATAATGGCTAACACATTATTTCCATTTCATAAGGAATCGTTTGTGTAATGCCAATCATCTAAAAATTGTTATGCTGTACGAACAACACTTCAGTACTTCGAAACCGCCAACTTTTTGGAGTATCATTAATTTTCCAAACAGCATAAAATATCGCGAGCATCAATTTTATTCTAGCAATTTGCGTATCGTACAGCAGACGAAAAATAAAAAAAAATTAAATCAATAAATTTTAGTACCAAATTTATGCTTTTTTATGTGCTCTGTATGTTCCACCCCAATTACATGTAATTTGATCGAAAAAATATTGAGATGATTTTGCTATATCGGTATACATGAAGTATGCGTGTAAGTATATACATACACGCACACACCGACAAATACGTGTTGTTGTTATTGTAAAATACGCAATAATATCTGTCTGTGGCAGTAGAGCGAACAGAACACCAGGCATATTGCATATTTTTGGGTCAATAATATTTATATTTATTGGTCGGTTACCATGTACGTGTATTCATAATATAATTTGCATATACTTAGAATGTACATAGTGACTGTATGGTACACAATAAAAATTTATCTCGAAAAGTGAAACACAAGCAAACAGGTATCTAAATGGCTTCGAGGCAATTTATCAAAAAACAAAAATGTTTAGCGAGCATATAATTATGCTTCATGTAATAAAGTCAGACAGAATAAAGTTGTTCTTGCTGTTCGATACAAAATATTATGTCGTATACGGTTTATGAATTTTGTGTCGTTGCAATTTAATTGATAAAGGTAATTATGTAATTGAACCAAATACCTTCTAATTATCTACATCTACTCGTATGTTAGAACTAGTTTCGCATAGATAATGTGGACTTGATTATGACTTTATGTTTGTTGCATGCAGGACGAGCTTTCTGATTAACTCTAGACTTTGGCTGATTGCTGTGCTTATGTTATGTTATAACAGTAATAGTGTCTGGGTAGGCTGTTTAGTTATTTTTTTCCGTCGATTATTTTAAAATATCGAAGAGCGATACCAAAAACTTCTTCCAAACTAACCAGTGATATACTTGGCGTAAAAACTCTGAACACTGTTTGTTGCCTTGCAGTGTTAAATTATTTTTACTATAAACTATTAGAATTTCTCAAAACAAATTATTCAATTTTCAAAATATTTTGGTTGTGCCATTCAAAAAATGCTTACCCTCTGAACGCTGAAGTTTATGTTGGAAAACGACCAGATGAGCCACGTGCCAGAGATTATGCATTAAATCTTGTTCATAGGATATTTGCTCCGTATGTAAACAAAATCCGCACAATTACGATGCTCAATTTTTTTACCAGTTGCGTGTTGACAGAACAATTGCTGCAAAAAAAGACCACAATAATTGGCACAATTCGCCAGTGTAAACCGGGTCTACCAAAATAACTTGCTGGAAAATATGAATTAAAACGCCGGGAGCTCAATTTTTCAAAGTTTTGGTTTGACAAGCATTTGAAACTAGTCAGCTATAAACCCAAGCGAAACAAAAACGTCTGTCTATTGTTAACTCTGCACAATGATGCTCGCGTTAACACTGAATCTGGGAGACCAAACATCATTCTGGACTACAACAAAACAATAGGCGGGGTTGATACCCTAGACAAGCTAGTGAGGGCATACACATGCAAAAGGAAAACCAAATGGTGGCTAATGGTTTTATTTTTTAATACGATTTACCTTGTGGGAATAGCAGCATTCAATTTGTGTAAGTGTGTCAATCCAATAGTTTAGAAACTATTTCTAAAACAATTAGCCGGCTATCCAACCCGAAAGCGTTAACAAAAAATGTTAAAACTGCAATAAATCAGATGGAGTATAAAGTGTTACACGTAAAACTATTTCCAGCGCTAGATGAAACAGCGACATCAGCAGCTAAACGCCCAAAATGTTATCTTTGCCACTGACCCTAAGACCAGATCCGGATGCCATTCATGTAATAAACCATTTTATGCAAATCACACTAAGTCTCTATGCACAGAATGCATCAAACAACCGGAACCAGATTTTGGCGAAGAAGAAGAGTCAATTCTTCCAAAATGACCAAAAAGACTATGACTAAAAAGTATTTTTGTACTTTTTTTATTAAATGTTCTTTTAATTTTTCAAAGTGATTTTTAAAATGAATTGTTGCAAATATGTTTGATGAATTAATTTTTTTTAACAAAAATTAAAAACCAACCAAAAAAAAATTATATTTTTTTCGTACAAAACGTACGAATACTTATTTGGGGTCAGATTGACCCCAGTAGACAAACACTGTAACGATAAGTATGGACAGAGTGAAGGTTAAGGAAAGCTTAAGAGAACATCTTTCATTGCAAGCAGAAAATTACAAAATTGCGTACGACATCATTATGGAGCGGTACGACAATAAACGAAAAATCGTGGCCGAATATATAGACACCATGTTGAACGTTCCAAAAGTTCAACTAAACGCAGCAGGAGTGTATAGAATGGACCACACCATCCTCAGTCACATTAATGTCAAAAAATTGGATTACAACTGCCTAAAGCACTACGAGGAATCTCTTCATGGTGGTCGTGCCTAACCCACAATGAAACAATTTTTACATCTCTTAATGGAGAGAATGAATGTGCTTGAAGCACTGCAGAGTACAAATCCCATCGCATGTAAACAATTGAAGGTTAATTCACAGTGAACAATTTTGTTCCATCAAGGAAGTTATCAAAAAGCAGGTTGCAGTAGTGACAGAATTCACTGCGATTCACATACTGCGAAAGAAGGGTGTACATAATTTCCAAATTCTGTTCATTTTAAACAAATCACCCCAAGCCGCAGAATAGATTTTATCAATAGGCAAAAAATGTGTACCAACTGCCTATCACACAGTTCAACAGAAGCATGCTTCAAAACAGAAAGATGTCCAATTTGCAATAACAAACATCATCGAGTGCTGCACACCTACAATAATGATGCCAAGAAAAAGGTATCAATCAATGCAATCGATAGAAATACCACGACCCTGCTCTCAACGGCTAAAGTGATAACTAAAACCTCCACAAATAAAACAGTTACGCTACGAGCATTAATCGATCTACGATCCCAAGTATTCTTGATTACTGAAAATGCATGTAAGCAGTTGCGATTACATCAGAAAAACATACGCACTAGCTTGGTCGGAATTGGCGGCAATACTAAACGCACCTGTAGCTCTTCCTATAGTTCTACTAGAAATTCAACCACATTTTCCATCGGTGTTTAAGTTACGTATAGAAGCATATATTTTGTGGAAAATAACATCAGATGTGCTAGCGCAGAAAATAAAACGTAATGAGACTCTCGGTGGGAAAATATAATATTGGCGGATCCACAATATGATTGCCCGGCTCCTATAGACATCTTGTTAGGAGCAGACGTTTTTACGGACATGTCAGAATCACAGATCAATCGAGGAAATCCAAATGCAATGAAAACAAGTTTGGGTTGGCTGCGATAGTAGGTCCAGCAACAACCGCTCGAGTCCTGGGTTGACATCAGTATCAAGGAAGAATTAGCACATGCTCAAGAGCTTCACAAGTTTTGGGAGTTAGAAGAGGTACTGGTTGAATCTCCACTAACAAAATCTGACGAACAGTGTAAAACAATTTATCGACAAACGGTTAAGCGGAATCCAAATGGACGCTACGTGGTTACCTTACCGTTCAAGGAAAATGATCCAGCATTCTTGGTGCTTCAAAACAAAGAGCCACACAACAGTTTCTGCAAATTGAGAAAATATTGCAAAAAATGAACGACTACAACAATTATATCTAGAATTCATGAGAGGATATCTTAAAATGGGGCATATGACACGGGGAAAAGTAAAAGTAATAAATATTTTCAAGTTTTCAAAAGGATTGGTTATGAAATGGCCAAGTTTAGTCCAGAATGAACAGATCCTAGAAATTTGACCAAAACTTACTTTAAAATCTCTGATCAATACCATTATAAATTTCAAGATTTCATTTACCGAGTTCCATTACTTTGGAGTGATTGATCTGTCATTTTAAGGATCACTTTTAATATTTTATTCCGCTGGGATTTATTTAGTGAAAAAAGAGATATAAAATGAATAAAAAATTTCCGCTGATAATTATATAACAAAATAAATTCTCTTTTGTGATGGTACTGTCACTTGCGGCGAGTAGCGAAATCTCTTATTTTCCACTGAGAAATTTCCGCTACCTTATACAGCATTAACAATAAACCCGAAGACGTGCATTATTAGAATTAGCTGGTTTTAGTTAAATGAATCAATGGCCAACTCCATCAATGACCAACCCTCCATACTAGCCAGACCTGAATCACGATCTCTGGGAATGACCGATAATTTCCATCCAAATTTGAGTAAAAATGAAATCAGTACACCAACAATATCAGTACCAACTTCGGATATAGTCGTGCACTATTAGAACTAGGTGGTTTTAGTTAGGTGACTCAATGGCCAACTTTGTGTACTAGCCAGGTATGAGTCACGATCTCTATGAATGGCCGATAATGGCCATACAAATTTAAGTTATTTAAGTTTATTGCTCGAATTTTAGTATTCTAGGTGTACATGCAAACTGTCTTGAAACTTTTTGAACATATTTTAGACACCAAACGAAATTGAGAACACTAAATTCCACACTCGGCACTCATTGTTCCGATGATTTGTTGAATTATTAAAGTGAATTTGGCCAAATTCTACGCGTAGCGCCAATCGCCCATCACAACATGCAAATTGTCTTGAAATTTTTTGTACAAATTTTAGACACCATGCCAAGTTAAAAACACTAAATTCCGCACTCGGTACTCATTGTTCCGAAACTTATTATTGCAGTAAGTGATCCTCAATATCTTATTTTGCAGCTACACTTTTTGAATCTACACTTTTCGTTAAAATGTGTAACTACACTTTGTATTAACGTTAAGTTCACACCGGTAAATAGCCTAACTATCCTTACAATGCAAGATGACTTGGCGATGTTTAGCATTGTTGTTCCAATTCGAAATCAAGAGGCATCGACCATTGCTCAAGCTATCGTTTAGTCTTATGTTTGTAGATTCGGTTTACCATAAAGCATTCTCACCAACCAGAGTACCAATTTCATGAGCGGGATATTTCCGAAAGTTTGAAAAATCAAACGGAGCACTGAAGCTTAAAAAAGAAAAACTCTTAGTTAACTTATGACAATGTATGTACCTTAAAAGAGAAGTGCGAAATATCCAGGTTCTGTATGGGCTGCGCGTTTCATAAAATTCTGAACAAGGTTCAGAAATTCGTAACAATGCAAATAACGCTTGGTTGTGTTTGATTTTGACAAAAGAATATTGTGTCAAATATTGGGGAAATTATTAAGCATTGCCCGATTACTTCAGTGATTGACGTTTATCGCATCACGTCGCTCAAATTGACTTAAGAATACAAATTTATAGATGAAGTGACATGAGTTTGTAGGAATTATTATTTCCTATACCAAACCGACCCAAACATTCTGAGATTCAAACTGTTGAATCAAAGAACGTGCAAGACTCATTTAAAATAAAATAAAAAATAGATCAATTCAAATTTGAACCCCTCTGAAGTACGGTGTGAAGTACTTAACGTTAATAAAAAGTGTAGCTACACATTTTAACGAAAAGTGTAGTCTCAAAAAGTGTAGCTGCAAAAGAAAAAAGTTTGGAGTTTGAAATACGTGGTTTATTTAAAATTATTAAAAACAAACAAAAAATATTGAGAATCACAGTACGGCAATACTAAGTTTATAAACCTTCTTTATATAAAAATTAATATTGAAGTCTTTTTAATTCAGAAGATCTTCGGAACAATGTATGCCGAGCGTGGAATTTAGTGTTTTCAACATTGTTTGGTGCCCAAAATTAGTATAAAAAATTTCAAGATAATTTGCATGTTCTGAAATAAGTGAATTTGTCCAAAGACGCTTCAACGTGTATCGCCATATCATAGTGCCATACCACACCAAGTTGAGAACACTAAATTCCACACTCGGCACTCAGTGTTCCGATGATTTTTTGAATTATTAAAGAATTAAGTGATTTGAACAAAGACCTTCCACGTGTAGCGCCACATCGCCAATCACAGCATGCAAATTGTCTTGAATTTTTTGTAAAAATTTTAGACACCAAACCAAGTTGATAACACTAAATTCCACACTCGGCACTAATTGTTCCGATGATTTGTTGAATTATTAAAGCATTAAGTGAATTTGGCCCCAACGGCCCTTGCATGTGTAGCGCCATATCGCCAATCACAACATGCAAATTGCCTTGAAATTTTTTGTACACATTTTAGAGACCATGCCAAGTTAAGAACACTAAATTCCACACTCAACACTCATTGTTCCGATGATTTTTTGAATTATTAAAGAATTAAGTGAATTTGGCTCCAAAAGGCACTTCCACGTGTAGCGCCATATCGCAAATCACAAAATGCAAATTGTCTTGAAACTTTTTGTACAAATTTTAGACACCAAACCAAGTTGAGACCACTAAATTTCACACTCGGCACTAATTGTTCCGATGATTTGTTGAATTATTAAAGCATTAAGTAAATTTGGCCCCAACGGCCCTTGAATGTGTAGCGCCATATCGCCAATCACAACATGCAAATTGCCTTGAAACTTTTTGTACACATTTTAGAGACCATGCCAAGTTAAGAACACTAAATTCCACACTCAACACTCATTGTTTCGATGATTTTTTGAATTATTAAAGAATTAAATGAATTTGGTCAAAGACGCTTCCACGTGTAGCGCCATATCACCAATCACAACATGCAAATTGTCTTGAAATTATTTGTAAAAATTTTAAATACCAAACCAAGTTGAAAACATTAGATTCCACACTCGGCACTCATTCTTCCGTTGATGTCTGGATTATTAAAGAATGAAGTGAGTTTGGCCAAAGACGCGTCCCCGTGTAGCGCCATATCGCCAATCACAACTTGCAAATTGTCTTGAAATTTTTTGTACAAATTTAAGACACCATGCCATGTTGAGAACATTAGATTCCACACTTGTCACTCACTGTTCCGATGATTTTTTGAATTATTAAAGAATTAAGTGAATTTGGCCAAAGACACCTCCATGTGTAGCGCCATTTCGCCAATCACAACATGCAAATTGTCTTGAAATTTTTTGTACAAATTTTAGACATCAAACCAAGTTGAGAACACTAAATCCATACTCAACACTCATTGTTCCGATGATTTTTTGAATTTTTAAAGAATTAAGTGAATTTGGTCTCAACGGCACTTCCACGTTTAGCTCCATATCGCCAACCACAACATGCAAATTGTCTTGAAATTTTTTGTATAAATTTTAGACACCATGCCAAGTTGAGAACACTAAATTCCACACTGGGTACTCATTGTTCCGAAACTTTTTATTGCAGTAAGTGATCCTCAATATTTTATTTTGCAGCTACACTTTTTGAATCTAAACTTTTCGTTAAAATGTGTATAACTACACTTTGTATTAACGTTAAGTACTTCACACCGGTAAATAGCCTAACTATCCTTACAATGCAAGATGACTTGGCGATGTTTAGCATTGTTGTTCCAATTCGAATGTTATTATGTTTGTAGATTCGGTTCACCATAAAGCATTCTCACCAACCAACGTACCAATTTCATGAGCGGGATATTTCCGAAAGTTTGAAAAATCAAACGGACCACAGAAGCTTAAAAACGAAAAATTCTTTGTTAACTTATGACAATGTATGTACCTTAAAAGAAAGAGGTTCTCTATGAGCTGCGGGATTCATAAAATTCTGAACAAGGTTTATGCCCAAATTTTTTTTATTCAATTTAAATTAAATCCATATCAACTTGGAGAAGTAGTTTTTAAGATAGGCCTCGATTTTATATAAAATTGTGTCAAGAAGATTTAGCGGATACAGTAGGTGGCCAATTTACACAATGTTCATATAAGATTGGGGAGAAATTTTTAATTTTGTCACTTAACTCAACATGCTGATTGATGAAATTAATTTCCTTCATTTCGGTAATCTTGAATAGATACAATATGACCATAAAATTTGGTCACGTCATTTGATTTGGCAAAACAAACATTAACGTTGGAATGTTCCAAAACAAGATTTATATAGTCTTGTCTAAATTAAATGTAAAACATCTAATACAAAACTAATACAACCCACGCCATAAACTACTGTTAAAAATTGTTTTCGGAAACACACAAGACGTACAACACGAACACGACAGATTAAGAAATACGATTTCTAAATAAAATATTTAAATTACGACGATGAACCAAAAATAATTGGCCAAATTACGCATATAATGGAAGCGGAAAAGCTGATGATGTACAAGGTTGATTGACTAATGTGTTGTGAGCGGAGAAAGTTTGACTTTTGATATCGTTTATATCGAAGTACGTTGGCACCGGAAGATACTTCGTATAAAAGCCTTATTACATAAAATGAAACTATTTACCAAATAATCATAGATTATGATTCAAAAATTATCACAGCATAAGCATAAAATAAAAAAATCATATCAACAACAACATGCGTCGAAAGCGGCAGCAGTACAGCGGCAACAACAACAACAACATAAAATCCATAAAAAATCAAATCATTCTGCCATCGTTCGTTCTCGTTCACAGATATATGTACAACTGACTGTACGAGTATGGTATGTATCAGAGATGTTCTGTATATACTTACGATTATAATCAACAATGATTTTCTTCGTCAATATTTATCAAGAATAAAAAATCGTACGCCAACAACAAATCGAAGGTTTCATGTGGGAGATTTTTCCGCCTAGCAATTCTTTCCGTTTTCCTCATTTTTCTTTTATAAATTTATTCCATCATATACCACCAACCCCCCCCCCCCCCCAATATTACCACTTTGGCGTAGAACCACACCCGCAACCATCATCGCACAAATATCCGAGAAAAGTATAAATTCGAAAAGAAAAGCTGTACCCACATTTACCAGAAAAAAGAAAAAATAGGAGGAAGGCATGGCGAAGGCAAGTAGGCAGGCAGGCAGGCTCAGTACATGAAAGAAAATTTTGATAAAATCGGCAGAAAAGCGATACAAATTGAAAATAAAAAAAATTGCGAGAAATGAAAAATTGGAAAAATCTTAATTTATTTGCTTTTAGCAAACAATTTAGTAACTCGCGCCGTCTCGCTCTGCCTTTAAATTACACATAGAAATAATATTTGGTACTAAGATTTCAACGAGTTGTTTATAATTTGCTGTCTAAATATATTTGGTTTGTGTATGTAAGTCGATGCGATGCGATACGATACATGTTTCTATGTATCATGTAATGTATGACTTTTTTGCTTCTCTTCTTAAATGATCAATTTAAGATTTAACAATTCGGTTTATTTAAAGTACACACATCTTATGCACAGATATATTTCTAGATACGTACAGATGTGTGTACACAGGAAAATTACATTTTCTATTTTAGGTACTTTTGTCGAAATTAACACGACAACAAGAGCAACAACAATAGAAGGGAAATTCTTTGGTTTAATTATAACGTAAATTTGCGTTTATGGTCGTCGAAATTAGAAGACGATTTCATTTTATTTCGAATTAAGATTTTTTTTTTTTTGTGTTTAATTAAGGCAGTCCTAAATTAAATGTATATTTGGGGTTGTATCATCGTTTGCATAAATTTGGTATATAATTAAGAATATTGATCTCTAATTTATCTCTTGTATAAATATGGAACCCTCTGTGCATGGCAGTGCTTTTATTTTTTTATGGTTAGTAAGTATATAAAAGATTTCTATGCCAGCTTCCAAAAATTGCGAAGTAACATAATTTCTATTATGGTGCGAACCAATAGTTCAGCAACTTATATTAACGTGCGCCCTAAAATCTGGTTTTTGACATAAAACACAAACAAATTGGAGAGTAGTGTGACCTCTGAGGCCGTTAACCTCAAATTTAATTCTACATTTGGCTATTCCTTTAATTTTAAGATTTCTATAATCTTTGAATCTACAGTGCTGGGAAAAAAAATTGGGCAAACATATTTTATTGCAAATTGGAGTCTTTTTTTGCTAAAATTACAAAACTTTTGAAAGCAATTGGCTTATTGTTTCATTTTAAATACATGTATGACGTAATGTTTTGCAATAAAAAAAATTAGGGGCAAAACCCCGAAAAATGGACCGCCTTTCGTTTTTATTACATGAAATATCGAAAGATTAAACATTCTTGGAGAGATGGGCAGTACACAAAGAAAGAAAGGCTTTGGAAGGCCCAGAAAGACAACGCCAGTGGAAGATCGTTTCATAATATTACAATGTCTTCGGAACCGTTTTAAAACTTCATCGGACTTAAGGCTGAAAATAAATTTCAGCCAGCTTAGTGCAAAAAAGATTTGTTAAAGCTGGTTTGAGAGCACTTAAAAACCAGTCCAGAAGCCTGAGTTCACATTACTAGTGAAAACAAAACGTTTACTATGGGCCCAGGAACATGTTTCTTGGACTCCAGAGATGTGGAATGATGTGATTTTCTCCGATGAATCAAGCGGCATGTTGAAGATGGAAGAATTCTCGTAAGAAAAAAACCGGGCGGGAGACTTAGCAACGAATGTCTTTTAAGACTTCCACCGAAAAATGAAGGAGTTATGGTCTGGGGATGCTTTTCTGGAAATGAAACCGGCCGATTGTATTTCATTAGTTCCAGCATTACAGCAACTGTTTATCTGCAGGTCCTACACAACGAATTTGAGCCTTCCGTGTTAAAGCTTTTTAGCGAGACTTGCAAATTTAATTTTCAACAGGACAACGCTCCGTACCATACCGCCAAAGTTGTGAGTTATAAATTTTGAATTGTAGATAGAAGAATTGCTTTTCAGATAAACATAAATAATTTATTAAAAGTACTTCGAAGAAAGAAGTGTCGGTGTGTTGAGCAGGCCCCCGTATAGTTCAGACTTAAATCCCATTGAAAATATTTGGTCTATAATGAAGCTAGAAGTCGCAAGAAAGTGTCCAGAATCGATTCAAGCTTTAAAAAGTTTGTTGATGACGATTTGGGAATCCATATACCTCCTACGACTTTGAAAAATTTATCAAATTCAATTGGTCGGGGACCAATAACAAATTTAATAACAAAATATTTAAGTTTTTTTTAAAATAAATCTTTTGGAGCTTACAAAACGTATAATTAAGAGCTACTTCTAAAGCATTTAAGCGGAAGTAAATTTCCGTAAAAACTTTATGTGGAAAAACTGGTAATTCGAAAGAGACAGGTATTGTTACCGTAAAATAGGAAGCTAAATACAAATTTTTTCAAACTGATGAACTTTTTCTCACTGTCCTTTCTATCTCACAAGAAATGAAGTACTTTTCTTCTTTACTTCTGCACCATTTCTTTCCAAATACTTCTACGTTTGCTGGGTGTCTGGAACTAAAAAAAATATGAATCACTAAATTAGAATTAAAGCGAGAATGCGTTGATTTTCACCGTAATTGTTACTTCCAATTAAAAGAACTGAAAAACTCGGACACTTGTTCCTAGCAAAGAATAAACAGAAAATCCAAACGTCCAAAGTAATTTTCACAATTACAATGATTACAATTTTATCATTCAGAAAGAAACCAAAATACTTAATCACACATGCTCACAATCATCCATCTGCATCATCAACAGTTATAGGTTTTATCTTCATCGACGAGTTTCCTTGATTATCCGTTCGATATCAAAATTTGACTCGAACGATTTTGATCGGTAGTAATGCAATTTTTTTCTCGGTTTACGTTTCCCTTATCTTTGGCTGACGTTTGTATATTGAAAATAAATTCTGAAAAATAACCCAATTTGTACGATAACACTATTGCGGCTGGTAGAAATCCAGTTAATCTAATTTGAATATTTTAATATGAATGGTGAGCCAGTTTGCAGACACAACGATGGAAAATCCGGTGCACTGCAAATAAGAGCAAAGGTCATTGAAGATATTCCTGCTGCAGTGCGAGGTATTTTTCCAAGTGGCAGTACTATGCGCAGAAATATTCGAAGAAGGAGAGTTAATAATTTAAGAGCACCAGCTAATCCAGAATCTCACGAAGTTATTGATATACCTGATGAATATACACGTTACGAATATAGCCCGACCAATATATATATATATTGGTCGGGAACATATTTGGCAGGGAATATCACTCAACGTGAACATGTGAAGAAGTTATAATATGGATGAAACTTTGTTGCTCTCTCCCCCTCTGTTTTATCAAATTTTTCGTCATACTGGCTATAAAGAATAGAAGTACATACAGTTTTTACTGCACTGTTTTGTTTATTGCCGGATAAAAGAGCTGAAACATATACAAAGTGATTCTACATGTTACGCGACATTTGGTCTCTACTCAATCCATAACGTATAAATGTGGATTACGAGCTAGCAATTCATTAAACCATTCGTACAGTATTTCCAGAAACCAATGTTAATGGTTGCCTATTTCACCTAGTGAAAAATCTACAAAACCACTTGCATGTCGAAAAGATCACGTCTAACACATACTTCCAGACTATATTTGACAGGGATTTGTTTAATAATTCCTGCGGGAACAAAAAGTAGAGGAAACCAAACATAACAGTAACGACTTGCCACTATGTTTCTAACGCACTAAAAATTAACCGTACCGTTATAATTGGCGCTACAGGCTCACACGTGCTTGGCCCAATATATGAAATGTTTTACACCATGGTTCCCAGAAACTGCTAGTTCCGGAAAGCAAACTTGGTAGTACCACTTGTCATCATGTCCGTTACTGACCAAAAAAATCTCAAGATTTAAATGGGCCAATACATTTGACAGGGATTTGGTTTAATAACCCCTGTAAACAAAGAGTTCCGGAAACCAAACCTAATAGTAACGACTTTTCATAACGCTGCCTACGCACTATACAAATTTCGATTCAATCGTATTGTTCTGATTGGCACGGCGCTACAGACTCAAACGTGTTTGGCTCAATATATATAAACTGTTTTACTAGTTCCCATAAATCGCATTCTGGAAACCGAAACTAGTAACCATTTTTCATCAGTTCAGACCGAGCCGTTACCGTTATTTTACCGTCGTGAAGCGCTATATACTCAAATGTAATTAGTTCAATATATCAGGTGCACAAATAAATTTCCGGGTTTCAACACATAGATGTCATTTATGTCAGAAGTTGTGTTTTGCTCATAGCGTGAACAGTTGTTAACGATAATCCGTTCGTAACCCCAAATCGCAACACATAAATATTTTACGAGTTTTGTGCCAAACAAACAGCATTTGCGGGAAGCTTTGCTTTTCTGCTTCAACTTGAAAAAAAAATCCGCTGAAGTACACCATTTGCTTGAGGAGGCCTATGGCCTCGAAAATCAAAACCTACCTGTGAAGATTGGTTTAAATGCTTCAGAAGTAGAGATTTCAGAAGATCAACTTACGGAGGCATTAAACACGACTCTCCAAAGTATTTCCAAATGTCCACATGCTATGGGAAAAATTCAAAAGGAGGAAAAATAGGTGTCTCATGAGTTGTCTGAGAGACAGATGGAAAATCGAAGAACCACTTGCGAAATTTTGTTTCCACGGCACGAAAGAAAGAGCTTCCTGCATCGAATTATTATGAGAGATGAGAAGTGGATTTATTTTAAGAATCCCAAATGCAAAAAGTCGTGAAGCATCAACATCAACGGCACGGCCAAATCGCTTCAGAAAGAAGACAATGCTCTGCGTTTGGTGGGACCAGAAAGCAATCGTGTTCTATGAGCTGCTGAAACACGGCGAAACTACCAATGGACAACGCTACCGACAACAATTCATCAATCTGAACCATGCGCATTGCTCGAAAAACGACCCGAATGGGACACGAGACACGAGCGGGTGATATTGCAGCACGACAACGCTCCATGCCATCGCACTCCCATCGTCCAAGACACCATCAAAATGCTGAGATGTGATCTGATACCGCACCCGCCTTATTCGCCAGACCTGGCCTCCTCGGATTATCACTTAGATGAATGGTTTCGGTCCAAAGATGCGTCGTTTTATCATGTATTGCCAGAGAGATGGCAAAAATAATGGCACCTAGTAATTATTTGAAAAATTTTCGTTCAAATATGTCTGGGTTCTGAATATATTGTGGTCTTTCCGTGCAATATCTTTCTTGGGATCAATTAATGTCAATTTAAATTATTTAAATAAAATCCTGGGCTGGTATATGAACATATAACTTTAGTGTTGCCTGATGTAATAATTTATTGTTCATGGGATGATTTTCTGAGCTAACCTCACATTCATGTAAAAAATTCCGGTAGGTTAGCGCAAGAGATTTTTGTCACGGTACCAGTGTCGATGTAATCATTGGTGATGAAATACTTTGGTTACTCAAGGCACGAGCTTGGTTTCTAGCGATCCGAGGAGATTCTTTTAAATGCCTGAAACATTGTCAATTTAGAAGATCCAAAGGTTGATTACAGATTCCTCATTGACTAGCTATTGCCCTCGACTTCATTCGCGTGGTTTTGAATTTAAAGCGATATATTTAGCACGAGTGTTTGTGTTGACACATGCGATTTTTTGTTTTTCCGTCTGGTGTGTGCAGGAATAAACCAGAAGGTTTTCCGACACGTGAGCAAGAAACATACGCGGCTGTCCATGTGAGAAGCATGGATTTGCCAATGATGATAATTGCAATGCGAATCACAACTGCAAACGTTTGAATTCGACAGTACATAGCTTCGGTGATATTGTTCATCATCTTTCTCATTGAAAGCCTGGCATCGTTGCAAAGTCGTGGTGCAAATCAAGTAAATTAAAGAAGTCAACAACATCGACTGATTTATACGTTGTCGCTTCGCCTGGCATTTCGGTATTTTAGGTAATTCGGTAAATCTGTGTGATGTTTGGGAATATTTTCTTTTATTCTTCTGTGGTTGCAATGATTTTAAAGAAGTTTATTGGCAATGTGATGTATTGTGTGGATTCATCGATTGCCATTTTCCCAATACCAATATTCACCAATTATTTTGTGAAACGTTGATGTATTGTGTTGGAGTGGTTCAATTTATGAAATGTCGCCATAATACTGATGATTTGAGACATGAATTAAGTTCATCAGCGTCCAAAATTACCAGATAATAAAATGAGTGCGCCATCGAAAAGCTGTTAATTTCCTCTCAAATCTTGTAGTATGCGATGAAGCACTTCCATATATAATGAATTGGTATGGTTGTAGGTTTTTACACATTCCAGAATTTGTGTTGATATTGGCTGTTGGTCTCTCAGTGATGGCTTTTAATGACCACCATCCAAAATATTTCTCATACAGTTCCAGATGATGCGATTGCCAATGTATTATTTTATTGTGATCATATATGGTTGTGAATATAACAGAAATGAGAAAAAATTTGCCGTGTGCATCTAGGAAATACGATTCGCCACTTTAGCTTGTGATTGCACGTATAATTCTGTCATACGCTAAGCGTTCTTATGGAACAAATTTCGGGAGATTTGTTTGAACAAATGTACCCAATTCTTGGACATCAAACTGTATTGCTCGTTGCAAGTCACGATCGGAAAAGTTGTTTGCAGATTGATTCGGCGCGAGCATTCCCAATTGTACCAATGCTTTGTTAACCTTTTGTTTGTTAGCCTTTGTATTTTTCCCAAATACTTTTCGGATTGCGGTTTGAACTGTTTGGCCACCCTCCTTACTCGCCAAATCTCCGTAAACAACTATTTTGCAGAGAAAGTCGGCGTCTTCTATTTGGACGGGTTGAAGAGATGGGGGTATAGCTGGGAGAAGTGTGTAGACTTACAAGGAGACTACGTAGAAAAATAAAACTAAATTTGAAGAGAATACGCCTTGTATCTTTGTTAGGTCGGAAACTTGTCGCACATCCCTCGAATATACGTGACAGCCTAGAAATATCCAATCAGTGGCGGAAACGAGAAAAGTAAGCACAAATAACTGCGGCAAGCTTTACTTAGACTGTTGTGTCTGTATCCAGCGCTGAACGTGACAACCACCCTTAGATTTATTGAAGCTGCATCCAGTGTTGGATGAGGCAATCAACGAAAGCTGTTAATTTAAATAGACTCAGATCCGGTTAAGGTGAGCACTGCAATGCTCGATAAAGATCGGTAAAAACCTAGAATCACTAACCGCCAAAGGCAAAGGGTTCCATAGATAAAAAGCCCTAACGATGAAAGACATGTCAATGCTATAAGTATGGGACGGAATGAAGGGTCAAAGTTCTCGGAAAGTGTCCAAATCTAATGAGAGCCAAAAGATAGGATGGTTGGCATCGCAATAAGGCTTTAAATAGATACACGACGTGTTTTAGTTTAAGATAGTTTAGGATAGAAATTCCAAGGAACTCAGTGGAAGGTCTGGTCTTGACCATAAACTGGCTCAGAGAAAAGATAAATCGTATACACGCGTTAAAGCAGAGTTTTAACCTACCACGATTGACCATGGGCGAGCCCAAAAACACTTCAGCATCATATGTAAAAAAAGCCATGGCTAGTGAGTTAATTTCGAGTGGTGCAGCTTACGCAAAAGACCTCAGGCCTAGACATAATCGTGTTAACATGATTGTCTCAGGATAGGGATCTAGTATAAAACCAAAACTCTTAAGACTGAGGTACTTTTAAGGATGATCGGATCGAGGAGCTACGAGATCAGGTAACGATACAAAGCCATTGAATGACTCTTACTGGGTTAATCTCTAGAAAGTTTATACTGATGGGATAGAAACCAGATAACACCCATCTGCAGAGGTACCAGAGATGAACACTTTATCGAAGGCCTTGCTGAACTCAAGAAAGAGCCATACAATGAATCTGGATTGATTCATATTCCTACGAGCCAGCTCGGTGATATATTCAAGATCGTTGATGTAGGGTAGTATTGTGATATTTCCTGAACTCACTCTGGAACGGATTGAGAAACGATCCATCTACCCGGTAGAATAAGGGTTGGTCATTAATTAACTTGCGAGGTTTGGGAATTTGAAGAAGTAGTTAGCACACAATTTATAATGTGGAGGATATATCGCGAGTAAATGGTGAAGACCAATTTAATAAAATTTTAAAGGAACATTGTCCAGCCCAACCGGATTTAGTGAGGGAAACAGCAAGGCCAAACTCCATGAGTTTAACACTACTGAACGAAAAGGCAAACGAATTATTAGACTGGGAATCATGTAGAGTAGAAGGGGTTAAACGTTGCTGCAGAGAGATAAAGTGGGCATTGACCACAAAAAACTATCAAAGTGTGAAGGTTTGACACAGTCTACGAGAGAGCAAGTCAGCACTCAGAAAGAAATCTGCAGTATAGAGTAGAACCAACGAACCTAACAGATTGTGGTTAAGGTCACCCGTAATGATAATATTGATATATAGCGAGGAGCCATTAGATCCAGAGCCTCAGATAAATTATCTAAACTACCACTGACACGATAAACCGCCCTTATAAGGAGTTTAGTGTTTGTGATAGATACCTCGATAAAGATAAATTCCAGAGAGGAGAAATCAACCGATCTGAGGACAGCTCTCGCCCTAGAGTTGTTAGAAACATAAATAATGACACCCCATCTCTCATATTACTCAGCACAACAATACCGACACTACAAGCAGAATGAGTAATCCAATCATTCCGAAAGATCCTATATCCTGAAATGTTGGTCTAGAAGACCCTGAGTATTAATGTGCCCCATGTTGAACGATCGACACCTGTTCAATTGAAGTGCGGCTCTCAGTACGGAATTGCCATTAGCAACAGGATGCAAACTATTAGAATTCAACAACATTACACGAAACCACCAAATCACGCTACAAAAGAAATGAAGGTGAGTCTAGATGTCTAAGTAATTACAAACTGATTCAAATAATTATAAAGAGATCAACATGAATGTTATATAAAAGATAAAAAGTAACGAAAAATTAAACGGATAAGACAATAATGGCTATACACAACGATCCCGCTCTTCTTGCAGCTGAACAACAAACTTTCTCCCGCTCACTGTAGCAATATTGTCATTGGAAATACTCTCGAATGAACGTCACCGTCAATAACATTCGATAATTTCAGGCAACTGTTTCACTGCAACCGAAAAGGAGCAGCATTTATCCGATAGCAGGCTTCAATACGGCCCTGACGATCCAACCTCTCAATAACTGGTAGTGATTCAAGTAGGCGAGCAGTAGAAGGAACATATCTTCAGCTCATTCGTCGCTCTAAATACTTCAGCGGCAAATCGGTAAGGCTCACTCCAACGGGTTTAATCCTACATTCAAAACAAATTGTTTTTTGGATAGAAGAATCCACCTCCGATCTCAGTTCGGCAACTGTCGACTATAGAGGCTAAAGTTTAACATCGCAGAACATCGCGATTATGTGTGGTTGCGATGTTATAGTAACTGGTGGTAGTAACTGGTACTTGGATATAACAAGCACATATCACATTTAAACTTTTGACTAAATTAATTTGTCAGTTGAGCGACAATCGATAGTGTACTAAAAACACGTCCAACTTAGCTTTTACCGTCTGAGATCAGGTGCTTATAGTTGCCTTATATATAACTATTGTTGTACACTTTTATGAACACCTGAATCTGCTGCTGTTTACCACTCACTTCGATACTATGTTGTTGTTTCCATACTTTTGTGTTTGCACGTGCTAAATCGACAGTGCGTCGCGGCTTTTAATTTGAAACATCCAATCCACAAAACTTAATTTCTTCACTTAACTTAAAACCACATTCCCTTTAAATGGAGACTACCCATTTGTCCTATATTCTAAGAAATATATTGGGTTAAACAATGTTTTGGCTTTTAACAAACTGAACATCCCCAAGGGAAATTTTTTTAAGACCAACCATACTAACCGAAGAATATCCTCAACAACCAATAAAAATGATTATCATTCTAAAAATACACAAACCTTTCTAAACCTTGTTTATGTAGAAAGTTATTTACCCTCCGTTACATTATTTAATGTGCATGTGTAGGTACTAAGCAAATTAAAAATACATAAAGTCGTTTATAATGCGTGGCCGACATAATTATAGGTCACACATTTAATGCGTACGAACCAAATAATGTTAATAATTTAGTAAATTTTACCCCATTTTGTGAATTTTATAAAATTTCCCGAAAATTTCCCTTACGCCAAAAATACAGGGAAATTTTTTTGTTGTACTCCGTCTTAAATAAAATGTACATCCATAAAAAAGTTAATAACGGCAACGCTGTATTAAATCCGAATATTTCCAACGCGAATCGCATATATATATAAAAATATAATTTGTGAGATAGATATGAACTCTATTTCGAATGCGCCATAACATAATGTATACGGTAAAATGAGTCGGCTATACACAAAATATAAATCTTATTATTATTTCTATCTCATTTCGAAACGATTATTTTTTTTACTGTTCGCCAGAATTTATTTTTTTCATTTTCGCCACAGTTTTATATTATCTTTGTTTGGATAAGGAACGCAAATTTTATTTTTTAGTGAATTTAATTAAATATAAAAAAAAAAAATAATTAATTACAAAAATAGTAAAGAGTTTAAATAAAATTAATTATTAATTAACGTTTTAAATAATAATAAAAAAATTAGTAAACAGTTTATATAGCAAAAAAAAATATTTTGTTTATTTAATTTTATTTTGTTGATTTTCTTACGACGTATCTCATCAACAAAACCACACACTGGGAAATGTGTTATTTTTAATTATTTTCCGGGAATAAAAATTAGTTTTATATACAAGAAAAAATATATACCGATTCAATATTTTAATAAAAAATAATTTGTTGTGTGAAAATTTAGTGAAAAAATATATTTTTTAATATATGGAAATTTGGTGAATTATTTTTGACAAGAAAATTTCTTAAAAAAAATTTTTTGAAATTTTTTACAAGGAAAAAAAGAAAATTAAAGTGTTTTTGGTTCGTCGAATCGATTAATGGAATATTTTTTAAACACAATAAATAATGTAAGTACGTTGGCAAATTAGTTTAAGATACGAAACTTGTGCAAGTTTGAAGTGTTTTCCACATAAATTTTCCAAGTTTTAATAAATCGTCGTGCTGTGTAGAAGAAGAACCGGTGTCGATGACGGGAATTTTTAATTTTTTGTTTTTTTTGTTGTTATCGATTAAATTTTTTTTTTTTTACTGTGCTTGTGTGTGTAACGTAAGGGATGGTGATAATAATTCGTATGTGATAAAACGAAACGGATAGTGTGTTGTGTTGTTTGTGGCGTATAAATGAAGCCGCCATGAGGCTTTTTTTGTTGGTGTTTTTTTTTTGTATTATTTTTGGTCAAAATAAATCAAATGCACTAGCTAAAATTAATACGCGAACTCTATGCGAGAAAAACGGGATTGTGCCGTGCGATTTAATCGGTCGGGCCGAATATGATAGCCAGATTTTATCGAAAATTTGTTTGTTTTTTGTGGTTTTAGTCGAGTCGGTCGGGTAGGATGTTGCAATATCGACCGTAGACTATACAACAATTTTGACATTTCTCGTCGATGTGTATTTGTGACTTTGTGTGAACTCGCAGAAAATGCAAGTTTTTGACCCATGTCTGTTTTGAGTCCATCGTAAATGATGAGTGATTCATTTTTAAACGATGCCGCGTCGAACCGCGATAGCCCCTGTGATTATTTTACTTAGTGTGTAGAATTTTTTTTATCTCATCTGTATAAAGCCGGTTTTGCTTTGGATGAGAACGATAAACCGGTGAATTTTAATGAGATGGTTTATGTACAAAAATATTTAGTTTGGGTGTGAGGGGCACCCCAACCCCATATGGTATAGACATTGATTGTATTTTAATCACCCGATATACATGTGTAAAGGTTGTGTGTAGGGAAAAGAGCACTACACACGTATCATAAAAAAATAGAATTGATATACGAAGTAGTTCGTTCAACTTGATGTGTGCGTTCCCATGTACGTAATTGGTTGGAAAATGGTTTCTATTAGTTTGATGTGGTTTGGGTATTTTTTGCTATATGCAAACAGCAAAATTTGGTGTTCTTCTAAACCATTTTCTTAAAATATCTCGTTAATAATTCGGGAGATTAGTTTTAGTCGACGGAATAAAAATTCATGGTAAATACTTGAAAATCTATGACTTGGAACGTCGCAATCGATTCCCCTAATCAGAACAGTTTTGATACTTTGATTTTGCCTTATAACTTTTGGGGGTTTCTAATAACGTACCTAATTAAATATTTCAGATCAAACATTGCATTTACATTTTTATTAATTTATCAATTTTAATTTTCTAATTTACCAATTTAGTTGATTGAGAACAGCTTCGAAAAAGGAATTTACTCTAGATGTCGTATGCATGATATCTACAGCACTATTCTTCGATAAAGCTTGTATCCGAGATTTTCAGTTTTTTTCAGTCTTAGCCAAGTATTTTCTTCCTTACCAATCGAATGAATTACTAACCTAAATAATAACTTGTGTAAAGGTTTTTTTTCTGTACCTGGTGACAAACGCCTAAAATGAATGGAATCATCCTTTAGAATACAATGTAAGTAATTTGTTGGACGATAACCACTGAAACATCTGTGTGTCAGAAGTTTTTCTTTGGTTGCGCCGGTTACAACCTGGTCACAAGTTCAGCTCGTGCTTGTTCATCAGTTTTAACGGAAAGGAGGGCCTTACGCTGAGCCTAGAAATTGCGAAGTTAAATTTTATTATGTTTACCACGCATAATTGGATTAGGATAAAAATACCAATCACCCTATTACCATAGGTAGTTTAGTGCCCGCACTTTAAGGGAATTATTATTTTGTGTTATAAAAGATATCGGTTTAGTCTTCTGGAAAAAGAAACAAGGTGTGCTTTCTCCGTCAACTATTGGCATCATGATTTGTGATATCATCGCGAATTTGAAATTTCATAAAGTTTAGATTTCAGAACGTGATTTTATTCAGCATGTTGTCAACGGTTGGGGGATCTGAAAGCACACATTGTTATCATTTTCCTGTTAATTTTAAAACTTCTTGATCAGTACAAGCCTCTAATTTAGTTCCTTAGAACCGAATCACTTAAATACCATTTATTTCAAATAATTATTGTTAATTTTAACAATGGGCACTTTTAGGGCACCCAATAGTTGGGAATATGTTTAGTAAAATTGAAGCCAACGTTACGAAAATGTTTAAACCTGAAAGCCTCAATGAGATTATAATTTCTATATGTTTAAATGTGAACCAAACATAATCATATTTGTAAAGTCCATTTTCAAAGGGTCATAAAAAATATATTTTTACTTGTTTGCTAATTTTTAGCAGAAATGTAAATGGCAGGAAGGAGCGTAAAGTTTATGTTATATTTGTCTAATTCGAACCGAATATTGAACCAGGAAAATTTGATAATTAGTTAACATAAGCTTAGTAAAAGAATTCTCTAGAGCAAAACCGTACTTAGAATGTATGTCCGTTTTTATTCAGATTTGATTTCCACAAACTGGAAAATTATTAAAAATGTTGATGCAAAAAGATACAAAAAAATATCTAAATTAATTTCAAAATTACAAAAGTTACCAACATACAAAATAGGGTTTAAACCGACCAAACGGCACAGTAGTTAACGCTTTGGCGTTTGGATCGAGAGGTATCGGTTTCGAATCTCGATAAGGGCATTACTCATGGACTGACGCATCTTCTATGCCAGTACTTACTATAGGCTGGCATGGAGCTGTGCAATGGTTCTGCGAAACCGGACCTAAAGCCGTACGTCCTCGAATTGACTGACAACGACGTAAATAAAAAAGTAAGAACAAAACAAATTGCAAAGATAAAAAAAATGGTTTAAAACGAAAAATTTAATAAAAATCGTGATTACGATCAGATTTTCCATGTGTTCCGAGTTAGGGGTTACAAATTATTTTCATTTCTAAGTGAAGTGATATTAACAAAGAAGAGCAACCATGTTTTCACTTTATTGAAAAACGCGACATTGAATTATTTTAGCGAAGTGAGTTATGTTTTGAGATCATAGCTTTTCCGTTTACTTCGCAAAGCCAATATAAGTGAACGGAATTGGTTGTGCCAAGTTCAAGCCTATCGTATGTCCTGATTAATTTAATTTCTTTAAGCTCACATCGCGATGTAAAATTATATTGCTTTGCAGATTGGGTTGATCCTGAGATTTATCTGCAATGTTTCTCTTATTTGAGTTTTGTACGGGACGTAAACGGGAAACTGTAAAATCAATTGTGCAAACAAAGAAACGTAATGCAATCAGTAGTCTATTCTGGTGAAATCAGATGCTACTTACATGTTCAAAAACATCTATATCACAGAGGTAAAATACTTTCATTGATCAATATTATAAAAGTCTACTTAGGCGTTTTCCTAAAGATAACCCAAATTATATCGGATTTAATGTTTTTAAACAATATTCTACTCCTAAGTGTTATACTAAACTTAGTCAATTCAAGAGAAGAATTCTTCAGATAGACATTGTTCTCTTAACTAACAAAGTAGGGGATGCAAAATACTTGAACTTTGTCACTTTATCGACTTGTACTTGACGATTTAACACATATAAATGAGGAGTATGATCCAACTCGCTTCGCATCAGAAATAGCATTTAATAAGATTTACTTATGTAGTACTTTAAAAAAATAACAAGTAAAAAATAAGAAAATTTCTGTGATACAAAAAAAAATTATTTTTTATTGACTATCTACAGATTTAAAAACTTTGATCTTTCTAAAACTATTTGTGAATTTGCTAATGTGCCGTGTGATTATTAAGTAGTGTGTTTATAGCGTTTGTACAAATTTACTTATTTTTCTAAATTTTCTTCGATTATTTGAAAAGCATAAAACCACAGAACTGTGTCTATTGTGATTTTTAAAATATTTGAAAACGAGCTTCCTTTTGGATCAAAATGGATGCGGAGGACGGAAGTATAATACATTTATATAAATTTAAGTATCGCCACCACATTGCTTACTTGTAGTTACTCGAATCGAAGCATCATTACATCTGTAATCACCAATATTTTGTAAGTGCAAAATCATAACGGTTTTCAGTGTTTAAATTTAACGTTACTACATCGGAAACAGCCGAATCCGGGTTTCTTAGCATTCCCATATGGGTCAATATTGATAATGTTGAATAGGTTTTCAAAAGGTTAAGTCAAACGTTTGTCAATATTTGTCGGATGTTAGTAAAAAACTTATCAAATTAAATTTGCCACTGTTTGCTCGTAATTGTCCTCAATTTCTTCTTCGAATTACTGTCTATTGCGTGAAGCTCTGAAAAATACTGTTCTTTGGTAGTCTTAGTGGCCTGATTGATATTCACACATTTTCTAATTTAAACTGGAAGTCTATTATTCTTCCCGTTTCCAAATCTTATGTTACAAAAACCTCTTATGCTTAGTACTCAGTTCAAAATGAAATGAAATTTATGTCGGTCTTCAAAAATCTGTTTATTTTCGCGTGACATTGAAATGAAATTTTAAAATTTTTTTTGTCGCTAACTTGGCACAACTGTCGTCTATCTTGACGTGAAGTTTTAGCGCGATCTGTTGTTTAGTTTATTTACAGAACTCTATTTAGTCACTTCATCTTCAGTGAATGAATAAAATTATCGAACAAAGAATTAGTTTCAAATTTTCTGTTGTAACTGAAATTTCGTGCGCCGAATCGCTGAAAATGTTACAGAAGACTGAATAAACTTTATCAAAACCACGTGCATATGAGTGATACAGTACATTCAAAACCGGTCGAGATTTGGTGGAAGTTTTGCCTTACTCTGGTCGACCTCAACTGAAGTCAACATCATCACGGAAAATCTTCATTTAGGTTTGAGCGAGAGAGGCGCTGAACTTTATGTGTCTCACGAATCAATTCGTACCATTGTACTCGATTGTTTGACCATGAAACGCGCTGCCGCTCGACTGGTTTCGAAAGACCTAAAATCGCGTAAAAGTCGCATGAAGACATGTTAGAACGACTCAATTCCGAGCCCACATTCATAAAATGCATTATAGCTGGTGATGAGACATGGGTTGACATGCAAACCAGTCAACACGCTTCGGCGCCTTCCAACTGAGCCTATAGAAGACATAAAAGAGAATTTGCGGTGAGAACTGAAACCGATTCCGGAAAATGCGGTTGAAAAATGTTTTGATGATTGAATTTTTCGTTGGCATAAGTGTATTATTTCGGAAGGGGCCTACTTTGAAGGCGATACAATAAATTAAATGTTAGCTGCGTTTTTCTGAATAACAATCGGGTTGAGTTCGCGATAGCTTTTTTCAAATTTGTCCAATTTAAAATTTAAAATTTATTTATTTTTTAATTAAATAATTTAGTTTTAATAGTAATCTACGTATAACTGAAAAAACCCATCATTAAAGTTGTATAGTTTTGTTGTAATATCGTTGCTCTGTATAGTTCTGAACTACTCCGATATTATACAGAACTATACAGAACAACGATATTACAAGAAAACTATACAACTTTTATGATGGATTTTTTCGGTTAAACGTAGATTACTATTAAATCTAAATTATTTAATTAAAAAATAAATAAATTTTAAATTTTAAATTGGACAAATTTGAAAAAAGCTATCGCGAACTCAACCCGATTGTTTTTCAGAAAAACGCTGCTGTTTTAAGTTTTATTGACCAATTCTCGCTACTTTTTTGACAGAATGTATTTTTAACGAATAAAATTAAATTGATTTTATTTAAAATTCATAGATTTCACGTGAAAAAAATGTGCCGAGAAATTATTTTCACATGAAAATAATTTGGAAAGTTTTTGCATGCCATCTTTGATATATTGAACACAGTTGGTTTTTTCGCTGGCGAACTGAGTACTACAAAATGAAAACAGAAGTGGAATTTGGTAAAATCGTAAGATTTCACGTGAAATCGAACTGAGTACTAGGCTTTAGTATTCATGTTCTAAAACAAATGTTTTGTTCGGAAAATGCGTAGCAGTCTTTTCGGCTATTTCTACTTTTTTATAGGCTCCTATCTAATATGATTGAAAACATTCGTAAGTGGAAATTGTATGAGAATGAGTTTAACGTTTTCCGTAAACAATCGCTTATAGCAACATAAATAATGGACAAGAGATTTTTAGTCAGAAAATAAGGAACTACGAAGAAAAACCAACTAATATAGTACAAATTTTGGACCTTTTTTTGGTCAGCCATATCTCCCGATTGTATTATAAGCTTTGCATTTGATTTTCTGCCAAAAAAGATTCAAATATTTCCACAAAAGTCTTCGGTACCATTCGACGAGTATTAATTGTAGGTGTTGCTAACAGGATTAGCCGAAAATGGGTACAATTATACGATATTTTTAATCAAGGATCAAATTGCTTCATCCATATGCACACCGTATGTTACCTTTTCAGAATAATCACATCACAGTTTTGACCTTCTGAGTAATAATATACGCTTTGGTTATATTGAGATACTGTAACGCCTTTTTGTGTAAATGAAAGATTTTTTGATTCCTGGAAGTCGGAAATTTCCTAATTTAAATATAGCTTTGTTAATTCTAAGTATTTTTCTATACTATAAAAAAATTATTACAAGCCGTTATTTAAGAATATTACACTAAAAATGGTAATTCTAAAGTTCTAAATTCTCGCCAAACTATTGGAGTATGAATTTCACCAAATCTATTTATTAGTATAATATATGGTGAATATTTTTTGATCAGTTGACCGTATCAAAAACGAATAAAACGAAATGGTAATTTCGAATAAACAAATAAATTATAGTTGTTCCTTCTTATTTCTTTATTTTCTCTTCGTTTTCAATACAAACACCATCTAGCGAGAACGATCGTACTTACCAATGGTATCACCTTTCTTCATCTTACAATAATTTAATTATCATCTTAATTGGTATTGAAAACTTAGTGTCCATTATTAGTTGAATCTGCATAAAATCAATCGATTCAGAAATTGTCTGCATATTTTTAATGCTGATCGCTGACCGCAAAATATCGGCACATGATGCATAATTTTTAAAATTTAGACAGAATTTACAATTTGGCAGGCGCCGATCTCATTTTGAATATATTAACATTGAAACTAACTCCCTCTTTAAATTCGTTGGTCTCAATAAGTATGTACACATTTCGATTAAAAAATTTGCCTTGTTTTTTATCATCTTAATCGATATTCAAATTTTTTTCGCCAAAATACGAAACTTGTTTTTCGAAGACAACAGCATTACAATCCATGTGGTTTCCGATTAATCGAAAACGCTTTTTTTATTGGGTATAAAAATGTTGCCAAGCCCCTTAAAGACGATGGGGATCCTGTATAAATTAGTAAATTCATTTAGTTACGCAGTCACAGTTTTTACTTTCAAGGTGGTTTTGTTTTTCACCAACAAATACTACTTGACCTTCGCATGTCACATTGCCGCTTCAAAATAAAAATTTATGATGATTATTGCAAATATTATAGGCCTAAACAATTATTTTCGAAAGTTGTGTTACCACCGACTCAAATAATATATATGTAAACTCTTTTTTTCGGTTTATTTGCGTCAGATGTATTCAATAGAAAATTTTTTTTATTTATATCGTAACTAACCCTGTCTGCACTATTTTTGAACGAGCTGTCACTCATCGACACCATCAAATTATTTGAAGATATTATATATCGAATGACTCAGTGTATAATGATTGGAATTTTATTTTATTTTTTTGGTTTCGAATTTATTCAAATTTTGCTGTTGTATCATGTTGTTGTCTTAATTACATAAGAAAGGAATTTTACGAATACAAACGATATTCAATTTTAACATTTGTTAACCCTGCGGCAAGCGTTAAGCATCTCATCATTATTTTAGCGTTTTTGTTATTTACCTCAAGGTTTTCTTTTATATGCGTTATACATAAGCCCTAACAAGCAATTATTCATATTCGCGGGCATGTTGAATGACTTTATGAAATTGTTTTACTTGGGGTACTTAGTAGATGTTTTATGTTTTTTTTACGAGTGTGTGGTTTTGTGCGACGTTAACAGCGATTTGCACCAAAATCAGCACCGTAATCTTTTAAACAAACAAAAGTTAATAAAATATTTATTCAATCAGCCAAAAAATTTACCAAAAATGGGAAATACACGATGGTTAATAACCTAAAAAGCTGTTTTTGATTTTAGTAAAATAAAATATCCACTACAATCAAAATAGCAATGACGAGCAAAATACGTAGCCAATTCTTTCATATAGTTTTAGGTTTAGCATGCCTGTGTAACATATGAAATCGAACGCAATTTATGTGTAGTCCCCCGTATGTTGCAAATAGAACTTAACAAGTGTTTAAAGATAAATTTGTTTGATTTAAACATAATTACATTTTCCTTTTGCTTACTTGCTTCGATTTTAATGAGTTAGTAATTTTATGGGTTATTCGTATAATCAAAGTGTAACAGATGTTTGTGCATGAGATATTTGTCAGCAACATCACTGATGTTCAAAGAACCGAAAGTGTATGTTTACGATCTTGCTTTGTATCAAAAATAAAATTTGTGTTGATTCAATAGAATTGGCTTTTATGTAATTTTGAAATAATTTTTTTATTTGAAAATTACGATTAATCGAGAAATTAATGTTTTCTGGCATTTTTATCGCATATAAATTACGCGTTGTAAATTTGCTAATCATCAGATAACTACCATTACTTATAGGAAACCATTTGTCAAAATGAGAAATGACAATTATAAGTAAATAATCTACAAGATTTACTACGTCTTCGACAACAAGGTTGTTCTGTGTGTAAGTAATGATTGTAGTGATATTTATTGACATTTTCACAAAAAAATGTAGGTTAAAGTACGAGTGAATTTAGTTTCTGCATCATACGTGAAGTGAAATGTGATTTAATTTGGAATATTCAGTTTACTTAGCCGGGACTTAACCTAGAGCAGGCCCTAGAAGAATAAATGATCCAAAACTCGTTCAAATTTGTTGCCATCTGGTTTTTTGCAATCCTCAAGTTTACCGGTGCTGTTGTGTAATCTATCTGGGGCGCACCGCAGCTTCTTTAGATATATAAATTCCTTAAGTGGCTTCAACTGGTAAATCTCATTGCGAACTTTCTAATGAATCTTAATGCCATCGCATATATAGTTTCATTGATCGTACACCCGAGCAGGTTGATTCTGGTTTTCCGTAGGAAAAAGGGATTAGGAGAAATATTCATTGCGTTTTTGGCAAAATTATCATTTCCCGGCCTACTGAGAAATCATGTTTGATCTAATTTTTTGTAATGTAGGCGTAAATAGTTTTTCCGTATCGAAATTGTATCGGAAAAATATTCCCAATTGAATTTTGGTTTTTGAAAATTTACTCCATAGTTAGTTTACCATAGTACGCCAGAAAAAAATGTTTGCGACAAAAATGCTATGCAAATATTTTTTCTAATTCCGTTTTCCTAGGGAAGGCCAGAATCTAACTGCAGGTATCGGGACTGGTAATCGTACTAGGGGGCTGTCGCTCATTAACCAAACTGCAGGTTTATCGTGACTTCGGGAGCTTATAAATTCGTGTATCATATTCAACATTAAAATATTTAATTTTCATAATATTAAAAGAATTTTTCGTTTATACGCGCAAAATTATGCAATCGGTTTGTTGTGCTATCTAATTAATGGGCTGATTATGATTTTGAAGGAGATTCATAAATTGTATTGTAAATTATATTATTCTTTTTTTAATGTTGAGGTTCAGTAAACGTTTTTCGCGGTGAGGTTCAGCCCACTACATTTATTTAAATTCCCGCCCAAGGGCAAGCTCAAAATTTTTTATTTTCGGCTCACGAGGAGTCGTTTAAACCTTACATCGACGGCACGTCCTAAAGAGTTATTTGCGTTCGGTCATTTACTTTCATGCTCCTTTATTTCTTTGCATCCGTTTCTGACGTAATTCACTGCCAGTAATGATAGTATAAATTGAGATTTTAAAATTAAATATGGCCTTTTAAACACTTTGAAACTTATCTAAAGCAGTGACCATAATCATGAAGTGATTCGAATTACTGTTTGTTCCTCCTACCAATATGAGCTATTACAATAAAAACATTGTCAATTTTGTAAACAAATTAATTTTTAATTTTTTAGCGAGGACATTTATGAAGAACAGTTCTAATGTTGAATTTCGGATATTCATAAGATCATACGTTCTTTCCTTCTCTGTCTTATTGTTGGTTAAGTAATTGGGTATTAATGAAGATTTAAATAAATAACACACGTGCTCGATTTTTAGTAAAAACATCTTATTGACGGATGTATCAGTCATTTACTGTTGCTGGTATATCACGCTCATAATAAAAAGGCAGTACCAAATCTTCGGTTTGATTTGCGTCACCTACGTAGGTCGTAAGTCGTTTTCTAGTACACGGGTATTTTTTGCATAGTAGCAATAGCAATGTTACAGCCGCACTTTTTCACGAATTATTGTTGACGTTCAGAATTGAAGTTAGGTCCAATATTCTATAAAGTGCCTGTTCGTTTATTGTGGGGAATTGAAAATTACCAAAAATCAAAAGGCCAACATATAATTTTTGCATTTTTTTTATTTCGAAACCTTAGACAATTTAGGCATGGACACCTGCACATCATCATATCTATATAGTTATTGATAGTTTTATTTCTCCACGATCTCTAACTTCTCAAATTGAGAATAATATCATATTTGGTGTTTTTTCGTTATTCCAGTTTTTGGTTCTTTTACTACCATAATTTTTCCCTTCGAGGTAAAAAAGGTAATTAGTGGCAGCTAAGTACTACTTACAAAATCGAACTTCAAGCGAATGAAACTCAAATATTCAAAAATATACCTATAAAATATCAAGGAGTCGAAAAACTGGAAGTATTCCTGTAACTTCGACTTTCTACAGGAACACAGTGCAGGGAGGGCCCGTATCCGTTTTTCGCACAGGACGTTGAGGCATTGGAACCACAGCAAATTAAGAACGAAGTTAGATATGTGCAGACAAGTACTTGCGATTTAAGTACTAAATCCTTCCCTAAGCCTCAGTGGCAATCGTCAAACATTGTCACTGTTAAACCAGTAGCTACCTACTGGGCTCAACAAATTGTCTACTGCGACACATGTTTCATATTCGTAATAGTTAAGAAATATGAATCTTGAATATGAATATTGTGATATCCATTAAATCATTTTTACAAATGGTTTTAAAACCAACGTTGGGTTTTATCGGGTGACTATAAAATAGGAGTCTGGTTAAATTCCAAATTAACGATAATAAGTAATAACGATATCATTTAAAATGCTAGACTTGTAATTATTACGTTTATTTAATACAATTTAAAAATTATCAGCAGCCGTTCGACGCATTTCTAGAGGCCTATTCAGACCTTGGCAATGACCGCACATAATGACTTCAAATGTGGTATTGTGCTGGATTCAGTCTCTAAGAATCTTGCTTCGGAAAAGAACTACTTCCTCAAGAATTTTACGTTGAAAATTTCATTGGTTCATTTAAATCGAGCGCTAACCATAACATATGTAGGTTTAGGCTTCTTTCAACAATTCGAGCTTTTTGAAAGCTGCTCTTGGCCAAATACGGCCATTTTGATGATTATAGCATTGTTTAATTATGCACAAATTCCCGTCGGTAAAAAAATGTTCTTAATTTTTTATCCTCGAATTAACGTTTCAGTATCACTTTGCATATTCCAAGACGTATGAGTTTCATTTTGACCGGGCGATCCGAGGAATTATATTAATCCAGGTGGAAGTCGCAAACTTTGTAATGCTTTTAACTAATTGCCACCTTTGCATAGCGAAATGCTTACATTTTAAATTAATGAAAAAAGCAAACAATTTGAAAACCATTCTAAAAGAGAAACCACATTTAACAACAATCTCCGTATTATGTTGTCATCCTACAGATTGAATAAAATATTCTTGTCATAGGAAACGAATTTCTAAGAAAAACGGAGTAGTCGAGTATGCGTATCCGAGCGGCAGGAGTGGTAACACATGTTGACCTGGCTAAGCATTCCAAATGTATCTACACAACAGATCCACGCAAAGCTGCGAAGTGGGAGTCGGTTCCTACATTTAAATATGTACACAATAACTATGCCACTTTAAAACCACCACAAAGTCCTTCCCAAATGTTGGAGACAGAAAAAGACGCTGTTATCCATAGTACTTAAAAGTATCTTGACAACCCGAAGTTTGTTTGGGAGCGAAAACCTGAGGGGATAGTTGTAAAAAAAACCCAAATTACATTTTATGTGTAATTCTTAAAAATAAGGAAATAAGTAGATCAATTTGTGTCAGCAAATTCAGAACATAAGTCTCCGTTTCTCGTTTTTACAGCTTATAGTTTAAGAGATCTATATTTAATTATTAAAATATCTCAAAGAATGTACATAGTTGTTTTCACATATTTCCGTATAAAATTTTACATGTTTAAGCATTTTTGCTTTTTCTGCTGAATTTTACACAGATTGAGAATGTCTATTCATTCACTTGAACCGAATATTATTTCAAATAATAATTTTGATTATACAGCTAGAAAGTGTACAGATTTATCAGCATTCGTCATCCCGATCACACTAGGGTTAAACAACATAGTAAGTTGCGTTTTTAGGCAAGAAATGGTCTTCGGTTGTGGCGAGGATAACCATATATGGTTGGAATGGAATATGTAGTCGTTTAGTGCATTTTCACTGGCTTTGTAATTATGTATTGTGAATTATTTTAATGTTCATTTTTGAACTACATATTAGGGGTAAAAAAATAACAAAATAGAAAGCAGTTAAAATATTAAAATAGAAAGAAGTCTACAACAAAACCTGTTTAAAACAAACCCTGTTTAAAACAAACACTTTTGTTAAACGAAACCCAGGTTTAAAGCAAATATCCTTTGAAAACACACCCCTGATTCAGAAATCTGTGTAAACCAACAAGCTGTTTAAACCAAACCCCGGTTTAAAACAAAAACCTGTTTAAAGCCAAAAACATGTTTACTACGAAAACCGGTTGTAAAGAGATAAAAAATAAACATTTTTTTGCCAACTTGGTTTTTTAATGAGAATAAAATATCTTCCGCTTCTTCAATCAATCGAACATTGACAAAACCTCAGGGGGCTAAACAACATAGTAATAGTTTGTATAGTTATCCTCGAATATGTAGTCGTTTAGTGCATTTTTGCTGGTCTATGTAATTATGTATTGTAAATTATTTTAATGTTGAAATTTGAACTATATGTTAGGGATTAACTTATTAAAGTATAAATCGGTCTAAAAAAAACCTGTGTAAAACAAAACCGTGCAGAAATCCGTTGAAAATAAACCGGTTTCAGAAACCCGTTTAAAACAAGCTGGTTAAAACGAACGCGTTCTTTAAACAGAAAACTGGTTAAAACAAAATCCTGGTTAAAACAAAAACCTGTTTTAAACAAAAGCCTGTTTTAAAGAATGAATAAATTAAACATTTGTTTACTTTTCTTTTATACGGTGAAAAAAAATACCTTCCGCCTTATTACACTCAATCTTATTACAAACGACCAACTACGGCGAAAACACTGAAATTGCTCATTTGTGATGTTTTGGCTTTATATTTTGTGCTACATAATTTAGTTTGACATATCTTTTGTTGGAATTCTATAAATTGTATTTGAGTTTTGAAAGAATTTTCAGAATTATAATGTTTATAAAATTTTGTGTTTTATTTATGAGACCAATAAAAACGGGCTGCCAATTTGCAAGTAATTTAAATAAAAAAAGTTAAGCTTCTTAAGTACTACTCGTACATTCCAATAAAATATGTATGCATATAGTGGATAAACCTAATCTTTGAGTGTATTATAAACGATTTGCTGAAATCTTAGAATATGTATTATCATATATTGTCAAGAGCACACCACTAGATATGTTCCTTATTAAAAGTTAATTTCAAAAAGCAATTTTGTTTTATATTTTTGTTCGTTCTGATAATACATAAATACATACTAAATCTTTGGGATCATAAAGAATTTATTATATATCTTGGAGAATTTTTCTTATAAGAACTTTGTTATATATTTACATTTTTTTTGCTTTCCTTGTATATAATTTATTTGATTTTCATAAACCATGTTTTCCTGTATTTATATATACAGCTTTTCATGCATCGTATTACTTTTTTTTATATTTAATTTAATTCAATCTATATATATACAACACATATATTTTGTAAATATATCAATGGTATTATAAACAATTTAGTAGACGTCAAAATAATACCTTACATTTTTTTTTTCATTTATTATGAAAAAATACATGTATTATTTGGATTATTGTTTGTTTATAAAGAAAAATGGGAAATTAAGAGCGCGCGCGGGAAAATAAAGTTTGCATATTGCGTGTGTGCATACTTTATGTTCATTACATATTCGTTTGTAAATTTTAGATTATTTATTTTAGTTAAGTTTTTTATCGATTTTCTTTAAGATTAATATTGCAAAAAGTGAAATTAAACATGTGAGGGACTGCAGTAAAATTTATATAGACCATTCATGATTACGTGTAGGTTATGAGTGACTTATTGTCAAATAGGAAGGTTGTGATCGTAAGCGTATGCGTAGAAGTTCACGTCTCGTTCAGAAATTCGATAGCTCTACTATCTCGAAAAATCGGAAAACGATCGCCTGGTTCACCGGCAAAAAAAATTCCCCTATGTCAATGCTGAAAATTGATCTTGGTTTACACCGAGGGTTTTCCCACGTATGGAAGAGAGGAAAGAAACAAGTTTATGATAACGAAACTACATTAACGGTTAACGCAATATACGTTGAAGAAACCTTACAATTAGAATAAGGACAGTGTATAGAAATTAATTTTATAAAAATTACAGATTATACACAACGCTGTGCATTTACAAACGGAAGTTTGCAATTTTTAAAACCGAACGCTTGACCCGATTCGTCATAAAGCCGGCAAAAAAGCATTTATTAGTATGGTCAAGCTTGAAATTTACAGGCAATTTTCGGCTCAGGCCTCAGGCATATTTTTCGCTCTAAAATGATTGAAAATGATGATTTTCGGCGATTAGACGTAATTATACGAAACAAGGCCGATACTCAAATCGCATATTCAAAGTTTCTCTAGTATACGGCTGAAAAATTTATTTGTAGATTGACCTCGTACGATTATTATTACATACCAAGTAGCAGAAGAGGATATTTTTAAAACCGTGATCGCGATTCCGTTTGGTCTGGACGCTGGACAATCGTTTTATTACCTAATAATAGAACTAACTCCACAGATAGAAATTTTTGCTTCAAAAGATAAAATAAAAATAAATGCCAAAATATTTCGATGCACAAATATTTGGCTAAATTGATTAAAAAGCGAATATCTGTAGAGATTGCATGATCCTTAATATACCAGTTAATCTTTGAGTAAGGCCAAACTTAGTATTTATCAGATGCATTATTTATATCTGCTTGATTGGTTCTACGACAGCGTAGAGCGAAAGGCATTTGGGAAACGATTAGTTAAGAAATTAACAAGCGCGAGACGAAAATATGCGGTCTTAGGTCGAGTCGAGTGTTGCTTGCAACATTTTTATCTATCAATCATTTTAGACATTTCGTGGTGTATGAATTTTACATTTGAACAATAACGAACAACAGTTATTGAACAACACAACTTTTCATTTGAGAAACTGTCAAAATTACAAATAAACGATGAGGAATTGAATTCAATTACAATAACACACAAACACCAGTTTGATTTAGTTGCATCCAAATATTTTTGGTGCGTCATGACTAAAAACTAAAATCTTTCGACGATATAATGACTGGAATTGTCAGCGATCGAAAATGTAACGTCATACAAAATCGGAGGATTATACGTATACTCTACCACAGATTTGAGTCGAAAGTCGAGAAATGTCGAAAACAACGTTTTTGTGACGGTTGTCTTGACTTTTCGCAGAACCAACGAAATTGCTATAAATACATATCAAACTCTTACGATAATTTGAGTGTTGTAACTAAACATACGAGTATTTATGGTTGTTTTAATAAGTTTTGCTTTCATACCTTCATTCTGCTAATCCACACGAGGACGTATGCGACCAGTCATTATCTTTGTTTTTTTCTTCTTTACCTATTTTCTTTAACCGGTTTTCGGGGAAAAGCGAAGAGAAATTCCGGTAGCATGCGTCCTCGTGGGGAATGGGTGATTCGTGGGTAACTTCATAGAGATCGTATTTTTGCAACTGATCTACAGTTCGTTCTTCTTGTAGAACTCGTCGTTCTTCTTATTATTGAATTTATCACATTATGTTGTTCATGTTTTGAAACCAAAATAAATCGGAAGCTCAAAATTGATTTAAAAGAAAATTAAAAAATTTTGTAAAATTAGACTACTAAATAATTGTGACCGTTGACATTTTTTTTAACAATTCGATCGACAATGCCGATCAGGAAATGAACTTAAAATTTTTTGTTGGAGATGATCACAATATCTCCACCATAATGTATTTTCTCAAGAACGATTTTTATTTAAAGTAAGTAAACTATCTCCCAAATACCACCACTTAAAATAAAATGTCATGAAAATTTAAGTGAAATTCCTTACATACAATTACTATGTTATTAAATTACATAATTTATTACTAAACCACAATTACAAAGAATATTTTATAATTTAATATAAGAAAGTATATCGTTGAAAGAAATTATGTGTCTAATTTAATTTTATTAAATCCGAATTATTCCTAGAATAGGCTAACTATTTCGCAAGAAAATAAAAAATAAGTAAGAGCAAATCTCCGAATGTATACAAAGGTGTCTCGGATCAATGTAATAATTTCATTAAATTAATGAGATATAAGAAAATATTGTATAGATTACAAACCATATAGTACCGTAGAATACTAATTTTGACGATTCTTGTATTGTGTACACCACAAGCAATCCAGACATTCTTGTTTTTTTTCGCTGCTATTCAACAGAAATTTATTTTCCTTAACGATTTCCTTTCTGTCTTTCGGTGAATATAGTATTTAGTTGTTGTTTGTGTGTGTGTGTGTTCTATGTACTATGTACTATAAGAACATATTTTTTATGTTGCTTTTAATATAATCTGGGTAAATAGAATTTTTGTTTTGAAATTTGTTCCTGTTGTTGTTTTATATATACAACAGTGAGGCTTTGTTTCATTCGTTGTTGTTTTTATTTTTTTCCTTCTTGTATTGTGTGCAAGACGAAATATTAAAAGACGTTTGTACGTTATTGTGGTTCAGTAAATTTATGATGAGAAGAACAAGTAGAAAAGAAAAACCATTAGTTGAGATTGTTTTTATGATTTTATTTGAACAGGATATTTAAGGTGCAATTCTATAAGATTTTTAGTTGTATTTATTAAAAATAAGCGAAAAATTTTCATCCACGGCTTCAAATCTTTGTGTGGTTATTTCGTTGTGATGATACGTCCTAGAAATTCCTCGTTTGCGATAAAATTGTTAGTTTTCATTATGGCGCTAGTTAGATTATAAAAGGCATATATAATATTTAATCGTAAAGTATAAATGTCATCAAAAAGCTATCAAATCTTAATTGTTTTCAATAAAAAACATTTTTATTTACATTTTATGAGCCATGCGGTAATAAAATCACTTTCTGTTGTAGTCGTCTTGTTGCAAATATATAATTGAAAATATGTAAATTATTATGTTTTGAACAATTAATTAGCCATTTACTTTATGAAGATTAAGTACTTAATTGCTATTTAAATTTAGATTTCTTAAAAAAACGTTGTATATTAAAATCTTTCCGATGCAGTTGCATCGTTGTGAGAAGAGAGCTTAATCGATCATTTTCCTCTTTTTGGTTAGAATACTTCAGTCATTCTAAACCGCTGAGAATTACAAAAATGACTTAGCTTCCGATTTTTCTCGAATTCGATTCCAAGTTTTCCAAAGCTTTCGTGCAGATGAATTATTTTTTTTGTATCACGCAGAACACCGGATCGCCGTTACCTTTTAGAACGTCGGATTATGAATTTAGATTATTTATTTTATTTAAATAGGCAAATTGAAGATATTAAATTTGTGTTAACTTTGCATTATTTGTCTAACTTAGCGCCGTTTTTTGTACGAAAATTTGAATTTTAGAATATGTGTTAACCACATATTAAGTTTCAACAAAACAGTTTTAGGTCTACTACTAAAAACTACTCAAATGAAACTTTAAACCTCTTATTTCGTATATTCAGCAAATTAGGTGTGTTTAAACATATGTAAGCATAATAAAAAAACGCTTAAAAATTCGATTTACACGTTAATTGCTTACTATAAACATAGTTTCTTATATTGAGAAATTTTTCTTAATATAAGAAATCGAATTCTCAACTTAAACAATTATAAAGATAGTTATGTAGATTGTTGTTATCTTTAAAAAATTATTTTTAAGAAACGTAAACGAACTTTACGATATTCGTTTAAATTTCTCAAAAATATTTTCCATTAAAATACTCGAAAACAGAAGCTTCGATTTAATTTTCAATAGAAGCTGGCGGCTGTTAATCAATATCATAATTAAATTTGTGGCAAATATTCCTTTGCCTTGGTTATGTTTTTTTACACCTTGTCTCAGTGTCTTTTCATTTGGCGTAGTTGATAAATTTTTTTTGATCGAAATGGTTTAATTATTCCCGTTCAATAAAATCATAATAACTCACTCCTGATTGTTGCGGAATTAATTAAAATTATAACGGTGTGCAATAGAAAGCCAAAATTATGTTATAGCAACGGTACCTCTGGCCCATTTTCGAAGAAAAATAGAATTTCAAAATTTAATCACATTATCAAGTTTCAAAGTAAATAATACGACTGAGTAAGTCGCATGCTTCTTAATTAACTCGTTTGACTCGGTCATTCACTAAGAATTTAGAGATTGTTCCCTTAAAAAACAGCTACCTGCATAAATGGTAACAAGTGACATAAACAATTCTGATCAAATAAGCAACTGAACTATTTATAGTTTAATCAATCGAAATTTTGAACTCTTTATTTCGTATATTCAGCAGATTAGGTTTATTTAAACATATAAGCATAATAAAATGCGAACATATTTCGATTTAAACGTTAATTGCTTACTATAAACATAGTTTCTTATATTGAGAAATTTTTCTTAAAACAAGAAGTCAAATTCTCAACTTAAACAGTTTTTTGTTAGCTTCAAAAAAAAGTTTCTTAGTAAGAATAATATGATTTAAGAAAGTCAGTTTAAATGCACTTTAAACAAAAAATAAGATTCGTTGTGGTTGAATTTCATTAATTTTTGCCACTTCATAAGTACGAAATACTTAAGTTAGTACTTTGTTCATAATTTAATTCCTCAATATAAAATTATTTTCTTATATAACAAAAAATTAAATTCGTAAGCTATACATTTTTTCTTTGCGGTGTTATCTGGTTATTTTGCAATTTTTATAACACAAACTTGAATCAATAGTTATAGTTATTCGAATTTATATTGGACGAAACGTTCAAACCCCTTATTTCATCAATATTCAGATCAGGTTTGTTCAAACATATGTAAGCATAATAAAATGTAAAAATATTTCGAATTCAACGTTAATTGCTTACTATAAACATATTTTCTTACATTGAGAAATTTTTCTTAAAATAAGAAATCGAATTCTCAACTTAAACATTTTTTTTTAACGTGTTATGTAGATTTTTTGTTATTTTTATAAAATTGTTTTCAAGAAATTAAATTATTACAGTTTTTAATTTTATGTTTCAGAGTTTCATAAGGATTTAAGAAAATTTAGTTAATCCACTTTTAGGTTAAACTTCATTAATCTTTGTCACCTTATTAACCTAAGGTCGGCTGGAATATTAATTTCGATCGAAGGGAATATTTAACATTTTTATCCGCACAAATCTATTAGAATAATTCAGACGGTCGAACATTACGAGATCCGTTTAAATATTTTCCATTAAAATACCCCAAAACGAAAGCTCCGGTTTAATTCTCAATTCATATTTCGTTTCTTTGGTTGTGTTCTTGACACTTTGTTTCAGTGTCCTTTCATATGGCGTAGATAAAGCAATTTTGATCGAAATGATTTAATTATACCCGTTCTATAAATTTAATTAGTTAAAATTATAACGATGTGCAATAGAAAGCATATTTTTCAAAATTATGTTATAGCCAGAGGTAGTCTGATCCGCTTTCTAATAAAATTAGAATTAATCATTTTAATCACATTTAATCAAATTTAAAAAAATTAACATTCAGTCGTAGTGGCTAGTTTCTTGATTGACTATTATAGTTTAGTTATTAACTATTTATATTTTTTTAAATTACAAATTCTTGTTATTTTTTTTTAAAAATGAACCCTGATTTGTTCTGGGGCCGAGGCTCTCCCAACTCTTTCGCGGTTCGCTTATTTACGTCCTTACCTTTACGCCTGTGTTGGCCAATTCGAGGACGTACGGATATAGGTCCGATTTTATAACCATCTGCACATTGCATAGCTCCGACAGGGGCTATTTTCTCATCCCAAATCGTAATTTGTTGATGAAAATTCCCGTTGCATCCTGCCCCTATCGGGATTCGAACCCCGTACCTCCCAATCCAAACGCCAAAGCTTTAACCACTATGCCATTTGGTCGGTAAATTCTTATTTTTCGCTTACGCATATTAAAATTTATAAGAATGAAACGAACAAATTAACATTTTTTAACGAAACGAAATATTGAAGTTCTTATTTCGAATAATCAGCAGATTAGTTTTATTTAAACATTAACTGCTTACTATAAACCTAGTTTCTTATATTGAGAAATTTTTCTTAAAACAAGAAATCGAATTCTCAACATAAACATTATTTTGTTATCTTTAAAAAATATTCTAGAGTTTTTTTTTAGTTAGAATAATATGGTTTAAGAAATTCATTTTAAATGCACTTTTAGAAAAAAATTTAAATTTGATTGATTTGATGTTTGCCATCATGCAAAATGCTTTACTTAGTACTTTGTTCATAATTTAATTCCTCAATATAAAACTATTTTCTTATAACAAGAAATTAAATTCGTAAGCTATATATCTTTTCTTGATGGTGTTAAGTGGCTATTTTGCGTTCGTAAATAAAAAAAATATAATTTCTTGATTTGAGAAAATTCAGATTAAAGTAAAAAATTTAGATTTATTTTTGAATATTCAAATTAAAATGCGTTAACCCATATCACGATTTATTACGGAAACCATTATTTATTCTTTCATGGTCATTCTATAGTGCTGTATCAATTTAACTTAAAAACATTAACTTGCTAGTCAAAGTGACGACCAACTACAAATTAATCATCCGGTATAATTATAAAATTAATTAGTGCACTTGTTTTGTTACAAAAATACTGATTTCGTGTCTGTAAATTTCATGGCATGCTGGTACCTTATAATTATTTCGGTGTTTTCATAAAAACAATAACAAAATAATTATACATATAATTCGCGGTTATATATGTTTTGTATATTCAATATTTAATTTTTTGTAATATGTATTTATAAACCACTCAGCACGACTTTATTACGTTTATGATTATTGTTATTATTTACCCAAAGTGCGGTATATTCTGAGAGATGGCTGAAGATTCAAATCTTACTTTCAACACATTCATTAAAACTTTTACTTACCGTAACAAATTAGTTCTTATTTAACAAGATCTGTACTGTATATACACAAAAGCGAAGGCATGAAAATAATCAAAAAAAATAAAATTTCTTAAATAATATTCATATTTCAGTGTCAGAAATTTTTGTGTTACACAAACGAGCGCACGAGTGTAAAAGGGGGTAATCAAATTTCGCAGGAATTATTTCAAGCCCATGAACATGAACACAAAATGTCTGTGTGCATATTATGAACAAAGGCATCACACCATTTTTGTTATTTACACGCACAAATCAAGATAACCTGGGTGTTTATTAGTTAGCGGGAAAAATTTCTTTACAAATTCAATCTGACTCAATTCGCGGGGAAAATATTTATACCTACATACCGATATATTTGTATATGTATTTGTTGTTGTTTAGTCATGTATTTATAATACATTTGTGTGTGGTATCTCTCTATAATAATAAACGTCGTACACACATCTAATGGAAAACATATTTACTCGTATTTGATTTTTATTTTTTTAAAAGACGAAAAGCGCGATTTAAACATTTGTAGCTAGTATAGTATATAGTAAAATTATGACAAGAAAGATTAATTATAAAATGAATCATATGTGTAAAAGTTTATATATGTGCGCGCGTATACATGTGTATACAGGCAAGACAATTGTATTCAAGAGTATAATAATGATTAATATTAGAGAACGCGATGCGATAACCGCGCGATGATAGCGATCAACAATTCAAAACACATGTTTTATTTTCTTTCATATTACTTGATGTTTCTTAGTGGTTTTTTAATATTAGATGATTGGGTCATTAACATTTAGATAAATTGCCTATAAGATTTATGGTTTTTATGAGTATACCGTACTTTGTATTCAAATGTAAATTATGTTTTTTAAAGGTACGACTATAGCTACGTTGATAAAAAATTCGAAGCCCTAAACCATTTTTACTTTATTATACATAATTGGTGCTAAACATGTATGTTTATAACAATGCGATGGTCGAGATAATAGCTTGTTTATCAGATGGTTTGTTATGAATTTAAAACAATTTAAATCCATTCTAAATGTTTTTAACTGCTGGGTTTACTTTTTTCCTAAGCGTGTGGTCGTTTACACATTTAAACAAGGCAAATTTGTCTTCTAAAGGATAACTTTACATTGTTCGTTTGGACCGTTTTAAGTGGCAATCTTGGTTATTTTTCTTCAACTTATTTCGTTTTATATATTAGATCGCTTAGAAATAACCAGACGACGGGAAGTAGTGAGACACCGAAGTCTCCTGGAAAATTTCATTTATTTTTGAGGTTAAAATATTTTCAAGACCTGTTTTAAAAAATAATGGTTAAAATTCCGATTGGAAATGCGATATTTTAAAACCAAAATTTTCTCCTTATAAAAACATTACGTAAGCTGTACATTTATACAATTGTAAACGTTTTTTTTGTTAAATCCGGCACTCCACAAATAATTCACTAATCTCACTTCACTAAAAACGTACATTGGGTAAATGAACTAAGTTGCCGAAAGCAATTAAAAAACTAACGTAAATCTGAAATTTTGTCAGTCAAAATGACAAATCAATTAAAACCTCAACGACAACTTCACAAAATAAAACAACTAACGGAAAAATACATTTAATCACAAATCACATTTTTACGGAAATACGGATTGCTAAAATGAATTCATCGAATGCTAAATCAATCCAACCAAAACAATTTTAGCGCACGAACTTTTTGACAGAAATATACTCCAATTATATCCTGGTCATCCCAGTTAACATGCATATTGACTGTACCATAAAAGAAAACGTTCAGCTAGAAACTATAGCATGGGTCGAATCTTGACGATTCAGGGCTTCGTCGGTGAAGAAACCAGCACTATTGCATCGAATACAGGTTTTCTCGAGGGGAAGTCCTTTCACATTTTATGTGGCTGCTAGTGAACGAGTAATTCACATTGAAAAACATAGCTATGCTGATGATCTAGTCCTGAAAATTCGGGACAATGGTGTCTGTTGGTTTACAGAGCGTATGAAAGATGCTTTTAGTCTAGCAAGCGATTTGTGCAGGGAGGTCCGCTTCAGTGTCCACCGAGTGGAAATTGTTTACCCTCTCTCTACAAACTGCAGGAAACCTTCGTTTCTCTTGAATATATTGAAAGAAGATAAAGGAAACGGAGATTTCCAGCTCCAATATGGTCTCTCGGTTAATCTGGTTTTCATAGAATGGAAGCAAAGCTGGCGATCTTTGGGCGAGAGAAGGAGCAGATAGCACCTTCACTGACCTTGGGACTCTAGATTGCCTATTCTTTTCTATTTTTAAACTTTTGATGTGAATTCACAGCATTCACAGGTGTGGTCTATATGATTATTACTAACCATTACAATTTACCGAAAGAGCGCGGCATTGGTTCAAGGTAAATCAGTTTAACTTTTTGCACTATAACTCACAATCTACTCCCTCGCGTCGATATAGGGGCAAGATGAGTATTATATTCGCTTAGGTGATGAAATTTTATAACGCTAAAATATTCGGTTTTCGAAAACATTCTTTGTGCAGCACGGGGAAACAATTCTTAAATTTCTTAAATCTTTTTTGATGAACACATGAATATGTTTCATTTCATGTGAGAGAATATTTCTGAAAACTAGAAATACAATTTAAATTGAGAATCATGTTTTCTCAAAACAAGAATTATTATTGACTTGAATTTCTAGTTTGAATAGGGTGATGAGTATTCGATTTTTACCTATACATCTTAACAAAATTAAATGTATGCTGACAAAATCACTCCAATTAAATCAATTACGGCTCTCGAACTTTATCGAGACTAACACATAAACTTGGTTTATTTCAATTAAGCAAAAATAGTATTAAAAACACGAAATAAGATAAAAAAACTAGAAATAGTTTCAACTTTCAATTGAAATTGAAAATGAGAATTTAATTTTCTCAAAACCAAAATTGATATTCATTAAACATTATTTCTTATTTTAATTTGTTAATAAGACATTGGGCGGAGTTCCTAATACAATTGCTGCAAATCCCTTAAAGAAATAAAGTTTACTTATCATTTGTTAAGCAATACTAAATAAGCAAAATACTAATTACAAACTTTGCAATAGACCAGTTTTAAATATTTTGGCCGTATGTGTATATCTCAATAAATGTTTCACTTAAATGAAATTATTGTTTTCTCTGCAATATAAACACAAAAATTTGATTTATTCAAATTGAGAAAATATTTCTTAAACCAAGAAATTTAATTAAAATCTAGAATAATATTTTCTCAAAACAAGAAATAATATTATCATGTCACTTCTTTAAGAAATTCGGATTCTCTTTAAATAGGCATGCACTATTTAATGATTTTAATATTTTCTCAAGACAAGAAATAATATTCTCTCTTTTTCCGTTTTTATCTATCCTAATAATTTAAATTAGTACCATACCATAAGCTCACATAATCATATTTGGAGGAAGGACATGTTTTTGACTTAAGAAATTTCTTCTTATTTTGGCGCCCTTTCGAACTACGCCTAGAAATTATTGCGTGGCATGGATCTACGTATAAAGTATCTACACGTAAACTTCGCATACAAACCATTATTCAACAACACCAACATTCCACATCCTCCGTTATACATTTCTATACGTCGTTTATACTACCAATAATATAAGAAATAAACAAATTTGTGTTGTTTCAATAGAGAAAATATTTCTTAAACCAAGAATTCTGATTAAAATCAAGAAACAAAATTAAAACTAAGAATAATATTTTCTCAAAACAAGTAAGTTTTAATTGAGGGAAAACGTCTTAGTAGAGAATGTTTTATTCGTTTAGATGGAATTTCTGTAAAAGTATTACCTTGTTTTTTGCAAACGTTAAACTGAAAGCTTACGCTATCGCAAGAATATATTACCTAACATGTGAACCACCTTATTGTGAGGAGTGACTAACATACATTTTGCTCAACAAGCCTGACTCAAAAATATCATTACATATATCAACATCAAATTCCCTAAAGAAATAAAAATTAATTACCTTTCGTAAAAAAATGGTGAGGAGGCCGTACCTACCATTATGTATTTGTGTAGAATATCTACACGTATAACACATATAAATATAACGCGTGTTAAAATACTAATTACAAACTTCGCATTCAACCATTTTTAAATATTCATCAGTCCTCATTATTCATTTTTATAGTATTAAACGATCTCTTCCCATCCTTTTCGGGTTCTACAGGATAGGTAATACCTTGATTAACAAAATTTAAATATTTAAAGTCAATTTAGGCAACAAAAAAAAAGTTTTTTAAATTTGCTAAATAATTCATATATGATTTGATTGATTTTTATGTACATGGTCGGTTGGTATATACAAGATGATGATGATGATGATTTATATGAACAAAAACAAAATCTATTAAAATTTTATTTAATTAAATTTGAATCTGAAAATTTATGTACGAGTATATCCAAGCACTCATACAGAAATATATATAATATGTATGTATTTAATTTGAAATTAAGTCATCCCTAAAAAGGCAACCAGGACGAACCTATGTATTCGTATCTAAATGTGTGTGATTAAAATTGAATTAAGTGTATATCTGAAAACGAGAGAATATTTTTTTTTTACCTAATTTGAATATGTTTGATGACATTTTTATTTTTACGTTTTTAGGGGTAGCAAAATTTTTATTTATTTATGTACAAAATTTTTATTATTCAGCATGTCGAACGTGTATACTTTACATAAATTTTTATATTTAGATTCACATCTTTTCAAATTATACTAAATTACAATATATACCTGAAGAAGTAAAAAAATGCCCTATACATAATTTTATGAAAGTTCAATTACATCTCGAGATATCTCACCTTGAGAGTTGTGTTCGATAATTAAATCTTTTATTATAAATACCCAATTCTAAATCTAACAATACATCAATAAATTGAAATAAAAATATATGTATAAATCTCATCATGATGGATTAAATAATTTAAATTTTTAAAGTTAAGACTCAAAACAACTTTTGTATTTATATCTATAAAAATAACAATAAGTATTACAAAATTAGAAATAATAAAACTAAAATTGAAAGTACTTGTTTCTTATGAAAGATATGTTTCTTAGATAGTATATAGTGCAATACCTTGAATTGATCGATCGTTTACCAAACAATTTCGATTGATTTATAATTATATTTTTAATTTATTTGAATTGGTTAAATGATTTAACACAGAAATGAATTTACATCAGGTGTGTGAACCTTTAATTGTGGGTTTGAGAATAGTATGATGGTTTACCTAAGTTGCGTTTTTAGCATAACGTCATTTTCTAAATAATCCTCATTGAACATTGCCAGTGTTTCTTACCATAGCAATATTTTCATGAAAACTTTGTATACATACAAGGAAATAATATAAATTGAATAATTTATGTAACAACATTAATTTATGTTTATCTGTTTAAAAAAGTTAAATAGCGAAAAACATACAAATTAATTAAATTTTTAAATGCTGTTAGAGACAAAAAAAAATATAATAAAATTATATGGATTTAAAGCACGCCATCGAAAAACCCATGCGGAACATCAAATCCACTCTATCCATATGTACGTTAAAACAATTTTACGATAATTTATTTATATTTTCCTCTATGTATCGATTTTCTTTTGAAAATTGCTTTCCTTGTGTCTTCTGCTGTTCCTATACAGAGTTAAGCACAGCGAGATGATGTTGCTATATTGCTACATATTTTATTTGTATTATGGTAAATATATGTATATATGTATTATAGCTTTAAACACGAATGGCTATAATATATGCAACAACAAGAACAAAAATAAGAAACACTTAGTTGTATTTAAGGATGTATAAGGATATGTATACTCCCAGTTTAAAACATATTCTGTATAATCAGAAATGTAAAAAAATACATAAAATAACAATGGATTATAAATTGTTAGCCGGAGGAAAGAGACTTTCATCAGGACTGCAGAAAAAGCTTTGTGAATAATTCGCAGTGAAAGAACAGAAGCTCATGTTTATTTAGTGAAATCTATCCTTCACAACTGCTAATGCGGCCGAAAGCGCCTTTTTTCATATCAAGCTACTGAACCATGCTTATGCGTTGTCTTTAACGCCAGAAAAATAATTTGCGGGCTAAATTGTGAGAAAAATGTTAGCGACCGCTTCTAGCATTCGGTGAAATTTTTTAAATCTATTTAAAGTTTGGTCAGTGAAATTGGGATAGTATGATCGAATTTGAATTTAGCAATCGAATTTTTGGTCTTAGTTAAATAAATAAATAAGGAACTCTCTAAAGTGTCTGTTTTGAATATTTGTACGTTATAGGTAATAATAGTTATAAGCTATCTTTGGTCTATATTTTTGGAAACTGTTCTTAATATTTGGTAGGAGTTCGGAAAGAGAATACATTTGTTAGGCTCTTCCAACTCTTTCACGGTTCGCTTTTCCGGCTCTTACTTTTTACACTGTTGCAATTCGAGGACGTACAGCCTATATTACCGGGCATGGTAGATGGATCGGCCCATGAGTTTTGCATTTCGACAGGGATCATAGTTGTATTTCTTTTCATCACATCGTAATCTCTTGATGAAAATTCCCATTTGCATCATGCTTCTATCGGGTTTCGAACCCGGTATCTCCAGATCCAAACGACAAAGCTTTAACCACTGTGCTGTTCGGTCGGTGAGAATAACTTCTTCGTCAAATATTTTCAAATTTCTAGAAATCATAGTTTGAAAAATCAAAATTTCTGAATCTCTAAATTCAAGCGCTTCAATATTTTTCTAACAACAAATGATCTCGATTAAGAAACGTTTCAATGCATTTCAAATTACGAATTTTAAAAATTTGAAACTTCGACTTTGGGCTTAATTCTTTAGTAATTGCGTGAGTTTATAGGTTTAGTCGACTGTGCATATCGAAAATAAATATAATGAACATTTGTTTAACACTCTAAGAGCAGGCTTTGTAAAGAGCTCTAAACACTGCAACCATTAGACTTTAGAACGTTTATTTTATAAGGTAAATTATATACGACATAGCGCAATTTTTATATGAGGAAATTTTTACTGATTTAAACATCCTTGATTTATTAAGAAAATGGTAGAAAACTGTGGTGAAAAATTGAAAAACTGTCGATAAAAACTTCTTTATGGCGTTTCATGCCGAAATAAGGTTAGACGCATAGATGAGCCTCTTGCTGTGGTAAGATTGCTTGACGCTTGAACGAGTTAGGTATCTGGAACTCCGCGCTAGCAATCAATGTGTTGAAGATCCGATAAATTCTGCTAGACAGAGTCACCTCGGGCAGGTTGGGTCATTGACATGTTTAAACGGGGTTGAAGCTAGAGGCTGCCTAAGCGAGGTTTTATACATTCGAATTTTAGTTTCGTGATCCTGAAACAGCTAGAAAGAGAAATTCTCAGAACTTCCCCAAATTACAAGTGTAGAATCTAAAACGAATTTTTTTTTCTTAGTTCTGACGGAACTGCTATCTGTATTATTGACGTTGATATCTCTAAAACTAAATATTCATTAAACATTATCAAATTTCAAATATCAGTTCAGAACATAATTGATTGATTGATTGATTGGACTGTAGAACCAAGTATTGGACAAGTATCCCGGATAACACCGGGCCTATTCCTACAGCCTGTTTACATATAACAATAGGAAGGCTAGGAAAGGTATTTTTTTCGGACGGAACGATCCGGTTTCAGACACCTAGCGACCGTATGGCACAATACAATTCTACAGGGTGGCTGACACGAAGTGTTATCAAAACAAAACGCCACAGAATTTTTATTTTTTGATGAATTTTATTGAATCAAAGTAAAAAATGTTCACACATATTTAAATTTTCGAATTGCATTAGCAGTTTTCGATTTGGCCACCCTTAGCCGCGATGGCCTTCAAACGGCCGACAAAGCTATTGCATGCAGCACGAAAGTGCTTTGACCTATTGCCGGCGAAGCACTTGCTTGAGGTAATCGACATTTTTCCCCAATCTTGCTCTTCAAAATACCCCAAACCTAGAAATCTAGCGGATTTGTATCCGGTGAATTTGGTGGCCATTGGGCAGTGGAAATGAACCGCGGAACGTTGTTTCTCAGCCAATCTTGATTGATGCGCGCTTTATGACTCGGCGCCGAGTCCTGTTGAAATGTGCAGGCTCTGCGGCCGAAATGTTTTTGTGCCCAAGGCTTCAACGCTCCCTCCAACACATGATTCCGATAGATTTGAGCTAGCTTTCGGCTGTTACGGCGGCTCCAACCATCACCATCGGCGGCGCTTGGTTTCGAGTGGCAATCCGTTGGTCCAAATTTTCATTAGAACGGCCGGGCAAGTAAATCCGGTCATTTTGCTTGTTCACATATTGCTCAATAACGAACGGTGACTCATCGGAGAAAACCAAATTCGGCAAATCGCCACTTTCGTGCAAGCGTAACAACTCCTTGTGCTCTTTCCATTCTAACTTTTTTTGAGCATCGGTGAGACCATGCGTTTTATGGAATTTCAAGGCCTTTAGTCCAAGACGATCTTTCAATATGTGCTGCATCCGTTCGAGCGAAATGTTCGCCTCATGAGCCATTTTTCTGCCGCTACGGCGCGGATTCTGGGCCAATTTGGCCTTCACCTTCCGAATGATATCCGGCGATGTTGCAGTGAGTTTCGGTCCACCACCATGGGTTTTGCAATGCTGCCAGTATCGTTATAACGATTTATCGTGCGATACACAAACATTTTATTCACATGCAGATGTTTTAACTGGTTAATAATCTGCGGTTGTGGTTTTCCTGCCAAATATAGAGCAATCACACTATTACGCTTGAATTCCATTGCGGATAACTTTTTTTCTGAACATTTTCCACTAAAATTGTACGCTTGGACAATGGAATGAACTGTCATTAGTGTAAATTTGAGCGCTCTGTCATCACTGGTTTGACAGCTATGACAGTCTGAAGTTGGTAACACTTCGTGTCAGTCACGCGGCAATCTACTTCTAATCTATTAAAGCCTTAATATGTTTAATGGATAACGATCGTTTCCCAATCGATAATTCTCCAATTTAATTTGTAGAGCTGTGGGCTAGGATTCTAATAAACTAAGGTCAAAGAAGTAAGAGGAAAAGAGTACTGAATTTCAGCCAGATCCAATTAAAGCCGTTTTCAGTAGTGTTTTTTGTTGTCAATAAGAAAGATTTTTTATGGTCAACCGATTTTTTTAACGGGACTGCCCTGTAATCCAACCCTCTGATGTTTAAATATGGATTCACTATTACCTTACTATAAAAATAATTTGTTTACGAGTACATTTATAGTTGTGATAACGATAGATTGATCTACTTTTTCAAGTGTCATAAAGTGATTTAATATATTCTGATTTTTTTTCTATAGCTGACAAAACGCACAATTTTTTCAAAAAATGGAACCACATATAAACATAACTGATAATTCAGAATGTTGCGGTTGTTTTTACTACATAAAATCATCAAGGGCACAAACTATTTTAGCTTAGTTATGTTCATTGTCTGGTATCTTTGAATTAAATTCAAACACCACGAAAGATGGACGCTCACAAATAATAAGAGAATAGTCGTATGGTGACCTACGGTCAGAGACAAGACCGACGAAAATGGAAAACAAATTCGCATAATTTTTAGCATATTTAATCTGATTACAGCGAGTTAGCTTGTTCGATCTATGCACAAATAGTGCAGCGGAAGGTTTAAACACTTAATTTAAAAACCTCCAACCAATAAATTATTTGAACAGTTCTCCCACTGACGTAGATGACTCAAATTACGTTTGCATTGCTTGAGTTCGAACATAAAGGGTGATTTTTTTGTGGTTAGGATTTTCATGCATTAGTATTTGACAGATCACGCGGGATTTCAGACAAGGTGTCAAAGAGAAAGATGCTCAGTATGCTTTGACATTTCATAATGAATAGACTTACTAACGAGCAACGCTTGCAAATAATTGAATTATATTACAAAAATCAGTGTTCGGTTCGAAAAGTGTTTCGCGATTTACGTCCGATTTATGGTCTACATAATCGACCAAGTGAGCAAACAATTAATGCGATTGTGACCAAGTTTCGCACTCAGTTTACTTTATTGGACATTAAACCAACCACACGAATGCGTACAGTGCGTACAGTGCGTACAGAAGAGAATATTGCGTCTGTTTCTGAGAGTGTTGCTGAAGACCGTGAAATGTCGATTCGTCGCCGTTCGCAGCAATTGGGTTTGTGTTATTCGACGACATGGAAGATTTTACGCAAAGATCTTGGTGTAAAACCGTATAAAATACAGCTCCTGCAAGAACTGAAGCCGAACGATCTGCCACAACGTCGAATTTTCAGTGAATGGACCCTAGAAAAGTTGGCAGAAAATCCGCTTTTTTATCGACAAATTTTGTTCAGCGGTGAGGCTCATTTCTGGTTGAATGGCTACGTAAATAAGCAAAATTGCCGCATTTGGAGTGAAGAGCAACCAGAAGCCGTTCAAGAACTGCCCATGCATCCCGAAAAATGCACTGTTTGGTGTGGTTTGTACGCTGGTGGAATCATTGGACCGTATTTTTTCAAAGATGCTGTTGGACGCAACGTTACGGTGAATGGCGATCGCTATCGTTCGATGCTAACAAACTTTTTGTTGCCAAAAATGGAAGAACTGAACTTAGTTGACATGTGGTTTCAACAAGATGGCGCTACATGCCACACAGCTCGCGATTCTATGGCCATTTTGAGGGAAAACTTCGGAGAACAATTCATCTCAAGAAATGGCCCGGTAAGTTGGGCACCAAGATCATGCGATTTGACGCCTTTAGACTATTTTTTGTGGGGCTACGTCAAGTCTAAAGTCTACAGAAATAAGCCAGCAACTATTCCAGTTTTGGAAGACAACATTTCCGAAGAAATTCGGGCTATTCCGGCCGAAATGCTCGAAAAAGTTGCCCAAAATTGGACTTTCCGAATGGACCACCTAAGACGCAGCCGCGGTCAACATTTAAATGAAATTATCTTCAAAAAGTAAATGTCATGGACCAATCTAACGTTTCAAATAAAGAACCGATGAGATTTTGCAAATTTTATGCGTTTTTTTTTAAAAAAAAGTTCTCAAGCTCTTAAAAAATCACCCGTTAGTTCTTTCCACCCCTCTTTAAACGGTCAATGGAGCTGCTGGTTCACTAGCAAGTAGTAGTGCCATTTGACCTGCCCTGCCCATGAAGTCAGTAGTGCAGTACCTTAACTTCCTTTATGAAAAGGTACCCAAATGGCTGTGATGCTATTATTGAAAAAAAGAAGATTATCCAGTGTTTGTAATCTTTCACCTAAAGTCAGTGGAATTGATGGCCTTTACTGAATTTTCGAATTTTGGCATCAATTTTGAGGGATTTTTTTTTTTTAAATTACATCTTTATTTTTAAAAAGTGGTTACAAGCTGATTATTCAAGCTATTATCCGTCCATTGCTAGCGATTATTTTTTCCCATACTTCTGTCAGCATATAAACCATGTCTGCAAAATGACTCGTCTTTTGAGGCTATTCACGAATCAATCCATTTTTTGGTATCCTCTTAAGAAACGAAGCTTTGCTCAGACAGACCATGAGTAATCGATCGAAACAAATAGTAATCAGAAGGTGCAATATCTGGAGAATATGGCAGGTGAAGCAGGACTTGCTATTTCAGCGATCATTGTCATGCTAAAGAACAACTTTTTCGTGTCTCTGCTCGTGTTGTTGCCATTTTTTCCTTCAATGTTCGGCTCAATCGCATTCCAACCTGGAACAGCTCATAGTATACTACACCATGCTGATCCCATCAAGTAAAGAGCACGAGTTTTGATCTTTGGATAATTTTGCGGTCGGACTAGTTGTTTACAAATGAAAAATCATCTTTTCACATCGCTTGGCTTCAGTTCGTACCCGATTTCCTCACTTTGGAATTATTCCCAGAACATTTAAGCATCTAGTTGTGGTTCTCCCCAATGATTCTGCAAACTAATCTTGCGTTTGGCACGGGTCTCATCGAATAATGTTTACAATTTTTCATCTCAATCTTTTTCGTATAGCCTGGACGTTCATTGTCTTTCGTGTCGAAATCATCACTTTTGAAGCATCGAAACCAGTATTCACTTCTTAAATCGATAGCGTATAATGACGTAAGTTTCGAAAAGTATTCGATAACTTTCAACAGCATCTTTCTACGAATTGAAAAGGTATAAAATTTAATCAGAATTGCAACACACTCCAATACATCTCAGTCAAGAAGGAAAATTGCAAAGATGGATATAGGGATAAAGTGGTGTTTAAAGCAAAAATGGGACGGGAGAACACAGGTTCAACAACGACCGTTTAAACAATCTTCGGAGAAAAACTTTCAAAACAGTTTGTTGTATAAAGTAACACCAATGTTTGACAATGTTTGATATAGTGATTGCCAAGAAACTGGTTTGCCGCGCTCTAAAGAGATTCATTAAGGACTTTAATTACCATCCTGCTTAGTATTAACAACGCGAGACTTAAGTAACGATTCTATTCATTTAACGACAATTTGGTCAATCTCAAACTAAGCACAAATTTTTAAAGTAGAGAACGAGATACTTTCAATTCCTTTTTGCTTAATGATCTTCCAATCCTGCAAATAAGTTCAGGTGGAAGAGTTTTAATGAATTTCCTAGGTCTGTAATCTGTAAGTATGATTCATGTATCGTAGTGATAGAGATGAGCAAAAGTTATCTCTGATAAATCATCTTTGGAGATCGTTTTCAGAGCTATATAAAAGGGAGATCCTTTCCAGAGCTTTAGGAAAGGCAAATGGTTGACTTAGGCTGGAAAGCCTTAGGCTAGTATACTCGTAGTTCGTCCTATCATATTTTGCTATGAAAACCACTCTGTATTTGTTCCCGTCTGAACTATTGTTATGGTAAAAAAGGACAAACTATCTCACTTCGGGATTGATTAACCTATGGGTTAACGCTCAATCAGAAGATTCAACAGTAGTAATTAGGTTCACAATGTTGCAACATAGCAAATTAACGGAGTGAAATGGAGAGATACAACGCACTTCCTTATTGGAATTATTCAGCCTGCCACAAAGTAGGCGCACGGTGTCAAATCGACAGGTATTATTTTTGTCCAGAGTTTTATTTTTCATGGAATATTATCCGTGAAGTTTTCAAGTGTGGATCTTTAAAGCTTTTTTTATTTTTTCAAGTTACTTGAAAATTATCCCAATCAGAGTGATGATTGGATCCAAGTCTTCTGTAGCACTAAGGTAAAGTTTTTCTGGAATCAGAATTCTAAAGAGATGAGGTCTTGTTTACCTACCGCATTTGAGCTTGTATTAGATAATTACAATGTCCGATGTCAACAAGCGTACGAATTTCCACTGATCAAGTTCGAAAGAAAATATTCTCAGTCGCTTAGCTTCCTATTACGAAGATAAGATTTAAGAAAGGAAATATTACAAGAGATACCGATGATTTGTCGTCAGATAAAGGATTATCATCAGTCACGCTCAAAGATAGACTTTATTTATAGAAACTGATGTTAATTACTGCTTGATCCTGCAGAGTTATGGTTAAAACCAGGCTACAGGTAATAACTGATGATTTTTTTATCTCAAATTATTGAGTGCCGACCCGAACAACAATAAGGATAATTTTGAAAGTAGAGGTCACATGTGCTGCCATCTAGCTTCAGAGTTGGAAATCTTGAATATCTCATGGGTGATCATCCAAACCAACATCCTACCAAATCACATATATTTTACAGAAGTTGAAATTGATTAATAGTATATTGTACTTTCTACAAAGCAAAATAAAGTATAAAAATCAAGGAAATTTTTGCAGACTTAGCATTTACAACGCCCAAGTCCGAAAAACAGATTTCAAGAAGTTATCTGGTGTGCCTGTGGTATCGTGGAAACTAATTGATTGTTATCCCTCTCTCCAGCCCAATTTGGCCCGGCATTTTTAGTCGAAATTGGTTCACCGGAAATGGCAGCTTTAAATGAGCTTTTTAGTTTTTTGTATATGTTTATGAGAAAGAAACTTTGAATACGAATTTACTTAATTCGCCTGGAAGTTTGGCATGCGTTCAGACCATTTTGAAAGAAATTCTACTTTTGGTTACATCTGACTTCCTGTGTTGTTTCATTAGCCCTCTCACCGACATAGTAAAACCTTTGCTACTTTCGTAAGGTAGTTTTCAAAAAGTTATGTCTGTAGTTCCAGGCAGGCAGGCTAAATGTGTGTGCTCTCTCACAGCCCATGATCAGGGGAACTTCAGACCTTTTACGAACTATCTCCATAAATCTAGAGGTTCCAGTGATTTTTAGTTAAAATGCATCCACTGGAAGTGGCAATTTCCATAGAAGCTTTTTCGTTTTTGTAAATATTGTGAAAAATATAACATTTTTGAGAAAAACAACTATGAGCCAAAGGAGTTTTAATTTAATTTGAAACAAAATGGGTCCACGTCATCTGAGCTTTTCGCCGTTCAACGTATGCCTTAAGTTAATTCCGTTAATTATTCAATTAAGCTATTGAAATTATAAAAATCTCAAGTTAGGCATTTATCTATGGTGTTACCCGGATAGTTTCGGACTGGGTCGAATAAAGAAATACTAGAGAGCTCCTTGTAAATTGGACCACCCCAATAGGCATACAATATTTTTTTGTGTTATTATGGAATTCGATTTTATATTTCTTTATAAAATTTTTACACGTAAAATGATATAAAAAATTCTTTGATGTTGAATATCTATAAATTCCGGGAATTACTACTTCAAAATATATTAGAAGGATTTTTTTTATAGAGAAGCGATTAATTTTTAATTAAATTTCACGGTACACTAAAATATTACAATGTGCCATTGCGTGCCATTGCCATTTTTGGAATGGTAGGCGCACAAAATATTGTTGTGTAATCCTTTTATAAATCAAAATTATTCCACCAAAAATATATAATTTTGTTCCAACAATATCAGTCAAACATATGTACATATTATAAATATCCAGTAATTGGATTTTAACTATACAGATGAATTCGCTCCTGAGAGACAGTTTAATCGGATAAGAGAAAAAAATATGGCAATGAATATGAATGTCGAAATAATCTTAATGGGAATTATATAAAATTAAATTGAATTTTTTGTTGTTGTTATTGGAATAATTGTAAACGAATCAAGTGTATATAGAGATACTATGCCAAGGTTAACATTTCGCGGGCGTAAAGCTTTCTTCAGTTACCTATATCGAAAAAATATAAAAACACTGAATCATTAATTAATCGTGGATAACCTTGAATATAATTATTCCACTTTGCTTTTTTAGATAATTTCGTGTTTTCCGGTTCTTAGTCATATTGATTCTTATAAATAACAAACCGCAATACTTACATGTATACGAATATTTAATCGGGCAGATATCTTTTAACCTAGTTACCAATTATTTTGCGACTTGTTTCTTATTTTGTAAACGGCTTCCCACAAACAGAAGAATACGTATAATTTCGTACTTAAATAAAATATTCAATAAGCTCTTTAAGTACACAACAACACAATTCTTTAGATTTTTGTGTATAAACAGCTTTCAACCCCATTTCTTATACATTTTTCTATATATTTATATGGTTTGAACAACTTCACAATATATATCTAATTAAACTTTTCACCTTCAAAATTAATTCCTTATTATTCTAGCAATTATATACAGTTTCTGCATTCTTACCACCTGGTAAGTAGTGTTCAATTCAGTACTAATTGAAAATAAAGATATCGCACAGTTTTCCAATCATAAAAATGGCGTACATATATTTTTCTAGTTCTTCTTATTTATTCCTTACTATACTTTCTTGAAGAAATAAAATACAAATTTTTATACTTCGTTCATCATCAACATAACAAAGAAATGTTTCGACTTTTATTGCATATCAAATCAAATTACATCTTCCACAAGATATAAAATATCTATATAGAATAAAAGAGCAAAAATTGTATAAGATGTAAATCATATTCACCTGCCATAGATACTTAACCCATTTTAACATTGTATTATATTCGCATTCATTTGTTGTTATTGTTTTTATGTCCATGTCTAACATTGAATGTTATATAATACTTAATATTAAATTTATTGAACTTCCTTCGGGTGTCTATCAAGCAAACTACACAAAATATTACATAAATTTAGGATTTGCTGTTGTAAGACCGATGTAGGGTACACACTAGGATTGTGTTTAAAGTCTGAGAATATTTTATATAGAAATACTCCGTGCTTGGCGTTTATAGAGGGTTAACCATTTTGAAATCATAAATTTCCTTTTTGTATATGTATAGGAAAAGTGTATGCATATTGAATGAAAATTGTTATATAAATCACAAATTGTTACTAAGTGTATTTCGTTATGGAATATTTTTTCCTCGTTTCTAGACGGAAATTTGAATTATTGAATTAAGAATTTTCTTGTTTTATTTTAAAGTTTTTTAGAATAAATTGTTTACGTATTTTATAAAAGGTTAAGCAAATATTGAGATGAGATATGACGTACACGTTTGCCAGTCCAATCCGGAAGTATTTCCCGTTCAATTGAATAATTGTTCTTTTTGTAGATAAACAATAAACAAATTCTGAGAGATGTTAGTGGTTAAAAAATAGTTTTCAACATTAGGTGGTCGATAAAACTATAATTGGAATATATTCTTTGGTTTAAAAAGTGACTAATTTGCGTAATAACCTTGACTGTCGCGTGAAATTTAGTTTTACCATAAACTAAAGTTGCTTATTAAGTTTTAAAACTATATATCAGAATTGGATTTGTAGAAGATAATTGAGGTTGGGTAAAACTAAATTATGAAAGAAATAATTTATATTCTAAAATTGTCATTGATGAGAAATTTTATATGTAACCCCAAAATAGTCCTTCGAATAAAACATTTTGATACTGATCCTAACATTTAACCTTTAGTACTAATCAGCTTTACTTTAAGGTTCGGAATCAGTTAATCTCAATCCACCGGGCAAGTGGTGCAGTGCTTAAAGCACTTGGACCGGGAGGTATTGAAAAAAACTCTGTGATCTGGCCAATTTTTAATACAGTAAACCACGAGAATCGAGAAATTGAAAAGAGAGTTTGTGTTTGAACCTCAATAACAAACGGGAATTTATCGTATTTTTTTAATGTGGCCCTTTTTTCTGAGAGAGCACTTCTTTAGCTAACTTATGATATATGTGACGTCCTAGGAAAACTCTGTGATCTGGCCCATTCTTCATACAATAAACCACGAGAATCGAGAAATTGCATAAAGAGTTTGTCTTTGAACCTCAATAACAAACGGGAATTTATCGTGTTTTTTTAAAGTGGCTCATTTTTTCTGCGAGAGCACTTTTTAAGCTAACTTTTGATATATGTGACCACGTGGGAAAAACTCTGTGATCTGGCCAATTATTAATACAGTAAACCACGAGAATCGAGAAATTGCACAGAGAGTTTGTGTTTGAACCTCAATAACAAATGAGAATGTATCGTATTTTTATAAAGTGGCCCATTTTTTCTGAGAGAGACCCATTTTTGCCTGACTAAAATAGGGCTGACATTAAAAAGGTTGACTTAAAAAAGGTGTTTTTATATGAAAACATGGGACTCTTTTAAAGTCATTCTGACTTAAAGGCCTATTACAAAACAAATTTAATTTCAAAATGACACAAGAAAGGTATATTTTGTCATTTTTCAAATATATTTTTTAATTGAGTACGTATGGTAACCGAGCCACATTTTCATGGAATGGTAAATTGTGATCGTAATCTCAGTCACTTTTCTGGAACAAAAAAAATCAAAAACTTCTTTTGAATGCTTTCAATTCTTTTACGATACAGCGTATTCCAGTTGTGATCGAACGTAAGCGAAATAGAGTGAACATAAGGTTTGAATATCTTTAAATTCACCGGTCCATCTTTTAACAAATCAAAGCATGGCATTCGCTTTCACAATACAATTTTCAATGTGCCTATTGAAACTGACATTTTTGACAAATGTAATACCTAACGACTCTTTGCAATACTTCGTTGTTGGCTTTGTATGAAGTAATTAACGGATTTCTTTAAGCGAGTTTCGATCACACCACTCACTTAATCTATCGAATCGCAGTGATATTGCTTGGTGAGTAACTCTGTGAGTAGCTGTTCTGCAACGTCTTTTTGAGTCTGACACTCTTCTTTCTTCGTCTTCAAATTGTTTGACTGCACCTGTACGTGGATCGTCCTCAAGACTAAAATTGCCATCGCGAAATCTTGCAAACTACTTTTTTACTGCTGAATGACACAGATTGTTCACTAAAAGTCAAATTAATCAATTCCATAGGTTGAGCAGCATTTTATTTCATTTGATAACATAATAGAATGTAATGACGTAAATGTTTCTTATCTACAGGTTGGTGTCGAAAATAGTGTAGATAATTGATTTTTGAGTAGACAATGTCGATAATTGGTAGAGTATGTAGACAATTCGTAAAAATAGAGAATATTGTTTTCTGTGGCTATTCTCTTTGTTTTATCAGTATGAGGTTGCTTATAGCTTTCTAGTTCAAATCGGCGTTTTTCAAAATTTTAAAATTTTACATTCAATTTTTCCAAAACAAATGGGTTAGATAAGTACGTGTAAAATTATCCAAGATATTACATACTCGTATATGTATATTCAAATATTTAAAACAAAATTCTCAAAGCATGAATAACTTTTACGTACCGGAGAAAATACAACTTTTGCCATAGCTGTCACTATTTGTTAATTTATTTTCGAAAACATAATAATTACAAAAAAAAATATACGAACTAAACTAAACTAAGTGTCACCTGCCACTTAAAAAAAAAATGCCGGCATATAAAAAACCACTAGCTCCAGTAATTTAAATTAAAACTATCGTATGTCTAAAAAATGTTTAAGATCGCTTTTTAAATAAAATTTAGTAGAATACAACAATTTGAGCCATTAATTGTCTGAAATTAAATTTTGACATTTTCTTATTTGTTCAATCCTCCAAATATTTTGGTTACAATAGTATGACGCAACTTCCAGCAGTAATACAAGTATACTAGTACTTTCGATGTCGAGCACGTGTGAATTGGAATCCTGGCATGAACCTTTTGGATTTTGGCCGGAACTAAAAATTAAGAGCAAAATTGGCCATTTCTCAATCGATAATTTACAAATTTGAAAAAGTTTGTAGAGTTGTAGGAAAATTTAAACATTAAATAGAATACGCCATGCTAAATGGAACTGGGGGTGGGATGTTGCAAAGTCACTTTTTTCGATATTTGTTGAATTTTTTATCTCTTTTAGCCCAAATAAAATTGCTTGTCATTTCGCTTTTTAATTTTGCTTTCTATATTGCGATCGCACGCGTTTATTTATCTCTTTTTTGTTTTTCGATAAAGTATCACTCATAAAATACGTAAATGATAGAATAAGAGTAGAACGATATAATGTTTTCTTCGTAAAAGGTAGAGATCGCAATAGAAGCAACGTAATTGATAACTGGAAAAATGGAAAATTTTGTTCGTGATGAAAGAGATGTAAATTTCGATAGTATCGAGACAATTGATGTTACAACATCCCACCCCTGACAGTTTCCCCCGACTTTTTTTTAATTAAATACATCTGTACCAAAAAGGTGAAATCGCTTAAGTACATTTTTATAGTTTTTAGATAAAATTGAATTTAAACTTTCTAATTTGATTTTGAAAATTGCTTACATTACATTTATTTTATTCAAGTATAATTTTATTATATCGTATATTGTCCTAAATAATCAATTAACTATGGTTTCAGGAAATTCAATTGTAAGTTGTGGAGTTGCAGGAGGAAAGAATTAAACTAATAAATTTTTATATGATTTAGGTAGTAGGGACATATTAATTTAGTATTAGATTTCAGGAAACCTGCAGATGTGTAGATTAGAATTATATTGCCATTGTGTTACTAACTGCCGACTTTATCTAGGTGTATGTAACTGGGCCGATTCAATGAATCAATTTTGTTTAGGAAGCCTAAAAATATTAATGCAGAATTAAATTTCAGGAAATATCCAGATGTATTTGAAATAATAACATTTTTCCTGAGGTTGCTGATTTATGGAAGCAGTTATTGACGACCAATACCACCATTAACCATTTTAACTAAATTAATCTATCCAATCCTTCGGTTTTGTTATAAGTAAAAAGAGTGTACGGTGGGCCGGGCGTCACCTGGGAGTTCCTGTGTAAGAACATGGTCGTACATTCAGAATTAATCAATTTTACAAATATATTTTTTAATTCATTTTCAAAATGACTTAAAAATAGCATATTTTATTTCACATTATAAACATAAAACTTATATTTGTTTTTAATACACATAGAAATGCATGCGTAATTTCATGTTTTTGAGAAAATGTACTAAAATTAAATTTAAATTTGTTTATTCAAAATTTTCAACTAATGCTTTTATTAATGAAAATGTGCAAAAAACAATTGCAAATTTCAAAATGAATTATAAAATGCATGGTTTAATTCATAATTAATACATAAATAATAGGTTAGGTTAGATTGAGTTGGAGTGGCTGCTATCGCCTACTTAGGCCAATAGTAGCCCATGGTGATACGACAGGATCCTATCTTCCTTTTACTCCCGTTGAAACCATCTAGAGCTACTTATGTAGCGTAAAATTCCCCATAAAGGCAGTGTCCTGTCAGTATCCGTAAGACCAATCCTACCTCTGGTTTTCCCAGGGATACTAGTGCCTTGGAGCGCCAAAAGTCCAGTTTTGGCCAAACCTGGTGTGCTATCGTTTGTCGAGGCGATTGCCAGACCTGCTCTTTCCGGCTACATCTGGCGAGTCGTACCTCTAGTTCGTTTGCCCTGCAGTTTCCCGTGACGTCCGAGTGGCCAGGGGCCCAGCATATCTGGTTTCTGAAATACTCGCTCATCTCATTAAAAGATGATCGGCAATCCAGCGCCACCCGTGACTTCAGACAAATCGCCTCTAGAGGTCTGACCGCCGCCTGACTGTCCACATAAATTGTGATATCCCTCACTTATACCAGGTTATGCTTCAACCATGTCACGACTTCCCCGATCACCATCACTTCAGCCTGGTACATGCTGCAGTAGTCAGAGAGACGAACAGATATATTACCATTAAGCTTCTCACAGAAGACTCCGGCTCCTACCTTGCCGTCTAGCTTAAAGCCGTCCGTGAAAAATGGCACTACCTCGTTTTCCAGTATTGATCCGTTCCTCCAGGATTCCCTCGAAGGACAGATGGTCCGGAAGCCGTTATCGAAGCACAACTTTGGTTTGATATAATCTAGATTCGCCAGTTCTTCCCTTAGCGATCTAACTATCGTCGAGTGCTCCGCCCGAAGACACTTCCACTGAAAGACAGACGAGAGTCTCGTCACCACATTGGCTGCCATCTGCTTACCAAAAAATTCGATTGGAATAAGGTGGAGCATAATCTCTAAAGCGCGTGTAGATGTTAGCCTAAGTACCTCGCTTATAAGTATGCAGGCCGTTCTTTGCACCTTCTCCATCATTCCTATATATGTTACTTTGTCCAGAGCTAGCCATTACACTACACGCCCATCCCGTACATCAGCACAGGTCTCACCACTGCGGTGTAGAGCCACCTCTGGTTTCAAACCTCATCTCTTACCTATGGCGTTCCTACACGAGTAAATGGCTACATTAGCCTTATTCCCTCTTTCCATAATGTTAGACTTCCAGTTGAGATTACTGTCTAAGATTATACCCAGAAATCTCGCTCTGTTAGCAACAGCCAGTCTAATGCCGTTCATGGTATGAGGACTAACTACCGGAATTTTGTATTTCTTAGTAAATAGTACCAGCTCCGTCTTGGAAGGGTTGACCCCTAATCCACATTTGCCAGCCCCTTTCGTAACGATCAGGAGTGCATTCTGGTAAACACCCTTAATCGTATTTTTTAATTCGGGGAGCCCTATTTAAAATGTCCTCTTTAAAACTATAAAATAAATAAATAAATAAAAATAATAAAAAAGTGAAGTAATGAATTACTCTACCTACAGTTAAGGATGTTGCAAAATTTATTCCAAACTAGAATTATTATAGCTCCTGTAACGTTATAATGACTATAACATTTACAGCTTCCGTCTTGGAGTGGGAAGTACAGTATTCAAGCCCGGTGCATGATAATCAGGGATTTTTTACATCTCAAACGAGAAGTTAGTAACATATAGGTTTTTTGCTCTATATTTGGTCTATTTATTTTGTGACGTAGCTGTCAATTTTTTTATTTTTATTTTACTTTACTTTACTGGCTTTCTCGTGTCTGCATTTCTGAAAAAATAAAATGTTTGTATTAATTAAAGTATTATATGCACATACCGGTCCAAATAATTTGCTTAATTAATATTTTACAATACATAATAAATAAATTTATCACGGCGTGCACGTTTTACAAGACACAAAAAATACAAATGTCATTAGGAAGAACTTTTACAACACACAAAAACGTGAGCAAAAAAGTAAAATGATCTACAAAATATTGCTCAAAAGTTGAAATTTTTGAACTTTTTGGAATGAAAGGGGCGTGTATTTTGTACTATTTCTCTTATTTGATTGGAAAAAACGGCGAGATGTGATAATCCCGGATTTCCATCCGACCTATGTACCGGGCTTCAGACTCACATTAGATTAAGGAGAATGACAAAAATTAAAACAGTCAAATTTAAGGAATCTAAATTACTAAGGTATGAAACAGTTGGTCAGTTATTGCTGCGAATGGAGATTTGTTGTCTCTGCAAAACCAAGTGTTTTGTCTCAACATACAAGCAATGTAAACTAGAAACTTACTTATTAAAAATTTAACAAATTTACACAAACACCTTGATAAGCATTGATAAACTTTTGAGTAAGCTTTTGCTATTCTTTATTAACGCTTAAAATCTTTCAATAATCTTTCAAGAAAGGTATCCAATTCAAAGTACATACCTTGAAAATCAATAAGCACTCTCATTTTATTACCATTACCCTTTAAAAAAACTTAATTCAGTAAATGCCACACATAAAGCCATAATGGGATTAAGTAACACAAAACGAACAAATCCATATACGATTTATTGTCCAGAAAATAATATTTTTTTCTCTCTTGGATCTTCTTACTTATCCATACATTAGTTTAATGTATTATTGTTATTATTTTCGAATCAGCGATGTGTAACAGCAACAAATGTTCAAGGTCTATTAATTTCGTAGGAGAAACTGTACGAAGCGTACATACGGCAACGTCCTCAATTGCCAATAAAATTAAATTTTTCGTAATTTTTTTTATACATACGATCTACACGTATGCGCAAGTACATGTATAGATTGTAGAACATGAAAAACTCATAAACGTGATTATATTCGATATGTATGCGGTTACTGGCAACGTATTCGATTTTCCACACACAAACACATACAGATATGTGTATGTAAAAGAAATTACCTTATCTCATCTAAATCCGCAAAATATATTTTATTTATTTTGAGAATTCGTCATCATTACTCGTATATACTTTGAGGTCTGTTTAGATGATTTATACTTTATAAATGTTCACTAAAAAACGAGAAATATGTCAATCAAAAAGCCGACGAGAAAACCAACAGAAATTCATACAACACACAAACAAAAACAACAAAAAAAATGTTGTAAAGACTTAACAGAAAACTAAATTAACGATATATTTTTGTCAATGTGCCAGAGATGACTTTGAATCTCTCCAACCGAGTGCGATAAACCAGCTGTCTATATTATTTTATTTTAATAATGCTAAATATTGAAATTAATTTGAATATTTTGTGTGTGCGGCTCTCGGTGCCTATAACCTGTCTAGAGATTATATCGGCTTTAAATTTTAAAAATATTTTGCATATACATACAAAACCCTTCTGTCGGGCATCATCATTGACGAAGATCACAATGACTGATTCAGTGTACGTAATTCAATTCGCAATTAAATTGAAATAACACAATATTTTATATTCGTATAAAATATTATTTCTCATCATCAAGGTTTTATGTAATTGTTATTGTTGTTAAGTTCAAGGTTGTATAAGAAACACAATGTATCAAATATAAGAAAATAAATAAGATTTGATTTTGAATTATTTATGATACATGCAATCGTTATAATACGACGATGATGATGTACTTGACCCATTTGAATAATGCACATTCCATTATTGTTGGGTTAAAAAAAAAATTACCACAAGTAGTGCCACCACTCTGATCTACTCTTATGGCAATGCAATATAAATTTGGGATCGGTAACTAATTATTTTTCGAGTTTAACTTTATTTTTAATATATTTAGAGTCACACACAGTAACCAAATTCAAAAATTCGAGTAAGCGAATGACAGCTATGTAATGGCATTTTTATTGCTCTTGTTGTGAACATATTGTATATAATTGTTTAAATTATGTAATGAAAATATAACAATTACTTATTATTTTTTTATTGTTGATTCATCTTCACGCAGTTAGGCACATATGTGAATGTACGTAGTATGACTCTAATTTTTGGTGTACGTCGACATCATACACCATTTGTTCAAACAATTTTCGGTGTAATATTCTTGGTGTAATAAAACAACCGCATAGTACGTACAATGCGGTGGAAATAATTAAAAATCGATTTGTGCCTTCAATAACATTAAAAAAATTTGATGGTATACTACTACAAGGTTTTATAATTAGGCCCTTTCCAATTTATGTTTAAATTAGAGATGTTACATCATTTTGTAATCGCTTTTTCGTTTTCTTAATTTAATTCACGATTTTATTTCGAAGATCGATGCAAATTAAAATTTAATCGGATATGTGTTTGACTTGCTGATTAGCAGGTCGTTAAAATTTTCCAATTAATTTTATTTTATGGTTTAACGATATTAATTCATTGATAGATTGATTCGGTGATGGTTCAAGGTGGTAATTCGGTATTTGTTGCCCACTCCTTTTTAAATTTAGATAAACCACTTTTTGCTTGCAATTTCATAAAAAAATAAGTACTGGAAAAACTTAAATTTGTGCTCCTTAATTATCAATTCCAAAATTTCGTTTAATTTGTAAAACTGCAAGTAATTTTCTTTGTAAAATTTTGTGGCATTTGGCAAAAATTTTAAATTTCTTGAAGTTTTGCCAAAAATTGCCAATCGTGAAATTTTTGACATTTTTTGTTTAAAAACATTTCTTAATTGTCACGCTATTACGGTGGATTATAGCGAGACGTCTAGTAATGATCTTCAAATCAGTGAGATATGCAATAAATTAGGACTGAAAATTAAATATAATTTTTTTTGCAGAGTAATTTATTTCAGAAATGAAACACACCCGAAATTCAAATTACAGGTTTTTAAAATAATTTTCATTCCTTTACTGATTTTCTAATATGTTGCCGGTAAATAAATATATTTTATGGGGACGGCTGATGAAACCAAACCTTCTGGGGTGTAAACACGGTTTAGAGTTCAAATAAAGTTTCAACTTTATGGAATATTGAAACAAAATAGTTTAAGGCCGATAAATATTTTTTTGAATGTTCGCAATGACGTATGAATGATTATGGGGACTAAATGTCCGCCTCTGTTAGTAATACAAATGCGGGAACTTATAACATTTGTCATCACACTTTCACATATTTCAACCGGTATCTCATAGAATTCGCCACGAGAGTTCTGTTTAAGTTGAACAAGTGTTTATTGTTTGTTGGCATTCATAAATAAACCTTGCTCTATTACCGCTAAAAATAATTCGAGGTTGTAAAATCTGGCTACCTGCTGAAATATGAGTAGGTGCTCATCAGCATCACCATTTCTTGAGTAATTTGTTGAGAAACAGTTTTGTTAATAATTCCATTATACACGATTGTTAACTAAGTCGAAACAACCAATCCTATGTTCTCCAATAACAATAACCGTAATCCCAAGATCAGTTGCAAGAGAGTAAGGGCTAATAATTCCTCCAGAGCTTATAGACGACCAAGCTTACTAGGCAAGATATCCCGGGCTCCACCGACCATCCTTTTTACATTTCACAAAACCGAAGGACAGGAAAGGGGAGTTAATTATCACATACTTGGCCCGGTTACAGACAAAAAATAAAGCCTACAGTTTGAAAACTTGAGAGTAGTATAAACCAAACCGTCTATATGAGCGATTTGTTGATAAAAAATTTACAGTAGGTTTCATAACCATAAATCCATCCGTTTTACATTTTTTTAAAACACATTAAAGTTTTAATGCCAAAAATTAACTAAGTTCCGACTTACTGGTTTATGAAACATAACCCGTCACCTACTCAATTAAATACAGATTTTTCAAAATTCCTTTGTTTCATTACTATATAACTACAGTAGCCTTTTGGGCATTTGTCTCGCTCAGGTTTGTACATTTTAAAATGTTTCAATATTTATTAATCATCCAATAATTCCTTATCTAGAATTAAGTATTAAGTGCCTGAAAATGGAAGATGCTGGACATCTAAAATACAGCAAATCAGTACCAAAGCTATTGACACGGCTCAAAGCCGCGCTCCTTGACGTTATTAGCGCAAACATGAGTCGTGACTGGTTAAAGGTAATTGAAAAACATCTTGTTCTGCTTTTATGATAACTAACCAATATTTAATAATAGGTGATTTTTCCGATGAAAAAAAATTAATTCAGATCGGCCAGTATTATTAGAGGGATCTCAGAAAAGGGCCATTATAATTTTCTAAGGGCAATTTTGGTCAGTGGGCACGATTGCTTTAGCCTTTCCATCCACTAAAATGAACAGTCAGGAGTATACTTACATCCTAGAAAACCCCATCCTACCTTTTTGTACATGAAACAAGAAGAAAACTGGAGATTCCAGCAAGATAACGCTCCAGGACAAACGAGCCAAAGTGCAAAATTATGGTTTGCAGAACAATACATACCAGTATTAGATAGGCCCGCTTGTTCGCCAGACCAAAACCCAATTGAAAATCTTTGAGGACTAAGTATGAAAAATATACGAGGGTTACAAGCAATTCGAGACAATAAATGATTTAAAATTTGCCATTCTACATGCCAGGGAGGAAATATCACCAGAAACCATCAATTCATTGGCACCAACAACATTAATTTTTTTGTATTTTTTTCTAAAAATCTTGCAACGGTTTCTTTATATTTTGCTGAATTTTGTACTTATTTAATTTTTGGCATTAAATTTTTTTAATCAGTTATTTAAAAAAAAATAACGATTGGATTTATAGTTATGAAACGTACTGTAGTTTAGAAACGTATTAAACGAATAAGGTACTTGATCGCTCGTTTCCCTTAAGGGGGGTAAGTAATAGTTAATTGTTTACTTCAAACAACAAAACATTGGAAAACACTTCCTTAGCGATTTAAAATTCGTGGAAAGCCATTTTTTTTTGTCAAAATTACAATATCCAATTTTTTGTATTTTCTTTTCTTCGTATGTATACACAATCGTCTAATCTACAAATTTATCAATCCCTGGCCTGTACGAGAATTTACCGATTTAGATCAACAATAGTATGCACACGATATACGGTTACTCGATACAGATAACCTGATACGTTGCACATTATTTGAATTTAGTTTTCATAGGGACAATGCCAAAATAAAAGAAAAGATTCGTCCCGACAAGATTCGTCCCGAATTTTTGCTGAACACCGTTTTTTATCGAAACATCATTTTCGCTTAAATTTTGGAAATCTGATCTGTATCGGTATTGTTGCAAACTTAGTTTAGAATCGCTTAGTTTTTAGTCGTTTTTCTCATAAATGATATAATTTTCAAAATACAGTACAAACTCGATAATTGCAACCAATTAAAGTCTACGGGTGCTGCAAATATCGGTTAAAAGTTAAACAATTAAAAATTTAATGAAATCTATTGATTTTCCATCAAAGATATGTTTATTCAAAACAAAAAACGCAGAAAACGATAACTTTGTATAAAATTCAAATTATTTCAGAGCTTATTCTTTAAGATTCCTACGGTAATTTTACTATACATCTTAACAATATTTGATTTATAAATTGCGTTACTTCTACGTTTCCTTAGTCTAAAACATCCTCAGCAGTAATTTGGTTTATTTCTGTCCAATCTAAACAAATCTTAAATCGTTAACCTTTACCTTTCCTTTTACCTTGAACATTTTCCAAAATTTAGACATTCAGCTCGAATTCCCCATTTTATAACGCTTCAGGAAATACTACATTAATGAAATTTTATGTACTAAAGTCAACACAGAATTAAAATTTACTGCTCTCTCTTCTGTCGCTCGATTATAGATTACACATCCCATATGTAATCGTCACAGTCATAATCGTCAATTGCCGGCATTATTGGTTTCCAGTATTTAATAATTATGACTGGCTCGAGATTTTTCCAGAAACTGAAGAGGAAACTCATCGCATCGTATAAGTTATTCTTTTTAATGCCGTCTCAAAATCGTGTTCAACCGATATCTGTACGTTCTACGTTTAAATTGTTTACGTTTTGGTCCATTGGCCGAATGAGTTCAGAACATTTTGGTGGAAGGCGCATTACATGTATAGTTCATCAAGAACATCTTAAATCTCCATCTTTTGGATGACAGGGAGGGAGCGTTATTTAGCTATGCGAGCGCCTGCCTCTTTTCCAGTTAAAATTTTTTTTAATTTTGGTTAAGTACAGCAAGTAAATCAAATTACCGAATTACTTACGTCCATGAAATATTTTCGAACGATTCTTTGAACAACTGTGTGGTCCCATGCATTTTTGTTTATCCGACATATAACCGGATCGTTCTTGGTTATTTAGCTTTTCCGATTACAAATGATTTTAATTCGTAGTTGTCCGATAAATTGGTGCATGCCAAAAAGGAATCAGTTCTATAAAAAAATTTCCGAATTGGGGCACGAAGAATTTTCCAAGATAAATCAGATTCATCCGCATTGAATAAAAGCTTGTGTAAAAGCTAAAGTATGAAGTTTCTTCTCGATCTGTCAATCAGTCTAGGCTATAGAGAAGATAAAGACATTTAGTTTGCATCAGACGACATACGCACCCATAGCCACACAGAGATTTTTTAAAATCGACATTTTTTGACCGGCGGTATAGCGAATGGTAGTAAATATGCAAAAATCTTGAGGTAAAATTTTTTCATGATTACTTTCTTTATTTTACTTCGTAAAATACGGCCAATATTTGCAAAGAAATAAATTATTAATGTCAATTTGCGGAAACTAAAAAGCCGGTGTTATTTATGTTGGTAATATTTTTTTACAGATTGTCCTGGTTTGGGATGATAATCATATTCGTTAAAGTCAAATAAATAAATAATTTTTAGAAAATTTTAAAGTTTGTTCAAAAGTCGTTTGCTCCACATTAAAATATTGTGGGACTTATTATTTTAACCATCTAGAACAACAGAGTAAAGAAAGAATCCCTTGTGCTCATCGAGTCAGTGGGTTATGGAAGCCGATGAAATTTGCTTACTTCTCCGATTCATATGATCTAACAGCACTCTATACCAGAGAACGATGGCCTAAATGATGCAGACGAGTATTTGAGAATGGTGCACACCTCCCTAATCCGGAGATCCAGTATAGTGGGAAATTAAAGACAATCTGGAACACATAAATCGACATAGTATGCATAGCTCCCAAGCAAACCATTCTCAGCAACAAAGCTGGTAATTTCCTGCCAGATCCAATTTTATCCCTAGGCCACCATAGATCTGTGAAACCTGTAAAATCTATCTGTGAGGCCTTCTCCAACATGAGAATTGAAGAAATCACCTGAAAAATGTGATTCAACATTTCATTAAGTTTTACATCGTCATTCTATACATTTGATAGGAACGGTAACGATTTGTTTCATAGCATCCTTTCACCTTAAAATATGGTTATTTTAAATTATTTAGCAGTAAGCTTTGTAGAATATTTCAATCTTAAATATTAAGTATTTACAATCCTTTTTCAAATTTATTTCTCGGCAAACCAGTAGGGGCATATCTATAACATTTTCGATTCTTTTATTTATTTATTTCTAAAGAAATCTATTCTGTGAGTACATGTATGATTTCAGATTAAAACCGAACATTCATTTTGCCAAAGATACACTCAATCGACCTTGAAGACAAATATCCCAGTCGATCGAACAACCTTAATGCTTCAGATAATAAAATTTATTTGTGCCAATCTGCTGTAATTAAATAATCGAAACATAACTGAATTCAAGATACAAAACCTCTAGAATGGAAATTAGGGGAAAGTGGGTACATTTGACACGGATTTATAAAAAGTTAACCAGTATTTGTCATAATAAATATCAAAAATCATTGTTAAATCATACAATGATTTTTTCCGCTTCATATTAAAACAGATCTAGCTATAACTTTTTTAATGAGACCATGTTTACCACAAACGTCAAATGTGGCCCATACTGGAGGTACATTTAACAGTAACTGGGTCACATTTGATAGTGATATCATTTAAGGGAAAAAAACTCAATTCGTTAAAAAATATTTATTGCTAATAATTCATAGCATTTAAGTGGTTTTACAATAGTAAACAAATAATTAAATAATTACATATCTAGTCAGATAATGTGATAAAATTAAAGACTGAAATTAATTTTTCATTATTTTATGCAAAATGAATTTCAGTCTTTAATTTTATCACATTATCTGACTAGATAATTATTTAGTTCCGGATGGATGAATCGGCATTGGAGGTTTGCCCTCAATATCTTGTCGCAAAATCATGCTTATAGCTTCGACTGAACACTATTCATTAGGAAATTTTATTAAAAATCGAACTGAGCGTAGTTGGGTTGGTAAGAAGAAACAAGAACTTCTCCGATAAGATTACCGTTTTGTTTACCTTTGAACGTCATACCTCCAGACTTCATGATATCACTGTTGCTGAGTTTAGCAAGTTTATTTTTAGCAAGGGTATTTTCCCCTCGGAATACGATTTATGGAATCACTTTATTCAAGGAATGATCTGAGTCTACAAGTAATACATTTGTATCGGATTCACTCGAAATCAATTACTTTCTTAACTTTTTTAAGTTTGGGCTCCTTTTCCCTCAAAGCTTTTTGTTCCTTTGATTTCACCGTTGAATGTAGAACAGTGTGGCACATTTGACATTGTCAATAAATTTCACTACACTTACACTAATGATAAAAGCATTATCACTAAAAATCAATTAGAAATATCCTTACAAACTTATCGAAACATTTTCATCAAACCACTGATAAAATGAAAAACACGTGCACCTCATTCCACGACAAATTTTAAGCATAATATTTAGTTTTAGAAAGCGAAATGATATGGTATGTGTTAGTATGTATAACTAAGAGAATTTAAACGAATTGGCTTGTCTCAAATTTACTCCAACTGTCAAATGTCGCTCTCCCCTATGTTTTTCCTGAATATTGGGCAGACATTTTCTGGGACCTTTTGCAACAACATCATTTGATGCCTAATTCTTTAATGGAAACCCTGCCTTGGCTAGCAATGCAATTAGTGGAACTAGTGATTGGATGTTACGTTTCGTCTCGTATTCTATCTAAAAAACAACAGTGAAGCATCACTGTTTGTAATTATCAGCCAGATTATTCCTGGAACGTTATTTAAAAAGCTATTGCTCACTCGTGAAATAACTTCGATTCCGTAATTCGACAGTAGTTGCTTTTTGGCAGTTAAAAGCAGTTTTATTCATTAACACTTCTGGCATATGATTTGAGACCAAGTGTTTCCAACTTCTGGTTGGCAGTAATGATTATACCAGTAAAGCTTTTGTTATTATTCCTGCGTTAACTCACTGGCTTAAGTTGTCGTCTTACACTTAGCGAAATGGAATTAGCCTCGTAGCATTTTTTTAAAATAAAACTTATGCATTAGGTTAAAAAAAATTAAACAACATTTATTTTATTTACTCCCAACAATACAAAATAGAAATTATAATTCTTTGAAAAAATTAATTTTATTACTTCAAATGTCATAAAAATATGCGAAATTAAATTAGCCTCAATTCCAAGACCATTAGTATTATGTCAAAATTGATTTGAAAAATAAATTTATTTTATGTTTTAATATTTTGTGTGTCCACCTTGGTTCTTAATCACCTCGAATAATCTATCGGGCATGCTTAAAACTAATTTTCGTAGAACTTCTATTCGAATTTCAAACCAAGCTTCTCTAACGCGTTTTTTTTAATCAGCCACTGAACCAAATTGCTTCCCATTCCGATAAACTTCGCGAGAAAGAATACCCCATAAATTTTCAATGGGGTTCAAGTTCGGGCTGCAAGCTGGCTAGTCCATCACCTCAACATTCCGTTCACAAAACCACTTTTTTGTTTCTTTCGATTTGTGAATGGCTGCATTATCCTGTTGAAACACATAATTGACGCCCATGAGATCTTCTGCGTGCTCAACTAAGCTGATCTCCAACATATCGGTGTAATCTTTCGATTTCATTCTTGTAGAAATCCAGGCAAGCGGAAGTTTGACAACTGGCAAATAATAATAGATAGGGCTTCTTTGTGACACGTAGTTAAAGACGGTTTTGCAACTCTTTTTCTCCAATCAGCTAACGGACTGCTACGTAAAATTTGTTGGACTCGACGAACCGCAACTGGTAGCTGCATTTCTGCGCGGATTTGCGGCGCTGTCATGTGCCTATCGACAGCATTATGAAAAATGTGACGCTTACATTGGTCGTTTATTTTTGGTTTAGTCTCACTGCCAGCGTACTTTCCGACTCCTTTAATTTAACGTAATTATTGATGACCTTTGGCGACCTGTTCAGTTTGGCTGCAATTTGGCGGTTTGTTAGCCCTGAGTCGATGTATGCTTTAATGGCAATTATTTCTTCATCCGTCAATCGTTTTCCCGTCCTATTTTACAATTGTTTATTAAATAATTTTTGTTTTGAATAAAATATATTCTTCGCAAAATCAAACGCGTATGAAAAATACAATTGGGAGATTTGCCGAAATATTTGAATACTAATTTATTGTTTTTTTATGAGGCTAATTTAATTTCGTTGTTGTTCGTTCAACAAATTATTTTTCTTTTTTCTATAAAAATCCTTTATGTTACACATGTTACATATCATTGTGAGGTTAATTCAATTTCGCTGAGTGTAGTTTATTCTATTGTATGATCTCTTGTTGCATTCTGCACATATACTCTTTTACTAGATAATTGAAACACATGCAACCTGCAATCAATGCCGGTTTCTGTTGTGCCGTTGTGTAACGCCTTCAGAATCATTTTCCAAAACTGTCATCCTTAACTTTTCGTTTGACTGCAACGAGATAATTAGGGGATTCGGGATATATTTTGAAGCGTTAAAATGTGTGAAATAACGATAACGATTTTGACAAAAACACAATCTCCTTACTCTGATTATGTAGCATAAATCTTATGGTATACCGTTTATTATTTACATAATCGCTGGAAAGCTTCTAAGAAGTTTGCTTTATCCACTTTGCAACGACATTTAGAACAGTCAGCTGCTCCTCATGATTAGAACTGGCTTCTCAAAAAAGAAAAATGGCACGGACAATACATTTGGTTGATGATCACTGACGTCTATGGATACGATAATTTTATTGATGATGTAATTTTTGTATTTTAATCCCATTTACCTGAAGCTCCCGATAAGCAGCAAAGTTGGTAAATTTTTATTTGCCTGTGGATTACACAACTATTTAAGAGACAAAAACCACACTTTGGATTTTGTGAGTTTTAACAATAATGTGCTAAGTATAAAAGTTCGTTTTTATTTATTTTTAGAACGATTTTGCTAAATTTATTAATCTATGAAACAATAAGTCATTGAACTTTTAATAAAATTTGCCGACAACACCAAATTTGTACTTTTTAAAACCAAAATATAATTTTTTGGGAATTTTGTGTTAAAAATAGTGCCAAAAGCATTAATCAATCGTTTCGTCTTTCTTGATGCAATCCCGCAATGACTTTACAAAAAGATTTCATTCAAACACCTCCCATTTACCTACGTGCACAACCATCTGACATTATACTAAATTCCACATGAAATTTTTTTTTATAAAATGTGTGCGATGTTCTAATTAAAGTTTGTGCATCCGCCCAAAATAAACCGTGTAAAACCAACTTGGCTTTAAAGCGAATATATTTCGAGCGTATCTGAACTGTCCAGCTATTTCGGTTGTCGCATGTTGTTTTCTTTACTTTTCATGTTTTTGTACAGACAGTATAATTGTGAATTAATTTATGATAAATATATGACCTATGATGTACAACCGAAACCTAATTATATATTTATTTAAATTAGAATAACATTTTTAAATTAAATTAATTACAGTAACACATACGTATAATCATCGTGATTTGAGATTGTGACGAATGTCAACATTTTATATAATTTATCTCTTATTTTCTTCTCGTTTCAGATTTATTTTTTACAAGTTCTAACAATTTTATTCCGCAATTTGATCAACCGTCATCATAATACTTATAACTAAAAACTATACTCATCTAATTATATTTTATAGTTTTTTTTTTTAATTAATTAATTTAAAAGGCAACTACAAATATTTATTTTTTGTATAAATTATTAACTCTTACATCAGTTTATTAGAAAAAGTAAAGGAGATACACACAGCACTAAAGCAGTATTTTTATACGCTAAATTATTTTAGATTTTTAAAATAAAAAACCAAATAATATAAAAGATATTTTTTAATTAAATTAAAACATAAAAAAAAAATAAGTTTTATATCAAACTGAGGGAATATTTTTAATTAAACAAAACTAACACAAATTATATAAAAATGGATGAACTAAACTTGAATGACGACCCAACAGTCACACTTACAATTCGATTGATTATGCAAGGAAAGGTGAGTCAAATTTTCTATTTCCTAATTAATATTTTTTTTCTGTACGTTTTCATTTATCATGCTGCTATAGAAAATATACAATATTTGTTTAGGTTCGCGTTTAGATGATTATTAGAAATTTAAACGCGAATAAGAAATGTAATATCGCGTATTACGTGCGATACGATATGTGGTAATAAACTTATCACGTTTTCCTTTATATGAGTAAATAAGTATTCTAATTTAATTTCAACACTCGCTTCTTGATTTCGCTTTATCACGTTCGTCATTATAAGATCACCTTTTGGTATAATATTCTTATTAGCGTTTTCGATGCGGATAATTTATACAGAATTTACTTCATTTACACACAATAGGCGAATTATAAACGGTTACTTTAGTATAAGGTTAATCGTTTTAGCTAACCTCGTCCATTGATCGTGATACCTGAGCGCGTTATCGAGAATGGTGTATAAGGTGTTAAGATTTATTATATTAAAAGATTTTGAATCTTGAACATACATGGATTTTATTTTATTCGTTGGTGGTTCGTCCAGATTAAGTTTAAAATTATTGATGTAGATCTGGACTTATATCTATGTATTTATAATCTTCTGAATTTGTTTCTTATAAATTAAATAAATGTAGAAAGCACAAAAGCACGTAAAGGGTGTCCCAATAAGAAGTTCAGATTTAAAAATTTAATAAAACAGAAACGGTTTAATATATTTCCCAATTTATTATTTTGTTTGAAAGTACAATCCTCCTGGTTATGTATGGAAAATGATTTCATTCAAATGGGAGCCACGGCTGGCCTTGGCGTACTCCATTCGGTCGGTCCAATTTCTGAGCACATTTTTGGATTGTGTACGGATCGGTAATGGTTCCTTCAATATTGGCTTTCAAATGCTCAATTAGTTGTGGATTGTCCGTATAACGTCTTGTCCTTTACGGCACCCCACAAACAAAAATCTAAAGGCGTCAAATCATAGCTCCTTGCCGACCAATTCACGTCACCATTTCGAATGATAATGCGGCAATCAAATTGTTGATGCAGTTTCGCTATTATAACGCCCGGTGTGTGGCATGGCGTATGGTCACAAAAAAGATGTTAACATGTGGCGGTATTTGATTCCGTTGACCTTAACGGTCGCACCGGCCTCATCTTCGAAGAAATACGGCCCAATAATGCCGCTAAGCCACAAGTCGCATCAAACAGTAACACGCAATGGATGCATTGGCATCTCCACATATTCTTATGGATTTTCCGATCCCCGAATGCGACAATTTTGTTTGTTTACGAACCCATCAAGATGGAAATGCCCCTAGTCCGAAAAGATGATTTTTTGAGCAAAATCCTCAGCAATTTCGAGTTTGTCACAGGCCCACACAGCGAATCGATATTGAAGCGGTCACGGGGCTTCAATTGCTAAAATAATATACTGAGTTTATGTCAAAGAAAGAATGACATTAGTGTTGCCAGAGCCAAAATAACCGATATGTAATAAACCGACTATATAATAAATAGCCTTCAGATTCTAGTCTTGGCTAGTTTGGTTATCATCTGCAACTTTGAAATGAGTGATTACATCAATGATCTTTATTGTTGTAATTACTTGGCCGTAAATAAGACCAAACAGGTCTGATAAATTAAGTTGACTTGGCGATTCTTAGCGTTAGTACAATATGTCAAAAGTCATTTTTCAATTGAACACAATATTCAACTGCAGATTATATGTCTACAATCCGTTTAAACATTTTCTGCCTAAGTCAACCATTTCATTGACAGACGGCCAGCTTTTGTCCTTCATTTCGACTTCTAGGTATCAATCTTCGTCTATTCATCTCTCAAGAGATGAACTATAAAGTTGAGAGCTAATACTGGGCAACGTATACATAAAAGTCATATCTTGAAACGGCAAAGAAAGATAGACCTTCAAATATTATCATTGTATGAAACTTTCGACAACTAAAGACGCACGATAGAGACACAAAATATTAACCCGTTCAATCTCAACTCTTGGAAACTTTTTTTTTCTATGTTGGTATGACTGTCAGTGACATCTGTGCCAAATGTCACAGCAAAATAATCATTAGTGTTTAGTATACGCTTGGCTTTCTGAAGTACAAAAGGTGCATTCGGCGATTTTTACAATGAGTGAAATTATTCAACAAAGAAGTTCCATTAAATTTTGTGTGCGGAATCAATTTTATGGTGCCGAAACGTTCAGAATGTTGCAAAAGGCCTTCGGTGATAATTGTATGTCGCGAGCAAGTATTTTTGATTGGTACAAATTGTTCAAAGAGAGTCATGAACGTGTTGACGACGAACCACGTCTAGGACGGCCATCAATATCAACTGATCAACACGTTAATAAAAACAAGGAATTGGTGCTCGAGAATCGACGATTAACAGTCAGAGACCTTACTGGCATCGTTGAAATATCGGAAGGATCAGTGAAAACCTTTTTGAGAGATCATTTGGGCCTAAGAAAAGTGAAAGCACGATTCGTTCCAAAATCACTTAATTTTTTGGAAAAACAGCGTTGCGTTGGTGTCTGTGAAACAATGCTTTCCGACTAACAGGATGTCATGAAACGTATTATAACTGGCGATGAGACTTGGATCTATGTTTACGGCCCGGAAACAGACGATCAGTGGGCCGAATATCGTGCCAAAGGTGAGCCGAAGTCGAAAAAGCCACGTCAAAAATCAAGATGATGTCGACAGTTTTCTTCGATTATCGGGATGTGGTGCACTCCGAATTCCTTCCGACCGGCCAAACTGTCAACAATGAACACTATTTGAGTGTAAAAAGAGTCCGGAATTATGGGTCGACAACTCTTGGTTTTTGCACCACGATAATGCACCTTCTCATACTGCATTGGTTTTACGTGATTTTTTCGCCAAAAATTCCACCCATATCGTTCCGCAACCACCGTATTCGCCTGATTTAGCTCCGTGTAACTTCTGGCTGTTCAGCAAACTCAAACGACCGCTCCGGGGAAACCGTTTTGAGTCAATTGAAGACATTAAACGTGAATCGCTACGCGCATTGGAGGCTATTCCGGAAATTGACTTTAACAACTGTTTCGAGGATTGGAAAAAACATTGGCACAAGTGTATTGAGGCCGGGGGGGATTACTTTGAGGGGGACAAAATAGATTTGGAGAAATAAATAAAGAATTTTAAAATTATGAACAAAATCTTACTATTTTTTGCCCACAGTATTACACCTAGATAAAGTCGGCATTTAGTAACACAATGCCAATATAATTCTAATCTACACATCTGCAGGTTTCCTGAAATCTAATACTAAATTAATATGTCCCTACTACCTAAATCATATAAAAATTTATTAGTTTAATTCTTTCCTCCTGCAACTCCACAACTTACAATAGAATTTCCTGAAACCATAGTTAATTGATTATTTAGGATAAGGTGACCGTATAGAACACAACGAATGTGTAAATAATGGAAACCGATATTATTACAGATCCCCGCTTCTAAGGCCAGTTTAAAGCGTAGCGTAGCAATCTTCCGCGTTCTCATGAGAGCATCTTATGGAGCCATATAAATCAATTAGTTCGCAATTTCATTTCGGCATATAAAATTATTGTGTGGCGGTATTAAAGACGTTTCTTTATGATTTGCAATATAGCGTACTACGAACATTCAATCCATTTTGTCGGAATCGCAGAGGAAACTCATCTCGATTTCAGATTTTCGGAATGTAAATAAATCGTTATTATTTAGGTTGTGATTTTATCGTACACAAATTTTATTGAACGAAATTTTTTTTTAATTTTTTATAGGAAATTAATGTTGTAATTGTACGCCTAGAGAGGTTAAAATAATTTATGAACAATTTTTTCATTTCATCTCCTTCGTATACCAATTATTATGTCAAAATTTAAGTGCTATAATCAATTAAATTTTCAAATTGTCTAGGATTTTTTTTTCTTTTTTTTTGTGAAATTGAAGAAATATGTTTTCAAAGTGTAATTTCCTTTTACAAGGGATTTTTAATTTTATTTTATATATCGACATTATACATCTATAAATTTATATTTTAAATATAATCTAATTAAATTTAACAAATTTTTTTATTTTATTTTATTTTAATAGAATTGAATTATTATGTTGAACATAATATTTTACTTTCAATTTATTTTGTAACATGTAGATGATGTTGCTTGGTACGTATATAATTCACCTTGATATTTAACGCAACATCTTTATATAATAACGCCACAAGATGATGTATTTAAGGGAGTTTAAAATTTCGTCCTAAATACACAATGATTTTGTTTAGCGCGGTGTTATGTTATGATTATGTACGAATTAGAAGGGTTAAAATAATTAAACGCAATATCTCATTTTAATTAATCTTTTACGTAGAAACAACAATCACGTAAAATAAGGATTGAGTTACTCGTTTACTTAATTATTTGCCTAGATAGATAGTTCGGGAGAAAATTCCGCCCGCAAAGTTTATAATTTTAATTTAATATTCATGTGGCGCTTTTATTATAAAATAAGTTCGGCATTATAATTATTAAAGATATAATATTACGAAATTAAGTAATTATTAAGAATTAATTTTTTTGGTTTCGTTTTTGTTTCATTGACGTTTAGTATATGTATACAACTTTCATAACCTTTCGCGGCGGTCTTATACATTTTACTTATATTATGATCTCTTACATTGGAGTCATTGAAAGTTGCTTTATAAACTGGATTACATTTTTCATATACATTTAATATACGATATGGAATTTTAATATTGTTTGTGCGCTGCCAAACACAAAATATGTTGATCTACTCGCGATCGCGCTTAATACAAAACAGAAGAGGGGCAGGTTGAATAAACTGTTTATTATGCGCGAAGAAATGTGATGGTTTGAAAATAAATTTATTATTGAATATGTGGGATGTGCATTTTTTATATTTAATAACTGTCAAGAAACTTGCTGCCAAGTTCAAAAACCATTGTAGTGTTTTGCTTGATTTGGTTATTCGCGTGGTTTGCTCTTTAGCTTAATCCAACTTGTAATAGTTGCAATTAGGGTGTAATATCTCGGTGAAAGAGATGATTCAATTTGACGGTACTATCCCACGAATTATAATTTTACCGGAGTTTTGTTTGTTTTGTCAAATATCTCTAGTATGAATCATCTAATGTTAAATTTTGCGATCACATTTACAAAACAATGTAAAGAATGTTGGTTGATAAATGAGTTTGATCAATAATGCGAGTCTGGGTGATCACGTATAGATCAGGTTTATAATAGAAGATCTAAACAACATTCCACAGGAGAAATATTAAATTAGCTTTTCAAAAAAAACTAATTTCAAAAATACGGTAAACAAACATTTTGATGCAATATTTGATCTTTTAAATTTTTAATTCGTCATTAACCGGTGGCTATCTGTAAATTAACCATGACGTTTTTAATATAGTCCGAACCTTCTGCGAACTAATATTGTATAATAATAGTTTTTAACGGCCCAATTTATTGCAGTGATGAAATTTTATATACAGTTTTTCAATGCTTGTCAAAATGTATAAGCTGCGCAACGAATTGAGCTGGATTAGCAGCGTTATTTGAAACACAATAGAATAATTTGAAATACGCTGTCAGAAAAAATTAATTTATGATTAAAATAATGTTTACCCCTTCATACAAAATCTGTAAAATTCACTGATAAGGAAAACTATAAATTTTAACTTTGTTGATTTAATTGTGGTGAGGATTATATCCACCGACCAATAAATTTTTTGCATAAAATTTTATTTTTGAGCTTTTAAAAGAGATTCTAAATTTGAGGATGGCTCATGATTTTGTTACCTCAGATCATCATTACAATTACAGATTAAACCATAAGACACAGGAAGTAATCCGATTGAGAATCATTCTTCCTTGAACTAGATCCACTAGTAAATATTTATTTATCTTAGGGAGCATTGTATTTTTCTAAAGCAATCTCTAGTTCATTCGAAAATGCTGTTTTTGCAGGTATTAAGAGCAAACAAAATAAAGACTGCTAAACAAACCTTTGTGGTGTTACAATCGTAAAAAACTTTGAAAATTGCCAGGCGATTCAAAAATAAAACTTAACGACTGAAGCTTAGTTTGATTAAGTTAATTTATAGTATGTGAGATATCGCAAGGCTAGCCAAAATACGAGCGAGAAACGACGTGCTGTGACTGAATATTCTACGACATCTTTATAGCAGCCTTGCAAATCCAACAAAGAGTGGAGAAACTACTTCATTCTGCACACTATCCAGGAATCGCCCTGCTTAAGTTCGGCATGGATTCATGCCTCTCATTTCAAGGTCATTTGCCCAACCTCCTCCAGGTTCGTATTGTCTCTTAGCTTGGATTGTTTGTCATTCTAGGAATAAATGTATAGTAATTTTAATTAATAAACACCTTGATGATAATTTAGAGATTAAATTTTCTTCGGCATATGACAAACTTGATGATATTTGGCAGATCATGCGATTTAATTCCAAAAATGCTTTGCTTTATTTGGTGTTTCTGGTTAAATCGAATTTATAGATTACCAAACTTAGCAGACTATAGGGCATTGCTGTGTGCCTTCGACCTCATCTCTCTTCCCTGAAAGCTATAAAGATAATTTATTTTACCTACTCCGCTATCCTTATAGAGATTTTTAACTTCGCCTCCGTCAGCTTAATTGGTTTCGATTCGTTTAGTGTTCTGTTATTCGGTGACCAGTAAAAAGGTTGCGACTGATTCTTAACGTGTCATATGTTATATGTTCGTTCGTTTCTAATTTTCATCCTAAGTAGTTAGCGCCTTTGTTCCTAATATTTTTACAATATTTTTTTCCGTTCATAACCAAGTAAGGTTTACTTCCTTACCTGCCGTAAGTCTTTGGGTCACTGGTTCGAAAAGGATGACAATGGCGTTCACTTCCTAAATAAAGTTGTTCAGCCTTTATTGTTGTAAGGTTGCAAATGTTCAAGATATCTAACAATAGAACAGTTGTTTACTCTGCCTTGGTTTAAAATCTTTCAAATAGCTAAGACAGCAGCTGTTGTTTGTGGGTTGGGATAGAATCGGTTTGCACCGAGCAAATTTCGTATGATGTTCTTTAAAATAGCCTCGACCTGTAAGAGAAGTGTCATGACGAAAATATGTGCATTACCTTCAATGTCGCAATGATCAGGAAACTATCTTCGTATCTCTGTTGAGATACTCCCTTTTTCACGAAATCGCCACGATACACGGTATTCATAAATCAACAGTGTGCAGAACGATTAATCATGTGACAAACGCTGTTGTGAATGAGATGATGAATGAGACTGTCATATGGCCAGACAATCCCATAATTTTGCCTTGCAAATCATGATTCCTGAAGGTTTTGCTCACGATGCAGAGTGCAACGATGGAACAATGGTCATCATAGATACACCTAACGTGAATGAATCGAACTATGAAACTCGTCACGGTAAACATGCACTTATTGTAATGATAGTGTGTGGCCCGTATCATAGTTTATATGTGATCTGTGCAAATTGGCCTGGTTCTGTTCATTATTCCAGAGTACTCAGAAACTCAAAATTTGTTTCGACCTTTGAGGCTGGATATCGTCCATTTGTCTTCAGAATATTTCCATTCAAATACGAGATTCTAATGATACTGATATCATTGAAGACCACAGTGGTAATGATGCCAACAGTGAAAATGTTGGCGATAATTTTAATAAATTTGGAGATGGTGAAAATAATATAAACTCAATTAATCATTCTTATCTAGTAAGATGTTTTTTAACTTGTTTTCTTAAAGTTCTATTGAGCCAGAGTTTAATTTGCGTTTATTCTGTCCTAACATTGATTAATCATTTCCTGCGCTAGAAATCTTGCTGATATTGCGATTAAATGATTCTTCCGTCAATATGGAGATTTCAGAAATACCGTCTGCTTTCGGTAACCCTAGACCTTCCACAACTTGAGAATCTTTTCCCATAATGTCTAAGATTACTAGAAAGGATTACTTCATCTGTAGAATCCATATTTGTGCCACCTACAGTGCACGAAACAAATAAAGATCAAAAATAATTGAAAATTTGTGCAGATATTCTTACTAATGTTCTATTTTCTCAGAGTCTGAAAATGTGATCACAAATCTTCGTTAGCAGTGACTACCGTCAGAGATTATGCTTCCTGGAGAATCTTTTTCCATGCTGTATCTTCATCAGCTTCCTCTTTTGCACACATTCAGTTATTCAAAAGGCATTCAGTTATTAGAACGAAATTACACTTAACTTCCTTTTTTCTTAATTAATTCCAATAAAGTTAATTTATTTTCTTTGAATTCGGCGCGTGGCAGTTTCGAACGGAACAATTTAAACTTTTCGAAAAACACTTATCAGTTATGCTTTTCATAAAAATTTGATAGGTTGGTAACTGAAAAGTGATAAGGGCTCAGTTCTATGTTGGTTAAAACAACACTTCTCGAACTAAAACTACAAACTTATCTTAAAAACAGTTTAAATTCGAAATGATGCATAAAATTGCTTTTTTATCAAATTGTTGAGTGATAAATCCGTTCTAATGGAGCTTGGCCGCTACAATAGAAAGAAATCACGATTCGGAATGTCCCAAACTTGGAAAATCCTCCTATAAAATAATAAAAACCTCAATTGGTACATTCTTTCGTGATGTTCAAATTTTAATTGACTGTCTTAATTCTGTCCCGAAAAAAAACGAAAAACCGCGTTCTTTCAATTGTGTGAAATTTGACCGAAATATTTTCTGTTTCACCGAAATCTTTCTAATTGAGTGGCCAAAATAAAAAACTGAATTTACATTAGATATTTTTTCGAAATTACCAGAAACCATTTATGTTCCAATTGCCAATTAGCTTTAGCTAATCACAAAACAACATAATCTTGAAAATTAAAAAAAAAATTAGGAACAGGTTCCTCGGGTGTTGTAGATATACAAATTGGGTTACATTAATATCGAAACACAATCATTTTCAAATAGGCACGTTCTTCTGGGATTTGGAGAGCTCTTACATAGAGAGATGGCTAGAAATCCAACAATTCCATTATATACTAATAGGCTGCGGTTAGCCGAGAGACTCTATAATATTGACATAAACAGGTTCGCTGGGGGGATGTGCCAGTCTTAAACAGTTGCGTCTGATAAATGAATGTTGGTCGAAATCTCAAAAATTATTACCTTATTAATACCTCGAGTGCAATAGTCGAGTCGTTTGTTGTCCCAAGTGGCTATAAATATCTGCTAGTTGAATGAAATGAAAAGTTACTCGGTTTCTATAGCAATAAGTGACTTGAGGCGAAAGAAACAATTAAAAGGTTTATTTGTTTTTTTTATGTTTTAATATATACAATCTGTTCTGGGGCCGAAGCACTCCCAACTCGCGGTTCACTTTTCACGTCCTTAGTCTCCACCCTGGTGTGGTCAGATTGGTGTCTATCAAGGTCTCAAATGAGGAACAAATTTATCGTCAAAACATGAGGATGATCAGTATCAGGGTATCACCTGTGTAGTTTCATCGTGCCCATCAATTTTCGTTGATTATCGGATCGGCATGGCCAAATTGGTGTCTTTCTGGCAGGATTTCGAATGGCGATCGATTTTATCGAACTACCGCCATCGATTTTATCGACAAAACATGGGGAAAATGCAAGTTTCATACCTATAACCTCCTTGTCTATCTGAACAAATCTCAAATAACGAGCGATTTTATTGACAAAACATGGGAAGATCAAATTTTCACTCCTATAATCTCACCAGACCCACCCCAAACTTTTAATCAATATCTGACCGGTGTCGATCTGATCCTCGAATAACGAACGATTTTAACGACACAATTTCCTTATTAAACCCACCTTAAACATAGAATTAAAATCCACGTAGGGTCATTTGGCTATAGAATTGGCTTAACTAAACTGAAATTATTTTTCTGGCAAAATCTTTAATGATGGATAATTTTATCGACGAAACAATGAAAAGCAACATTTCATCTCTCCTTATCAAACTCATTCCACTCTTATACTCAAATTCTACTTAGGGTCACGGTCCATCGAATTGGTACATTCAGATCTGCGTTCAACTGGCAAAATCTTGATATGCAAACAAAATCGTCAAAATCCCGATGATACAAAATCCCGAAGTTACATAATCCCGTGGGAGAAAATCCCGAATTTGTAGCGCCACAACTGAAATTCATAGCCCCCTAACACGACAAATCATAAATATTGGCTACAGCAGTTTACGAATTAGTCTAACTTTACTCAGTACAAATTACCACTTAATATGCGTCCAGCTTTTAATTTATTTCACTATGGTGCTACACAAAATATGGCCTGATTTTTGGCACAGGTGTTCACTGTTAGTGCCACAACTCAAATTCATTTGCCCCTAATACGACAAATTATAAATATGGGATCCAGCTATTTACGAATTGGTCTAACTTCACCCAGTTCATATGACCTTTATATGACAGTCGAATTATGTGATATTGATTTTTGAAATTTTTTCGGCGAAAATTTACTGCTAACTTACTGCATAACATGTAATTTTCGGTTAATATCAACAGAATTTTGTACTACCACCTAATATCTGTGCTAATACAAAATATGTCGACAATGTAGTTTTTCGGCTGAAATTTTTGGCTAACTTCAGTAGCATGGGATTTTGTACCTTCTGGATTATTAATATCGGGATTTTGTCCCTCTTCCATACAAACTTTTATTTATTAGCGTGATTGTAGCCTGGCTATTGTACAGGGTGGGCCAAATAATTTTTTGTAAAATAACAAAATAACAATCCTTCCGATTAATTATGAAATACTATTTCATTCATATGACTGCCTCGGCTGGCCTTGACGTACCCCATACGGTGGGTCCAATTTTTGAGCACATTTTCGATGGTATGCGGCAATATCTTCAATGGCATCAAATCACAGCTCCGAGGCAGCCAAATCACATCAGCATTTCAGTTGATAGTTCGATCTTCGAAGACAGAGCGCAAAAGATCAATTGAAACGTATGCTGTGTGGCACGGAGCGCCGTCCTGTTGAAACCAAATTTTGCCTTTGTCCTCCTCCCTCATTTGCTCATTTTCAAAGAAAAATGGCCCAATGATGCCACCGTACCAAAAACAGTCACTCGTTGAGGATGCATCGGCTTCTCTACGATCACGAGCGGGTTCTCCGTGCCCCAAATGCGACAATTCTGCTTGTTTACATAGCCGCTAAGATGGAAATTCGCCTCATCCGAAAAGATGATTTTTTTTGCCAAAATCGGCATCTTCTTCAAGTCGATCGCAAACCCACTCGGCGAACTGAAAACGCAATTGGTGGTCTCTTTGCTTCAATTCCTGAACCAATTGAACTTTATAGAATTCGTCGCAATAGTGTGCGTGAAATGTTCAATTCTTGAGCACGATGACGAGTTGACGTTCCCGGCGACTCACGCACATTCTCGGCTACAGCATAAACATTTTCGGGTGTACGCTTGGTTGGCTGCTTGGCTCGTGTTGGTTTATTAATTAGCAAGCCTGTTTCTTTAACTTTATTCACAAAATAACGCACATATGGAGCACCCGGCGATTGGTTCTTTCGACAACCGCACGCAATTTTCGCACACATTCTGCAACATAACCATGATTTTTGAAGTAATGTTTCAATATTTGCGTTGTTCAAGCGAATACACAACCATTTTCGTTCAGCGGAAGGATAAAACTAACTTTCTGTCAAATCAGAAGTGATATAACCCTTACCATACTCAAAATAACCGCTGGTTGAAAAAAATAGTTAGATGATCCACCTTGTATAGATGTCTGTTATTGAAATTGTTTGGCTGCAATATATGTTTTCCAGCATTTTTCAGTGGAATATTGAAATTGATCTTCTTAGGTACAATCTGCATTATCGGTATTTGATTGAAATTTTTTCGGCTGAAGACTTCTGCAGCTTTAACAGTATGTTGTGAATGTTACTGAAAAAAGATTGTTGCCCACATACTTGTTTTATTGATTGATTGATTGATTGATTTTGAATGTACGACCAAGTTCTTAGGCTTGAGTTCCCGGATGACGCCGGGTCCACCGTACACCCTTTTTTACACATAACAAAACCGAAGGATTGGATAGGTTAGTTAAGTGGGACAGAATCGGCCCGGTTACAGACACCTAGGTATAGCCGATAGTTAGTAACACAAAGACAACACAATTCTAATCTACTAGATGAAGGATAAAGGCTTAATAGGTTAATGGATAACGATGGTATTGGTCTTCAACAATTGCTTCTTTAAAACGGCAACCTAAGAAAAAATATTATTATTTCACATGCATCTGGAATTTTCCTGAAATTTAATTCTATTAATACTTTTCGGCTTCCTAACCAAAATTGGTTGACTCGACCCGTTACAGACACCTATGTAAAGTCGTTAGTAATAAAATGACAACACAATTCTAAACTACACAATCAGCAATTACAATGAAGCATTAATTCGCAAGCATCTGTAAATTTCCTGAAATTTAATTCTAAATTCATATTTTCCGGCTTCCTAAATAATTGAAACATTTATTAATTTAATCATTCTGCAACTCCGCTACTTACAGTCGAATTTCCTGAAGCCAAAGTTATTTGAACTATATTCAAAATAACTCTAAAATTCATTAGTATATTTAGGACAATATATATGCAATATAATAAAATTATACTTGAATAAAATAAATGTAAAGTAACGATTAGTATTAACTAAATTAATTTGGTTCTCATAAAACAAATAAAATAAATCGAATCCAGGAAAGGCACGCACGGCCTTCCTAACTTCTAAGTCTGTTGATTTGATGGATTTATTTATAAAAAAATATTTATGAAAGTCACTTGTCCTTGTCATCCCTAATCTAATACAAATATGTTTATTTATAAAAATAGAAAATGACCAAACGAAAACTGGTTCCAAAAATAGCTAATCTGGAAACTGTAAGGTAATGTATTAATAATGAATGTTTTTCACAGCTTTAGAATCCCCAATACCTAAACAAATTCAACCAAAATTAAATAAAACTATTAAAGTAATCAGGAATCTGCAAGATAACAGAATTAATAATAAGTAGCTAGCACATCTGTAGGATCCATGATAACCAAATAACCCAATTATATGGTTCAATGCTTTAATTATAAAATAAATAAATCAGAAAAAAATTACATACATACATATATATATACATACACACACACACATACACACACACACATATACATACACACACACATATATATATATATCTACAACAGCATTAAATAAATTATAAATTATATAATCGACATACGTCGATAATTATTTATCCAACCTAGAACAAGTTATAAAGTTAAGCCAACAATTCCAATTCGATCACAGCCGCCTACCTCTACATGTCCTAAACTAGAGTTCCAAAATTCGTTAAATTATTATTTTCACGTTCAAAACAAGAATAATAAGAAATTTAAGAAATTTAATTTAATTTTACACTAAAACCTAAAATTCAAATTAATAAATTATTAATTTATACTTCTACAAGGATCTGTATATATGAATGCGATAATACGTTTTCCGCGGAACCAATCTACCGTGTAAATCGGAGGATGGGTGTATATGAATGAATGAATTCATCTGTATATGAATGAATGAATCTTAGATATGTCAGGAGGAGAAAACGAAAAGTACAGAATAACCACGATCATGCTTGTTTAGTTTCTATCCAATTTCGTCATATATTTATCCCCTCAAAATTTTGTTTTATGTATTTTATTTGTCTATTTCCTGTTTATTCTTTTTTAGTTGAAACTTGGAAGGGATAAATTATAAAACACTAAGCATGATCATAATAATCTATTCTCAGTTCTCACTCACGCAACAATCGCAAAAACAAAAAATAGAAATGTATGTAACGTATGAATGTAAATGTATGTATAAATATATTTAATATACTAAACCAAAACATATAAATGAAATGGTATTTTATTTTACGCTCCTCTCTTAACACGTTTACGCAAATAGAAACAGTTAAATACATATTTTATATAATTAAAATTTATTTCGGAAAAATATGAATTAAAATAATGAAAAACACTTATCTTAGGCATCCATTGGAATCAAAAGTCATACATATTGAAGATTTACATACACTGCGTACGTTGCGTTCAAGCAACGGTATCAAAATACATATAAACGAAAACGTTATGTACATATTTTATACCATCACAAGCGCACCGTACACAGATTAAAATAAATATACAATACGTATAACTATTCACTTCACTTATTAAATTCACGCAAATTATTATTGAAATTATTATTTATTAAAATTATCAACTATATCAATATTATACTTTTTATTAGTTAATTAAAATACATTTAAAATAAATTATTTATTTATTTAAAGGAGAGACAAAAACACGTCCTTCCTCTACGACGATCAATCGCCGACCTCGTTGCCCACATACTTGTTTTATATTGATTTTTTCGAAAAATTCAATAAATGCTAGTAAATACTAGTTACCACAATAATTTGCTAAATTCGCTAATTTTCAATACACATTAAAAGTTATTGCCCTTCCTAGCTGGTACTAGGTTAATTATGCTTGTGTAAAAAATCAAACGAAACACATAAATAAAAAATAATAATTTTTCGGCATACTCATCTTAAAAATGTAAGACAATCGTTCGATCGAGTATATACGAGTCAGAAGACCGCAGAGAGTGATCGTTGCGAGGCAAACCTGACGAGGAAGGTGTGATAATAGGCATTATTTAGGGAGCACTTGTCACCAGATATTCCTGATTGGAAAAGTAACGGAATACTTGTACGTTATTCCTAAATGAATGTAAATATTTTGTAGCATATTAACAGGTGAACTAAATTTAATTTGCCCACACTCTATTGACATTTCCTATATTATCATTAGCTTCTGAGTCACAAAACTAGAAACTATAATATTTACTTTGCGGAGTTAAATTTTACGTTGTATTTATTATAAACAGCCGCAAACATGCAAACTTACTTATTATACTCGTACAACACAAAAACTGCATAAATTTATAACTTGAATAGAGAGATCGCACTCTATCGTCCACCAAAATGTAGATTACTCATCATCAACACATTTCACAAAAAATGCTTTAGTAGCATGCCCACATTAGTTTGTATAATGTCTATTAAAACGTAGGACGACGTGGTGGTTAAGAATTTTGTGCTCCAAAGATATAGAAAGGCTAAATTAATTAAAAAAATAAATTCAGTTATAAATTCTCCATCTCATCGCATAATTATGAATCGTGAAATATGCACAAAAACAACAAGGCAACGATGATTTATAAATTGTACATGTACGCTATCCGTATTTCAATTCAGCCATCAAAAACATTGCGAATATGTAGTCTTTACATACTCGTATTTATATACAGGGAGGTGTACGGTGTGTTATAAATTATCTAACGTATATGTACGTACACTAATTTCTTATGCTGCATTATATATTTACAAAACATAAAGTACATATGCCTGGTATACACACATGAATTATATTTATTTTGCATGAATTGAATATGTATGGTGTACGTATTTACATACGTACGTCAAATATATTCATAAAAAAATATGCATGAAAATGAAAAAAAATCCGCGCATTTTCATATCTAGACAAAAACATAAAATAAAGCGAGAACAAAAGCTGGATGCCCGCGTGGTGCATAAAAACGAAGGAATATGCTGCCAGGCCGCAGAAATTGTTTTGTTGCGCGACGCGCTCATACGCTGTGCGTTTTATACAGTGACTGTTTTTTTTGCAGTACAAATGAATAATGAGATTGATTATACGTATTTTTATATATTTACACACTTTAATTGAATTAATTGGTCGTGAGCCAATTAAATTGCGTGTCGCTAAAATAATTTTTTTTTAGATGGATGTTAAAAACTCTTAATTTAAAAATTATTTTAATTCTCGCGTCTACGATACACGCGGTTATACATCTCATGTGGGTATCACATATGCAATAAATTTCTATATCGAAGTTGCATTTGCACACGGCGTATAATCGAACGAGTTGAATATATTCTTGTATTCTACGGAATCAGTAATTGGATAATGCTTACATTTTTTACAATTATGAAAACGATCATTTCAATTCGATTAATTAACGATACATGTTGTGGATCACAAAAATGCAGTTTACCTTTTTTACATAAATCAGCGGTATGGAGAGATTAATTACATAAAATAATTCTTACAATATAGTGAACGAAATAAAAATTGTATTTTAAATAGTCAAGGTTTTTGAAATGCTTACTAAATTTTTTCGCAAATTATTTAATCCGGGACGGAGTTCACAAGGTCGGATAAAGCAGTTTGTAGTAACATCGTTCGATTTCTAAAATGAAACCCCGATGTTTTTGTAAAGGCAAAACCTCGGTTTATTTATGACAATTTTTGACACAACATCTATCGCAAGTGTATGTATAGGGACACTTCAAATTCTCCGGGGCCAATCGTGGGGATATTCAACACCAGTGGCATATACCACCATATAGGGTTTGGTTATGGCTATTAACCGTATTGTGATTATGTTAATATCATGGCGATAAAATAGGTAGGCCAGGGTATATAGTCAAGGTATATGTCACTGGTGTCAATGATCCCTAGGATTGGCTCCCGAGAGTTTGAAGTGTCTGACGATAGATGATATACATACAGTGCGCGCAATTACACCATTCACTTTAGTTTTTAGTACAGTACATCTATATAATATCATACATCGCACCTACATAGATCCCATTGCATACTACGCAATCGTTGTAACTTTGTTTTTGCGAATTTACGTCAGTAGTCGTTCGACCGCTGCGTAATACGTTTATCCCATTGTAATTTGACGCGTTATTCGCTTGTGAGAATTAAGTGGGATTTTAATAAATGTTTACCAACTTAGAAGTGGAGATTTAATAAAAGCACAGAAAATTTAATTTGTTTGAAACCCTAACACAAAATCGATTTAGCTAAGAAAATGCCGACAAGAAAGTCGGTCGAAAAAAGAAGGCATAAAAATTGATTTATTGAATGAAAATGATGACCAGTAACCCAAATTGGCAGAAAAATTAAACGATCAACAAAATCTTAAATTAAAAGAAAACGAACAGAAATAGCAAGATTCCTTCAAGAATAGAAAACATTATTCGCTCTAAAGCGACAAAAAACAAATTAAGTGTTGCTCAAATTGTACATAAAATGGACTTATCGACATACACCGAACATCATGTACGAAAAAGCGTTAACTCTTCATAGCCCATATTTTTTTTTGAGGAAAACAAATTTTTTAGATTTAATTTAGCTCAAGCTGATTACTGAGATACCACAGAAAATGTATTTGGGTTTCCCATTTTCCTGGAAAATTGGGGTTTTCAGTTATTGCAGATATGCAATATCCATCTGTTAGATCACACATTGTTATAAAAAACAAATTTATTTACAACTTTTTTTTATTAACAAAAAATATACAAAGTTTACAAAATAATTCAGTACTCAAATAAATAAAACAAAATAATAAAAAATTAAGTATCACAATTTATTTGACTTATGTTTCAGTTTCTTTTAATCATCATATTTCTCACAATGATTTTGATCACATTAAACGTTTCTGCATCCATTCCGTCTAATGACTGGCGCCATCCGGCGAACTTCTCTTACGGGCATTGGCGCTGAATTTTGCTTTTTTTCTTTTTTCCGCAATCCTATTATTGAGATCAAGAGCAGGTCGACCACTAGTTCTTTTAGGTGCTCCAGCCTTACACATGTCCATCCTGAACTCAGATAATGTCAGGAGTTTGCCGTTTGAATGTTCAGTATGTGATGAGTTGCGTTTGTACAAAATCCACGCGTTCACAACCGTTAAATCGATTAAATGGTAGAAAATACGGTGGTACCATTTTTTTGACCTAAGTCGAATTTTATAGCGGCCAATATTACTGTCTAAGCTAATGGGGCTCCGATTGTAGACGATTTGGGCTCCGATTGTAAACGATTTTTATCATCGTTCTCTTGTCCTGTATACTGATAAAATAAAAAATTTAAATCCTCATTTGTGGGGCTTTGACGGAATATATTGTTTCATGAAATGTCTCGTCTTTATAGCACATAATTGCTCATCAACCGATAACTGCTGTTCTGGAGAAATTTTTCTAAACATCGATTGGAGGATATCGACAACTGGTTTAATTTTAAAAATCCTGTCAAAATCGGGATGGCTTTTTGGAAGTGCGTTCTCATTGTTGTTGAAGTGCAGGTACTGTTCAATTTTTTTGAAATTATTCAGAGACATGGCGTCTTGAATAATTCCGTTTCCAATTTTAGGTGACCAATATTGACGACTATTTGATATTTGTACAAACGACGTTATAATGCATATCCCAATAAATTTCTTTAAGGATTCCTCATTTAAAATTGCTGGCAGGTTTGGATTTTTTTGGGTAGCATATAAATTTGACTCAATTACAATTCGTTTCATCAAATCATTCGTGAAGAAATAGTTGAAATAACTATACGGGCTTGTTAAATGTTTAATTTCGTCGGCAAGCTCATTAGTACCTTGGAAACTCATTTGCCCTTCTGAAACATGAAACTGCTTCGTTTTCCAAATTAGTTTCATATTTTTGTAATTACTGAATTAAGAAGTGCTGGCTTGTTCATTTTCCAATAACGGCGCTGGTAGTTCTGCAACTAAATCAACTGGCATATTTACTATATCAAATAATCTATCATTCGAATCTTCCAATTCATGGTTTAAATCTGTTTCATTTGGCTCAATTTCATCTATCAATCGCATGCTTTCATCTATTTTTTGTACATTTAATTCTATCTCCGTAGTATCGTTCTCATCTACATTTATACTATCCTCACTGTCGGTTCAACTTTCTACTATTTCCAAAATTTCAGATTCGGTCAAATATTTTCGGGCCATTTTCCGGCCACGTCTGACATTTCATTTTACTTTTCCCGCCAATTTGATTTTAGTACGAATACCAAACACTAAATAAATTCAAATAGAACATCCCAAAGAGCAATAATATAGACATTTTATCATGTGAAAACATAATATTTACGAATAAATTTAATTTAAAGTGGTCATTGCAGATATGCAATACGGAGCTATAAAGGGTCCCATCACAGTCTCATAAGAATGTCATGGACCGTGTAGTGTGAAAAAATATTTTTTTTCTGATGAGAAAAAATTTAATTAGGATGACCCGGACGAATTTTCATACCACTGGCATGATTTGAGGAGCAATAATCTCACACACATGAGTAGAAACTTTGAAGGGGGAACTGTAATGATATGACTGTATTTTCGTCCACCGCAAAAACACATCTTTGTGTTATTTCTACAAGAATGAGATTGGAGCGGTACATCGAACTGCTAGATGGTGTTTTACAATACAAGTACTCTAATTCAACACCTGGGAATCACGAAGAAAAAGCAAATTAAAATAGGGTACGGCCAAACGAATTTCGCGCCAGAAAAACATTTTTTTTTATCAAACTTACCTTATTACCTTATACTTAGATGATCCATATTTTAAACAAGACGGTGCCACATGTCACACAAATCGTGAAACACGACGTATTGGCAACCAAGTTTGATGATCGCATAATTTAAAAAAAATTCTGAGGTCAATTGGCCTCCAAGACCATGTGATTTGACACCGTTAGATTATTTTCATTGGTGCTTATTGAAAAATAAAGTGTCTAGCAATCATCCACAAACAATTCAATACCTTAAGAACAACATTCGAGCTGAAACTTAGGTTTTTGACTGTTTTTATTGAAAAAAATCATGGCATAGAACCAACTTTCATTTTCAATAAAAAGTGAAAGCTACACTTTTTTACCATAAATATTTCCGAGATGAGATCTACACTTTTCAGTATTAACATTTTTTCGGGATGTCTAGCACATTAGCGACTAAACTTACCAAGCGTTTCGGGTTTGGGCTTGGTGCAACAATCGACCCAAATTTTGCCTATTAGTTATGAGGCCGTCCACTGCGATCGAGCATTTGGCACTTTCAGCATAAAATTGTAGCGGGTTAAATCAAAATCTTGACAAAATCTTGAATATGACTATTTCCTCAAGATTCTTCTCAAACATAATCAGAATTGGCTGTAGCATTAAATATTGATCAATCAACTGTTGCAAAACGTTTACAAACAATCGGAAAGGTTCAAAAAGCTAGCAACTGGGTTCCAGAAGAATTAAAAGAAAGAGACCTCGAACGTCGATAAACCATTTGTGAAGTTTCGCTTCAACGACAACAAAGAAACGGGTTTTTGCGTTGAATATAGTTACTGGAGATGAGAAATGGATTTATTATGAGCATCCCAAACGAAAGAAATGTTGGGTTATGCTGGAATGGAAACTGCTGGAATCAGGTGAAACTATCAATGGCGATGTCCACCGACGACAACTAATACGTTTGAAGCGGGCTATAGAGGGAAAACGGCCAGAATGGATAAATAGACACAACAAATTAATCAGCACGCCACTGCAAAACCTCATGTTGCAAACATTATGAAAAATTTAAAAGGACAGGACTGGCAAGTTCTACGCCACTCGTAAAACAACAAAAAAATATCAAAACTGTTAGTCTTGAAAGAAGAGAAGAAAATAAATTCTGTCTTTTCAATTTTGGATGTTGGTGGAAAAACATCGCCGCCCCCCAACTCACCAGCCAACCAAAAAATATTTATTTTTAATAAATAAAAGTTTTATTAAATGTAAAATGAAAGTAAAAGTGTCTGTTTATAATAATTAAATTTTATAAAATTCTACGTAAAGTGCCAAGGTTTTTTAAAATTTTATTTTATTTTATTGGCATATTTTGTAAAAGTAACTTTTAAATAAAAGTGGGAGTATTGAAATTAGTGAACGAACTCTCAGGTGTAATTTACTAAAAGTTGTAACAGGTTTGACACATTGTCTTTTTGAAAGTGTGCACCGTGATTTTAGACTCCACCCAATTGTAAGAACCTTGTTATATTTTTTGATAGCGAACAAGAAACACGCTGAAATAGTAATAGCCATTCCCGAGAAAGGCTTATGTGCGGTAAACCAGCAATTATGACTCCTAAACAAGGTAAACCGGCAAACGAAAAAAATCGAATAGACCGATATCATTACTTCCATTTGACTGGAAAAATATTCGAAAAATCAAGAGGCTGTAGCAGTGTAATAGAAAACAGAGTTTAATTCCACAACATACTAATTTGGGTTTAAAGAAAATCACTCTACTGTTCAACAAGTTCACAGAATAACGGATGTCATTGAAGATACACTTGAGAATAGGAAGATATGCTCCAGTTGTTTCTTAGATATAGCTCAAGCTTTGAACCAAGTTTGGCACTAAGGGCTTGAATTTAAACTTCACCAAAACCTGCTTAAACAATTTTATCAAATTCTTAAATCTCACATTGCAGATTGACATATTCGAGTCAAACTTGAAAACGAGTGATCCGAACTAAACAGAATATCAGCAGATATACCACAAAGTAGCGTGCTTGGACCAGAATATCATCCTTTATACGAGAGATTTACCGAATGTGCAAGGTATTACGGTAGCAATATTTGCAGACGATACAGCTATCTGGTTCGAAAAGATATATCGGAAGCAAGAAGCAAACTTCAAAATGCATTTAACACAATGAGTAACAGGACTAAAAGATGCCGCAACTTATAAAGGGTGATCCAATAAGAGCTTCCGCAAGTTTCTTTGAAATAAATTCGTAAGCGTTCCTTCTAGGTCCTATTTCCATCGAACTTATGAACGTCGAAAAATTTCGGTCATCTTGTAAATTAATAAAAGATTTGTAATCAGTGGCTTTTAAGTAAACTATCTGAGTTAAAATTAAGTTTTTAGACCAAATTTAATTAAAAATAAAAAAAAATTTAATGTACTCGCTATTCATCGAATTGTTTTGAGCGTACATTTTCTTTACATAATGTTGAAGTGCCAATAAGACAAAGTTTCGCTCGAAGTAATGCAAATATTGCTGCCGTTCATTCAAGTATTGCTGAGGACCGCAGTTTGTCGATTCCAAGACGTTCTCAAGAATTGGGACTGTCTCAAACCACAACCTGGCGAATTTTGAGAAAGGATTTGGGTTTGCATCCGTATAAAATTGTTCTCACTCAAGAACTGAAGCCATTGGACCACCGTAAACGTCGTGAATTTGCTAATTTTGCCTTGGAACAACTTGAAAACGATAACGATTTCTTTAAGAAAATCATCTTCTCCGATGAGGCTCACTTTCATCTGAGTGGTGCGGTAAATAAACAAAACTGTCGATTCTGGTGCGAAGAAAATCCACAAATTATTCATGAAAAACCATTACATTCTCCTAAATTGACAGTTTGGTGTGGTTTTTGGTCTGGTGGAATCATCGGTCCGTATTTTTTTCGAAATGAAGCTGGTAACACCGTTACTGTCAATGGAGATCGGTATAGATCGATGATAACCAACTTTTTATGGCCGAAATTGGAAGAAGTTGATCTTGACAACATTTGGTTCCAACAAGACGGGGCTATTTGGAGAAAAGTTTGGAGATTCGATTATTTCAAGAACTTGTGATATTGAATGGCCTCCAAGAAGTTGTGATTTAACACCATTAGACTATTTCTTGTGGGGTTATTTGAAGTCATTGGTCTTTAGCAATAAACCAAACTCTCTTCAAGCTTAACAAGTCAATATTGAACGTGCTATTCATGACATACGACTTGATTTAGTGGAAAAAGTGCTCGATAATTGGGTTCATCGAATTCGTTCCTGCAGAAGAAGTCGTGGAGGCCATTTGAATGACGTTTTATTCAGAACTTAATTGCATCGATTGTATTTCACATTAAATAAAAAACATTTCAATTTCCTTAACAATTAATGTGTTTTTTTAAAGAAATCATATCAATCTTATTGGAAAACCCTATATTTCTTTCTTTCAAATTCTTTAATATTTATTTTCAGTCAGAAAAGTTTTGAATTTTAACTTTTTTGGTAAGGGCCTTCGATGTTTGCATATAAATACCTTAAAAATTAAAAATATTGTGGTACTATGAGTCAACATCACGAGTGTTGTTAGCAAAACGATAACTTCGGAATTGTCAAAATTTCTTTATCCAACTGACGAGGAATTTTGACCACTACATCAATCAATTATTTTCTACAAACACAACATGAAAAGTGTTGAAATTCCAAATTTAAAAATTTTTTGATTACAGTCGACAACAGACGAATTACGAGAAGTACTTATTTAAGAATTTATTCTTTTGTTGCAAAATAGTAGCAAAGAGTTACAGTATAAAATGATGAAATATTTAGACGATTCGTTGTAAAACCAAAAAAAAAAACAAAAATATTTAAAACTCTGTACACAACATTTCTAAAATTAGAAATAATTTAGTTTTCTATTTTATTTCAATTTTAATTAGGATTTTTTTTTTCGTTTTGGTAAAGAGTGTTTTCGACAAAATCTTCTAGCAAACAATTTATTTTTGGTGCCGAGAGACAATTTTCTTTTTGAAAAATTTAAATCAAATTTAGCCTAACACACGTACACCATACCGTATACAAATAATCGTCCATCTCCTCAGCTTAATACACCGTAAACACATAACAAAACAATTCAAATGGGTTGTAATCAAATCAAGTTTTATTATTTTGTGCTTAATTAAATTTCGGTGCCAACCTGCTGCCAACAAATTCTTTTTTTATAGTTTCATAATCAAAATAAAATTTACTTGAGCTATTCTATTATAATTATAAATTAATGTAATCAATTTTCTCAACTATATACATTATATGTATATAAGAAATAGTAAACAGTATACCACCTTAGAAAAAAATAAACTTTACATAACATAATTGAAAAAAATTACGTTTTCATCTGTCACCGCGCGACTATCTAATTATAAAACAAACGCAAATTAAAAAGTTTTCAACGAAAGTTAAATCACAACTATTTTTTTTTTGTGTCGAATTAAAACCAAAATTAAGTGGTATAATTATTTCGTATACTTGTTTGTAAAGTACATCACGATGTGTATCATATACATATGAGACCGTGTTGTTGATGAACTGACAACAAGACAACACAACTGAACATAAAAAAAATAAACGTGGAAAGGATGTTATCGCGCGCGCGATAGATTAAAAAATTTACATGACAAAATTAATTAGTTGTGTGTTAGGCCAGATTTTCACATATCATAACGAGAAGACTACATAGAATTCGTATACCCTGCCGTGTAACTTACGTTTTGTGTGTTGATCATACAGCTGCTGTGAATTATTCATGATATTAATGTGACAATCGTTTCTGGTCAATTTAATATTCCTTTGTGATGATCTTTAATATGCCATAATATTTTTGCTATATTTTATTTGATCGAGAATGGTTTGATCGTTTTATCTACACGCACTATCTTAAATTTGCCAAGAATTTAAGTTGATCAACAAAATTGTTTTTGTGCATCGTAAACAAACAATTTTATTTCATTATTTGCAACTCTACTTTTAAATCAAAACTAAATAATTGCGTGATTGGTTAATTATATTTCAATGGCGTTAATAACATGTAAAATAATATTTTAGTTCATGGCTGAGGTTGTGCGCACAATAATTCGCTTATTTTGTTAAGAACCAAGGATTCGGATGAACAATGTTTTGATAAACATTTACGTTTGAAAGATTGATTGATTGAAATGTAAGACCAAGCAATTTAGCGAGACTCCCGAATGACGCCGGGCCCGCCATACACCCTTAGTACATTTAAGATAGGCATGTTAAATATGACCGAATTGACCCTGTAGTAAATTGTAAGTTAATACTGGAAACAGACGTGCGTTGAAATTAGAATACGCTACTTTATATGAAATGAGATACATCTAATTCTAAAAAAACGAAGCTTCAGAATTTGGTGAAAAGGCGATACTATATACTCATTGAAAAAATGTGTAGCGCGCGTAGCCACTGTCTTATTAGGGTGATGCTTCTCAATAATGAAGCATTTATCGTATTGCGCCAAAACATTGTTGCTTTGTTGTTACCTCCTTCTCCTTATCTGACAAATTTTCCATCACTTCTTGCTGTGAAACACAATGCAACGCCATAAGCTCTTCGATGGTCAGCTCTTGGCTGTGCTCGTTGACAACAGAATCCACACGTACTGTCTCAAACCCCTCAAAGTTATGACAACACACTCTGGCCAAATCTTCTTCCAAGCAGAAGTGAGGGTTCTCTTGGTAACTGCTTCCCACGCCGATTCGATTATTTTGAGGCAGGCAACGATGTGGAAGTGATCTTTCCAAAACTGTCTGAGAGTGAGATTGGTTCCTTCAGTGACTTTAAAACATAGCTCGAAGAGTGCCTTAGTGTAGAGCTTCTTAAAATTAGAAATAACCTGCTCGTCCATAGGCTAGAATAACGCAGTGGTGTTGGGAGGCAGAAACTGGATCTTGATGAATTTAAATTCTTCAGGGAGGTTATCTTGTACGCCTATAGGATGAGCAGGAGCGTTGTCCATAACAAGCAAGACATGGAGTGGCAGATTCATCTCAAGTAAATATTTTTTCACAGAAGGACCAAACACAACATTGATCCATTCAGTAAAAAGGTCACGTGCCACGAAAGCCTTTTTGTTGGACCTCCACAAGACATTTAGCCTGTTTTTCTCGACTTTACACTTCTTGAAGGCTCGTGGAGTTTCTGAATGGTAGACAAGCAGCGGTTTAATTTTTAAATCACCGCTTGCATTGGCACAAAATAGCAGCTTGTGGCGGTCTTTTATTGGCTTGTGTCCGGTAAATGCATTCTCCTCTGCTGTTATATAGGTTCGCTTTGGCATCTTTTTCCAAAAAAGACCCGTCTCGTCACAATTAAAAACTTGTTGAGGCAGGTAACTCTCAGAATTTATGATCTTCTTGAAATCGCCGATGAAGTTCTCCGCTGCCTTTGTGTCGGAGCTTGTTGCTTCTCCATGTCTCACAACGCTGTGAATGCCGATTCTTTTGTTAAATTTTTCGAACCTGTCATGGCTTGCCTTAAATACTTCTTCTTCGGCCGTTGATGTTCCTGGCTTCTGCTTTACGAGGTCGGCGAAAATCATTTTCGCCTTCTCACAAATGAGGTTCTCGTTAATTGTGCCGCCTTGTAATTTCTTTTCGTTTAGTCATATAAGAAGCAACCTTTCATCATTGTCGAGAACACTTAATCGTTGCGTAGATATTCTTGTAAATCCCTTTGAAGTATCTATCTCCAAAATCTTGTCCTTGTTTTTGTCTTCACACCTCGTTCTCGATTTTCAATGATTTTACGTTTCACTTCTATGGTTATTATAATTCTCTTACAGCTGTCTTGTAGTTTTTTCTTCGATGCCATTTTTGCCATGGTTATTAAACTGCACAAAAAACACATATAATCCTAGTGTTCAGTCGGTCAAAAATGATAAAAAATATCATGATATTTTTTATTACATTTTGCCATAAAACGCACTCATTTATCACAAAAAAACCAAGAAATTTTTTGATTCTAACTCAAAGTTTTTGTATATTTACCTATTTTGTTTAAAAAAAAATTATTATGATAAGAGGTTACGATTTTGCTAACATTTATGTGATCTTTACACATTAAATTGTTATCAATTCAATTACATATACGTAATGGCTGTCGTGCGTCGCCTTTAAAATGGAAATTAAATTATTTGTTGTGGCAAGTGTATTTTGATGTACAAAACTAATTTACAATTTTATTTCAAATTGGTTGTTCACTCGGAATTGACATAAAATTATACGCAGTGAAGTTAGGGTCGTCAAAATATCATTTTGGTCGGACTGAACACACCGAATATGTCTAAACACAACGAGTGCTAAACACACTAACACAGAATGATGCAGCTAGCCATATGTACGAGTATAATGAATAACAAGATATGCTACAAATATTTTTCTTCATTTTCAATTCTCTTTCATAATTTTTTCCGATTCAGGACTTTCCCTCGTTATGCGAAACGTTGTTCGTTAAGTGAGTCGTTTTTCTACAATTTTTTTTTGCTCATAATGCGTATTACTCGTTATGTGAGGTGCTCGTTAAGCGAGGTTCTACTATACCAATAATTAATGGGTGTGTAACGAAATCCCTGTTTTCAAAATCCCGGTTTGTCAAAATTCCGATTTTTTTCAAAAACCCGGTTTTTTAAAAAAAATTCTCATTTTTAGGAAATCTCGGTTTGAATTTTTAAAATTTGACATGCAGGAAAAGGGACTCTTAAATGATTTTTTGACGAAATTCAAAAATGCGTGTGCGATAAAGTTCTAGAAAATGGCTAATATAGATGGAATTTGGCCATTTCTTAACAGATTTTGTTGAAATCCAATACGTGCGATGAAAATGGGATTCTAAAATGATTTTTCGATAAAGCGGTCAATAGAGATGGAACTAGGTCATTTCTAAACCGATTTTTGTTGAAATTCTACACGTGCGATGGAAATGGATTTCTAAAATGATTTTGTGATAAAGTTCTGAAATATGGCCATCGCTGGAACTAAGCCATTTTTAACCGGTTTAGTTGAAATTTAGTGAAATAGTTTTTCTGGGATCGATATAATATATTGCATTAACAAAATATTGCTTTTTTTATTAATCTTGCAAACTACAACATGTTGCAATTACAAAATGTTGCAAGTACAAAATCTTGCGAGTTTGCGGGTATCTTGAGAGTTATCGAAGCCCTCAGCCTCTACAATTATTGCAATTCGGCACGGCTGAATTTCCTTTAGAAAAGGAGATGTCTGAATCGTTCGTCTTAGACTTAACTGCCCACTATATACGCTGTTCAACAGTTTACATTCGCTTTGCTAAGCCTCATGGAATATTTCTACATTTCGTACGCTACTAGAATAAATCAAATTATTTGCAAAAAAACATTGATTCCTTAACTTCCTTGGCAAAAGTAATGTAAAGTTTACCCTGAAGTGCTAATGAATTAACCGTCATTGTGATCATTATCGTTCAGCCATGTTCATTACTACTTTTATATCTACTACTCATAGTGGCGCAATTTATAGTTGACCATTTAGTAAGCCATGAGATTCAATTTTATTAGAGACATTTTCCATCGACGCCTGTCAGCAATCTTTAAGTAAATACTAAAAAGTTCACTTGCACTATCAGGCTCTGTGATTAATAGTTATTATTTTTACAAAATTTCAATTTAACAGGACAGCTAAACTGCAAACTAATTTTCGTTTGACTTAATTGCTTTTTGTTCGTAGATTGGGCTATAGAACCACGGTTTTATAATCTAAGATTAAATGTTTCAGTTTCTTAGTTAAGGTGCTGGAATTATTTCATTGTTAAGTTTCATTGTTTTGGTGTAACATAATGAGAACCTAACGAGAATACCTCACTTCTATAAACATTAACCTTATTTATTGAAGCTGGATCAGACTCCTTTCTGAATGATTCGTCAAACAATACAAAGATGGTGCCTATATTTAAACGAATGCTTTAAACATTGCTTTATTTACTACAAAAACCTAAATAAGATCCAAAAAAATAAAACTCCGTAGTAAAAAATAATCTGGTAATTTTAATTTGTTTAGTCCTTTATTCATTCGAATTGCACAAATAATTAGACCTAATTCGCACAATGCCCAGATTGAAATAAAACTTAGGCCATTTTGTCCAAAGGCCAAATTTATTTATTTTTATTTCTCTACATAGTCTCCTCGTAAGCCGCTACACTTCAACCAGCGATGCTCCCATTCAATCCTCCCTTACTGTGGAACAAGATTTTTTTCTGCAAATTTGGTCGTTTTGCCGTAATTTCTGCCTTCAGCTTGTCAAGTAATGATTGAAGATAATCGATTAAGATAACTCCATGACTGCTCCAAAAAACAGTCGCAATCACTTTTCCCGCCGAACGAACAGCCTTCGCCTGTTTTGGAGGCGATTTCCCCATGGCGATCTACTGTTTTGACTGTAGTTTTGATTCTGGAGTGTAATGGTGTAACCAAATTTCATCAACAGTAATTAGCCGACGCCAAAATTCTCAATTTATTGCGCCTAAACCACGTCAATAGTGTTGGAAATGTTCATTCTGGTCCAAAATGGGCAAACGCGGCATTCAACGCTCGGACAGCTTTCTCATGCCTAAATTTTGATTCACTGACAAACACGTTTTTTGATCATACTCTGTTCTATCTCTCTAACTTTAATTCGATGGTTGTTTAGCACCATTTATAGTCAGTGGTTGCAGTTTTTAGACGTCTCTAACGGTTAACGTCACCCAAGCTGGTACGGCCACATTTAAATTCAGCTGCCCAAAATTTTGCCCGTGGTAAATGATGGTGCCACTCGTCTTTGATTTGGTTTGTACGGCCTTTCAAAAATAAATATTAGTTCGATATTCGATTTTTTTTTACTTTGACAAAAAAACATCGGCTCACTCAAACGATAGTTAAACAACAACTACGCGTCCAGAATGGCTGATATTTCGGTGAGTACCCTTCAACGCACGTGCAAACACACCCCTACTTTTGTTGACGAATGCTGCTTTATTCTTGTTGAGGTTGGAAACTTTTCAGACAATCCTCGCAAAACAACAGATTTAAAGTTTTCGATAAGATAAGATGCTATATCTTACTCGTGTAATATAATTTGTAACTATATAGAGTGTCTCAGCAAGAGGGCCGGATTTAAATTTGTCGCCATTTTGTTAATACGAGTTGTACGGTGAAGTTTTTTTACAGTTGTCACGTGCAGACCACGCGAATTAAGTTTATGGAGAAATATTCAAACCAACAACGTTTAATTATTGTAAAATCACAATACAAAAATGGTGAAAGTTTTGCGAAAACAGTTCGCCAATTACGTAAAGTTTTCGGTCGCAATAATGTGTCAAATGAATCGACAGTGAGGCGTTTAATTACAAAATTTGAGACCAAATTTACACTGATGGATCAGAAGATCATTGTTCGACGTCGTTCTTGTCGGTCAGTCGAAAATATAGCCACAGTAAGGGAATTTTTGGCCGAGAATCCAGGAACTTCCATTCGGCATCGTGGTCAAGAATTAAACATTTCCAGAAGCATTATGCAACGAATTTTGCAGTGCGGTATCGCGAAAAGTTAACGGAGTTTTTGTGGCCCGAATTGGATGTACTTGATGTAGAGGACATGTTTTTCAACAAGACGGTGCGACCTGCCACACTGCACGTGAAACAATGGTGTTACTGCAGATTAAGTGTCCAGGCCGTGTCATTTCTCGATTTGGCGATCAACAATGGCCACTATGATCGTACAATCTAACACCGATGGACTTTTTTCTTTGGGATATGTGAAGGGAAAGTATATGCGAATAAACCTGAAACAGTTGAACATCTTAAATAGTAAATACGGCGCGTTATTGGTGACAATACAGCCACATTTATGCGAAAACGATATTCAAAATTTCAACAAAAGAATAATCCTGTGCTAGAGGTGGTGGCCATTTGCCTGATGTTTCAAATGAAAATTTAGTGTTTAGTAGTCAAAATATTTCTGAATACTTCCCATACGTGTTGTTCAGTCCAAGTACAGAAAAAACATTTCAAACTGTTTTCTGGCCCAAAACTGACCTTCTCAACAGGATTAATAACAAAATTTGTATAGACAATTTTTACCCTGAAATTATTTTCGGTTTTTGAATTGAATGTTTTTGACTGGTACTCTCGTAGCCGGAGGCAGGATGTAACATCAAATTCTCTTGCACGTGATTATGAATGGTTAAAAAGCACCTATCTCTGATGGTTTATAGATCCCAGCGCCACGAAAATTCCATGTTAGTGTAAAGGCTGACAAGGAATTTGCAAAGTTCATGCGGTATGCTGTAATTGTGGGAGTAGTAACGTGATTTTTGTTCAGGTATCAATATTATTTTAGTATGCGGCGTTTTCTGAATCTTCGGCGATGATATTTGTCAAATACTCTTGATCGTGATACAACATTCTCCGTGTCCGTTCCTTGAGATTGTATTCCTTTTTCAGGTTTACAGTATTTGCGAGCTGGTTTGGTTAAAGGTCAATAATCGACTAGAGATCCTACTTTACTATTGAAATGTCCGACTCAGTACCAGGCCTGACCGACTGTTTATAAAATAGATCTTTTCATCGTCATTAAGTTCGCTTTCGCGTAACAGAATGGATCAAAATATTGCTAAATCGGGTCTTGAAACACCCTGTATTCATTCGGATTCAATCCAAAATAGGTTTGAAATTCTTCAATTCTGGATCTACGAGTATTTGTATGGGTTGTATTTTTGCCGCTATACTTAAGTTAATTCGTGTCTGAAGAATGCTTTCTCCTTTCCACGTTATTTCGCGACGATTTACTATCATTCTTGTGCAAACCTCCGACTCTGTAAATGAACAACCGTTCTCTTGATCCTTCTTCGAAAAGCAAAAGTTGAAGTATTTGTTTTGCACAGCCAATTTCGGACGCTACGTTCTCATGCAAAAGAACAATCTTTTGGAGGCCCTAGATCTAAAAATAACTATTACTCTCAAATATCTATTACACAACTTTTAGGCAATTATTAACTTATTTTGCTTCCGAAAATTATCATTGCCCTCGATAAAAATTCTCGTTATTACGGAGGTACATCATTTATTAAGTTTACTTTCTAAATATAAATTTAATCTAACAAGTTATTTAAAACCTAAAGCAAATATTTAAATTTTTTTACTTAACAAATAAAATTATGTTTTAATGTTCGCGGAACACACACGGACCCACAATATTGGTAACTTATGTCAAAATCTATAAAATATATTTCAAGATCATTAAAAATTAGATAACCTTGAGCTAAGAAACTATAGTCGTCGATCTCCGATATAATTTGAATAATATGCTACTATAAATTTTCTTCTTTTGTTCTATCGTCTTATTTGTTGTTACTTTCTATAGAGGTATTAAAATTCTCATGAACTTTTATTTCTTATCTTGTGTTTAATAAAATAATAATTTGAAACAGGTTCGCGCCATAGTGATTTTATATAAGCAATTATTTTGTAAATAGCAATTATTACGCTACCTACATAGTACGTATACCCTGATCAAATATCTAAGATATTGATTCTTGCTTTAATACTCGCGTTTTATTATAGCAAAATCCACTTGAGTATGTTTTGGTCTTGTACTACTACAATACACAAGACAACAGGTATCAAAGTCATTGACCGATTTTAGTTTTTTTTTTTTTTAAATTAACTATGCGATAAATAGATTTTTTTTTATTGTCATTCAGTAAATTTGTCATATGAGAAATAATTACTTAATTTTCGTGGAGTATACACACACGAAAAAAAAAATATTTGATTTATAAAGATTGAGAAAAGAAATGTTTCGCGGTATAAAACTGATGACTTAATCGCGCGCGCGATTATTTTATTTTGTAGTGTAATGAACTCTTGACGCGATCGCGGAAGTTTTTTAGCGATGTGATAATTCTAAAACAATATTAGTTATGTGTTTTGCCGCATCTAACAATAAAATAGCAGACCAACAATAATACAGAATAAAAAACTGCTTTTGGTCTACTACTAGCTATAGTTGGGTTCAATATCTCATGAAATGTTTCCTTTTTCATAAAAAGAAAAGACACAAACTTGTTTTTGCTTTTTTTTTCATTCTAAGATTCATTAACCTTCTTTATATATTAGTATTTTTGTATTAAAAACAGATTTTGTTTTTGTATCACATATTCGCGTATATTACGTTTGTGCAGCATGTGTGCCGAGCCGTCAAACGTATTCGTGAATTTTCACACATCCACGGAACACTGAAAAATTGCGCGAAACATTAAATGCATTTTGCATATACACTAAGTTACAGATTCTATTTATAAAATACTGAAATACAATATTTCAAATACACTACACGTCTGACATCGTAAAAATCGTAAAAGATCTGTCATTATTTAGATCGCTTTCATAAATACAACAGCAGAAACTATTGATTATGTATTCATTTTGTGTTCTTATCTGAATTGTAACATATGCGACCATTGTTCTAGTAGATAGACAGATTTAGAACATTATAATAGAATTGCACGAGAGTGTTAGTTCCTTTTTACAATGGAATTCAGTTTGAAAAGAATTTAATTAAAAATGTATTGACAATTTAAATGAAAACAGCATATTTTCAACAAATAATATTTTCATAATGTGTATTATTCTATTTGATGATAAACAAGAAAATGAAAGAGTTTGCTGCTTTAACGAAAGACACCAGCAGTAAACCATAGCAAATATGAAGAAAACAATAAAATTGGAGAGGTAGCACAGGTCATTTTTCTTATCAGTTATCAGTACATATGTTTCGTGAAACAACTTAAACGCAATTATTAGATTGGAAACCCAATTTAGACGTACATACATTCATGGGGAAATTAATCATTCAAATTTCAAAATCCGATCAAGGGTCTAAATCAACTTTCGATTTGTTCATATTAATGTCTAAATTAGTTGTTGCATGATTTATCGAAAAATACTTATAATGCTCCAAATATCGTGTTTTATTAGTAAAATCCATTACGAATTCGTAACGGGCGTCCGTTACGAATTCATAATGGATTTTACTAATAAAACACTCGACGTTTAAACCACGTTTCACCGTTTATCGCTGTTCATTATTTCACTTTTACTTCCACACATTGTTCATTTTTTACTTTTTAACTTAAACTGTTCACTGTTAAATTACAGCTTTTCGAGATTACTCAATTTATTGTGTCTGGTGATGTCATTGTTGTTGGGGACGTTTTTATTTTTGAATATGACACCCAGGGCGAGCCTATATCCAATTTCCACCGCGTCTTTCGTATTTTGTATTGTTGGTCCGAGTTCGGTATGTTTGGTCGAGTTAAATCCTGTTTCCGTCTGCCGCTTGGAGGCGCATACTCGTCTACTACCTTTTTAATCGTGCTATGCTTAATTGGATACGTATACCAGGCGTGTAAAAAATATGAAACCGGAATTTACCAATAAATGGCGCCACTTTTCACCACTTGTACCTTTCGACAAACCACGTCATCGGTGCTATTGTTTTCTTTTGGCATCTGTCAACAACATCCAATTCATAACCATACAATAACGCATGTTTTTACGTGTTAAAAATGTCGAGTTTTGGTGCCTACATATTACGATTTGCGGACATCATGGATTTTTTGTTATCATTTGAATAAAACTGCGGCAGGATCACATCGGATGCTTGTCTAAGCTTACGGTGAGCATGCCCTTGGTAAATCACAATGCTATGAATGGTTTAATAAATTCCAACGTGATGATTTTGACGTGAGAAACGAAGAACGTGGAAGACCAACAAGAAAGTTTAGCGACAGTGAATTGTAAGCATTGTTGGATGAGGATGAGGCTCTAACGCAAAAACAACTCGCGGACCAATTGAATGTGTCACGAGAAGCCGTGTCCATACGTTTAAAAGCCATGGGAAAGATCCAAAAGCTGGAAAAATTGGTTCCGTATAAACTAAATGAGAGGCAACAAGAAAATATAAAAACCACTTGCGAAATGTTGCTCGCCAGATACAAAATAAAGTCATTTCTCCATCGAATTGTGACTGGCGATGAAAGTTGGATCTATTTTGAGAGTACAATGCGCAAAATGACTTGGGTTGATCCAGGACAACCATCGACAATGCTCTGTATTTGGTGGGGTCAGAAGATTGTGATTCATTTTGAGCTGCTAAAACCTGGTGAAAACGTACATACTGCACGCTACCAGAATATGGTAAGGCAACACAAAGTGATTAACATGATAATGCACCATCACACAAAGCAACATCGGTCAAGGAAACGTTGGAAGCACTAAATTGGGAAATACTTTCACATGCGGCTTACTCGCCAGACTTGGCTCCATCCGATTATCACTTATTTGTATCGATGGGACACGGGCTTGCTGAGGAGCGCTTCACTTCCTACGAAAATAAGTCGATAACTGGTTTGACTCAAAAGAAAGTTTTTTTGGTGTGGCATCCACGCATTACCAGAAAGATGGCAAAAATGTATAACTAATAATGGACAATACTTTGAATAAAATACTCTTAAACATTATCATACGATGAACGTGTACTTTTTACTAAAAAAAAATCTGGTTTCATATGTACGCACCTGGTATATTCATAATGGGTTGGGGGAAAAGAAATCCAGTAGTTTTTCGCTTGATGGCTTTAGTGGCATTTATCTCGTGGTGTATTTATCGCCGTAGGACATACTTATACTCGCTGGAAAGGGGGATTCTTGTACTACAAAAATTATTTTATCGTTTTTGTGGTTGATCGATTCAGTTGTGTTATAGCATGTTGTGTTATAGTGTCTATCGTCCTGATATTGTTACAGCCAGTCACGCGCAATTTTGGTTCCGATAATTTCTATATCACAGAAGCACTGGAAGGCCTATCGTCGAAAATGCCGATAAAATCCTGGAAATTATCGAAGTAGACCGGCATGTGAGCTATCGTAGCATCGCCCAGGAGCTGAAGATCGACCACAAAACAGTTTTAAACCATTTGTATAAGACTGGCTTCGATGTTTATCAAAAGAAACTCGATGTTTAGATGTCGTACGAGTTGACGCAAAAAACCTTGATGGACGGGGTGTTTCCATCTGCGAATCCTTGGCCAAACGGAAATAAATCGAACCGGTTCTGAAGCGGATTGTGACTAACCATGAGAAATATTTCATTTATGACAAAGTCAATCAGAAACGATCACAGTCGAAGGTCGGCGAAGCGGTCCAAATGGTGGCCAAACTAAAATTGACGGCCAGGAATGTTTTGCTATGTGTTTGGTGGGATTGGAAGTAAATCATTTACTATGAGCTACTGCCCAATGATCAAGGACAACGCCACGCCCCACACGCCCATGATGACCTCTCAGAAGCTCCGGGAGCTTGGTTGGGAGGTTATTATGCATCCACCTTATAGAGCGGTCCTGGCACCAAGCGAATATCATCTCTTTTTGTCCATGGAAAACGTTCTTGATGGTGTAAAAATGGCCTCAATATAGGCTTGTGAAAACTGGCTCTCAGTTTTTGCTAATAGGAACAAGGCGTTTAGAGAAAGCGGCATAATAAGATTGCTTTCTAAATGGCAACAAGTTGTAAAATCGGCGCATACTTGAGCCAAAACGAAGGATTGTAGCCATGTTAAATAGTTAAAGCCCCGAAATGAACGTAAAAATAATGGATTTCTTTTTTTCCAACCTTATATATACAGATACACACCCAGCGTCATGTAAATTAAAATAATAAAATTCAAAATAATAATTATAATACGGGTTTGTGGTTTAACCCAGGGTTTTCACTCTCTTAGCCTCTTTAGAATTCTGTAGGATTAGCTCCTTACGTCAAAATTTGAAATGTAAAAATATTTAAAACGTCTGTTGTTATAAACCTGGCGTTATAAATTATAAATTTTCGAGATTATTCGAGATTAAAGCCTGAGTTTACCTTAAAATTGGTGTCATGCCCGTTCGTCTCTCGCTTAAATTATTATCACAGAATTTCTTGAACGCACTGACGTGAATGGGTAGAATAAGTACCAGCTTGCTAGCTTGATCTACATACAAGATTGATAGCAATGTGGGCGAGATCACAATCGAATAGTTTATGGTGAGCCGCTTCCGAGCTATTACCATATTCGCAAGTTCCTATGGATGCTTTTAGAATATCCCTTTTGAGCTTTCTCAGGATATTCGAGATTATTTGATTGACCAGAATATAAACGTTTTTATAAGTAACAGCTTGCCATTTCCTTATTTTGTAACTAGCCAATCGTTCATTCAACATTATATCGATTGGAATGATTCCAGCTAAGACAGTAATTTCTTCGGTTGAGACTGTTCTATACGCATTAGTTATACCAAGTAGAATCGCCAACCATATAAGTCATAAGTGCGGGGTTATACCGAGCCTTCTATCAAAATCAAATCTTAACCACTTTGCCGATGATACCATCTGTAATTTCCTTCCATGAACAGCCAGCAAAGGTGGTCTCCTAATGTCAAGTGAACCTTTGAGTTGGATCATTACGGTTTTGGGGCAAGAGGGTACCATTTTATTACTATTGTACCAAATAACCATCCTGTATATGGCGTTCTGCGCGTCATGACCTTGGCGTCCGCGAATGCTATTTCTTGGACATCATGCTGCATATTACTGTTAAAAATTATATTCCTGAGGTGCAAGCCCAATAGTGGGCCTTGTGGACAACCTTTCTTTACAACCAGAAATACTCCTAAGACATACTTTTGCTCTGATTCCTTTACTATGTCGACCAGAGATATGCAGTTCGAGTACAGAGAAAATAAGAACTATATGATGAAAACATGTCAACAATCTGCCGGTAATCAATTTGCTGAGTAATTTACTTAAGACCAGCAGCAGCTTGATTGGCCTGTATGGTTTGGGGTTGGTGTGATGTCTATCACCACCCTTTTTGATGATTATTACTTTGCTGTTTTCCCAGCATTTTGAAAAAATTCCTTTATCCAGACAAGCATTCAGGAAGCTAGTAATACCAATCCAATGATTGGCTCTCAAATCTTAGTATTGCTTCGATGTTGTATAGGCCCGGCGTTTTACCTTTTTTCATGGACGTGATGGCAATCGTGTGCCATCCGAATAACAATATTGTTCACTTGTGTCTGTTTCAGTAGACATTTAGTAGTGTCTGCCCAACATGTTGTGGCCTGAGCACCACCGTCTACCAATGTACTAAGAAAGCTGCTTTGGCCTGATAAATTAACGCTTTTAATATATTCATTACGGCACGTCACATAGTGTTGTTTCTTTTGCGCACACAACAAAGGGTTAGATTCTCTCTGATAAAATTTTCAGAGCCTATGAGCTCTAGTGCGCTTGATGGTAAGATCGTTTGGCCATACTAGTTATTGTTTTGGTCATAACCCGCTCTATTCTGTCTATATCATCATCAGATGATACGTTTAATTTTTTGGATATCTTGTCATTTTATTCCCAGCAGGATGGACTTATAAGGCTGAAGTGAGTACCTCGGAATCAGCTGTGTATGATGAGGAAACCACTTCAACAGTGAACATTAATTGTTCTATGATCACTTGTGGTCCAGTTTTCTTTCATTGACCAGTGGGTTATTCTTTACAACAGTCCGCCCATTACTATATTCGACCCCTCATTATGACCATTTTCGAATTTAATGGGAACTTAGGTAAGCGTAAGTATTGAGATGGTGGAGTGTTGCAATTTCTTCTTTTTCGTTTGTTCGGCGGTTTACGTAGCATCCTATTATACCTCAACATCCTTAGAACCACCCCAGGCTGAGCAGCTGGCATAACAAAAATAACCGCGTTGAAGGAAGATAGGATGAAATAAATTTCTGCGAACACAATGGGTATTCATATGGAGACCTGTTGTGTTACAGTGGCATATGTACACACAATGAAGAGGTTACTTTATACAATAAATTCTTAAATAACGGTTATCGGTAATATATCTGCAATATATTGTCCCCCACGGTATCTAAAGAAAGAAGACTACATTTACTTGTTCGAGAAATTAGGAAGTAACTTCATTATCGAAGGTGACTTTAATGCAAAAAGACCTTCTTGGGTGCAAGATTATTCTCTCCAAAAGGCAAAGAATTACTTGCAGCTGGCCAATACTCAAACGGTGAGTTTTACTCTGGAGGGAAACCAACGTACTGGCCATCTGATCCTAACAAAATCCCAGACCTTATAAATTTCTACATCAATAAAGGAATTTCGGAGCGCTATATCTTAGAAAATGATAAAAGTCTAATATCTGATTATTCTTCTGTTATTATGACAGTTAGTGAAAGGGTAATCGAAAAAACTAATTCACCACAGCTCACAAACAATAAAACAAATTCGGGTCGGTTTGGGAATACACCCCCAAATTATCATCCAGTAAAGAAAAATCCGTTATTAATCCAATAGAAGTAAGACAACTAGTGCAGGAAAAACGAAAAGCTCGAAAGAAATGGCAGACTACGCTTGCGCCGCAAGATAAAACCACCTTAAACAACTTTTACATGAAACTTAAGGCACTCATAAAAGAAGTGAAAAATGTAACAATTGGAAAATACCTTTGTTCTCTAGCTCTACCTAAATAAACAAACTATTCCCTAAGCAACAAAAGGGTTCAAACGACCAAAAATGCAGATCCCCCTAATCAGAACAAACGATGGGAACTGAGTTAGAAGTGCAAAAGATAAAGTTGACTTGTTTGCTGAACATCTTGAAACATTTCAATCTCTAGGACGGCAGACCAGGTACAAAAACACTGCTGATACGCCCAGGACATCTCACTTCGAAGATATCAGGCCTGTAACATTGAAAGATCTAAAAGCTAAAATTAAAAACATAAAGCAAAGAAAGCTCTTGGTTACGATCTGATAACAGGGCAAATAATAAAGGACCTGCCTGAAAAAGGCACCCGTCAATTATTGCACATAATCAATGCGATCCTCAGGAAAAAATATGTGCAGAAGTAGCAGAAGTAATAATGATTCCGAAACCGGACAGCCACTGAATGATAGAAAATGTTATCGGCCAGTTTCATTTCTACCAACACTAGTGAAATTGTTTGAGAGGCTGTTGCTCAAAAGATTGAAAAGAATCAATAACAAAGAAACCTCATCCCAGAATATCAGTTTTTTTTCAGAGAGAAACACTCAACTATTGAGCAGGTTCATAGGCTTACAGATGTCATTGAGAATACATTAGAGAGGTAAAAGGTTTGCTCTAGTACCTTCTTAGATGTGGCGCAGTCCTTAGATAAGGTGTGGCACAGTGGATTACTCTTCAAACTATATAGAGATTTATCAAAACAATATTATATGATTTTAAAATCATACATAGAGAATCACCATTTTCGGGTGAAATGTGAAGAAGAATACTCCGGGCTAAAAAAGATTTCGGCAGGAGTCCTGCAGGGTAGTGTTTTGAGACCTATTATTTACCTGCTCTACACCAAAGATTTACCACAATTAAACGATGTTACCGTTGCAATATTTGCAGATGATACTGTAGTTCTCTCAGTAGGAGACACTATCGAGAAATCGACATCGAAGATGTTGTGATGTTTAGAAGAATATTTAGGGATGACGTTAAATACCAGGCTCAGATGGAAAAAGCTCGTTATAAAAGAAAAACGATGAACTTAAAATCAAATATCGAAAAATGTATTGGCTGCTCGGGAAAAATTCGGAATTGTCAACCGAAAATAAGTTGCCGTTATGTCATCAGGTGCTAACTTACGTAATTTAGCTCTGGGGCTGTACAAAGAAAACCAACACCAAAATAATACAATCTTTTCATAACAAGGTACTACGTGGTATAGTTAACGCTTCGTGGTACATTAGAAATGATGGCCTTTATAGGGACCTACATATCCAGACAGTTCAAGAAGAAATAAAAAAACGCAGTAATTCATGGACAATGCATTTATCAACACGTAAATGAAGAGCTTCGTGGTATGTTGGACACTTCACATGCAGTAAGGCGATTGCAGAGAACGAAACCAATTGATTTAATGTATTAAGGACGCCAGTGTAAAGACTGCTTCCGTAAATAACCTATAAATGGAGCTGGACAATGGGCCTCTTCAGAAGTTACTAAATTAAGAAAGAAAAAACCCCTATCATTGGTGTGACTATTGTGCTATAATCGTGACTGCATTAAAATCATCCGTGATTATGATTGGATGGTTTTAGGACATTCAAAATATTTTTTAGTTTGTTTACGTATATATCATTAGATCGTGTGAATATTAGAAGTAGATGCTTACTAGGTAAAATTTACATATTTTTGGTTTAACTTCAACGCAGACACAATGCAAGTCGCAATACTTTGATATTTTGAACACCTCCAGATCACCCTTGAGGATGCCAATTCCTGCTTGTGTATTATCATCGTCTCCGGTGATAATACGTGTTGACGGAGCCATGCCACCTACTCTACCTTTTACCACATAGGATTCTTGCATACAAAGGAGGTTTGGTTACCGACCAAACGGCACAGTGGTTAAAGTTCAATTATGGGGACTTTACTTTTTTTCCTCCCAAAACCATTTGTACAATTTTGAAAAGTTTAGACTCAATTTCTCTCTGAAACATGAAAATTTCCAATTTTTACCTTGTGACCGCCATGGTTTTACTAATAATTAATGAGGTCTGCCTTACGAAACCGATCTGTGATTGTGGTTCTGCTTATCGCATTGGTGTGGCTTAATAAGGAAAATTGTCTCTTAAAAAGAAAAGCTTTCTCTTTTTAAGAAATGGGATTTAGCATATAGTATTAGAAGTGCGAATGCACGTGAAAGCCATTACTCCAGTGTTTTCTAATGCAATTTTAGTTTGAAGGCTGGTCTTAGCTCTTAAAGTAAGAATTAGTGAAAGAAGTAATCATTTTTCAGGAGTTTTAAAATATTTATATAAAGGTCCTGAAACGTATACTAATTTTCAGAGAGTTTTCTCGCAACCTTCTCGCGCTTTAAGATTTCATTACTCGTCTTCATAAACTTAAAGGACTTTATTTCCTTAGTCGTATCACTTCATGCGACGTGACTATGGATTTTCTTTGTGTCTATCTAAATAATTTTTTACAAAACACACAGTGGACATTTTTTAAATCTTAGATCGCTGCCTTAGTATGAAAATTTTTTTGTTTATTTGTCGCGTCAAAATTTCAAGTGATAAAAATTGTCGTTTCAAGTGTTAACAGTCGCAAGAAAATATTTATAAAGCAGCATACTAAGATTTAATAAAATTTCAATGCGAAAATTACTAGCAAATTTTGATTTTATAATCTAGACACCAAGAAAATACATAGTCACGTCGCATGAAGTGATACGACTAGGGGAATAGAGGTCAAAGCTTTTTCAGCAGCTGGTTATCTATGTGGGAAACTACGAAAATTATTTAAAAAAACCCAACCCTGTTATAATGTTTAACTTGATCTAATATAAATCTAATTTTTACAATAAGAAATATATTTTTTTTCACCAAATTTTTGGAACCTTGGGTTTACTAATCTAAGAATCCTGAAACCCGATAATGCTCAAACAGGTTCGGAATTGCGAACCACACTCAGCTAGTCGTTTGAAAGTTCCTAGTGACTATTTCGTTACTATGCCACCAAGTGTCTTGAGGCGAAAGAAAGAAGTGACACTTTTACATTTTGAGTCGTCACTTGGGGTGACTAGAAACACCATAATAAACGTACTAGCTATTTTAGCAAGACTGCTGGTTATTTGAAACAACACGACTAGCGAGATCGGGATCATAGAATGGTGGCGCTATGTGCACTAATGGGCTTGTCTTATTAGACATAAAAATCATCACATCTAGTGCCATAGTAATAACGCAAACGATCGGGAATTTCTAAAATTTTTGAAATTCTAGGCATATTATAATTGAGCCAGGAGTACCGATTCGGTATAAAGTATACCTTTCACATTTTATACTACAAACCTCGTGGTGAATTGATAACGAGTTAAATACGATTTTTTATTATCTTATTACAATTTAATATTGAAATCATCCCAAAACATTTTCTAGATAAAGAAAAATTTAAAGATTCAATTCAGTTGAATACCGGTAAATCGGCACGTAAACTTCAGTAACACGATTATATATATTAAGATACTCTAAGTAAATTATCGTAATTCGAATTAGGTTCGATCTTTTTTTTTTGTTCCAAATTATATCTTTATAAATTTTGGTAACCGTGGCTAATCTTAAACATTTGAATCAAATCTAAATTTTTAAAATGAGGATGGGCTACTATCAGGGTTTTACTATATATGTACATATGTTTTTATTAAAGTGTTCTCTTACATATCGTGCACGGACTTATGTGGATGTAAAATATACGAAACTAGAACTTGAACATAAAAAATAATAACTAAATATATATAAGAAATGGACAACATCTTTTCAAGTGTATGATGTTTTATCTCCTTATAAAGTATTTCTTGTTTACCATAACAATGAATTTTTCTTCTTTTAAATTAGCACCGGTTTTATACCGTCTGTCTGTAAGCTCTTTGTTGTGGATGTATACAGATATTTTTTTAAGTAATCGCGATTGCATTTTTCTCTCGCTTTACTATAAAAATTCTTGTTTTTGGTAAAAAAAAAAAATCACAAACAATATAATTGTAAAAATCAACTCATCGCAGTAATGTACATGTACAGGATACACACACTGCAATTTTATACGACAATCACAGGGTGATTGATTTATTAATCCGCTGACAATTTTATATTTGGCGGATCTATATCTATATAAACACTCCATCGTCTAATCGGAAAATAAATGATGACAACAGCATGTATGCCAGTTATATCCGGGTCATTATAATTTTATATTAAGATGTAAAAACAAATCAATTCGCGTATATAACATCTGCGATTCACATTCTGCACTAAAAGTGTCAATGTGCTTAGTAGCGGCTGTTCATGCAGCAGAAGCACATTGATGGTGGGAAAATTTTACTGTATACAAATAAATGACATAAACTGAGATTCCGAATCTGAAAATAGACCCACTTAAAGATTTATTCAATGTGCGTTTATCGTGGATTGTTATTTTATTTAATTTTTTTTGCTAAGCATTGCAAAATAGTTTTGCAATGCACAAGAAGAACATTGCGCGCTTTTGTATTATACAAAAAAAACGATTGGAAATTTAATCTATTTTTATATGGATGTGTTTGTTAAACTGGCAAAAATATTCTAAAATTTCAATGAGAAATACTTGGGATCGCGAAAACTGAGATAAATTATTTGTATATATAACTGCTTGCATATCACATACATTTAGATTGTAATGAATACAATTTTAGTGTTATATGAGATAATTTATATTTGTTCTTTTGTACAGCAACAAATAGGACCAACAACAACAAAATTAATAATAATAATAGTAATGAAAATGCTTAATGTCGAAAAGTAAAAAACATTAAAAACAAAAAATAATTAAAAAAATATTTATAGAAATACGAGAATTTACGTTGTTTCAAGAGATGGAGATGTAATTATAGTTTGAGGGATATTGTCTGATTTACTCTTTGTTGAGTCGCACATAACTTAAGATGATTCATTTAGAATTTAGATATTTGCGTGTGTAGAGTGTAACTATAAAAATTATTTCTAAAAAAAAAAATTTTTTTTTATTTATTTTCAGGTATGTTCACCGCTTTTTTCATATTGACGTAATTTCAAATACAGCAAACTCAATTTTTTCATTAGATGTGTAAGTATAATAATATATATGTATCAGTCGTATTTTGCTGCAGACATTTAATTTTACTAAAATGCCGCACTGGCAGCAAACTTGTTGTTTTGCGTATACAAGTATTGTTTACACTAATACTTAGTTTTAAATAAACGATTTAATCGTTTATAATTACGTTATATAAATTACCAGCAACCTTGTGAACGGATTTACTACTTAGCCGCGAGATAGATGAAAAATTGATTTATTGAAACTAAACATTATATGTGTAATGTCTGGGTGCGTTTCAAATGCAATTTTTATAGTTGTTTTTCGTAAAATTTCAATTAGGAATTTCCAAAGTCCCAAACTTAATTGTTATGCAATTTATTTTAAATGTTTAGGAAGTTTTTAGCGGGCTAATTTTATATGACCTTAAGGTGATAATATTTTTTATTAATTTCAGTCTTAATTCAGTCATATTAATGCTAGCAAATAATTGTGTTACTAATATTCAGTTGTGCGACTTCTACTTTTAAATATTTGTCTGCACTGACGGTCCGTAGAGTACACCAACTTCCGACATTTGTGAACAGAAATTCGTTCCCGCATTCTAGTTTAATTTATGTCCATAGTTATCTTTTATTTCTATATTTCTTGACTCTTTAAATCGTTCCACATCAGTTGGGTTTTGGTCAGGTGACAGCTGGTCATTATATAACGTCCACATTATTACTACTAAACCACTTTTTTGCTTTTTTCAAGGTATGCTTTGGGTCTTTGTCTTGCTGTAAACACCAGCCTAAAGGCATAGCATATGCCGCATACTCGAGCATTATGTTATTTAATATTTGAACGTAAACGTCTACAGCCATTCGGTCTTTAATCGAATAAATTCGACTTGTATAATGTTTTATCGTTTTTTGGGTGTATTGTGGAGACAAACTTTTATTTGGTGCCCGTCGCGCATAACAGCGGATCAGATTGATTTTCGTTTCACTCATCCAGCGTATTTTGGCAAAATTTATTATTTTTGAATTTATTTAATTTTTTTAATTTATTTAATTTTTTTAATTCTTTGTCATTTTCTGCAAATGCTAATTTTTCAACTTCATTGCAAAAATTGAGAAAGCGCTGAACGATGCTGCCACAAGTTTTATTCCGAATATTCAATCCGACTGGACTGTAGGTCCGTAGAGTACACCAACTTCCAACATTTGTGAACAAGAAATTCGTTCCCGCATTTGAGTTTAATTTCTGCCCATAATTATATTTTATTTCTATATTTCTTGGCTCTTTAAATCGTTCCACATCAGTTCGATTTAGGTCAAGTAACAGCTGGTCATTATGTATATAATGTCCACATATTACTTCTAAACCACTTCTTTGCTTTTCTCAAGGTATGCTTTGGGTCTTTGTCTTGCTGTAAACACCAGCCTAAAGGCATAGCATATGCAGCATACTCGAGCATTATGTTATTTAGTATTTCAACGTAAACGTCTACAGCCATTCGGTCTTTAATCGAATAAATTCGACTTGGATAATGTTTTATCGTTTTGTTTTGTGTGAAACTTTTATTTGGTGGTCGTCGCACATAACAGCGGATCAGATTGATTTTTGTTTCACCCAACCAGAGTATTTTGGCAAAATTTATCCTGGCTTGCACATTTTAAATTATGTTGTAGCAACAACCGTCTACGGATGGCAATAGCCGAACACATTAGGTTAAGGTCCTTGTCTGCGGTTTCAGGACATTTAACACTAACTTACGAGATCTAGCAAGAATTCGTGCTATTTCCGATACAATCTTCAGATTTTAATTTGTTAGCAATTTTTCCTTCTTCATCGTTGCAATGACTTCCTCGATCCATATCTGTTTTCTTAAGAACTTTTCAATTAAAATAATTAGTTTTTTTACTGGAACTTGCCTAGTTTGTTGTTCTCCAAAATTAATTATTCGAAGTTTATCCGGCAAAAATCAAATTCCGATTGATGTTCTATTTCATTGAACACAAAAATATGATTTGATTTTGTTTTAGCATTTGTTACAATATTGCAATTTTTGGAAGCCAAATGTCGTTGGAATATTTTTACATGAAATTTCAAAATTTTGTAAAGGAATGAAAAATTTATAAAGTGTGCTATTTCATTGAACACCACTGTAGATCTCGAATACACCATACTTGATTTCTAAAGCGAAAAAATGAAACTACCGCTCTTTTGGTAAACCTGTCTTGTATAATCAAAGAACAATATCCCGGTTAAAATTTCAGAAAACCCTTATTGGTTTTATTTTTGAATTTATTTAATTTTTTTAATTCTTTGTCATTTTCTGCAAATGCTTAACTTTTCAACTTCATTGGAAAAACTGAGAAAGCGCTGAACGATGCTGCCACAAGTTTTATTCCGAATATTCAATCCGCCTGGACTGTAGGTCCGTAGAGTACACCAACTTCCAACATTTGTGAACAGAAATTCGTTCCCGCATTCGAGTTTAATTTCTGCCCATAATTATATTTTATTTCTATATTTCTTGGCTCTTTAAATTCACATCAGTTCGGTTTAGGTCAAGTAACAGCTGGTCATTATGTATATAATGTCCACATATTACTTCAAACCATTTCTTTGTTTTTCTCAAGGTATGCTTTGGGTCTTTGTCTTGCTGTAAACACCAGCCTAAAGGCATAGCATATGCAGCATACTCGAGCATTATGTTATTTAGTATTTGAACGTAAACGTCTACAGCTATTCGGACTTTACTCGAATAAATTCGACTTGTATAATGTTTTATCGTTTTTTTGGGTGTATTGTCGAAATTTTAGCTTCTCTCCACTCCAGACGGACAATTTATGAAAAAAGATTAAATGTGATGTTTTAATTCGGTCGGACTGGGAGATCCCAGTGATTTTTGGCCGAAATCGGTCCACCGGAAGTGACAGCTTCCACAGTGAAGTTTTCGGTTGTTACAAATATTTTGTAAAGTATATATATTTACAATAAAACTGATTAAACACAAATTATTCTAAATAAAATTTGCAACATATCAGCCAGTATCATTTTTCCAAAATTTAAGCGGAAATGACGTTGTTTAACAAAAAAAATTTGTATCAAAAATTCGGCCCTGTACAGCTCAATCGAATTGATTGACTGGAATGAAACTTCATACTTAAGCTTCTCCACAAATTCGCAGTTAATTTTGTCTGAAATATTTCCATCCGGAAGTGATAGCTTCCATAGGAGCTTTTTTGCAAATATTTTGAAACGTATATCATTTACGTGAAAAACGGCTATGAACAAAAAGATTCTAAATAAATGTAAGTGGAAGTAATGAGGTTTGACATAAAACCTTTTGTTTACAAAAATTCGGCCCCTGTACAGCTCAGATGAACTGATTGATCGGGATAAAACCTGATATCTATTTTTCCATAAACTGGGAGATCCCAGTGAAATTTATCCGAAATCGGTCCACCGGAAATGACAGCTTCAGGACCTATTTTGTTTTTGCATGTTTAAAAGTTTATCATTTACGAGAAAAACGGTTATGAACTATGAGATTCTAAATTAATTTTGCCCCAGTTCAGATCAGTTTTCCAATATTTAAGCGGAAATGACGATTTTGTCAAAAAACGTTTTTCAGTTAAAATTTGGCCTCCGTACAGCCCATTGATCGGGATGAATCTTCATATTTAAATGTTTTCCATAAACTGGGAGATCCCAGTGATTTTTAGCTGAGATTGGTCTACTGGAATAGAAGCTTTTTCGTTTTTCGCAAATATTTTGAGAAATGTATAGCATTTACGATAAAACGATTAAAAAGTTAAAATATTATAAATTAAATTTCAAACAAAATTAGATCAGATCATATTTTAAATTTTACCGGAAATGACGAGTTTTGATAAAAATAATTTATTTCATCAAAATTATGTATCTCTACAGACCGGGCGAATAAAATTGCATACTAAAGCTGTTTCATAAATTGGGAGATTCATGCAAAATGTGGTGGACATATCTGTACCAGAAGTGGCAGCTTCCGTAGGAGGTTTTTCAATTTTTAAATAAATATGAAATTTTTAACAATAATTGATCTTGGTTTTCTGGAAGCCGGAATAATGATTTTTTATTATACAAGGCAATTATTTTCAAAAATCTGTCGAAGTGTAGAACTCATGGGCTGACCTCCATGGCATAGAGCAATGCAATGTTCAGATGGTTGGTTCTACGTAAATCGGAGCTATAGCCGTACGTCCTTGATTTGGCTACTGCATAAGGTAGGACTTTAAAAGCGAACCGCCAAAGAGTTGGGATTGCTTCGGCACCAGAACAGATTGCATAGATAAAAAACAAAAAAAAAATCCGGTAGGATCAATTTTTCGCATTAAAATTTAAGAGCATTCTTTACTAAGTTAAATTTTTGTTGAACCTAACCTAAAAATTAAATATCATTGTGTCTACTTACACATTTTTTTTTAACATTCGAACCGACCTAATAATAAAACTACGTATTTGCTTATCAAACAATACCTGGCCCCCTATCGACAATTTTCTGAGTTTTCAATTCTTTTTTATTTGAAAATATGGGTAATCTGGTTTTATTTAAATTTTTTCTAGAACATAAAATTAAAATATTTAAAAACAAACATAGTTAGGCACAAGTATATGGATTTAACTTTATTTTCGCGAAAAAAAATTCAGTCTATTGTTGTTGTATATTCCGATCGAGCTTGCACAACTTCTCCGACTTTGAGAGCTTATAACAAAATATTTCAAAAAAATTGGAGAAAAGGAAAAAAACTAAGCACGAGTTTTTCATAGTAGTTATTCAATATCAAAAAACTCTAGAACCTGCACAACTTACCCTTACTTTAGTAAAGAACACTCTTAAGTGTGGTGTGTGAGATATATGTACATTTGTCGTAAAAGAAAGTCGGTTGATGGCCACAACAATTTCACTGCTCCATTTTTTAGTGGAGGATCAATAAATAACGTTATATTCGATTATCTATAAAGCCACAAAAATATACAGGGAGGCTGAGACTACATTATTCATTTAAATAACTTTATGTGTTAGTCACCCTTATTGTGGTTGTCAGCACTTCACTCGATTTTGTCTTGTCGTTTCGATTTATTTTGCCTATGGCGTACTTTAATTAGAACTGACAGACACACCAACATCGAATCGATGTAAAATTGAAAGTCCCACTTATGAACAGAATATAGATAACCCTATAATGCGATTAATTCATACCGCGTTATATGGAAATCGTGCTATAAGAAACTGAGTGTCGTAATTTTTACTTCGCGTTATAGGAGGGTTGACTGTCTAATCCTTTTGTCATTCACGAGTCTAGTATATGCCCAAATAGGATAGTTTCGCGCGAGTTTAGTTATGCGGCGTCTTGGAGCTTTACTTTTAGATACGGTAAAGGTCAATAATACGATACGATAAATACGATAATATTTAAAGTCAATGATGAACGATTATTTTTGGTACGAAATTGATGATATTGATGTTAAAGACATCTGATTTCAACAAAAAGGTTCATGCCGAACCTAGGGTGCAACATTATTTGTAAAATATAAAAACATATTTGGCGGTGGACTCATTATTTCACGTTTTGGTTATATCAACTTACAACTGCCAAGATCAGTCATCTCTACATTATTTTGTCTAAACCACGCGTTGGCTTTTTTTTAAAAGAGTACAACCACCACCCTGTAGGCATTGTATTTTCGCCTACACTAGTATTTATGATGCGAATATCAGCATCTGCATTCCACCTTCTGCTTCATCCGAAAAACAACCATGTCGCCATAATTGCTCCTCGCAATGCTTGATGGGGTTCTTTTTGTACTTTGGCCATAAACTGGCGTTCGGTTACCATCGTATATAATGATTAGAGTTTGACGGTTCAGATAATCCTTATCCGATATTTGCAAATATTGACCATATTTGCATACATACAAATCTTGAAGGCATATGGCACATGAATTAAAAGCAAGTTGTAGCATAAAAAGTATTATTCAGTAATCTGAATGAAGCTAATCCTGATAGTTCAGAATCGTCTTATATTTCCTGTTAGGTCATACTGATTAACTTTAACGTTTACGTAATATAAAAAGAATAAAAAGAACTGCTAATGTTTATTTTCGGGATTCAAGGAACAATATAAACCGATATCTGTGGATATTGGAATGTCGGATAATTTGCAAAGTCTAATAATGATGACCCTCAGAGCCATTGAGATTCATTTTTCCACTTTTTCAGATCCGTCTTTGCGATGTGTTTTTGTAATTTTTTCCTAAATTAGGCGTTCTTTTCCAGGACACAGTGAAACATAACAAAATATCTATTTTTTGGTCGTTTCGAATTCGGCCTCGATTTTCAAATTATTTTTCATTTTAAGGGGATCGAAAGGCTATTTGAAATAAGTTATTGATTGTGAATGCAACACGTGCTCTCGATTTGAGAATTAATGAAAATTAATACGAATGAAATTATAATTTGGTTGGTATTCATTGAGTAGTTAGGTTTTAGATTCATCTAACCTTTTGAAATTGTTGGGTAAATGCTGTGTGTCTGGCATCTATTTTTTTTTTCAAAACAGATGTGTGCAGCTTTTCCAAGGTTTCATTCATGCCAGAGAAAATAATAGGCTCATTCAGTTTATTGTAAGCAAAACGGTTCTAATCGACTCCCTGGGTATAATTTTGACACGGCTTCAAGCCTGGTACTTAACAAGATGTTCCGTTGTTTGAGATTGGCGCTAGAGATCAACATGTTGTAACGTAAATTATTCAGATTTGAATTATTGGTTTCTAGTACCTTAATGCCGTAATTGATCTCGGCCGATATCAATAATATGGATAAGATGCGTAACATAATCAAAATATTTTATTGTAAGTGAGACTTTAATGAGCTGAATGTGATGTGCCCAATATAAACAAATGTGTTATAATAAATATTTAAAAAAAATTTTAAGTTAAAGCATGACAAGACTTAAGTATAGAAATGTCAAATGGTCGGCCGCTGGGCTCGGTTATATGAATAATAAACGTTAACTGGAACATATGAGTCACAATCATTAAATGAACCAGAGTGTAAAAACAGTGATTTCTGTAGATCAAAATATTCCATTGCAGTTTCGCGTAACAACTGTTGCATTTAATGAAGGCCCATATAAAAGCCATGTCTCGATTTAGCACGTTTCACTTTTTAAGAGCAAAATTTTTAAAAGTTCAAAAAAGTTTTTGTAATGCTCATACCAGAAAAAAATAGAGCTTCCAAAATTTAAAAAAAAAGCAAAGTTTCCTATTGAGCCCAGTAATTTTTGAAAAATTATTTTCAATGAAAACTGTTATAAACTGGCATAAACGTATTTGTAAATATTCAATTTAATTTTCATTCTTCATAACTCATATATACATACATTAAATCTTAACTCGTTCTAGTTTTTAAACAATTTAGAAATCTCATCTCTAAATAATTCAATACCTTTACGTAAAACGATGTCTAAAGACGCACAATCGGGAGGCATATCAAATTATTTAGAAAATTTAACTCAATAAATTTTAAATCAATTTCACACCGAGCAGATATCAAAAAATGTTATCAATAATATTGTTTATCGATATAATAGGAAAGATTTCACTTGATTAAAACCAATTTTCTTTTCAAAATAACAAAGATGTTTGATTTGTTTTAATTTGTTATATAGTGAGATTTATAGAATCATTAATTAAATTTATTTGTTATCCATCTTCGAAAACAACATATTTTGTTGATTTTCGATTAAATTTAATATTTTTGTTTCTTACGTTTTTACAGAAAAGATCGAAATGGGCGCGCGCGCTTAATTAAATCTTTTTATAAAAATAGCGGTATGCTACCATACCGATTCCGTATTATAATTAATTCTAAAACAAAAAATTATTCTAATTAATCATACCACCGTACCATAACAATATAACCCGTTTAATATATAAGAAAATATTTTTAGACCGTTGCTTGATTAAATATTATGTATTGTGCTGTGTATGCAATTTTATACATTATACTGGTTGGTTGTTCTTATTAACGCGTATACGAGTTTTGCGAGATGAATGAATAAACAAAAATTTAACATTAAGAAGAAGATCTTACATATACTGAAATATTAGATACACTAAAAATACTTGCTCGAAATGCAGTATTTAAATTAACAGTACACGATGTGATTTTATTGGACCAAGCACATGTTCAGCTCAGACAGTTTTCTTGTTATTTTTCGTTTACATGTCTATAGAATCTTCCTCATTTAAGATTTTATGTACATTAAAGAATAAAAAATTACACGCCACTTTGTTGTGGTACTTTATATATGCCTGTGGTGTACTTTTAAAATTGAGTGACAATTATTGTTTGCCATAAATTTGTGTTTAACTCTTAATGTTCGGGATACGATGGAATAAACATTTCCCACAGCATTGAAACCACTTCCTACCTATATTTTTATCTACATATTCAACCTACATTAAATTAATGCATATTTATTTAAATATCAATCTAAGAAAGATGATGAAATTTGTTATCGATTCATAATTTAAATGTTAATATTTAACAAAAAAAACGAAATGCTTGTGATAAATTTCGCGCGCGATATTTCTATCAGCATAGATTAGAATTTTAGTGTAAGCCGATGACGGATATAGAATTGAATATTAAGTAATTCTATTTTTAAAATCTTACTCTCTGAGTATACCATCTCGTAAACATAAGAAGTTATGATCAGTCTGTACATCATTAAACGCGTACACACAAAATTATGCGTTAGCAGACAAAACTTGTTTAATCCGCACGCGCGTGTCTTTATAGCTACATATGTATGATATTGTGCGAGACTAACTCCAGTAGATATTTAAAATATCAAAATACATTATGTTTAGAGATTATTAATTTTTTTTTATTAATTTACCGTCATAAATTATGATCCGATAATAAAAAAGCGGGGTATTAAATTATAAGCGGTAGTGTATATAAAATTAATGGTACCTAAGCGTTAGTAAGCGCCACTAGAACAAGTGTATGCATTTTGGGTTAGCTTTTCATTTTATAACAAAAAAATTCGGTGCAAATATTGATTTGGGATGATGTTCTGCACGAGGTCACCTGATCATATACCAAATCTGTCTGACACCAAAAAAAGGCTAGGTTAGAAACGTATTTCAACTGGATTCAATATGATCAATAAATTAAACTTTTGAAACAAATTTATATCTAAAAACCTAATTTAGTATCGGATATGCAATTTAGAACTAACATTAAAAGCCGATATTGATCTTAATTGGATGATCGAATCAAACGTTTGTCTGTCTCATTAAACAATAATTGGTCAAGTCATAATGATTGCCTAGGTATCTAATGTGATCGAAGCTCTTCGTAATTAGTAATGCCCAATTGAATGTGTTGTGATAATGAGAGTTATCGATCGAACCATCAATCACATTACTAGTGTAACCCTAATGAGTTTTTTTGTTAAACAGAATCAGTTTTATTAATTGTTAATCTCACATTTACCTATGCGGGATGCTTGATACTTCTAGATCTAGATCATTTTGACGATTATCGGAAGTTGAGGATGTGATTGTTTGGGTCACAATAGATCGTTATAAAAGTTTCATGTGGCGCTTAAATTAATGATACTCACCCCCTAAAATTTTAAATTTATTTCACCAATTTTTCAATTTAAAGTTTAATAAAATCGATTCATCTTGTTTAATATTTTCAGGAAATGATCAAATAATACTAATTTTATATTTGTTTTGATCACATTTTTGATGATCTCACTTGCTTGTGATAAATAGTTGTTTTAAAAAGGTAGAATATTTTTTCACTTGTAGTTTAATTAAAATCAGACAGTAACCAATACGAGTCTAAAAGCCAGAACTTGGTACAAATTTTTTCAAACGGCGTTAAGTACTTTAAAAAATTATAGCCCAACCTTTCCCTCCTTTTTGAAAAGAACTAATGTACGAGTACCTCTTGTAGCAGGTTTATTTAAGGTAAATGTCCCAATTACCGGCAAGTTAGGCAACAGTAAACTTTCCAGTCAAACATTTCTCTTAGTTTAAATAATTTTAATAAATTTTCTTTTTTAAAGAAAATTACAAACCTAATGAATAATAAAACTGAGAAATTCCAATAATATTTTTAATAATTAATTAAAATTATTTATGTTTATTATTAAAGAGGCTCTCAATTTCGGGTAACAGCATAAATTCTCCGAATCGGGGAATTAAGCGTCCCTACAAATTGGCGGGGGTTCCGGCTGTTGTCCAAAGATTTTAAGAAACACTAGGTTCAGTGCATAAAACACCAACCTTCAATTTTCTCCAGAGATGCTCCCCTCCTCATGGCTCTCGCTTACGACGGCTAGCACCACCTCTCCTTCCTTCACCATATCGCTGAGGAGCTTATGCTCCTTTGGCGACTGTCCCACATGGAGCTTGGCCCTTCTCCTCTCGGAATCTTTTAGTCACAAGGTCTTCCTTGCGTGTATTGCTCTCTTCGGCAATGTACCTCTTTGCCCTATTAACAGATTTCTTCTGTTCGTCTGTCCATTGCTCCTCCGGGACTGTAGCTAGTCTGGCAAGTAACACTGCTAGAATTTTACCAACTAAAATCTCTCCAGTTTCCAGTATCATACAGCATCGCTCACTCTTATTTGTATCACCGTTCCAGGAAAATATTCTTCTTCGTAATTAACAAATACAAAATCTCCAGGAATAGATTTCCTTTTAATTTTTTCAACATCATTGTCATCATTAATCTTACGAGTTGAAGGTTGCGGTAGTTCCATATCTCTGGTGGTTATGCACTTCATCTGTATCTTTCAAGTTCCTCTTATCTCTTTTTTGGCTCGTGCTAATTTTTCCACTAATGCTTTTTCCTTCTCAGCTTCTAATTTCTGGAGATGTTCAAAATATTTGTTGGAAGTAAACGCATCAGGCGTTAATTTTTTTCTTATAACTTTTTTTTTATTTTCCGGAGGTTCAGGATAATAAAACGGATTCTTAAAAGGAGTTGGAAATTCTTCCTTAAATGATGGATACGAGCAGCTAGGCTGTTGATCAATTTTCGCAATTGTTGTTTCATTTCTTAGAGGTAAATAGTTTTTTGTGAATGCTGCTCGATTGCATATGATAAAATATGCAATTTCGTTTCTCCCGAATAGCTGGTGTTCTGAGGTCTTAGCTGGTGCCAATAGATCGTTAGTCAAAATGACAATACCGTCAGGTCCATTAGTGCAATCCAATAAGTTCTCGTTAGCAGACCAAAGTTTATCATCCAGAGTGACCCCTAATAATATAAAAGTATTATCGATGTTTGGTAGTACATTGACATTTTCCTTTTTTAGGTCATCCCAAAAATAAAATAGGTTTTCATCTTTAATGTCGCCCATCCATACATTGCCAGATTTTGTAAACTCTGGATGCTTTAAAGTTTTTGCATTTCTAGAAGCTTAGAATAATTAATCGCGTTTGCGTCGAATGGGTATAGTCCGGACGTTTTGAATCCATTTACGATTGTTTGCTTCTTGAGAGCCTGTTCTAATCACATTTTTAGAAGAGGCGCAAAATCTACTCTACCCAACTTGACGATTTTGTTTTCAATTTTCCAGTTTCTTAAAACATTTCCCCATTGATTCTTGGTGCCGGGAATTGTTTTTTTGATTTAACCAGTCAAGGATAAAATACATTAGCTATGTACTCAAAAAAACGTTTGGCACGTCATCCATCCATTCTTAGACTTCCCAATACCCCAACCTGGTGAATACTTTTTTATTATATTAAGTGAAATTCTCTGATAAAAGTAGAGTACCATTGGTTGGGCCATTTCACCATCAGCGCCGACTAACCAAAACGGTTAGGCAATCCTTTTCGTCATTTGCAATCCTGTTGTAAACTCTCTTAGGCCCTTTTCTTAATAAAACGGCCTCCTCCTACGGGCATAATAAAAAGGCGTTTCATCAGCATTAAAAACGCGGGATGGATCTTTCAAGACATCTTGAAAATGTTCTTCTTCTACAAAAAAAGATATTCTTCCAAACCAAGCCCGTATATCATTTTCTGTGATAGATGTTCTACTAGCAGTTAAATTTTGAGGCACCCTCTCTGATATGATTGGGTGTCTTTTTAAAAAGAGTTCACACCAATGTCTGCCAGGAATGCCGTTCTTAAAACAATTTGGCCGTTTTAGTTCCTTCACCAATAGCGCTACACTGTCAATCAACTGACCTTTTGTGACTGTTTTTTCTCATTTTTTGTTAAACTGTCGATAACTGAAGTTAATTGGGACATTCACCTTATATGTCGACTTAATGGTCTGCAACTGATAGATTCTGTCACATTCACATATGCCTCCGGATTAGATTAGTTTTAGGCCACTGCTTCTTGTTATTGAAAGTTGTTCAAGGCATTATCTTTACTCAGGAAAAGTACTGATCCAGAAGATTCCAGAAGAAGTAATGATCATTAAGGATCATATGTTAAATGCTTGACCTTGAGAGAGATGGCTTTTTTCATTAAATCAATCAATACTATTTTCCGATATTGCCATAGTTGCAATAGTAAAATTTTCAGCCAGCTACAGTTTGATGGAAAAAATTAAGCATCTAACAGTGATAAAATTTTTGTTTTTAAAAAATAAACCGAATGATGAAATAAAAACCGTTAACAATTAATAGTTAGATGTTTATGTGAACTCTGTACTTTTGTTTTTAACAAAGTATTTTGGATGCCGAATTCGCTGAATGGTCGGAAATTAAAAGAGCATAATGTTTGGAAAGGATCAATCAATGGATGCTTCGATTTCCCACAATTCTTGATAAATACAAACGTGTAGCATCAGAATGTTTAGCCATGTTAAGGAGCAATTAGACCAACTTTTGGTGCCGATTCATTACTGTGGGTGAAACAGATGTACATTCATAACTGTGAATCAATCACAGTTCACCAAACGCGATGACTTGAGCAAAGTTGCTTGGAATACGCGCAGCTAAAAATCCACTTATCAAGTGTTAGGGCTGAAACCTCAGAAGGTAATTAGATCTATAGGTTGTCCAATTGAGACGCAGGAAAATAAACACAAACTAAAACTACAAATATTTATTTTTGAATCAAGTTGAATACTTTATTTTGAAGGTTTACCGATGCCATTTATGTATGAAAAATGATATTACTGAAATGTTCTCCACGGCTGGATTAACAGACGTCGATCAGTGGTCAAAATTTTTGATGACGCATGTTCCAATAGGGACGTTTCTATGGCATTTATCTGGGCCTTGATGTTGTTTTTTAAGCCTTGAATGATGGCTAGACTATGAACGTACACTTTGTTTTTCAAAAATCCGCATAAAAATAATCTAAAGGCGTTAAATCGCATGATCTTGCAGGTCAATTCTCATTTCCGTGAAGCGAAGTTAAGTGGTTTTCGAAGAACCTTTGCAATTCGTCGATATTCTCATGTATAGTTTGGCAGGTTGCACCGTCTTATTGAAAATAAACATCATCCAAGTCGATTCCATCAAGCTGGGGTCCTTCAAATGTCCAATTCAAGAGATCAACGCGTTGTTGATTGTTTCGGATTATCTCTCACAACAGCGACATTATCTGGTGTTCGAACAGTTTTTGGCCTGCCAGGCGTTAGTGCATCCACCACAGAACCCGTCAAAGTTACGCACCAACCGACCGATGGTTGTTTCATTTAGGCAGTTATGACGACCAAAATATTCACGAATTGCGCGAAACGTGTTTTTATGTTTTTACCATTTTTGTAGGGCTCTTGAATAACTTTAACACGGACTTTAATCGAATACTACTCCATAGCGATAAATGGCAAACATTCAACTAACAAAATGACAGGAAAAAAACATGGCAAAATTATTTTTTATTTTCCTGCGTCTCATTTGAACAACCCTTTACTAAGAAAAATTTAAAAATGATCATAAAATGGCTCGGGAAAATTATGGTGATTATCCGTAATTTTGTAAAAATCTGTTTTTAACATCGAAATTTTTCCCATTTTTTCGAAGTGTTTGGTATGTTGTGTTGGTACTCGTATAACTGGAACGCCTTATTCAGCTAAATTTGTGAGATATTTTAAGAGTTTTTAAATGATAAGTACACTTATATATTCTTTATTAAATTAATAATTGCCTACCAGCGCCAAAACCGTGAAGTAAGGTGGTATTTTGTGAATTGTTGCTTAAATCAAAATCTTTTAAACGATATGCAACATAAGAACAAATGTAGCTGCTTTCACAGCGCTAAACGGTCATTTTGAGTAGAAAGGTTTTTATGCGCTACACATATACCTATAAGAAATAATTATTTGCCAGTAGCGTCAAAACGGCAAATTTATGAACCAAAGATATGACGTTAAAATTGTTGTCTGATTTAAGAACTTGAGTTTTGGGGAGAATTCTTGTGAGGCACCCGATCTCCTTGATATAAATGGCCCGTAAGCTTTTCAATTCTCCAAATAGAGGAAGATTGGCGAAAACAAAATTTAAATTACACAGATATACTTGGGAAATAACCGGTACAGATAGACATCTAGACGGACGGCGACATTTTTTTTGCCTCTTTGGGTTCAGTGAACCACAAAACGTTGAGGAAAAAGATTATACCTATATACAGACCTATGTCATCTTTAACGCAGCCCAATCACACACATCATTTGCGTGTTTTGCGAGCACCTCATTTGAATGCCGATATAAAATATTCCGCCGGTCTCCAATATTTATTTATTTCAATTCGACATTAAAAAATATCAGAGAATTGGCATCGTTTTATTCATAGTAAACTGCAACCCATAAACGCTCTAGATTTGTCAACTCATAAGCTTCCTTTTCATCTAAAAGTACCTGGTGTATGCCTGAAAGATGTTGCTTAATATTTTAAAAGAAACGCCTGAGAACAAAACCATCCTGGTAGTCCTTGATCATTCCTTGACCTAATAGTGTTTTGGTTACTGTTGATTCTGACCGGATTTAAAGGTACTTACAGGAAACGTGGAGTTGGAAGGCGACATGGTTACAACCTGCTTGACAAATCAAAATCGTGTAGATCGAATAGATTTTAAGGTTCTATCTGGTGCGATAAATAAATAAACCGCTCACCGCGGGTTATAGTGAACCGGCAACTAAAAACATGATGTTAATGTTTGGAAGATTGCACGTGGACTGTTTGAGATACCGTGTGACGGAGTTTGTGAATCCAATAAGGTGCTTTAGTTGCGCAAGCTATATGGAAATGCAATTACCACATGCTGTGGAACATCTAAAATGTAACACTAAATATGGTGTTTAGTTAAAATTTAAGACATTGTTGCAGCAACCTCGTTTCGCATGCAGAACGCTAAAATAGTCGGATGAGAAATATGTGATTGCATCTGCGACACTCGGTTAGTGGTCAAATTAACGGCAAGCTTGCTACAGCCAGAGTAGTTAGTTTTGTGATAGCCATTGCACATTTGTTAAAACTCAATCGGAAGTTTGTTTCTATACTAGAAGTAGCATATGTGCAAAATCGAAACGATCTCAGGCTCTTTCTCGAGTCAACGCCAAAAGGTAGTGATGACTGGAGAATTTAATGCTTAAAGAGGTTTTGAAACGTCGTTCGATTCTCCCCTACCCAATGTTTTATATCGATTGACATACACCTTGTTACCGTCGTCCAATAAAGCCGACTTGGCAGATTTGCAATTTCCTTGAAAACCTTTAGGGCCTAAATTTACAGCTTCTGTCTCTGTAGCACTCTTGGTCTGGGAACTTCTTCATTTTGTGTTGAAGTTGTCTCGGGATCCTGTAGGGTACTAACTACTCTGCGCATCATATTGTTTTGAAATCATCATCACATGCGCAATATGCCTGATCCACATAATGGTTCAACCTCGAAATTGCGATTTTACAGACATCTTCCATTTGTCGAAAGACCACGATAAACTATTGTGGCGTATCTGGGTGATCCGTATAATGCAAAAATCATAATCATCTTCTCGATAAGCACATTATGCTAAATTAATACTGGAGCTCGCTTTCTTCCAGATACTCGGGCTCCAATACATGTTTTTTCCATTCGGCTAGCGGCATAGTAACGATAAGATAAAAGCAAATGACTTGAAAATTTCCGGATGTTGATGATCTCTTCAAATGCTATCCAGATTATACGCATTAATCAATTAGAGTAATTATGGAAAAAATTAGCTAGAGCAATAGATAAGGCAATAGTGCTCCCATAAAAATGAAATTTTAAAAACATTTCCTAAGTTTCCATACCAATTTTAACTTGATAATTTGTCCTGATCCGAAATAAAATACACCAAATTATTTTACCACTATACAAAATTGATAATCTTCCAGTAATTTTTGAAATACCTTGACACGTGTTTTTGATTGGATTCGCGTAGCTGTTTTTTTGTCCGACCTACGTTATATGATACGCCAGCGGGGTTGGACTCAATGTGTTGTTATGCCGTTGTTACGCCGAAAAAAAAATAATGATAAGTTATCTGCCACTAGTCACGCGGTAGGTATATATGAGGCATTCACTTTCAAGCTAAAATATCGATTAAATTATGTTGGGCGCCACTCTGGGATTCCAGACAGCATGATCGCGCGGTTGTGGTTGCCTGCGTTCGCGGGTTCGACCAGTCCACTTCGGCATGGAGAACAGTGGAAACCAGTTCGCTACCAGGATGATTTACCATTAATTGTCGCTCCGTATCCAATGTGCTGCAGCACTGCTGTACGTGCTGTGCTTGTCTTGCTCACAGAAAATCTTCAAAATATGTATTGATCTAAGTGTCACATCAACTGGTTCGTTCGGTACTACAATATATCCACACTGCCTGTATTGCATACGCTACACTGTCCACCTTATTTATTGTTGTTGTTGTGTCCGGTGAAGGCCCAGTTTTATTGTTCATTCGAGTAAAAAACATACAACACTCACGTATATCACTCACAATCGTTTTGCTTTATTCTCCCTTGTTCGAACCGCACTTCACACACACACAACATCACGCGACAAGCTGTCAAGTGTCAAGCCAATGAACGATAACCAATAAAAAGCTACGGTTGTTCTGCTTTGCTTCTCTATCCATGTATAGGCGTACATTTGCTTACAATTTCTCGCAATTGATGTCTCTTTCATTCTTCTACTTGCCTCTCATAATTTTGGTTTGTTTTTATTCAAATATTACGTAGACTCCCACTTTCTTTCTTTTCAGTTGTTGTAATGTTTTGAACATTGGAATGGAACAAATGGAATTTATGTGGATTTGGATCTTGGGCGCACGGAAGTTTATGGGATTTGAAAATAGCTTGTTAAATTCTCTCTCGTCCAAAACCATCATGAAATTGCCGCGACTCCTTTTACGGATTACAACTAACCTAGCGACCACCGAAATTCCTGGTTACAACTGTGTGTATGACTCTCTTTCCGAATTTGATTTTAGGCGACCGAAGATTAAGAGCTTAAATTCGAAGTACATTTAGAAAGTATAGTACCAATTGGAAAAGTATGATTATAAAATCAAATTCTAAAACTAAGAACTATAATCTAAATTTAACCAAAATGTTGAATGAACTCCTGTGCTTCGCTTATCACTTGCTACCGGCGTGATTGCAAGTATAGATAATAATTTAAAAGTACAAAATGGTTCCTTAAACGAAAGTGTGTTTCCAATTTTTTGTATACTATTTTCTGAAATGCTACCTATTTTAAAGGGCAAATGATGACCTTGGATGTTATTGCACGTGTGATATTAGGTAAAAAAGACTTGAATGACCTCATTCAAATGCTCATAATTATCTGCCTCGAGAATTAATTTGAAACTATTTCAATAATTATCTCGGAAAAGTTACTTGAACAACTCATTCCAAGAGATTCGGAAATAGCAAACTACCGTATTATGATTAAATTTTTAAAATTAAATTTAATGAGTAGTTTTGAATGTTTTTGAAGACACTTTGACAGTGTAAAGTGTTATATTCCGGAAACAATTTATAACGATTACGTTTAAATCACCAGCTATAGTAGTATGCCGTTATAAACTTCTCACTGGCATGCAAAGACTTGAACACGACTATAACATCTATTCTGACACTTTGGCTTGCCTATCACAACGATATAAACCGTAGATTAATGATGATAACAGTTCTCAATAGTTTTGATTAGTTTAGTAAAACAGTTTATTACTTACCTAATCCATTAATACCTAGGTGATATCATTATTACACAATACTTTTATTTTCCGTTTCACACGGCTTTGAGACCTGTGAATAAATGTAATATGTAGACGAGTAATTATCTAACGTGTGAATACAATGTATTTCGAGTTTAGTTTCAATTTAAAACCGCATTGAGAAAATAAATCGCAATATTCGCATATCTCAAGATTATATGGATACGTTGACTTTTAAAAATATTTTCACGGATTTTTATAAAATAATAATTTGGTGACTAAAGTAGTATATTTTATTTAAAATGTGCCTCTCAATTCCTTCAAATCAAATAGACAACATTTATACAATCCCTGAATGTGCAGATCACACAGCAAAACAATACTATAAATTATGAAGAAATGCTAACCGTGAAACTAACGAATCACTTTATTTTATTGCCTACCTACACGATTAACGGTATCATATAAAATACATTAGTAAATATTAATCACCTGTTTAAGTGGGATATTTTAAATTTAAAATCTTGTTTGTCCACTTGAAATTCAGTGACTTTGAATTTAAAATCGCTTCTAAATTATGGCAAAAGCATAAAAACAAATCTGATGTACCAATACAAAATATCAATCAACCCACTCACGTGTCGTATCAAATTGCAAATGTTATCTTTCCAAGCAAAATAACATTTTTCATTCGTTTTATCCGATACGTCGATAGTGTTTGAAATGCAACTAATATCGGTTACAAAATTAAAATTATTAGTTACACAATAGACACAAGTGTCGAGTAGCTATGTTTACTTAGTAACTAAGAAAAGGGATTCAAATTAAGTATAAATTTGCTAGAGATACACTAATGGTACATGAGAGAGGGAACTAAGATTTTGAAAATATTTCGTACCTTTTCGAACGATTAATTGCACTGGTTGTCAGTGTGGGACTCCACTGTACATAAAACAAATAATATTTTAAAGAAATCCGAGTTTTAAATGGTCTACGAGTACTAGAATCCCTTTCAAAACGGAATGTTTTGTTTAAATGTGAATAAGGTACCGATTTAATCAATTTGATGTTCCAAATACGTCGGATTCCCGAGATTCCGAAATGGAGATGTGCGGGTGTACAGTACGGTGTACATCTTGGCGGAAATTGTTGTATGAAACAAATATTACTTAATCAATTAATGGATCAATTTTTAAAACAAAATTGAATCACAATTCTAACGGGTGTTTTTTAGAGGTTCACAACTTTAAATTAACATAGAACAAAGAAAAACATTTTGAATATCAATGAAATTAGCTTTATTTAATGCCATTAATACTTGAATACGATTTCGGCCATGTGGCCACCGCGGCTGGCGCATACATGGCGCTATCTGGAGATCAAGTTTTCGATCACTCTGCAGCAATTGTGGAATGTCGCTAATAACTCGCCGAATGGTGTGTTCAAGTGTTCAATCGTTTCTGGTTTAACGACGTAGACAAGTGATTTAACATATCCTCAAAGAAAATATTCTAATGGAGTTAGGCCACACGACCCACCATGTGGCACAGTCCTGTTGAAACGACATATCAATAAGATTTATGCCAGCCAATTGGGGTACAAAAAAGTTAGAAATAATGTCTATACCGTTCATCGTTGACGGTAACATTCCGCCCATCATCGTTTTTGAAAGTGGACGTAATGGTGTTTCTTCTGAAAATCAACATCAATATCAATTTGTGCTTCAGCCCATTGGCCGAATTGGCGGCGTGTGCGATGGTCGGATTGCTTTAATTCCTGCACAAGTTGACTTTTGTAAGCACGTTAACTAAGATCCTTAGATAAAATCTTCCATAAAGTGGATGGACACATCTCCAGTTGCTGAGAACGATGTCGAATTGATTGATTTGGGTCTTCCTCAAGACTATGCTGTACAATGTCTATAGCTTGTTCGGTAAAAAATCAACAATTTGCAAGCGGTGCTCTGGTCTGAGTCTATTCTCTAAAACAAACAGTGTTGCCAACTTAAAGATGTGAACCTCTAAAAAAACACTTTATAATTAACTTTGGTTGAATTTATAACATTGGCATTATGGCCAATATAAGCAACATTTAATGTAATTCAGCCTTTTCTCACGGTTTAATTTCGGTATGGCCCAAACAAATTCGGATACAATTCATGGATTTGTTAACAAATTTCGATCAAATCGGGTTTAATTGATGGTATTTGGACTGCAAAATTATTGTCTGTGGAATTTCTGGGGCCTATATGGACCATGTGGTTGTTAAAATCAGCCATTTTTGGATGGGTGTTACTGTCACAGTGTGATTTTTAGATTTGCAAATTGTGGTTTCAGGCTTTTTCCCAACCAAATTTTTAACTTAAACAAAAACATGTTAATAAACTCAGAGGAGAGCTTTGCTTGTAAAGACGACGTGGTTAAATTTAAAATATATGAATAAGCCTCTTACATTAAAACTATAAATTCATTCTGAGTTAATAAGGGAAATCACGATATTTAATATTCCATACGTGTTTTACATTATGTGGAATTATTTAACAAACAAATTAAATTAGGGCCAGAAAAGTACTGGTTCGCGATCGAAAGCCTGGTTTTCAAAGCCTGATTTTCAATAGCTTGATTTATCAAAATCCTGGTTTTTAAAATCATCTTTATTTTTTTTTTAATTCGGGAGCCAAGATCGATTGATTGATAAATCGAAAATTTAAGGAAATATTTAAATTCATCATTTTCATACACACACGCGCCCTCATTTACACACACACGATGTATAAATAATTTTCGCTCTGTACAAGTAATATGTCAATATTATACGCACGAAGTAAAAAAAAATTATATTTTCTAGACCAATAAAATAATTTTATTAAACGGAAATTTTATAATTTCGAATTAAAAACCGGGAAAAATCATAAAAAACAAAAAATTTATTAATTTAGAACAAAAAAATATCAACAAACCCCAGGATTTTTTATTATTTTGGGCAGGTCGCCAAAAGTTTTTAATAATTTTATTAAATTGTAAGAGTCCTGTGGCAAACTTGGAGTAAACGGGGCCAAACAAAAAGTAAATGATTGCTCTAAACGTCGCATTTTCCATAATGCTGTAGATAAGCACATGACACCATCGCAAATTTGGGAGGAAATGCAGCTAGCAATCATAGTTCAAAAAGTGCAACAAGTTTTACGTTTATTATTTGACAGATCTCATATGACTAGGACGGAAGGAAGAATGAAAAACGGTACTAGCGCGTAGCAGGGAGAGACAATGCAACAACAAATATACCAACAACATCAAGCAACCGTTGCTTGGGTTGGTAAAAATTTTGATGAACGCATAGGAACAGAATAAAAATAATTGAAAAATGGAAAAAAACGATATCACGCCACGTTATAATTTAATTTTGAAATGGGGATTAATTTGTTTTCCAATATAGGATCCTCGGTCTAAACAGTTATAAAATAAACAATAAACCTAAGCAGGATATCGTATTGCACTCTAATACCGAGTGTTTCCTTCGATCACAACTAACATTCTTCTACACCTAGAAGACCGTGCACAGGTTTTCAAAGGCCTTTTGTATCATTTCACTTTTTTTCTTCAGAGCTGATTAGCGATTATTTCAGTTTTTTGGAAAGACAAACCTTTGCCTGACACGAGTTGTGAGAGGGCGTAATATTTCGTTCAATTCTTCATATCATTTCAGGTTTAAGGTTTTACAGTCATCCGTAGTGCAACTGGTGTGGTGATGGACAAAAGTCAAACGCGTTTTTCATTGGGCTGGGAAAGAGTGATAATTTGTGGCTGATTCAAATACTAACACTGCGTATAAACTATAATAAAGCTTTACTATTCGTTATATTGGCGAAGTCATAATTTCAAAAAAAAAATTCTATGTATCTGTGGTGCTGTGCAGACTGAATGTATGTGTCTACTTTACCGCCCCGACGGATTGACTAATCGCGATGAAACTTCAGACTTAAGCTTTCCATAATTTTGGAGATTTTAGTGATTTTTGCCCGAAATAGGCAGCTTCATTATAAACTTTTTTTGTTGTTTAGAAAAGATAATGAACTAACAAATTCTAAATTAAATTTGCAACAATATTCGTCCATTACATGAGTTCTCCAAAATTTTCCAACCGGGTTTTCACCAAAATTCTGAATCTACAGTCAAGACCCATTGATTGATCAGAATGAAACGTCAACTAAAGACTTTTCCATAAGATTCTAGTGAAATGGGGAGGAAATTTGTTTACTGGAAGTGGCACTTCCTATAGAAATATTTCTGATTTGTTACAATGTTTCCCAAATATCTAACAAACCATTAAGAACAAACATATTTTAAATGAGATTTGCTATAAAATTGGGTTTTAATCGGAAATTATTTTTGATAATAGCTTTTATTTTATTACAACTCAATATCTCTATAGCTTAGGATTTTTGCAAGAATTTCCCAATTTTTTTAACCTAGCGACATTTGGTGGAAATCGGTGTATCGGAAAAGTGGCAGCTTCCGTAGGAGCATTTGTAGTTTTTGCAACCATGTTGAAAAGTATAGTAGGTATAGAATTTATCAAAAATTCTGAAATTTAAGTGGTAATGAGAATTTTTGATTGATTGAATTTTATAGAAATAAATTGAGCCAAATATATAGTGGAAGGCAATAGTGATAGGCAAGCATCAGTAGCAATAACATCAAATATTCATTCAATTCAGTAAGGCTTGAGTTAGGTTGCACAAAAAAGAACTAATAAATGATTGGTTGTTTTTCATTTCAGAGGCCTTGTCTACGCTGAAATATTGTTTTATATGAATAATAAAATCAGCAAACTGAATCATAAGCGTTTTATTATTTTTATCCATTCAAACGCAAACAACTAATTTGAATATATATTTTACAACTTGACAGTATTTTTGCTATAGTTGAGGATCAAATGCTTGGACAGAAGACGTAAAATTTTAATGGCGATATGCTAGTTTCAAAATAACTTTGATTATTCATTGGCCTGAAGATTAGGCAAAAGCGCTAGCATTTTAATGATGACGTAAGTCTGTGAAACCAGTAGTCGCCCCTCAAAATTTACTATTAAGATTGTTTTGTTCCTTGAACTTAAGAACAATAAGGACATGAAATGAATGATTGATTTCAAGTAAAAATTTTCGACTTTACAAAATAATTTAACTAGTTTAATCCCTCTTGGTATCTGATTCTACGGTCCTCCACTTAAATAGTCTCACAACAATATATTTGTCCCTTCTGCATTTTCTATCAAAGTTGCATACGCAAGATTATTTCAATTTTGATATTATAATCCTCGCCGTGAATGAAAAACTCACATATCCTACGTATAGTTTCTTGGCGACACTAAGTAAGAATTTAGGCATTTTGACAAATTAAGTTAAAATATATTTTACTTGTCAAAAATATTTAAATTATCATTTATTCTCGCCAAGATATTCTAAGTGACGGTATGTGAGATTCAGTCAAAGCGAGAATCATAATACGAAAATTGAATTTTGGTGGCCTAGCGTCAGCCAGCGACGAGTAGAAGGTTGATTCATATTCGGGTTCAAACATTTTTTAAACTTAAACGACTTTACGTCCTTAGTTCAGCCATATTTGATATATTTGTATTTGTGACTGGGGTAATAAAGCTACGCATCCGAGGTAAACTTAGCCGTGTCAAATCCAAAAATTTGATGTTTAAAATGTCCAAATGTGTAATTTGAATTTGAATATTATAATTAAAGATTAATACTTTAATTTTCAGAATATCATTAAATTGTGTGTGCGCAATCAATTTTGTGGTGCCGAAACGTTCAGAATGTTGCAAAAGGCGTTCGGTGATAATTGTATGTTGTGAACAAGTGTTTTTGATTAGTACAAATTGTTCACGTCTAGGACGGCCATCAACATCAACTGATGATCAACACTTTAATAAAATGAAGGAATTGGTACTCGAGAATCGACGATTAACAGTCAGAGACCTTACTGGCATCGTTGAAATATCGGAAGGATCAGTGAAAACCATTTTGAAAGATCATTTTGGCCTACGAGCACGATTGGTTCCAAAATCACTCAATTTTTTGGAAAAACAGCGTCGCGTTGACGTCTGTGAAACAATGCTTTCCGACTACCAGGATGTCATGAAACGTATTATAATTGGCGAAAAAACCACGTCAAAACAAGTCAAAAATCAAGGTGATGTTGACAGTTTTCTTCGATTATCGAGGTCTGATGCACTCCGAATTCCTTCCGACCGGCCAAACTGTCAACAAGGAATACTATTTGAGTGTTATCGTTCGCGCGAAGGTATTCGTAAAAACAGGCCGGAATTATGGGCCGACAACTCTTGGTTTTTGCACCATGATAATGCACCTTCTCATACTGCATTGGTTTTACGTGATTTTTTCGCCAAAAATTCCACCTATATCGTTCCGCACCACCGTATTCGCCTGATTTAGCTCCGTGTGACTTCTGGCTGTTCAGCAAACTCACACAACCGCTCCGGGGAAACCGTTTTGAGTCAATGGAAGACATTAAACGTGAACCGCTACGCGCATTGTAGGCTATTCCGGAAATTCAATTTAACAACTGTTCCGAGGATTGGAAAAAAAGTTGGCACAAGTCTATTGAGGCCGAGGGGGATTACTTTGAGGGGGACGAAATAGATTTGGAGAAATAAATAAAAAAAATTAAAATTATGAATAAAGTCCTAGTAAACTACGATCATGTAACATATTTCTCATTGGTTGGTCGCCGCACATCGAATTCGTGATAGAATTGCTAACTTTATGTTTTTGATTTTCCAATAATAAAAAAATGTCTTCAACTATCTAAAGGGTGCGGCATCTTTTGTTTCGTTTTTGAACTATTGGTTATTTCGCCGCTCATAGCTCTAATGTCATCTACCAAGTGATAGAAATTCAGTATTATATTTCCGGTGAACGAAATGAGTCGATACTCGAAATTTGTCCAAAATTCGTTACGAAACTTGTCCAAAATTCTAGACTGGATTTCCGGTAGAAAAGTGCCAACTGAGAAAAATGTGAGGAAATTTGTGAATAAAGTTCGTTCGACTGTCATGTTAATATACAATTCAGATATTCTGCATCGCCGATCAGCTCGTTTAATAACCGAGCACCTCACTCGCCATCGCTTACAAGAATTGAATATCAGGATATCTTTTTTTTTGTTTAATCCATGCAATCTTTTCTGGGGCCGAAGCACCCCCTGCTCTTTCGCGGTTGATTTTCCCGTCTTACTTTACGCAATTTCTGCCAAATCGACGAGATACAGCTATAGTACTGGACATGGAAGATGGGTCGGCCCATGAGTTTTACACGCCGATAGGGAGTCGTAGTTGTTGTGCTCCTTTTAATCACAGATCGTAATCTGTTGATGAGGATAGATCTTTCCGAAGAAGTTTATACAAAGACCTGGATATGAAAGCCTACAAAGTCTAATTGGTTTAAGAATTGAAGGCAATTGGCCATCCATTTTCACTTCGCTGAATGGGCCAATGAAGAGAATTTTTACCAAAAAGTCATCTTTTCCGACGAAGCTCATTTTCTCCTCGGCGGTTATATGAACGAGCAAAATTATCATAGTTGTGGCACAGAAAATCCACACGTGACAATTGAGAAGCCAATAGGCCCAAAACGAGTGACTGTCTGGTGTGGAATATTGTCCAAAGACATCATAGGGTTATTAGAGCTGCGATTTGACCCCGTTGGACTATTATTTGTGAAAAGCCATCAAGGACAAATGCTATGTTAATCATCCGTAGACGATTGGGGCTTTCAAAGATACTATTAAAGCGACTATTGGTCAAATAGAGGCTCAAATGATTCAAAATGTACTGAAATATTGGGTCGACAGAATAGGATACTACAGATCCAGTCATTTGAATGAAATAGTATTCCATTATTAATCAGAAGGTCTACCCTCGAAAATTTAGTACTAATCGAAATAAAAGTTGCTGCATCCTGTATTTGGAGATTCTAATACTGTTAAATTTTTAAGGGAAGATTTTGTTTCGAAAAATAATTATTTTTACAAATTTTATTAATTAGCAATCTAATTAACAAACTACAAGACTGTATTAAATGAGAGTTGAAAATTGTTGAATCATGTCTTCCAGTCTATGAGTTTAAAGTAACCTCTCATAAATTTCAATCAAATCGGGTTAATTTAGGTTATAGAGGTTTAAGAAAACGTATCTGCTCTTAATTAAAATATGAACACCTTGAGTCACCACGCAAAGGATTTAGGGGAGGTGATCGTACTAAAAATAATTTTAAAGCTAACTATAATTTTGTAATATTCTTATTATGCAGTCCAATGCCACAATTATATTGATCTTTTTTGGGCGTTTCGATAATTCCATGACTCAAATTATATAGATGCCGAAACATTTTAGTTTCTCATACAGAACGTTCCAATTTTATACTAAAACACAATATATAGAATTAACAGAAAATTACAACATGAATTTCCCGCCCCAACATAGTATTATATTTATGCTCTAAAAACTTATTCAACTAAAAACCGTACTATAAATACATAAATTGTGTGTGTACGGTGTAAAATCTAATTTACATTTCAACAATTTTTCTACCTGACAAACTATTGGTGCACATAATATATCTAATTTTCTGTAATAGTCGAAAATTATTAATACAAATTTTGTATCAAAGAGATTTTCCTTGTAATTGATCAGCTAAATTTTCTTGTTTATATACAAATTAATATTTTATAATCACTTTATAGCAATTATTTCCAATTGATGATGAAAATGTTCATTTTACACATGAATAGACATTATTAATATTTTTAGATGTACTGTGAAATGCTTAGGCTACAGAATATAAAAAAAACGCATTCAGATGGAATAAAATGTTTCGAAGGTAGTTATGGGTATTTTATTTTGTAAATTAATTTGTAAAAAAAAAAAATTTCTATAATTAAATTTTGTAAACATTATAAAAACTGTCGTCTCCGTATAGCAGCACGTTCCGCAATTTATATTAATCGACAAGACAAATAAAAATTATGTTTCGGTACGCGCAAAATTAGAAACAATCAATGTACAATAATTTTTCGACAAATTACAAATTTCGATTAAATGAAAATTCGTTTTAATTAAAATAACTGTCTTGTTAAGAAAACGAAAACAAAAACTTTCTATAAATATACGATACGCAGCGCAGCCAGCAATAAATTGTCTTCATTTCAAATATTTAAAATTAACAAACAAAATAAAAGTTTTGTATTTTTATTAATTTGATTTAATAAAATTTAATTAGAAAAATCGAATTTAGTTCTTGACACTTTTTCGTTTTCTTTCTAATAAACTACAAGTATAATTAATTTTCATTGTCAGTTAGAAAAATAGAAACAAAAAATGCAAATTTTTCATAAATATAACTCAAATTTGTACGTAGATTCGATTGCAGCACAATACATTATGATTAAACTCCTCTAATGTAACGAATTAGTGTCTGGTATAGTTTTATAAAATTTATTAGATTTATTAACATAAAAAATGTTTTGGCAAAAAATTTTAATCAGTTTTTGTTTTATTTTAGTGCTGTCTAATTTGTATACTGAAAATAGTTTTCACGCTGCGATACATTTTTTATACTCGCTTAGGCGGTGGTATTTTCTGTCCGAGGGGAGTTAGAAAAGTTTGGGAAAAATTCAGGCGAGTCATGCAAATTGGGTATAAAAAATGCGCACTCGTTTGCATCTCACATAGCTATCCCCGATCAGAGCAATTGGGCCTTTTCTCAAAAATATCATGTTTTCTTGCAAATATTACCTAATTTTTGATAGAACCCTCGTATATTTTGTTGGATACGGGCATAATGAGGAAAAATATCGAGATAATTAGGTTTTTTGTATTTTGGTAAATTTGTTAGTGGCCATGTTCAACGTAATTTATTTGATATGGGAATGAAAAATTATTGGATGAGTTTTTTTTTTAATTTTTTCCGTTGCTGTGTTTGGGCCTTTTCGTAGAATATTGCTGTTTTGTATATGGTTATTGAAGAAAAAATAATTTTATTTTCAAATTTAATACGATAGTGTTAATGGATATTTTTTTTATTTTAAATTAAAATTATACTAATTATACTGATTATTTAACATGAATGGTTTCGTATTAATTTATATTTCGGAATTAAAAAATTGATTGCTGTAAAAAGAACGCGTTTAGAACTTTAAATATCAAATCAGAGACAACTTAAGCGAGATATCTCATCCTATAAAACGAATTAAACTTTATATACTGTGTGTAGATTACACGGTTAAAATGGTAAAGGAATCCCATATATTTCTGACATGTTCTGAGTATCTGTGAGTGTTACCAAAGCCGTTACCCCTCTAATTTTAAACAACCACGTAGTAGTAGCATAAAAAAATTAACAGAAACCGACTTTATTCCAAAATTTTCGAATTGCATATTTAACGATTTTGCATTTTATCCACATCTTGTACATCTAAAGTTTAACGGAAAATCATAGACACTGTGATGAAACTGTCTATTTTCAGTATTTTATTACTTTCTTATACATAGTAAAATAAAGTGTCGTAATAAAAGTCGAAGTCAAAAAAAATACTTTTTTTTTTAAATCTTTGTGTGCATGCAGACTAAATGTCGGTGTCCTGTTTACAGCCCAGACGGTTTGTTTAATCGGAGTAAAACTTCATACATAAGCTTTTTCCATAAATTGAGAGATCCCTGTGACTTTTGACCGAAATCGGCCCGCCGGAAGTGGCAGATGTCATAAGAGCTTTTCGTTATTTGCAAATATTCTGAAAAGTATATCATTTACAAGAAAACTGATTATGAACTAACAGATTCAAAATTAATTTTGAACAATATCGGTTCAGATCAGTTTTCCAAAATAAGTGGGAATGACAATTTTTGATTAAAACTGTTTTTCAATAAAAATTTGACCAGTATAGCCCAGACGGATTGATTGATCGGTATAACACTTCTTACTTAAGCTTTTTTCACAAGTGACAGCTTTCGTATGACCTTTTTCGTTTTTTGAAAATATTTTGAAAAGGTTAGCATTTACGAGAAAAACGACTACGAACTAAGAGATTTTAAATAAAATTTGCAACAATACCGTTCCAGATCAATTGTCCAAAATTTAACCGTAAATGATGATTTATGACAAAACCCGTTTTTAACAAAAATTTCATCCTGTACGGCCCAGGTGGACTGGTTGATCGGGATGAAACTTGATATCTAAGCTTTTTTCACAAATTGGGAGATCCACTGAATTTTGGCCGAAATCGGTCCATCGGAAGTGTCAACTTCCTTAGCTGCTTTTTCGCTTTCCCACCGGAAGTGGCAGCTTCAATAGTAGCTTTTTCGTTTTCTCCTTGTATTTTGAAAAGTTTACGAGAAAACCGGTTATAAACTAACAGATTCTAGATTAATTTTGCAACAATACCGGCCCAGATCAATTTTCCAAAATTTAAACGGAAATGACAAGCTTTGTCACAAAATTGTTTCTCAGCATAAAGTGGGCCCTGTACAGCTCATACGGATGGATTGTACCGGATAAAACTTCATACTTAAGCTTTTTCCATAAATTTGGAGATTCCACTGAATTTTGGCCGAAATCGGTCCGTCGAAAGTGTCAACTTCCTTAGCAGCTTTTTCGCTTTTTCACCGGAAGTGACAGCTTCAATAGTAACTTCATTTACGAGAAACCCAGTTATGAACTAACAGATTCTAAATTAATTTTGCAACAATACCGGCCCAGATCAATTTTCCAAAGTTTAAACGGAAATGATAAGCTTTGTCAAAAAACTGTTTCTCAGCATAAAGTAGGTCCCTGTACAGCTCTCACGGATGGATTGTACCGGATACTTCATACTTAAGCTTTTTCCATAAATTTGGAGATTCCAGTGATTTTTAGCCGAGATCACCCATCCGAAAGTGTCAACTTCCATAGGAGCTGCTTTTTCCTATTTTGCAGATATTTTGAAAAGTATATAGCATTTACGAAAAAACGATTAAAATAAAAAGATTGTAAATTAAATTTTATAATTTTATTTTAGGTTAGTTTAGATCATTTTTAACTTTTACCGAAAATGACGAGTTTTGGTACAAAGAAAACTTTATTTCACCAAAATTCGGCATCACTACAACTCAGACAGATTGATTATTCGGAATAAAACTTTATATTAAATTTTTTTTTATAAATTGTGAGAGCTGTGTGAAATGTGATGGACATTTGCATACCGGAAGTGACAGCTTCCGTAGGAGCTTTTTCAATTTTTGCAATGAGAATAAAATTTTCTTGTCGGTTTTCTGAAATTTAAGCAGGAATAATGATTTTTGATTATACAAGATAATTTTTATCACAAATCCGGTAGGTTCAATTTTTCGTTTTTGAAATTAAGTGTGGTTTATTCGAGATCTATTAACATTTGTCGTAAAAGAAAATCTGGTGTTGACCACAACAATTACACCCCTCTATTTTTTTCTATTCTTTTATTATTTCTAAGGCAAATCAATATATCTCAAGATTTTTTATGGAAATTATAACTTGTTGGGTTGTTTCGCTTCGATTTGCCATAGTAAAAATAGCAGAATAAAATAGAAAAATAGATTTAAATTATCTCAGGACTGATTTAATTTTTTTTAGTTAGCTTATTGCTTTGTGCTTGATAAGACGGGGTGTAAAAGATGAGTAAAGAGCAGTTTACGTGTATCGTGTTTATGATAACTTTATGTTCTCTTCTGGTCGATCCATGTGACGTGAAACGAAGATTTTATTTTAAACAGGAACATCTAAAAAGGACGGAAACTTACCGTTTTAGAAAAGGTGGAATTTGAGTTGATGAAAATAATATTTCAAATGATTTTTAACTTTTCATACAGCTAAGAAAATATAGCAAACGTCAATTGACAGAGTTATCACACCAAACAATAAACATCACTTCAATCATCTAAGAGAGTACTCATATATAAAAATCACATCATATAATCGATGTCACAATTGTGAGAATGGAGGTGTTAAAGTAGTAAAGCTCATTTCCAGTAAAGCTTTGTTTTGAACTTAATTGACTTCAAATTCACATCTTTTGGCCCATTTTATAACAAAACGACATTTTGGATTACCTCTAATCGTATTTATGTGACTTGCACTCCCCAACTCTTCAGTTCTAACAGTAATCCGTTGATTACCATGATGCAGAGTAGGAGGGGCAGGACGCCGCTTTGAGCAATAATATTACGCAGTATTCTTACGATTCTAGTAATTTATCTATCGTGTGCACATCACCTTCTACAGTTTTCAGAAGAAATGATGGGTGTTAGCTCCTTAGCTTCAGAAAAAATTACATCGCCCATTTCCTAGGAACAAATATCAGATTTAAACAATATTAGATATTACCGTTTTTTTTAACTTCACCTCTTCTGTAAGATTGTAAAATAACTTTTTAACTGGAGATGAAACTTATTCTAATTACCTCACAATCCTTTAGACGTTACTGTATCACTCTGACTAAAAACATTTCAAACACATTCGGTAGCAAGAATCCGAAAAAAATCTCTTCCTTGTAATATAAATTTCAATTGGTTTTTCTTTTTAACTCTCATGGATGGATGTTGTGTCGTTTTCACTGAATCGTATTGCTTAAAATTATGTTTTCTAGAATAGTCGTCTCGGAATATAATTGTTTGGAATGGTCTCTTCTCTGATTAGTTTGCTAAAATGAATTTTTCGAAGGCTTCATGGCTTTTGGAAATTGTAATAACTGTCAAAGGTTGAAGAACAACAAATTGGTAAATTTCAGAAATTTTTTTTTGTTGCAAAACACAAGACAAGAAGCACACAAGATTTAATTGTTGCTTCTTCCGACAGGCAAAATTTTTTTACAAAAATTAAATGTAATTTTTTTTCTCCAGTTCCCAGCGGATTCTGCAGCTAATTATGAGAAAACGATCAACTCTACCAATTATGAACTAATCTGATTTGTTGAATGGGATTGAGTTCTATTTCGAATTATTAGGTTGGATTACAATTATCAAAATAAATAATAAAATAGGAATCCTAACAAAAAATTAGCAAGAGTGGTAAAAATTCCATTCCAATACACAAAAAAAAGAAATATTTTCTTATTATAGCCACGGCAAGAACCGACAGCAGAAACAGCTGATTTCTCTTTGTCAATTGGTAAAAATTGATAAGAGGTTTTCCTAATAGGGGCGAAGACGATTAGGCTGCAACTCTTCGCAGCTATCCAATTCGAAAGCAACACTTATTTATTTCTTAAGTGCTACTTGTAGAAACTGGGATAATGGGAGAGAGCTAATGTCATGGCTTATCATTAACTGAAAGACAGTTTCTTTAGGAGTGACTAGAAAGATTTACACTCAAATGGAAAAACAATTTGTGGATTATGGGGCTATTACATGAGGGAAATTGACCGCAAGAAAAAAACTAGAAAATCGAAAAAAATATCATATTCCATTTAAAAGACAAAGAGCGATATTTCCTTTGGTTTTAATGTAAAAATCTGCTCTCTTTGTCTTTTTGTCTCTATCTCTTTTTTTTATGTTTTAACCTTTGCAATCTATCCTGGGGCCGAAGCACTCCCAACTATTTCGCGGTTCACTTTTCACATCCTTACCTTACGCATTGCCTGCCAAATCGAGGACGTACGGTTTTAGGTCCGATTTACGTAGAACCATCTGCACATTGCATAGTTCCATGCCAGCCTGTAGTACTGACGTTTAAGTTAAATCGGCCCATGAGTTTTGCACTTCGGCATAATTTTGTTCATTGCCATCACCGTAATCATATGATGAAAAATCTCTTTTGCATTTTGCGAACCCGGTACCTACCAATCCAAAAGCCAAAGTTTTAATCACTGTCCCTTTTGATCGGTAAAACAAGTCCGCTCTTTGTCTCTTATATGGAATAAGTATAACATTTTTTTCTATATTCTATTTTTTACCAATCAATTTGCGCGCGTACAAAAAGGCGATTTTTTTCTAAATGGCCTAATCGATTTTTGTAAACCAACATTTTTTGACAGCTTAGTATTTTATCTTTACTAGACGTTGACCTGAACAAATCTCTACCAGTTTCATTCGTTATTTTCTCAAAATTATGGACACTATCCAGAGAAAGCGCACAAGTTGTTGCATTATTGCAAGAAGGATGCAATCAACGAGAAGTCGCTCGTCAATTAAACATGAGCTAACCTTCAATCGGAGACCACATACCGGCCGGTATCGATGTACATATGAGAGGGACGATCGATTTATCGTCCTAACTTCACTGCGAAATTGCCATCTCACGGGTTTAGTCTATGGACAGTAAGAAGGCGCTTGAAGGGAGAAAACCTCACTCCAAGACGACCCGCTAACGGTCCAAAATTGGCAGCACGCCACCGCAAAGAGCGACTCGAATTTGCTCGAGAACACATCAATTAGAGCATCGAGCAATGCAGGTCCGTTCTATGCACTGAGGGGTGCAGAATATGTCTCCATGATAGTGATAGGAGAGGCCGGGTCTACCGGCGTCCAGGAGGGCGATTTTTACAGTGCTGGTTTGCTGAAACAATCTGAGGGAAGATTTCATATTGATGCATGACAATGCCTGGTGTCACACAGCTCGAACCACTCCGCCGTTCATGGATGAGGTTGGATTAGAGACGATTCAATTGAGCATTTATGGGACGAACTAAAACGGAAAGTCCGAGCAAGAAATCCTGTACCACTAACGTCAGTGACCTCAATATTGGGTTGGATGAGGAGTGGGGTGCGATCCCCAAAGTTTGACAAAATCTTAATAATGTTAATGGGGAGCCGCATTAATCAATAAAATTGTTTTTGTTTTGCTTGAATTTTTTGTTGTAATTTAAATGTAAATATCCCCCAAATTTTGGTTGCGTTTTTATTCAAAATTCATTACAAAAGAAAGTACTGAACCAATTTTCATGAATATAGTGTTTTAAAGTAAAAATATTTGACTTTCAAAAAAATAATGTCCTGTGAGAATCGGTTAAGCCGTTTAAAAATAATCGCCTTTCTGTGAGCGCTGAAGGTTTGAGGCGATTTAGTTGCTCGCGAGTGTATATAGTCATCAGCTAGCACATAGGAAAATGTTATGTGCTCATTGAAAATTCGTAATTTCATTTCAAACTTTTACGGACACCTAACAAAGTTCTTTCATATTTGGTGCACAGAGTGCTCGAGCCACTACTGATTGAGATTATCGGGTAGAGTTTACCGGAGTTTTAAGTCGGACAGTAGATTAATTAATATTCGGTTAGCTCACTATCGCACTTTAAATTCCTGACTAATCAGAATGTCTAAATTTGTGAATAGGTGCCAAACGGTACAGTAGTTAAATCTTTGATGTTTGTACCGGGAGGTACCGGGTTCGAATCCCGATAGGGGCAAGATGCAAACGAAATTTTTGCATCATCTGATTACGGTCGATGATAAAATTGAATACAACTGTGAGCCCCTGTCAAAGTGCGGAAATCATGGGCCGGCCCATCTTCCATGTCAGTACTGGCGTGGAGCTGTGCAATGTGCAAGTGGTTATGTAAATCTGGTACCTCGTGAGAAGCGAACTGCGAAACAGTTAGGAATGCTTCGGCCCCATGACAGATTGCAAAGATTAAAAATAAACAAACAAACAATTTTATTTCCAGAAATCGCTTATTGATAAATTTTAACTAGGAAATAAAACAAACATTGAAAGTTATTTGATCTTGATCGCGTAATATTTATAATAATTAAATTTTTTTTTAAGTTTAATTATGATCAATGTTATGTCATTTAAAATATGTTAAACATATTTGCATACAATCCGATACTTATCAGATTTAATTATTAACTTTAAATTCGATCGCTCATGTCGTGTCTCATAATACATACCCAACAAGTTCTTTCACTATTTAAGTGATCGAGTGACCGATTAATGAAACAAAATTATTGAAAGTACATCAAACTGACATGTTTTTTTTTATAATTAAATTTTAGTTTTTCACGAAAATCTATTTAAATTTTTCCCAGTTTTTGTGTATAATACACCAATTTTCGATTAAAAAAGTCTTATAAGTTTTCCAGTTAGTCAAATAGTTGTTAAAATTGCATACATTTTGCAAAGTTTCCAGTCACAGAAAATAAAATACTACGTACAACAATAATTCTCTACAGCAAAGAAATTATTATTATTTTTTTTATTTTAATAAGAAATGGAACAAAAAAAAATTGGGTTTCCTTTAAAAAGTTTTGGAATAATAACTTTAAGATGAAATTTATTGTTATGGTAGTTTTTTTTTTTTTAGTTGGGGTCAAATTAAATAAATTCTTGATTGAGTAAGATTACACTTTTATTCTTATAACAAAAAAGGTATCACATTCTTGGGCATATTACATTTTATAAAATAATAACAATTTGTTGAACATTATATAGGTAGCATGTTAATGACAATTATATTTATACCAAGTTTGTTTTTCACAAAAGTACATACGTACGTACAAAATATAATGATATATTGTGACATGAACATCTTTGCCTATATGTAGTTACCCCAGTCTCAGAATTTATGTTATATTTTTTTTATTATTAAAAATAAAATTGAACTTTAAATGTCAACTGACATTTTATTTAATCCAATGAACAATTTTATAAAATTTTGTTTTTATTTATTTATGTTAATTATGTCTAAATTTAAACATTAAAAGATCGGTGTAACAAAAAAAATGTGTATTACGTTTAATTGTTGGACTGCATTTTATACTATACTGTTTATATTTTCTCGAGATTTTCTTTTTGTTTTTATTTAAAATAGAATTTATTTAATTTATTCGTGTAATAATTTTACATCTTTTCTGTTGGATTTTTTAATGAAGCACCTGCTTGTTTTATTTTAGAAAAAATTTGATTTTTTTGCATTTTTCAATTTTTTTCTATTAAAATTAATATTAAATTTTATTTTCTATGAAATGTTTTTCTTACCTTAAACATAAATCATCACTAGCAGACACGCCAAACTATAAAGCTACAGTTGCATATTAATATTCTTGCCTATGGGAAAAAAATAAAGCGTTAGCGGGAAACATGTGGTTGGACTTTTTAAGTTTTGTTTCCTTATTGCAAAAATTAGTTGAAAATAAATTGTTAAACTAAGTTATTTTCAACACGCTTAATTATTTAGAGAAACTTGGTTATTTAATTTGTTATATACCATGAAATAATATTTGTAGCCGGTCTAAAAAAGGCAGTAAGACGCAGTTGCTATAACATGTATAGGTGTTACAAAGCCCTTAAATAATACTAGATTCGCTTCAAATGTTAAAATAGCACGTATGTGTTACTTATAGAAAACTTTTAGGCGTTTCTCTAAAATAATTTGTGTAAAATTTTGTAAATAAATTTTATAACGTTTTATAATTTTAGCTATGTTTATTGGTTTACTTCAAAAATTGTTGAACGATTGCCTGTTGTGGGCCTACATACGAGGGTAGATCAATAAGTACCCGTGTTGGAAAACAGGTGGCGTTGCTGAGGGACGGTGACATTACCATCGTGTACTGTCATCTAGCGAACGACACCATACTAAATTTCAGTCTAGTTCAAAGGTTAGTTTTTATTTGGCAAGTTGAATGGAAAAACATGCGAAGGAATAAAAGCGAAGTTGGTTGCTGTCTATGGAGACCCTTTACCATATATAACAACCGTGAGATATAGGTTAAACGGATTTAAACGTGGTCGTACATCTAGTTTTGATGATGTGAAACTGAACAGCTCAGGCTACCTGGCAGACGTTGTTCCCGAGAAAATCATTGGAAAGGTCCACGACATGATTCTCGCTGATCGCCGAACTAAAGTGTGCAAAGTTGCAGAGACCGTAGGCGTATCGTACGGAACGGCAATTAATATTTTAAATGATGAGTATCAGAAAGGTGGCAGCCCGATTGGTGCTGAGATTGTCGAAATTGCGATCCAGAATTTTTCGGGCCAAATTGAATAAACTGCGCTACGGAAAATAAAATATCTTTATTCGTATGGATTGCCGCGTAAAAGTAAATGTAAATACCTGCAAAACCTTTGTAGTACCATGTTTTGTATGTGCCTATGAATTTTGCGTTTATATAAAAATTTATTTTTTTATAAAGAAATACTGTCACATCCATCGCACTAGCCCGACCTGGCCCCTTGCCATTTTTTTTGTTCCCCAATATAAAAACATGGTTTAGAGGAAAAAAATCATCTCAAACGAGCAGGTTATCGCCGAGACAGAATCGTATTTTGAAGAGTTTGAGAAATCATATTTTTGAAGGGGCTAAAAAAATGGCAGAAACATTGGGAAAAGTGTATCCTAAATCTAAAAGGAGGTTACGTTGAAAAATGAAAATTTGAAAAACATGCGCATCTTCATTCCTAACACGGGTACTTATTGATCGACACTCGTATAGCAACACTTATTTTATGGTTTTGAATAGTTTGAAACCTCTGAAAACCGGTGTTAAGTATAAAAGTTTATTGCACTTAATTTATTGTGTAAAGTATTTTTGGAATTTGTGAAAAAGACTGGTAGACAGGTCGAGCATGTCGTTTATCTCAATCAATCAGGTAATAGGTACACAATATTTTTGGAGCATATCTGTACGTTGGTCTTTTATTACCTGCCACTTTATTACGCTTTTCGTTGTGATTTAAAGCAAAAACCCGAATTTTTAAAAAATACTGCAAAACATTTTTGTTTTGCAGCAACACAACAACAATACGATGGCATGCCCAGATTTTGTGGACCACCTCACGGTTGACCGCTCGTTTGAGTCTCTTTCAATTGTGATTTTTATTGTGTACATACTTTGGAAATTTGCATCATTAGTCCTACATTACACTTATTGACTATAGTGAAGTTTTCTATAGTTTTATTTTCTATATGCATGCTAACATTTATGTTTTAAAAATTGTTTGTAGCTCTGGCATAATATTTTATCTGCTTTGCGTTTGGTCTAGAAATCAGATTATAACCATTAAATATTAAAATTAATAACTTGTGACTATCCACGTCAGGACTATGATCCCTCGCAGAAAGAACTCTAAGCATTATCGATAATCGTATTTATGACTTTATATAATACACTGACGCTAGAATTCAATAAATTTCATCGAGTTGAGGTAAAATAATATCTGGAGGCATTTTTAATGTTAGACATGATGGCCTCTCGCTCTTGCCTCGTAGAGGCAGGTTTATGTTTTAAAGTGACACTGTAGTTGGAGTAACTGAGGTCATTTTGAAACTGACGAGTAGACTTTAAATACTCAAATATAAATTGTGGCTAAAACTAAATATCGGAGTCACCATCAACATTATTAGTATTTTTTGAATAAAATTAAAGAAAATTATGATCAATAGGTAATATCATACATTCTATATTTGTTAAATTTAGAAGAATAATACTCTGTCGCAAAAAATTGGGATCGTTGCTCCGTTTAAATCCAAACATTTAAATTAGGGAAATAGTAAAAAAGTAAAAAATAGAAAATATACAGTACCGAGAATAGAAGTGCAACACCCATAAAAATACAGAAAAAGATGTATTTTGCCAGTACGACGCACGTTTAAAAAAAGAATTGTTTTAGAAGTAGTTCTTTGTAATATAACACACATTTTATGGAAAAACAAAATTTCATGCTAAATGGTTTTATTGTTTTTAAAGCCATTATAATTTTTTAGCATTTTTCAGGTAAAATTAAATTTCAGTTTCAAGAACAGGTAATAAATGTTGAGTCACTTTTTATTGTAGTTTTTTTGATTTTTATGATAAACAGGTGTATTACCACAGTGTAGTCTAGTTGCCTCGCCTTTGTTGGCAATAACAGCTGCAATCCTTGTTGGCATGGAGTCAATTAAATCTTGCAGGTACTCGAGGGTAAGTTCTTTATACCATACTTCTTCGATGATGGAATTGAGTTTTTTGAATGATGACGGCATCTTTTTATTGATTTTCATCCCCATTACGTGCCAAAGGTTTTCAATGGGATTTAAATCTGGTGAGTTTCCAGGCCAATCCAGAGTGGGAATTCCATTTTTCAACAGAACATCTTTAACCTGAAGAGAAATAATAATAATTAACTGTTTCTTTTTTTTTATCGTCTTAAATATAAAATTAGTAACTGAAAAAAAAATAATGCTTACCGTTTCCGCTGATGACAAGGGGCGGAATCATCTTGAAAAATCACAGACTCAGCAACCAAAAAATACATTTCAATGGAAAGGAACAAATGGTCCTTTAAGATTTGTCTGTAGACTTCTGCGTTGACAGTTCCTTTAATAAGGGCTATTTCTCCAATTCCATGATAGGAAAAACATCCCCAAATCATTTGGCCCGCTGGATGCTTCACTGTATTTTTCAAGCACTGATCGCTCAGTCATTCGCCGGATTTGTGCCTGGCGTACTGGATTTCATCCGATCCAAAAAGGTTAAATTTACTCTCATCGGAGAATATAACTGTTCGCCACTACTGTAGTCTCCAACCAGTGTGATTTCGAGCCTATTCTAACCGTTTTTGTTTCATTTTTGTCGTAAGAAATGTTTTTTTTTTCCGGGGACCTGGCCATATATCCTTTTTCCCGGAGGCGGTTATGAATCGCATGAACCCCGATTTCTTTGCCGGTTTCTGCGTTGAATTCAGCCCGAATATCCACAACAGTTTTTAATCGATTGGCTGTTGAGATTCTGATAATTTTGGAATCTTCTCGTGCAGTTGTCTTTCTTTTTAGACCTGTTCCCTTTTTGCGTTCCAATTCACCGGTGGAATGAATTTTTTTTTTTAAAACTACTCACAGTCGAGTAATTACATCTAATCTCAACAGCATCTGCCTCGATGACATTTTAGGTGTTCCAGACAATGCCAGAATCAGATTTTTGTGAGCCATAGTTAGTTGTGTGTATTTGGCCATTTTGAACAAATTATAATTTAAAATAACTTTCTCGTGCGAATATTTATCTCAAACTAACTAAACAAAAATTAAATAACGATTGAATTTATACCCAAAAAATAAATCAGCCTCCTACGATAATGACAAGGGGTAGGTTTAATTACAGTACCGAGAATAGAAAGTGCAACACCAATATTTTTCAGGTAAAATTTAGTACAGTTTTACCTGAAAAATACTGGTATTGCACTTTCTATTCTCGGTACTGTAATTAAAAAGAAGCAATAAACACAAATTATAAAAATAAAATTAAACAAAAAGTATAAAAATGGAAATTTTATTAGTTGAAATTTAAATAAAGGACACTTAATCTGAAACTTGCCAATGTTGTAATTGAAAAATTCATAATGCGTGTCTACTTCACGCAGCATTCTAGGAGCCTTTCTTAATGCACGAGGGTTTAAATTAAAATTTATTCGTTCGAATAAGGCTCGCAACCTAAAATCGATATTAGCTTCTATTCTATGTATATTAGCACGAAAGGAATTTTCATAAAAAAATATTCGTAAAAATCGACAAAAAAAATATTTTTCTAGTTTATTTTTTGAATGATAAAAGAATAAATTTTCCTTTAATTAAATTATTTTTCAATTAAAAATCCTCTTCGAAACAAAAACAACAAAAATTTATAAAAGGAAAATATAGAAATATTTTTTTGTCTAAATTTTCATCAACCGTTCCGTTTTCATTTCACATAATATACTCCAAATCAGCAAAGACAACAAAATGGAAAAATTTTAGGTTTTTATTTTAAATAAATTTTGTCAGATTTACCAGATTTTGTTTTAATGTTTGTTTTCATCTTGACCTCGTAATATTTTACAAAAATTTATATTTTTAACTATTTATCAACCTTAATCTTGAATTTTTTATTAATAAATAAGTTTTTTTATATAAATTTTTTTGTTGTAATATGATAACTAAAATTGTATTTTTTTTTTCTGCTTGCAGGAAGTCGGAAGTATAATTGGCAAAAAAGGAGAAATAGTGAAACGGTTTAGAGAGGAGGTAAGTAATAAAGGACATGATATGATGCTTTAATTTTGTTTTTAATAAATGAGATAAATGGGAGTTCGTGTTGAACATAAAGGATTAAAGGCTTTGAAGAAAATCTTCGTTTTCATTATTTTATAACATAATTTTTTATATAAATTGACCAATAATCCTTTCAGTCGCGTGACTACAAATATTTTTCGTTATGATATTTAATCGTAGGTTTAGGAAGGATCACAAATAAATATTTTTAAACAATTTCTTTGTTTAAATTGCAATTAGAATTGAACTTATAACACATTCGAGTATAATATTTTTCTTATAATTTTTATTTGGATTAAAACTTTATTTATAATGTATTTATAATTAATTTAACTTATTTTTCATTTGTTATGCGCCATATGTAATGGCGGAGTGGTGACAACGAGCGTAAATTACTTGCACGACGGCTAGTTGAGATGAAGACGAACGGGGATGTAAAATTTATTTTTATTGAAATACATTTGTTTGTTTTGCTTTACTTGTAATCGTTGTATTGCTCTTTTGTTTTTGTTTTGGAATACTCGTCTCAAAATATACTTAAATATATATAAGTCCTCCACACATATGAAATAAACAATAACTAACTAAAGATGTGTAATCATGTTGTTTATCAAAAGTTGTGGTAAACAACATGGGTGGCGATTTCAAAATGGGCCACGATGTTACCAGTTACACGTGCTAACGTTAGAGTTGTGGCACTAATTGCGATGAGATTGCGAGATGTTACATTTTCGATATGTACGATTTAAATATTTGGTTGCAATATTCTATATTATTGATGCACTAATGAAATTGTAATTCCTGATTTATAAATTGATATGTAAAAAAACACCACATTGTAATAGGAAATGTACCAATTGATAATTCTTTCTCTTCCTTAAATTTCGAAATTGTTCTTTAATGAAAGATGAGAAAAGGAATCTGCTATTAAGAAAAGGTCTTTCAATTAATTTTCCAGAAGTCTCTAAATTCTTGCTCCAAACTATTTATATCTCGGTATAAAATAACTAGGTATATGTATAATGGTTTTTTAATTTTTTTCTTAGCCTGCTAATTGGGAAGTTTTATAAATCAATATGCATCTAACCTTATCACCATACCCATTACAGGTATATTCAAGAATTCAGTCAACTGCACAATTTTACAACATTTAAACAGTTGTCAAAATTAAAATGTATGTTACCACAACCAATGAACTGTTTGTGCAGTCTCTTTTGTGACCTTTTTCAATTTTAATGTAAAAACGAAATATTTATTTGCGTTAATATTAAAATTATTTTTTAAAATATAATCATGATTCACTTAATTTATCTTAATTTCATTCTCTTTGTTTGAGGCGTTAGGTATTAAATCAAATAGTTTCATTTGGGCCCAACCACATCTTCGTAAGAGTGAATTAGGGGATCCGTGACTTTCAGCACAAAAGATATTTTAATATAAAAGTAAGTTGCTTGCTTCTAAGACGCCGAAGACCGATATATACTTTAGGATAATGTAAATATAATGATTGGTCTCTAAATTCTCAAGACGTCTTTGATTTTAGTTAGCCCAAAATTTAATTAGCATACATAAATTTTTGTAGTCTTTTAAATATTAAATCAAAATTAATTGATTTGCTTTAGCCCTGTGAAGCAAAGAGGGGCCAGTTCATTGATCGTCGAAAATAAATTGTGTAATATCGAGTTTTTATTATAAAATAGCGAAATGCATTTTCTTCGTCAACTGGATCATATTGACTACTGTAGTATCAATGTCAAACCGAGTTGAATAATATTGACTACCCTAGTATCAATGTCATTTAAAATTTGTACTTTATGCATTAAAGATTTAATGATTTGTATGACCATCTTTGCTGCACACCTCTTATTCATTGAACCAATCGAATTTCCAATGACATCATTATTGATACTACTCCAAGCCAGCTGAATTTAGTTCTTTAATTAATGTAGTGGTCCAAGATTATTTTGTCGAACTTGCTTCTTCAAAATAGTCCAAATATTTTCAAAAGGATTCATATCGTATAGCACCTGGCCACTGCATTGCGTAAATGCTGTTGTTATTTAACTACTCAGTCAACTATAAAGATAAATAAAATCTAAATTAGATTTTATCTATAAAACTGTTCAATAGGATCAAAAATATCGCACTCGGCGCGCTGGCGCATTGTCCTGCTGGAATATGAACCTCTCAGTTTCAGCAAATAGCTACTTAACTGATGGCTTTCAAGAATATTCAGGTACACTCCTGCATTGACATTTGCATCAACAAATGCTATTTCTTTTAAACTATCATTACTAAAACAGCCCCAAACCATTAATACATCGCTAAGTTATTCTCCCACTTTTCTCTTGCCAAGTAATTTTTGATGAAACACTTAAAACTGGCTTTTAAAGTGAGCCATTCACTCTCATATTAGCCTCTATTAACCTCCTCCCTACAGTAAGAGGTAGAGATTTTGGTTCCAATTAGTTCGGCCAGGTCCGTTTGTATTTTTGTGGACGTTCTGAATTGGTTTCGCTTGGTCCGAAGTGAAAATATTCAGAAAAAATGTTATCCGCAATGGAATTCAAGCGTAATAGTGTGATTGCTCTATATTTGGCTGGAAAACCACAGCCGCAGAACCAGTTAAAATATTTGCATGTGAATAAAATGTTTGTGTATCGCACCATAAATCGTTATAACGATACTGGCAGCATTGCAAAATCATGGTGGTGGACCGAAACGCACTGCAACATAACCGGATATCATTCGGAAGGTGAAGGCCAAATTGGATCGGAATCCGCGCCGTAGCGGCTTAAAAATAGCTCGTGAGACCAACATTTCGCTCGAACGGATGCAGCACATATTGAAAGATCATCTTCGACTAAAGGCCTTGAAATTCCGTAAAACGCATGATCTCAACGATGCTAAAAGAAAAAGTTAGAGTGGAAAGAGCAAAAGAGTTGATACGCTTCCACGAAAGTGGTGATTTGCCGAATTTGGTTTTCTCCGATGAGTCACCGTTCGTTATTGAGTAATATGTGAACAGGCAAAACGACCGGATTCACTTGCCCGGCCGTTCTACTGAAAATTTGGACCAACGGATTGCCACTCGAAACCAAGCGCCGCCAATGGTGATGGTTTGGGCCGCCGTAATGGCCAAAAGCCGTTCACTGCTCGTTTTTTTGGACCATGGCATCAAGATAAATGCTCAAATTTATCGGGATCATGTGTAGGAGGGGGCGTTGAAGCCTTGGGCACAAAAACATTTCAGCAGCAGAGTCTGGACATTTCAACAGGACTCGGCGCGGAGTCATAAAGCGCGCGTCAACCAAGATTGGCTGAGAAACAACGTTTCGCGGTTCATTTCCACTGCCCACCAAATTCACCGGATGCAAATCCGACAGATTTTTCGGTTTTGTGGTATTTTGAAGAGTAAGGTTAGGACCTTACTCAGAGCCACTTTCGTGCTACATGCAATAGCTTTGTCTGCCGTTTGAAGGCCATAATCGCGGCTAAGGGTGGCCAAATCGAAAACTGCTAATGCAATTCGAAAATTTAAATATTTGTGAACATTTTTACTTTGATTCAATAAAATTCATCAAAAACTAAAAATTTTGTGGCGTTTTGTTTTGGTAACACTTCGTGTCAGCCACCCTGTATTATATATAAACTATATGTCACATCAATCATTTTCCTTCATCGACGAGCTGGCCTGTTTTGCTGCAGAGCTAAATAAATTCAGTTTATTTCATTTGAACTTTTATAATTTATTTACATTATTTTAAATTCTCGGCGCTGAAGTTGGTTAACTTCACTTAAACGCATCCAAATCGTCCGCGATTTTGGAGCTTAGTCATTGCTGTTTTTATGACATAAGTTTCAGTCATTTACAAGCTGTCGTTCCGTGTGCATGGAACTAATTACTTCGACTTTTAGTGCATATTCTGTGAGTCATTCAACAGTAAAAAAGTGGTTTGCAAGATTTCGTGATGGCAATTTTAGTCTTGAGGATGATCCACGTCCAGGTGTAGTAAAACAATTACTGGATGAAAATCCGCTTAAAAAGAACTTGCAGAACAGTTAGAAGTTACTCACCAAGTAATATCAGTTCGATTGCGCATGTAATGGGAAAAATACAGAAGGAAGGAAAATGGGTTCCTCATAAACTGACCGAAGAAAACCAAACTCGAGGAGTTTACATCTGCATGAATTTGCTTTCTCAAATCATTACGGGTGATGGAACATGGATTTCAGCCATCAACATCAGTTGCAAAAATGAATATTCATGCCAAGAACGTGTTACTATGTGTCTGATGCGATTGGAAAGGAGTCATTTACTTACTACGCTTCTGGAACCTGGTTAAATTGTTACAGCTGAACGTTACCAGGCCCAATTGATCAAATTAAGTGATGCTCTGGAGGAAAAAAAACCATTTACGGATAAAGGAAGGAGATATTGCTGCACGACAACGCTCGTCCACATACAGCAAAATCAACCTAGGAACGCATTTTCTCCAAACTTGGCTCCCTCTGATTACCATTTATGCAGATCGATGTCATCATATTTGAAAGCCCAGCGGTTCACGTTGAAGATATGCAAAAATATAAATTGCTTCGAAATCACCAAGTTTCTATCGCGAAGGCATTCATCATCTACCTGATAAATGGCAAAAGACCATGGATAGATAGTAATGGCGAATATTTCGATAATTATTCTTTGTAACAATTATATCTTCAATAAAGTTGAATTTGACTAAAAAAAGCAGAGTTTATGTGCTAACTTTACGTACTGACTTCCCAGACATACATATGCCTTGCTAGCAACGTGTCGGCTTTGAAATACCAGCTACTAGAATCAAATGAAAGTAATATTATGTGTCAACACGCGTAAACTGTCGAACATGAATTCGCTATTAGCTAGCTTGGAGTTTTATTCAATTTTTTTTCTTTGTACCTGTTTTTTAATTAAGCTGGATCGAGTTAGTTAGAAATACAAGCTTTAATACCTACTCTGATTTTCCATAATGGCCTTTGCTAAAGGTAAATAAATTTGACCCACTAATAAAGGACCACCTGGAAATTCATAATTGCTGTTAATAGGCATATTACACAAATCTCATGTAAAGCAATGAAGAATCACAATACAATTTCTTCTCTAGTTTTTACATACGTAAGAAAATAAATTAAAAATTTCTTATGAAAAATGATTATATTACAAGAAAAACAAATTGTTTTTAATAATACAGAAAAACAACAACAGCTCAATGAAAATTTTCTCAGAAAAGTTGTTCACATAAATAAAATTTTATTTTTTTATGGGGGTTTGGGTCTAATTCATGCTAAAAATATGTTTATTTTTTTTCTAATCTCATGATTCCTATCCTCCCTTCCAGGTGTAAAAGAAAGCTCGTTCTACCGAAATGTTCTCGCTCGAAACATTTTAATTATATTAATACATACGCAAAAAAACAAATTTGTTGTTCAGCACAAAAAATACTTAATAAAATAATTTAAATATTTCTCGGCAAAAGAAATTAAGTTATTTGTAAAATTTTAATTTACTTTCGGGAAAAACAAGTAAAAATTGTTTCAATAATAATAGATCGGCAGAGCTTTAGATTTTATATTATACGCCAACAAAACGTTGAACAAAAGCCCAACCGCAACAAAAACGAGTTGGTTGGCTTTTGTTGTATATATGTACATACGAATATATACCTTTCGGTGGTAAATGGTAATATTTTTCCGATGTAATATTTACGTTTTCTTTTGTTTTTCCTCGCTATAAAATTAATAATAATTTTCAATTACCCTAACCCCCCTGGAGTAAATACTCCCCGATATATATTTCTGATATTCTCGTATTATTATTGTTTTATGGTTTCCAAACTTAAACAATGAAACCATAAAATTAACAAACATAAAAATTATATGTACACATATAGATACTAGAATTTTATAAAAAAAAAATCCGTTCCAGTTCTAGAGTGTCATGTAGAAACTCATAACGGAAAAAATATATGCTTATTTAATGCTTAAATCAATAGAGAAGCTTCAAAAATGATGTATAGTTTTATTTCCTATTTTATTATATACTCGTACATGTATATAAAAAGTAAACTTGTTCATTTTATTTCTCGTAATTGTCTTATCTGTAATCATAATAGCATAAGAATGAACATAATGTAGTTTCTAGACTGATAAGTTCGGGGTTAATTTACTATTCCCCAACCCACTGAGTTTTATTGCGCAATATTCTTGTATGTATTCTTAATAATGGAAATGACTTTCCGTTGGAAAGGCGGACAATTAAATCTTTTATATATATTGTCGTATAAAACACGTCTGGGAATGGGATCTTTCCATTCAAGCATATGTTTGACACGCAAGAAAAATCGGAACCACCTTTGGAACCCTGAACAAACTTGTTCCAATAACTTCGCTCAAATATTAAGTAAAAGATTTCTCAGCAAGGTAAATACCCGAACGTCTGAAAGAGTGCGATGATACAAGCAGTTCTGGAACGTGGTTGTGATAAACCTGACCGCTCAAACTACCGGTCAGTCGGTAATTGTGTCAGTCGTCGCTAAAGTTAGTTAATAAAATAATTTCAGTGTGTCGGAAGCAACTTGAAGCTCACCCTAGGACAACATGAAGAAGCCTTTGCAATCGCCTTGAAAAATTTAAAAAAAATATTTCTTCAGCATATTTTTGAAGTTGTCCTTTAATTTATTTCCTGGCTTTAATTTAGTCAAATATAGATGGCCGACGATGTTGAATGATTTAGACAACCTATTAACCCGAATTGTCCCAGAATTATTATTTTTTTTAATTTTCCTATATAAAGCATATATTAAGTGTCTATTGGACCTAAGACTGCGGAAAAAACATAGCGGTCATCTGTTCGGTGCGAACTTTCCCTAAAAGAGGGTGTTGCCATATGGCGGGGTCATGCACGGATGTCTTTTTTACAAATACTTTTAAACAGAAAACTGAAATCAAACCCATAATATTTGTTAAATAATCTATATTTCATTTGTTAAGAAATTTGTATGGTAGGATAAAAAACATTTAATACAAAGGTCTATGGGAACAACGAAGTGACCGTTTTGATCGAATCGAATGGTCGTTTGTACGGAATCTTTATCTACTTTTCAATTACTGAAGGGTTCTATTTACTGAAGGTTCCGGTCGTTTTGGCCTTTCACCATAATGCGTGCAATAGTAAACAGCTATTTACTTCCTAAATTCCAGCTGGGTCATATATGGTTGGCCGAATCAATGAAGTTGCCATGCATTCTGTGTACTGACATCTACTAACCATGTGAAAATAGAACTCCACCATTTTTCCCCTTGTAGACGATTCTATAATAAACCACATTTTGGTCCAAGCGATCGGCATCACACATATTTTTATTGTAATTTGTAACGACGCAAGGACGTGTTACAGCCACTATGGTCTATTTTATGCTCTTTAGCGGGACTCCATACGTACTACGCCATTTTCTGATTTGAACTCTAGTTTCTTTCATTGTTGCAGATGCACAAAACCCGTGTTTTTCCTGTTTTAAATCTTTTTTAAACGCAAGTAGGCAACTTTTTGGGATGCGATTCTCGCGAATCGTCCCAATGCAATTATAGTCATGTGATTTCAAATATACTAAAAGCGAAAAACCAGTAAACAGATTATCGAAATAATCGAAAATGACAGTTTTTGAACATCTTAAGGAAAATCATCGATCATGCTATGATGACAAGGGGTGCGGCGCATTTCTCAAATTGGTCCTCGTACGTACGAATCGAAGTTGATTAAGTAACCCGATGAAGTTCAAAGTGGCCATATTTTAAAGCCAAACCTTAGCGTTTTCCCTTTATGTATTGCTTGCAGCCATGTCGTCCAAAGTAACCTATCACATTTTCGTCATGCGATATACAGGGTGGGCCAAAAGTCACCATGGGTTTTAAAAATTTAATAACTATGTCGTTTATATATTTTTTTTCTTTTTTTTTCGGATTATAAAATATATATACAAAATGGAAATTTTTTTACACTAAGTATGGAAAATAATGTCACTTAAATGAGTCCCGTTTTCAGTTTCGTAATGATGGGCTCCTTTTAGAGCATTTTCCATAACATCTTTCAAAATTTGTGGCTGTAGCGTTCGGATTTCTGCAATAATGTTGGCTTTGAGTTCAACGATTGTCTCGGGCTTGTTCACATATACTCGCTCCTTCAAATAACCCCAAAGAAAATAGTCGGGTGCTGACAAATCTGGCGAACGCATTGGCCAATTAATTTCCGAGTTTTCTGGAAATTATTCGCTCTTCAAAAATTTTCCTTAAAAGTGCCATTGTGTCTCGGGCAGTGTGGGCAGTGGCTCCATCATGCTGAAACCACATCTCAGGTCTGTTTTCAAGAGCAGGACGTAAAAATGTTCTATCATAAACCGATACCGCTCTCCATTTACGGTTACAGCACTTCCATCTTCGAAGAAGTAAGGCCCAATGATATTTTCAGATGTAATGCCACACCATACTGTACACCTAATCAGGTGCCATTGGCGTTGATGAATGGCTCTTGGATTTTCAGAACCTCGGAACCTGCAGTTGTGCTTATTAACAAAGCCATTCAAATGAAAATGAGATTTTCAATAAAGTTGATTTCATTTCTGGCCAACTGTTGAAATTTAACTGCAAAATTTAGACGTTGTCGATGATATCTTGGTTTTAATTCTTGCACCAATTGTACTTTATATGGGAATAACAGTAAATCATTTTTTAAAATGCGCCGTAGTGACGTACAAGACATTCCTAGCTGAGCAGAGCGCCTTCTGGTAGATGTTTCTGGTGTTTCGTTAACACTTTGCTCTACAAGTTCAATATTTTCCGCAATGCGAATTAAACGTGGTCTACCGGTTCGAGGCAAATTTCTTACGGTGCCATGTGGTAGTGACGATCAAATAAGAGGGCGAAATTCTAACATTAAAATGGCGACGATATGCTCTTTGCGTTAAAATAATTGACCGCTGATTTAAATAATAAAATTCTATTATTCTGGTTCTTTGTTCAGTTGTGAATCTCTCCATTATTTACTCTCCATGTGTTATTTATATAATCTGAATAAAAAATATATAAACGAGAAAGTTATTAAATTTATAAACCCCATGGTGACTTTTGGCCCACCCTGTATTTGGTTCGGGATGATAATGCTGTATCATTTTAGCCTTCAAATGATCGGTAATAGGTCGAATCTTCCACATTTTGTCCGGATTTGGGTTTCCACTTATGCTTGCACGATTGTTTTCTTCAAAGTTTGCACCAATCTTTAAAGTTTCCGGAGGGGAATAGTAGTGTCATGAAAACTGAATTATCATCCTCGTTCCATGTGAATCGCCCATCTTTGTTAAATTTGTTTCGTTTTGTAGCCTTTTGCTTTATGTTGGTTAGATTTCTTTTTATTCCTAAAGTTTTGGTGGAAGATGTAGATGATGCACTAGATTTTGAAGAATCTTCAGGTGCGACAGATGAAGTTTCTGGTAAACTAGTAACATAATCGGCCAGTTCAACTTCCACATTTAAATCGCTATCCTCAAACATCATCGGGAATACCACCCAGCTCATCTTTGGCATCGTCTTCTCCGGTCACGTAACCTTCATTTTCAGGAGGTTTAATAAAGACAGCATGAACGTCGTCCTTGAAATCTAGTTGATCAAAATAATCTAACGCGTCTTTCAAGCAGAGCAGCCTAGAATAACATAAACTAATCAATACAGTGTATTTAAAATTCAGGAAGAGCACGAAAATTCTAAAAGTATTGAAATTTTCATGAAAACTATTCTAAAATATTTTCACCTTACATGACCCCGTGTTGCCATATGGCCACAGGTGGAAAAAATAGTCTTAAAAGCAACGATTAAAATTAAATTTTCTCAATTCGAATATTTAAGTTCAATAACAATCACAATTACTTGAGTAATTACAAAAAAAATTAAACATACATACTCATTCGGAATATATAATTAAAATCAAACTTACTTTTTGTAGTCCATGTAGTCCATTTCCACAGTTTCCAAAATTTTTGTTTTTTCTGCACTTTTCTGCTACTATTACTGCAAAATTCAATACTACAATAAAATTTATTTTCACTCGAGCAATGAGTATTACGCATAACGGTTTAAACAAGAGAGAGAAAATAATTGTAGGTGTTTTTTGTTGCCATATGGCAACACGGAGACAATTCGAGTTAATGATGGGGTTATTTTCTCCATACTTTGTGGAATGGTGTTCTAGTGCTATAAAGTCATGGGTTCGAAATGTTCTGCAATGTTCATGAATTGATATGTTTTCCAAAATGTAAGCTGAATCAAAGCCGCGCCTAAGAGAAGTCGTCTGTTTACAACCGTGCATATTTTGTAACCCGTGCATTTTGTTGTGTACGGAGGTAACCGGGTCACATTTTCATGGAATGGTAAATTGTGGTCGTAATCCCAATCACTTTTCTTTAACAAGAAAATCATAAACTTCTTTTGAATCGTTTCAATTCTTTTAATGTGCACAGCATAGTTTGGATTCCAGACAGATACAGCGTATCCCAGTTGTGATCGAACGAAAGCGAATTATAGTAGAGTGAGCATAAGGTTTGAATATCTTTAAATTCATTTATCCATCTTTTAATAAATCCAAACATGATATTCGCTTTCGCAATACAATTTTCAATATACCTATTGAAACTGGAAGTTTTCGGCAAATGTAACACCTAAATATATAAAACGAATATATCCAAGGCTTTTAAGCAGGTTTGGCATGAGAATCTCGATTCGCTGACTATCACGTTGATAAAAAACGTTCTCAAAGACCGTAAGATCGGCGTTTTGCTAAACGGGAGATCAACAATGACACACTCCTGAAATGCCGGAGTTCCTCACGGATCAGTTTTGTCACCGGCTTTGTTTTTGTTATGCATCAATGATTTACTGGAAAGCGATAACCGTATCCATACCTTGGCTGATGATGCAATATTACACTCTTCTATTTCAGTGGAGGTGGAATCTACCCCTTCAGAACTAAACGATAAGCGGCACAAGATGTAACTTCGCTTAACTCCGATTTGGTACAATATTACAGTGGGAAGAAAAAAATCATGTTAAGTTTAACGGGAGAGAAAAACACAAGTATGTGGTTGTGACTCAATTCATCTGCTTGGTGTTCAAATTAGCAACTATTTAAACTGGAAGGAGGAACACTTTACTGCATTGGTCAAGTCAGCTTCATATAACACCGTCATTAGGCCAGGTATAGAATATTTCTGTCAAGTTTGACGTGGAGCTTATGGTATTGCCCTCCAATTACCGGATAGGATTTAGCGACGTGCTATCCGAATAATACGCAACCCCAGTCTTACAATAGTTCTAGACCGCCTACAACATCGCAGAGATGATGCAGAACTCTACGTGTGCTACAAATTCATGCATGGTAAATGTTCGGTAGAACTAAAAAAGAAAGAACCACCATTCGTTATGCATATAAGTTTACGGTGAAGCTGCCAAAACCTCGAACAGAGCAAGCCAAGCGCGAATTTATTTATCCAAGAAGTAGAATTCGTTAAACGTTTTCGAATATCCTTTGGACTATAAAATGCACAAATTTAATGCAGCTATCAGCCTTTATTTGAAGGATCGCGCGTTGGGTGGAGGAGCTCTGACAGTTACGAGCTGCTAGAACAGTGTAAAAGTCCGCCCAGGGCCAATAACTCATCATGCCCCTTAATATATCAAAATTATTCGATCGCCAAACTAAACTTCTTATTAAACTAAGCGTAATTGGTCTTCATTGTTGCTGAATTGAAAACTTCATTCATCTCAAAGTTTGGAAATTGTTGATTTGTAGTCCGAACTGAAGCAACCATCGTTAGGTGTCTTTCATTTTCATCATTTTCTATCTATGGAATTTTGAAATTTTGTGTTTCTATTCAAACGAGCTTTTCCGGGCCCTCACATGAAAATATGCCCTGAATTTTTTTCTAGAGGTAACTATCACTAAGACTTTTGGTTTGAAGTGCTTTGAACCAAGGAAATTTTTTCTAGAAGTAACCACTACTAACATCTTTAATTTTAGTTACTTTCCTGTCAAGTTTTATTTAAATGTAAATTTTTTGAAATTTCATATATTCGAACGAGCTTTCCCAGACATGAAAATTAACCTGAAATTTATTCCGGCGGTGACCGGAAGTCAATTTTAAAATTTTATATTTGCAGATGTACGACGAAATAGCGAAAGGGCGTTTTCCAGACTCGCATAAAGGTTAAATTTTTAGAAATTACTAATTTTCTATGTGCAATTTATTCAACTAAGTTTTCTCAGGTTAGCCAGAAGACAATTTATTCTTCTCAGACTGTTAAACAGTGCACTCAAATAAACCTTAGTTTAAGGTTCTTTCAATAGGGACGCTCGAAATTTGTTGGGTTATAGCAGCCATGTTGTTAAAGCAACATCTGTCAAATTTATATGGCAAATTACCATGGAAGGTTATAGCACTTAATAAACGCATTTTTTAGGCATTTGTTTTTTTGTTTCACAAAAATTAAATTTTTACATATTGTTAATATAATTGAAAAAAAAATTCCAAAAAGTTTAAAAAATCACTCGATCGATTTCGGCTTGTTAGGCCATCATCAGGAGTATCTACTGATTTGTAAAAATAAAAATTTTATTATGAGACAAAAAATAGGTAATAAAAATTAATTTATTCATCGTCCCAACCTTCCGTTGTTATACAGAAAAATTAATAATAAAACAGGAGGGTAAATACCAGGTAAGCGACTAGTCATCGGCTGAGTAACAAAATTCAAGGTACATTGAAGTACATTTAATTACCCGACGTATTAGTCATATTATTGCGTGAGAATAGAGCAGGGCGAGATCCGTAATTGGTGAGAAACGGAATTTTCTCTATTCATTAAAAATATTTTAACGAACCAGATAAATGTTCTTTAGCTCTAACTCCAAAATTGCGCCCAGTCTATCCAATATAGTAGTTTCTCCTATGTGTGTAAGTAGAAACTCGGCTTTGAAGTCGGTTGCATTAAAGTATACTGGAAAGCATCCTAATCGCCCGCCGTTTTAGATATATGTAGCTTAGTCATTGCTGTTTTTATGACATAAGCCTCAGTCATTTACAAGCTGTGAGTTTCTACTTGCACACCTAATATTTGATTGTTTGAATTTCTGTTTATTTATTTCATTTATTTTATGTCTATATTTTTATTTATTTCAACAAACTAACCAACATATTTTTATTGCTATATGGATAAATTTCTTGACTGATCTGACACGCCGGTTTATTTATAGAATGTTCTTCGCAAACTGACATGTTTCAGCTAATGCAAGATTGTTTTTAAATTCGTTATACATTCCATAATTGCAAAAAAAATTAGTTTCCATACAAAATGCATGTAGGTACCTTAATCACTTAAATTAAGAAATTTGTTCTTCACTCACTTGATGGTTAAGCTTGTACCATAAATTGGGAGACCCCAGTGATGTTTGGCCGAAATCGGTTCATCGGAAGTGACAGTTTCCATAGGAGTTTTGTCTTTTTTTGCAAATATTTTGAAAAGTGTATCATTTATGAGAAAAACGAATATGAACTAAAAGATAAATTAACTTTGCAATAAAACTTGTCTGAACCAGTTTTCCAAAATTCAAGTCGGAAATTACGATTTTTGACAAAAAAAAGCAGTTTTGCAGCAAAAATTATGTCCTTGCATAACCCATTGATTGATCGAGATGAAACTTCATATTTAAGCTTTTTCCAAAAATTGGGTGACTTCAGTGAATTGGCAGCTTAAAAAGAATACAGCATTTACGAAAAAACGAGTAAAACAAAAAAATTCTAAATTCAATTTCAAACAAAATTAGTTAGTTAGATAATTTTTTAAATTTTACCAGAAATGACGAATTTCGATAAAATAACTTTATTTCACCAAAATTTGGTATGTCTACGAGAAGATTGATTATTCTTAATAAAACTTCATACTCGAACTTTATCCATTAATTGGGAGATCCTTTCGAAATTTGGTGGAACTCCGTGGACCGGAAGTGGCAGTGGTTACAATTTACAGAAAAGACAAAGAATTAAAAGATTTAAATAAATTTAAAGATTAAATTTTCAGCCTTTTCGGCCGGTAAGTTTAATTTTTCGCTTTAGAAATCAAGAGTGGTGTTCGTAGTAAATATAGTCGGATGTTGGCCACAACATATTCATTCCTCCATTTTTTGGAATAATTTTTATTAAAGCCAGTGTCACACGGAGTTAATTTTCTCACAAATAACGTTTGAAAAAATTTAATTGACAAATATTTTCCTTAAAATAGAAGAAATATTAAATTCTTGAAATAATTGACAAATAATGGAAATGTTATTTTGGGAATATTAATTTAGAAGTTTGCAATTTTGGGATTATTTTAATTAGGAATTCTATTTTAATTATTTTACTTGGATTTCCCGGTTCTCACATGTTTCAATAGAAATTATCATTGAGTTTGTTTCTTCTTAGAAATAACATTTGGCAACAGATCCTACTGACGGAAATGTATGATAAAACCAAAAGCCGGATATCCTTAAATTAAACGAATCTTAAATCATTGATATTTTAGAAATTTTTGGTGGACTTTTTTTGATTTTTATTACGTATTTGGAGATTTTTTTTAAGATTTTGTGGTAATTTTAATTTTAAATATTTAATTTTTGAAAATATTTATGGAATATCATGGAATTATCCCTACTGCACACAAGTTTTGATATTTTTCTAAGAGGTTTTTCCGTTTGAAATTTTTAAATTGTATTTTATACCTCTTCATATCCGGATCATTTTATTTTGCGTATACCAAAAGCACAATTTTTGAATTTTCTGGGAAATATTTATGAGTTACCGCAAAACATGCGCAGATTTAATTTTTTGTAAAATCGAGGCTAATTCCTTTTATTTAACACGTTACATTAATCCATGCAGATTTAGCAAAACTCCATTACTTAGCTCGAAAAAATGGTAATTTGATGAGATTAAACCCGATATCCAAATCATTTTGGAAAAGTTAAACAAAGTATCTAAAAAAGCCACCAGAAATGTTGATATAGGGTTTTCCAATAAGAGTGATATGATTTCTTTAAAAAAAATTGTTGCACTTGCTGTGTGGCACATAGCCCCGTCTTGTTGGAACCAAATGTTGTCAAGATCAACTTCTTCCAATTTCGGCCATAAAAAGTTGGTTATCATCGATCTATACCAATCTCCATTGACAGTAACCAACTTCATTTCGAAAGAAATACGGACCAATGATTCCACCAGACCAAAAACCACACCAAACTGTCAATTTAGGTGAATGTAATGGTTTTTCATGAATAATTTGTGGATTTTCTTCGCACCAGAATCGACAGTTTTGTTTATTTACCGCACCACTCAGATGAAAGTAAGCCTCGTCGGAGAAAATGATTTGCTTAAAAAAATCGTTATCGTTTTCAAGTTGTTCCAAGGCAAAATCAGCAAATTCACGACGTTTACGGTGGTCCAAAGGCTTCAGTTCTTGAGTGAGAACAATTTTATACGGATGCAAACCCAAATCCTTTCTCAAAATCCGCCAGGTTGTGGTTTGAGACAGTCCCAATTCTTGAGAACCAGAAGTAAGTGTAAGACTGCAAAGAAATCGAAAATGTATCATAAAACCATTTAAAAAGTTACTTAGAGTTACTTTAGAGATTAAATCTACTAAATTGTACTTTTTGTATTGCCCAGATTTAGAATAGCAAATTATAATTTAATTTTATAGTTTTCACTTTCAAACTGTCTGAGTTTCTTAGTTTTCGTACATTACCAAATAAATCCAATGAATATTCGACATTATGTGCAATCTCATCTTGGTCTGCTGCATACTTACATTCAAAGCATTTAGAAACCAATTGGACACCGACAAAGTGCGAAATATATTTAATTCGGTCTAAATGCTGTGTTTGTTTATAGTGTGAAATTTGATCTAAACAAATTACTTAATATTGAATTAGAATTGAAAGTGAACCACCGACTCGCCAAATTTACGGTTGATTATAATTAAATACCTTTTGACGATTTGAGACGGTCCGTGCATGAATGAAGAATGTTTGCTAATTGCTTTTTCTCAATTTTTTTTAGGTGATGTAACCGCAAATTTAAATGTTAGTATTTAACTGTTTCTTTCTTTTTTTTCCAGTCTGGTGCAAAAATAAATATCTCCGATGGATCATGCCCCGAACGTATTGTAACGGTGTCCGGTTCAACAAGTTCAATATACAAAGCTTTTTCATTAATCACAAAAAAATTCGAAGAAGTAAGTATCGTCTACGAAAGTGTTTAGTAATCATGAAAGTTTTTTTTATCTAATATTTGAAATTTTTGATGTTACTATTCTTTATAGTGGTGTTCACAGTTTAATGATTCGACAACATCGGGCGGTAAAACACAAATTCCAATACGATTAATTGTGCCCGCAAGTCAGTGTGGTTCGCTTATCGGTAAAGGCGGATCAAAAATAAAAGAAATACGCGAAGTAACTGGTTGCTCGATTCAAGTAGCCAGTGAAATGTTGCCAAATTCCACAGAACGTGCCGTTACATTAAGTGGCTCAGCCGAACAAATAACACAATGTATTTATCATATTTGTTGTGTAATGCTAGAGGTAATTACCATATATACTCAGGTAATTTATTCATAATTTTTAATAATAATAATTATTTTTTTATTTTTAGTCACCACCGAAAGGTGCCACAATCCCTTACAGACCAAAGCCACAAGTAAACGGACCAGTTATATTGGCTAATGGCCAGGCATATACAATTCAGGGCAATTACGCTGTACCAGCACAAGAAGTAAGTTGTTTTGAATGAGCTTTTGATATTTTTTTATTTGGTTTTTAAGAAAGATGTTCACTTTCGTTTATTTTTCGTTTACTTACTTTTAAATAATTTATGAGTTGTTTATTTTGTCACAAATCTTTTTCCACTATACGTATAAAATGATGATGAAGATGAATTTTTAAAAAAATAAAATTTTCCTTTTGATTTTCCATTTTCCATTCTTTATTTTTTATTTATTCATTTATTATTACTTTTTTGTTTATATTTTGACACTTTCATTTAAAAAAAAGGTTGCTTTTGTTTATAATTTATAACAATAACGTATACATCCATACAACAATAGAGAGAGAATGAGATGAGATTCACGTCCAATAAGTGTATAGCAGCCTCTTAGATCATTATTTTCTGTACATTGTAAGATCGTGAACTAACTAATAGATATAACAATGCTTAATAAATAAAATAATAAGCGGTAATTGTATTGACCTAATTTTTTGAGTACATATATGTTACCTGTGTGACAAGGTAAAGTAGCAATTTTTTTATCGCCCAATTATATCGATAGATTTTTTTCATTTTTCTTAAGTTGTTCACTAAACAAAATAAATATTTAATAAGAGGTTCTGGTCCTTGAATTGTATGATGGAATTGATTAAGCACACGTCAAATACAAATTTAGATGACTGCCGCCGTGCCTCATGAGTAGTACGATTTCATACATAGCTTATTTGTAATTTATGTATTAACAAAATGTTGAAGCGTCCGTGTCGGCTTTCAAACAAATATAAATATATATTATGAGAGGAAGGAGAAACTTGTGATAATCAAAAGCGACTTCCGCCATGAATATATAGCCCTAGCAATATATGTATAAATAAGAAAACGGTCATAAGAGCCCGAACTTATCGTATATTGGTTACAGAATAAAGCATGGGTCCAACCAAGCTGGGTCAACTTTCTTTTGCCACGAATGTATAAATAGATCTCGATTAAACCACACTTGATTTCTACAGCGAAAAATTAAAGTTTACGGACTTTTTTAGTAAAACATTATTCCTTTTTAAATTTCAGAAAACCAACAATCAAAGTTTTTGTTAGTTGAAAACTTAATTTTTAAACTTATTTAAATCTGTTAATTCATTGCAGAAATTTAAAAAGTTCCCATTGAAGCTGCCACTTCCGGTACTCAGATTTCCATATAATTTGTACTGTAGAAATGTCGAGTTTTGGTAAAATAAAGTTTATTTTATCAAAACTCGTCATTACCGATCAAATTTAACAAATGATCTGAACTTATTTTGTTTTAAATTTTATTTATAACCTTCCTTTTTTAATAGTTTTTTCATAAATAATATAATTTTCAAAATATTTGCAAAAAACGAAAAAGCTTCTATGAAAGCTATCGCTTCCGGTGGACCGATTTCGGTCAAACATCACTGGGACCTCCCAATTTGAGTCTGAACGATCTAATTTGATCATGCCAGTGCAATACGCCCGTTGTTGTTTAACAAGACAACAACAGTGGACTTCAGTTGTAACCAATTTAGCGTTAATTGGTTACAAAAATTACAGTCATCCAGTTCCTTCTAAGAAATCCGTTACTAATGAAATTCTATTTTTATTAAAAGCCAGATTTATCTAAAAAAAAATTCATGACACAATCGGGTTTGTTCTTTCATAGGTTATAGTTACTCATTATCTGGGTTTATTGGCAAACTTAGCTTACACGGCCGTTACATACATTAATGTAAGGAAACTTATGAAAGTTGTTTGTTTATTCATAAATTAAACATATGAAGTACGATAATACTTTAACACAACTACTCCAAAACCATCGGTAGTGTCCGATGGTGATTTACTTTACTGTGATTCGAACGGCTCCCGGAATACCAGTAAAAACATTTGAATCAAAAAAGGATCCAGTCGAAAAAGTATTATATTCAAAATTTTTGATTAAAACTCGTTTTGATGTATAGTTCGAAAACATTTTTTTGGGTTCAGAAAACAGTTTCACTAAAAGACCTTCTTTGTATTAGGGTTTAAGACCTTTATAAAAGGTATATCAGTCATCATACCTTGGTTTATCAGTAATTTTATATTTTTTTGGAAATATGTTCCTTCGAGCTTTCGACAAGTTGACTACCATACGGGTTTAAAGAGCGGTTCTGCTTTCTTTCCGTTTACGGACATTTTTTGGTAATTTGTATTCAGGATATGAAGAACCAAATTGCCTAGTACATACATAAAGCGTTCTGAACCAAGGTTGCAATAGAATACTAGATGTGTAAACTTTGGGTATATTTGTTAAAATCTGCTAGCACGGTTGTCAAGAAATACAATTTAACTCATCTAACTAAGCTAATTATGGTTTTGAATTCTACTAAAGTATCGTGTGTCGATTAGTGCTGGCAGAGCCATGATAGTGAAAAAATAATTAATAATGTAATAGTAAACTCTATAATGTTACGTGTCTTCTGGACACACCAATGCGAAAAGAACCACCCAACCTGTGCACCATGAGACGAAAGGAATATACTAATAGATAGTAGTCGAACATTCCCTGTAAACAATAAAAAGTGTTCAATTCAAGCAGATGTAGTAAATTTATTAACTTAAGAATTTAACTATAAAACAAAGAAGCGATGGCTGCTAAAAGTGTTGAAACGGCTTTAAGAAATAATATTATGAAGTGGTCGTGCAGGAAATTAAGGAGTGTGATATTTATTTATTATACTTAAAGGAATCGAGTACTTTATGATTTAGATGGGAAAAAATTACATACACATAAAAATGATCGTTAATATAAAATAAAATTTCAAAATAGATAAAATTAACAAAATAACTAAAGTTTATCAAAAGTGTTACTTCAATTCATTTTTGAAGCCGCCGCTAGATAATGTTCCCAAAATCAAATAAATTTTCCAGATAGTTAATAATTTTAGTTACATCTTGTTGATCGGTTCATGTTCACTATGATTTGTTCTATGTTGCTCGAGTTGCTTGTCTAAAGTTTCTGGCAGGGGCATATATATTCAGCTTTTCAAGAATATAAAAGTAATTATTTTTAACCCAGGAGCAATGTTTATGCTGCTGGGATAGCTTGTTAGTTATAAACTTTATAATGCATCATAATACAGTAAGTTGGCAAACTATTTCGTTAATCAGCCTTTCGATAGAATGGCATGAGGATTATTCAGTTTTTACATAAAGAAGTATGTTTCGGTTATTTTTCTTATAGGTTTTAATGAGTTTTCGGAAAATTACATTAATTATATAAAATAGAAATCAATAAATACTTAATTATTTGTGAATTGCGTAATTTCCGTGGAAAATTTGCGTAATTTATCCAATAGTCTTTGGAGAGCTTTCAAAACACAATTTTTTGAATGCTTTGCTAAAATAACAATTAAGGCTACAGTCCAATTCGCGACTTATTTTGTGGAGAGTAGCTCATTTGAAAGTCTAAAATAAGTCTGCTGTCGAATAGACTTATTAAAGGCTTATTTTATTTTTGTGAGAGGCTTCCAACGAAACTAATAACTCATTCAAATAAGTTAAACAAATCTACAATAGGCTTACTCAAGAGGAGACTAATTGTAGACTTTAAAATAAGTCGTTCTTCACAAAATAGGTCTTGAATTGGGCCGCAGTCTTGACTACAAAAATTGTAGTCTTTACAAAACTCTCGTATTTAAGACCGGCTTACAAGACTTAATCTAACGTTAATATTAAGGTGAAAATATAACAATTTAATGTTTTCAATAAGCGCGAATTGTTCACTCGTTTACCTCCGATTCTTAGGAAAGAGCTACGCTTTTATTTTAATATGTAGAATTTTACTTTTAGGAGTTGGGTTTATGTTTGAAAAGTAATTCTGATTTTTTGCCAAAGGACCATAAACAAATTATTTTCTTTTGAGAAAATTTCACGGAAAAATCAAGCAATCTCAAAGATTCTTTATTTAATGTTTGTTTCACATTAAATATAATTTCACTTAAATATAATACTAAAATATTTCCAAGTAGCATTCAACCTCTCGGGATCCAATCTCCATGCGGTCCTATTCTGGTAATTCCCTGGGAATAGGGAATTTGGAAACGAATTTACATTGTTTTTATCTATAAATTAGGTTTTTCTGGCGGTCACCAAAAATTCATTTATTTTCGAGTGAAATAGAAAAGAATTTTTATTGGGAGAATTTTTATTTTTATATATTTTATACATATACATATAAATTAGTTGATATACATAGACACGTTTATTTTATTGATTGGATGATTTTTGATTTTGAATGTACAACCAAATTTTTACACAGGATCTCCCGGATGTCGCCGGGTCCTCCTTATACTCTTTTCACATAACAAAATCGAAGGATTGGATATGTTAATTTGTGGAGACAGAATCGACCCGGTTACAGACTCCTAGGTAAAATCGATAGCTAGTAACACAATTCCAACATAATTCTAATCTACTTAATCAGCTATTAGAAATTTATCTCCTCCCATATCCTACCTTTAGAAATCAAACTTTAAAATTGGATTTTATATTAGTTTCATATAAACCAAGATATGAATTTCCTGAAATTTAATTTTTAGTTAGCAGTTTCAGTTTCACTAAATTAAATTTACTTTACCCCATACTAAATGTGTTTTAAGCTGAAATAGCAATTTTATTAGTAGTTAAATATTTCTAATGATTTTGTATTAAATACACATTATAAATACATTATATTGAAAAATAAATTAAGTTAGATCTTGCCATAATTAGGATTTAAATTTAGTTTATCTGCCTTTGCAGAACAGATTATTGATCTAAAATATAATCAAAACTATTTGCAAGTTCTTATGTGATCTATCTTATGTGAACTACTTGCAAGATCTTATGATCTTCATCTCCACCCATCCATACTTAATTTATCGTGAACAATTAAATTAGATTATTAATAATAATTACATAAAGCAAATTAGCTGTTAGTAACTTATTTGCTAAAGATTCGCTAAAGATTGATTCCAAATTAGTCTAGCAAGCTAAAATTAAAACATTTCCGATCGGAGAAATAGAATATAAATTAGGGTTGCCTGAGTAGATCAACTATTGTTTCATTCATCCATTTAGCCACATTCATTTACCTAAAGAAACAACCCAAAATCGTGTTTTGGCCGTGCGCAAGGGAAATATACAGATAATTTTATTAATATTGAACAACTCATTCGGTTCTAGAATCAAAAATTCCTAAATCAATAATTTGAATATTAATTTAGTTAAAAGAATAAGCAACACAGAAATCTGTAAATAAATTATTATTACTTATACAACTACAACTTAATTACAGCTGCTTTTATTGGCTTTTAAATACAATTTTTATTTTACTTGAAGTGACGCAGCTTCAAAAATAGTTAATCTCTGAAACAAAATGTGAAAGATATCAATTTTATAAATAAAAATTTTAATTTTTTCTTTGCAGTACTCGATACTTGCATTTCTAGAATAAATATCAAACAAACCTTAAACTGTAATACATAAAGTTAATTCCAATAGATGGTTCCAATTCTCTCGGTGAAACTGGGCGATGTGTGGGCATTCCTGATGTCTTAAAGGAATTTAAAAACGCTGTAGGATAAAACACAGCTTGGTCTTGAATATATAAGTTTATTTTATTTACTACTATTTACCAAGCGCTTCCGCTAACATCACCAATCAACAAAATCTTTGTTTTACAAAGTCGTGGTAACACTATAACAGATTATAAAAGCATCGTGGTCACAAATTTTCAACAAAAATTCCAGCAAACGACAAATCGTCCTAAAAATCCAAAAATGAGCCGCTCCGACGATAGCGAGATCAGACTTCAATAAAAACATTTATAATATCAATAGACGAATTCGTTTATTTTACGTGAATAAATTAAATTAAATTGATTTTATTTAGAATTTATTGCCAAACACAAGCAAATGTCAAAATTTCCAAGTGTTTTATTTTATTGCTGCATTCTTGATCTATTGAACACTTGGCATTTTCACTGGTGGAACTTTTAATTTCTAATCTTAATTTATTAAAATCGTATGAAGATTTCTCGTGAATTCGAACTGGGCGGGCACTAGGCTTTAGGAATAATTTGTCCATAACAAAATTGGCATGGACAATTATTTCCAATCTTATTTTATTTTCAAAATAATTACCGCCAATTTTTTGCCTGAGTATACCAGAAAAAAATTAATTAAATAGAATTTATATTCTATATACAAATATCTGTTTTCCCCAATTCCATGTTCCGGAAGAATTACTAGAATAGAGCCACTGAAAGAATAAGATAACGTGACAGCTACTCTTTGTGTGCCCATGAAATAAAGCTTAGCTGTTACATCTAAAATTGCCATAACAGTATCCTTATTATTATGAGCGATATCAAATCCAACCTCATTTCTCGAATTTAAAGAAAGATGCAATTTAATTCTTGAGTATAGCAGTGTTTTATTCAGGAGGGAAAAAATGTAGTGGCTTTTGAAAATTATTTACTAGTAGACTTCTTAAGAGAACCAAAGCTTAATTGGTACTAAGTTGGCCTAAGTATACGTTTTAGTTGCTATTATTGTTTCTTTCCTATATCTTCTGTCATTTTTTTGATTTTTAACTATGTATTCTGCGACGCCAAAGGTAAAATTATGTGAGACCATGTTATTAAGATTTTTTGGCCAGAATTATATAATTTATCCTCACGGGTTAGAAAATAATGTGAACTGCAAACAAGGGACGTCATTACGAGATCGGTAAACAAACGAATTAATAAATTAGCCACTTATCTTAATAAATACTTATGATGTGTGCATGATGCCGATTTGGTGCCTAAATTTCCAACTAACTAAATTGATGGTCGGAAATTTATAAAATTTGAATTAATTTTGCAGTATAGGACATATCAATCACATTTTGGTTTATGAACATTAGCGACATCTCTTAGTGATTGGTGTGTACTAACAATCAATTTAGTTAGTCGAAAATTTAGATAAAAAATCGGCGTGAGGCACACAGCCTCAAACAAACTTGGTCTGGACAATATATTTTCTTCTGTAAATCTAACAAAACCGGTTTGGAAATTTAATTTTGAAGTTACCAATCAAAATCTTTGTATTAAACACTTCTACAAATTCTTACACAAATATAATAATGTTTGGAAACAGGACCCGATTTTTCAGCCTGTATTCTTAAATGGTGGGTAAACGGGAATTGTTTGCCACCTATTCTGTATTTCTGTGTCCTTGGTTAGATTTGTGAATCAGAATTAGTATTTTCTGGATTTTTTAACAATTCCTCTGATTTCATCCCTAATTTGGGAATTTAATTTCACGTTTGGCTTTTAGTAGTTTCGCTGTTCAAATTACACAGCGCTTAAAGAAGGGGAAGCCATTTGACATTTCAATATAAATTATACCCTCGGAAGAGTTTCTTTGCTATTTTTATTAATATATATTTGGTATACAATATATTCTGTATGATAGATAGATAGTAACTAACTAACCATTGAGCGGATCATAAAGAAGTGGTTCTTGGCTGCATTCATATGTTTTGATAGTGGATTTTTAAGACCAAACTATTACGGCTATTACGAATTTTTTTTTATTATCCTTGCAATCTATTTTGGGGTTAAGGCACTCCCAACTCTTTCGCGGTTTGCTTTTTCTGTCCTTACTTTTACGCCAGTGTCAGCCAATTCGAGGACGTACAGTTATAGGTCCGATTTTATCATCATCTGCACATTGCATAGGTCCATGCCAGCCTATACTGGCATGGAATATGGGTCGGCTCATGAGTTTTGCACTCCGACAGGGGGTCATAAATATGTTCCATTTCATCACAGATCGTAATCTGTTGATGAAAATTCTCTTTGCATCCTGCCGCTATCGGTACCTCCCGATCCAAACGCCAAAACTTTAACCACTGTGCCATTTGGTCGGTATTACGAAATTTTCAGTTAGGTAATTTAAGTTTTATAGAAAAATTACTTCTCTAACAACTGAAATAAAAATAAGCGATTTAACTCAAATATGTTCAAAAACTTAAAAGTTCACGCCTCATAAAACAAATGTCGTGTTTGATCGCGCAGATGGGCTGCGTACCGTATATATTATGTACGTTCATATTGTTGATGGATTTGCACACTATCACACACTTTGTTGTGTACGATTTATTCTCCTAATAGTGATATTGTTTATTTTTGAATTTTTGACTTATAGATGGCTAATGTGTAAGAATCACAACAATCAGTTTCGAACAAATGAGACTATTGATTTGAAAAAATCAGTCTTCTCATCAGGTCGCGACGACTGATGTTGTATTACTACATTGGAATATTGTCTATATAAATAGTTTGTTTTTTTAAGAGGTTGCCGATTTTTTTTTTGAATAAAACACATATAAAATTATGAAATGACCAAAATTTTTTTTTATTTGGTAGATAATTTTTTGGCATTTAACATTTAAACACAATTTCTGGCATATGGCTACCACGACTATTTTTCACAAATGTCATTCTGGAGGTCCAATTTTCCAGCACTTTTTCAAGCATTTGAGGGCGTATGTCAGCAATGACACGTTGAATATTGGTTTCCAAAGCGTCAATCGATTGAGGTTTATCCACATAAACCAATGACTTCACGTATCCCCACAAAAAGTAATCGAGTGGCGTCAAATCGCACGAACGCGGAGGCCAATTCACCGGACCATTTCTCGAAATAATGTTGTCGTTGAAAGTTTCTTTCAATAAGTCGATTGTTTCACGTGCTGTATGGCAAGTGGCACCATCTTGTTGAAACCACATTTCATCCATATCCATATCTTCAAGATTTGACAACAAAAACTCATTTAACATGGTTCTGTATCGATTTCCATTCACGGTAACGCGTCGTCCTTCCTCATTTTTAAAGAAATATGGACCGATGATCCCACCAGCCCATAGACCGCACCAAACAGTACATTTATCAGGATGCATTGGTAATTCTTGAACGGCGTGTGGATTATCTTTGCTCCAAATGCGACAATTTTGTTTGTTGACGTATCCATTTAACCAAAAATGCGCCTCACCACTGAAGAGAATTTTACGGTAAAAAAATGGATCTTCGTTCAATTGATTTAACGACCAATCACTGAATTCACGGCGCAAACGATGGTCGTGTGGCTTTAATTCTTGCACCAATTGAATTTTGTATGGCACCAAACCCAAATCTTTACGTAAAATTTTCCATAAAGTCGATGGACAAAGTCCAATTTGCTGAGCACGACGACGAATCGATAAATTGTCGTTTTCTTCGACACTGGCCTCAACGACAGCAATATTTTCTTCTGTACGAACTCTTCTCATTCTTGTCGGTGGCTTGGCATCCAAAAGAGTGAATGTAGACCGAAATTTGGTAATTACGTTCTTTATGGTGGTCTCTGACGGACGATTATGTGCACCATAAAATTCACGAAGTGCTCTATAAACATTTTTAATTGAACACTGATTTTGAAAATAAATTTCCACGATTTGAAAACGTTGTTCTGGAGTTAACCTATTCATAATGATTTGCCAAACAATACTGAGTAGAAATGCCACTTTGAGCTGTCAAAACAACTGTCATAAAATAAAACGACATCTATCGGAAAAACAAACCTCCTAAAAAAACACCCTTTATATAGAACATACCATGTAGTTGTACTACTAGCGAATTACTGCATAGCGTACGAATTTTTTGATTCTTTCATATTTCCATCTATATTCAATTTTAACAATTAAGTTTTTTCGCATTTACGAATTTTTAGATGTTGATATTGTTTAGACTCGTAAATAGATGGCGCTTAATGAAATTTCAACTTTCAGAAAAAATGTAATTGTAGAAATTTTTCTTGTGTGGTGCGGATGTCTAGGTCGGAAGCTAATTAAACAAACTTAATTTGTAGGCTTTTTATACCATTTATTTTTCATCATATATAAGAGAGATCACCTCTATATTTCATCCATGTGATACGTACATCATTTCCGTGGTTTACCACACCGCTATTCACGTTCTTAAATCGTATCACTTAAAACCCTAACGTCTTAAATATTTTTCAAGTTATTCGTCTTTTGCATCGACTCGCCTGTGTTGAATCACATGATCGAATTTTTTGAGAATTAAGTGCACAATATTTGTATAGTTGCAGGCAAGAACGACGATGAATACAATTTTCGTGCCTTTAACACTACTCATACTCCGTGTTTACCATATTTCGTCCAGAAAATGCAATTTGCACCATATGACTTACACGTTCTTAATGAAAAGAAGAAGAACATCGTACCGCATACGAAACCCGTTTCCGCTTACCAACGGTAATCAGCATAAAACTGAAATAGCAAAACAACATAAAAATGGTGCAAAACCACCGAGTAAACTTGATGAGCAGATCTTACATTGGAATATGAAATTTAAGGATTGATGTCGTACAAAAACGTTTTTTGCGTTATAAACTAAGGTGTCCGAACTGCGGTGGCCTTGTTAATATTTATTTATTTATTTTTTTCTTTTACCTACAGCAATACAATCGGCTTGACCATGCATATACTTATTGTCTATTATAAAATTGAATTAAATCTATTTTGAACGTATCTATCGAAAAATGAAAATTAAATATATCGTAGACCGCGATGTCCTCAAATGTTTTCTCGTTGACGCATACGACGCACGGGAGCATAGAAATATAGGAGTTTCGTGCAATCGATACAGAGTCGAAAATAGCTTTAAATAAGCTATATTTTACGCTGTATTTTTAATAAATTACAGCGATCTTGATAAGGCGGAAGTATAAAATCGGTTGTCCGACTGAGATGGTAGACATCGAAGTGCGTACAAAACAAATTTATTTTGTCAGCCTCTATTCTCTTCGAATGACACTGGTATTATGGTGACCATACAGTAGTTGCATATTCTAACATTAATCTCAATTGAAAATTTTTACAATTTCGTTTGATGAAGCCTAGCATATCGTAAACATTTGCTACAATAGTGTTAATATGCCTGTAAAAAGTCTCATCGGCTGTTAAAACTACTCCCTGTAGGTTGATTCTGGCTTTCCTGTATGAAAATGGAACTAGAAAAGATTTTTTCGTAGAATTTTTATCGTAAAAATTTTTTTCTGATAAGCAGTTGGTGTAAATTTTTTCAAAAACAAAATTAAATTGGGATATTATTCCTATCCAATTTCGATGCCGAAAAAATATTTCCTAAATTATAAAAATTTAGATCAAACATGATTTCTCAGTAGGCCAGAAAATGATATTTTTGACAAAAATGCTATGTAAATATTTTTCCTATTTCCTTTTTCCTATAGGAAAGCCAGTAAATAACTTCGTTGTACAACCGATATTTATGCAACACAGAGGAGCGGATACGATAAAAGGTCAAATTTATACATTTACTCACATTAAGGTGTACTATTGTCAGTTGACCAATTACAAAACCTATCTAAATCATCTTGGGGATTATTACAGTCGGCCCGATAAACCATTTGAAAATGTTCATGTCATCGGCGAAAAGAAGGAAACTTGCGAATTTAAAGCAATCACCGACGTCGTTGATAAATAATGAAAATAGCAAAGGGCCTAACTATTACAGGTTGCCGGAGGTATGAAAGGTAGGAGTGTAATCATTCTATGGGAATGAATTGGCCATTTAAACTATCAAATAAATTACAACAGAAGTTTAACAGTTTCGTAACTGTAGACCTCCGGTCTGCAGTTGGTTTAATGTTAATGTTAATTCAAAAAGTTTTAGTATGACAGATAGAATGGCTATTCTTCGATAATTACCTACCACATTTCTTCTATCTGCTTTAAAAATTGGTTGGATGCACGAAACTTTCCAGGGCTCAGGAAAAAGATCTTTATACGTAGACTTTCTTTGAATATGAAGGTAATCGGAATACATAAAGTTTCCGCGTAATACTTAATAAGAATTGGAGGAAAGCCGTCGTGACCGGCGCTCTTATTTACGTCAATTTGAAGCATGTAAATGTAAAATTCATAATATTCTAAAAGTCTACGAAAAGATGTCAAGTTGTCCCTAATTCGCACTACATAATTACTATAAAAACCAATTTAGTTTGAACAACACTATGTGTGTTGCACTAACTCCTTACTATATCAAATCAATGTAGTTAAACATTAAAAAGTTTTCGTTTAAATTCCGGCCACGTTGAATAAAGTTCCAATTGCTATTTCAGAGCAATTCGTTCAAACATGCGTTTCTGAAATTAAAGGGTGTTTTTTTAAGAGGTTGCCGATTTTTTTTTTGAATAAAACACATATAAAATTATGAAATGACCAAAATTTTTTTTTATTTGGTAGATAATTTTTTGGCATTTAACATTTAAACACAATTTCTGGCATATGGCTACCACGACTATTTTTCACAAATGTCATTCTGGAGGTCCAATTTTCCAGCACTTTTTCAAGCATTTGAGGGCGTATGTCAGCAATGACACGTTGAATATTGGTTTCCAAAGCGTCAATCGATTGAGGTTTATCCACATAAACCAATGACTTCACGTATCCCCACAAAAAGTAATCGAGTGGCGTCAAATCGCACGAACGCGGAGGCCAATTCACCGGACCATTTCTCGAAATAATGTTGTCGTTGAAAGTTTCTTTCAATAAGTCGATTGTTTCACGTGCTGTATGGCAAGTGGCACCATCTTGTTGAAACCACATTTCATTCATATCCATATCTTCAAGATTTGACAACAAAAACTCATTTAACATGGTTCTGTATCGATTTCCATTCACGGTAACGCGTCGTCCTTCCTCATTTTTAAAGAAATATGGACCGATGATCCCACCAGCCCATAGACCGCACCAAACAGTACATTTATCAGGATGCATTGGTAATTCTAGAACGGCGTGTGGATTATCTTTGCTCCAAATGCGACAATTTTGTTTGTTGACGTATCCATTTAACCAAAAATGCGCCTCACCACTGAAGAGAATTTTACGGTAAAAAAATGGATCTTCGTTCAATTGATTTAACGACCAATCACTGAATTCACGGCGCAAACGATGGTCGTGTGGCTTTAATTCTTGCACCAATTGAATTTTGTATGGCACCAAACCCAAATCTTTACGTAAAATTTTCCATAAAGTCGATGGACAAAGTCCAATTTGCTGAGCACGACGACGAATCGATAAATTGTCGTTTTCTTCGACACTGGCCTCAACGACAGCAATATTTTCTTCTGTACGAACTCTTCTCATTCTTGTCGGTGGCTTGGCATCCAAAAGAGTGAATGTAGACCGAAATTTGGTAATTACGTTCTTTATGGTGGTCTCTGACGGACGATTATGTGCACCATAAAATTCACGAAGTGCTCTATAAACATTTTTAATTGAACACTGATTTTGAAAATAAATTTCCACGATTTGAAAACGTTGTTCTGGAGTTAACCTATTCATAATGATTTGCCAAACAATACTGAGTAGAAATGCCACTTTGAGCTGTCAAAACAACTGTCATAAAATAAAACGACATCTATCGGAAAAACAAACCTCCTAAAAAAACACCCGTTAAAATAAGAATTAGACATGGTTTAGATTTACATTTTTCTTGAAATAGATCACGATCGGTGTATGATGAATGATGCTAGAGCAGCCAGCGAAATCTGCGTCATTAGCAAAAAATCAGATCTACTAATTTGTCGGAACGCTAGCAAAGTAGTCTGTAATTGATAATCCTCTTGCGTCCGTAGAATATGATGAAAAGGTGCCAACATCTACCCAACAGCATATACAATGGCAACAACAATTGATGAACTAGCCACATTAACACGGATAGTAATGACGTCTATATAAGGGTTAAATTAACTTAATTGCAGTACTGATTGAATACTAAGAAGGTTCAAAGTGAAAAATTGTGTTCGCTCGCTTAGTTTAACCTTTGCTTTATGTTAAACGGGGATAAGGATACCTAACCTTTTTCCATTGTAACACGTGTATATGTAAACATGTTTTATCAATTGTATTATAATGTATGCGCTCATATTTCAAAGGACATAGCCTTTGTATATTGCTTGTAGACAATTTTCATTTTGTTTTTATTTTATGAGTCTAATTACTTATTTTAATATAGATATCAACTTTTCATTTTGTTTAGCCTAGTTTTTGTTTAATTTAAGTATTTTGTTTTTATTATTTCGCCTATTAGTCGTCGACGAGTAATATCGAATTTCTTATATATATTATATGTACACTATCATAGAAATAAGATATCTCATTACATTTTCTACTTATACATATCGAAAATGTATTTGATTAATTTTGCAAAGAAAATTAGTAATTTGAACTTTCCTAGTGTAATTCTCATCTCGTTTTCTCGATATATATACATAATATGTATTATGTAATGTTGTATGTGAAGTTAATTAATTTTGTTTTTTTAATCTCCTGTCTCTATCTCTCTCTCTCTCTATATATATATATATATATATACAAAACATTTGTTTTTTCTCTTTATACGCATTGGCCAATATCCTCAAAGAATCTAAAATGTTGGGCATTTTATTTAATAATAATAAATTTTAATTAATAAATTATTTTAATTATTTCGTTTTTAATTTGCATGCCAATACTTTTTTATTCTATATACCAAATAATTTAATTAATATATAATTATAAACAATTTTGTCAATTAAAAATAGATACATACATAAAAATACCTTTTTGTTGTTGAAAAAATCAAATTTATTATTATTTTTTCTTTTAAATGTTGTTTTCTGCACATTTCATTGTTATCTAGACCTGCACAGTATTTCCACTTGCTTTGGCCGGTGGTCTTCATGCAGGAATATCAGGTCTGGCAGATCCACTTCTAAAAGGGGCACATCTTCCTGCAGCGATGCCCCCACATCATCTACAACAGATACCTGATGTGAGTTTAATATAACAGCAAAACAAAACAAAATTTTAAAAAAGATTGGTTGGTGCTGCCCTGCCCACCCTATGCCGCCCCACGCCCTATACCATTATCTATATCTAACTACCAAACAAAAACCCTGATTCAAATGTCCAAATATGTGATCTGTTTTATTGCAAACCAAATAAAAATGTATTAATAAAACAAGAACCATGTTCATTTATACAAAAAAAAAATCTTCCATTTACCACCACACCCCCCCACCAAACCATAATTATATATATATTTATATACAATAAATAACGTTTTTATAAATATATTTTGTTTTTGTTTATTTTTAATTATAAATAAATATAAATTTAATCAGATAATGTTGAATGTGTATATAAAATACTAGTTTAGTTGTTTTTGGACCCCTTTCCAAACTTATATAAAACACTATTAGATTTCCAGTCCCTTATGTGGCCCTAAATTAAAATTCTATCTTACTCTATTTTTTATTATAATTATACTCTCGATTTTATCAATATATTATTGTTGACTAAAACAATTAATAAATTAATAAATAAGCTTAGTAGAATAATTAGAAATCTAACGTACACACGCAGTCAGTTCCACATAGCTTCTCACCCAAACCGTTTTATGTAACTTTTTTAGTTAAGCTTTTGTATTGTTATAGCTTTTTGTTGTTTGTTGCTTATTAATTAAAAATTAAATTATTGCATTGGCATTTGGCTTTAGAAAAATAAATTTTATCTGTTCTGCTAACACAAATATACACAAAATTTGTTATTGTTTTTAAACGAGTCCACCACACGCTTTTCACCACCTTACCTTTTAATTTTCGATTATTTTTATTTGTTTTAATTATATAATTTTATTTTATTTCCATTGGATGGTTTTTTATTTTAATTTTAATTTTGTTGTTTAAGTTTTATCGTTATAAATTTTTTTTTTTAATATTTTAATTTGGATAATAATTATGTTCATTATAAAATATGGTGTTTTGTTGTGTTTAGAAAAGTTGAAAAATTAATTTTCTCTTGAAAAAACAATGTGTAATTTGTCGAACTCACCAAAATGAAAAATGATTTTTGTTTTTGTTTGTTTTCGTCGGGTTTTCTTAACATACGTGAAAAAGTCATACTCATACATTTTCTCCTCTGGTAAATCTACATATTGTGTAAAACGCGCCTATACATAAATAAATTATGCACATATTGAAGTATTTCAAAAATTTTCCTGATAAATTATTAATGTTTGGAAGTAATGTAAACCTCCTGCTATACGATCGGTCAAAACATGCATATATGTACATCCATATAAAACAAGTTTTCTAAATATACTTATACCTCCACAAACACCAACCTAAATATAGCGCCACCAAACAGCCAATTTGATGTATTGTCTATAAAAAATTTATAATTTGTCATATTTAGAAAATAATAGAATATACTAATTTATTACGAATTTTCCGTCTAATTTTCTGAAGTTCTGGAACATACCATCCATGTCGCCGCTTCATTATCCCCATGTAAGTATAACAGTATCAACTAACCCCAAAAAGCCGTTTGGTTCCCACAAAATTTGCATCAATTGTTTTTGTTGAGCAACCCTCCATTATATCTCCACAGATCCAAATTCCACCAATGCATGTTGTAAAATCGGACTTCAGTCTACTAATATACATAAATTTCCAATGAAAATTTGAAAAATAAATATTTAGCTGGTTTCTCTTTATATCTCTCATATTTTTTCCATTTTCGAATGACCAAATATATTTATAACTAAAAAAAATGCACTGCCCATGTAAATCTCTTTGTATATCTCTATCACTGTAAATCTATATATAAGACAATATGTAAATTCTTCATATACGATATATTCCACCGTTTAACCCACAGAATAATTTCTCCACATTCAGTATTTTTTTTGTATTGTTTAATCGATCCTACTTCTTCAATTTTAGAACTGATTCAATATTTTTCTAGATTTACGGATAAACGAAAATAGAATACTTGGATTCTTCACGATTAAACTTCATATATCCGCGCGCAGCCCGTCAAATTTCGATAAATTTCGATTTTTGGCAGAAGACACATGTAAGTAATGCGTATAGTTAAATCTAACCAGTTAATATAAAATATTATATACAAAAAAAAAATCCCCCCGATAAATTCGATAAATTTTTTACTTCACACACATGTGTTCTAAAGTAGACTGACCAAATTCCAAATGCACCAAAAAAAATTAAAAAAACCTTGCATTATACACAAGCACACCGTATAACGCCAACAAGTGTATTTCATCATATATCTCATTTTGGAAATGTTTAGTGTTGTTGCTCCAAAAATCCTACATCTAAAAAGGCTTTTTCTTTTGTCATATAAACATTTTTCTAATGTCCATACCCAAAATTTTTTAAGACTCAGTACTCGATTTATTCACACGGCTCTTGTACTTTTAAAATGCTATTCTCCTGCTAATCTAGTTTCCACTCCTTCATTGTATAATTAATGTTATATAAGCTTTAAATGTGAAAGTCCGGTTAAAATACTTTCCTAAAATTGTATTACATATTTGGATATTCTATTTCCAGGGTTTCTAGGCTTTCGTTCTTTGGTGCTACACACACCGTCACGAGTTGTCGATTTCTATTCAAAATGGTCATTGAATTCCTGAAATTTACTACCTCAGCCAGAATAGACGTTGGAATCGTTAGTTCCTTTCTAAAAATTATATATTTTATCAAATTCGTTTGGGAAATAATTTCGTTCAATTTGACTACATTATTATCCAAAAGTAATTTTCTAATCCAGTAACTTGTTTAATCCTACAACTCTAAAATCCCATATTTGGATAATTCGTAATCTAAATTTTAAACTATAATATAAGTTTTATATCAAACGTCATCGTACTTCCGGTCAAGTGCGTTACTTAATGATCTTAAAATCTACATAAAATTAAAATTTCGGAAAAATTGTAAATTTTTTTCTAATTGGTTTAATCTGACAAAGTTCCATTCAACATGGCATTCCAAAATTCAACTCTACAAACCCCTTTTCAAAAAAAAAAAATTGAGCACCAAAATAAAAATATCACTAAATTCAAATTATTTTTGATCGTATGGGGGTTACAAAATAAATTGTAGATTTAATTTGGGACTGAAACAATAAACATGACTTTAGTGCTTAATCTAAAAAAATTAGTGCCAGAAAAAATTTTTTTGTTACCCAATTATTCTTGCCCCTAATTAAATTAGGTTTAATTGATATTTCTTTAATACCAATGTTCGTACTTTGTGCTCTGTTTGTTGTCCCGTGATGCAGATTCTATAAACAAACAAATTAAATTTATAAATTGTAAATGCAAACATTTAGAGAAAAGTTGATGTATCTAAATTTAAATTTATTCGATTTTAACATCTAAGGCTGCGGGCCAATAGTCGGGTAAATCGTTTACTATGGTAAAAATCTGTTTTAGAACAAATTTTTCGATCAGTTTGCCATAGAGTTTTTGAAAAATAAATGAATTTACCGAAAAATATACTTAAAATTGAACTTTTACCCGACTATTGACCCGCAGCCTAAGTAATGAAATGGTTTGAATATCAATATGATACGCCAAGAAGAAAACGATAACAATAGCTTTAAGCCCACTTTTAAATATTTTGCTTTTGTAAAGCAAACTTCTCCTATGCGAACAGTCTGGTGGTTAGTAGAAGGTTCTATTTAATAAAGTCTTTACAAGAAGTAGAAATTCAAGAGACGGGTGAACAGTTATGGTGTGATTTAATTAATGATATGAATTAAACCAACGTCTTTTTTTTTATTTAGTTTAATTCCAAAATTGGGAATTCCAAGTAAATCATATTTGGGCATTAAAATAATAAACCTACACCAAAGAAATGTTTTATCGCCAAAACTAAAGTACCAAGTTGAAATTATTTTTGATCGTATTTTGATCATTTTTACAAAAAAAATTATTTTTATTAGATTTTTGATGCCCATAAAAAACAGTTATTGATCAAATTATATTTTTATGATTAGCATGAGAGTTAAATTGTCTGCCGAAAAAATGATTCGCCAATGAAACACCAATATTAGTTGCTTAGCGCTCTATTTGTTTTATTTGGTGCCCTGTAATACAGTTCTATTAACAAACTATTTTCGGTCATCAAAATAATAAACAAGCATCAAATAAATTTTAAATGCACAATTAAAGTACTATAAAAATCCTATACTGTCTGTCTAACAATATTTTTAATTAAATGGGGTCAAAAAAATTGTATTTTAATTAGATTTGGTACAAAAATGTATTTATGTTACCCAATTATTTTGCCCCTAATTAAATTAGTCTTGATTTACCATAAAATTTATGAAATCAAATAACAAAATGTTTACCAAACTTTTAAAATTATCTCGTTATCCTTGGCGATTTATTTGGTCATCCGAATAAATCTAAGGAAATGTTTAAAATTTTAAAAAGCAATCAATCAAATCTATTTAGATTAGAATTAATCTTTATAGTTAGTTTCGTTTGAAAAGGCTTTTTTCAAAATTTTTACATTTTCGATCGTCTTTTACTTCGATAGCCGGGTTTGTGTGCCGATTGGGATACAACATTTTGCTTATTACTCGAATGTCGAGTTCGGAATGACGAAGTCACCGATGTTACCCAATTATTTTGCCCCTAGTTAAATTGTCTTGTTTTACCATAAAATTTATGGAATCAAATAATAAAATGTTTACCAATTTTTTTATCTCGTTATCCTTGATGATTTATTTGGTCATCCGAATAAATCTACTGCACCAATTTTTAATAAAATTAAGTTAGTTTCATTTGAAAAGGCTTTTTCAAAATTTGGGGTTCAAATTTTGGTCCATTTTCGATCGACTTTTACTTCGATAGCGGGGTTTGTGCGCCGATTGGGATACAACATTTTGTTTATTACTCGAATGTCAAGTTCAGAATGACGAAGTCTATATCAAAAATGTTACAGTCCTTATTTGTAAACAATATTTAAACTACACGTAAACAAGGCTTTTTGACAATTTTAAAAAACGTTGAAAATTGGTGGGTTTGTCGAATTGGACAAAAAAATGTATACCAAACTTTTAAAATTATCTGGTTATCCTTGGTAATTTTTTTGGTCATCCGAATAAATCTATTTACTTAATTTTTAATGAAATTAACAATATGGTTAAAATTTTAATAGACAATCTGGATCAAATCTATTTAGATTAAAATTAATTTGTACAGTAAGTTTTGTTTGAAAAGGCTTTTTTCAAAATGTTGATCATTTTCGGTCGACTTTTGCTTTAACAGCCGGGTATTGTACACCGATTAGGATACAACCGTTTGCTTATTACTCGAATGTTCATCGTAAATTACACGTAAACAACGCATGTTAACAAAATACTTTGAAAATTGGCGGGGTGTTGTCAGATTGGTGTACATGTTCTACCTGAAGAGGTTTCGGATTTATAAACGATTTATTGACAAAATTAAGAACGACAGGAACTAATGCAGGGCAATTAGATTTTCATTTCTAAAACCTAACAGGTAAAGCTTTGTTAAATCTGGTTTAGATTGGTATTCACAAGCTTTTGTGCTCGCAGAGATAATTAAAAAAGCCTTTTAAGATTATTTGTCACGATTTCGGAAAGCAAAGAAAGAAAACACATCTTCACTCTGGTGGTCGATTATACAAGCATTTCGAATTACGTCAAAGTCCTTTTTAAGGCACTCTTTTTCTTATTTATTTACTCCAAAATAGGCTTTCGTATTATTTAACCAAATTCAGTTGAAATATATTAGGTCTATCAAACTGCACTCCATTCAAATTTGGTTGAGGAATTGTGCACTCAAGAAATGAAGTTTTTTAATTTTAAGTTACAAAAAACGTTAGTAACAGTAAGATCTGACGATCTTTTCAAATTATTACCAAATGTTCTTTGTGCTTGACTCGATATTTCTCTTAAAACATTAATAATTGTATAAATTTTCGGTCTTAGATGATAATCACCTAAGGAATATTGGACCACGCACAATCTGTAAACACATTTAGATTTCACAAAACATTATTTTTATATGATTTCATTTATCTAAATTAATTAAATATTTAGCTTTAAAACAAAAACACGCGCTTTACGTTCTCAAATACATACCTTTTTCCAAACCACACAGCTTGTAGAACAACTCAACTTCTAAGAATTCCTTATTTTTCCTTTCTGTTTCATTTAGTTAATATTTTATTGAACAAACATGGTGTATCCTTGTTCTCGTATTTATATAAAAATAATTTTAAATTTCTATTTTAAGATTTTTTTTTATTAAAAACACAAAATTTAAACTTAATTATTATTTCTATGTTTAAAAGAATAATAATTTTTAAAAATTGTTTTTTTTATATGTATTTCTCATGGATTTTTTCTAATGAATAAAATTGTGTATGAAATATTGTTTAAGACATATCGGAATTACGTATACGAATCAAAATAAAAAAATAAAACCAAAATGATTTCATCAAAGGAATGCAACAACAACTTACCTATATAAACAGAATTTTGGTACAGCGAATATGTGTAAATAACAAAAAGTTCTGTGCTTTTAAAGTTCATGCGAGTTGTGAGTCGAACAAATATAATGTTTTTAACCCTTTTTTATTCAAATTTCTTGGAGATTGAACATCCATAACCAAATCACCACACCCGTGTTCCCTTACGTTTTTATTCCGCAGTGAACTTAATTTTTGTTTTATATTTATAAAGTTAGATAGATGAGGTGATGGTTGAAATTGCATGCAACGACAAGGTACAAAAAATATCTTTTTGATTGAGGCAGTTGGTAAAAAAAATTTCAATTAAAAATTCGAAAGTTCCTATTGTGTGTGGGAAAATCGATTAATTTGCTACAAAAATTTAAATTATTTGAAGGAAAAGTCTTTCTTCAAAGCTATTTTTACAATACTAGTACAATTATTAAGCCGCCATTACAACTGTTTTTACCTGGCATTAAATCTTGTTGGGTCGCTGGATATTTAAATATCATTAATTTTGTGCATCTTAAATTCGCGAGATTTTTTGTTCTAGAGGTGTTTTCACTTGCCTTTCTTCTTTGAATTTCAACCAAAATCCTACATTTTAAAAAGGCAAAAAAGTTCTTGACCGATGCATATCTTTTATTTTAAGATTAACGGAATTCTTTGTTAAGACGGCAATGTCAGTTCCAATTCTCCATTACTAATTTCATCAGGTAAATACAGATGGTGTCACGAATGGTTTGAATAGTTCACAATTTTTTTATTTACAAATAAATTTAATTTTTTTTTCTGAGAACTAAAATATATAATTTTGATTTTTTGACACTATGTATTTGCGGAAAATTGTGTCTTTTAAATGACCGCTATTTTCTACCTTATACAGCCAGGCTATTTTGAATGCATTTTCTATTACACTCCTAAGAATTTCTGTTTGTAATCGTTGGATCGTTGCTGGTGGTTTACAACAACGTAAATCCTTTCTTCCCAATGGAAGTAGTCTGGCAGATGTAGTTAACTGCTTCATCTTGCTGGAATTGTATCTTCGAATTGTCTACAACAACTGGTTTTATTTAAGAATTCGATCATATATTGATATCGCTTTCCATTTACGATTAATGTGATATTCTTCCTGTTCGTTCTCGAAGAAGGATGTAACGATGATTCTTTCTGAGGTAGCACCGCGCGATACTGGACATTTTATTAGCTGCAGTTTGCCTCCACGTTCTTGGATAATTTTTGGATTTACGCTGGCCCATATTCTACAGTTTTGCTTGTTTACAAATCCATTTAGATGTTAGTGAGCTTTATCGCTCATATCAACATATGAATGTATTAATTTTGTTCGCTAGCTAATTCTTGGATGCGAATGGGGTCTCTGGGTTTTAATTTTCGTGCCAATTAAGTTTTGTATGGAAACGTATATTTACATAAAATACCGAGAGTGCTTGCGCTGTTCGATACTGAAGTTTTTCATGATAAATTATCTAAGCATGATGCAGTATTCTTTCCATATTTTTGTGATTTTGGCGTTACTACATGTTCATCACAATATCAGTATCGTTCATTTTAAACCTGACAACATTCTTGAAAATATTTGTTGTTCTATGTTGCTTGCCGTTGCAATGAACTAATGTCGTCATGTGGTTCTTGTTCATTTTTATTGTGTTCTAAGTTGTTTGTAATGTAACTTGCTTATAAGATTGTATTATAAGCTTCGAACGGTGGCTAGGTGATTCTTATATTGAGATAATCTATACAGCTGCACAAGAATTGTTAAATTTCTGTTCTACAAAAATCAAACAATTATAATTCTTCCTACCTTTTCTCAGTCTGAAGCCATTCGACCTCTTGTGCGATGACGCTAAATACTTACGTAAGAGATTTGGTATTGAAATTCCGAAACTGTGTCCCCATATTCAGGCACCTCTTTCATTCATTTGATTTGAGTGCCGAGCTCCTTTTTTCTTCTTCCCTTGCGCTACATCGCAATTCACGATAACCAAGTGTTTGTGAATCCTGTGGTGCCGACTTCAGGATCTGTTTTATGGTACGATATTAGGGACCGAGAACGCATCCTTAGCCACCTTAAACTTAACATATTTCATGTTCCAAATTTTACAATCTTGTCCTTCTTTCGTTTCTAAGATCGCTGTTGTGAATCCAAGTTACATATACTCTTGTTGAAGTTTCGTAACAATAGTTCCAATCCATGAGTGGCGAATTCTCGATTTTGTGACATTCGTGTAATATTTGATTATGTGGGCGTATGTATCAGTATCCAAGTCTAGATTCTATAGAAAGTAGGAATTGAGTTTTCTGTAATATCGATTTATGCTTAATAATCAATGGAATCCCTTGGCCATGGCAAGTCGCGTCAAGTGATTGACCTTAGTAATTTTTAATCTATACAGGAATTCTAACCTTATTTTAAAGGCAAGGATAGGATTAAATCCAATCACATTCTCCGATTTATTTTAGTCGCATGTTTCCAAGTTATTGCGCCTGGAACTTCGGGACGTAAAGTTGAAATGTTTAAATATCAAAGAAAATGGTATTTTGTTTCATTTTGAGATATTGGATTGGAATATTCTACAAAGCTTATCTCTGTGATCAAGATTCAAGAGATTTGATTCTGGCCGAGCCCTCCTTGACCCACGCTTGCGGGAATTTACTGCCAAAATCAAATATATTTATTTGATGGAATTTGTATACCTCAGTTTCACTAATCCGCGGTCTGTATTAGAATCTATTAGAAATATCCGAAGGTTAAATCCCGCTCGACTGTCGTTTTGGTTTACGATTTTCAATTGATTTTTACTTCATCCTATATTTATTCGTATTCTGACATATTCTAGCAGAAGCCTCACAACCGCAATGTAGAGGGCTTATGAAATGTTTGGATCTAGAAACTGTTTAGACCAACGTTTTACGAAACCAATCATTGAGTTTGTTCTAATAAAAATGATCGTTTTAAAATTCAACTCGCTATCGCTCGTTGCGCCCTACCCGCCCCATATACTAAGGAACGAATAATTGTGCTGATTTTTTAATTTCCTGAAGGAATGATCTTATTAATTATTGTTATGACTTTTCTAGAACAAATCGCCGAATTTATGACAGCCTAATTCACAGTATTAAAATAACTAATCACAAATGATTACGCTGAGTCACACACCAGATCAGATGCGGCTCTGAAAGCAGTGAAAATTATGTAGAAATTGTTGTGGGAAGCCAAGTTGTGTGACACCTGGCAAATGTGTCACTGAATTCATTGGGAATAGCATCAAACTCGTTACAATTACCAATACATTAATAGTTCGTGTCGGAACTATTACAATAGCCGGATTCGCGCCACCAAAACTTAACTTAATTTAAATACTTCACATCCGATTTAAAATCACTGTTGGAGAAAGATGATGGGTACTGTTATGTTTGGGGTCTTATGCTTCAACTCATGATATCGGCGAAAATGTTTAATTTTCACGGAATATATTCAACTTCATAATGGTATGAATTTAACAGCAATCCCCATCGAATTAAACGATTATTCACGAGTTTTGGTAGACTACATTTTTTCCAAATATATGATTCAGCGGTGCCTGATTCGTGACGAATGTGAAAAATCTACCGCCTTGGAATCTGTCGAACTTCTGCACTTCAAAAAAAATTGCATGTGCTTCTTTGTCACAAGTGTCGTGATGTAATTGTGCACCTGATAACTTCCTGGATGCGAAAGCAATTGGTAAATCAACTCCGTTTACAATGTTGGTTTCGCCCTGAAATTGTGTGTAAATCAGCACAGTGCCATGCAAATTTGGTATGAATCGCTCGGAGAAACTAACTAGACCCTTGAAAGAGCGTAGTTCTTTGATACTTGTTGGTGGATTGGCGTTAGTGATAGCGTCCAATTTATCCTGTGCTGAAAAAATTCTGTGTTTGTTGTAACGATAGCCTAGATATGCCATTTCATCCTGTAAGAACGTACATTTTTCTCATTCGACACGGAAACCTGCCGTTTGTAGCGGTGAAAGTACCACTTTCAAATTCCCCATATGCTCGGCATCGTTTTTTCCTGTGATAGCAATATCGAAGGAGCGTTTGATATTCCAAACGGTAATCTATTATATTTTTAGTATCCCATGTGTTTTGCAATTGTGAGCATGTGTTTTGATTTTACAGGGTGGGCCATAAGTTACTGAATATTGTATTTTTGATATAATTTTTTTATTTTTTATTGAAAATGAATAAATTTGATTACAAAAGATAGTTTTAATCTGGTCCATAACTGAAGCCAAAACTGGTTGATCAATCGTAATAATTTTATTTATTATGTTGCCTTTTAGTTGTTACAGCCGTTCCGGTTTATTTGCGTATACACGATCTTTCAAAAAGCCCTACAAAAAGAAATTTGGTAGTGATCGTGATGGCCAATTAATATATCCAAATCGTGAAACGATACGGTTACCAAAAACCGTTCGCAGCAAACTTAAATGGAAATGCGCTTCATCGGTCATTATAATTTTTTTCATAAAATCAGGATCATCCGTTAATTCGGTCAATTCATGTACCATTTGTATCTTGTACGGAAACAGTAATAATTTGTTTTCATTATTCTACGCAGTGAAGTTCTGGACATTTGAAGCTGAGTGGCACGTTTACGAGTCGATGTTTCAGGATTATCATTTACGCTCGTTCGATATTATCTCGGCTTCGTGCTTCAAGCGGTCTTCCACTCCAAGATAAGTCACTAACAGATCCCGATGACTGAAAACGAGCGACTAGATTGCGTACTTGATATCGTGATGGTGCATTTCTGGTGTTAAAATAATTTCGAAATTTTCTTTAGGTTAGAATTATTGAATTTTGACTGGCGAAATATAACTCAACAATTTTTGCTCGTTCTTCAATCGTATACATGGCTACTGAATCTCCCAAACGTTATTTCTAATACTGAAAAATAAAAAAATTATATCAAAAATAATTATGGCCCACCCTGTAGATATACTTCAAATTGCAGCTAAACATCCTTTAGGTCGATTTTGGTGAAACGTTCTTCACCAGCTTAATTGCACCATAAATTATCAAATAGTGGCTCTGGATGTCTTTCCAATCATTGACAGGGATTTATTGTGACGCTGAAATAACCACAAATTCGAATGTCGCCGTTGCACTTCGGTACGTTTACAGTTAGTGTAATCAATTAAACAGGTGTTTCGTTTGGATCGACTGGTGTTAAAATGCCCGTTTCAAATGTTTTTTGGGCTTTGTAGTCTTTGATACATCCCATGGTATTGAAGTCGTAAACATATTTGACAGGTCTGAGTGCATCTGTGATGAGGCTATTGCCGTATTTGGTTATAACCGAATAAACATGTGCATGAAATGATATTTTAAATGCTTCACACCATGGTAAACCAAATAATAATAAGTTCTTGACAATCATTGATATTTTGTCATTGTTGTAGGTTACATGTACATCTGCTTAACCTAACTTATGACTGCCCTTTGCCATAAGATCAGGTACCTGTGTTAGACCAGGTTTTTCGAATTGTTTCACTTTTGTTGTAGTAAGGTTCGGATATCGTAAACACTTCCGAATATTGCCCGTTCTTTGGTGTGTGTTGTGGTGGTTGCATTATTTTGTTGTTTCGAACTTTGTGCTCTACCAATTTTAATACAACATGAGGCGTGTGTCCAATTCACTTGCATGGATTCCACGATACGTTAGCTCCTTTCATTTCATGAAGTGTTGTTGGTGTGTTTCTCATATCCACAACGTTAGCATTGATCTGCATATAACTTTTGTGGCTGTGAAATTTTTGCGTTTTTCCGCTTTTTTATGTGTATTTTGTTAACATTTAGTTGTTTACTGGTTGTAAGATTGTTTTTTAAGACACTCCCGAGCATTTGTTTATAACCACTTTAAATTTTGCCCTAATTCTTTCTTCATGTGGTTGTTGTTTTGCTATAATTTTTTTTATGTCTTTTCTCTTGAAAGACTGAAATGCTTGAAAATTATTTTAATTGTTTTTTTTTCTATTGCTGCGATTTATTTCCCGTCATTATTAATAAAAAAAATTCCATTTTTATAACAATGGGTCGAGGTAAAACGTTGACAAAGGAAGAAATTGGTAAAATTGTTACATTTAAGCAAGAAAATTATTCTAATCGGCAAATAGCGATTAAAATTGGTCGAAATCATGTGACAATCAATAATTATCTAAATAATCAAGAAAATTATGAGAAAACTCGTAAAGGGCGCACATCAAGAGCAACAACAGAACGAGAGCGTAGGTTAATTTTACGCGCTGCGTCGAATTCTGCTGTCACCGCTCGCAAAATAAAAGATAAAGTTGGAACTTCAGCCAGTATCTGGACAATACGCAGAGTAATTAAACAGTGTCTGCATCTTAAACGGAAAACACTTCTGAAAAAACCACATTTACTTCAGCGTCATAAAGATGCTAGATTAGAGTACTGCCGGACACATATTTATTGGAAGGAAGAATGGCATCAGGTGATATTTTCTGATGAAAAGAAATTTAATTTGGATGGACCTGATGGGTTTCCGTATTACTTCCATGATTTAAGGAAAGCTGAGCAGTTTCTGTCTCGTCGTCATACCGCTGTTGGTATCGTCATGGTATGGGCTGCAATTCCATTTCATGGCGCCCCAGACCTCAACGAATTACATTAAACTATTAGAAATACAGAAAATTAATTTCCAAGAAATGTGTAATGGCCAACGATGGATTTTTCAACAAGATAACGCGCCCATTCATACAGCAGGACGTGTTAAACAATGGTTTGCACACAATAACGTGGAAGTTCTGGACTGGCCAGCTCTATCTCCCGATCTCAACATAATCGAGAATTTGTGGGGATGGTTATCGTGCAAAATTTATGCAGAAGGGATTCAATTTTGAAAATAGGGATGGGCTGATTGCTGCAATTGAAGATGCTTTCGAGCAAATACCTTTAAATTATGTACAGAGCCTGTTTAATTCCTTATCAGATAGAGTTTTTGAAGTTGTACTCAAAAATGGGGGACCTACACATTATTAACAATAAAAAAAATTAAAATCAATCGTTTTTTTTTTGTTTTTTTTTACTATTTTATAACACAATCTATAAACCAATTAATGGTTATAATGAAGTGCTCATGTTTAAATATTCGCAAAACATAAAATTTGGATTGACCGTGTTCCTTTTTTTTATTTTAACTTCTCTCTCATCAGCTAGTACACAACAAGAGAAAAGACATAAAAAAAATTATAGCAAAACAACAAAATTTAAAGTGGTTATAATCAAATGCTCGGGAGTGTACATCGTTTTTTGCTCGTTCGTGTGATATTTTTATATCTGACCAGCCATCCCAGTCACGACTAATTTCTCGTAAGTCGTTCGTGTGCAATTCCAAAATTATGATAGTGCCGTAAATCGAGCCGCTCTCATATGTTGGAGTTGTTAATATCCTCGTCGCCAATATAGGGTGGGCTAAATAATTTTTTTTTTAAATGCAATAAAACTAAAACTTTTCAATATTTTTTCAAATTTATTTTTTCATTGGAAAGAACAATCCTTCCGATTAATTATGGAATACTATTTCATTCATATGACTGTCTCGGTTGGCCTTGACGTACCCCATACGGTCAGTCCAATTTTTGAGCACATTTTCGATGGTATGCGGCATTATGTCTTCAATGGCAATGCGAATACTATTCTTGAGAGCGTCAATCGTCGCTGGTTTATCGGCGTAACACTTATCTTTGACGGCACCCCAAAGATAATAGTCCAACGGCGTCAAATCACAGCTCCGAGGCGGCCAAATCACATCAGCGTTTCGGCTAATAATTCGATCTTCGAAGGCAGTGCGCAAAAGTTCAATTAAAACGTGTGCTGTGTGGCACGGAGCACCATCTTGTTGCAACCAAATGTTGCCTATGTCCTCCTCTTCAAATGCCAGGAACAAAAAATCGTTTATCATGGCGCGGTAGCGCTCACCATTGACAACGGCGGCTCCTTGCACATTTTCAAAGAAAAATGGCCTAATGATGCCACCGAACCAAAATCCGCACCAAACAATCACTCGTTGAGGATGCATCGGCTTCTTTACGATCACGTGCGGGTTCTCCGTGCACCAAATGCGACAATTCTGATTTTTTTTGCATATTTCCCAGCGTTCAATATTTCCCAGCGTTGTTCAAGCGAATACACAACCATTTTCGTTCAGCGGAAGGATAAAACTAACTTTCTGTCAAATCAGAAGTGACATAACCCTTACCATACTCAAAAAAACCGCTAGTTCAAAAAAACTACCCACTCTGTATGTTTTGTCTGAAGTCTGATGATGACGGAAATAAAATACGATACGATTTACGATTCGAAAACGGTGTATTTAATTTAAATTATATATTACATATGAAATGCGTATTTGACAGTATAGAGAGAACCTTTTTAATGGCAATCTGTCATATATAATGAGTGCGTCCAATACTTGTAAAGCAAGTTTACACTATAGGTATCCGTTTAATTCGGGTTTAAGAATTGATAACTTTTGTATTTAAAGTAATTGTGACCCGATCGTGTTTTTATAAGTGTAAGCCAAAGTTTAAGAAGCAGTTGAAACAACAAATAAAAATTAAATTTTAAGCTTGAATAAAGTTAGATTGTTCTCAAAATCAAAGCTAGTTAAAAGTTAATTTACTAAATTTAAACTGATCAGAAGTATTAGAGGTTTCTTTATAAAATCATTTTTATAACAACTCTATGTACATTTACTCTATGATTTTAGTTTTTTGAAAAAGTGAAGTTTTATCGTCCTGCTGAGGTTCTTTCAAAACTTTAGTCAAAATAATTTTGAATTTGTACATAAGACCCGTGTACCCTTTCGTTGCATGTTTTTATCGATGTCACCTCGTGTACCGTACATATCTAAATTTCAGGAGCTTTCCACACAAAAATCAATGTATAATGAGGCATCATCACCCCTCGTCTTTCACCAACTCGTTTTTTGAGTTATTGTTCACCGATATTGTTTGTTTCGTTTTTCCAGAATTATTGCTATATGTATATTGATTGATTCCCAGGCTTTTAAAAAACATTATGGTAATAAATCGCACATCGTTCTTTATTTTTATCACCATATAATTAATTTGTATACCATAAAAATGAAGTAATAACTCCACCAAGCCATTATCCACCCTATATAAACCCCCCCCCCCTCCCCCACCGAATTAAAAAAAAACAATTTAATTTCAATAAAATTCATTTTTTATTTCTTGTATACATAGAGATATACGTAAATATATAGAGCCAGAAGGAGAAAATTAAATTAAATCATTTTTTTGTGTAATAAATTTAAATTATTATTATTTTTATGTTTAAATGTAATTTTGATTTTGTTGTTTGTTTCTGTTTTTTAACTGCGCTATCTAACATATAATATTTTTCTAATTGTTTTTTCCGTCTATAAAACATAAAAAATAATATGTATTACAAAAATCTGTTTATTTTTAATGAGTGATTTTTATTTTATTTTACAAATTCACATTTTATTACAAAACGATTTTGTCAAAAACAATTAATATTTACAAAAGTTTTTTTTTCTTGTCTTTTTTCTTTTTAACCTCGAAACAAAAAAAATTTGCAGATGAGTCCGTTAGGAAAAAATCCGCTTGCCAGTTTAGCTGCCTTACAATTGGCCGGTATGGCACCAACAAATACGGGGGGACTCAATCCAACAGGTGAGTTATGTTAGTGTTTTGTATTGATTTTTTTATTATTTTATTTTATTATATTATAAAAATTTATGTAAATTACTGATGATATTTATGCTAGTTTGTTAATAAATAATATTATTATTAAATTTGGTATTCAATCAACGTACAAAAATACTATACATACACATGTTGTGATGTGAAAGAGTTAAAACAAATACGACGTATGGTTTTTTTTGGTACAAATAAGCAAGCACGACTAGATAGTGATGATACACTGATTAACCAAAAAAATAATTTTAAATATTCATTATATGCATATACACTACTGAGATGGCGAACGGAATACTAAATAAGTATTTGATTTATAATTTTTAAATTTCCATATTGCCGAATTGTTTTAAATTTTGATTAAATCCCTTATTTGCGTACATATAGTGGCATAAAAATTGGTTTTATCGTTAATTTTAATTCGGATTGCGTAACTTGATAATCTTATTCGATTTGGCAATAGTTTTAGAAATATATTTTAATAGTACCACAACTATCTGTCCCTGTGCGCCTCACATCCCAAGTCAGAAGACAGAGTTATAATTGTTTCGATTTTCGTAACACTAAATATTTACACATAAAATTTAATAATCGTGTAATGAGCCGTTTAGGCAAAATTAAAAGGTTTGCGTGGGGCTGTAATTTAACAACTTTGGTTTTTTTGCTAAGTGTCGTCAAAGATCGTTAATCAATACCAAAACGATTCAGGCACAATATTAATCGGGCCCCAACCAAATGAAAAACGGGTTACGTCTTTCTCCTAACTCATATTGGTATAAATATTAATTTATGTTATTGTTTGATTGATTGGGAGTTCGCGACCACCCTTTTTACGATAGATAGTTAGTTATGACATATTTAGTCCGGTTACAGACACCTATTAGTTTCAATCTAACTATAACTAGAAATCATAAAATTTCTAGAGCTTTACATAGGTAATATAAGTTAAACAGCTAACCTAGAACTAAAAATGATGATTAATGGGAATGTTAATTTAAAGTTTATTCTATAATTAGAATTAAGTAAAACATCCACTCAGGAATCTTTAAAATGATAGATTTAAAAATGAGAAGTAGCACATCTCTAGAGTCCTTAATACCTAAACAATTAATTTTAATTAAATTAATTATTTAGCTCAACCTGTTAATTAAATAACAATCCTTGAACTCCTAACAAGAAAGTATTCGATAGTGGAGGGTCGGGCATACTGTGGTGATTTTTTAAGCGTTTGGTTTATAATTTAAAAAAAAAACACTAATATTGGAAAACTATATGAAATTTTTATTAAGTCGATAAATCAATATTTATCATTTACTCTTTAAAGATTATTTCATGTAAATGTTGGCCACGGCTACATTTTAAAGACGTGTCTAATGATACGTTTAACGCAATTGTTGTTGGTTTATTGACGAGAGACTTTACGTAGTCCCATAAAAAATAATCAAAGCCGTCAAATCGCACGGTCTAGGCGGTCAATTCACCGGACCGAGATGTCAGATAAATTGCTCACAGAATTCATTTCTCAATAAGTCCATGGTTTTGCGCGCTATATGGCATGTGTGTTGTCTTGCTGAAACCACATATCGACCAGATTCCGTTCATGCATTTTGTTTGGGCAAAAGAAAAAGTCGAAATCATCGGACGATAGCGAGCACCATTGACAGTAACGTTGCGACCATCGTCATCTTTGAAAAAATAGGAACCGATGATTATACCGGCTCATAAACCGCACCAAACAGTGGTTTTTTTCTGGGTGCAAAGACAGTTCTTGCATTGCCTGTGGCTGCTTATCACACCAATTTAACTAGAACTGATGTTCGTTGTTGAACACAAGTTTTTGGTAAAAAACCAGCTGTGGCGAGTTGTTCGACTTCACATGTTTCATGAGCTGTATTTTATACGCCTTCGACCAAGATCCTTTCCTCTCCCCAAATCTTCCACGTAGTCGAATAACACATTTGATGGACATTTTGTCCTCTTCAACACTAGCTGCTACAGCAGCAATATTTTCCTCTGTATGCACTCTTCATATACGATTTGGTGGGCTGATGTCCAATAACGCGAAAACGCGGCGAAACACATTGGTAATGTTCAATTCTTCTGTCAATTGTTTTTCGGTCTGACAAGGATCCACATCAAGCAATTCTTCCAATTCTGTATCTTCAAATTTTCTTGGTGCGCCTTCACGTTATTTGCCTCTTACGTCAAAATCACCAACTTTGAATCGTTGAAACCACTCTTTGCATGTTGTATTCGTTGGAGCATGTTCACCGTAAACTTCCACAAGCACACGATTTGTTTCTGCTGCACGTTTCTTCAACAAAAAATAATGAAGTAAAAATTCCCGCAAATGCTGTTTTTGGAACAAAATTCGACATTTTCAATTACATGAAAATAATTGTTGCTTAGGCTTTGAGCAAATGCAAGCAGTGATACTAACGACATCTCTATAAAAATGTCGGAAATACATTTGTACACCCAATAGGTTCAAAGTAAAATTATCAATATAATTAAGATAGCCATACACATTGATGATTGATTATACACTTCGTTACAGCAGATTAAATCCCCTAAAATAAAATGGGAATTCCCGATATTCAATCTCTTTTGAATTCTATCGCTTTTTTCTATACTGAGATTGATAATTTCACCATTAATCAAATGACTAAACATTTTTTTCTAGTTGGCTTTGGAACTGTTGCTTTTTTGTTTTTCATTAAATTAAGTAAAACATTTCATTTTTATTGTTACACCTGAATTCATGTGTAAATTCACAATAAAAATGAATTTTTTACTATAACTTAATGAAAACTAGTTCTAAAAACTAGAACGAAGTCACACTCTTATGCTAAATTATTTAAGAAATCCTGAAAACTATGAAAAAAATATGGCTGTTCTGTTTTGAAATTAAAACTGATAGATAAACGTAAAATAGTTCGTATTGCCTCCAATTATGTTCTATCTGGTCGCAGAACCAAGGAGCAAGATGGTGTTAGTGTGTCTGTACAAACCGTTCATCGCAACACACAGAAAGCTAAACATCTAAAACGGATGAAAATTAAGAAAAAGCCACCATTAAACCAAGCTCAATAAAACAATCGACTTCAATTTGGGAAAGAGCATATGACATGGAAATAACTAGTGACACAAAATCGTCTTTCCGGATAAAAAACATCAATTGTTATAACTATTATTTCCATGGCCTACGCAAAGAAGAGCTAGTTCTCTATCGACATCGCAGCAGAGAAGGAGGGATTATGGTCTGGGGAGCTATGTCATACTAGGGTGGGATTGAGTTTGCTTTTCAAAATCAAACAAATACAGCAAATTCGTCTATTTTGGATTCAGTATTTCCAAAGTTCCAACGTTTGTTCGGACCACTGGAATGAATTTATCAGCAATATAACGCCATCCATACGGCAAGGATTGTAAAAGCCTGGATTTCCAAGAAGAATGTCGATTTACTTAAATGGCCCCCATACTGTACTGATTTAAATATTATGGAAAACGTTCTCGCAAGATTTATGAAGGGAATAAGCAGAATAATGATAAGGAGTCGCTTATTGAAGTCATCAATAGTCATCATACGATTCAATGCCCAATAGAATATTTGAGCTGATTTCAACAAATGGAGGTAGCACTCATTAAAATAAAGTAAAAAATCTATTGTTATAAATAAACAAACTTTAAAATTTAAAAAATATAAGATTTTTTAAAAATATTTTTTGTATTTAGTCAAATTCTGGCGTGGATTTATTCAAGTGTAACAATATAAAAGAAATTTCTTTACCATATCTTGATGAAAAACAATAAAAGGAACATTTCCAAAGACAAATGGGAAAACAAAATTTTGTCATCTGATTAATGATGAAATTATCTACCTTCAGTATAGTAAAAAAATCAAAAATCTACCTTCAGTATAGTAAAAGAATCAAACGAGATGAATATTGGGAAGTCTCATTTTTTAGTGGATTTAATCTGTTGTAACGAAGTGTATCGGTAAGCTTTCCCGAACCATTGAAATTTTAAATAAATGTTAAGAAATGTTAAGAACCTGGAAGATACCAGAATAAACTATGTACTACAAAATATTTCTAGAATCTAAATTTAGTTAGCAGACTGGCAGCTATCTGTAATTCTAAGAACCATGAGTTGAATCGAATACATGCAAGAATTAATTTCAAATGCAAATGAAATTTATTCGAACTGAATTTAAATTTTATCACGATCGTTAACAAGAATTTTGTTGGCAGCTCACTGTTGGATTTACCACACTAAATGTACTGGGTCTTATTTCGAGACGCTATCACTCTTTTGAGAAATTTAAAATTGAAAACAAAATTTAAGAAAATATGTAAAACAATTTTCATTTTCATAAATTTTAATTTATGTTGTAAAGAGAGAGCTCTCTTTTTTCACGGCAATATGATGGGCAAACTCCTTTTTTTATTAATTTTTAAAAACCTTGACCAAGAAAAAATTACAATTAATTTATTTAATTTAGAAAAATGTTCTGTGGAGTCTTTCTACGGCAACTTCAAAAAATGATTGGTTTGTTTCTTGTGCTGCAAATAAAAAACTCGGGAAACATCTATGAACTCATCTAACTGGTTCCACATCGATGTCATTCTGGGAAAACAGAAGAACTTATAATGTTCAGTTCTACAGTAGAAAGGTTCTCAAGACAATCTATGTTACTCCGTAATAATGATAATTCATTGTTAGATGTTTCGTCGATTGCTGGAACAAATCCATGTCGCCTAGAACTGAAACGAGTATTGGCCTTGCAAACAAAATAAGAAGTTCTGAAGAACATCTACCATAATAAATTTTTGCACCAAAATTATGTGTGTGCTCTAGAGTATCGAAGGAGAATGTAATGTTCGTTTATCATACGAACGACTATTCTGAATTTGATGAAGACATTCCAAATGGAATTTAGGTGATCCATCGCTAAAAAAGTTAAACTCCAAAGTAGGTTTAACATAATCATTATAAACTCTAATCTTCTTCAATAAATATTGGAATTATATCGAATGTCGTGATGTTTTAGTAAATTCGCATTTTCTACGATAAATATGTCGTCCTGTAGAATATCGAAATTAGTTAATCCATTTCAGACAGTGAAATTTTTTAAAAGTTGTTTCAAAGGGGCTGGCTCAACTAAATTTATAATGGCACGATGCAATAGTTCTAGACTATTTATTAATCCCGCAATTGAGTAATTAATAGTTAAAATTTATCAAAAATAAGCGACTACAAAAATTAATAAAATTAAACATAAAAAATTTCTTTTAATTAACACTAAGAACAAACGATACGTTACGTTCGTATTTCATAAAATTGAGTTCTACAGAAGCAGGAAGTTAGCTTGTTAGTTAAGACATAAATCAAATGATTTATGTACATTCATATGTGTAAATATTTAACCATATGGCCACCTAATTGAAAGACCAGTTAATCTGATGAGACAGAGAGATGGACTAAAACGTCGATTTTTTTGTCGAAAAGTTAATACTTGAAAATAAAATTATCGAACATTTTTTGATCGTAAAAAAATCGCAAACATCGAACATCTTCAATTTCAATTGATAATAAAGGCATTTGTGAATTTTTAAACTCACTTTTCAGTGATTCTTGTGCAAAGTAATCCAGTGCTAAACGGCCTTTTGGGGCTGATTTTTTGACAATTTTTTATCCACATATCAAAACAATTCCATTTGCATTTCTTTAAATTATGAAATCTTCTCGTTTCGATTAATTATTATTTTTGTTTTTCATTTATGATATTTTCCTTTCGATGTGTTCGGAATCGTTCATTTAACCCAGACTCGTTTAACGGGATTTTGACTAAGATGTGCTATTTAAAAATCGGGCGAGATCACTATAGTTAGCCGAAAAAATTATATCAAATTACTAAGACGTCGAATTTTTGTTCGACATATTTTTTCGGCTTTTTAAACCCAGTAGATGTTGAATGGAACTCGTTGAGTTCAAGAAACTCGCATTAACTAACTAAAATTTAATGGCCAAAGATTCCAAAATACAAGTTAAACAATTCAGCGATCACAGAAAATATTCGGGATTCCGTGATCGAAATGATTATTTTACTAGCATTAACCCACCCGCATATACAGAAAAAGCTAATTAGAGTCCTGGGTCATTAACAAGGAAATGCGCAAAAATAAACATTTGCTTTCAACAGTTTAAATTTAATTTCAAATGCAAATCATAAATAATAATTACAGAATAATGTGTTGCATTACACGCCCCACTAAAAATTATCTAACGGTGTTGGATCGCCAGTTCTTGGTGGCTAACTGGTGGTGTGGACAAGTTTAATTGTTGAGAACGTCGTGAAATCGATAAACGTTAGTTCATGTAGCACTTTCCCTCTGTATCAATATTTTCGGTTGAACAGTATATTTGCTACTGAACCAGTGGTCTCAAATTTTTGCTCAGATGGGCGATTTTGACTCCAAAAATTCAAGCAAAAATAATCTGCAGTTTCACAATTTCCTTATTATTTTAATATTATTTTGAAGCGAAATTGAATTAATTTTACTAAATGGTCAACCTACTGTTAATTTGTAAAAAAAACTGAATAACGGAACTTTTAAAATAGCTACTTTATACTCTGTTGAAAAAAGATCTTATTGCTCCGAAATCTATGAAATAGGAATCTTATATTCCCAAAATGATTCACCCTTCACCCGATGGATCACTCTTTACGGTATTAGTGCAAAGTCATTTGGAATAGTAGAGACTAACGGTTTGCATAAAAAATATATGGGCAGGCGAAGGAGGCTTGCAACTAAGCTCCTCATGTCACTTAGCCCCCCTGATGGGAAGTAAATGAGACTACGGAGATGTAGTAATGATGATCAGAAAACATTTCTAAACATGGGACAACCGATATTGAATCGTGCAAATGAATTTAAAAAATAAAAATTTCGCATATTTTCCGATTTCGCAAACTGGAACATCCACAAGAAATTTCGTTTCTGAAACTTTATTTTGACATTTAGTTTTGTCCTGCTTACTCGGCGTCAATAATTGTATATGAATACTGTTTAATACTGTGTGTCCCACGCCTATTTTTGTCTAAACCTCCAACAAACTAAATTGATGCTTAGTTCTTACCAGTCGTTCATCGATGACACAAAACAAATCGCATTTGATATTTAATTAAAATTTGTGAAATAAATTAAAATTTATCGAACTATATTTCTCTATCACTATATTTCTAATCCGCCATTGATAAGCTAAGTTTGTAGCTCTGAACAAAATAGCAGGCACTACGTTCAAATATGAATCTACATAAATCATGAGAGAGTGGTTAATTTTGACATTTGTTTATCATAAAATACATTTTCGTTTCACGTTTATCTTACTCCTTAGAGAATTGGGCTACTGGATTAAACTAGGATGAAATTCTGTTACAAATTTTAGCATAGATACTGACCTGAGCAACCATGTTGGAATTTGTAAGGTGGAATTTATAATTAACTCCCAAAAAATGTAAATCTTCACAGGGCGATTTCTTTCAAAAAGAGAACACCAAGAGTTTGTGTGCGGATGTCTTTTGCATTAAACGGAAAAATTTGTAATGATTTGTTGAAAAATTTCCCACTTTTACAAAATGGGCAAAAGAGGATCCCCAAGCTGCTTCGGATATATTTTCTACAATCATTATAGTTTAATTTAGGTGACTTAGACAATGTTTGAGTCCAATGAAAGTTCTATTAGTAGCTTCTAGTGCCTCTTCTGACACCAAACTAACGCTCCTTAGAAAATGATTGGTTTACGCAACAGCTTTCTCGTTCTCTCTCTCTCTCACTCTCTAGGTTTCACATCTCGAATAGATTTTGCCGCCCTCCATCGATCACGATCAATCGCTCTCGCCTTCCTGTTCCGAAGAAAATTCGGTGTCCGGCAGCTCGATCAATGACAGAAAGTATGTAAATGTTTGCTTTCGATTTGACTTACCAAGTCGATATGAGTTGTTTTTCAAATCTTGTGGAACGCATCTCGAATTATTGGAATTTGGAACGAGGATGCCTTGTAATTTTCGATTTTTCACAAGCAATGCCTTTATTCATCGTCCAAAAAAATATTTCTATGTTACTTTCTTCCGTGAAGCTGTCATTTCCGGATCTACCAACGTTGTCGAAAATTTTACGACTAAATGGTTCGGGTATATACAAGCGAGGCGTTGTTTGCGATATTTCGCACCATATTGTTACTGAAACATCCCGTGTTAGTTGTTATAATTTGAATCTTTGGTTTAATGCTTTCAATTCAGAGTCTGAATCCTCTTAAAGTTAGTGCAGAAATCGTAGGGCCGTGAGAGAGAATCGGCCATAAACTGGGCGATATACTCTTAATGTCGCGTCAATGTCGAGCTTCATTCGGTTTTTGTTGCGAGAGGCTTGTGATGTGTATAAACGTGGAATTCATGGCCTTCAGTGAAATGTCGGAATTTATTCCTATGCCAAGACTTAGAAGCTCCCGATCAAAAGTTGAGTATTTTTGTTCCGTTGGTGAGAATTTTTTTGAAAAAAACAACTAGTCCCCCAAATATTATTGTTTCGTTGTTCCAGTACACCTCCACATGCATCGGTCAAGGCGTTGGCCCTAATTGTAGATAGGTGATAATTGCTCGGCCAAATTTGGTAAGAATCGTTGGCTGTAATTGACCATTCCGATTATGCGTAGGATCTGCAGAACTGTGGTAGGATGTGGGAGAACCTTGATAGTTGTAATTCTATCGCTTAACGGTAGTAAGCCGATGGACATGATTTCATGGCTAAGGTACATGGATTTCACATTTAACTTTTCACCAAATTCACATTTGGATGCACGGATTGTATTTCGTAATGTGATTCGTAACATGTTAGCGAATAACAATTGTAAATCCTTCATCACCTCATCGATAAATCGTTGGGATGTTTGACCTGCGTTTCTGAAACAGAAAGTCATCACCAGAAATCAAACATGGAAATGGTGCAGTTTTGTATTGATCTTTGAATGCATCCGGAATTTGGTGATAAGCCCTGTATAGATCTATTTTGGAGAAAATGGTCTGTCCATGAATATGTTTTCAGAAATCAGGGATAGTAACTCCGTTTAATCGCCACATGGTGTGCAGTCGTTTTGATCTTTTTAGGTACCATGTGGAGTGCTGAGCATGTTGATGAACAGGACTGTTTACAAAGACCTAGATTCTGTATGTGCAGAAAAACGTATTTTGCTAATGGGAACGTCTCAAGGTCTAGACGATATGCTTTGCAAACTGAAAGTTGGCCTTCGATCATTATTTTGTAAACTACATTATGCTTTACTGGTACGTCATATCTAGATGATTGAGTAAGTTTGGGAAATTTCTTTAGAAACGAACCATAAATATCTTGTCTCTAAAATATTCTGCATGACAGCGAGCTAATATCGGAAATATTTCCAATATGGTAGATACGGGTGTCTCAAATTTAAGAGTAGTAGTCTCGAATCGTAAATATTTTTTGACGAATCATTTGCTGCCGTTAGCTCTAGATTATTGTCTTGAACTACATTTTTTTCGAATGATGCAGGTATGACGGATATGTTAGCGCCAAGTACTTACGTTTGAAACATGCAATCTTGCTTGCCATATTTCTGTGCTCGCTCCTCGAATCAATAATGATACCAACACATGGAATGATCCGCGGATCGTGATCGAGAATTTGACCGTGAAAAATTCTTAGAACGAAATCTAGATCTTCGGAAATTGTTTCGGTTGTTGATTTGTAGTGTTCGTTTATGGGTTTGTACAGTTCCTGTATGTCGAAGTTGCTACCTAAGGATGTGTAATTCACGGAACTCGTGGATAGGTGCATGAATGCTACCGTCTCAAATAATTTATTTATATCTTCGTATTCCATAGCTAGTAAATCGCACCTATGGTGGATGGTAACCGTGATATCTACAATTTTTTGATTAAATCAGATGACAGTGCATGTTAATCATCTGCCATCATCATTAATTGTCGTTGGAAGCACCATGTCATCAAACAATCTGTTTACTCCATTTTGACAGTGTGCAAACTGATTGGAACTTCATTAGAAACTATTAAAATTATGGTAGCACGACAGGACTGAAAACGTTAATTCACGGAAAAGCAACTCACTGAAAACGAGAATTTATTGAAAAACCAATCACTGGAATAGCAAATAACTGAAACCGTCAGTTTATCGAAAACGTCAATTCATCGAAAACGACAATTAACCGAAAGAGACAGTTCATCGAAAACACAATTCACCGAAAAGGCGGAAGGTTTGTTTAAAAGGCGGAATTTAACTGGTTTGTAATAATAATCTCAAACAGTCAGTTTTAGTTTAATAAAGGTATCGTACTGAAAAATCTAAACCTTAAATCCCGAAAACGAGGAAAATTAAAAATCCTGAAACAAATATTTTTGCAAAATAGTGAAACAAAAAATTCTGAAAAGAAATGTCTCGAAATTTAAAATACTTAAATTCCATTAATATAATTTTAATTAAATTAACTGCACCCTTCCAATTAGTGAATTTGGTGTCGCTTTTAAAATTGGCTACAGCGTCCCGCTCCTACGCCCTCCGAAATTGAAATAAAAATCCCCCTCGGAAGAATTAAGCGTTATGCCCTTGACAGCTACCTAAGCCGTTAGTCCCTAGAATCACACACGAACTCATTTTTAGTTTAAGCGAATTGCAATTTAGAAAACTTTATTAAACTTTTTTTCTGGTGCATTGAACGATATTTTTAACCTTAGTTGAAAGATAAACTGTTTTATGGGTGGTTTCAGTTCAAAACCAAATATTTTAATCATTTTTTTAATCCTAATATCGTTAACAATATGTTTCTGTTTTTCGAATTTTTAAAGTTTTTATTATTAAGTAACACTGTGGGCAAAAAATAGTAAGATTTTGTTCATAATTTTAAAATTCTTTATTTATTTCTAAAAATCTATTTCGTCCCCCTCAAAGTAATCCCTCCCGGCCTCAATACACTTGTGCCCATGTTTTTTCCAATCCTCGAAACAGTTGTTAAAGTCAATTTCCGGACTAGCCTCCAATGAGGGTAGCGATTCATGTTTAATGTCTTCAATTGATTCAAAACGGTTTCCCGTCGTTTGACGGTCGTTTGAGTTTGCTGAACAGCCAGAAGTCACTTGGAGCTAAATCAGGCGAATACGGTGGTTGCGGAACGATATGGGTGGAATTTTTGGCGAAAAAATCACGTAAATCCAATGCAGTATGAGAAGGTGCATTATCGTGGTGCAAAAACCAAGAGTTGTCGATCCATAATTCCGGCCTCTTTTTACAAATAGCTTCGCGCAAACGACATATAACTCAAATGGTATTCCCTGTTGACAGTTTGGCCAGTCGGAAGGAATTCGGAGTGCACCACACCTCGATAATCGAAGAAAACTGTCAACATCACCTTGATTTTTGACTTAGGTTTCAGTGGTTGCTTACTGCACACTTAGGCCAATTTTTAGGCCCACTAAATACCCACTCATTCACTCCACATCATTAACCCACCTACTTCACCTACTCACACAACTACAGTATACCACCTGCACATTGCAAGCTCCATGTCAACCTGTACATTGACATGGAAGGTGGGTCGGCGCGTGACACGGATTTCTGCACTCCATCAGAGGGTCTTAGTTGTATTTATTAGCATCACCGATCTTAATCGACGATGAAAATTCGATTTGCATCTAGCCTCTGATGGGATTCGAACCCAGCACCTCCCGGTCCAAGTGCCGAAGCTTTAACCACTGCACCACTTGTCCGGATTATTGACTTGCTTTGACGTGGTTTTTTCGGCTTCGGATCACCTTTGGCACGATATTCGGCCGATTGATCGTCTGTTTCCGGGTCGTAAGCATAGATCCAAGACTCATCGCCAGTTATAATACGTTTCATGACATCCTGGTAGTCGGAAAGCATTGTTTCACAGACGTCAACGCGACGCTGTTTTTCCAAAAAATTGTGCGATTTTGGAACCAATCGTGCTTTCACTTTTCCTTCCGGTATTTCAACGATGCCAGTAAGGTCTCTGACTGTTAATCAACAGCTAATCTGTCGTCAACACGTTCTCGACCCTCTTTGAACAATTTTTACCAATCAAAAACACTTGCTCGCGACATACAATTATCACCGAAGGCCTTTTGTAACATTCTGAACGTTTCGGCACCACAAAATTGATTCCGCACACAAAATTTAATGGAACTTCTTTGTTGAATAATTTCACTCATTGTAAAAATCGCCGAATGCACTTTTTGTACTTCAGAAAGACAAGCGTATACTAAACACTAATGATTATTTTGATGTGACATTTGGCACAGATGTCACTGACAGTCATACCAACATAGAAAAAAAAATATTTCGACGAATGGTTTTCCGCGCGAAATTTAAAATTAAAAAGCCTTACTACTTTTTGCCCACAGGAGTATTTTAAAATTTCGAGATTTGTTTTTTCGGAATTTTAATTTTCTGTAAATTAAAAACAACCTTTAATAGTATGCGAAGCTTTTGAAATATATTCGGTAAGTTGTCGTTTTCGGTGAATTGTCGTTTTCGGTGAATTATTTTTTCGAAAAACTGTTGCTTTCGGTCAATTGCTTTTCAGTGAATAGTTCTATGCGGCGAATCGTCGTTTTCGCGGAATTAGTTTTCGGTGAATTGTCGTTTTTGGACAATTGCTTTTTCTGTGAATTGTTCTTGGAACCTAAAATTATAACTAAAATACTGAGTAGTTTATTGTTGTTGTTGATGCATGATGTGGTTATCTAATGTTTGACGCCGGATTCCGTTTGAAAAGTTGATGGACCAGTTAACTGGTTTCCTTGTTGCTCGCTATCGATTTGGTGGGGTTCGTTAGCCTTGAAATTTTAAATCGAGTCTAATAAGATCAATTTTCATCATTTTATTATTGTGCAGATTGTGCTATGTTTTGTTTTGGTTTTTTTAGCAAATATACGAGCACGGAATTATTAATGATAAATTTGCACCGTAATTGCATTTAAGAATATATTAGATGTCCTGAGTCGTTGCTAATGAAATTTTGTCCTTATGAGCAAAATGATCTTCAATTTCGCAGTGCTCACGTTCTTTGTATTGCACGCTTTTGAGCCAATATCCCTCGTCCGTAATATCTTGAATCATTTAATAATTTATTATATTTGTTATTAAACTAGTATTGACCAGAATTAATTTTTTCTGTATTAATTTTCTCAATTTTCCAGCTATATACTAAACATTATGGCACAAACATTATTCTAAACCATATATTTATCTCTTTCTTATTTGCAGCATTGGCAGCACTAGCCGGATCTCAATTACGAACCAATACAAATCGTAATCAACAAAATAATCAGCAGACACATGAAATGACGGTACCAAATGATCTTATCGGTTGTATCATCGGTAAGGGTGGTACCAAAATTGCTGAAATCCGACAAATATCTGGTGCTATGATACGCATATCAAATTGTGAGGAACGCGAGGGTGGCAACACAGATCGTACGATAACAATAAGTGGCAATCCAGATTCGGTAGCACTGGCACAATACTTAATTAATATGAGGTAAGTTTGATTAAATAATTTTTTTTGTATGTATTCCGACGACTTTGGAAAATTTCTTAAATCGTATTTAGACATAAAAACACATAGACACACACACACAAGATTATATTGTTGTGATTTAAATGTTTTATTCGTTTATTATGGAATGCGAAAAGTATTTTTGTTGGGTACTCTTGTGTACTACTTGTATACTTACTTCTTTTCTGTTGTTTTATTAAATTATATAAAAACATAAAAAAAATACGAAAACTACTTTAAACTTTGTTTTATTGTTAAGAAAATGTTAAATTATTGTTTTTTTTTTGTGTCTGATTTTCCCTTTCAGTTACTTACTTACTTACTTATATACATTTATTATAAAAAAATATCCATTTTTTTGTTTTATGTTAGAACTTTTATGCTTTTTTATTATTATTACTGGAACTTCCTATTTAAAAAATTTTTTTAGAAAGGTACAAAACTATTAACTATTTTCTAAACCTATATTACAATTAAATCATTAAAATTCATTTGATCCAAAAATGTATATTCAGTAAAATAACCAACCCCCTTTCTGATAACTGAGTTTTTTTTTTTTTTTTGTTTTTTTACAATAATTGGTATAAACTTTATTATTATTCTACCTTTTTTTACAATCCATATACCATTTCTGAATTTGTGTGAATTTTAATTAAAAAAAAAAAAATGTCGATCAAAATTTTAATTGAGTGGTTTTTCATTTGTAACCTAATACAACATCCAAGACATACAATGAATTAATATTATGAATGTTCGCAAGTAGAATGTTTAGTTGTTTTTGAGTAAAAACAAACATCATAAACAAATATATATATTTTTTAATCTAAATACTAACATCTAACCCAAAATTAATTAACACAAGTTGAATGAAAAACAATTTTTTTTTTTTTTGATATTTTCTATGCTCATATATACTCGTAAATATTTTGTATACTAACAAAAAACTTCGAACAAAAAGTAAAATAATTTTTTTGATTTTTGTCTAAATTTTTATATTGAAAATGAAATCCTATTTGGTTTTTGATTTAATTTACTTTAATTATTATTTTTAATGAGAAGTTCTAACGTCTTAAATTTCACCTATTCGATGATACGATTTATCATAGCCTCTTAAAAATTCTACTGAACTATTTTAAATAGTGGTGGATGGTTTTAAACGATTTTTTTAATATTGCTTATGTATTTATTTATAATAACAGTGTACTAGATATACAACGATCGTACGAAGAAGGAAAAATTAAAAAGTTATTGTGAAAATATAGAAAATATCGTTCGCAAAATAGTAGTTTTCTGCGCTCCAATTTGCTCGTGCGAAAATTTACTTTTTAAATGATTGTAAATATTGCACAAGGTTCTTTTCGCACTCGGTCAACAAATATTTTCGCAAAAAACGCAAAAAATCGATTTATTTGCAAATTCAAAATCAGCGCTATCGACCGGGAAGAAATATGTTTACTATTTTTCTATGCAATTTACGGACAGGATGCGTATGTTCCAAACTGAATGATAGACTTGACTCGGTTACAGACACCTAAGTAGTCAATAAATAATTAATTAATAAAATTACTAAAAATTAAGTTGCCATTATAAAGGTAAATTTCCTGAAATAAAACTTCATTATTATGATTGATTGATTGGGCAGTAGAACCAAATACCAGACAGGATGTGCCGGACAAATCCAGTCCCTTTGCTACAGGCTGCTTACCCATGACACGAAGGATAGGAAAGCTTTTCTGTTTTTCCTTTGTGAGGAGGAACGACCCGGTTTCAGACACCCAGCGATCTTACGTCTCAACAATTGCCTCTTTACATCAGCACCTAAAATTTCCTGAAACTTAACTCCAAATTAACAACCCTCAGCCTCCCAAACAATATAGAATTCCATTAATTTTTTTTTTTTTTAAATAATCATCGCAACATAACATTTCAATAATGAGTTCATTATTAGCTGCAGCTGCATCTCGAAAATTTGCTGAAATTAGTAAATCATTAAATCCATTTTATGCTGCCATCGATTACAGGTTATTTGCTGCAATGGTACACATTAAAGCTGCTATCAATGAAAACCCACTGTAAACTAATTATTTGGTTAAGACAAAATGTATGAGTCGAATTGTAGTAAAATAAACACTTATCAATTACAAACACGCAAAATTAACACTTCATTCTGCATGTTGACCCGTACGAAACTCTTAAATACGTCAAACTACTATTATAATGCCTAAACAAAGTTTAAAGTAAAGTTACACCAAGCCCTTAATATGGCAATCTGAAAACAACCATTGGGCAGAGTTAATTGCCCCCCCCCCCCATACAATCAAACCCCAAACTACCAACCATTAACCGGGAATACGTATAATTATCAAGGTTTACACCGTATCAGACTCACACCCTAAACCAAAATTCGAACAGCAAGGTAAAGCGAATTACAACCACCACCACCATTCACTCTTGCCTACGCCAATGATATTATTCCCATTACCCGAGACACCACCACAATTCAACTCCTTCTTGAAGAATTAATCATTTCACTAAGTGAAGTCAGCTTAGAGCCAAATTCGGTGAAATGCACCATACTTACACTCAAACCTAAGTCGGTTACACACCGTCTGAACTCGCTGACAGATGCAAAATTTTATAAAAAAGACCAAATTTCCTTTTAATACAGTTGTCAGAGTGTACAACACTGTAATACTCCCCGCCACAACCCGTGGACCAATATGATCGAGCTTCTTTTGTGGAAGACACCGAGTCGTGGCTTTCCCAGCGCGAAGACACCCTGCCAGAGTGCGCCCAGTATCGCGAGCCAATCATTTTTCACGAAACCCCGTTTATTTTCGACGGCCAGACGGCAATGATCACCGAACCAATCATCGCGCGACCCTGGATGTCCTCTTTTTTGCGGTACCTTGCGCCGCGGTGGCCATGGCCGGAGCCTTCCCCTTGCCACTGCGCCGGTCTAAACACCTAGCGACTGCTGACCAGCAACTCTGCAGCGACACTTGGTCCCTCAAAACGTCGACATCCCATCGAACGGTATCCTGTGCTTGTCTATTGAACGTAGATGACAGTTTGCACTTATATTTCAATATGATAACCACATGATCGCTATCCATGTCTTTTAGTTGATTCTCGGGATAATTTCCTGAGTTCTGTTGGCTTTCCAGGCTCTATAACACTAGCTGAAAATAATATTTTAAAGGCTTCCTTAATTAGACCCTCGCTTATGCCGAGAGTATCGAGGAAAAATTCTCTGCAAACTACGTATTTCTCAGAGTCATCGTTCAACATATATTTTCGTGTGAATCCTTTCCGTGATAAGTTAGTGACTTTTTGGATTTCCCGCGCAGTAACTTTAAATGCAACATTGCCCCCGTCAACTGCCATCTATTAATAGACTACTGTCAAATTTTAAGCAAGCTGTGTCATTTTGTTTGTGTGTGACAGCCATTTAAAGCAGACAATCTCGTGAATTTTAACGAAAATGGAAAAAAATTAATTTCGTGCGCTGATTAAGCATTATTTTTTGCGTAAAAAAAGCCATCACCGAAACCAAGGAAAGGTTTGATAAATACTATGGGTACCCTGCATCATCAATTTCAATGGTACGGAAGTGGTTTACTGAGTTTTGTTATGGTTGTACCAGCACAAGTGATGCCGAACGTTCAGGTCGTCCAAAAAAGGTCATCACGCCAGAAATAGTCGATAAAATCCATGGAATATGGTATTGGACGATCGGAGAAGGAAAGTACGTAAGGTGGCTAAGCTTGTAGGCATCTCAACTGAGCGGGTACATCACATTTTACATGAATATTTGGACATGAAAAGGCTATCCGCGCGATGGGTCCCGCGATTGCTCACACTGGAGCATACGCGCAACCGTGTGCCCACTTCCAAGTAGTGTTTGGTGATGTTCAGCGACATCGACATTTTTCTCATTCATTGTTAAAAAACTAAAATCGTTTTCGACTTTTTACCAAAATGTAGCAACCTACGAGTATCTGTTTGTTGATGGTATTTAATCTTACATTGAAGAACAGATTGATCAAGTATCAAATAGAGATGGAAGATGGTTAGATTTAGGTTTTACCCCTGCTAAAACTGCTAATAGTAACTCGTTAATTGATACAATAAGCCTACGATTATGTATCGACGTCACTACGCTGAATGAAACTCAGCCATTTTTGAAATTTTTCTTTGCTGGCGTTACATCCATTTGAGGCGTGGCCGCCTCAAAAATGCTCTTCGAGATAATTCGATCGACAACAAGAAGGCGCCAGACACGATAACCACGAGTTTGAAGGTTTTGTTCTACGTCGTCCATCATCAATGGTGTCGCTTCCAGGGTCTGTTTTATGCATAATTTTGGGAACGTACGAGTGTGAACCACCTCAGCCTTGGATTTAATTGTTCCAATTATATCATAGTTGTTCAGATCATTTCATTAATAGGGCCCAATTGGATCTCGGCAAGCTTTGGGCTATCCCGTGTTGTTAGCGTCCAAGATTCGCTATCAAAAGTGACTACTGGTCTTATAAGCGCAATGTAGATATTTAATTTTGTTTTGCTCGATGTGTCGTTCATAGCGAGCGCGTTGTGGGCGACTACGTGTTGTGTTAGAAAACTACTACGAAAAGTACATCTTTGCATTTTCTGTTAATAGATTTTCAACAGGCACATGATAGGACCCACAGGAACACATTATGGAGTTTTTGGATGTTTCTCAGCTCCGGACATCCTACAAAATCAACACAAATTTGTGCAAAATCAGGAATACAATTTAAATCAACATTTTGAAATGTTTTCCTTTTCCGGAAATATTTTGCAGGCTGTGATACTTTACATCTTACATGATCTAGTTTTCATTTATCTAGATAACTTTCTTATTTGCCTCACCAGCAGGTCGATTCTGGCTACACCATAGGAATACGGAATGTTATTCCTATATAGGAAAATAAATTATTGCAATTTTTTCCTATGGTTTATTATGGCTGGCATAATTTAAAAAAAAAATTGTTTTTGGTGTCAATACTCTAAGGCAAGGCCGTTAAACGTTAAACAGTTAAACACGTTAAATTTTATACAGAGTGAACCATCTACTGGTTTGTTTTTGAAACGTAGGCTATGGAAACACTTTTTTGAACGGTTTGCTTGAAATTTTGACAGCTCTTCAGTCTAATATTCCGCGTCCCGAAACAAAAATGGTTTTGCTTGGTGAGCGTTTCGGAATATTAACAACTTATTTTCAATTCAGTGTTGTGTAGCCGAAACAGTGCGAATTTTGAAAAGAAATATGGGTCGTAAAATAACGCTATGCAGAATCGCTGTAGTGAAATTGCTGAAGAAAGTTCGTGGGTAAGGCTTGCTACTAAATGACAGAAGTGGCCCCGAGTTCAGACAGTGCACACGCTCGAGAATATTGCGGCTGTGGTCCATAGTGTACCTCAGCTCAACGCCGATCCCAGCAACTGCTCATTAGTCGCCGGAGCCCGCCTGAGGAGAATACTGCACAAAGATTATTCGCCTACAAGGTTCAGATGACTCGATAGGCTTCGATATCAGTTATCTGCTTCTTGGGGTTCGGAACAGCCACACGTAATCGTATAGAAGGCAATGTTGATTTGAAAAATTCTGGTGTTTTTATTGTAATAAAGAGTGTAGACGTAGAGGTTGTGTATGGAACACAATATCCGATAAATGGCCGCCCCAAAGAAAGAACTCCAACGGCGTCATATCGTATGATCTTGATAGCCAATTCACATCGCCGCGGCACGAGATAATTCTCCCTTCAAATTTTCTCTTCAATAATTCCAGTGTAAGGATTCTATATCAACACCCTCATCTAACTGCTGCAATGTTTTGATTAGACCGAGCTGAACGAACGCGGACAGGTCTCTTCTGGGTTTCAACTGACTCAGTCGCCTCAAATTTCTCGATTAATCAGATCACTGTATGGCGAGAAGGTGCGTTATCGTGTCCGCAAAAATCTCACCATTTCGGTAGTGGAATTTAACAATTTCTGCAGTATAAACTGCTTAAAAATGGACAACAATAATTCTCTCGCATGCTTACTTATGAGACATTGCCCCGTAATAACACCCAGCACCATACTTGGCTAGCGATGTTAGCTGTCTGGACCTTGACAGGTGTAGTTCTGGCCAAGTCGGCCTAATTATTAGGCATGAGGTACTATTGGACCATCTCGTTCATTCTAGTCGTCGTTCATTGTTCTTCTAGCTTCCTCTTCAAGCAGTAATTTCCACGTTGCGATGCTTGGTCAAATGGGACACGTTGTGTCTAGTCGAGCCAGTTCATCAGCCTTTCCATTCATTTTAATATTGGAATGCCCCGGCACCCATATCAGCTGGATGTTTAACTGATATGCCACTAATATTACTTTCGACACATAAGGAACTATACTTTTGGGCGTCTTATTTGAACCCTGACTGTCTGTAAAAATATAAATATCACTTGCAGATAGTACATTATACCTCAACCACTCAACGGCTTTCCTTATCGCGATTACTTCAGCTTGAAAACGCTGCAGTAGTCCGGGAGACGAAAAAGAGGTTTACATGTAATTCTTCACAGAAAACCCCATCCCAACCTTCCCATCCATCTTTGAACCATCTACGAAAAAATTATCACAGTCCTCTCTGGTGGGAATGTCAGTCCTAAAGCTCTGATCAAAAGATGGTGACGAGATGATATCATCGATCGGTAGAATTTGGGATGTTTCTGTTTCTTAGAATAGATGAGTGTTCTATATTGTTACAGTTCCACAAGGAGTTGGAGTTGGCCTTATAGCTGAGCTCGCTACCATTTGTTTACCTAGGATATCTAGAGGTGTGAAATGAATGAGAATTTCCAATGCTTGAGCGGATGTGCTCCTCACTAATACACAAGGCAGCTGTTCGCTGTACTTCCAATCGTTTTATGTTGGATATAATATTTAAAGCTGGCCACCAAACAGTAACCCCATATAATAAAATGGGCCTAATACTAGAAATATAGAGCCAATGTACAATGTTGGGCTCCAAACACAATTATGTCGAATGGCATCTTTACAACAGTAAAGCGCTATTGCCTTCCAGAATGAGACCCAGATACTTCGCGTTATCATCGAAGGTCAATCCAATACCATTTAAGCTACGGGTCGATTTTTGTGTGAATTCACATTCAAAGCGCACTTTACAAGTGTTCTCTTAAGGTGCAAGGATATTTACCGCAGACACCAATCGCAACATCATCCGCATAACCAACCACCTCAAAGTCGCAACCTTTCTGGCTTAACAGATTATTTATGTCCAAAAAGTGGGGATAATATCCCACCTTGCGGCGTGCGCTGGTCGTCACAACCCTGCATTATAACATTTCATCTACCCAGCTCATGAGTGATTCGTCCACGCACAGAGAGGACAATGCCTGTCCCCTCTATATCCAGAAAAGTTATCATTGTGTATTCCTTATGTTCAAGGGATAGGATGTTTCTCGTTAGAAGCGATAAGGGAGTGGAGAGTAGTTTCCACAGATGTCTCATTGCAATATTCATGTTGGGATTTCGATCGCCTATTTGGCTGAATCTGCCTTTCCAAAATTTTTAGTAAGGAAGAGGCTAAACTTATAGGTATAAGGTCTTAGGGACAGCGATGAGAGGTTTTTCCTGTCTTAGCTATAAATATTACATTTACCTCGGCCCATTTACTAGGATTGTGACAGAGTTCTAGGCTGCTCTTGGAGATTACTTCCAGCCAAGGTAAGGTTAAATCAGTCGTTTGTTGAACATCCACTGGTGTAATGCCATCGGGTCCTCTCGGCTTATAAGACTTAAAACTATTTATATCCCACAAGATTTTGTTTCTGCTTATAACCTGGCTTACAATTCCCGCGACTCTGATATCCCTAGGCCTTTGTTCCGCGGATTCGGAGCCCTGTAGAGTTAGTGTCCAGTAGTAGCTCCAATGATTCCGTACTAGTTATGGTCCAAGAACCATCCGGCCTGCCAGGACTCCTGTATTTACTACAGTATAGCCTCCAGACATTTGTTTTAGCATTTCTGAATTTATATTAGTATGTTTTGACGACTTTCTTTTACTCCCAGTCCTTAGTAGCTTTTCCTTAGCTATGCAGCCTGATACATTTTTACGGGTGTTTGGAAGTCCTTTCCGATCACCGCGATGGTCGGATAGCCGGGGTTGTTATTTGGAACAGATCTCGAAAATGAATTACTTAAGAATAGTTAAAAAATATCCCAGTCGATTTCCTCCTGCTTCTATATCTAGTTTTTTTGTTGGCCTTTGTCTCCAATAACAATTAGCAGAGATAACAATCATCAAGACAAGTGTAATGTCTAGTACTTCTAGGCTATTTCTAGTAATATACGCTGGTTTACAGCCAACATTGCAAATACATAGGTTAGTATGTCCTAAGAATAAAATCAAGGAGTAACTCACCTCATTTATTAAATCATTGTGCTTCTCCAAATTGTTTGTTGTGAATTTGTATCACTTCCCGGATGACTGCAATGTTTTCTAAAATGACCAGTAGAATATTTGTTCCCATCATGTTGAAAGTAAGCAGATATTAGCCAGAGATTTTGACCATCCATCTCAATGGTTGTTGTGGCCACATCCGAATTACTGTAATTTGACATTCGGATTATTTTTTCCAAGAATGCAGGAACTATGTTTACCTACCTTCTCCGCGTATAGCTGTTTATATTTAGGAGTCCTAAGTTCAAGTGCCCGGCCATCGTTAACCCAAGGTTCTTGGTCTAGGACAATGTCTATCTCTTCTGCTCTTAGTTTGAGTATCAGCGCTACCGAGTGGATATTTCTGAGTTTGTAGAGATTGTTTCTACTTCCTCACCCATTTCCATGATGTTCAGGTTGTCAAACGAGGCCTCTACCGATATCAGAGCTCTCAATATGTCATCGTCATCTTTCTTATAAATTAGAGTGTGACTTTGTTGTAATCTTAACTAATTAAACCATCAGTTCTCGTCAGCGCAACCAATGACTCTTTAGCTCTTCCAACTTGGTCATTCTTCAGTCGGTGGTCGGCAGTTCAGGATTGCTAATTCGTAGCATTTCCAGAATTTATTTCAGGTCGCTGGGATGCAAGCTCTCGCTCTAGGTCTGTTGGGGATATCCTCTCTAGCGACTACATCTAGTCTGGCACCAGGCCAGACCATCTAGGCTCTCTACAGCCCTTTTGTACATGATTAATGACCGTTGGTCGCCACATGATGTCAACTTGACACGATTCCAGTGCCACTCTGTGCCGGCAAGCCGAGGCAGATCCAGGGTTTTCCCTCATAATTTTTAGGAAACTGGTGGCTAACGCCTTCTCCACCTTCCTACAATTGCCAGACGATATATATCTGTATTCGTGGGTTCTGTCGGAGACAGCCACCATTAAGTGCTCTTCTAGGACTTATTGAAATGCCTAGTTATCGTTTCCTGCATTCTAATCGTCCTTGCATTTTTCTGTGATTCCTAATGGCCAAACTCCTATGTTGACTCCGTTTTTATACGTGTTGCGAACCAGGCCTAATGCCCAAAGTGCCACGTTGATTGCGTATGCGCTGGACACCTGGCCTAAAGGGTAAAATCCTACCAGCATTAGCTTGCGGGTTTTTACGCGCGCCGTACTCTTCTTTTTTGTATTGTTAATTTCGTCCATATTTTGTTCCACGAGTAGCGGAGAAATAAATGTCCATCTGTGTAGAGATCCGTAGTACAAAGATATGGCAGTTTGATCCGGAGGTTGTCCAGTATCCGAATATTAACCGTTAAAGACTGAGCTTTTTTATACTGGGACCCAGCCTGGCCGATAGTGAGCTAGTTTCCCGGTGGTCACCGCGAGGAGGTAACACAAACACATGCGGAAGCTGCAAGATACGGAGCTGACACAAGTGCCAATTTGATTCTGCCAGACAGCTTCATGCCAAGACAACCGTTGTTTTACCCATAGCAGACTCATCAAATTCAATATTTAATATTTGTAAAACTTTGCCGCACTTCATTTCAACATTTAATACAAATTCTCTGATACATTTTTATACAAATAAACAATCGCCGATCCTACCAAAACACATATAACCTTTTTGACAGTTGACTACAGATAAAATTTCCAATATCGCCAACACTGTACAGATACTTTTCAGACATGTATACCAACACAACAACGATAAAATCGAGCGAATCGGACTACTACAACTCGAGAAATTTCAAAATTCTCATTACTATTTGAACACATCTCGTACATCAATCATAAGGGGCTGAGAAATTGTTTAGTTCCATTGAAATTTCTCAATATAATCATAGGATATTATTGTCCCCTTAGTGCCATTCAAATTTACCATTTTCTAGAACTATTAGATTTTTTCAGCAACAGCAGTTTCTGGCTAAATTTAAAAAACAGTAAAGTACAAACAAAAGAACACAACAACAGGAGTATTTAAAAATGTTGCCTCATCGTAGTCGATTTTTGGACCGCTTAATTTTTATCAAAACCGTTTCAACACAAATATGCTAAAAATATTTAAGTTTAGCCTTAGCTTTATGATTTAATGTAATAAGAATCTAACTTATGATTATTGGTCGTTCGTAGTTATTTGGGAACCAATAGATGGTATTTGAAAATCATTCTAGAGATTATTACTACTATTTAGTATTTCACTATTTACACTGTTATTATAAGTTAAATGATTTAAATTTGAACAAAATTGTTTTAACCATTTCATATAAATCTTCTATTATAATTATCAAAAAAATTCAAAATTTCAAAATTGATAATGAAACGAACACAAAATTATTTTATTATTTGAAAATTTGCAAATTTTCCTTATACCGCCTCCTAAGCCTGAGCCTAACCTAACATCAAATCCTTTATTCTTATCCCACAGCGTCGAACTCCAGAAGGCAAATCTTCAAGATGCCAATAATGCCACAACAAATGGAACCACCACTACTACATCAGCATTATCATCTACATCAACACCATCAACGACCACCGCACAGAATCCCCTAGCCTCAGCTATTCCATTGGCCCAATTATTGGCCAAACCAGGTGCACTCAATGCCCTATCTAGCTTATCAGCATTGGGCGGCCTAACCGATTTACTCGGTGGCCTTGCCAATCTAGGTCCACCAGTTCAAACAACTGGTGTGCATCGCATCAAAAACTTTTCATCACGTGTCCGTGCAAATAGCAACACAAACTCAAATTCAAATGATAAGAATGTGAAAAATGAACGAAATAAATTTAATCCATACTGAATGCGTAGCACACCAACTGTAACAACTCATAATAATAATAATAATATTACAATAAATTATAATAATGACGGTGACGAGGTGCACGATCCCCCGTAACAGCCAGCAATGCGGTCTAAATAATCTACAGTCGAGAAAATAAAATGTATTTCGTTCATTTTTATTTTTTAAACAAAATAAAATTCATTTATAAAAAAAATCTTAAATTAATTATCTCATTTTTAATATTTTTTTTTTTTTTAAATTATTATTAAAAATATATTTAATTATTATATTGATATATAATTAGGATTATGAATATAAATAAAAATTAATTAATTGTGTTAAATTAAAAAAAAATTCTAATTTTTATTTGTTTTAAAAATTATGCTCAGATCATTTGAATTATTTAAAATAATAATATTCATAATTAGTATATAACACACACTACATACACAACATACATGCATACATAAAGTAATAAAATGTAAAACTATATATTTTTAGATTTTAACTCTATATATAATGTATTATGATATAAAAATAATTAGGGATTTAATAATTTTTTGTTTGGTAGACAGGATATTTATTAATATTATGAGAAATGATGAATACGAGCAGAAATTGAGGCTTCTTGTGTTTAGATAATGTTCATGAAAAATAACACATTTTAGTAAATATCCTATATAGAGAATTTTTTTTTTTTTTTTATAGATTGAGGCTTTGTATTTTTCATATTTTTTATTAGTATTTTACTTTTTATTAAATCATGTTTAACATTAACCTACTGAATGATGTAAATTTAATTGTTAGTTTATAATAATATATAATTATGTAAGATAAAAAGATTATGAATGAGTTTTAGAATAAACATACGCTCTTGAATAATTAAAAAAGACTGATTTCATTTTGAGGTTAGGTATATATATTTGCCGCCAGATCTTCGATTGGTGTGTGGCTTTCCTAAAGCTATTTGTGTGCGATACAATTCTTGCCACTCTATATTTTCGAAAACATATACACTTTAATAATAATTATCCATTATTTTTGTCAAAAATTAAATATTTTAATTCGAAGTGGTGTGAAAGGTTCGCCATTTTATATCCAGTTTGCTTGCCATTTTTTTTTATTTTATAAATTGTATGTAGATTTTTCTACTAACCTCAATACAAATCAATCGTACTTTTATGTATTGTACTTAAACACATGGCAAATCTATAGCAACATCACGCTTTATCTCAGCAACAGACTAAAACTCATTCAGCCCCCCTTAAAATATAAAATGTTTGTTTTAATTTAATTATAAAAATTCTATTCCAATTATTATTTCGAAAATATTTTTCAAAATTTTATTTATTTTTATTTTATAATATATATTATTGATTATTAAATGGATATAAATTGTGATGACAATGAAAAAAAAAATTAATTAAAATACAAAACAAAAAAATTATTAGTGTTTATCTCTTTTATCTATTTAAATAAAATAATAATATGGAATAACATAATATGATCCTGATGAAAAATGCATATAATTTTCGATCCCAAATGTAAAAAAAAAATTGAATTAAAAATTAAATAAAACATAACGAATTTTTAGAATTTAGAAAAATTTTTATATGCGACAATAATGGAATAAGAAACATAATTTAAAAAATACAGACACAATCTTCTTGAGACAAAAAAAAAATATAATAATGAACACTAAAATTTAATTAATATATAAACTAGTATTTTGTTTTTACTATAATACATTAATTAGTATACAATTTTTAGTTAAATATTGTTAGTCCGTAAGTCTCTCGTCCGATTATTAAATCATGGTACGACATCTTAAAATTTGATTAATGATTTAAAATCGAATTAATTAATTTGTTTTTTTTTTCTTGAGTTTTATTATATACAACAATTAATATAAATTATTAATATTAAAATGAAATATGTAATAAATTTAATTAAAAATTACGATTTGTATGGAGGAAGTAAAATTCTCGGTACAAAGCATATAATGCTTTTGGCCTCGCAGAAATCGGCCCCCATATTGGGTGCCAAATCTCTAATTCGTTCACCAAAGTTTTGTTTTCGATTCAATTACGAGTCACTCTTATAAATCATTAATTTTTAATTAAATTTGTATTTTAAACAAAAAACTATATATTTAATTATATAATTAGAAATATTATGGTGAAAAAACAAAAATTAAATTTCCAAAACTATTATTACAATTAATAGTTTATATAGTGAAAGAAATAAAAACCAAAAAAAATTAAACGAAATAAATTTTTTTAATTATAGTATTAAGAGTTAATATTATTAATTCTGTTTCAGGTCTTAAATCAAATTTAATTTAACATTTTATTTTTTGCAGTGCAATTTACAACCACCACTTTATAAATATATATATATATATATATATATATATAAATTACCACCACTTTACCTTTTCTACTCTCTAAAAAAAAATACAAAAAAAAAATTAATAATATAAAGTCTCCACCAACTACCACCAACCACCACCACCACACCACCACCACCATCACATCATCATCATTAAATCACAAAAAATTCATCATCTGTTTTCCAAAATAAATTTTAAATAAAAAAAAATATTTATAAAATAATATAGAACAAAATAATTAATAATTGCTACGATTTTATTTTTTTATTTTTTACTTTTTTAACTTGCATTTTTTAAAAATTAATTTTTTTAACCAATTTTTAGTTAATTTTAATTCATAAAGGCTTTAATTTAATTTTTTTTTTGTAAGCCTTTATTGTAAATATTTTTATAAAAATTATGTTTAATTAACACTTTATATACTTTTACAACAAATTATTATAAATTATTGTTATTAAATATATATTACATATTTAAAAACCATCCAAAAATACCATAAATACTCATACATCCGGTAAGAATATTTTAATATCCTTTATTTATTTTTTTTATTTTTTATAAATAAAATGTATTTTTTGCTATGAATATTTTGAGATGAATTTTTGAAAAATAGAATTTTTAATTAAAAACTAATTTTTCGGGGAATTCTCATAAAAGCATTCTGGGGTTTGTAAATCTTGTTAATATTTATTTTCGGGTACTTGGGGGTTCATAAATAAAATGTATTGTTTCGTACCGTTAGTACAATTTTGTTGGGCAGTAATTTGTTTTAAATCATGGAATAATCGAATTATATTATATTGGGGTACCTAACGTGTAACATTTACTCATGTAGACATTATGTAAAATAATTAATTCTAGTGTACATTTATCTGTGTATACCATGCGTTTAACCGCTGTATGTAATAATATAGGGCGCCCTTAATTTATACCAGATTAGTTCAAAATCTGTATTACTTGTAGCACACTTTTAGGCGTTTAATATTCTTTATATAGTAAATATTCTGAATTAAAAGAATTTGACCACGTTTTAATAAAAACAGCTGTTCAAACAGTAAATTACAAAATTAATTGAATATAGTTTGGCTTTGAAATAACACCTTATTTGGCATCCCGTAGAGATTCTTCTTTACTAATTTAGTAGGCCCGCGGTTACATTCTGTACTGTAAATTGTACTTTCGTCAGAATTTCTCTACTGGGTGGTCATTTTATGGTGGTTACATTACATTTTGTGATATAAAGCAAATGTTGTAACTTACTTCGGATGAAGTTTGGTTGAATTATGTCATGCCGTATATTAATTCGAATGAAAAAGTCCGCAATATCTTATTATATATCAATATATTATCTCCTTTTCACTAATAAAAAAAATTGATTTGACGTTTGTTGTCAAAATTGTTCGTACGCCATTAACTATTTTCGTTTTTATAACTAAAAAGGTAATGGGCTAACCAAACCTACCTCTGAAATTCTTTTATTTGAATTGAAATTAGAAATTATTATTTTTATATTTATATCACTCCGCAAAAACCACTTCGTAAGGACACGTTCATATGGCTAAGCGTAAACAAAAGCGTTCATAAGACGTCACTTTATAACTTTTAGTTCATTATTTTAACTCAAAAGTCATTTTGCAGAGTTTGTAAACTATTTATACCACCATAAAATGATCACCCAGGACTACACTGTGTGACATTATGTTACCCAAGTTGTCTAGTAACAAGAATATTTTGTGAAATCGATCGAAAGTAACTAACATTTTTGTGTACTACCTTGTTTAAGTTAAGTGTTTTTAAATTACATAATCCGCGTCACTTGAATCGACTTCCAGAATATCAATATCCACGCAACGGAACACGTCTATTGTCATTCATATGAAGACATAAAGGGTCATAAATCATTTAAAGTTTTCTAGTAAAGAATTTGTAAAACAATTTCGTTCTATGGGTTCTACGGGTTTTACATCAACGTTAGGTTACCAAGAGGTTTGGCAATTAACTTATTCTATTACTTATTGTTATATTTTGTAGTTTGGTCGCTGAAATCTAGGACTGCCATTGTGATGTAATCAATGGCAATTGTGTGGCTCGTTGCATAAGATTTTAGAATAATAGTCGTCAAGTGCTTAAATGCAACAAAATTGTGTATTTGTATCTAAACGTTTCGAACCTCGAAGCCCTATCGTTTGCCAAGAAGATCTGTAGTTCTAATGAACTTTGATAGAATCTGAAGAGATTTGTTCTTGAAATTGAAAACCGTGGTAGAAACTCGCTCTCATTGTGGTCTCTAAAATAAAAATTGTATATGTAACAACGTAGCGTTCGTGCAGATAAATTGGTACTGTTAGTTATGGGTCAGATCTAAAATTGGCTAGTGTAACAAACCTCAACGTTTGATTATTCTTGATATTATGGACAGGTATTGGATAACTCGAAGAAATTTTGAGTTTTGAATAAAATAATAACACATTAGCTGTGGTTGGTCAATACCCGAATAATTTTATTGTAAGTTTTACCTAAGTCACTATTCAATGCAACTAGACTCTAAAGTAAAATTGTCATTGAAAATACTCAATTTCTCTCTAAATTCGAAATAATTTACCAAGTTTCGTGAATATTGAGTGAGGGGATCTGTCAAATTACAGAAAAAGACGAATTTCCTTGTTGTACCTAATTTAAAATTAAATTACCAAGATTGCGATAATAAGAAAATTGATCCGCTTTCAGGATTGCCGGATTCCGATATTGCAACAAGTAATTTAGGTCTGTCATAACAGTTCCTGCTAAATCAACCACAGAAAACGCAATGAACAATTATTTGCCTGGGCAATGGTCAGAAATTTTGCCCTCAGATTCATTCTGAGAAGGAATAATTGTAAACTTAATTAGTGTAAATTCCTCCAATGCCACAGTAGATTTATGAGAAATATCAAGTCCACACACGTAAATGAATTCCAGTCCATTTATATTTTCTATTCCAATCATTGATTGCGCTTTAACGAAGAATCGGAATTGTGTAATCAGTTACGAATCGACATTTGAATCACAATCGAAAAGTAACCAATGGTTCAGTTGATGTTTATGAAAGATAACCTAATTAATCCGTTAATTTTCAATATTAAATTGGTAATTGTAATTGACGGTCCGGATGCATTTCTTTCAAAGTCACACAAAATCTCTTAAATTTATAAAACACTTTCGTTATTTTAATTAAATTTATAGTTTTATATAAACACTGCATATTACATAGAAAGATGTATGATGTTTGCTGTATTCATGACACCCATTGATCCAGATTTTATAATCGAAAATTGATCCAATTTTTATATGCGTCAGAAGACTGTTCAAACTTTACTTTTGCAATGCTCCTTAGTTCGTGCAATATTTTAATAGATGTCACTAGAGTAAAGATCCTCTTATCTTCAAATTGTCTTTTATGTTAACACCGTGTCTATGAGGCCGATTTTTTTTTGTCTAAATTTCCGACTAACTAAATTGATGGTTGTTACTGCTTATTAATTATTGATAGATGTCTTTAATATGCATAAACCGAAATGTATTTGATATTTACGCTGTGTGTTCCTTGTGCAATTTACATTCAAAGATATTCAGCAGATGCAGATAGCCTCGAAAACGTTCTGTAATTTACGAACAAACTAATAAAAATAGGAAAAAATATTGTTCATCCTGCATTGCCGTAATATTGCGTATTCCAATAATTTTATCTGATTATCGACATCTTCTACTAATTCATTTTAATTAATAAGAAATTGCTTAATTAAAGCTGAATACACGTTAAACAATCGTCCAATATTTATTATATTTAAATCAGCTGTTGTTATAACAAAAATAATTCTGTAATTGTTTACTAGATGAAACATTTTTTCTCTTTTCCGCTTTATTGTTTTTTCAATCTTTTTTGTGCAGATTCACATTCACTTGCGCATTAATCAACTAAATTGACTAAACTAAATTAAGAGAAGAAGTTCATGTAATGTAAAAGCAGATGTCACTAAATTAATATCTTTAATACGTGCCTTTAAATTATTAATTTATTTGTAAGTGAAAAATATATGCGATCTAAAGTTTGTGAAATGTCATCGGCCGCGTAGTGACCAATAGCAGAAGCTTTAACATTTAGTTTAATCGATTAAGGCACACAGCATAAGATCTAAACTACAAAATTTCACCAGTTTTATGAATCTCCTATTAGAAATATTTGAGAATATGATAGCAAACTGCAATTAAAAAATCAGATGCGTTTTATTATGTGCCATCTATGAACGACTGGTATGAATTAGCCATCAATTTAGCTAGAAATTTAGTCGGAAAAAGTTAGAAATTTAGTCGTTAGCGCAGGCCTCATATCACTTCCATCAAATATTATTCCTTTAATATTTGGCACCGAGCTAACTTTGTCATGTAATCTGGTGGTAGTCAGCACATACTTTCGACCTCACGCGAATCCATGAAGATATGTGGAATTGGAAACCACCAGATAAATTTATGATCATGCAAATCGATCAATATCCGAGGATCGAAATACCATCAAAAAACGCGCAACAAAATATATTCGAACAAGTCTTTGCTAAATGTCAAAACATTTATTGCGTTAATCACTCACAATATCCACTCCATACCACGTTTCTCCAAAAATGGTGGTTGCTAATTTTTAAAAGGAAAACAATTGATTTTAATCGTGGAATATTTACTGACTAAAATAATCTCATTCCCATACCTCGCAAGAATGCAAAACTCAAAACGTATTGTGGATTCGGGTACCATCTAAAACGAAGCTTATTTTAAGTCCTTTAGAGTTAAACATCAAATAGCAGTATCTTGTTTATAAACAGACCGAAAGACCGCTTAAAGACCGAAATAAATCAAGGTCGATGTTCTACAGCAGTTAGTTGTCAATGAAAGCAGTTTCAACGGTGCAATAATTCAAATCTTAGGAGTTTGCCCTAATTCCCCTTTCGAATTCTGAAGTAATTGTTTTCCCGAACCTATGTTTCGAAATTTAATGTGTTAACTGAGGACTAATAGTCAAAATTACTAATAATTTTGAAGCTAGTAAAACAAGTTAGTCTCACAGTGAATATGAAACGAAGAATGACTTAGGAATTTTCGCATTTAATTATAAGGCCAGAACATTTTTTACCTCACAAGGATTTATCACAATCGATCCAGAAATAGAATTAATGCAGTTTCTATTCCGGCTAGGCAGTAGTACTAGCCATAGCATAGGAGCATATTCATGGGAATACTAATGAAAAGGTCAGAGTTAACCGGTAATGAAAATTGTACACAATATCAGTACGGTTGACTATAGAATGCCAAATGTAGTTAAGTTTCCCAAAACAAATAAGTTTGGTCATATTGAAACTCGTGGTTGTTGAATGCATACGATTTAGTAGTTTGTACTCAGTTGACGTCAAAAGAATCAAATTAGAGTGCATATTCCAATTAATGTGAGATAGTTTGTGATGTTAATTTCCGTTTACGGTAATTTCGATTAACAACGTGGTAGAACCACTCGCATTTGGAACCCATTTGAATAATAATTTCCTTCAAAATTAATCACTCCAGAACAATTAGGGGATCTTTCGGTCAATTATAGAGTAATATCGCAAAAAAATTTGTTAAATAATTGTCTTTCACAAATATTTCTATCACAAGTGTTATTTGTTCCGTGTTCCACCATTACCTATGTGCAAATAGAACCCTCCAAATATTGATTGTTCTCTTTCTGTATATTCTACACAGACAAAGCCTGTTTTTGAATGAGTGCGTTTTATTGCGTTTTAGTACGTCTTATACCTCTTGACATCTACTTACTAAGTGTTTTCGTTGTTTAAAATGCGAATAATGAAGTTTATTGAATTCTTAACTATCAAAAGGAAATATTTTTAACTGGCGTGCTTATCAAATTTGGAAATCAAAATTCATTGCTTTTCTTCCAGGAGCTTTAATATTATCATTTCTAAAGCCAGAGGTACATAAGATTCTTCGATTCAGTTTTTTGTATGACAAACGTAATCTTATCGTATTCCCATTTCCTGCCTAATTGCGGCTGAAATACTTGCACCTATTAAATAGCCCTGTGTCTCAGACCCATAAAAATGATTCGTTTAAAAAATTAGTGAGTCTTGCAGTTGAAAGTATAGCATGCAATTTATGTACAATGCTATAGCTGTTAGGAAAACATCTTTGCAAACATCTTTGTAAACATCTTTCTTGTACCTTTTACGATTAGATTGACGAGGCGAAGTCATGATGCCTGAACTATAGTAGACTATAATATAAACTGTTACTGCGATTTATGGAGGGACCTCCATGGCCGAAAAATGATCGAGAACCTCTAAGGCAGATTTTTAAATGGGGTTCACTAAATATTTTTTGCGAATGATATAATGAAAGATCATTAGATATCAGTGATATCCTTGAGCTATTTGCAATGGGCAATTAATGTTTATGTACCATAATAGCAGTAATTTATTTCTAAAACTATCTGACAACAATTAGTTATGATACTTCTGTAACGCTTAATGTAAACAAGTAAACAGGCAATCCAACAGCAGCAACAAAATATAATTTTTTGTAAAATTATGTATTTTAATAAAGCTTATCTAAATATTGAAAATATATCGCAGGAAAAACAGAAAAGTAATCCTATGTGTTCTAAATTTTAATAAAGCGCTTCCAAAACCACAAGACAGAAAGATGGAAATTATGTTTTCTAATTTATTCAAACGTATCAACCGGTGCTTTACCATTTTAGATGATGGGACTCAAAAACAATTTCAATGAAAATTCGGGAATACGTGTTAGAGCTTATAACACATATTTGAGCTTGTAAATAATTAATCGAACAAAAAAATTATCCTGCACACTCACTGAGCCCGCTCACAACATTTATAATTTATTTAATCATCTGGCTGGTACGAACGCTACCTTTGCTTCTATATGCAAGATTTCAAGTTTTGGAAAATTTGCAGTCCAAATGTGCAATTTGCGATCAACCTTTTATACATCAAGCAGTGCTATCTAAGCAGCAATATCGACTCCACCAGGCAATTGAATTAAATATTCTGATTTAAGGTCGTCAGATTGCCAGTTGAAATGAAAGTTAACTATCGAGAAAAATTATGTTCAGTGATTAAATAAATGATTTATTATTTTAGATATTAACGGTTGAATCTAGAATATTAAATAATGTTATATAAACAAACTGTTTTGTTTTATGAAATAAACCGCCGCTTGTTTACTCCTTAAAGGCAATACCATATAGCCATTTCAAGAAAACCGCTTTACGGTTTAAATCCGGTTGAACGTTTAGCTTACGATCCGATCCAGAGGGAGAATTAAAAGCTAATATTTTTCAAAAACCTTAAATTCAGCTGTTTCTGCTCAATTGGCAGCATAAGATTTAAGGTTGGCATAAGAGGCCATTTTATCTTTTTTATCGATATTTAGAGGAGATGTGAACTACTCCAATAGTGCAAAAAATTATCAAACACATACAAATCTATCTGAAATCTATTTATTCGGTTTTAAATAGTTTTAAAAATAACAAATTCATCAAAATTGTGATAATTGATTTAATTTTAATAATTAATTTTATATTGCTTACCGCTGCATTGTTTTTATGAATTGAGGTTAGCCACTATCTGTTATCTGCTGGCTAGTTAACATTATTATGTGTTAATCGACATTTGGCAGTGATTATCAGCGTTTGAAACTTTTAATTTTAAATATGGTCTTGCTGTTGAATTTCATTTAATTTTTTATTCACAACGCTTGTTCTACTTGAAATATGTGTTACGAAGGAAAGTATTTTAACTTGATGCAGGAGGTTGTTTTGATATCATTATCACTCTAGCATTTACACTCTATTTTTGCCGATCTAGCGAAGCCCAATTTGCTCAGGAAAATGTAGAAAAATGTTCTTGTTCTTGAACCGAGTACCGAATTAATAAAATCTAACTTATAAAAACAAACTGCACTTCTCGAATCCAAATTCGGACTTAAGTACATTAATTTTAGACACAAACACAAAATTCAGCAATTTAGTCAATTTACTCAAATCATTCTATATTTTATGCAATATCCCAAGTAATACATTACTAGTTGGTCCCAAACTATAGTTTAGGTACACGACCCGTGTTTCACTTCAGAACGCGAATTATAGTTTGTAGGAATGATTAGATACAATTAAAATTTTAAGGGTTTTACGCATTTTTGAGTTTCTCATAAATTTTACTTATACGCCTATCAAAAGCTCTGTCTTTAATTAAAAATGCAAATGTTGAAGTTGTTGACGAAAATCAAAACTGATTTATGTAAACATTAAGCGACGCCCCATATTTGTTTTCCGTGATGAGTCGGGCCTGTGAATGTGCAGCTTGGTGTTTTTGGGAAATTTCAATCAGCAGGTTGACGCTTTCTCGAATCCGAGTAAAACCAAACTTTTAAAACCAGTCGCGTTTAGCTATATAGATTAGTGTGGCTTCGCACCACATTAATAACGAATACTGTACTAAATGTTCACATACATTTAAGGCGGTTTTGTACGTGTAAGTCAAAAAAATGTAAATTTATTTGATTTGGATGAAAATTAGAATTGTGCTTCTGAAACTTATTCCAAAATTTGGTAATTTACCAATTTTTAATATTTGCTGATTCGAATAATGTTCTTACCCTTAGGCTCTCCTTCACTATAGTGACGAGCACAATAAATGTTCTTAGCCCGTATTTTCATCCGTAAAAGGTTTAAAACTCCAAATTGATTGCGTATTCTCCATTTACCATTATTATACCAGTTTAGCGTCTTGGCCCCAAATTACACGAAACAAAAAACTGTTATACATTCAACTTTGTTTTGTAAATACACACACATACATAATTTGATTTAATCGAAAATAATTTTTGCTCGCGCACACAAAACTTAATATTTTGTGGACTTTTTAAAACAAATCCGAGTTTAAATTAAAATTTTATAATACAAAATTAACCACCGCTACAACGAACATGACAATCTCAAAATAAACTGCCATTTTGTATTTTGTTTTTTTAAATAGCATTGCATCTAACTTCATTGCAAATTGTTGATGGGTGCGTTCCCAAATATAGTAATAGTGTATTCCATTTTCCAATATTCTTATTCCGATCCACTCCAAATTACGTAATTTATCGTTAATTAATTTATAATTGTCATTACAAATTTCAGACTACAGGTACCAACTTTTGGTCTCTTCGCATAGATTTTCCTACTTGTTGTTGTAATGTAAAACGAGGTAAGCTATGATTGCGAATTGGCATGATGCGATCAATTAAAGCACCGCGTTTTTCGCGAAGACCTATAAGTTTGTATTTTGGTACTTCGAATATAAAAATGTTTATATTGTGGTATGGTTTTTTTAAATATTGTGTGTGTGCGCCCTTACTATCCGAGATCCACACTCCATTCTAACTAAATCCAATTTTGTATTTATTTTTTATTATTTTTGATAATTTCTATTTTTTAAAAATGATTTTATTTAATCAAACGAATAATGTCGTTTCAAAAATACATTTTAATTTTTAGTAATTCGAGTTCTGCTTATTTTATTACATATATAATTTTGGATTAGTTAATTTTATTATAATATTTATACAAAATAAAAGAAAGTTTATTAGTAGTGCATAAAATAAAATTAAAAAAATATAATTTATAATATTTTGTGTTGTAAATATACATATATTTTATTATTTAGCTTTTAAAAATTACATTACAAAAAATATCTATATATATATAGAAGCTGTATAATTTTCGTCTTTTTGTTTTTTCTTTTTATTAATTTTTCTTTTACAGAATTTCAATGGAAACAGCTGGATTACCAATTGCCGGTTATCATTATATAGCACCAAATCACATAGTTAAGGCGCCAATACATTGAACCTTGTCGTCCGCACCCTATTACCACCATCAACATCTATTGCAACAACAGCAACAACCTAATACAACTATTTTAACGTCAATCAACATTTATTAAGACAAAAAGAATAAAAGTTTTCTCTATCTCTCTTTATTTTTTAAAAATAAAAATATTAATAATTTAAAACACAACATATCTTTTAAAAATATAAACATATCTCAAAAAATATATATATTTCTGTTTTTTATTTTAATAATTATTATTTATAAATTCGATTTTATTTTAATTTTAATTTAAAAAAAAAGATCAGACTGATATGAAATTTTATTAAAGACAAATTAAATAAATTTAAAAAAAAACTAAACAAATTATTAAATAAAATTTTTACTTAATTAAATTATTAAATTATACTATTATTGATTACTTAAAAAAAGAAGAATGAAAAGTGCCAAAAATTAAATAATTAAATTATTTATTTATATTATTCTTGTTTTAAATTAATTTTCTGTTTTTTATTTTTACATTTTATTTTATTTTTATGTGCGAGAGAAAAAAGAAAAATTAATATTATTAATTAGACAAAAAAAATAAAGTATTTGAATTTTGAAAAATTAATAAATTATTATTAATTAATTAAATTAAATTTACTATGGGTCGAGTATTTTAGATATTCTTATTTATTATCCATATAATAAAATAGTAAAACAAAAAAAACATAAACTAAATATATCAGAATTTAATTAGTATTAAGTGATTTAATGTATAAGTTTTAAATTTTTTTTATAAAATATTAATTATGAATAATAAAAAAAGTAATAAAAGAATTTTTAATTAAATCTATAGATAAAATATTATATATACAACAAATTATTAGTATCGAGACGGTGTCGAGTAAAATATCTCCTAAATGTTGATTTATTTATATAAAATAATATATCGGTCTCTTTCATACATAATTATAATATTCATATACAATTCAGAATTTTACTTAACTCATCCGCGCGCTGTATTATCGTGTTTAAAAAATATATAAATTTATTTTATTAATTATTTAAAAAAAATTGTTTGCCCAAAATCTTTTATTTTATTGTTTATTATTTTAAATGTTTTTGTTTTTAGATAAGGAATTTTTAAAACATACAAAATATAGATATAAATAAATTTTTAATATTTTTATTATTATTATTATTATTAATTATTATCATTACCATGAAAAACAAACAAAAACAAAAAAATGATATTTATTACTATTATTCATATATTAATGTATTTTAATCAATTATTACGTATAAATAAACAAAAAAAAACATAAATACAAAGTACATTTATTATTATTATTATTTTTAATTAAAAACTAAAAAGACAATATAATTTGTAAATAATTAAAACAAAGTTATATAAAAAATGACAAATTATAGCTTAAAAATTATTAATAATAATAATAAATTAATTTAAAAAAAAAGAATATTCATTATATTATAAAAAACTATTCTTAAATAAAAAAAAAATAATTGGGAACAAAAATTAAATTTATTATATTAAATAATTAAATTTAAATAAAATATGAGATAAATGAAAGAAACAAAATCGTTAATTAATATTTAAATATATTTATATAAATATACTATAATTAAATTTTATATTATATATTATAAAAATAGGGTGGAGAGTGGGTTTCAAAATTGAATGTTTTGAATTAGTGGCGTTTTATATTACATGAGTAATTAATCGTCCGGCCCCCACACACACATCAACCAATATATATATATTTATATTTGTGTTTTACTAGATCTTTAATTATTATTATTATTTATTTATTAAATATATTTTTAATTAATATATAAATAAAAATATATAAATTGTTTCGTTTTTCTTATGATAATTATAATAATTAAAATATCTGGAACATACAAACAATAATAAATTTTAAACCACAAGACGAACAAAAAAAAAGAAATTATAAATTTATAATCAATATTTAATCGATGTTTTTAGAATTTTTTTTACATAATCATTAAAAAATAAATAAATAAAAACAACCAAAAAATTCGTAAATTTAGTGTTTAAAACAAATTCGAATAATTTAATATTGTTTAATATATTTCGCTTTTTATTAAAACTAACAAATATTTTTTTTATTATTATTATTACTTAATATAATCTACGTTGCATTTTTATTTATATATCTAAATACAAAAATTATAAACAAATTTTTCTTTTTTGTTTAATCTAAATGTTTTATAGCAATCAATATTTAAATATTAAAATTAAAAGACAAATTAATATTATGTATATATACAAAAATATGTATACATATATTTAAATAAATAAGCAATAATTAAAAAAAAAAAATATTTAGAAATTAATATTAAATGAAAAAAAAATAATAATAAAAATGCAACGAAAATATATAGTCATTTTTATTTTATTATTTTAAATAATAAATATTCTCAAAAAAGAAAATACAAAATTAATAAATTATTTAAAATAAAATTATGGGATCAAAACCAAAGAAAAAAGAATACATGATGAGAAATATATAAATAAACAAAAAATCGTCAAAATACAAATTATTATTTATTAAATATATATTATAATTTATAAATTGTTTGGCTTATTATTATATTAAATATATTATATTATGTTTTTGTTTTGTGATAAAAAAAATTTTAAAAATTTTTTTTTCTCGTTCTCTCTATTTTTATAGAAATTAATTAGATTAATTTTTTTTTTTTTTGTAATTAAAGACAAAAGATAAGTGATTTTATTAATTTTATTAATATTACAAAAAATAGTTAGTTTTGTTTGTCGTTTGTATTTTTTTATTTTTATTTAAGTATAATAATTTACAAAAGAAAAAACAGAAAAACAAAAATAAATTAAATTTGTGTGCCAAAATATAAAATATTTAAAAAAAAATTAATAAATTTTAAAAAAATATATTAAAATATTTTTTTTTGTTAGCATTATTTTATTATTATTTTGTTTTATTTTTATTAATTGAGACTGAATTATATGAAAAAAAAAATTATATAATATTTAATTTGACTGAATCTATTTTTTTTTTTGTTTTTTTATGTTTGTTTTTTCGAATAAATTTCAATTTTTTTTTGTTTATTTTTTAATTTTAATTACACTAGTGAAATTTAATTTTTAAATAATATAATTTTTCTTGTCTTTTTTGTTATAAATTTTTTTTGTCGAATAAATAAAATTTTTAAGACAAAAAGTAAATCAGTTTTTTTGTTTGAATTTTACGTTGATTTTTGGTTTATAATTTTTTGTTTGGTTTTTTTTGGGGGTGATTCAATTCGAAACGCCGATTATGTTACTTAAAAAAACATGATTTAAATGGTTTATGTCTTAACTAGAATTTTAAGCGACAAATTTTTTATTTTTATAAAATGACAGGTAGTTATACCGGAAACTGAAATACAAAAAATGTTTAGAACATCAAGTTTGCTTTCCTATTCCATTTTCGTGGAAAAATGATTCTCGAACATCAGTGACTTGTGTATTTGATTTGGCCGGGCAATTAGGATTTCTGGATTTCGAATTTAAGATTTTGGTGTTGGATCTTTAACAATTTTACTGTTTAAATAGTCTGCCTCTTAAACATGTTAAGGTAATTGTTGTTTTTTGTAGGATCGCTTTGTGCTTCTAGGGACACAACTTAGTCAACTCAACTTTATGATACAAATCGAATCTGTTATCTGCAGATTTTCAATTCTAGAGACGTATGTTTCGATTCGATTTGAACTCTTCAACTAGAAGATCTCCTTTTAAAGTTTCATCGTAGTTTCGTCTATTTCAAATAGACAATTTTATAAAATAACACAGCTTAAGCCTTGTTCATACAATTATTTACATTCATGGTTGTTTTGATCAGGTAACAATTAAAATAGCCCTGCCAATCTATAGATGGTGTTTACTCGCGATCGAACATGAAGAAATACGCCCACACCATCACGTAATTCTGGTAGAGAAAATTAAGCCTTGCCTAGCTCAGTAAATTATATCGGAGATAAGATATGCGACAGATCGTATCTATTTCTAGTTTAGACAGGAGCTAACAGCAGTCTGATCAATCGTTTACTAATCGAAATTAATCAAACCAAAAGTGTAAAGTTCCAAACCACTGGAAAATCATCGACGGATAATTGAGTGTATCACCCGGCATACAGAACCCCCGGCAAAACATTCGTTCCTTAAGTGGTTCCTAAACTAACAACTCGATGCTTTTAGTTTCAGACCTTAATAATTATTTTTTGCCTTTAATAAGCTGTAGGTTCATAGAATGGCGTAGTGGTATTACCTCATATAGCAAAATGATTGGCATTTTTAATTTACCCCTAAATGCCGATGTTTGTTTTTCGAATTACAAGCGTTTTTGAAAATTACTTTCAATTTTAACTAAAATTCATTAAAGAAGGATTTGAACTGAACTTATTTTTTGTGGTGGCGAAAATGGTACTTGGCAATGGAAACAGCTAATAGATAATACACTGTGCCACACTGATTTTTTCAAATTCAGGAGATTTTTTGGAGTTTTATTCGTTACACGCCACACGTGTTCTTGTTTCTAGCTACTAAATCAGCTGAATTTAAATTTTTTCAAAATTCAAAGCTTCTCAACTAGTGTTGAAGCTTTCGAAGTTCGCCCTTTTCTGTTATACGTCCTATTTTACACAAATTGCTTAATGACCTAAGGATTTCTGTGTATTTTTAAGAGTCTTGCACTATAGAAAAGCCGCGACTTAATACCTTCGACAAAAGAAGCGCAATCATATGAGATCATGAATCGAAAATATCAGCTTCCAAGCGGAACTAGGAAATTCAAGGGATTGTTTTGCTAACGCCAGGAATCTCACTAAAGACCTCCACCCAAGAAGTATAGCGATCAAAGACTGGAATGAAGAGCTGATAACAAACGTGGCTGATGTTCTCTTAGTATAGCAAACCTACTCTCAAAATCTGCTAAATCGGAATGACGAAGTGACCCTCATTAGAGCAATAGCTCTTCCAGGTGAAGAAATTTTTGTCGAATATCCCATAGTGGAGGAATTAGACGCAGCTATTAGTAGATTGAAAAATGGAATCCCCGCCCAGAATGGAAGACCGCGGTCATATGTCCATTGCACAAAAAGGCCACCGTCTTAAATGGAGACTATCATGGTATAGCTCTATTGAACACTGTTTACAAAGTGTTGGCTAATGTTGTACTTGTCAGACTCATCCCTTTCGCCGAAAACATCATTGGCGAATATCAATGTGGTTTTCGTCCTAACCGATCGATCATCGACCCGTTTTATACCATTAGGATGATTTTGGAAAAATGTTGGGAGTACAACATAACCATACAGCAACTATATATAAACTTCTCTGTATAAATTAACAACGTCTAGATCTGTATGTAGAATCGTAATTGAAGGACAGACTCCTTTGAAATAACAACGTGCGGTTCAATTTGGCGCTTGAGTACGTAGTGACGAAAAGCAACATTGGCACTTCGTATATTTAATAAATCGGCCAAATTCTTGAATATTCAGATGATATCGTCCTTCTTGGCGATATCGTCCTTCTTGGCCGAAGACCTAGCGTTACCAAGGACAGTTTCATACCGCTCGATCGCTGAGCAAGAAGACTTCGATTGGAGGTGAAGAGTAGTAAATCAAAAATTTTAGCAACACCCAGTACATTTCCATAGCAAATCTCGGAATTGGCGACCATAATTTTGCTAGCGTCGAAAACTTTAAATACCTCGGGTCAGTTATAACATCGTTGAATGTTATGTAGGCATAAATAAAAGCCCGACTCGCTGCCAGACAACGAATTTTCCACACAAAAACTAAAATTTATAAAGCACTCATAAGACCTGTGCTGGCTTTCGGAAGCTAACGATTGTAAATTGTTATCCACCTTCGCAAGGAAGATCATTCGTTCAATCTTTGGTCCAATTAAATTTACGAACAACGAATATCGGATTTGTATGAACCACGAAATAAAGCAACTTCTCGGAGGTAGTGATGTTATCGGATTCATCAAAACCAATCGAGTTAGATGGCTTGGCCACGTTGCAAGGTCTCCACAAGGCGGGATTTCGAAAATGGAAACCGAGAGCGATTTCTCGAGACGGATGGAAGACCACAGTGCAGGCAACAAAATCCCTTCATGGGATGTGAAAGCTAGAGACTATTGAAAGTCTTCTCGTTATTGACCTCAATTTTGACCATTTCCACTGTTCCAGTTTTCCCAAAACCAATTTATTCAAAATTTACAACTAAAGAAAGTAAAAAAGTTAGGTAAACCCAATGAAGTGTCGCTACAAATTTCGCTCTTGTTGTTGGTCTATTATTTCATCACCAAGTGCTAGAAAAAAGTCTAAATTTCTGTCAAAAGATAGGTGATTTCAATCAAGTTGCGGTTGCAATCTTTTACTAACAGTTCAAATCCTTCAAGGTCAACAATTTTAATTTTAATTGTAAAATCAAATTTCAAATACAAAAATTGAAACTGCTTAATTCCCGAATTAGCAAACCAATATTATTGTTTGAAGAAATTACTGAAGCTTATGGTAGTCACTTTTGGAGGGATTAATTCGAACCGATCCTGGCACATCAAACTTATTATACAGTTGATTTTTGAGATAGCCGAGATTGTCGTGATTGCTCATGTAATGTTGTCAAATCCCACTGAAACATGACAAACAAATCGATGATTATGGGACAATACATCATTCCGATATCTGCATTTTCATGTCGAGATAAACGCTGTAGGTATTTCCTTGCTTATTTTTTTATATCATCGGTGACGTAAGCCATCTTCAAGCCCATATAAAGGTTGTTGTTCCTATTGTACCATGGGGCAATCAAAATCCCTCCCAGAACTTTATTTTGGAAGCATTCTATCATTTGTATATTGGTTTACTTGGCCCAACTCCGCTCAGAATTTCTACCCGTGAGCCAGTACATTCTCCTGTAGTTGATGTGTTCTTTCCACCTTTGCTTAGCATCGAGGGTGATGGCAAGGTATTTAGCTGCATTTGCATATGGGATTTGGTTTGAGTTGACAACCGCGGGAATACAGTTTACATTTTGGTTTGTAAAGTTGACGTGGACTGATTTGGCTTCATTTAGTAAGATGCGCCATTGTTTAGTCCAGTTGTCAGCTAGAATAGCTGTATCGTCTGCAAATGTTGCTACTTTAGTACCTTGAATATTCAGTAAGTCTCTCGAATTTGATAAAATTGCTTAGGCAGGTTTCGATGCAGTTCAAACTCAACCCCTTTGGACCTTTGTCGAAAGCTTGAGCTACATCTTAGAAAATACTGCGGCATATACTTTCTCAATTGCATTCTCAATAATATCCATTCTACTGTGAACTTGTTCAACTGTAGAGTGATTTTCTCTAAACCCAAATTGGTTCCCACCATAACAGATATTTTGATATTATTATGTCTCTTGATACTAGGTTCAACAGTTATTTATCCAGGTGCTGTTTGATAAACAGTTTTGAAAAGCTCATTCCTTAAGTTGACCTCGATGATTTACCAGGCTATGTGTTGGGAATTCACGTTTTATCCGATAATGAAGTTCGGGAACGACCTTCCCTAAGTTTGAGAAGGATAAAAGTAAGTAGGAGTGCAAGCGACTAAAGTGTTCGTGAATTGCATCCCTCCCCTTATGGTAGATGCGTCTCACAAAATAAATTAGATTGTTGAAAAAATGTTATAGCATAACATCGAAGCAACAACTCACTAACCCAGTTGGTGAGCCCTACTCTATTTGTTTTGACGAAGGCTGTTAGGGCTCGATGAGGTAGGTTATGCTTTTCGATATAATATTACAGCCTTGTCAGTACTGTGTCAAACTATTTTAATTTTTGAGAGACTTGGATTCAGTGCTTGATGACATAACGCTGTATGGTTTCGTTTGTGCTTTATGGGGTGATTTGTTGCGAAACCCGTTATCGAAATTTCTGTGTTCGACAGCTCGGCGCTATCAAACATGACTATTTCTCGTAATTCTTTGGGTACCCCGTCAGTCCCCTTCTGTCTTCTGTGGAATGTAGGCCGCTGCGAAGAGCCGAGGGTTATTTAACCATTTCCTCTATCTTGCTTCGACAGTATTTACCAGCCTACAACACAACTTGTTCAATAATAGTTGCCGTTTCTTCGGTAAATATTTGTATGTATTGCTTTATTAGTTTAATTGCTTAACTCGTAGTCTATTCTTACGGGATTAAACCTATCGGTTCATCCCAGCTCTGCCAGTCCTTTGATTTCAGCAACCCATTGAACCACTAGTTCTAAAGACTTTGTTCGTTTTAGGCGCTTCGGTCCATTGGCAAGATCCAGTAAGTATGCTACTGCAGTAGAAAGTTTTTGTATTTTATCGCTGACGTATTCCATGTTAAGTCTCGATCTAGTTTGTCATTTCTAATGTACCATGGAGCATTCACAATGCTACGTAGTTCTTTGTTTTGAAATCGTCGTATGATCTTAACTGTAGTTTTCTTTGCGCAGCGCCAAACTTGAATACTGTACGTCCAGATAGGTTTGTTGTGCGTTGTTCGTCCGGAGTTTCTTCCAATAAGCCAGTGCATTTTTCTGAATTTTAAATTCAGTTCTTGCCTTTTCTTATTAATATGCGCTCTCCACATGAGCTTAGTGTCCCGCGTCATGCTGAGGTACTTAGCGTTGTCAGAATATGGAATTTGTTACGAGTTGTAAAGTTTGTATTTGTAAAGTTTTTGTATGTTGATTTCGGTTCGTTTAGCATAAGTTATCATAACAGCTGTGTCATCAGAAAACGTTCCTGTTCTAGTGTCTACTATGTGTGGTAGATCATTTGTATACATTAGGTATAATACAGGGCACAAAAGCTACCTTGTGAAACCCTCGGTCAATATTTTCTTTAATTTTTAGTATTCCCCTTCCTGTCGCACTCCGAGGTAACGGTCGTTGATGTAAGACTTTAGCAATTCAAAATATTGTGTTGGCAAATCTGGTTGAAGCTTAGTTTCCAGGCCATGGTGCCAAACCTTATCAAATGCTTGGGCTACGTCTAAGAATATTGCTGAACATACTTTCTTTTACCCCTCCTCAATTGTATCAGTGTTCCTATATACCTGTGCCTTTCCCGGAACCCTAATTTATGTGCTGGTATAAGACTTCTGCTCTATAATTGGCTTTAGTCTCTTGAGAAACAGTCTTTCGAAAATCTTTTATGTCGTTGTTAGTAAAGAAATGGGCCTGTATGTGTTTTGTCATTTAGTGGTTTATTATGCTTAGGAACCGTTATGATTGCTACAACTTTCCACTGTCTTGGAACATAACTTAGTCTAAAGATAGCATTGATTAAGTGCTGTAGTTTCTCTAGTGATTTTTCGGATATTGCTTTGACTTTTTGTTCCGTTATCAAGTCGTATCCAGAGCCATTTTATCTTTGAGCTTTTTTACTTCTTGTTTGATTTCTTTCAAAGTAACTGGTGCACAGATACCTCGAATATTGTACTTATATGTGTTAAATGTTCATTATCCGCTTGTCCAGTTGGTGGTTTTATTTTCTAGATGTTCGGCAAACAAACCAGCTTTTTGGTTTTCACTTACATTTTACGCCTTTTTAAACCTTTGGTGGCTTTCCAAAGGGAATAGTCCGTGTTAGGTTTACCTGTCAGGTTACTTAGGAAGCTAGCAACCTACTCATTCTTAATCTCCTTTATAAGTAGCTGAAGGTTGTTGCACAAGTTGTTTAGGATTGTTTTGTCTTCAGTTCTCTCACTTGAACTTCATACTTCATACACTTTTGCAATATTCCTTGCTGATCGGAGGTACTTTCCCAGGCCGCTTTTCATACAGTTTCAATAAGGCTTTCCAGTTCTTCTTCTATCATTTAAGTGTTCGCGATCTGTACCTATAGATTGACGCTTTCTTCGATTAGCTGCTGAAAGTATTCTCATTTTATTTTGGTATTTGTTAGTCTTTGAGGCTTGTTTCATACTACCGTGGCACTAATTGTCATTAAAACTAGAGAATGGACTGATGATAGCAGTTCATTTTCGACTGCTAAGTAATTTTCGGAGATACCTCTCAATGAAATTTTATTTCCTCAGGAATTTTATTCGGAGTGAAACTCGCATTTTAATGTCCTGCCTGCTTCAAATAGCTCTCTTCCTTCGGGAGTAGTTCTGTTTGATCCCAAGAATATGTGTTTTGTTTTAAAGTCGCTTCCAATAATAAAATTTCGACCAAGCGATTTAAGAAGTTTGATGTAGTCTTGGTTTTTGGGTTATGGGTGGACAGTAGATTGCTGATAAAACGATACATCAATGTGTAAATGTACACCACGGCTACGTTTTAAGTGGTCCATGCGAGATGTTCAATTTTTCACCACTTTTTCGAGCATTTAGGCTGGTATCTCGCTAATGACACGTTTAATGTTGTCTTTTAATTCTACAATTGATGTTGGTTTATTGGCATAGACGAGAGTCTTCGCGTAGCACCATAAAAAATAATCAACAGGCGTCAAATTGCTCACTGAACTCATTTCTCAATAAGTCCAAGGTCTCGCGTGCTGTGTGGCATGTGGCGGCGTCTTGCTGAACCCACAACTCGACTTGATTCAGTTCATTCATTTTGGAAAAATACGAACCGATGATTCCACCGGCCAATAAATCGCTCCAAACAGTGTTTTTTTGGGTGTGGCAGTTGTTGCTTTGCCTGTTCGCTACTCATCACACCAAATGCAGCAATTTTGCTTACTAAAGTACCCATATTTAACCAAAAATCAGCTTCGTTACTGAACACAATTTTTCGGTAAAAAAAACAGATTTTCCTCAGGATGTTCTAAAGCTCACTCACCAAAACCTCGACGCTGTGGCAAGTCGTTCGGCTTCAGTTGTTGCACGAGCTGTATTTTATACGCCATTAAACCAAGATCCTTGCGTAAAACCTTTGACGTAGTCGAATAACACAATCCCAATTGTTGTGCGCCTCGACGAATTGACATTTTGTCGTCTTCATTATCACTAGCTGCTACATCAGCAATATTTTCCTCTGTACGCACTCTACGTCTACGATTTGGTGGATTGGTGTCCAATAGCGTGAAATTGGTGCGAAAGTTTGCCACATTGGACGAAATTTCATAGAATTTCACTAAACATTTTCATAACGTTGGCTGCGATTTTACCCAACATGTGACCAACTGTTTGGTGTGCTGAAAGTGCCCAATGGCTTGAATTGTTTACTCAGTTGGTCGAGTATGACGACCATAAAATGGACGAAGTGCATGATGAAATGGCAATGCTAACTGACAACAATTGACTTTGATAGATGACGCTAATCACGCGTGATGTTTCAAAAACATATACTCGAAAAACCAAAAATCAAAAAACTCACCCTTTACCCCTTTTGTTAGTTTTGGTTTCAATAGATACAGTAGCTACTTCTATAGCTTCCTCCTCCATTTCGTGGTATTTAAAATTATCCGTAATAAAGCCGCCTCTAGCTCTTTCTGCTCTATGTAGGGCTTGGTAGCACTGGTATCCACTTATTTTTACATACAAAGTTCTAATGCGTCATTATTTTGCCTTGTTAAGTTTGTATGGATTAGAATTACGGTAGTCAAATACTGAGTTTTACTTGTCGCATCCGTTATATTTTTATCTGAAAAAACATTTCAGTAGCTCGCCCTTAAATACTATTCTTTGGTCCTACGGACCCAGATGTGAATTGATAGCGTTTAGCTTCTGAAGTATTTCTTGCAGGACATGGTTTCGCTGACTCGGTGCTGTCTTGATATTTTCGTTCTGCATAGCCATTTGTGCATATGTGGGGCCTTCTCTTACTTTGACGTTATTTTGCGGGATCGTTGAGAATTCTTACTTGTTTGATTTCTCTTGACTATCTAGCACGCTCGTTCATACTTTTGTTGCAGTCTTTTGTTGAATATTTCCTAGGTCACATTCCGCATCTGGGCTCCCTGTTACAGTATTTGCCTAACTTTCATATTACGGATTGTTTTGATTCCATATACCCTATCAATGTTTTCACCGTTGGCAAATGTGAGCATGAAAGGAGGCTGGCCAACTTTGGTTGTTTCTCTTTCACTGTTTGCGTTTCAAGTGACCTTTTTCTTTGGCTTTCTGGCTAAGTTCCTCAAGCTTTGTTTTCACAGGTGAACCATTCGATGTTTCAAGCAGTGATTGCATTTGATAACATTCTGTAGGTTTCTGAGTAGCGCATTCACTTTCCAATTGTTATCATTCAGTGCAGTGACTTTATATTTATCGTTTGGAACTAGCGTCACTATTTTTTTTAGTTTAGTTTTAATTTTCCTGCGTATAAAACTCGTTTCATACGCCAATTCATTTTCATTTGTTTCATAGGTAGCTATAGTATTTTCTATGGCTTAATTCTCTTTTTTCTCTAAGCTGTTGGACTGCTTTGAATAGATGTTCATTGAGTTGCATGTATGTAGAGGGATGTATTTTTATAGGTGGTGAGAGACTCTTGAGTTTGGTAAGAATGAGTTTTGCAATGGTTGACTCATCCTAGAATCCGTTGAGCCTGTCTCGTGTAAGAGTGCTCATTGTTTTAACGACTGTTTGTTACAGCAGCAACCAACCTAACCAATGAGATTGATAGTGGATCAGTGGAGAGAACATCATTTGCTAGGTTCCCGCTGTTTTCTTATCCCGCCGTTTCTCGGTCACCAGAGCCTCGTTGGCTGATTAGCAGGGAACCCACATGCAGGCGAGGTTGACATTTTGGTAAATACACCTTCTAGACCAACAACGCCCCTTACCCTCTCTTCGTTAAATGGTGAGTATTTAGAATCATTTAGATAAGATGCATCGGTGGTATGACAGGTAAGTTGACTGCTTCTCAACATTTTAAAACGGGCGGATTACGAATCACCCTTAACAGTTTCCTTGTCTGTAATTTTATTTATTAATATTATTTTATTGTTTTTTTTATACTTTAAATTTATTTATTTTTAGTTATTTATTTTGCAAATTAAAAAAAACGGGATAAACTTCCAGAAACCATAAGGTAATCAGAAAACCCATACAATAAATATAAATTGCAATTGTAATAATAATGGTAAAAAAATCGTAATATTTTTTTTTTATAAATCATGATTATAACAAAAAATTATCAATTGTAGATTTTTCACCACATTATTACAAACAAATGAATTTGTTTATTATTATTGCATAAAAGTTACAAACAATTTTTATGATAATAATTAATAATAAAAATTAAACCAACCTGAAATATTTGCTCAAGTAAAAAAACATTAATAATTTATTTAAAAAAAAATTAATATTAATTCTAAAAAAAGAAACATATAAGTATTTTAAAAACTAAACTAAATAAACAAAACAAATCATTTTTGTGTGATTGTATTCTAAATTATTATTAATAAATAATAAAAAAAAAACAAAAAAATATTTTTTTTAATTTTCTATATAATAAATAAAAATATAAATATTTTTCATTACGTTTTATTTTTAATATTTATCTTTAAAAATAAAAAAAAACATAAATTTATATCAATGTCGAATTTAATTAATGTAATATTTAATAACAAAAAAAAAAAATGAAATAATATTAAATTCTTCCATTATATCAAATTGTTTTTATTAATTCTTGCACTTAAATTTTTTTTATTGTTTTATTTAAATTACATTACATATTAATTGTTATTTTTTTAATGTAAATTAATTAAGAAGAAACAAAATACTATAAATAATAGATTATTATACATTATTTAAAAAATTTAGTATGTAGGATTTTTAGAAAGTATTTAAAAAAAATTAGATTGTTAAAATGGAATGCAAGGCAATCATATAAATTAGAGCTTCAAGATTATTAAATTATAAATAAATAATACAAAAATGAATTTATGGAAGATAACAAATTATTTATGTAATTGATGAATTTAATTCTGTTGTTTAATACAAAAAAAAATTATTTTATTTATAACAAAAAAATTTTTAGATAGAATTAAAATTAAAGTTTAAATGGACGACGGTACTGGTCCGTAGCCCTAAATACTTTTAACGTTTGTGAAAATCGATAGATCAAGGCGAATTAAAACCGCAGCTTGCTGTTTTAATTTCAAAAATTATACGATGAAAAATACAAAAATTTGTTTTATATGCAAAAGCAAAACAATGTTAAATCGTTTGTTTGAAATAGTAAGCATTTCGGCGAATACAAATTACAAAAGAGTCGTACGTGGGACACACCGTGTAACACACAAGTCTGTTACTAAAGGTGTATTCCAAACACCGAATTATTACAAACTTATTGACATATTTAGCCCTATTTGGAATAAGTCGATCAAGCCATTCCAATTCATTGTACCGACTTATATGTGACGTAATAACAAAAACAAAACGAAATTTCTGTTATATGGAAGGACAATATTTTTATGACATGTTAGTCGTTGTCACTAGAATTGAAAATGAAAACGGCATGTATTACATTGGTCTTGTTCAGGTCCCAGATCAGTAAAATCATCGCTAATTTAATTTCAAAATTTCATAGCGCTGAACATTGTTATAACGTTGGCCGCGATTTTACTCAACATGTTCCCAACTGGGAACTTGACTTGGGTGTCCATTTAGTCAAGACACAATTTTGGAGACATTTCTATGTAGACGTAATTATTCAAATATTACATCGGCTGAAAGTTTCCGTTCTGACATGTATCAAAATTGCATTACATTCCGACCATTAGTTTACATGTTATTGTTGTTGATTAAACACTGTTGTTTGATGGGAAGAAATATCGTTCAAGCAAAGCAGTGGCTTAATCATCCATCATTTACTGGTATGCTGAAATTAAACGTGGTCGTGGCTCAGGCTGTGCCTCCAGAAAACATTAAAAAAAATCCACGAAATTGTTTTGAAAGACAGTAAAAAGAGGTTGCGTGAGATAGCTGACATTGTAAAGATACCAATGGAACGTGTTGGTATATTTTGAACGAACATTTGTCTATGAAAAAATTGCACCATGTCACAAGTCGATCGCAACAATGGCAAAATTGGACGAATTTTACATTGAATTGCTTGCGCATCCACCGTATTCGCCAGATTTGACCCCCACCGATTATTACTCGTTTGCATACTACAAAAAAAATGCTCCAGGGAAAGAGATTTGGCACCAATGAAGAAGTGATTGCCGAAACTGAAGCTTATTTTGAAGACAAAGGTAAATCGTTCTTCAAAAAAGGCTCGAAATGTTAGAGAGGCGTTGAATTTAGAGGGAAATTATGTTTATGAATAAAATGTATTTTTCCCAAAAAGAATTGTGTTTTCTTTGTTAGACCGAGGACTTTTCCGGCGATGTGTTAAATTTCCTCGCGATATGATTTATTTGTATAAGTCGGTGTCCACAAATAAGTCGATGTTTGTTTGTCGATGGTCGATCCTGAAATTACCAAATCAGTTTTACAATTTGACTAGTCTAATTTCACGGTGACATTTCATTTAACATATGAAACAATTGAAAATCATTCATTTGATATCCGATAAAACTACCAGAAATGCGAAACTACGATAGGAAATCAAGAATTAGATTCTGGTATACTTCTGCTGATCACCGAGTATCATGCGGGTATCCTCTAACCAAAGTTTATATTTGCCTCTAGATTAGTTTGGGGCACTTTGTCTTAATTGTATATATGTGACGTTTGCAAGTTTGACCAAACCCAGATATGGTGAGAGGTGGTTAAGAGTGCGTTTATTAAAAAAAAATTCAAGTTTTGCTGAAGCTTGAACTTTTTTTGAATAAATAATCTAATATTAGGCTGAAGAAATTGAGCTTATGGTGATGTATTTAATGAGTAGTGTTTATGCGATTTTGAGGATTTTTTGGCCATACAGCCATTGTGAAATAAAATTTGGTACCTTTCCAAGCTCGATTGCTCTTGAAGCACAGTCAGCTTATTTCGAAACGACATGCCTCCATTGAAATTTACTCATGCTAGTAAAAATTTCACTAGTGCTATTTCCTCCAAATGTATTCTACTTTGTGGAAGGTACAGATAGCCAAACCAACATAATACTGGAATCAGTCCCAACAATAACTTCGATTATATCGGGTTTGAGGGTATGTTTCATGCTTACGAGTAATTTTCGGAGGAATAACTCGCTACACACCAAATGTAGAATGGAGTTTCGTTTTACAATAATTTTACAGCCGAATTCTCATTTGGTTTTGTTATGTGAGCATATCCCAGTGTCTCATTCTAAGTTTCCTGTCCATACAGTTTGAAAAAAGAGTTTTATTGTTAGATGACCTGGTGAAAGGTGGTGACTCATTAGAAGGCTTAGGAAATAACGAGCCAATGAAACATCGTTAGTATGAAATTCCTTTCAAACCATTGAAATCTTGCCATAAAATTCCCTTCCACTGCAATTAATATTTGTGGAAACATTTTTTCAACGTCAGCATTGTACTATTGATCTCATTTATCGAGGTTCCTGTAGTAGTTTTAGTAAAGCCTTCAATTTACTTCAGTCACAATCTCCAAGGAGATGTTTGATCTCTGAATTCGTTCGAATCCGATATTGGTTGTTCACAACTGAACCATAAACGGAGCGAATGATATTCCTTTCAAAAATAAATAATATTCCACAATCGTTAGTGGTCAAGGTCCAACTTTTGCTTCCAATAGTTAGCACAGGTCTTATAAGTGCTTTGAAACGTGCGAGCTTACTGCAAAATATATTTTGACTGCACATAGAAGACCCGATGTCCGGCTGCTATGCGGGTTTAATATCTGCCTGAACATCATTATTTGTTAATGCTATAACTGACCCGAGATATTTGAAGTCTTCCATTTTGTCAAAGGTATGGTCGCTTGTTCCAAGATTTATCGTATGGATGCTCCTTAATGATGAGAGACATTTTATTTTGATATGCTGGTCACTTTCAGATCCAGTCGATTCGCGTCGAAGATAAACGGTATTGAATTATCCTTGATAATAAATTCTGATTTGAGACGGTCGCCATTTTTATGCAGTGGACTGCGAGGATTCCGTCAAGATCCGGTCCTTTCCATTTCTTATTCTGCCCCGGTGGGGCAATAGCTCGAACAGAGGTGACTTCGCCGCTAAAATTAAGTAGAGTTTGGAAGTATGATTGTCATAATGAGAGAACACCAGCCATGTTTGTTCTTATCCCCCCTTCGTGATTTTGATGGGCGTGGATCTTGGATGGAAGTCCTTAGTACGATTTCTGGCATTTGCAAAACATACATGAGTTTCCATTTGCCGCTTGGAAACTGATTTTTTCGATACTGGTCCTCATATATTCGCGCTTTTTTTGCCGGAGTTATTTGGTTGCATTTTCCTCAGTTACTTTGTGAGAATGCTTTGTGAAAACGATTTCTGCAACAGATCGTCGCTTACCATGTCCACCCATGGAAATTGGTGCAAAGCAAGGCGCAGAAATCTACGTTGTTCAGCTTTAATTCTTCGTATGTGCACTTCATGGTATGGGGGCTAAACCTGACTAGACTAGCGTTTGAGAAATCCGAGCGAAGAGTTTGGTCTGTTAACAATAAAATCGATGTGGTCTTTAAAGTTCGGTTCAAAACTCTGGCAACATCAGCGCTGTTTATGGGATACTATCAACTAATAGAATTTGCATGTTTTCTAGAGTATGTAATGGATTGGCTTTTACTCACATTTAGATCAAGATTATTTTTAACACACCATTGATGAGTTTTTAATCACGAAATCGGCATCGTTGACAGATAAGACGAACAAATAGGCTCCAGAAGCGGTTCCCCGGAAGTAGCTATAAAAGGGGCAGATATTGATGACCTAACGATCACCTGATACCTACGTTCCTTCAGATAAGAGTCCATTCATAGTAAGAGTTGAAGTGCGAAACTAAGAGCCCTGTGTTTAAATAAAATTATCTTATGGGAAACCCTGTTAAATGCCTTGCTGAAGTCCGTAATAATAACATCAACTTCGTTTTCACCCTCTATAATGTTCTAAGTATTAGAAGCAAATTCGATTAAATTGATTGATCATGTAAAATACTTTCAAATAACTTAGGGATACAGGATAGTTTCGCAATTGGCCTATAATTGTAGGCATCTGATTTACATCCCCTCTTATGGGTCGGAATTATATAAGGGTATTTCCACATTAATGGAAACCCTCCGTGCAAGATCGAGTTATTCATGTAACTGAAGTAGTCCGCATCGGAATCAGTATCGTTGTTGACGTAGGCCGTATTAAAAAAAATTGCGAACAAGTCATCAATAGTTTTGGGGTTACCAGAACAAAGATCACCGAACTTAATCGAAGACAGATATCTATCTCATTTCTTCTTAGAGTTTATGAATTACCAAAAACGCTTGGAGTTCGCGATTATTTCCGATTGCATACTACCGATGTAATCGTTCACATAATTTAAGTAAGACGAGTTCAGTCTTAACTTTAACAAATTTTTTCCAGTTTTTATTTCATTGATTACGCAGTGTACGCAATTCCCTTTTGCACCATGGTGGAACTGCCAGTTTATTTCTTCGCACGGAATAAGGAATGGACTGTTGACATACTTGATACTTACAAACATGTCAATGGTCAATGGATATGCAATTTATTTTGAAATTTTGTATTTTACAATTTTTTTATTTTATTTGTTCTATTGGAATTTTGGTCTATGGAATTTGGTTTTTTGGAATTTTAATTTTGAAATTGTTTAGAATTTGGCGAATCGTACCCAACTCAAACATTATAGTTATTATCCCATTGTCAATTGGGGATGGGTACGATTCGCCAAATCCAAAATTCTGAAAACGAAATTTCAAAATCAAAATTCCAAATAATGAAAATTCCAGAAACCATAATTCAAATAAAAACAATTCAAAAATATAAAATTCCAAGAATACAAAATTTCTATACAAAATGCTAAATTTTAAAATTCCAATATACAAAATTCCAAAAAAATTCCATTTTATGTCCATGGAAATATGGAAACATTCATATTTCCATGGACATAAAATGGAATTTTTTTGGAATTTTGAAATTTGGCATTTTGTTTCGGAATTTTTGTTTTTTGGAATTTTGGTTTCTGGAATTTTGTTATTTGGAATTTCGGCATAGGTATTAATCCCATATCAGTTATGGATAATATTTAGTAAAAAATGCGTGCGTATGTTAACTGATAACTGATAAGCGGATTTTTTTATTTGGGATTTTGCAAATTAGGATTTTGTGAATTGGAGTTTTGCTAATTGGGATTTTAACGTTTAGGATTTCGATTTTGGGATTTTCTATATGGGAATTTAATTTTAGGATTGGATACCCTACCCCTTTTATTTTGTCAGTAAACTGTTCGTTCAGAATATAAAATTTTTTTAATATGCTCAAACAATTGTGTCAAACTGTAAATTAATTTGCTCAAAATTCAACGTAGTTCATCAATTATCATATAATTAAAAAACTAAATAATTTAATTAAGGCAGAAAGCAATTAAGTTATGATTAATTATAAAAAGGTATTAAATTAATATAATAATTGCAATATTTTCAAAGTGCTGTGATTTTAATTTATTGTTTGTTTCCTGTTACCAGACAAAATCCAAAAAATTAAAATTAACACAAAATTTTTATTACATAAATTATTATTAAAGTATTGGTTAATAAAATAAGAAAACGTTAGAGAGAATATTGCATAATAATATGGCTAAATATTATATTTAGTTGAAATTTTAATGTTAGCCTCCCCCACCTCATTTCCATTATAATCGATAATAATCATTTAGTCGAAATTTTAGAAAAAAAAAATATTTAAATATAGAAAAATATATTTTGCTTGTTTTGTAATTTTCATAAAACATCTGACTTTATAAATAAACAATTAAAATTACATTTTGATTTAAATAATACACCTTGTATAGGGTTGCCTGATGTACATATACCATATATATTTATGTATAATAATGATGAATTTGTGATATATAAAAAATATTACCCCAGTAAAATTAACCAAATCAGGCAACCCATCAAGCACAGATTTAATAGGTATAAATTTTCTAGACCCGATTCGAATTTATCTAATCTCAAATACAAAACATTTTTTTTCTATACTCGTGTTTAAAAAAAACTAATACAAACTAATTAAATTTAACAAAAAAAATATAATTGAATTTTATTAAATATAATTTTATATGTACTTAAATTAGCCTTTAAACTATACAGGGTCATTTGCATAAAAAATAAATAAAAAAAATAATAAAAAAATGTAATTAAAATATATTTAATTATTTTGCGATATTACTAAACTAAAAACAATAAAAAAAATAATAATATTTATATAACAAACAAAACAAAAATATTTATTATTATTATTATCTCTAATATTTTATTAAAACTCAGAATTTTATAATTTTACTATTTATTAGTGTTGTATGTTGTTTTTATTATTACATAAATTACCTATTTATTATTATTATAATAAAAATAGTATAATAGTTGTTTCTATAACATATTATTATTTATTTGTAGTATTAAATTTATTAAAACAAATAAATATCCAATTTATATAAAATACTAAATAAAAAATTATTATTATTATACGAGTACCTAATCTTCATCATTATATGTCTTAAGAATTACCAAATTTAATAATTATTTACTAAATATTATTTAGTGGTTGTGAGATAAATACCAAAAATGTACACTGTTAAATTTTAAAAATTTCCATCTGGATTTTTCGATTCAAGAAAACACGTGGTCGATTTTCAAAGCTAAGACACAAAAAACTGGTTTATTTAGTCATCTAATAGATGGAGCGTACGTTAGTACGCAAAGTAGATGGTCACCTCAACTCTAGAACTGACCCATTGAGTTGCATTTAACGGAATGCTTTAAATTATTAATATTTCAGGTGAAAGCGCACATAACTTTCAATCACCCAAATATCTAAGGACAGATCTAAAGATTGTGATCGTATCCCCTATGGGGATAATAAATTTGTGATGCTCATTTTCCGCGAATGACCCATTATTTGTATATACGAGTACCATACATAATATCTACTGGTCGCATAAAAATTTGTAAACCAAAAATGTCTTTTGTTTCTGTTTTTACACTTTTGGTGTAGACTGGAAGTCTGGCAAATTTAACAAATTATTAAGTCCGCTTAGTAAAACATTTCAAACTGCGATATTAAATGTGTAAATTACTTTTTCCCCAAAAATTTATAGTTTTGAGGAAGGGATTTAGGAATTTGGCATCCTCAACGATATTACTTCAAATTTTATAATTTACAACAAGGAGATGAGAGAAACCATAATCGAATGAGTTTAGATCCCGCTCAACGTGATACATCCATCGTGTATCAGTTCTTCCGTCAGTTCTATTTTCCAAACGAAACTGAGTTTTTAACTTGCTGACTCTTGAATTTAGTGAATTTTTAATGACTCCAATTAAACATATTTACTTTTTCGAGATGGTTTCGTTTTTCATAATTCATTCATTATTACGAATTACGAATAAATCGTAATTTTCCAACCGCTCAAGTACAACGAGCCTCTGGATTTGTCTTACCGTTAGCATCAACCACTCGCAACTAATAGCGACCACTATTCTAACCAGTGCAATGTTCAGATGTTAATTTTAGAATGCCTTAATAAATGTGTAAAAGTGAATGACGTTCCTCGCCTAAACTCTTACGCCTACGTGTTAGTGAGCTAGGATCACAGGGAAGGCGCCGCTGAAAGTATTCCACAAAAATATTGCCAGTAAGGACTATCTACCCACTAAGTGACTACGTGTATGTCGTGCATGAGGATGCCAAAGACTAAACATATCGGTAAAGGGGGTTGTCCAGGATCATCTTCGAATTGACTATCGCGACCCTGCTCTAATTGCATCCAGCTTAGGACATGAGGTAGTTGAAATAGCTTATGAGCTAGATTAAGGAGGCTAGATAAACGTTGTTCAAATGGCCTGCCTTGACCGGTAAATGTTTTCCTAGACTGAGATCGTTGCAATTTTAAATACTTGAAAACCAGAAATTAATACTAAAAATTTCGGTGCATTTTTGCTCAAAAACGGAAGATCTACGGAAATTGTTTGCAAATTACGAGTCAACAAAACGGACCGAACCCTTTAACAGCTAGCAATTAATAAATAAATTTTTTTGAAACTGGTTCAGTTGTTAATAAAAAGGAAGGGCTCGTTTTTGGCCAGGATGATGTATGGAAAATTTCCAAAGTGAGGGAAGGTGTTGCTATATATCTGTGGCAACAAAGCAAAACGTGATAACTCGAGTTATTCCGAAAGTGAGTAGTTGTTAGAAAACGCCTTGGTTAGGTAAGAAGGATATTTTAAATCTGACTATCTTAATTAATAGCTACTAATATAATTCATTCAGTTTCAGAAAAGCCAACCCTTATGTGTAAACGGGGGTTTTTTTTAGCAAAAATCACACTTTAAAAGCTCTACTTTAAAAAATTGAAAATTGACTTATTACGTTTTACCTTGTGGCCACAGATATTTAAGCAAAAGAGCAAGAGCTTGACAACAAGATCGTTGAAGCTATTTGATTTATGTCTTGATTGCTACTTAATCGGAAACTATAATAAAATAAAAGTTTTAAACCGTTTTTAAAGCCTTTTACCTTCTCAGGCAGGATTATTTGTTTCAGGAGAACAGCATTGAGACTTAAAACCCAGGTGTCCAGAATTTGCAACAAGTTGCCTAATTAATCCACCCGGTCTAAAGCAGCCTTCATGATACACAAATAAAAGCATCCAATACGATCCAGATTAAATCGGTAACGGGTTTAAAACAGTTTGCGGTCATTAAACAGTGTTATCCTGTTTAATGACCGGAAACTGTTTTAAACCCGTTATCGATTTAATCTGGATCGTATTGGATGGTTTTATTAAAATGGTTGTAAATATATTACCGCAAAAATAATTAAATCGCACTGGTGGTGCTGTTACGTCAACCGCGACGTACATTTCACTAATCACAACCGAAAGTTATATGCATTCAACATGCATCAGGGTTCGAATGAACAAAATAAATAATAAATCGCTTTTTACATAAAAATTATCTTAAATATTATATTTATTAATTATGAAATATAATTCATTTCTTAAGTCAAAAGTGATTTCCTGACTTATACTAACCAATGGTGAACTACCAGTCTAGTTGATGTGCCTGAATCATTCGATGGGGATGATGGTGATCAGGGTGTCACCGAACATATGTTGCCCTACGGAATTCATTGTAATTTCCGTTTCGCTTTTACATTGCTTCGGTAAATTTCCTATATCTCTGTTTTGTTCACTGGAACGGCCAGGGACACGTCATGACAAATCATTTTATTTCAATCAATTTTTTGGCCTAAGAATACTTGTAGTTCCGTTTGAAGAGCAAATATTGTCTAAAATTATAAAATTACAGGATGGCTGAGACCAAGTGTTACCAAATGAAAACGCTGTAATTTTTTTAATTTTGATTATATTTTATTGAAATTTCGTGGAATATGTTGAAAACATATTACATTTTATGAAAAACATGTTACTGCTCGATATGACCTCCTTTGGCTCTTATTATTTGATTCAGTCTTCCATAGAAAGCATTGCATGCTGACCGAACGTGAGCTTGCGGAATTTTATTCCATTCTCGAACAAGAGCTGGCTTCAATGCATCAACACTTTCGTATTTTTTAGTGGACACCTTACTCTCCAAAATGGACCATATGGAGAAATCCATGGGATTACAGTCTGGTGAATATGGTGGCCATTCTTTCGACGAAATCAGCCGCGGAACACAATTTTGTAAAAATTGCTGTGTCGCTCGAGCTTTGTGTGACGGTGCCGAGTCCTGTTGGAATGTCCAACGGTTCGTGCCAAAGTGTTTACGTGCCCAAGGTAGCAAAGCATCGTTTAGGAGCTTGTGGCGGTACACCTCTTGGTTTACCTTGACTCCATGTTCGATGAAAACCAGAGGAGTGCGTCCATCTGCAGTCACTGCAGCCCAAGCCATAACATAAGCTGGTGATTGGTTGCGCATGGCAACTCTTACATACTGTTGAATGGTGAAAATTTTCTCATCAGAAAAGACAATTTTTGGAATCTCATCACGTTCGGCCAAGGCCTTCAATGCTCGTGTTCTTTCAAGCCTAACTTTTTTTGTGCCTCCGTAAGATCTTGAACTTTTTGTATATTGTAGGGCTTCAAGTGTAGTTCATTTTTCAATATGGTTTGAATGCTGTATCGTGAAACATGTAGACGTGCGGCTAATTGATTGGCACTTTGATGAGGATTTCGTTGGGTTTTGGATTTCTTTTAATGTTGCTGTCTTTTTAGGACCGCCTCTGTTGCGTTTAGCGATGCTACCAGTTTCGTTGTATCGAGTTATGGTTCGATACACAAGCATTTTATTCACATTCAAATGCTGGAGCTGACGAATTTTTGCTGTTTGTGAATTTCCACCCAAATACAGTGCAATTACACTATTACGTTTGAATTCCATTACGATTTTTTTATGAAGATATTAATTTAGAACAAGTATTTGTTGACCACATGTAAACAACTAACCAAACTTCAATCTGTCAAAAAATAGACGCGCAAAAACGGCAACTACACAAATGACAGCAGAGTGAAGTCAGTAACATTTGGTCTCAGCCACCCTGTATACATTAAACTGTTACTGAAAAAATGATTTAAAAAACCATTACCGTATAATCAATTTTACTAGTGCCGTTTGTTACAAAAATTATCTTTTGCGGTCATCAGATTGATCTTCTTAATATGTAATGGGTAATTTAATATTTGTTGTTTTTTGTTTCTGTCTTTATATTAAATTAGAAATATCAAAAAAATTAAATTACAAACTGTTAAAGTACAAATTGTACAAAAAGAAGCAACAAAAATGTCGTATCTGCCAAAAATACGCCATTTAATTTTGCTCAATAAAAATATTCACACGCGAAATGTAATCTTACTTTTTGTATAGCGAGGGTAAGCAAGTACTTGAGTAACTTCTGTTACCAACATTAAAAAAAATAAAATTTCCCACAAGCTACCATGGGCTATTTCTGAAAACGGTTATTTTCTGCCAAATATATAGCAAAAATAAAAATGGCGCCTTACAATGAGCACTAAATTTAGATCTATTTGTAGTTTTTGGTTGGCAAGCTTGAGGAAATCATTTGCTCAAAGATAAAAATATTTCAACTCGAATATGGAACTAGTAGGCGGGGCATAAAGCATTTCACGAAATTTGATTGGTTTAGAGTGCGGAAGCGAGTGCATCAATTTTTATTTCTGCAAATATGTACGAGCTTCTGAAAGAAAATTGTACCACAAATTCCAGTGTTCCAAGTTCCAGATCACTGGAACTTTTAGTACACTTTTCTTTGGCGAGTAGTATTGATTTCTGTGTACTTTACATGGTTCTTTCCATACAAAGAGGGTAGTTTTCGCACGCCCATGTAAACGGAATTCCGTCGGCATTGTATATTTTATCCAACTAATGGTATATGTTTCATGTGAATCAAATTAGAACTTTTATTCTTCTATATGCAAATAAAAATTAAAATTACATCAGTAAAACTTTAAGTTAAAAATGTGTAGCAATAAACTTGAAGCCGTGTAATGTTAGAGCTAAACGGGTTTAGTTAGGTTCCTTAATGACCAACTTTACGTATTAGCGAGACTTGACTCACGATCTCCAGAAATGGTTGATAATGGGAATTTAAATTTAGTGTTGTTAGCGCTAGGTGGTTTTGGGTAGGTGACTCAATGACTGGACCCAACTTCATATTCTAACTGGATCTCAATTACGGTCTTCGGTAATGGCCAAAATAGCCATCCAAATTTGAGTAAAAATGACATCAGTACACCTTGAAGATCAAAATTCGTAGCAATAAACCCGAAGTCATGCATTATTAGTACTACGAGTAGATGGTTTCTTTTAGGTGACTCAATGGCCAAGTGGATCCCTGAATTACGTAGGAGACCAAGTTTCGTAGCAAGAAATCTGAAGACGTACATTATTAGTACCAGGTGGTTTTAGTTAGGAGATCATGGATTAACTAGATATATATACTAGCCAGAACTGAATCACGATCTCCGAAAGATCAGTACACCTAAAAAAATAAAATTCTTAGAAAATAAACGAAGTCGTGCATTATTAGCACTAGATGGTTTTAGTTTGGAGATTCATTGATTATGTTCACATACTAGCCGGAACTGTGATACGATAACCGTGAACATTTTGTAATAGGTGATATAATAGATTATAACCGTAAGAGAAGAAATATCTTTATCCTAGTTAAAATGCATCATAATTAGATCCCGTTCACCAACGGTAATTGGGTTTTGACTGAGCTATCTGACCATGTAGGTGAGACACCGTGAACATCTCTAGAAGCGGTGAAATAAAATTTGAAAAGTTATTCAAATTTATGAAACTTTTAAGTCATGGCACTATCATCATTAACCGAACCCCGTTCGTTTGAACTATTCAAAAGTATAAACGTGAATCTGTGAACATATTTAGTATTTCAGATATTCGATTGGTTTTACAATAAATCGGGTTCGTAGCTTATTTGGGAATGCCAATTGAGTAAAATTCCACTTAGCGTAAACAATTTGTGCCTCGTTTTGAGGATAACAATGTTCGGAAAGTTCCTGACCTAATCGAATATATGAAAGAGCAGATGGAATAAAATCGGTGGAATAAAATTTGAAAATGTTTTCAAAATCATGAAACTTTTAAGTTTTGTGATGTTCACCACATACTTAGGGTTTTAGTCTGGCCATATAGATGAAGCCTCGTAAACATATCTAGGATCGGAGATATAAAATTAGAAATATTACCTAAAATAATAATCATTTGACCTGGAAAAATGCAGTGGTAACTTGCATAACAAGTTTCTCGTAATCATCTCAATTCTTTAAAAAAATTGTTGATCCTCACAATGTCATTTATAGGGATTCCGAGATTTTTCTAAGACAAGAATTAAAAATAGTCTTAAAATATTTGAATTTTACAACAAAACAAGTACAATTGGATTTTTTTTTAAATTTAACAGTATAATTGTTTGGTATTACTTTTGGTATGTATTTCACAATCACATTACTTATCTAGTTTAATTTAATTATTTTTCTTTTATATTATTGTGGTAGTTGCAAAGCATTATGGAAATAATTAGTCAACAAAAACGATAAATAACGCAGTCATTGCTGGGCCCTGTTTTTGGAGGAGTTTATTGAACCCACAATATATATAGCAGTTGAGTTGAATATGAATGACAGCTTTTTAATATGTAAATATCTTACCACACATACCACACAAATTATGTCAGTAATTTTGCAAATGTATCGGTAATGTGCATGGAGAAACGGCGTAATACCAAAAATATGGAACTTCATCAAATTGTGAAAATCGAAGTGGCCGGCAATTAGTTAGATATATATTCGCGATTTCCAACAAAGACTGTTTTCCAAATACCGACTTATTCGTGGTCACCGACTTATTCAAATAACGTTCACACAGAAATATCTCCAAAATTGTGTCTTGACTAAATGTAATCATAGAGCAAAATATACATAAGAGAAATCATGTAGTGTAAATTTTTTTCTCTTCCTAGGTTGTTAATACATTTTACTATTGGCAATCTTTATAAGCCTAACAAGAACAAAGAACTATACAATTGGTCTAACATCTATAATTAAAGGAGCTCCTATGTAAATGTTGACAACGATAAGAAATTTGAAGAAAAAAATTAAAAGAAATAGGTAAGTTTAATCCCAAGTTGCTGTATTTTATAACACTGAAAGAAATCAAAGAGAGTTCCGAATCCAAAATGTACTTATACACCTCTCTGGGGGCTTTTGGCAAATCCCTCGGTTAAGCAGTGTTCCGTCTGTCGTGATAACAGAACTAAAAAATAAAAATTTACTGTATAAGGTAACATCATGTTGTTTGACGATATTTAATATGGTTCTCGTTTCCCAAAAAGAGCAGGGATAGATAGTTTACCAATATATCTTAGTTTTGTCTTGTAAAAATCAGTAAGCTGCTCTTGGATTAACGCACAAACCTTTTATAAGGTACTATATGTTTATAATTTGTATAATTGTATATGCCTTCAGCATAATCGAAATAACCAATAAGGTCACATTGTAAAGCTAGCAGAAGCGAAATCGACAAACGGGTTGAAAATCTAATTAAGGAAGAAGAATAAGTTCTATTGACTTACAAATAATTAAGGGCCCCATCCAAAAATGTAGGCTCCACTGGATCTTGAAGACACATTTTAGAACCATTTTAGTGAGCAGCCGTGCCCTGGACAGCGTTGAAAGTTGAACGATGCGGAACTGCAAGCTCTACTGGAAGAAGACTCAACACAAACGCAACAAGAGCTATTTCCATGCGTATTCACCAAATGGAAAAAATTCGAAAACTTGGAAGGTGGGCCCGACATGTGTTGACCAAAAACAACCAAGGTCATCGTCTGAACACGTGCCTTTCACTGCTTGCCTTACAACAACAAAAAAGGACTTCTAGTGGAAGTGACGAATGATGAATATTATAGTTAGTAAATCTCAACTTGAAGAATGAACTTGGGATGGGAAGTTCTCCCGCACGTGACATAACCCCCGGACTTGGCCCCATCCAGCATACGGCATTCGTATGTGACCTGAGAGACGGCGCAAGGTCATAAAAAACGATAGACAATATTTCCAAGATTAAATTCGTTGTTGTCTATTTTTTTATATAAAATAAATTTGTTGAAAATCTGCTAATAAATTAGGTACCTTAATTTAGGCATATAGGTAATCAGGTATAAAAGAACAAAATCTAATGAAAATCCGTTTGAACTATTTCTTTAAATGTGTCTGACCAGCTTAAATTTGGAAACCTCTTGTCAAAACGGAACGAAACTATCATAAAGTATCGCTAGCCTCAAATATTAACTCAATTGGTTTCGGTAGAAGCGCTTAGCGACCGACTGGTTTGGCTTTATAAACAACTGGCCCTTACTGTTAGAGCATTCAGGAATCAGCTTTTAGAGAAAGATTTTCAAAAATATTATAAGGATTGTACATTTCGTGTTATTTTGCCGCTTGATTTGACAAGATTGATTGATTGATTTTTTTGGCGGAAATATAAATGTTGGCAAATAGAAGTTAACCAACATTTTATACAGTTCTTATGTAAGTTCGAACAAATTCAATTTTTAATCATATTAAAATTTCACAAATTTATCATTCTAACCGAATGGTTCCGGTTTAGTGCAAAATCATAAGCTCAAATTTTATTATATCCTTAAAAATGCCATGCTACCATGCAATTTTCATTTTGCATGCCCCATTGGATTGAAACCAACAACAATTTAAAGCCTTGAACGAAACTAATACAAATCTATTCTACAAGCCATATCAAAACCAACACAAATGTATCCTACAAGCCATATTGTTGGAACACATATATAATTGTAGGTCGACTATATCATGGTATTGAGTATAAATAAACAAAATAATTTCGTAAATAAAACCGAAACATGTGTAAACGAAAAATAAAATAAAAATTTGTAGAAGCTTTACAGTAACAAGTCCGTAATTATTATCCTTATACAGTATACAATCATTTCTTGTTTTATTAGAAATAAAATTGGTTGAATTCATTAATAAATGCGACACATGCGACACAGAATTGGCTTATTTCTTCAATTCAAAAAATTATAGCACCAAACAGAAATTTGATAACCTTCTTCCTTCACTTCAAAATCCACACTAAAAAAATAAAAAATTGAAAAATTAAATTATAATGAAATCTGTCTATTTCTTATTGTTTTTTGTTTTGTTTTTTATTTTTATTTGAAGTATGTCATGTTTTCGAATATTTATTATAAAATTTTGAGACATTTTACTGTATTTATACTAATACAAATGAATAGACGACTGAAATATTTGATAGGATCGGTGTATACTCCACCATTTGTGTTGGTTTCGCACGAGCCTATATACTTTCTTCGATACTTTTGCTTTATGTAAAGTGCTTCGATACTTTCGAGTGAGTTTTAGTACTTTTGAGAAAATTTTAGAAATGTCACTTGTAATTCGATTCGTGACAACTTTTGTAGAATAAAAGAATAATAGAAATCAGAGTGTTTACAACTCTGACTCCTATGACTATTAGTTTTGTGATTAAAGTTACTAACGTAGTATAATATTTAGGTCGAAGTGTAAAATTTTGCGAAAATGCAACTCTTTCTTGTGAAACTCTCTGCCATAACAAAGCTTTAGTCTTTTATTGGTTTAAATGAAAGGTCAAAAATCCCGATAATAAGTTAAAAAATTTAAATTTATTGATACACGGCAAATTTTCTTCTTGATTAATTAAATACTTGTAACGCCTATATAAAACCACGTTAGAGGTAACGAAAGGTAATTAAAGAAATCCTTATAAGTGGTGTCGATTAGTTTAATCCCATTTCGTCCATAAAAAATTAAATATACAGCGTAAACTTCACGGGAGATTGACATTCAAATTTGGGTCTTCTGACATTGGTCTGAACGATCACTAAATTTGTTCCTTTCGATTAAAATTGTTGTTGTCGAGGCACGGAGGTTTGCATTCTAAAAGATCTGCGCAAGCCAAACTTATATGTATAAGCGGTTAAATATGTTTGCTCATAGTACTCCCTGAGATTCCTAATATTTTTGTATCGTTATTTTTCGGAAAATTCAAAGTTAAAAATAATTTTACGAGACTAGATTTATCGATCTAGGCAGACAGAGAATTACCGACTATAGGCCATATATTTAATTAATTATGAATGCAGAAAATTAATGTTTGTGCAGAGTTTTGTAACGGTAATTTGTAGATTAATGCTGATTAGTCTGATTTGTCATGATTTTGGAGTTTGAGCTATGTAGAGAGTATTCCAGGAGACCCAATGATTACTTTCGACTTATTTAACGTCGCTATTGCCAGTCCAAAGTTCAAGGGTTGGGAATTATAAGTGCTGAAATGACGGTAAGATCTGTAACTTGAAGCAATAAAAGGTTTAATGAGCAATGCAAACGCATTTAATTAAATGATTGTAGTGGTAGGTGAAGACTAAGAAACAAAATGCTGTTGAATTCCTCAAGTAAAATCGAGCGTTACGATAGGCATGGTTTTAATGTTTTTCCTGAATTTTTTCAAAAACAGCACCAGAGGCACTCAACATTTAAAATCCCACTGCTTGCCAAGCAAAAAATGGTGGGATGTTAAAAGGAAGTGTTTCCTTTGGAGGTTGTTCATGGTTTACACTGAATAAACCCGTAGAATCCAAATTATCCAACATTACGATATGTTTGCAAGAACTGCTTGACATGATCAAGGTCAACATGGTCAAGGTTATTAATATTGATTTAACTCGCTGTATGCCTATATCTGCTATGCCCTGCAAAATTCTATGTTGATGTGAGTCCAATGTACTTTCAAGCTGGATTCAGTATTTCGTTTCTCAAAAATTCATTACTTTTGATTTCTTGCCAATATCATCCCTGGTGCAAACGTGCTGCAAAACACCCCCACCATAAAATTTTGTTTATATTCGAAGAGGTAATAGAGGTAAGAGAACGGCTTAAATATTATCTTCAAACGAGTTTGTTGACTGTATGAACAAATGCTTTTAAATTACCTTACCAATAATCCTTATTTTGACAAAAAACGCAAGCAAGTTCTGTAGAGCAAAAAATTAAACTTGTTAGCTGCCTACTTAATAATTTAAATAGAATGCGCTCGAACCATATTTACATACATTTATGAAAAATTATTGTTATTGTGCTAAATAGGCATCGAAACACACACACACACACACACCAAATTACCGAAGTAAACGAAAAGAAAATACAAATTAAAATAACAAATAATGTCAGAAATAGTTAAATTGCTAAATATATTTCTAAAGTAGCAGAAATCAAATTCCTTTGCAGACACGTAAAAAATAACATTAAAATTATCAACAGATTATGACCCTATATTGACGTGCAAAACTCATGGACCGACCGATCTTCCATGTCCAGTACTATAGGCTGGCATGGAGCTATGCAATGCGCATATAATAAGTTAAATCGGTCCTATAGTCGTACGTCTTCGAGTTAGCACAAATTGCGTAAAGTAAGACGGGAAAAATGAACCGCGAAAGAGCAGGAGTGCTTCGGCCCCAGAAATGATGATTGATGTTAATTAAGTAAACTAAATAAAAAAATAGAAATAAATTATGTTATTTAATAAATAAATATACATATAATAAAAAAAACTTGTATACAATTAGAAGCAAAATTATGGTGCCAAAACGCAATTCTTATGATGCCGCCAACAGAAAACAGAAGAATCCCAAAATATATTTAATTTATCTTAAGAGTAATTATTTTTCAATTTATTATTTATTTCACATATAAATAATAAAATTCTAAATAAATTTTTAACAGATTTAAATTTCAAAATAAAAATTATTTATTAAATTTTAAATTGTAAAATAATAGTTTTAAAATAACAAAATAAATGTTTATTTAATATATTTTGATGTAAAAATTTAATTCATGCGAAAATTTTTCAAACAAAATTGATCACATATATAAAGCGCGAGACCACCATGCCCACTACCACCACCATCACCACCAAGTGACCACAATCCAATACAATTAATAATTTTTTTCTTTCGAATATTAATTAATTTAAAGCTACGATCCACAAATAAATAAAATATAATATACAAACAAAATGTAATAATAAATTATAATTCCTAATATCACATAAAGTCAATTTTAATTTTTATTTAAATTTATATATAATTTTAATTAAATAAATATTTGTATATAAATACAACAAAAACAACTTTTATTAATTGTCATATTATTATATATTACAAAAAATAAGAATTATTTGAAATTAATAAATAAATAAACAATTTGAAATAATATTTTTTATTTTAATAGTAATGAGAAAATTATCATCGGGTAACACTAAAACTACAATGATATCTCAATCCAGAATTTAATATAGTAATTTCGTTCGTAAACTCGAAATTTTATTCTAGCCTAGAAATTGAAATCAAATTTTAAATATTAAAAAATTAATTTTTTTTTAAAATTAAAAAGTGGGTCAGCTCGTTGGTTCTCGGACTGGATGTGTCACAAATGTCAAAACAATTCCGTTTTAGTACGGTTGATTTTAGCCAATGCAGTATCGGTTTTCTAAAATAACGAAGAGCTATTCCTCGTACTCTAAAAACATGCTCAACAAAAGGCCATTGGCGGGATGTATTCTATGCGACACTGGGTCATATTGATAAGCTCTAGTTCTGTAAGGGAATCAAAAAGAACTAGTCTGTCCAGATATATTAGAGGCCAGTAACGTAATGTATTCTATTCAATACGGCCTCGTACTGTTCAGCTCTAGTTTTAGTTTCAAACTGGTTTGGATGTTGTGAACAGAGCTATTATGGTTTGTGTCAGTATGGTACCGAGCTTATATAGGGTGTCCCAGCATTGGCAATTAGGGGAGCTCATTTCCAACAAAAATAGCCAAGTAAAGTTTTTTCGAATTGTTGATGGTGCAAAAGTTATTCCACTTTTAGTGTTTTTAGTGAAATCGCATGAAGAAAGAAACAAAAGAACTCTTGTTTTATTAAAATTTGTTGGTGGGTTAGTGAAATCACCCACTAAACACTAAAACACTAAAAGTGGAATAACTTTTACACCATCAACAATTCGAAAAAAACTTTACTTAGCTATTTTTGTTGGAAATGAGCTGCCCTATACCCACCCTGGTTCGTGTGATCGTCCAATTCTGGGACACCCTGTATAATATCCCCAGGGATTCGGCCTGGCAAGACTTGGTTTAGAAGCCAGTAACCGAAAGTATTTTCTTTGATACGAAAGGGATTCGATCCGGTATGTAGTGATGTATTGATGCTCAGTAACGACATGTGTTCTCTTAGACATGAAGTCGAATTGTCTAGATTTAGTTTTAATCTCAAACTGATTTTCTAATTGCGAACAGAGCTATGATGGTGTGGGTCAATGTGGTAGCGAGTTTATATAATTCCTAGGAAAGGTTGGGTCTGATATGTTTTGCTGCATCAGAGGCCAGAAACGAAATTGTTATATTCGAAACGGTAAATCACATTAGCTAGCTCATCTACTGGTCGCCGTTAAGCTAATCGGCGCAAGCTGCTGATTTTACAACAAACGCAAATCCAATAAAAACGTACAAACTTATATTTATCCTAACCTATGTACGAGTATTTATGTTAATAATAACAAAAAATATTCATTTTACGGGCGGCAGTGGAATTGCTTATAACCATAAGTCCCAACATAAAAAGCATCGTTGTTTACTACTGCATTGGCTATAAACGTGAATTGGAACATAATACAATTCCGTAAATTCAACGGATAATCTTGGACAATGCACCTACTTTAAACCATTAGATATTGATCATAGTCAGCGAGAAATATATACTAATATAACTGGATACAATTTTAATCACATTAACGGTGACCATTTCTGCTTGTTGCAGATGCATTTTCAATGGGCAAATGCAAATTTTGAAATATTTCTTGAATTTTCACAAAAGTACTAAAAATTGTTCGAAAGTAGCGAAGTGTTTTTTATATAGCCAAAGAATCGAAAAGGGACTATGGTATCGACAATATCATCCGTGCAAAGTACAGAAGACCCAAGAGTCACGACTGTACCTCTTACCTGGCGTTAAATAGACCAAATAATAAATCATCATCTACTGTGATTTTGTGGAAAACGTAAACCACGCTGAACTCGCATGAAATGACATAAAAAGTAAATACATTTAGCTTGAAGCTTTGCGTAACGAATTACACTAAAGGTTGTTACAACCCGTCAAGGGGTGTTGGAACAAAATACACACATGATTTCCCGGTTTGCCCAAAAATCCTATAATGTCATATTAACGTAAATAGGACAGATGTGTCGAATGTGTCATCTGAAGCTCGATATTTCTTTTATTTAGAAACCTCGGAAATTTGGCACCATCTGGCCCAATTTCATAATTTACATTTTTTACGTTTTGTTTTCTTTTAATTCGCTCTCACACAAATGATTCCCTTTCACACTTCTATCTGATTCATTCTAATAAATTCATATGCGCATTCTTATAAACGTTTATACCCAATCGTAATAATTGAGTCAATCACACAAGAGAACATCGAATATTTCCCCTCACTGGTTCAATGTCGAACACTTCAGGATTAAGTATTCGACATTCTGCACAACCAAATAGCTTTCATAAGTAATTTACTCTCAATCAAATTGCAATTTCGTTCGTTCCATTCTAGTATCTTCTATAAATACGCTAGAGAAAGGTTCCTTAAATACAAAATAACCAACTCAAAGTATTCCCTGTATTAATTATAATTCAGATTCAGAGAATAGTGCTACTCTTCTACTCGCTTTTCACATTGTTAACTTAATCTCTTCCATAATCCGTATCAACTTCGCATTCAATACACAAATCCTGTCTAAACAATTTCTAATTTTTCATTGAAGGAATTAAAATTTCAATACTCCCTCGAATCTCATTTACAATAACTAAACGTACAATGAGATTGGCCGAACGGATTTAGGACTTTAGAAAATACATTAATATTTTTAAAACTAATCCAGGATCATTACTTCCTCTGATAATCCGTCTCTCTGTGCAATCTCTCTTTCATTCCATTCCCCAATATATTGTCCTAAGTCAGCATGTGCACAATCTCTCGAACAATAATCCATTATCTTAAAATTAAGAGATGAATCACCCAACTCGGTCCTAGAGTATATAGTGGGATTTAATTAATCGCCCGCAGATACCTCTTTGGCGCGGGTCTCCACAGCTATTACCTTTTAAACTATACTATGGACCCATCATCAAAAACACAGTCTATTCGAATTTTTTATGACCCTAGCGCTTTCGTAACATATAGGTCACACCAGCATGATCTCCCCATTTCGGTTAGCTCACATTTTTAATAACATTCTATCCGTTCTAACATTTTCCGTATGCACTTTAAATATTATTCGCTTACCAATCAAAATTCCCAAATATGTGTTTATACACAAATTCTATTTAGTCATAGAATCTGTTACCTGATTCACGCATTTCTAAGCCTGATTTAAGGTCTTTTCCTTCCTTTACCCACCAAGCCAAAGCAAAATAGAGAATGATCTTGTTCAAGGAGTTCATCCTATGAATCGAGCTAGTGTACAAATTAAAGAAAAACGAATAAGTTTTACTTTACTGGGGAGGCCATGTTCTTCGCTCTCTCCAACCAATATGTTCTTCCACCAAATACTAAGTTTCTGTCATTCATTTACTCATATACCGATATAACGATTTACAAATGTAACCATGGAATTAAACAACTTAATATATCTTCTTGGGCACTGACTGTAAAGCGCTGCTTAATGAGTTGTTTCCTGTTATTCAACTCATAACAAAGTTAAAGTTTTGTGAGTGCCAGCCCTAACGATCCAAACTAGGTATGTATTATAACCATTAAATTTTTATTGGGAGCAGATTCTACGTTTCTCACTCTAACTAGTTTAATACAAATCAATTGACAGAACGTGGTCTAAACTTATTCAGTTTACCAAGAACGCTGTACACACTTTATTTACTAGAATCTTTGCTGTTGTACCATGGGCCCTTTGCAGTTTTAAGTAAAGAACCTTTCTTTGGTTTCTCATCCATTTCAATAAATAATTCCAACGCGACCAAATATGACTCTGGCATGCTAATTCAACGATGACATTACATGGAGTCATTACTATTCAAATGTCAAAATCGTCTAACACGAGGCACAATGTAGAGAATTTACGTACGATTAGATTCGACAAAATATAGTAACTAACTTTTCAAATGTGAATGAACGGTAATCTGCTGATTATTATTCGGCGAAGATAATATTTCACTGATTTTACACCAACTACCCATAAATTACCAAAATGGGGGGAAACGGCCGAAATCAAGCTGCAATCAGTTTCAATTTTACATATTTCGAGTATCGATTTCAGAGTTAAATTATTTCGGACTTCGTTGATGAAGAAATACTAACTGTAATAAACCAACGAACTTTGGGGCTTGCATGCAGAATTTCCCCAAACTAAGAAACGTTTAAACGCAGCGGTGATTGAATTAAATAAACGAATATACAAACCTATCCCGTCATCAAATTTTGATAAATCACCGCACGGAACCAGGCGCACGTAACGCATCGATATATGTAAATACAAACGAAGCGAGATATATTCAGATATATTAAATGTCAGTTGGGTCGCCACGGAGCTTAGTCAGATGTCGATGCAAAATATAAGTAATCGGATGCATGGATTTTCTATGGCAGAATTAAGGGATATGCTACTTGGCCGTCGGTTACATTCCCAAAATTCCAAAGTAACCCTACCACCAGTTAAAGTTTCCCTGGACGGAAGGATTAAGAGATCGAAAAGGTGAGAGCAAAAGTCGAAAGACCAATCTGACTCCGAGCGGCGGTTGAGTAATTGATGTATCTCTCTGTGGTCTTGTCTTACGAAAGTTTTCTATCGATCCGGTGAAATACAAAGATATCCCAGGATAACTTGCAAATCAGTCAATACGCACAATAGAATGTGTGACTTGAATTGCTGAATGAAATTGCTGGAATGGAATTGCTTGAATTCACGGATGAATTAGTCCGTACATACAATATTTTGGCCTAAGATTTACAGTAACTCTCAACTTTTTAGTTGGATACTTGCATACAAATCAATGCTAGGATCGGTTTGTTTAAACTCAAAGAGTAAGTATCGGCTTTAGAAACACGCGAGCTGTCTTTAGCCATTGGAAAATCGCCCGGAGAAAACACAAAAGCATGTCTGTCTCTAAACGACCGCCACGGATGCGTTCTAACCACAGAGTGAAAACAACTTGACCGATGAGGATAATTTTTGAGTTCATTTTGAATAGAACGAGGACCAATTTGTTTTATTTAATCATCAAGGACGCAGAAATCACTGGAGGGCTGTCTCTACTGCTGAAACTAATACTAAGGACATTGTGAACAATTCAAATTATAAAACAACAGAGTGTGGCTCAGTTAAACTACCAAAATTCGAGCAACTGAAAAAAGGCCTACAATTCCTTTCAAAAAAAGAGATCTGTACGAAATGAAGAAGTTAGCAGTGTCTGTAAACTGCTAAAGTGCTAAGACGTGAACAAGCTTTGATTCAGGCCAATGCTAGAAAACTACTTATATTAGTCTAAACAAAATAAAACGGGACGTTCTGTTCGGGCACTGTTTACCATGGTGTTCGTTACACGAGATAAAGAATAGAGCGAATAAAGAGAAGAATAAAGTTTGAACTTAAAATTTAGTTATTTTATGCGACTTAGGAAGATGGAAACCCATCTATTATACACAAATATGGTGCCAACTGAGGATTCTACTCGAATTGATTACTCCAACAAACTAAGTAAGCTTAAACTAAATCTATTAAGATAACAAGCCGTCTCTAGGTTCTCAAATAAACTAATTTTTTCTGCCGAAATTTAAGGTATGGTTTATGTTTGGAGAAAGTTCAGCGTAAGTTCACGGCTGTTTTCATTTAAAAAAAATTATTTTTTGTTGGAGATTCCTTGTATGAAGACTGCTTTGAAAGACCTGCCTTGACTATTTGAAAAGTCAAAGGAGCTGCTGGTTAGAGCCCGATAAATTCCAGAGAACCCAACTTTACAGAGGCGCTGACATAACCACAGCACTATTGTTGGAACCGAGAAGACTAAAAATAAAATTCTTACATTCCTTGAACAGTTTGAAAGTTTCTTGAGCACAGCTTTAGAAATCTATTCCCAGAATAATATTTTTTCAGAAACCCTGAGGTTATCAGACACAGCAATAATCACACAAGTGTGATAGCTTTCAATCCGGTCTGGCAAAAGACATGTAGTGCCCAATAGAAACCAAATTCCTAGTGATTGCTCTATCCGCGGAGAAAACTAGCGAATCAAACACCAGCTTATTCAAGTTTTGAGAGAGTCTCTCAATAGGTAAGCCACTGAGAAAGAATTACTGAAATTCAAATTTGTCTTCCCGGCTCAAACGTAGGTTTGGAAGATAAATAGGACGAAACGTGAAAGAAACCAACCCTATCGTGTCCTTAACTGAGTCGAAAGAATGCTGTAATTTTGCAGGAAGAACCCACCAGGTCCACCTGCTTTACACGATTGGAAGGAAAATAACTCCAAACCAAGATATCGAGAGTGACCAAGCAGGCGGCTTCAAAGTTGTATTTTATTGCTAGAAAAGTACCAAACAAAGTTAATATAACAGGAAAATGAACAGAATCTCCTCAATTTTTCTATTGGAACAGAGTCAATCTGCAATCAATTTTACCTAGGAAATTTGTTTTTTGATTAATTTCTTTATACAAGTTAATTCAAGAAATCACGCGAGATGGTACCTTTCGCCTTTGATAGATGGGATTATTGAAAGTTAAACACCGGTCCGGTATCCTTGACCTTGCCCACTTCTAGCCGGTTGATCTAGCCCGCTTCGAGGAATGCAACAGCTACGCTGGATTGTGCTACGAACACAGAACTTTTTAACTTTCGAGTTCGCAACGGGTTGCAAAATTACGCCTTGAGCAGAAATAAGAGCTATGCTAAATCGTTTTTAAATGAAATGTGGAAATAAAGTATTGATTAGTTACTTGGATATTAGCAGGTTCATCAAATGCAGCCAAATTAGTTGGCTGGACTACGCTAAAACAATAATTTAAAAACTATTTCAAAAATACCCAGTAGTCGAACTTGATAGAGGAAAAGTGTATGGAGTTCATATAGTTATTGTCATTAGTAGTCTGATTTCTATATGGGGATTTCTTCTTGAAAATTTCTAAAAATGCGGGTCAATAATATTAAGATTACTGATTAGGCATATTATGTTCAATACCATAAGAAGCACCAGACTCCCCTGGAATTATAAAACTGTGAAAAAAATTCACCATTTCAATCTTTACTCTGCGGGGAAGGATACAACAATTTTTAGGCTGCACACACCATTGTGAGCTGAAAAGCTTTTATCAGGTGGTGTGTAGTTTATGGAATCCAAAAAAATGCGAGTTTCGACATCTTTTGTGTTTTTCGTGTTGAATTATTTTCTGTTTTTCCCATCTTCTTGCAAGTATTTGTATTTCCGATGACGATTACGAGCCACATTTGAACTCAAAATAATGCATAACAAAAAATAAATATCCTTCTCCCGTTTTGCCGAGCTATTTGGATGGCTTTAGGACTCAGAATCCAAAATGGATACCTAAGCTGCGCCTGATTCTTTCCTTATTTTATCCAGCTTCCAACAATTTATATTACCTAGTTGTTACTTTTTCATTATTGAAAATAAAGGGTAATCATCAAACAGATATTTATTAAATAATACATTAACAAACTATACAAAAAATTACACAGTTATTACAAAATTCTTATTGATATTTTTATTATCAAACAAATGTCCCCGGATATAATTCCTTATATTCGCGGCAAAATGGTTAAAAAACCCTTGCAAATTTTCTAGCATTTCTTCGTCCTCATCATTTAATTCATTAAACAAATTAATTTCAATAAAATTATACGCGATATCCAATTTTATAACGACATAACAGTTAACAAGCAAATCCTGATTTGTTTGTACATCTGCGATGTCCTGGATTTTTTTAGCCTTGCCATATTCTAATTCAATAAAATTTTCAGTTTCGTATGGAATTGGTTCGGGTAAATGGCTCCATAAATTATATGATGTTTTGATATTGTAGATCTTAATGCGATTCACGTCCAATTGTTTACCTAGGCTTGGAAGTTTATTCGATTCGAGTTCAATATTTTGATAATCGCTAACCTCAAGCAGTTTGCAATCCATGTGATAGACATTTTCTAGAATCGGTTTTATTAGATCGATACAATACTGACACCACATTTTATGGTAATTTACCTTGCCGTTGCCCTGTTTAATTGGAAGAAATTGTTTTATAAGTTGTACCTCAATTCGGGTTACATTTAGTTTACATAAAAAATTATTACGATCGGACAATTTACCTTTTTTGCCCAGTTTCGTTTTCGCCTTATTTTGCACGATCGCAGTTTGACTTAATAATTTTATTAAAATTTCTGAAGATTTTAATGATTCATTGGCCTCGTCCATCATAATGCTACTTGATGCTTTTACCATGTGCGTAAATAAATCACGATTTCGTATACTGCAACATGTTATTATGTTACGATTATGTTCAAACGGATCTTGAGCACATATCGGCGATTTTATATTAAACTTTGTATTATCGTTTGTCTGAAAATACTTATCGTACTCTGATCGATTTATGGTTTTACCCAGATATGGACATATTATGTAATCGTTATAATTAAAATTGGAATAGAAGCCAAAAAATTGTTTTAACAATTCGAACACGCTCATCGTATTTTTGGTAGTATTTGATAAACGTTCATTAAAACTAAAATTACAATTATTAACCATTAAGGGATGTATATGATCCTGAAATGTTTTAATTGGCGGCACAATTGGTTCATCCAGAGTTTGTAATACAAATATAATCATTAATGTAAATGAATAATTTGTTATTTTACCAGTGCCAGTAACTTGATAGATTTTACCCCAATATTTGAGTATGATGACCAGTGCATATATTCGATTATCAAACTTTACCAATTTTTGGAGTACCTTCGAATTATAAATACCAAACGAATTTGAAAAATTTACATCGAGCTGAATACCGGTTAATGTATGTGTTAATTTGAGCAGAGGTACTTTGGCCGAATATATTGGTACGCTATTACTGAACAAACTGGTGTGTTTTAAAACTTCAGTGCGCAAAGTTCGTATTAAATTTTTTACGTCATTTAAGTTGTCCAAATTTATTGCGTTTGTGCTCACAAAAAAGTCAAAATCACTATCTAAAATTTAAAAAAAATAGTTAGGTTCTCTACTGAGACTTTTATAATATGTAATTCTCTTATAATTACCTTTCATCGCCAATCCGGTTATAGTTGATCCAAATACATTAATATTGTAATTTAGCATGACGAAATCGAAAACAAATCGCAAATCCTGCACAATCCTATTATGAATTTCCAACAGCAAATCCTCGCTCGGTTGAACATGATTTTGTAGTATTTTGATTTCATCGCCCTCTGGGCATTGACGAAGCGCATTGAATAAATCCTCCTGATCTTTGTTCGGAACCGCCTTTGATTTATTCTTCTTTTTAGATTTTCGTCTAGAAGTTTTGTTATGGTCTACATACTGATGTCGTTTGTATTCCCAAGTTTTATTAAATATTTTACCACATTGAGAACATTTTATTTTTGAAGGGTTAACCGATGTGCCGGTGGACGATTTTTCTTGGGGTAATTTTGGATTAGATGAGGTAGAAGCTATGGCTGACATTTTATTTCACGACCTAGAATTGAAACAAAATTAAGAAGATTACTAATTAATAATCATTGTACTAATTAGTATTCATTGTGAATGAGTATAATAGGAATGTACCATTTCTACGATTAATAATTTTTAAAAAATAAATTGGTGGAATACAACCCGAGTCATGGAGGCCGTTACTTAAAATAACGTTATTTTCGGAACGATAGATCTTTATACCATCGTTAAGCACTCGCTGAACATCGATATAAATAAGAATTTCACAATTTTGTCGAAATCCGCTAATTTTTTCTGATTTGTTAGAAAAATTTATGACATCGGTTGCAGCAAAATGTATATGATTGCGTCCCATTGCTTTCAAGCCTTCTGATTTAATGAGGTCCCAGCACTTGAAGTAAGTCCCATGCACACAAACTGGACATTCCTCAACTGATTTAATCTCAATTAAACACAACTGAGTCACACTTTTTATAGTATGCCCTTGATTTGCTTTAATCATTTCGTTCCCGTTTTCATCCACATCCAGCTTAAAGCGATTCTTATCATTCGTACTCACAATCTGTCTAATATCATCGGCAGTACAATTACTCCGTTTAATTTCATGGTATGCCAACAAATCAGTTAATTTTATGTAACCATCTGATCTTATAGGTAAATTACATCGTTCAGCACCATGGCGCAGAATTTTACTTAACAATTTACTTAGTTTTATATGGTTCGATTTGTTATCATAAAATTTGCTGGCCATTTTAAATTTGAGGTTATGTTATTACGGATCGAAGATGTTTGATTGAACGTGCACATACTAAATAAAAATCGTGAAACACATATAGTGGATAACATAAAATTAAAACTTACCGCACTAGATTATAGATAATATTAAAGATAATAATAAATTACGTAAAATATTTTAAATAATGCAGGGTTACATTTAACAACATTAAACCATGAAACAAAACATTTTTGTTTGTCAATTAAGTACTTTTTTAGTCAACTGTAGATTACCAGATTCTATGTTTTGTGTGAGCTCGTAAAATAAGTGTGTTTAATACACAACATTTTGAAATTAGTTTTATAATTTTTCTACAGATGGAAAAACCTTCGGCAGCAAATTTAAAATTTTTTAATTTCTTAACTTTTGAAACTTGAATTTACTAAACGAAATCGTTTGTTCGACATTTATCACCTTTTTTGGTCAGTATTTAATAAGTAATGCAGAAAACAATGTTACGAGATTATGTTGCAAATTTCTGCGATTTTATCCATAATATTTTTACATTATCAACTAAAACACCGAAATTTAGAAAAATATTTATTTATTTAAATTTTTCGTTTAACAACAATGAAAGCAATACATGGGAATATCACTTATGTAAACTAATTACGTTTTTACATTCTCTGATATCACTGTCCTCGGGAGTAACAAATTTGCATACTGTAAATGCAAAAACTCCTTAAAATCTTTCTTTATCAGGCTTCAAATATTGATCTACCATAAGATATCGAACTCCCTGTAATATTTTTGTAACAATGTATGAACCTCGAAAATGCCTTTGAAGTTTCTTACTGTCTGAAGTTGAACCTGGCTCTTAAAATAGAATTATAAAGCCCCTTTTCTTGAATTCCGTTGGTGGTTTGTGTTGTTTTTCATTAAATCTAATATTTTGTTGCTCTTGATTTTTAATAAAATGTACGAAAAGACATCTCTTCCCGTGCCTCTGATAATCTTAATTACAGCCCAACAATGAAACTTTAGTTGTAGACTTTGGTGAGCTTGCTAACATTCCCAATGCGTCGATCCTACATTTTCATCCATTGTGCATATTCCACTTAATATCATTCTGTTGGAACGTTATGCTCCACTTGGCCGTTAGCTCACTGTATTATCGGGGCATTTATTATGCGGCTATTATTATTTATTTTCAATTTACTTCTTGTTGAAGGAGTTCTACGAGAATGCTGAACCTCTGTCGGATACAACATGAGTTGTTGTTCCAAAACGAAGGCTAAATTCATTCATTGAATTAATAATTTAGTTTGTTGAAGTATTTTTTTACCGCTTCTATCTATATATATATACACATACTTGGTAAAGAATCGATATCTAGAAAATAACTATTTTCTTCTACACTTTTAATAAATCGTTCTAAATGGTCGAGATGTGTGATTGGCATCTTTTCAATTGAATGAAATTCAATTCCTTTCTTACCGCCTTTTTCTTTGTAGTGGAGACACTCTATACACGACGAATTATATTATTTTTAATTATTTTGTGCATTCGTGGAAACCAGTAGTACTTCTGAATAGCACTTATCATTTTACCAATACTGAAATGTTTGGTTATGACTATGGATAATATGACCGATTAGAATTGATGATATGGCTGATGCGTCCTCCTACTAGGCCTAATGGATGCACCGGATGTGCTAAAGTCAATTAAAATAAAGGTACCTGGTAGACAACTAATAAGAGATCATGATTTCCTCCACTTAGGTAGACACATAACCAACTATGGCGTTGATGAACCAGTGAAGATGATGTGTTTCAATAGAATTAACTATTTATTTGATTTTTTTTTAACTAAAGATAATTTTAAAAGCAGGTTAAGCCAATTTTATGCCTCTCATTAGTTATTTTTCTTGTTACATTACTTTTATATTTCAAATTTACAAATCCAACGCGGTTTTAGTTTAAATTGTTTTTTTTTCAAGTCAAATTTGTGGACTTGTTTCAATATAAATAAATAAAGAGCATTGCTGTATGTAATTGCTGTGAAATGTTTATATTGAAGATGTTGACGGAATCGACGGATCTTTTTAATAACAAGGTCTCAACTCAAAGCGTTGATACTTTTTTTTAAGTTCGACGTTTGACTGTGGAATACGCTATGGGATGAGAAATGCCAGAACATTACGTTCACAAATTTTTGACTTAATGTTTTGAAATGCGTGAATTTGAGATTCTAACCCTTGTTATTTGGTATTTGCTCTTGTGAGATATGTCAGGGGTTCAGCTCTTGTTAAAAAAAACGACACAAACCTCCCAAAGTAGCTGGCCAATCCTGTAAAACTTTGAACCTCGTAAATATTTCTCAGTGCTAAGAAATACTGAATTTGGTAATAGCTCGAGGCCAAGACCACAACGCTGAAATATTATTTTCCTCTTAATTTTCGCTTAATGAAAAACGATCCTTTGCGGTTTGTCATTACGACGCCGATAATTAACGTATATTCTACGAGACGAAGCAAAATGCATCGTGTTGTCGCACTGTGCGGAGCGCCAAATAACATATTTACGGCTACATAAGTTTGAAAAAAACGCATTATTTAATTATTCTACTGAATGTAGTATAAAAAACCTTAACAAAATCAATTAAATAATAAAATTGGTATTTGTCGTTTTTGAATTTTATTTCTACGTCTTTTAATCAGCGCATAACGCCTGCGACGCATTCAACGTTTCACCGATTTTATGACAAATTTGGAAGCCGAAAAAAATGTTCACCTGTCCCTACCTATATGTTCTTACATCGATTCTGTGTCTAATAAATAAATTAATTTTCAATTTTTATCTGACTATAGGATTTGTCAATGAATGGTCGAAATCCTTATCATTTCAAATATGTCACACTTCCTAAACATTATGGGCTCGGAAACGTCCGATTGCAAATCACTGATACATATGTATCAATTTAAATAACGGAAATAGTTTTAGATCTTCACCGCGAGAGCGCGTGGCTCTTCTCACATGCTCAGTTTTCATATTTTGTCTATCATCAATCAAAAATTCAAATTCGTGTGTGTACGTTTTGCGTAAACACAAAAACAACAATCATGAAAACTAATTATAGAAAAGTAAATACATGCAAAAGTAAACAAATTCAGATAGAGTGTTCTAATCAAAATATAATAAAAACTAATTCTAAAATGATAATACCGCGACGAACAGTTCAAGTATTAAATAAGGCGGCGATTCAGAAGATGGCAATTCGAGACCGATCAAATGCCACAACCGAATGGGTGAATAATCAACGGGAAGTGGAGGGGTTTGAGAATTATGAACGTATTAAATATCCTGAACCGTGAGTCTGGTACATAATATATCTACTACTAGAAAATAGAGGTTTCAAATTTATTTTAGAACCCCTGAAATGGATGTAGACGAAGAAATAATGCTGGATTGTTTAAGCTCGCCTAGTTTTTGCAGTGCTGATGATTACGGGGAATATATGACTTACGCTGTAATGTTGATACTATTAGCGACCTGCTGTATTTTAAAAAATGTATAGTATTTGATGGTGTTCCGTGAATCTTTCCAAGAAAAAAACCTCCACTTTGAAGTATTGACTGAATTTTCGCTGTTCTGAAATTTTTTATATACCTATATAATATTGAATTTTAATATTTATGATGAATTAAGTTTAAATAAAAGTTTATATTTGGTAATCATTGCCTTAGCCTTATCATTAGTGTGTTTGAATATAGTGTTTGGCACTTTCATCGTTAATTATTTAAATTATATTTTAGTCTAACTGATTTCATAAATTACATAAAACAAATTAAAAAATCATAAAATATATCACAACATAAAAACGTTACATTAACAATCATCTTGGAACTCTTCCAAAGTATCGTTTGACTCATTTAAATCACTATCGTGTGGATAAATTTCAACGCAATCCATTCCCTCCTCTATTTCGGTAAGTTTATCTCGTTTGTGGTTCCGTCTGCGCGCTTTGATTAAATATTTCCGATTAAATTCACTTATGAAATCCATGAAATTCGTATAGCTCTTCGGACACTTGATATAGGATGTGTGTATAAACGGATACTGAAATACTTCTTTAATCATAAATGGAAATAGCCAACCTACGAGTGGTGTTACACCGTGCGTATAACTAGCTTCTTTGTGGTAAAATAGAAACCCATCTAGCTCTGGTATATTATTCTCAAATTGCGGATACTTTGTTAGGCATTCGATTATATCATTTTCATCAGCAAAATCATAATAGGGAATGGAGCACATTGCGATCTGGTTCGTTTCGGAACATTCAGCCAATTCCAATTCATCAATTTTTGATTTAATCCAAAAGAATCGAAAGCTCGTTTCACAATTCAGCATATCCTGTTGCCCGTACGTTAATAAGTCAAGAACATAAATGGTATTTGTTTGACTGATATAAATTCCATCCAGTACTGTAACTCCTAAATGTGGCAAGCAATCACCCGGCAAATTGGACGAGAATTTTTTGATAGATTCTCCATATTTATTATATATTACTGTATATCCATTACTAGAGGTGATTAAACAACGCATACCTTTGGGGCACGGCACAAGATACCAATTTTCAAGATCGTCCGGTTTTTCGTTCAGCCAATCGGACAATTGCAGCTTATCCTTAAAATTCGGGTTTACCTTCTTGTTTGTGTGGCCAGATTTTCGAATCTGTTTTACATATCGATTTCTATGTTCATCTGCGATGTGTTTTCGAGCTTGTTTTTGTTCTTCGAGCAAGGTTTGACGTCTTTGTGATTGGCGTAAAGATTTTAATTGGCGGTTTTTATATAACTCATGATGATTTTCCATTGTCACTACAAAAAAAAACAATTTTCAGGTTAGAATTTTACAAAGAAAAATCACAATGAATGTTTTCAAATCCTAATGCAATATAACCAACCAATAATCCTAAATTGGCAATTTAAATATTATGCTAAATTAATTTTGCATAATAATTAATTTCAAGAAATTTCGTAAAATTGGGAATAAACAAACTGAATAATCAAATGTCAAACTAAAAAAGCCGAGTAAAGGTGAGATTATACGCTAATATTAGATTGTCAATAACATAGAAAAATGTATGGTTGTATTTCTACGTTTTCCTTATCCTCCATTTAATAAGTACAGCAATTTATTTTAATTTAATATTTAAAACTAAAATTATGGAATATTAGTTTAATTAAATTAGTGTTAATATTTAAATCAGGTTTGAATTGACGGTCATGCAGTTTGAAAATTTAAACGTGTGAGAGCCGCTTGGACCAACATTTTATTATTGAGATTCTTTACCAAATTCATTTATCGTACTGTCAGTGCCTGTGTATGTATACGGCCATATGATAACATATGGAGTTTGATGTATGCAGTAAGCCTATAAATGTAAACTCGAAAAAAAAATCTCATACAAATGCTATGGAATTTTTTTGTTGTTAAGTTTTGTTTCAATGCATTGGTTTATATCACATATAATCGGAAGAAAATAATTTTTCATTCTCCTGATCGTGAACTTTCATTATCATTCTATCTTCTATTTCTAATTAGTCTATTTTCTCATTTATTAAACTTTTTCTTCTCAATATAATTTCCATAAATAACACATAAAAATATAGATAAATGTATAATTAAACTGGGAAATATTAATATTTATTAAAAGACATTAATACAATTTATTTTATTTAAGTTTAATCAAATATAAATGAAAATTCACAAAAAAAATTAAAAGTTGGTTCACCATAATATTTTTCCAACCATAATACAATCTTAGTGTGCGAGAAATATTATTCGTCATATACTTTTTTGTGTAAATGTATTTGAATGTTGCTATAAAAAATATTCTGGTCAGTATTTTTTTCATTTTATTATGGCAACACATTACTACATATAAAACGATTTTGTCAGTAAAATTTTACTGAAGTTTTTTAGTTTCATTTTAGTATGTGGCGAAATTATATTTTTATCTCGCCCTTTTTTCATTGAAAAAATGTGCTTCATTGTGGAATTAAGGCTTAAGTACTGTTTTGTTGTTCACGAGACATGAGCTGAACCGGCTGTGATATGTCAAGAAATACCGCTGTTATTTTACAAATATGTAATTGCAAAATTCAGAAAAAACGGAAATTGCCAAATTTGCCAAATATTGCAAGTTATTCGTTTTTACAGGAATTATTAACATACTTGGTCTCAGCGTCCGTGAAGATTGTCTTAAAATAATATTTGTTTTAGGACAGATTTAGGACAAACTCCATGCAAATCTCTCGTTGACGAGATGTTAAGATGTCAATCCGGTTACATCTACTAGACCAGAGCCGATTTCGATCTCTAAACTCTCAGCACACCATAAAACGCTACACGGTAGCCCATATTTGATGTTGGCGTACCTACGAAAACTCTATTGGTTCCTAAGCATCAGAATGTGCTGTTTGCTTTCGTCATCGCTCAACGACGATGCCGTCGCGGTGCATCGACAAAGGGTTAAATCTGCATTTTCGTGTGCTTATTTACGAAAGTTTACATTCGGCGTTGGTATCCGAGCTCACCACAAATGCATTCATTGCATCGTTCAAAAGGTTCACCGCGAGAACAGATAAAATACAAAGCCTATACAGCGATTGTGCAACAGCTTTCGTCGGATCTAATCGTCAACTGGCATTCCTGCATCAGCAGAGCATTAGAGATAAAAATCCTGAGATCGTCACATTATTGGCTCAAAATAGTTCCATTTGGAACTTCATTCCTCATGCTTCGTCACATTTTGGTGGCTTATGGAAATCATGTATAAAATCAGTCAACCACTAATTACGTCGCATCATGGGCGCCTGTGTTTCATGGATCGTCATGATTTTACTGGTTTTTGTTATCTTAATCTGGGATATTAATTGTTTATCAGCTTTGGTAAAAGTTAAATAAAATGCGTTATCCAACACAGGTAACGACGACAATGTTGGTGGCAGGTTTATAAATTTGGCAGATGTTTCGACTGTATTCATACTACTGATGTTGGGGTAGTATTCTTTGAGGGCAGAAGTAACATCAGCTTAGCATCTATACGTCACATTTAAGTATTCAGTCTTTGCTACGAAAAGCGCTGTCATCGGATAATTTTATATTGACATGATGTAATCTGTAATGTATGGTACTTGGTTTTTATCACCCAGAAGAAATATTTTAGAACATTTACTTTTGGTAACCACGAGTCCTATATATCCTGCATGTACCATCATGTACTCATCAATAAAAACTGTATCGTAGGTCCGATTACCATTTATAAGATACGAGGTTTGTTTTCATGCTCGCCATGAGATGCGACTTTTAATTTAATATCAGCAAGTCCTTCTTTTGTACCACAAAGAACAAGATCACTGCCCAGTTTATGGTTGTTTATAATCCAGGTTGATTTATCACATCCAGGTACACCTTGAATATTTGTAATGTTCGGCATCTTTATGTTTGCCTTACGATATATATTGTATAACGAGTTGTTAGTCTGATCATCTAACATTTGAGTACCACATCTATCTGCGAGGATTTTTATCTGCGAAACGCTGCTACGAAATCGAGCCATTTTTAAAGCAATTGATTACTGATGATGAAAAGTGGATACGACAACGTTGTGCGAAAAATGGACCAAACGAGGTGAAGCTTCCCAAACCGTATCCAAGCCAGAGTTAACGCCAAGAAAGGTAATGCTGTGTGTTTGGTGGGATTGGAAAGGAATCGTGCATTAGGAGGTGCTGCCACCGGGCTAAAAGTGTGGTTTTAATCTTTACTGTCAGCAACTAACGCGTTTAAGGCAAGCAATTCAGTTAAAACGTCCAGAATTGATCAGCAGAAAGGGCGTTGTGTTTCGTCATGATAACGCTAGACCACACACATCATTGATGACCCGGCGAAACTGAGAGAGCTTGGCTGGGAAGTTTTGATGCACCCACTATATAGTTCTGACCTTGCACCATCGGACTACCATTTGTTCGGTCCATGCAGAACCATTTTAATGGTTTTACATTAAATTCAAAAGAGGGCTGCGAGAATGAGTCGTCTCGTTTTTTCGCGTCTAAACTACAGAAGTTCTACAGTGATGGGATCATGGGTCTACCAGAAAAAAGGCAAAAGGTCATTGATCAAAATGGCACATATTTGGTTTAATAAAGTTCATTTGAAATAAGAAAATTCTTTGATTCAATGTCACCCGAAAAAGGCCACGAACTTTTTCCGAAACCCTTTATATCTGTTTGGGGTAATAAATGCGTTAGTGTTTTCACACAATTGGACCAGATTATTCCCAACAAAGCCAAACTGATGTTTAGTGGTCGGTTCTTCAAGATATCGTTTGGTGGCGTTGTCAAATATAAATTTGTTCAATTGTCGTAAGGAAGAAGCAGAGGATGGCAGTAAATTGATGTTCTTGATGTAGTGATCCTTTAAGTGGCTTTTAATTAGCCTGTTTGAATGTTTCACGTAAAACATTATTTCCATGATCGAATTTGTATAGTCGGACTCTGCCGCAATCACTTTGTAAAATGCCGGAAATGTAGTTGGGTAATCCGTACAGGTACTATGTGAAAACTTCGAGGGATCACCTGTAACTCAACGGGAAGATAACACTCTCTCAAACAAGACATATTGAAAGTAATATTTAAAACCCATTTGTTGTTGTTAAATGGATAGTTTGTAACATAATCCAACACCGACAAAAGCTTGTTGATATGGTGACTAAGATCCAAAGTAATTATGAAAGGCTCGTCTTTTCGTTGTTGCAAGTAAGATGTTAAAGTTTCTAGCGCATTAACGGACCCAAACGGATTTTCTCCAAAGGCAACACAGATTAAAATAGATGATTTTCAGGTTCAGCAAGCAGGAATTTTTGAGATTTGAAATCTTTAACAAACTCATATCTCTTTACATACCAGGTGTGTAAATATGAGACCGGAATATTTTAGTAAAAAGTACACGTTCATCGTATGATAATGATTAAGAGTATTTTACTCAAAGTATTGCCCATTATTAGTTATACATTTTTCCCATGTTTCTGGCAGTGTGCGGATGCCACGCCAAAAAAACTGTTCTTCTTTTGAAGTAATCCAGTTATCGAGCCATTTAAGTCGTTCCACGTTTCCATGACCGGTTTTACTTTGTGTGATGGTGCATTAACATGAAGCAAAATCATTTTGTGTTGCCTTTTATCATATTCTGGTCATTTTTCACGCAAAGCTCGATTCAAATTGATAATTTGTTGGTGGTAGTGATCAGTATTTACGGTTTCACCCGGATTTAGCAGCATAAATAAATCACACTCTTCTGATCCCACTAAATAATAAGCATTATGTCTTCCGGTCGAAGCGATTTGGCCTTGCAGTCGATGTCGATGGTTGTCCTGGATCAAGCCAAGACATTTTGCGCTTTGGATTCTCCAAATAGATCCATTTTTCATCGCCAGTCACAATTCGATGGAGAAATACAAAAGAAGTATCTGGCTAGCAACATTCCGCAAATGGTTTTTCTATTTTCCTGTTCCCTTTTATTCAGTTTATGCGGAATCCATTTTCCTAGCTTTTGGATCTTTCCCATGGCTCTTAAACGTATGGAGAAGGCTTCTCGTGACACATTCAAGTGATTCGCGAGTTGTTTCCAACTCCAACAATGCTTGCAATTCACTGTCTTCAAATTTTTTTGGTGGTCTTCCACGTTCTTCGTTTCTCACGTCAAAATCACAACTTTTGAATTTATTAAACCACTCATAACATTGTGATTTACCAAGAGCATGCTCACCGTAAGCTTTGACAATCATTCGATGTGATTCTGATGTGGTAAATTCCGGTTTGTGGTTGTTATTTAGGCCTCTTTGTTATGAGTGTGAAGTTTTTAACAAAAAATAACAACAATACGAGTATGTATACGAATCCAATAAGAATATACTAGAACATTGCATGTGTTAACTATAGAGAACTATATTAAAGATTATTTTCGTCTCTTTCTAATGATATTCAGCTCACTCGCACTTTAATATATAAATCATATTGGATTCCGATTTATATGATGAGTGTTCGATTATTCAATTCAATTTTTCTAAAATCATTTCATGGAAATATAAATATTAATTTGGATCAAACAATTAAATTTTCCATCGCCAGATTTATGTTTAAGTAAAACTCGATTATTAAAAAAAAAATAAATGGCAAACTTTGAAATCCCAAAAACTAAACATAGTATAGTTTATACCAAACGATTTGGTGTCGAAAGATTTTTGAGTAGAATTTATTCAGTGCACTCATGGAGCCTGAGTGGAATAGATTTAACGTTCAATAACTAGACATCGCATAGTTTGTTCTAAGGTTTAACCTTGCTTAGATATTGTTTAATTTCCAAACAGATTGGTCGCGATAGATTTTTTTGAGTATAACTCGTTCATTGAATTTGTCGAGTGGCACACGTTGAATAACCAATGACAGGACATCGTTGAGTTTGCACCAAAAATTCATTATATACTGATGATACCTATGGACTTAGCCAGTGACATTCCTACTGACGTAGGAAGATTTTTGAGTAGAATTTATTCAGTGCACTCATGGAGTCGGAGTGGAATAGGTTTAATGTCCAATAACAAGACATCGCAGAGTTTGTACCAAAATGCCACTATTATCGGATGAATTCTATAGGTTTAACCTTGCAAATAAAATAGGTTCGATCTCTAAACGGATTGGTCGCGATAGATTTTTCTGAGTAAAACTCGTTCATTGAATTCGTTGAGTGGCACACGTTGAATGACCAATAACAGGACATCGCATAATTTGTACCAACATTTCATTATATACTGATGACACCTATGAACTGAACTGAATGAACTTAATTAGGAAGTTATCAATAACATATTGCACGACGACATTAAAACCGTAGTGAGAGTCAATAATGAAAAAATCGGTAGGATTGGAGAAAATACACAGTACAGCGGTCCGAACAGCTCGTACCTCACCAGAAACAACAACGGCCAACGCGCCACTTACGTGGAAATAACGTTTAATTTAGTTGTATCAAGTAGATATTTTTTACATAAGAGAATCCAAAAAGTAACGTGGAGATCGAATGGTGAAAGAACGGAAAACCAATTCGATCACGTCATGATCAAAAGTGGGCAAAAAGTAGTAAGACTTTTTAATTTAAATTTCGCGCGGAAAACCATTCGTCGAAATATTTTTTTTTTATATGTTGGTATGACTGTCAGTGAAGAAGTTCCATTAAATTTTGTGTGCCGAATCAATTTTGTGGTGCCAAACGTTCAGAATGTTGCAAAAGGCCTTCGGTAATAATTGTATATCGCGAGAAGTGCTTTTGATTGGTACAAATTATTCAACGAGGGTCGATAACGTGTTGACGACGAACCACGTCTAGGACGGCCATCAACATCAACTGATCATCAACTGGTTAATAAAATCAAGGAATTGGTGCTCGAGAATCGACGATTAACAGTCAGAGACCTTACTGACATCGTTGAAATATCGGAAGGATCAGTGACAACCATTTTGAAAGATCATTTGGGCCTAATAAAAGAGAAGGCACGATTGGTTCCAAAATCACTCAAGTTTTTGGAAAACAGCTTTCCGACTACCAGGATGTCATGAAACGTATTATAACAGGCGATGCATCTTGGATCTATGTTTACGACCCGGAAACAGACGATCAATCGGCCGAATATCGTGCCAAAGGTGAGCCGAAGCCGAAAAACCCACGTCAAAGCAAATCAAAAATCAAGGTGATGTTGACAGTTTTCTTCGATTATCGAGGTATGGTGCACGCCGAATTCCTTCCGACCGGCCAAACTGCCAACAAGGAATACTATTTGAGTGTTATACGTCATTTGCGCGATGCTATTCGTAAGAAGAGGCCGGAATTATGGGTCGACAACTCTTGGTTTTTGCACCACGATAATGCACCTTCTCATACTGCATTGGTTTTACGAGATTTTTTCGCCAAAAATTCCACCCATATCGTTCCGCAAACACCGTATTCGCCTGATTTAGCTCCGTGTGACTTCTGGCTGTTCAGCAAACTCAAACGTCCGCTCCGGGGAAACCGTTTTGAGTCAATTGAAGACATTAAACGTGAATCGCTAGGCGCATTGGAGGCTATTCCGGAAATTGACTTTAACAACTGTTTCGAGGATTGGAAAAGCTTGTGGTTGGCACAAGTGTATTGAGGCCGGTGAGGGATTACTTTGAGGGGGACGAAATAGATTTGGAGAAATAAATAAATAATTTTAAAATTATGAACAATGTCTTACTATTTTTTGTCCACAGTATTAAAACACATTCCACCAGCACATCCGACGTTACATATTACAGTAATGAAGACACGGAAAGCGATCATTTGCGTGTCATATTTAATTAGAAGTGCAAACTGTCATTTACATTCAATAGACAAGCACAAAGAATAGTTCGATGAAATGTAGTTGCTTTAAAAGATCAAGCTTCCCTACAGATATAGGGAATCAGCTGTAACTGACTATCTAGATCGGCAGAGTTACAGCGAATAACCTTCTCTTAACATTTAAGAATAGTGGCTAGCTAACCAGTCAGGTATTGCTAAAGCTACGTGCCAAGAAAACTACGACAATATATCTCCGGCAAAAGAAACGTGAAGATTATGAGATTAGGCACCAAAAAATGAGCTTTCAAGTGGAACAACGAAATTCAAGAGTTTTGCTAATGCCAGGAATCCCGCTAATGACTTCCATCCAAGAAGTACAGCGTTCAAAGATGGGAATCGAAAGTTGAGAACAAACTTGGCTGTTGTTCTATCAGTATGACACACCTACTTCCAAAATCTACTAAATTGCAATGACGAAATGGCCCGTGCGATGCCTTGTTATTGGACGTTAAACCTATTCCACTCAGACTCCATGAGTGGCACTGAAGAAATTCTACTCAAAAATCTTCCGATGTCAATCCGATTTTGTCTCAACGTGTGCCACTCAACGAATTCAATGAACGAGTTTTACTCAGAAAATACTATCGCGACCAATCAGTTTGGAAATCCAACCTATTTTATTTGCAAGGTCAAGCCTATAGAAATCAACCGATAATAGTGGCATTTTGGTACAAACTCTGCGATGTCTTGTTATTGGACGTTAAACCTATTTCACTCAGACTCCATGAGTGCACTGAAGAAATTCTACTCAAAAATCTTCCGATGTAAATCCGTTTTGGAATGTCACTGATATCATTTGAAAGGTTAAGTCCATAGGTGTCATCAGTTTATAATGAAATTTTGGTACAAACTCAACGATGTCCTGTTATTGGTCATTCAACGTGTGCCACTCAACGAATTCAATGAGGTTAAGCCTATAGAAATCATCCGATAATAGTTCCATTTTGGTACAAACTCTGCGATGTCTTGTTATTGGCTTTTAAATGTAAACTAATGTTGATCATAGGTCCTACCTTTATTATCGAAAAATTCTGTTTATTGACGTCGAATTATGTATTCTTACATTTTATTTTTTTTCTACAGATATTAAGTTTTCTTATTTTTTAGTTTCTTTTAAATTGATTAATTTTATCTTATTTTAGATAGATGTTGGAAACGTAGATAGTAAGAAATGGACGGTGTGCTTCATTGAATTATCATAAGGAAACCAATTTTTGGTTCTCATGAGTTTTAATTTTATTTCACTCAAAATTCTTATAAGAAATACTTTAACAGTGTACATAACATAAGTATGATGTGTCTTGTAGAAAAGATGTGTCGCTGCGGATGTCGACGATGTGTTTGTGTCGGAAAAATGGACGAAACGGTTGTAAAGAAATATTTCAATGTCTATCTGAAAATAATTGAACTATTTACTTCCAGGAATATTTTAAACTGTACAGCACAAGTGAACATATTTTCTAACTATAAAATTTATAAATTATTCAACAGTAAGTAATTACTTTTATAAAATTTCTGATATTAATTTTATTACAAAATTGAATAAAAAAAAAAAAATAATAAAATGAAGTTAAAATGGTACATAATGTATTAATAAATTTTCTAAGAAAATAAAATTCTATTTTCCCAACTTTCTTTTATTTCTACACATTGTAATATACTCGTTTATTATATAGCCTTTGTGGAACGAGGAGTGATTCGAAAAATAAGTTTTCAATTAGATCGTTATAATGTTATGTACTAGAGACTACATAGTAGACAAAAAGTTATAGTTCAAAATAATTTTTCTCATAATTATTCATAATAGTAATAATAGTAATAATAGTAAAAGTAGTAAAGTAACAAAAAATGATTGAATTTTAATTAACATTATTTAAACAAAAAACTTTTTTATGTTTTTCCTTGTAATGAGATGAGACTGCTGATTTGAATTAAACCAACCGAAATGTATAACTACGCATATAACACTCTATGTAGGCAAGGATAAAGTATAACATTTTAACTACAACAAAATTTTGTTCTGAAGGACGTGGAACGATTCACCATAATTGGATCATAATTTCATTTTGAATTCTAATCTTCATTCCATATACGGTAGAAACACACTAATTTAAACTTGTTAAATGGAATTATGACAAAACAATTAATTATTGCTAAATACTTACTACATTACTATTTAAACTGTGCGACTTTGGTTTTTGTTTTCGTGCGACTATTCAAGATGCATCGGTTGTAAGATGACCTTAATATGATTTACAATTGCAATTTTCGCATCACTGCATACTCGCGTAATTGAATTATTTTAGATTGATATTGGACTACCTAGCAGTTGTTGGCCTTGCAATTAATTATGATTATAAAAAAAAGCAAATAATTTTATATTACAGCTGAATATGCATATGTGCTATCGCGAGATCCAAGACAGATTTTAACGAGAACATCACCATGTTGTTCCATTCCAATTAGAAAGGATTTGTATGCGCGCGAAATTGCATTTGGTAAGATGTGTGCAATTATTTTGAAGCCGCGTAAATGAACAAAAAAAATTTTTATGAGTTATATTTTCACCTCGTAGAAAATGATAACGACAAAGAGGTTTGATTAGAATGAATGTACGATTAATGGGATCCTGTATATCTATTGGGAGTACAAATTAATTCGGTCCGTTTTAAATTTTATTAAAAATGCATTTTTTTTTAAAATAAAATGAATGAACAGATTAATCAAAATATTGTCCATCGCTGTTTACGACTTTTTCTCCGACCTGTCAAATCGTGTTACATCCGTCGGAACAACCAGTAATCAGAAGGAGCAATGTCCAGAGAATAAGGCGGGTGCAGTAAAATATCCCACTTGAGCGTTTCCAAATATTTTGTTACAACTTGTGCAACGTGAGGCCGAGCGTTGTCATGCAGAAGAATAACTTTATCATGCCTTTCCTCATATTCCGGTTGTTTTTCTAGTAATGCACGGCTCAATCGAATTAATTGTAGTCTGTACGCGTAATACACACCGCCTCTTTTTCCCATCAGATTCACAGCATAACCTTCGAACCATGGATGAATGTTCGTCTTTGGTGTTGATGTTGAGGTCGATGGCAACGATTGGCTGGGCAAAGCGTAGTATTTTACCCTCTTAGGGTTATCGTAGAAGATCCACTTCTCCTCACCAGTCACTATCCGATGTAAAAAAACCCTTTCTTGTTTTACCTTTTAAGCAGCTGCTCACAAGAAAGGTATAGCCTTTCCACGTCTCTTGGTTTTAATTCATAAGGGACCCAATTGCCTTGATTTTTAAATCATGCCCACAAATTTCAATCGCACGGAAACTGTTTGTTGATTCATCCCCAATGTACCGGAAAGCTCCTCTTGCCTCGTCTACGAATTTTTTTGGTTGTCCCAAGCGAGGCATATCTTCAACACTAAAATCATCATTTTTGAAGCGCCGAAACCATTCTCTACATGATTTATCGGTTGGAGCATTGTCACCGTAAACTTCCACAAGCATTCGATGTGCTTCAGCTGCACTTTTTTTCCAATTAAAACAAAAAGTTAACACTTCCCGCAAATGCTGCTTAGATATCACAAAATCCGACATATTCAACATTGTAAGAAAACACGTCTTGTATGAAACTCAAAGCAATAAAAACTGAATGCTAACGGCAGATGTCTAATCTGTCTGAAACAACGGACATTAGCTATCACTATCAACAAATTATTATAGTCAGAACCACTTTTTGAAAACGAACCGAATTAATTTGTATTCCCAATAATTCTAGCAATAACATCATTGGTGGCAACAATTACATCAATAACATGTGAATGTTTTATCTTAACTGCAGTGGCATGCGGTCTAAATCTAAAAATTTTCACCTTGAAATTTTAGAATCCAATTACGATATAATAATTATAACGGAAACATGGCTTACAGCCGGAGTTTTTCCGGACTTTTGCGTTTTTCATCGTGGTTCGGTATAGCTTTAATACAATAAGCGTAAAGGTGGCGGCGTGCTTTTTGCAGTGCATAAGTCTTATTGCTGTAAGCTTTTATATTCTGATCCAAGCATAGAATTTATTGCGGTTAAACTAATACTTAATACATTTCATTTAATAATTAGCACAGTTTACTTTCCACTTAATCCGACTATGGTTTTTTGTCACGATTTTCTTGACAGTATTTCTAGTAATAAAACCATTCATAAAGGAGAACATTGACCATTATTTTTGGCGATTTTAACTTTCCAGAGTTAGTCTGGATGATTGACGACAATATCTTCATTCCAGCCAATACTGACGATCATTCCGCTTTAATCTGGGATTTTATATTATAACATAGGCGCTTCTCAAATTAACAATATACCAAACAGTCGCGGAACTTATCTGGACTTAATTTTTTACACCAACAATAATCAATCTTACAAACTTGAGCCCTGCGATGATCTTGCTGAATCTTCGAGTATTTATCACACTCCAGTTTCAAACCAGGTTTCCAGCGGATTTTCAAATGATATGAACTTCATAAAGAATTGTTCTGTATTTGTTCTAGCTGAAGTTGATTTCACAGTTGTTCTATTAAACATGGATATCAATGGTGCAGTAGACACCTTCAATAAGTTGTTAAATATTGCTACATGAAAGTGTGTCCCTAAAAAGGTGCTCAAGAAACTCGAGGCCCTGTGTAATAAAGCTAACGCAGGAGATATAGGCGTATTGGTCTAGCTTTCGATTTTAGTCAGTTTCAGTTTCAGCGCAGGCAGCTCTCCAGTCTTAACCGATTCCTGTACAATAATTACATGATTGATGTAGAGGACGATTTACGCTGTAACCCGAAGAAATTTTGGAGATTTGTGAAACTGAAGAACCATAATAACGGATTACCGCCGTTTATGGAATTCAGTGGTCAAAAATTCGATAATCCATTAACAATCTGCAACTTCTTCGTCGATTACTACAGTGGCGTTTTTGTTAAGGATAACTCACATACTCCGCAATTATACCTATCACTATCCTTTGATGTGTTGCAGGCATTGATGAATAAGGACGCGCCAAAGGGTCCGGGGCCTGATGGTTTACCAGCGTCTCTGTTGATGCTTTGCGCAGGTGATTTTGCCGCCCCTTTATGCCCATTGTTTCACATAAGTCTCAGACAAGACGTTTTCCCTGATGTTTGGAAAATTTCAAATGTAATTCCAATCTATAAAAATGGATCCCTTTCTTTTCTAAGCATTGTAACGGGTGTTTCAACACGTGCGCTTCAACTTTTTTCCGATAGGGACGGCGAACGACGCCATATTTTTTATTAATCTTTTGTCATTTGGAAACTTCATTAGTATACATTTCATCAAGGAACGCTACACACGTGAACAGCGATTGCAAATCGTGCAAATTTTTTATCAAAATAATCGTTCTGTTGCTGCTACTTTAAGAGCATTACGGCCATTTTACGGTCCATTTAACAAGCCAGCCCGTTCGACAATCGACCGTATAGTGGCAAAATTTGAGTCTACGTTTTCGCTACATAATGTTCCGGTGCCCTCGAGAGCAAGAAGTGCTCGAAGTGTTGAAAACATCGCAGCCGCCAGGGCTTCAGTTCAAGAAGACGCGAATGTGTCGCTCACACGACGTTCGCAACAATTGGGCCTTTCTGTGACATCATTGTGGCGAATTTTAGGTAAATATTTTGGCCTACATCCGTATAAGATCAAGCTGACACAACAACTAAAATCGAAAATGATGCAGATTTTCACCGAAAGATGATTTTTCAGCGATGAGGCTCACTTTTGGCTAAATAGATTTGTCAACAAGCAAAATATGCGTTACTGGGCAGGAAGCAACCCACACGTGATTCATGAGGCACCGTTGCATCCCGAAAAAGTCACTGTTTGGTGCGGATTACATGCCGGCGGCGTCATAGGGCCATATTTTTTCATCGACGATAACGATCGCCACGTTACTGTTAATGGAAATCGATACCGCGATATGATAAACGATTTTTTTTGGCCGCAATTGAATGGAATGGACTTGGACGACATGTGGTTTCAACAGGACGGGGCCACATGCCACACAGCACACGATACAATCGCGTTATTGAAGACTAAGTTCGATGAGCGTGTTATTTCGCAAAATGGGCCCGTCCAGTGGCCGCCGCGCTCGTGTGATTTGACACCTCTAGATTATTTTCTTTGGGGTTATGTGAAGTCATTGGTCTATGCCAATAAGCCGGCGACGTTGCAAGAGCTCAGAGCCAATATAGATCGTGAAATTGCTGGAATTTTGGCCGATTTATGCGAAAGAGTGGTCGAAAATTGGGTTCAAAGATTGGACTTCGTAAAACGTGCACGCGGTGGTCATGCAAAATAAATCGAGTTTCATACTTAAATGTATATGTTCAAATTCGTTAATAAAAAAAAAGTTAGTTCAAAAGTCGAACAGTTTGTGTTTTATTCAAAAAAAAGTTGAAGTGCTCTTATTGAAAAACCCTGTACTAGCAGACGTCAGCATGGATTCTTTCCGGGCCGCTCAACGATCACTAATATGGCAGTTTTTCAGAATAAGTTAATCAATTCCATTGCTTCAAAAATTCAGGTCGATGTGGTTTATACCAACTTCGCTAAAGCTTTCGATAAACTCAATCACCGGTTAACTCAATCACCGGACATTATTCCTTTAGGTTGGCTAATGTTTAACTTACAAAATCGTAAAATATGTGTCAAAATTGATATTACGTACTCAGATTATTTCATTCCTTCCTGGCCCACTGTTATTTTTATTATTTATTAACGACGTTGTGGACTGTTTTACATTCGCTTCTTGTATTTTATTTGTAGACGACATGAAAATATTTGCTAACATTACATGCGAATTAGACCGTGTTCTATTCCAACGGGACTTGAACATGTTTTGCGATTGGTGTGGTGGATAAATGCCAAGTAATCAAATATTGTAGATCCAAGTCTCCAATAGTCTTTGCTTAAACTTTAAACGACTGTATTTTGAATAGAGTTAATATGATGAAATCATTGGGGGCTATTTTTAGATCTGATTTAACGTTTAACTTGCACATCGATGCGATTGTTAACAAAGCCTATTCAATGTTGTGATTTATTAAGCGAAATTCTAAAGATCATCAGCTTGAATACGCCTGGGTGCAACATCTTTCACAACCCTTACCATCCATAGAACCAAGGCTACCCCGCTAGACACCATCTTCTGGTGCCAGAAGATCCAGACTTCACTCAAACCTAAGAAGAGGTAATGTACAAAACAACAATTTGATATATTTTTAACGTTTGTTTTATCGCTAGTAGAGCGCCGCTGTTACTTCCGTGATCCGCTCTTTAAAACTTCAAGGGGAGGCAGTAAACCTATTAAAGGATATAAAAGCTATACTAATGCAAAGGTTACACCATTGATTTTATAAAAAATTTCGATAAATTATATTATTTTTAACTACAAAATTTAAATGTACTAAAATTTTTATTTTTTAATTTTGGTTTGAAATGGATGTAAATTCGAATGGACTTCATGGCCTACTAGCTTTTAAATTTATGTAATGGATGGTTTCTAATGGGTTAAATAAAAACTAAAAGATTAGGTTTATACAAATTAAATGTATATTTAAAAACTACTAACGGAACTGGCTTGGTGAAAAGATATGGAACAGACATATCATTCAATTTGGAGTGCCGTAAACTTCTAGGGTTGGTATTTTTACCATCGGAACAAATAGAGCCATCTTTTTTGGAAATAAAATCGACGGTTTGAAACGAATTGTTGCCAGTTTTAACGTGGTTTGAAGAAAATTATGTATTAGGACGTAATCTTCCTGAACGAAATATTAGGAGACCACCACTCTTTCATCCTGCATTTTAGTCAGTACATAACCACGCAGAAAACGGCATTCCACGAACAACGAATAAAGTTGAAGCATGGCATAGGAGGTGGAATACATTATTAAATGAAAAACATTTAGGAGTTTTCCATTTTGTGCAACATTTAATTAAAGAACAGAACACAGTTGAGGGAGAAATTGAAGAACTATTAGCTGGGATCAAAGCACCACAAACTTCTATGATTAAAGAAATTAATATTAATAAAATAATAAATAATAAAACAGCGCTTAATCTTTTAGTTTTTAAGCATCTTACTCATAATATAGAATTTTTTAAGCATCTTACATTTTTTAGAGATTAAGTTATTAGTTTAATTAAATATAATAAAAACACTGAATATGATAATAAGAACTTTTTTTGTATTTAATTTTATTATTTTTTTATTTTTTGTACCATGTACCTATTATCAGAAGGCTGACATAGGGCCGAATGTCTCAGGTGGCCCATGACAAAATTTTCCTTCACCAAAATGTATCGCCGACTGCGAAATGTATCGTGTAATGTGAATGAAAGAAAGTTGACCGACAATTAGGAGTCTTTGTTTCAAAAGACAATAAAATTCTACCAGTTACATTTTTTCTTACAACAATACTAATAAATCACAAATTATTCTAGAAAATAGCATCGTAAGTAGAAGAATATTATCTATCATCTCGTCAGCCGAATATTAATTAGTTTGGTCCACATTATTTACTTGAATTTTTATGACATTTTATGACAATTTTTTTTACAAAAGTAATACGTATATGTATACTTATAAATTCTATTTATACGTTCTATATATACGAGTATGTAATTAGTCCTGGTTTTGCCGAAATACCTACTAGGTACAAATAATTTTTCAATTTATAATTACAAAAAGAACACAAAATATAAACAACCAAAATTAATGCAACATTTCATAATAGAATATCCAAAGATGAAAAATAGTAAAATGGGTATGTAAAGAAATCCCGGTTCCCAAATCCCGATTTTTAGGAAATCCCAGTTCATTTTTCTCTTTTGTGTAGGAGTCATTAATAGATTCTATATAATCTGCTCCTACGTGCGGCACGCAGTGCGACATGTTTACTGATCCCGGCTCCTACGTCCCTCGAAGTTCAAATCTAAAGCCCCTCGGAGGGCTAAGCGGAGGAGGGGGGGGGGGGGTTATCGAGTTGCGAGTGAGAGTTATCGAAGCCGTTAGCCTCAACAATTATTGTATTTCAAAACGTGATCTAGTAAATTTTTGGACATGTGTCTAGCAAATATTTGGGTAAGATTGTAACGATTTTTATAGTATAATATAACATTATAGTCGTAGCCACTGTTACAGGCTGGCTACTGCCAACCTGCAGATATCACTAAGCACCTGCAGAGGCCTCCACGGTGATTTTTGCCGGCTACGTTCTCAGGGAGAAGTGCTATGGTCGTGGGGTTTGAGGCATACAGGGCTCCTGGCTTACACCGTGATGCTACAGAAATTTAGGGGAACGCAAATAATAATAAAATGTAACCGGAGTTCCGCCGAAACTCGTCGGCCGGAACCTGAGGAACGAACCCAACAAAATTATAAACCGAGAGCGGTGCCTTGGTGCGCACATCCATCCGAATTCAAACGGGGACAAGCCCTGGTTACGGAATCGGATGCGGGCACCAAGTGACCGCAAACACTACGCCGACACAGAGGGAGTTTCCGCTCCCATCACACCACACCGAAAAAAAATTTAATAATTCATTTTATTTCTAGGGAAAAAACAACAAAAGGAAAACAACTTCCCCCTCCACCCGCACCAGGAGAAAACGAGAGAGAGAGAGAGAAAACGATACACACCGAGCGTGCACCCGCTGTGCGGCGCTCGATTACAAAAAAATATTTAGAAATTTAATATAATAATAAAATATAAAAAAAATAAAATCAAAAAAATTAAAAATATAAATAAAAAAATGGTACCTTACTATATATATTTATATAAGAATACTGGTGCGGCCTTGCGCGGCCGTCATGCCACAGGTGATGTGCCACACCCGGACCGTTGCGGTGCCTTTCACCGTTACCAAAAACTCGAAGGACAGCCGGTTAGCCGGTTGGCCATCCGATCGTTGCGACCTTGTGCGGTCGGACGTTGCGGGGCCTTTCCCCGATACCAATAATGTGTTTGGTCACCAAAACCGTTAATATATTCGCCTCGATAGGCCGTCGTAAAAGTTGGGCGTCTTCCTGCCGTGAACCGTAATTAATGTTAGGCGTCTTTCCGCCGTAACCCGTAAACACAATAATATTAGGCCTCTTTCCGCCGTAAACCGTACGTTGCGGTGTTTTTCACCGTTATATAAATGTGAACGAGCTTCGGTCGGCCACCCGTAAATGTAGAATGAAGATTAAGTTTCTGATCTTTTATATTATGGAAACTATCTTATCCTCTTAAGATATATAAGATTTTCTTTACATTAGAAAACGAAACGAACAGAACAAAAACTTGGCACTTTCACTTTTCCCAAATTTTGTCTTTATTAAATCGATCCGAATAATAATAAAAAAATTTAACTTAAAATTCAAACTTGTAATATTTTTATCATGAATTTTATTTTTTTTTCACTTATATGATACAAAAATAGGCATGTAAAATTTTTAAATTTTTTTTACCATTAATATAAGTTTTATTTTCTCAAAAATTATCCCTCGACTTATGAAAATGAAAACCCGACTTTGACCAAAATATAAACTCCACTCTTTTCAAAATTCAAAACTCGTATCCACAAAATTCAAAACTCTACTGTCGTATAGTCTCTACTTCTGTAGAATATCATATTTATCGATTAACGATATGATTGACCAATAAAATTATTTTTTGTAGTATTACCGTATGGCCCTCCGTGGCAATTTTTTTTTGTTGTTGTAAATGACCGAAAAAAAAACGAAAAAAAAGAGCAGAATTCAGTTGATCATGAGCCGATAAGCTTAAGTCACAAACAATAAAATATAAAAAAAAGGTTTTTAAAACAAAATAATTAAAATTAGATAAAAAAAATATATTTTGCGTGTACAATAAAAAAAAGTAAACAGGAATTTCTTTTGGTAAATCATAAGTTAAGTAATAACCGTGTAAAAATATAATTAAAATAAAATTACACGTAAATGTGAATAAATCTAAAATTTCAAGATAAAAATTATAAATTCTAAAAATTAATGAATTAAAAACCGATTATAAAATAATATGAAATATATTTAATGTAATTGAAAATAAATTGGTGATTTCAAAATAAAACAAATGATTTGTTAAATCTTAAGTAACATTTGGACAATATTCGCAAAGTATTTTATACAAACATTATATCGCCAAAACCGCAGTTTGTGTTATATACGTTCCAGCTGCACCACTAGCTGTAATATCGTATCAAAGTGGATAAGCATAAGTGAGGTCGGATTGGGGATTCTCCTGGGTACAGCAGTGTGGAGGTACACCGCATAGAGGACCAATGCTAACATGGAATGTAACACGGGCAGCGTAGTATAGGTAATTCTATATCGTGAATTATATTTTATATTTATCCAACCTAACATTAAATCCTAGATATATCAAAATTTCTTCCTAATACGTTTAATAATTTTTTTAAGTTTTTGCAAAATTTTTCGTGTAGCTAGAATGGTTAGGTGTTAACTTTTGCTCTTGTAATATATGTACAGGCAAAATATATGAACCAGTGCTGTTATCGTGCTACCATAGGGCTCTATTTCTCTAACTATTTGTTTCTTTTTGCATTCTTTTGTGGCCAAGTGAATATATCGGTTAATATGGTAAAGTAAATTTATTACTTCTAGTGATGTGAGTGATTGCAAGGTACATCAACGTATCTATGTCAGGTACAAATATAGTGCTCCGCCAAGAATGTGCTAATGACCAATGAAGCCCCCATCCGACGAGTGGAACCGAAATTAACTGACGGGTCAAAGGCAGGCGAAGCTTACAAGATATATTATTTTTATGTTAAAATATTATTAGTCTGGGCCGGCCCGAATTAATAAAAAATATTGATTTAAAATCAAGACTTTAGATTTAGAAGAAAAGAAAACCGGGATTTCGTAGTACACCCTAGTAAAATACATAAATTCATAAGAACTTCACTTATGTTTAATCAAAATAATTTACAAAATATTCCATAAAACAACAATTTTAAAAAAATATATTTCTAAAAACAAAACTAAAATTCGGCCCTTCGACCCATTCGGCCCTTCGACACATTCGGCCCTTCGACACATTCGGCCCTTCCACATTCGGCCCTTTGTACCCATTTCATAAAAAATACTCGAGTTGATATTTGTTATGAAAAATTTATGGAAACACAACAACAATTTGCTCAGCAAACTATAATCAGATAGGCAACGTTAAACATACTTGAGATGAACCGACAAAATAGAGCACTGTAAACGAACTAAATGACAGATCGCGCTCAAACTTCACGTCAAGATGGAGGACAGATGTGCTAACTTAGCGACAACATTTTTTTACAATATGCACAGTTACCACCGCAGCAAGGGCCATATACGTATTACGTAACATTTTCTTATACAAATTGAGCCCGTGAAGTTTCTAACAAAAAATAACACGTATACGTATACGATCCCAATTGGAAAACATGGCGGAACCATAATTCTTATTGGATCCAGATAGATTCCAATAGCCGCCATATTGAATTGTTTTAGTGTTGGTGAATTGCACTGTTAATATTTTATAAATGCAAATTAGTAAAAATTTTTCTTAAAAATTATGAGCCCGCGAAGTTTCTAACAAAAAATAACACGTATACGTATACGATCCCAATTGGAAAACATGGCGGAACCATAATTCTTATTGGATCCAGATAGATTCCAATAGCCGCCATATTGAATTGTTTTAGTGTTGGTGAATTGCACTGTTAATATTTTATAAATGCAAATTAGTAAAAATTTTTCTTAAAAATTATGAGCCCGCGAAGTTTCTAACAAAAAATAACACGTATACGTATACGATCCCAATTGGAAAACATGGCGGAACCATAATTCTTATTGGATCCAGATAGATTCCAATAGCCGCCATATTGAATTGTTTTAGTGTTGGTGAATTGCACTGTTAATATTTTATAAATGCAAATTAGTAAAAATTTTATTAAAAATTATTATATATTAAATAAATTCAAAATTTACACAATAAAATAGAAAAAGGATAATAAATACAAAAGATATTAAAGAAATATTTAAATAACTTAAAAAAACTTAACAAATAAATAAAATTAAAGCTTTAACAACAAAAAAATATCAAATATGTTTATTGAAAATTTTCACTCAAAATATTGAGTATTTTATCAATCTGGCAAGACACCTCTATATAGGTTGCATTGGCCTATCTCTAAAGAACATTTTCCGGTATAAGGTTTTCCCAAGCGGAGAAAATGCAACCTTGTTAATAGCGATTTTCACCGTAAATTTTGAGTATTTATCAATCTGGGCCAATAACAAGCCACTCTTCCAGAGATTAGGGCAAGACACCACTATATAGGTTGAATTGGCCTATTTCTAAAGAACATTTTCCGGTATAAGGTTTTCCCAAGCGGAGAAAATGCAACAAATAGCAATTTAATAGCAATTTTCCACCGTACATTTTGAGTATTTATCAATCTGGGCCAATAACAAGCCACTCTTCCAGAGATTAGGGCAAGACACCACTATATAGGTTGAATTGGCCTATCTCTAAAGAACATTTTCCGGTATAAGGTTTTCCCAAGCGGAGAAAATGCAACCTTGTTAATAGCAATTTTGGCAAGACACCACTATATAGGTTGAATTGGCCTATCTCTAAAGAATATTTTCCGGTATAAGGTTTTCCCAAGCGGAGAAAATGCAACCTTGTTAATAGCAATTTTCCACCTAAACTTTGAGTATTTATCAATCTGGGCCAATAACAAGCCACTTCCAGAGATTAGGGCAAGACACCACTATATAGGTTGAATTGGCCTATCTCTAAAGAAAATTTTCCGGTATAAGGTTTTCCCAAGCGGAGAAAATGCAACAAATAGCAATTTAATAGCAATTTTCCACCGTACATTTTGAGTATTTATCAATCTGGGCCAATAACAAGCCACTCTTCCAGAGATTAGGGCAAGACACCACTATATAGGTTGAATTGGCCTATCTCTAAAGAACATTTTCCGGTATAAGGTTTTCCCAAGCGGAGAAAATGCAACCTTGTTAATAGCAATTTTCCACCAAAATTTTGAGTATTTATCAATCTGGGCCAATAACAAGCCACTTCCAGAGATTAGGGCAAGACACCACTATATAGGTTGAATTGGCCTATCTCTAAAGAATATTTTCCGGTATAAGGTTTTCCCAAGCGGAGAAAATGCAACCTTGTTAATAGCAATTTTCCACCTAAACTTTGAGTATTTATCAATCTGGGCCAATAACAAGCCACTTCCAGAGATTAGGGCAAGACACCACTATATAGGTTGAATTGGCCTATCTCTAAAGAAAATTTTCCGGTATAAGGTTTTCCCAAGCGGAGAAAATGCAACAAATAGCAATTTAATAGCAATTTTCCACCGTATATTTTGAGTATTTATCAATCTGGGCCAATAACAAGCCACTCTTCCAGAGATTAGGGCAAGACACCACTATATAGATTGAATTGGCCTATCTCTAAAGAACATTTTCCGGTATAAGGTTTTCCCAAGCGGAGAAAATGCAACCTTGTTAATAGCAATTTTCCACCTAAATTTTGAGTATTTATCAATCTGGGCCAATAACAAGCCACTTCCAGAGATTAGGGCAAGACACAACTATATAGGTTGAATTGGCCTATCTCTAAAGAACATTTTCCGGTATAAGGTTTTCCCAAGCGGAGAAAATGCAACCTTGTTAATAGCAATTTTCCACCTAAACTTTGAGTATTTATCAATCTGGGCCAATAACAAGCCACTTCCAGAGATTAGGGCAAGACACCACTATATAGGTTGAATTGGCCTATCTCTAAAGAAAATTTTCCGGTATAAGGTTTTCCCAAGCGGAGAAAATGCAACAAATAGCAATTTAATAGCAATTTTCCACCGTACATTTTGAGTATTTATCAATCTGGGCCAATAACAAGCCACTCTTCCAGAGATTAGGGCAAGACACCACTATATAGGTTGAATTGGCCTATCTCTAAAGAAAATTTTCCGGTATAAGGTTTTCCCAAGCGGAGAAAATGCAACCTTGTTAATAGCAATTTTCCACCTAAATTTTGAGTATTTATCAATCTGGGCCAATAACAAGCCACTTCCAGAGATTAGGGCAAGACACAACTATATAGGTTGAATTGGCCTATCTCTAAAGAATATTTTCCGGTATAAGGTTTTCCCAAGCGGAGAAAATGCAACCTTGTTAATAGCAATTTTCCACCTAAACTTTGAGTATTTATCAATCTGGGCCAATAACAAGCCACTTCCAGAGATTAGGGCAAGACACCACTATATAGGTTGAATTGGCCTATCTCTAAAGAAAATTTTCCGGTATAAGGTTTTCCCAAGCGGAGAAAATGCAACAAATAGCAATTTAATAGCAATTTTCCACCGTATATTTTGAGTATTTATCAATCTGGGCCAATAACAAGCCACTCTTCCAGAGATTAGGGCAAGACACCACTATATAGATTGAATTGGCCTATCTCTAAAGAACATTTTCCGGTATAAGGTTTTCCCAAGCGGAGAAAATGCAACCTTGTTAATAGCAATTTTCCACCTAAATTTTGAGTATTTATCAATCTGGGCCAATAACAAGCCACTTCCAGAGATTAGGGCAAGACACAACTATATAGGTTGAATTGGCCTATCTCTAAAGAATATTTTCCGGTATAAGGTTTTCCCAAGCGGAGAAAATGCAACCTTGTTAATAGCAATTTTCCACCTAAACTTTGAGTATTTATCAATCTGGGCCAATAACAAGCCACTTCCAGAGATTAGGGCAAGACACCACTATATAGGTTGAATTGGCCTATCTCTAAAGAACATTTTCCGGTATAAGGTTTTCCCAAGCGGAGGAAATGCAACCTTGTTAATAGCAATTTTCCACCTAAATTTTGAGTATTTATCAATCTGGGCCAATAACAAGCCACTTCCAGAGATTAGCGCAAGACACCACTATATAGGTTGAATTGGCCTATCTCTAAAGAACATTTTCCGGTATAAGGTTTTCCCAAGCGGAGAAAATGCAACCTTGTTAATAGCGATTTTCCACAATAAATTTTGAGTATTTATCAATCTGGGCCAATAACAAGCCACTTCCAGAGATTAGGGCAAGACACCACTATATAGGTTGAATTGGCCTATCTCTAAAGAACATTTTCCGGTATAAGGTTTTCCCAAGCGGAGAAAATGCAACCTTGTTAATAGCAATTTTCCACAGTAAATTTTGAGTATTTATCAATCTGGGCCAATAACAAGCCACTCTTCCAGAGATTAGGGCAAGACACCACTATATAGGTTGAATTGGCCTATCTCTAAAGAACATTTTCCGGTATAAGGTTTTCCCAAGCGGAGAAAATGCAACCTTGTTAATAGCAATTTTCCACCGTAAATTTTGAGTATTTATCAATCTGGGCCAATAACAAGCCACTTCCAGAGATTAGCGCAAGACACCACTATATAGGTTGAATTGGCCTATCTCTAAAGAACATTTTCCGGTATAAGGTTTTCCCAAGCGGAGAAAATGCAACCTTGTTAATAGCGATTTTCCACAATAAATTTTGAGTATTTATCAATCTGGGCCAATAACAAGCCACTTTTCCAGAGATTAGGGCAAGACACCACTATATAGGTTGAATTGGCCTATCTCTAAAGAACATTTTCCGGTATAAGGTTTTCCCAAGCGGAGAAAATGCAACCTTGTTAATAGCAATTTTCCACAGTAAATTTTGAGTATTTATCAATCTGGGCCAATAACAAGCCACTTCCAGAGATTAGGGCAAGACACCACTATATAGGTTGAATTGGCCTATCTCTAAAGAACATTTTCCGGTATAAGGTTTTCCCAAGCGGAGAAAATGCAACCTTGTTAATAGCAATTTTCCACCTAAATTATGAGTATTTATCAATCTGGGCCAATAACAAGCCACTTTTCCAGAGATTAGGGCAAGACACCACTATATAGGTTGAATTGGCCTATCTCTAAAGAATATTTTCCGGTATAAGGTTTTCCCAAGCGGAGAAAATGCAACCTTGTTAATAGCAATTTTCCACCTAAATTTTGAGTATTTATCAATCTGGGCCAATAACAAGCCACTTCCAGAGATTAGGGCAAGACACCACTATATAGGTTGAATTGGCCTATCTCTAAAGAACATTTTCCGGTATAAGGTTTTTCCAAGCGGAGAAAATGCAACCTTGTTAATAGCAATTTTCCACCTAAATTATGAGTATTTATCAATCTGGGCCAATAACAAGCCACTTCCAGAGATTAGGGCAAGACACCACTATATAGGTGACCTATATAGTGGTGTCTTGCCCTAATCTCTGGAAGTAGCTTTTTATTGGCCCAGATTGATAAATACTCAAAATTTACGGTGGAAAATTGCTATTACCAAGGTTGCATTTTCTCCGCTTGTGAAAACCTTATACCGGAAAATGTTCTTTAGAGATAGGCCAATTCAACCTATATTGTGGTGTCTTGTCCTAATCTCTGGAAGTGGCTTGTTATTGGCCCAGATTGATAAAATACTTTGTATTTTGATCGAGAAATTTTAATAAACAATTCTGATATTTTTTCTGTTATAGCTTTTATTTTTATTTATTTGTTAACTAATTCTCACTTGATTTTAATTTGTTTTTTCTTATCTGTTTTAATAATCATTGCATTTCATTAATATTTTGTATTTTTGAATAAATTATATTTAAAAAAATTTAATTTTAAAATATCTTCATTCGGAAAATAATTTTACAGTGTAATAAATCTCACTCAATTTATTCTAATAAGAATTTATTATTGAGTGGTACCAACACATAATTTGGTTTTTTTGTTATTTTTTTTTAGAAACTTCACACCGGTTACAAATTATCGTAGTTTTCTCTGCTTCACATAATCTCGTAAAATATTGATGTGAGAAGCATACTTCGTAAGTATTCATAGAATAATCTCAAAAATATTCATGAACTTCCCTGCATAAATACACAGAAACTAAAATAACATTATTATTGTCTTATATCTTAATTTACATATTAAGGACTACATAGTCCTTTTTCTATTTAAATCATGTTAATAATAAAATGTTGAAATAATATATCGTACAAGACGAGTATATACATATATCGTTATTTATCGTACCAGTAGGTACCAACATATGACTTATGTATATCCATATGTATAGAATAAATAACAATGTCTTATAAAATCTGAATAGTTTATGGTAACATAAGTAATCTAAGTAATAACAATAATAATAGTAAATGTAATTATTATTTTTACTCGTACATAAGAAAATCCACATTGTGATAAAAATTTCTAAAGAGCACAACGAGAGCAACAACAAAAAAGGGATAAAAAAGGAATAAAACAAAATACTTTATGGGACAAAAAATATGTACACACATCACACAATCACTTCTGCATGTACGAATATACAGAGAATTTTAATGTGGTGCTTGCTTGTTAAGAAATTAAAATAATTTTCTTAAGATTTCGTGTCTGTGTCTCTCCAATAACAAATTGATTAAGATAAACTATATAATGTGGAGTAGTAAAAATTAGCTTTAGAAAATATTCTTGTATCGTTTTATAAATCTGAACAGTAGCATATTTTATGTGCTCGTATATGTAAGAAGAATGTACATATTTTTATACTTTATGCTGCTAATTAAAATTTTATGGGGCTGTTAAGTAATAAAGTAATTTTTGGGGTACATGTCTACGATGATCCTTTTGCATTACACAATACATAAAATATAATATAATGTAGAGGGAGGCTTAACTATCTATAAAGTATGTTGATGTAAAAACGTCTTCATTACGTTTACAGTGTCATTTTATTAATTATGTGTGTCATAAAATTAATGTAATTATATTGAAGATAGTTATGAACTGTATGCAGCTACACTATAATTAATACTGTATGTGACGTGATTATTATAGGTACATAAGTACATTTTAATTAATCAAAATTTATTTAACATTTAAAATCTTTTCCAAATACATAATTATTTACTTACTTACTTACCGGAAGAGTTACCATGAGGGGGTTTGGCCATCCCACCAATATTTCTTCAAATACAGTTCGATTTGCAACAAAACGACGCCGGACACGACGACCGTTTGAATTTCGATTCCGTTCAACATAATCCATTGTGCAGGAGTACTTCTGCGATGTAACACTTTCATTTGGTTTATCCCGTAGTCTTTAAAAGTGGCAACCGGTTTAGCCAGGTTCTTTATCACAATAGGTATTTTTGTTGCTAGCACATTGCGAGGTCAAAACTCCGTCTTCTGTTTTTCTTTTTATGCATCGCTGGAACATATGATCGCCACCATATTTATGTGTAGTGCACAAAATTTAATCTTTAGGAGGTGCCTCCTTGGTTTTCATCTGTGATCTCCGCACACTTCATCGTACGATGGTGAAGATTTTGGGATTATTTCAGTTTTAATGTCCAACTTGTACAAAGGATTTAGTTATCCGCTAGAGCATACTGAACCGGGCTGATTTAAATTATTTTCTCATTTTGTTGAGTCTATACTACTGCTGCTACGTGGATAAATAGCGCCAAAATCGAATTTTCAAATTTTAACACACTGATTTCACGTTTCTTTTATATTTACGGATCCGAGTGAACATTTCCGATGCGGCCATATGGCCGTAATGTGATTGTCTTGAGTTTTGGTATAGATTTATCTTTCTAAATTAAGTTGCATGCAAGTAATCTTATTCCGGACCAGTCAGTTTGAGATCTATGATGGATGAAAGTTTCATTGTTCCTATGGAAACGATGGTATCAATAATTTTATTGGACGATTACATCGAAGTTATCGGATCAGTTATTCCATTACTGACTGGAAATTTGATTTTCCAATGATATGAGGGGAATACTGGTACAACGAAAGCAATTGCAAGCGGTAGTGATAGTCATAATGCGGAAAATACTAGAATTAACAACGACATTAATCATCAAGAAAATAAAATTTATCGATCTGCATCGACAGATACAATAAACTGATAATCGTGAACAGCAATTCACAAGTACATAAGTGCGTGCAATTTGAAATGCAGACATAATAGTGAATTTATTAAAGCTATAATCGTTTTGATAAATAAATAAATGTTGTATATATTTGCAAAATTTATTACGAATCCGTATTGAATGCCCAAAATGCGTAGAAATCGGTTACGTGGATTTCGCAACAACCAAAAAGTGATCAGAATCAATGTTAGGACCATGTGTTATTATCAAATGAAAGAATGCCTTTTGAATACGAGGATACATTTGAATCAGCATTCTTTAGGCGTTTGATTTACAAGTGCCTTTCTGATTGCATTTTTTTGAGGGACGTATGTGTTGACAACACCTAAATTATACAGCAATGCTTGCAATACGTGACGTTTTGCTATTAATTTAAATTTTTTTAAGAGTTTGGGCCAATCACCGAAAATATAATTGACTGAAAATGACAATATACCGGAAACGACAACTCACCGCGAGCTAAAAAATTCTCTACAAACGATAATTAAACGAAACCATGTCAAATGAAATAAGTCAGGGTTTGAATTACGAATCATATTTCATTTGAACGATGCTGATAAAAATTTAAGTGGGAGCCAATAGTTACAATTTTTGGAAAATTTATTTAGAGGTATGAGTTCTGGAAATAGCTCTTGAAAATTTGTAGCTCTGGAAATAAGATATTTCTACTCTCAGGGTGAAATTTGGTATGCCGGATGGAACTAACACTTTGAAACGATTCCTGGAAGAAGTTCTGGAATATACCCATCTAAAATGGAATAACGACAACACCTAAAAAATAATGAGCATACATACTCCTGAAAAGCATAAAACATTGGGCGTACATCCTTTTGGACGTCATCATCCAACTGAAAATTGAAATTATCAAAATCTGTCAACCTGTCAACCACTCATGTAGTTTAGAAGTATTTATCTTTTTTTTAATTATGTTTTATGAAATCTAATTATCACACAAATTGTATTACTTAGAGATTTCTGTCAATATTGTTGTATTTTTATAAACCGTAATCAGTTGTCAAGATTTATGTAAAATTTATAGCGAGCAAATTATGGTTACAAGCTCTTGAAAAATATCTAGTTACATCACCAAACGATAGATTACACCGCCGTCATAATTTCATAATTTGTTTGATATAAATTTTTTCTCCCCATTTTTATTGTGAGCTTTGACCATCCTGTATAGTATACGACCAAGTAGAAGGCAAATAAAAAATACAGTTTGTATGTATACAAAAAAAAAAACTTTCACACAAATAAAGCTAAGCGAAATCCTTTTTTCATGTTTTTCATAAAAATAAATTTTCATTCTTCTGAGCGCGAACTATGTTTATTTATCTTTAATTTTGACAAATTCACAACCATTATTTTGAGCTATCTCAACGTGGGAAAGAATTCATTATACCCCACCAAAAGATCCTTCCACCGTACCATCTTTATTGGAATGGCTGGTGAAGCTTTTTCAGAACTCTTTCCCGCCATTTTTGAGTCATGTTTATAGTGGAGAAAATATGGTTTAAACCCAAGCCTTTTATCTTAGGGATAAATGTCCCATCTGGCCAATATTAAGAAATTAACTTTTCGGGTCAGGTTTTTACTGTCGAATTTTTAACCCTTCATAATTTCTCAGACCCGAAACGGCTGGCAGACTCCACAGACACAGAATTTTAATGCTTTTTTAAACTCCAGAGCCCTAAAATGCCAATTATCTCGAAAATAACAACGACAAAATCGTATTCTCATCGAGAATACGATTTTGTCGTTGTTTAAAACTCGAATTCATTATTCGCAACTTCATCTCCAAGGACGAAAGTAGATTATTTCTTAACCTTCTTAATTTCTTATGTAATAAAACTCTGTCTGGAAATGTGATTCCGAGACGGTTTGTAGTTTGCACAAGTATTCTTTGAATCCCCAATAATTGGTATAACCACAGACAATCAAAGGGGAAAAAATCAAAATATTTTTGGTCGTGTTCGACTATTTACAGAAAACGAACGCGCAGTTTAAATTTTTACGTTTACAAAAGATGCATAACTCTTTAAGATTTCCTCTGGTATAACCATACGAATGACCTTTTCAGTAACAGTACTGTGGCAAAGTTGAGAACACGCTTTTGTGAGTTCTGCAACTTAAAATCAAAATTTCATAAATGAAGTCCAATGAGATGCTGGATAAGCAGATACAATCTGTGTGAATGGGCTGAGCAACGACAGACAGAGTGAGGGTAACCACCAGGGAAATATTTGATCTGGTTGGTCTGTTTTCAATTCCTGTTGAACTCCACATGTGTGGATTAAAGCTTATTTTAGCAATTGATTTTAAAATTCCATTTTCATCCTACGGTGTCAATTTCATTATTATCGTTTAAGAAATTTCATGTTTCCTTGCACTTGACCATATTCTAGAACTCCTCCCTAGATTCATTTTAGCATTTCATGTCCATGATACATATCCAAGTTGATTATAATCGGTTAAGGAATTGTCTTGCCCATCTTTATTATGATCGGCTATGCGCAGTAGCCTAGTTCCGTTCTAGTTGGCTATTTTGCAAAATACACTTTTGATCACATTTGTATTTATCCTATATACCATGTTCCATCATGATCAGTTGAAAAATTGATCAATTCCATTCAAATTCAGTGCCGAGGAAAAACAGAACCTCTACACAATCGAGAGACGAATTATTAAAAAAATTATGACTGTTGGCACTCGAACGGCTAATTGTTAAATTTTTATCACAATTGCTCATCAGAAATATCGTTCAATTCTCGTTTTCAGTGAATTGTCGTTTTTGGTGAATTGCTTTTCGGTAAATTGTTTGGCAATTCACCGTAAACGGCAATTCACCGAAAACGACAATTCATAGAAATGAGTTCAGCTTATGCATTGCTTTCACGAATTATATTGTAATTTATTTTTAAATTGTGGTGTGTACATAGCGAAAGAGGCGTTTCGATTTTGATAATGGATTATGGTTGTTCCTCTAAAAGGAGATCCGATAATAATTTCCTGGCGTGTATTTAAATCATTTGTAATACTAAATTCAAACAGAAATACTAATTTTTATTATTATAAATTATTCGCTCTCGTTTTTGACGGTTCTCCATTTTTGGACACACAAGTCATAACTCCTATCTTTACTGAGTGACATTTCCATTTGAGTATTACACCTTTACCATAATATATAATGTCATTCGTATAATTGGGTTCCCCTTTTATGCGCTTTAGTGACAGTGTTATTAAGTCCATTCAGTTGATTTTTGCGAAATAAAATCTCAATATACGAAAATTTGCCATTTAGTGTTAGTTAAATTACACCTGAAGGGGTTATATTGAAAGGTTTGTGCAAAAATATGTATTTACTTTATATTATAACATTTGAGTTTTGCGTGTTCAAAAATGATGGGTAAACAATATTATTCTTTTGCCGAAGCGGTAGCAGAAATGGAGAGACGAATTGAAGAAAATTATACCTCCTGAAGTCCTAGGTGGAATAAGTGACGAAGAAATTGTAGACGATGATGCCGTTGACGGGAATAACATCAACGATAAATTACCACACATTGTTGCAGGAACTCAGGAAATGATTGGGACAAGGACAATTTAATTTCTCTAAGCCATACAGTTCAAAACAAACATCTCATTCTTGAAACGATTTCTGGGAATTTTGTTATTTTCTGGCCATCACCCTGTTCCGCAGGAACTTCTATATTGGTCATTATCAATCGATTATGATTTTAAAATAATCCGAAATATAATGTCCCGTAATATGTTTTATAAAATAAAATCAAACTTGCATTTAACAAACAACGACAGTTCACGACAAATTATATAAAGTGCGAGCTTTTATGAGTAAGATATCGAATAAAACTGTTCGAAGTTTAGCATTTTTTCACACAACTTGTCAATTGATGAATCAATGTGGCCTTATCATGGGCGACATACAGGGTGCGTCATCTGTTAGTCCTTTTTCCATTTGTAAATAAAACACACATTTTGGAATGAAAAGATAAAATTTTGTATTGATAAGAAAAGTTGGTTTTATGCCATATACTCGTATGTAGTTATGAAAAACAATATTGTTTATATGCCCACTACGGCTTCGTCTGCAGTCGAACATCAAAATTTTCGATGTCTTTTTCCAATAAAAGCAAATCAATGACCTCAATAGGGGTGCTAGTTGACAGTCTCCTCGTTGCGCATCCTGGGCAATGTACTGTAGATCGAACGGTTGTATGGTATCCAATCCCTAAGTATAGCAGATAGTCAACAAAAAATGAAATGTCGGGTATAAACAATAACATACTCCAGATGAGTCCGAACTCAGATTCTAAATCCCACCCCGATTTATCGGGCTACCCCACGGATTCTCGAGAAAGCAATGCGACATTGCAAAGGAAATCGTCGGTAGGCAACCAGGTTGATCCTGTTCCTAGTACTACTGGAAGAACGGAACAAGCGATAAATGAACGGCCGTTTGGTAGAAGAAGTACGGCACTTCATAGAACACCACCATCGAATCCACCGCCAGAGAGCACCGCACTGTGTGAACGTAACAATGAGATTTAAAAGACTTCCCCTATCAAGCATACAAATTTCGAGCCAACTTCTGACGCTACGCCCAGTGCACAAACAGTTATAATAAACCACGCGGAGTTAATAAATAAATTTGAACAAATGGAAAAATTAATCGCACAGCTGAACAATGAAGTTGCCATGCTAATGAAAGAAAACCTTATGCTAAAGGAAACAGTAAATAAAAATAACAACGCTGAGTTTCCTGCATTATTGAACAACCAATTTCAAGTACTCACAGATCTAGACGAATATCACACGGATGAAGATGAGCTTGAAAGGGAAACGATTTGGAGACTACAGAAATCCAAGAGAGCAAATAAGAAACCCAGAAAAGAAACCAACCCAAGCAAGAGGAAAGCTGAATCATCACCAGGAGTTGAGCCAATTCAAACCCACATTAAAACTGCCAATGCAATTACTGCACCAAAAGTGCTTGAGACAGAAAAGAAGAAACGGGTTCTACCCCCGATCAATATTCTAGGAATAACAAATCATGGTAGTATTCAGAAACTGAAATTAGTAGTACGAAATGACTACAAAGTAATATCGCTCAGTAATAATATTTGGTAAATAAACACAACAGAGCCTGAAGTTTGTAAAGCTCTAGCTAGCAAATTAAATTCTGTTGGTCACCAGTGGTATACCTACGAGGATAAAAATGATCGATCAATTAAAGTAATGGTAAGAGGTCTCCATTCAACTTGTTCAAAAGATGAAATTATTGAGGACCTGCAAAACAAAGGTCTGAAAGTAATCGATGCAGTCAACACCATCAGAAAAGAGAGACGAGAAAATAGGGAACGAAATGTTGAAACTATGAGAAGAGGACTCTCACTTTTCATACTAACCTTCGAGAATCAAGGAAAAATCGAAAATATTTATAATATTAAGGCTATCCTCAACCTCAGGTTAAAATAGAACCACCGAGAAAGGTCACTCGACTAATACCTCAATGTAAAAACTGCCAAGATTATAATCATACACAAAAGTACTCCTCGAAATGCAACACCGAAGTGTATCAGTTGTAAAGGGCAGCCATCCAGCCAACTACAGAGGATGTGAAGTAGCAGTAGAACTACAGAAAATGAGAGAAAAATCACGCAAACCAGATACATCATGACATGTATCTACGTCAACTCTTAATCTCAACATACAAAGAGGGCGAGTAAATGAAAACGTTACTTATGCACAAATAGTTCAGCAAACAGAGCAGAAATAGTTAAAAGTGGATCTCGTTTTACAGGACATACTGAGAAATCTAGATAACCTCAACAAAAATTTATCTCGCAGGAAATGAGTCTGCAGAACACACTGGAAGAAATGAAATTTCAATAAAAGAGTAGAAGAAAACCTTGATCGAGTGTATCAAAATATAAATTATATAAAATCGAATTATAAACAAAAGAAATGAATAAAACAACACCAATTGTAACCTGGAATGCAAATGGGCTATTGCCCATAATATAGATATATGTCTTATAACAGAAACCCATTTCACCAAAACTTCATTCTGTAACATAAAAGGATATAATTGCTACCATGCATTACATCCAGAGAACAAAGCTAGAGGCGGATCAGCTATCCTCATTAAAGATCATATAAAACATAACGAAGAACTTAAGTCGAGAAGCTCTCCATGCAAGTCACAACAATCAAAGTACAATTAAACAATATTAAAACTTGTAGTATCTCAGCAATATACTGCCCTCCAAGATACAATCTCAAACAAGTGGATTATACTAATCTTCTCAAAACACTAGGGAGTGTTTTCTTAATTGGAGGTGACTATAATGAAAAAAATATGTATTGGGGATCACGGTTAACGACTGCTAAAGGAAAAGAACTGTTTGCATCAGGCAATCAAGTAAAATGCGAGTTTCACTCAGGCGGTACTTCAACCTATTGGCCTACGGATATTAATTTTATCCATGTAGAGAACAGTGAAAGTCTATCGTCAGATCATTCACCAGTTATTATGATACTTAGTCAAACAATGATTATAAAAGAGAGCAACCAATTGGGATCTCTTCGAAACACATTTAACTGAAATAATGAGTTTGCAGATTCCAATACAGGGACCAGCCCAAATAGTAGACGAACTAGATAAGCTCATCCAAAATATCCAAGGTGCTGCATGGGAAAGCGCTCCTAATAATAGTAAGGAAATGAAGCGCAATGCTAACTATCCAGAGGAAGTGAGAGAACTTCTTAAAAATAAAAGAAAAGCACGGACGAAATGGCAAAAACATCGAAACCCGGAAAATAAGAGGGTATTTAACCATTTGTGTAACAAATTAAAATAAATACCTCACCACTCTAACTGGGCAAAAAGATACTGATTATTCATTATGGAAAGCAACTAAGAATCTTAAAAGACCCAAACTTCAGGTTCCTCAAATTAAAAATAAAGAAAATTGGGCTCGAAATGCTAAACAAAAAGCAGATTTGTTTGTAAATCACCTTGGAGAAACATTCCAACCTTACCCCAAACAAATGGAAGAGGAAAATATCACCCCGATAAATGAACAGGATGAAATGAAAGTTACACCTGCAACATTGAAAGAACTAAAATGGGAAACCAAGAATAACCTGAATGCGTATATGGCTCCAGGATATGATCTTATAACGGGTCAGATAATAAAAGTATTACTGGAGAAAGCCTCGAGTAAACTAGTGCATATAATTAATGCAGCATTTTAACTAAGATATGTACCAAGACAATGGAAAGTTGCAGAAGTAATTATGATACTTAAGCCGAACAAACCTCCGAATGATAAAGCTTCTTATAGGCCAATTTCTCTGCTACCAACATTATCGAAACTATTTGAAAAGGTTCTTCTTAAATGACTAAAACCAATTATCGAAGAAAGGAATCTTATCCCCCCATGTAATGCAAGCATTCGACAAAGTATGACACCTGGGGTTAGAATCAGAGAGGCACTTCTGAGTAAAGTATAAGAATGAATACTCCCAACTAAAAAGAATACCAGCAGGAATACCAAAAGGGAGTGTTCTTGGGCCAATCCTTTATCTTCTATATACTATAGGGATATTCCAATTACAGAAGCAACAATGGCGACTTCGGCCAATACTTGCAACAGCAAAGAATGTTATGTAGAATGATATGTAATTGGACAAAGAAATGGCAAATTAAATTAAATGAAGCAAAATCAATCCAAATGAACTTTACAAATGTAAAAGTTAATCATATACCAATAAAGATAAATTCGATAGTAGCACCGCATGCATACACTGCTAAATATCTCGGCATGACTTTAGATCCTAAACTTGGATGGAAGGAACACATAAAAAAGAAGAGAGAAGAACTAAACATAAAATTTATAAAAATGCAATGGCTCTTAGGGAGACAATCTGAACTAGCGATCCATAACAAACTGCTGTTATACAAACAAATCCTGAAACCTGTAGCCAACTCTGGGGTTGTGCCAAGATGACAAATATGAAAATCATACAAGCAGTTCAAAATAGAATCCTGCGATGCATTGTTAATGCACCGTGGTACATTCGAAACGACAACCTCCATCGAGATCTAAAGATCGAGCTTGTCGCGGATGAAATCAACAACGTCTTCACTAGCATGAAAATCTGGACTACGCTGTATGCTGACTACCACACCAACAAGAAGACTGCACAGAACCAAACCAACTTATCGCGACCAGGAGGCCAGTAGACTTACTGAGGCTAAAAATCTGAGGAGGAGTTACACATAACTGGGGATAATCACTTGATTACGCCGACTAATCAAATACTTAACACAGTCGTAATATAAATAAATAAAGAATTTTTATAATTAAAAAAAATAATGACCTCAATTTCAGCTCGAATGTTGTTTTTAAGTTGTTGAATTGTTTGTGGATGATTAAAATACACCTTATCGTTCAAATAATCCCACAAAAAATAATAAAGTGGTGTTAAATCCGGGCTTCTTGGTGGCCAAGGGAATTCACAATTTCTTGAAATTATGCGATGATTGTTGAACGACTTGCGTGGCATGTCGCTCCGTCTTGTTGAAACCGAAGATTGTTGACATGCAATTCATTCAATTTGGGCCATAAAAACCAGTTAACATGTTGCGATAACGTCCCCCATTCACTTTAAGGGAATTTTCCTGTTTGTTTTCAAAGAGAAACGGATTAATGATGCCACCAGCTCATAAACCACACCAAACAGTGACTCTTGGATGATGAACGTCTGCTCCATGAATAACATGAGACAAATTCCACAATTTTGCTTATTGACGTACCCATTACGATGAAAATGAACTTCACCGCTAAAGATGGTCTGGCGGCTTTAATTGTTGAGTTATACAATAATTTTGCCAATTGCACGCTCAGTAGGACGTCCTTGTCAACCAAAACTATCACGTAATTTACGAAATGTTGTTGTTTTTGAACGATTATTTTGGTTGTTAACGACTCCATGATAAATGGCATATTTTTGACTTTTCATATGTCAAAGAATTTTTAGAACAGATAATATTAAGTACTAAAATTCATCGATTGAAAAAACGATCAACTGGTGGACCACCCTGTAGTTGTAAAATGTTTATACGTGTAAAAACAATCAGATTTTGTTACCAAATTTGGTGGTTCTTCAACGAGATTTGTTTATAATTTTGTACCATATACTGGTAAAAATATGAATCTTTTGATCCAGAAATGGGACTTGGTAAAAATGTGGTAAGCAATTTTTTTTGTGCATCAGCGAAAGGCCAGATTATCATTGGGTACATTTCGATAAATTTTTTAGCTTACATAATTTTTTTGCGAGTTTGAACAACGACGGTTATTTTACCACAGGCACAGTCCTTAAAAACCGAACTGGAAAATGTCCATCAATCTGAAGTGGTAAAAACATCCAATAAGGGAGTGGATATTTTCGAAAAATTTGTTTCACAGAATCGAATAAAAATAAAAGGGAAGAAATGGTGATGGCCTTTATTTGTAAATTGTATAGATGCAGCAGTTTCAAATTCCTGGTGCCTACATAAACGTTGTGAAATAACTTTGGCATTGCTATCCACTCCAGTCGATTTGAACTTCAATCCAGAAATAATCGGACGTATAGCAGAAATGGCCATAAATGAAAACCATAGGCTATCGAATTAGCGTCATGATATAACTAAAACAGAAGCAATAGCAATAATAACAAGCAAAAGCGCCGTCATGACTGCAAAAAAAGGGCCTCCAATAATGGTGTTGACATTCCATTGCACTTGAAATGTTCTCCGGAGTTTTACAGCAAAAAGTAAAATTTTAGCAATAAAAAAAATTAAAAATATTTTACAGTATTTCAACGGTTGTTCCAATTTTGGAACTTTCCTTATCTCCTAAGTCACCACAATTGTTCTGGTGATTCTATGTGTGGTAGAAAATTGGTTAACAGCCTTGCCCGAGTTATCCTCGACACTTCATCCTGACCCCCTGACAAACCCTAAACAAAGTTAATGTGATAAAAAACGGTTTGACCTTGCAAAATTTAAAGCAAGTAAAAGTTTTAAATCAATTTGACTAATTTTAAAATATGAATTACGACTTTAAAGTGATAAACCCTTGTAGAACCAATCCTTAAATTAGAATATTTTTCATTTCCCAACAAAAAAAAATCTTGCTTAGGTTAATATGTTAAAATACCTACCAAAACCAATTGGGTATATATACCACTCAACTTTAGCTTCCCAGTCCTACCAAAAATTTATATCATCGTATTATATCCAAAAAAAAAATTTGTATCTTTTGTGTTTTGGTTTGGCTTATAATTTTATGCATGAAAATGTAATTTATTTATTCTGTTTGCTAAAACCAACACTTTAAAAATGTTAATTTTACGGATGATGATTTTTCATAAAAAAAAATATTTTATTCCTAAAAGGATGTGCTCTCGTATACATTTACAACAAATATATGTTGTGTGTTTTAAAACGAACGATTCCAAAATGTATTCATTTGAATCTTTTTGTGGGTAACGAAAACGAAATCGTTTTTCTGTAGCTCTTTGAAATGTATAATTATCTGGATATACACTCGCTTTACCTTTGAAGATCATAATCGTTGCGATGAAATTTTTTTTTGAGATTTTCTTTGGTACACAAATATATGATAGGAATGAACCAATTACGCTCAACCTGTCAACTTTATTCGTTTTTACGATATAATTAAGGTGTTAAAAATTATTTTTTTAGTAATTATTTTAATAAATTTCTGCACCAATTAAATTTGTATAAAACAAAGATCGCATACGTCGTAAAGTTACAACCTTCATGACGGAAGTGCAACAAGATATCTAATGTTAACATCTTCATAAAGTAGAAAAATATTTTTATAATGGTTTAAAGGTGTGTGCGCTCGCTCTATACGCTTTAATATACGATCCTATGTAGTGTTGATTTATGCAGATTAGCAAACTGAAATTGTATATGCCAGGCAAAATTATATGTTAATTGTCTGTCTCTCAATCTGTGCAGCGTACGAGTAATAAAAATTGTTACACAATAATTTATATAAATACGCATTGCGAGGGCTTTGCTAGAAAAATAAATTCTGTGTACATGGCCGTAGGGATAATTGAATACAATGAAAATTATGATCTTCTGGTAACGATTAAATGCAGCTTTGTTATTATTTTATAGGCGTAAAGGAAACTGACGAACGACGATTGAAAAAAAACTGAGTTCACCAAAATGATAAAGGTGTACAGTTTAATCAAAGTGTAGAATGAAAAATCACTGTTTGCTGCTAGCTCTTGGGTGGGTAACTTGCACATTAAATTTTTCTTTGATTAACAAGAAATTTTAAAAGATAGAAGCACTTAAAAATTGTTTGAAATGAGTTAACAAACTAAACTTTATGAATACAAGGTGTTCTTATCTATTTAGAATGAATGCGCCCATCTCTGCTCAATTCTCTTGACTCGACATTTCCCACGTTCTACGTCTCACGTAGGTGAAAAGTTTATTCTAATGGGTTATTTCCTGGTGGATTGATTTGTTTACAAACAGCATCGCTTTGTGGTGTCTTGCTACAATACTAAAAGAGATGAGCTGTGTGCCCGTTGACAAGTTGTTGAAGTTGGTCTACGTTGTCTAGAAGCAATTTATGTAAGTAACCCAATATGTTATGTAATATTGGTGGCAGAATCTGGAAAAACTTGCTTCTTTGTGTTATTTTAAAAAATGCTTCCATTGAAGTTGATTAGGCAATTTGAGTTACCGTTCAAGGTTTCAATGATCTGGTTTTTATTGATACTGATAATTGCATCTAAAATTTAACCCTCTTACGAGTTAATTGATTCCTTCATTTGGTTCTTTCTACTTGCCTTAGGTATCAATATGACACATAGGATTTTAAAATTTTTCATCATTAGTTCTACGAATTCTTTAGCCTCTAACTCGTTATAAAATGGCAAATAGTTACCATTTCTGTGATTACACGGCCAATTTCTCCTTTATCGAGTAGGTTGGTATTAATGATTTTCTTTTTGTTAATTTTTTTTATTCATTACCAACGTTAACTGTAATATATTACAAAAGGCAAAGTATGGTAAGATAATTGCACTCTTGGCTCTTAGAGCTCGTGCCGGGCACAATGATCCCTTATTAAAAAAAATAAAAATAAAAATTGATTTATACTTGGGTTGAGAATAGTTTTTCTATGTCTTGCGTTGCAGTTAAATAATATTTAAGGGCTTTATAGAGAAGAACGAGAGGCTCCCAGACATTCTAATATGTTTTCTTTATTGCGAGTTCAATCGAAGACCGTAGCCAGAACAAGTGATAAAGTTATTTTCAGACAAACATCTGTTGCAGTGGCAGGATCTTTAAAGCCTGCAAGATTTGCCAAGAAGGGGATAGTGCATCATAGAAAAGTCATTAAGCGGATAATATGTTTCTGTCGAACCAAAAGCGAACGCATTAATATTTTACAGGCACTTCCCCAATACGCCAGCCCGTAGGGAAAAATATAATCAATCAACTAGGGCATAATATACTAACCTCCGTAGGTATAACGGACAAAACAGGCGTAAGACATACATACATCTTCTTCGATACTAATAATAGTTTATGTTTCAAGCCTTCAATGTGGGCCTTCCAATTTAGATTTACACCAATCAAAATACTAAATATCTAATTTTATTTACTACACTAATTTTAAAACAGCCAGTCGAAGTGCAAGTCGGAGCTTTGTTTCAGCCAAAACCATGGAAAGAAAGAGCATCAGGTAGTTCATGGCTATCCCTAAAACGTACTATTTCAGTTTTCTCATTCAAACGTAAGTTGTAAGCTTTAAGTCATTCCGCCAGTAAATCTAAATCGTGTTCGATCCCTGATATGTTAACCTGTTTGCTTGAACCAGAGTACATAAACACAAAGTCGTCAGCAAAAGCGGTGAGGCAGCCTGCAAACGGGCGTCGCAAAATTCCATTCACGTAAACAAAGAATAACAGGGGTGCCAACACCGATCCCTAGGAACTCCTGCCGTAATTGACCGTTCAGTTGGTGATTGACGCGCACTACTTGTGATCGATCAGTTAGGTAATGTAACCTCATGGCTTGGTCCTGCTGTTCTGGTGAGCGCACACGAGTATCGCGGGATAGCTCTCCGTCGGAAATGGGAGGTTCTGTCCACCATCACAGCTGCCATGTTACACGAAAATAAATGTTAAGTGTGCAAAATAACTTACGACCAAGCACAATCAAAATGTATGCATAAAAACTAAATGCCAGGCAAAAAAAAAAATAAACAGTTAGGTCACAACATCACTCCTCACTTTCCTCCAACCAATTACGTTTGCACCGTTATGAATTAACACATTACAACGCTAATTACAAACGAGCCGGACGAAGAGATTAATCGGACGGCCGATGGAACGCAATCCATCTTAAAAGAAAATTAGTACAAGTAAAAGTCGCCGGAAGATCAATCTTACGAAAATTTATGAATCACCACGATACTCGTAGAAAGTTGTATACGGAAACTAGAAAATTAAGTTGCAGTTAAACTACCCCTGAGAGGCAAAGTGAAAACAATCAAGAAGAAAAAAAATACATAAATTATAGAAAGGAAGATCAAATGGAAAAAAGGTAGTTTGACACAAAAAAAAAATTAAAAAAAAAATAAATTATTTAGTACCATGCTATACTTTACATAACTTTGAGGATGTAGATGATGTCGACTATTCCCGTGCCGCTGACGACTCGTTGCTACACGTAAATTACAAACCGGCTTGCCGATACACACCGTTTGTAAATATGACCACTTCCGCTGTGATGCCGACCTCCAAGGACCTTTTTTGGTTTTTTTATTTTTTTTTTCTATTTTTTATCTTTTGAAGAGGTCGAGGATGACACTTGCTTCTTCGTTGGCGTCTCGCTGCTCCGCGTGAATTGCCCCACGCTTGCCGATGTACACCGTTTGAATTGCGTCCGGATTAACTACTGGTAGGTACGGTGAATCTACTGATATGAACTGATTCCCAATTATCCAGTTACGTGAGGGTGTGGAAATCTTTTCGTCAATTTTTACACAATATACACTTGTTGCGATATTTCTAAACTATGAATTACACTCGATTTATGTGGGGTGTACACTTATATATTTTTAAGTTTATATTTCGTCCATTTACAGGTTTTTATTATTACAATAATAATTTTATTTTATTTGACAATTTCCTGTTCCGTAAAATGGCGTAATTATTATGTTTTTTTGTTCTTTTTTTTTTTTTTTTTTTTTTTTGGTAACTCGGTTTACGTGTGAACACACAATATGGGTTACAAATTTTTGGTTTTTTTTCTTTTATTTTATTATATGTATAATATTTACATTTACACCTTATTATTTTAACCACAACAAAAAAAATTTACATTTTATTTTATTTAACAGAGTTCGTTTTTCATCACTTTCTTAAGATTGATGCGCTTGTCACGAATCCAAAAACTTCACTCCCTTCTCCCCCCATATTCGTCTTTTTCGTCAGCTCGGTTGCAAAAAAATCTCCCCCGTTTTCTCTTTATCCCTTTCTTTTGTTACGATAGACATATAATTAATATTACATCAGCTGACCAATTTTGGGGTTATCATATTGAACATCAGAAAGCAAAGTGTATAGGTATGAGACAGGTTACACCATGGTAAGTAGGGAAGTACACCTTGTATGGATTAGAGTGGTAAGTATAATTTTAATTTGATTACTAAGAGAATATACCTGCAAAATACTGAACAAGATTGGAGCTCGTTACAGTAACTACAAAGCCAGCTATAGATCATTCCACGAAAGCCACAACAATAAAGTTTCTTTGAGAGAATCGGATGGTCTACTCTATCAGAAGCTTTAGCCATATCCTTATCTCCCACTTATTTATTACAGAACTGTGAAAATAGCTTGTTCCGTGTTTTTATTTTTTCTAAACCCGAATTGCAGCGGAGAGAGAAAATTATTTTTATTCAAAAAATGTACCATCCTACTTTTCATGGTCTCTTCAAAGATTTTGGAAAAAATGGAAAAAAGCGATATTTGTCGGTAGATATCTAAACTCGATTTATTATTTTTTTGAAAATTGGGATAGCTACAGCTCGCTTTAGGGCTAACGGAAAAATCCCTGTATTGACACTTAATTTCATGATGAAACTTAAGGCAGCCACAAGATAACAAACCATCTTATTAACTAATACATTCGAAACACCATCTAATCCAAGCGATAAATAATTTTTAAGCGAATTGATAATTGCATATAATTCACCCGGGAAGATCGGGGAGCGTAGCTCGGACTATTTTTTTTATTTCGTCTTTATTTTTCCATCTTCTCCCTCGTCAACAATTTTGTTGTGAGCTAAGCATGTGTTGAGCCGTGTTCATTAAGGCTATTTTGATTTTCTATTGTTGATTATGCCTTTTTACTATATGATTCCAGCCTTTAGCGTCAGGTTGTTTCCTCGATGTATGCTTTTGGTCGTTGGTGTTAGTCGGTCGATCAGTTAGTTGTGAATATGCGTAATTAATTATGCGGATAGAAAGAGAGAAAGAGAGAGAGAGAGAGAGAGTAGAGTTTCTACCGATGTACCGTGCTTTATGAACTGGGCTTTATGAATTCGTTTCTCCGATGTTGTAGTAATTGAAATGTTATTTTTCACAGTCATCGTTTCTATTAAAATTTCGGTTTGATTTTTGCCTGGATTTGTTGGATCGCCGTGAAAATCAAATCCCGGGGTTCGTATGTGTTGGTCTTTTATCTCTTATTGTTTTCCCGATCACTCCTAATTTTTTCAATTAAATCTTAATTTATTTTTGTTTTGAAATTGGCTAGATTCTGGTAGTTAACCCGTTGTATTCTTCCAAAAGATATATCACTGGGTTTCTGTTTACTGCTATATTGATTAATTCCTTCACTGCTAATGTAATCTATCGACCATCCCATTTACCTCACTTTTTTGTTGCAATGTCAGGTAAATTTTAACTCCCAAGGTTTTTGGACAGTCCATAATTATAGGAGATACGAATTTTATTCTTTTGTCCATTACCGGAAATTAAGGTACGATAAAACAATGTAGTGTTTTAATTATTTTACCTCTTACATGTGTGATGGATTTGGTTTTAATTCGAAAAATTTCGAGAATTTTGAGAATTTATTCACGGATAAGATGAATTTCTCATTCCTAATTTCCATTATATCAATACGTAGTATCTCTGCTGGATACATCGAGAGGGGTGGTTTCCACTCGATTTCGATGTCTATCATATTTAATATTTATTGATGTTGCAGGTGGAAATGGCGTGCGTATAATTTTTTATCAGTCTATAGCCATTTCTGAACACGGACAGAATCCAAATTTTTACTGAAAACAATTTTTTTGACAAAAATCGTCATTTCCGTTTAAATTTTGGAAAACTGATCTGGGCCGGTATTGTAACGAAATTAATTTAGAATCTGATAGTTTATAACTATTTTCCTCGTAAATGATATACTTTTAAAAGTATTTGCAACACACAGAAAAGTTCCCTCACTTACGATGGAAAAACGGAAAAGCTCCTGTGGAAGCTGCCACATCCGCTACAACGATTCATGTCAAAAATCACTGGTTTTTTGTGGAAAACGCTTAGGTGTGGGTAGTTTCATCCCGATCAATCAGTCCATCTGGGCTGTACAAGGGCCGAATTTTTGTGAAACACAGGTTTTGTCAAATAAACCCATTTCCGATTAAATTTTTGAAAACTGGTCTGGAATCTACAAATTAATAAAAAAAACTTTAAAAGAAGAGAGGATACAGACTGATCGGGATAAAACTTCATACCTAAACTTTTTCCTCCTGTGCATTTTGGCTCCGGATTCAATATGAGCTTTTTAAAAAAAAATTCGCTTAAAAAATTCTAATGAAAATTTGCAAAAATACTGTTCCAGATTTCCAAAATTTAAGCGAAAATAATGATTTTTGACAAAACCCGTTTTTAAACAAAAATTCGGTCCCTGTACAGCCAAGACTGATCGATCGGGCTTTCGTTTTTTCACAGGAAGTTCCAGCTTCCAGAGCAGATTTTTTGTTTTTGTAAATATTTTGGAAAGTAAAGCTTTCAGAAGCCTCGAAAGATTTTAAATTTATTTTGGAGCAATACCGTTCCACATCAGTTTTCCAAAATTTCAGCTTCTACCGGAAGTATCAGCATCAATAGGGGCTTTTCGTTTTTGTAAATATTATGAGAAAAACGACTGTGAACTAAAATATTCTTATTTTAAGGGAATGAAGTTTTTTGACATGAGACTATTTTTCAACAAAAATTCAGCTCCATACAGCCCAGACAGATTGATTGATCAGAATGAAACTTCATTTTTAAGCTTTTTACATAAATTTGGGAATCCAAGCGATATTTGGTGAAAATCGATCAACCGGAAGTAGCACCTTTCATAGAAGCTTGCCCGTTTTTTTTTCAATATTTTGAAAATTAGAAAAGTAAGTTATGTAGCATTTACGAAAAAACGAAAGATTGTAAATTATTTTTTAAACGAAATTAGCTCAAAAAAATCTTTCAAAATTTACCGGATATGACTTGCTTGGGAAAAAAAAATATTTCATCAAAATTCGACATCTTTAAAGTCCACGTGGATTAACTATTCGGAATGACCCTTTATATTTTAACTTTTTCCATTAGTTCTGATATCGTTGCGATATTTGTTGGAAATCTGTGTACCGGAAATGGCAGCTTCCAAGGGAGCTTTTTCCATTTTTGCATCGAAATTTAAAAGCTTCACATTTACTAAAAACTGCATAAAAGTAAAAGATTCAAATAAATTTATAGATTAAATTATCAACATCGGTTGGTTTTTAGAATTTAAGCAGGAATAACTATTTTTAATTATGCAAAACACTTTTACCAAATTTCCGGTAAGTTAAATTTTTCACTTTAGAAATGAAGAGTGGTCTATTCAAGATTTATGTACATTAGAGATTTTTGAAAAAATACAATTCGCTATTTTGCCGTAGTCAAAATGTCCTTTGGTAATGTACAGCCCAGAAGGCTTCATACTAGAATAGAAACTTCATACTTAAGATTTTCCATAAATTGGGAAATCCCGGTGATTTTTGGCCGAATTCGGTTCACCGGAAGTATTTTTCACCGGAGCAATTTTTCTGAAAAGCATAGAATTAAAAATAGAAAATTCTATAAAAACAGTAATGGCATGTTGTGTTATGCACAATATTTGTCTAACTGATGGTGTAGATTTGGAGGAATCTTCCGAATTTTGGTTAGAAAACGAAACACCACAGCATAACGTTCAGCACACTGATGAAGAGACTGCTCTAACATTCCGCTACTCGTTACTCGCCCAAATGTAATTTGTACGCAATGAGAAATAAATTACAACAAGCGAATTGATACTAAATATATTGTATTTCAAGATAATTTATTTTGAAAATAAATATAATAAATAAAATAAACAAATATCATTTTTAAAATAAAATAATAATAATTAAAGTTTAATCATAAAGGTTAATCACATTTAATTTATGTTGCATCATTTATTTAATTGCCATGTATTTAATAAAGGTTTTTGCTGCGTGTCGCTTTAATTTCGCATCTTTACTTAGCGAAGTGGAGTGGGAAGAACTGCACAATAAAGAGCCCTCATTCCGCTAAGTAGATGGCATGTTCCTTGACTCACTACGTGATGTAGAACTCTCGCTAATTGAAGAAAAGTCCTCGGTATTCAAAAAGCGAACTTCTGTTTCTGCTTCTGCAGGTGGTGTGGTATCAAAAACCTTCAGCGGATTAATATTATTTCGAGCTGACGCATAGTCGTGTATCAGTTCAAAATAAGGACATGTTAGAGGCCCTGGCCCTTCGTCCTCTGTCCCTAAGCCAGTCGGAGGCTCCATTATCATCTATATCAAATGAAAATGATCTGTTTTCAATAAAATAGTCAAACACTACTATAAAAGATAGGTACCATCTACCTTGTATTTGGTCATGATGTTCGACCACCTTTCCTTTAATTTGCCCCAAACATCATCAATTCCTGCTTCTGCTCCCACCATCTTACAAAAATGTGTACGTACAAATTTATAAAAGCACATAAGATAAATATAATACAACTATTTACTCCCAACTGCTCCTCAAATCGTAAAGTTTTCGAATACAGTTAGACGTTTATTAAAATTGGTTGGGTTCCTGCATTTGTCGTACTCTGTGCCCCATAATGAACACGTAGCACAAACTATATAAATTAAATTAGTCTATTTTACATAAAACTAATCTCAAATTGAATACAACCACACACGAAATACAATTACATTTGGTTTTAAGATTATAGGTACTTACATCTAGCGGAATATTGCCGTTTACTCACTTTAAATAAAATTATTATTAAAATCACAATAATTGTAAACAATTTTTCTATTTTCAAAATAATATGTAACCGTATCGCATTACATACGTACAAAACAATCATAAGTTTTGACAACTTAATTGAAATGTAACCTCGCGAGTAGGCTTTGCGTTGTCCGCCTGGCGGTTAATAGCATAAGGTACACTTGAAATAAAAAAGTCGGCAATTTAGTCGAAATAAATCGTGTCAGGCGCACTTACAAATGTTGGCTTATTGGGTACCATTTTTGTGTGTGTTTATTCATTTCAATACATGATCGATCACTATTACTTGCATACAATACGCACTAAAATTAAATAAGAAATTATTTAATATTCGTACCTTCGTATTTAAAATAGATGAAACACTTTTCGTTAAAAAAATAGACGTTTCAAGAATTGTTTTGTTTAGTCTACACCCAAAGTTATGTTTTGGAACCATAGAAATTCCCCATTATGCAATATTATTAATTTTAACCTTCTAAGGCAGGTATCAACACTGTTCAAGATCTTCTTGGCCGCATTTTTTTTTTTAAAACCATTTGATAGTTGTTAGATATAAATAATACAGTCACTACTGCAATAGTGTTTTAAAATGTTGAAAAATTTGCAGCCATAAATCAATTATGTACAACTATTCAAGCATCTTTACATAATACACGCTGTTTTTGAATTTTAACAAGAAATTTAACAATACAAATCTGTTTCAAAGGGAGCTTATACGATGTTTTCTATGGAATTAACTTGTAACACCTACGAAGAAATTTTTCTTGTACCTACATTGTTGTGTGCTATATTAAAGATGATGTTATAGCGATCCGCACTAGATGATATATTTTGTTGCACATTGTATGCTCCAACAAAAGAGATAAAAGTCAAGGCTTATTTATCTATTAGTCGTGTATATGACCACATCACGCATATAATAGAATTGTCATTGAACTTGTTTACCCAAATCTTTAATAAGATGAATCAGGTAATAAGTTTGTGGTCAAAGAAAAAAATTAAATTATCACACAGGGCAGATGATCTGCATCAATAACTGCATATGTACCCGACAAGCGCGGGTGTCTCCATACAACAACCAACCCACAATTTGTCATTGTTCTAGTACACCGCCAATTATGACTTTGGTATTGACGTGTCGTACAATTTAATAATTTATCATTGAAAAAAAAGAATAGAAATAACTAAAAATTTAAAATTAATTTTGTAACAATTGGACGTTCATCGTTACTTATTTTAATATTTTTTGAATATTTATACACCCCTCCTCCGATTTACACGGTAGATTGGTTCCGCCGAAAATACGATTTTTGTTTGAAAACCAGTATAAATCGTAAAAGTACAATAAAATTCTTAAATTATCGTTTGGTTTTTATAATTCATTTATTTTAAAATAAAATATATTGTTAGTATAAATTCGAAATAAATAAAAACTTAAAAATATAAATTTTTTTTTGTGTTTTTTTTTCAACCATTGGTAAAGCAAAATGTAAAAAAGTACCGTGTAAACCGGGGGGATGGATGTATTTTTAATTTTGGAGATTGAAATCTTATTCTGTGTGAGGTTGGTGTAGTTTTGCAACCAACATTGAGGCTATCAGGTGGCAAGGTTTTACAATCTTCTTGCCCGATCGCCTGTATTGAGAGCTGATTAATAGCAAATGGTAATGGCAATGGCAATGTAGGTGGGGTACGTACCGTGGCATAGTTGGGTTCTTGGTACAGTTGTTCTGGTGGTGGTGTATTCTCATGCTTCATATGAAAATATAGTGTTTCGAGGACTCTGTAGGCATATGTTTGGGTTTGAGGACTGTGAGTTGAGTTTTGTCATTTTTTAGTTTTAGTCCAGTTTAGATTAACGTTGTTTGCGCTGACCTTTACTGGATTAGTATTTGTACTGGAAAATATTGGCACTATGGAGTACTAATGATATGGAATGGAATTTCGTTTTGACTAATCCGGAAAGAATTACTTCGGGTTGTAGGAGTTTCGTTGTAACGAATTTTTTGGGTTGGATCTGGGTGATTTTTTTGCAGGAAACAAACTGCTTTAGGAGCACCCTTTCTTAACCCAAACTTTTTTAATAAAATTTCGAAATTCCGATTTGATCGTGTCTTTTGAGGCCGCTGGGCGGGAGGATTGTCTACATAATCGGGAATTGTCTACATATTCGGGAATTGCGGTTTTTCCGTTTTATCTCAGTTCTTGCTCTAGCGATGATATTTCTTTATAAGTTGGGAGTTGCTCGTCTGCGGTCGAGACCGGGAGCCAAAAGTGGTTGCTGGATGGAAACAGTAATCGGTGCTTGCTCTTGTGTTGCATGCAATGTTTCTTCGGCGGCATCTTTTATTATAGGCAAGATGTTTTTCTCAAGTGATTTATACTCAAGTGATACATAGAATATACCGGTGGGTGGTTTCTCGTTAGATTCGATTTCATAAAGCAAATTTGTATGAAAGCTATTACATTTTTTCTAATAGAATGTTTGGTAAGCCATCTACTGTGGTCCCTAGGGAGTGGAGTACATCATTGTGGCTTGTGTTTCTGCTGTGGTGTATTGATCCGTTTTTGTTTTCGACTTTTGAGTGGATGTGGTGCTTCTTTTGGTTGGGGCAGTGGGGAGAAGGGTGCGTTTTGGTTGAGTGAAACTGCCTTTCTTTGTTGGGGATGCTCACTGTAGTGGCAAATGCATATGTGCTTCCATCTTTTGTTTTGATTATTTCTATTCATTCTAGATGGTGATTGGAGTGTTGTCAGATTGGTAAGGTTTCATCAATATGCGGATATTGGTGTGAGGGAGTCGGATTATTTAATTGTTGTCTCATTCATTTGTGTAGATTCTTGTAGAAACCACTAATTTATGTGGTTTATTAATTTTAGTTTTGGATTTATGTGGAATTGAAATTAAAATTCTTAAGTTTCTTGTTATTCTTATTTTAAACGTGATAATGATAACAACTTTTCTAACCCTGGTTTGGGACATGTATAGGTGGGCGGCTGTGATCGATTTGGAATTGTTGGTTTGACTTTGGAATTGTAATTTTTCGGAGGTGTTTGGTGTGGATTTGGTGATGTTGTTTTAGAGAGCAGTTCTATTTTTTTAGTTTACGATTATTGATTTTATTTGCATAGTCTCTGGATTTAGGGAGTTTCATTTGGACAAGTGGCGACCCTCATCATACTCTCATTGCATTAGAGTATTGATTGGTTTTGGTATGATTGGTTTTATGTTCCAAATTTATATTTTGGATGGATACGGTAAAACTTTTTATGGGAGCGGACAGGTTAGGAATTATGATAACTGTTGGGTTTGCTTGTGGCTTTGCTATTTCAGCGAATATTTGAATTTTTGGAACTACAGATAGCTTAGAGGCTGCGTAGTGGATTTGCAATGCGTACAGGTTTGCTGTGCTTGGATGGTTTTTCGGGATCATGCACCTTTTAATTGAATTATTTTCTAGGTTATTCGGAAGACTGTGGATTGGTAAAGGTTTTGGTTAGCTTGTTCTGGGTTGGATAAATAATTATCGCTGTATGTCGATTATATGATTGATAATTTATTTAATGCTGTTGTAAATGGATTGTACGAGTATATGGTTGGCTGTCGTAGATTGATTTTTATTGTCTTATTTGAATATGAAAGCATTGAACAATGTGCTGGCTACTTATTGTTAATTCTGTCATCTTACAGATTCCTGATTACTTTAATGGTTTTATTTGATTTTGGTTTGGTTTGTTGTGGTGTTGGGGATTCTGAAGCTGTGGGAGGCATTCATTATTAGTACATTGCCTTACAGATTCCAGAGTATCTGGAACCAGTTTTCGTTTGGTCATTTTGTATTTTTGTAGATAAACATATTTGTGTTGGATTGGGGATGACGGGGACAAGTGACTTTCATAAATATTTTTTTGTAAATAAATGCATCAAATTAACAGACTTGGGAGGGCTATGCGTGCTTTTCCTGCTTTGATACTACAATGTTTGGATTCGATTTATTTTATTTTGATTTTATTTGTTTTGGGAGAGCCAGGTTGATTTAGTTAATACTAATCATTACATTACATTTGTTTTATTCGATTTTTTGTATGATTTCGATGGCAGGAACATATTAAATTGGTATTGGATTTCGGGAGGCCTGCAGATGCTTGTGAAATAACATTTCTTTCTATTTTTAATTGCTGATGGTGTGGATTGGAGTTGTACTGTCATTGTGTTACTGACTGTCGACTATATCTGGGTGTCTGTAACCGGGCCGATTCAATCAATCAATTATGTTTAGGAAGCCGAAGATTATTAATGTGGAATTAAATTTCGGGAAATTTCCAGATGTAGGCGAAATAATAATATTTTTCTCATTTTGCTGATCTAGAGGAGCAATTGTTGAAGACCAATACCATCATTATCCATTAAACCTATTAAGCCTTTATCCTTCCTCTAGTAGATTAGAATTCTGTTGTGCCGTACGATAAAAAAACCTTTCTTATCCTTCCTATTGCTATGTGTAAACAGGCTGTAGGAATAGGCCCGACGTTATCCGGGACACTTGTCCAGTACTTGGTCCTACAGTCCAATCAATCAATCAATCATCAATTGAACGTTCATCGTTACTATAAATAATCATAAAATAATTGTTTAAGTAAACTATTTTATTACAACAACAAAAACAAAAATATAGAGGTGAATATGCTGTGAACAACACACGGCTTTGCTTTACCACGAAAAATTAAACTTACCGGGTTTTTGGTTTGGTTTAGCAAACCAAGAAGGTCAACCTGGCTGAAAATTTAATCTTTAAATTTATTTGAATCTTTTCAGTGTTTATCGTTTTTTGTAAACGCTAAACTTGTCAATAATATTGCAAAAATTGAGAAAGCACCCTTGGAAGCTGCCACTTCCGGTACACAGATTTTCACCAAATTCTGCAAGGATCTCTCAAGTAATGGAAAAATTTTAAGTATGAAGCTTGAGGGGAAATACATATTTATTTATCAACTCGTCATTTCCGGTAAAATTTAAAAAGTGATTTGAAATAATTTTGTTTGAAATTTCGTTTTCTCGTAAATGCTAAATTCTTTTCGTAAAAATCGTAAAAGCTCGTATGGAAGCTGCCACTTCCGAATTTTTGTTGGAAAACAATTTTACTTTCTTTTACGTAATAAAATAAAGTATAGTAATCATAGAAAATTTCGACCTCGAGATTTTTGCAGATTTACCGTTTGCTATATCACCGAAGCCAAAAGAAGTGTTTTTTTAAATCTCGGATTGACTGGCCGTTTTGAAACTTCATAATTAAGCATTTCTCATAAAGTACGAGATAAAAATGATTTTTATTTGAAATCGGTCTACCGGAAGTGACAGCCTCCATGGGAGCTCTTTTGTTTTTTGCAAATATTTTGGAAAGTATATCGTTTATGAGAAAAACGAGTATGAACCAAAAGATTCTAAATTAAATTTGCAACAATACCGAGCTAGATCGTTTTTCCAAAATTAAAGCGGAAATGACGTGTGTGGTGTGGTACAGATTAAATTGTTGTTGGTTCCTTACAGCCCAGGCGAATTAACTGATCGGGATGAAACTTAATATTTAAGCTGTTTCCTCAAATTGGGAGATCCCAGTGATTTTGGCCGAAATCGGTCCACCGGAAGTGGCAGCTTCCATAGGAGCATTTCCCTTTTTTCAAATACATATGTTGAACACTATAAATATAGCATTTACGAAAAAATCCGAAATTGGATCACGGGAAATTTGGCCATTCTCAATGAAACCTGGCCAATCCTCAAGCAATAATTATCAAATTTCGTATTCAGAATGATTGCGTATTGTGATTCTAATTTGAATTGGGAACGAAGTTCTGGAAGTCAGCCATGCTGATTGAACTAGACCATTTCTTAATCAATTGTCATCATATTTGATATATAGAACTAGATTGCGATTTTAAGTTGAATTTTGGATGAAGTTCTGTAATTCGACGGTCATTTCTTAATCAAAAATGGTCATATTTTATAAATTGGTCTTGAATTTCAAACATGAATTTTGAATGCATTTAAGGAATTTGGCATTGCAACCTATATAAGTCTTTTAATAAAATACATTTTTATGGTGGTAATAAAAATATTAAACTTAATATAAAAATAGGTGGTTTTAACTTATTTTTTAAATACTTAACTTTATTAATTTTGTTTCTGTTATCTACAATATTTAAAATTTTATTATTTCTTTCCACATATCTCGACTTCTACGGTAAGTGTTTTTCAGCTTTCCATTTTACAATACAAGTTTTGGATAACCACTCTTCGATTAATTTATAGACCCACGACCCAACACGAGGTCTTTGTTTTGTGTTCCTGGGAACACCACCCACACCCAACATGAGGTCTCCATTTTGTGTTCTTGAGAAATTTTCTCCATGACTACGGATCCCGGATTCTGGCTAGTATAGGAGTCTCTTGTGAAACTTCATCGGAAAATATATTTTAAGTGTGACACATTACGTGACACGTTACTCGGAAAAGCTTTCATTAGAAAATAATAATGTCACAATCTGGTCGTCAATTTCCCCATAGATCGAATTGTAGTTCCTACTATAACACTTTTAATCTCTCCGAAATCACAACCTCCGCTAATAAATTTTAATTTTAATGTTTAAGAAAGGAAATCTTACTTAGACTTTCTGACTCTTTCATTGTTGTGGCCATGACTCTACCAATTTTCTGTTTTTGTACTCCATTTGAACTCAAATATAATCTACAATCGGCGTTGAACTCAACAATACTTTCTCTTATTAATTAAGAAGGTCGTACCCCCAGAACATTGGCCTAACTTTTTACTGCTTCATTTGTCTTGGAAACATGTTTTTTGGAAGCCATCGGATCATAATTATGGTCTGATGTGAGAAGTGAGTGTTGTGAGGATTCTTGCTTTGTACAACAGGTGTTTACGTGGATCACAACGCCGTCTACAAGTTTGGTGGTACAAGCTATAAGTCGAGATGGTAAGCGTAATCACTAATTATTAGCTTGGCTTTTTTTTGTTTGTTTTCATGAAACAAGTGAAACTAGTGAGCAGCGTGAGGCACGGCATGAATTCAATCGGTTACGAAATAATTGATCAATTGAACAATTCTGGACTATGATTATAGTGTGCCCTCCATTATTTCAAGTGAACAGATCGATAACCTCTATTTGCTTTGCCAAACTTTAAAGTTTTACAATGAAATGCCTGCAATGCATTGATCGAATGGAAAAATTAATTTGCCACCTGTGGGTGATCCATCTAAACCTCTTCTAGCTTAAGCCTCCAGAACTACTGAGATATCCAGACTATTTCTACAAAACATTCAAATTACAACGCATGCTTTCAAATTACATCTTTTGGAGCAACACAGATTGTTAACGATGGAGTTTTTATGCCCACGTTTAATGTACAAATACAAGTTTACTATAAATTGGAATCATTTCCTCCTCTCTCTCTGACAGTAACTCCAAATTTTTACAAATCTAGTTTTTACAACTAGGAGACAGAGACTAATGAACGCTGTGCTATTAGTTCCGGAACAAAACGTGAAAAAATTTCATGTTTACAGGATTCATTCCATGAACGCAATTATCTAGTAAATTTATTCAATACTGCATTGGAGCAAATGTCATCAGATGATCACAGAGAAGTCATTTGAGCAGATAAAACATCGTCTGGTGAACATGAAAGACGCTTCTCTGCTCTAATGATCAACTAAATTGCTATTGTCATGGTCGGACCGCATTTCGGTTGACATGATATTATTATCCATAGACAAAATTAAAGTCTATACAACGTGTTACTGAAACACACCGATCGTATGATACTCTTGAATACTCAGTACTGTTTTGGCAAGGATAAGGCATTTTATAATTTTAGAGTGATACATCCTAACCCAGCAAGAGGTGCTGCGATGACGAAAATGGTTTCCTGTATTTGTGTATCGGATTGACATTGTTGATATATACGCTAAAATCGAAAATTAACGACATCTTGTCATTCGTTTGAATCAATAAAACCTTCGTTCCGAGGACTATTTTCACGTTTCGTTGACATTAGGAAATTGGTCATATTACCAGCTACTGTCTTCAACCATGAATGTAAGAATAGATTTCGAATACACCATACTTGATTTCTAAAGTGAACATGTAAACTTACAGGAATATTGGTACAAACTGTCTTATATAATCAAAAATGCTGACACTTACGGTGGGTTTTTTGCGGAAAAATCTTTATTATAAAATTTCATCCAGATCAGTTAATCCATCTGGACTCTACAGGGACTGAAATATATTTAAAACACAGTTTTTTTTTATCTAAAATCGTCATTTTCGCTTGAATTTTGAAAAATTGATCTGAACCGGTATCGCTGCAAAATTAATTTAGAATCTTTAGTTCATAATCGCTTTTCTAATAAATGATGAACTTTTCAAAATAGTTGCAATAAACGAGAAATACCAAAAATGTTAACCATTTGTCAACGACCCGGACAATTCATTAAGAATACCACTTCATTTAGAAGTGGTTTGCATTTTAAACTTCTACGCAAGTGGCAGCCATCAGCGTCGCGTTTGCTTAGATGCTTTTGCCGTTATGAGCCAGAGCAAAGTGTCATCTAGTGTGACGCAGATTAGCCGAATTATAAGCACTAAACTGGCCCGGCAGCATATAGTGTTTCCGTCGACTTTAGGGGCAGCCAACTTTAAAATCAAGAATTTCTTGAGAAATTTGGCGTACCCGGTATTATGTGTTTGATCGACTGTTCCCATGTTGCGATTGCCAATATTAACGAAACAACCGAATATGCTTACGTTAATAGGCAAGGATTCCATTCATTAAACGTTCAAGCTGTAAATACATGTTTTTATTCTTGTTTACTTGGAGCTATAATTTATAAAAAAAATTATTTACAGATTTGTGATCTAAATTTGAAAATCCTTACTGTGAATGCGAGGTATTCTGGATCGACACACGACTCCCACATAATTATTTAATATATGTTATTTAGTGAAACATAATTGTATTGCAGGTGATAGTGGGTATGCATTGAAACTCCATATGATAGTTCCATACCGTAGGCCCAATTCCAACGCAGAACAGAAGATTAATGTAGCTCACGCCAAAATTCACGCGTCTTAAAAAATCGATTTCGCAGCCTTAAAATTGCTTTAGGGCATTAACATTATTCCCACGAGAGAGCGGCTCACATTATTATTCATGGGTGGCACTACACAATATTTTAATCGAAAACAACTATGCCATCGAGGAAACTGATGGGGCAGCCGAAGCAGACACAGTGCCAGGTAATAACACATACGAGGAAGATCTGGAGAAGAAAATCGGCTTTTTATAATAAAGTATATCCAGGAGACGGGCCTCAAACTTTGATGTATTTTTTTTTAATTTTTAATTTTAATTTTTTTAATTTTTTTTTTAACAAAAGGCTCTCATTTAATTTATTTAAAATTTGCTTCAATAAATTAAGAGATTCCTCCTGTAACTGAAGGGAGCGGATCACCGATGTTACAGCTACACTTTCCTATTATAAAAACAAAACAAATTTAAAATCATGTACGAATATAATTCGTTTCATAGGCAATACTTACGTTTTAGAGATCATCCTTTTGCCGTAGTGTTCTTTCTGGGAGGTGATCGTCGAGCACTAACTGAGTGGCCTCTTTTATTTTGTTTTTGAGGTCCATTTGCGGTAGAAAATCCAGGGTGTGATGGCACCGTTATTTCTGATGAAGGCGAAGTTAATATTGAAGAAGTGGATTTGGTTGTATTTTGCTGGGGTTCTGTTTGAGATGATGAGGTATGAGTTGGTGGAAATAATATAGGAGAGGAGGGATTGAGCAATGACTGAGTAAGTTGTGGTGACAAAATAAAAGATGATAGAGAAGTTTGGATTTGGGAGGATGGATGTGGATGACGTAATGACAGAAAACGCTGGAAAGGGTGGTGTGGACTTTTCGGACTCAGGCTATGAAATAAAAAACGAAATAAATTTTATATAGATAATTAAATAATTATTATTATACCAATCCCACTACACTAAGGTCACGAGCCCCGTCTAAATTTACTATCAAACAAATACTAATAATTTTTCTTCTTCTTTTTTAAAAAATATTTATGAAGAAAAGCCTATAACTATGGCTTGAAATATATAGACAATGCACAATGTAACACATAACACATTAAAAACGACCAGTTGCAACTTTTTTTTTTTGTCACCACCAGGAATCGAACCCGGGACCCCCGAATCACAAAGCAAGCGCTCTACTTACTTTGCTATCGAAAGCGATCTTGCGTGAGATTAAAAATTATTTCCAACCCACCGCCTCCCGTTTCATTTCGGGCCGCTCTAGCTCTATTTATTTTGCGTTTAACGCCCTTTTTTAAAACTTGCCATGCCTAAAAATAAAAAATGTAGTATTTATAGATTTTGACAAAATTTCAGTATGTAATTATCTTACCCGGTTCCATTGTTGGACACTTTTATGATATGTCGATCCGTTATTTAATTGAGCGCTTATTTCGCTCCACAGTTCAGCTCCTCTACTATTGCCATTAACGGCGCCAAATCCGAATAATTCGGTAAAATTGATTTCCACGAAATCGATCAAAATTCTGTTCTGTAATTCTTCTATTCTATTCTGGAATTATTATATTATATATGTTTTATAATTTATTACAATTAAAATTAATTATAAAAATGATAACATTTAAAAATACTTAAAACAAAATCCGATACTAGAAAAAAGGGTTTCCCCAAAATTCCATAAAAGTAAAAATATTTGAATACAATTTTTGAAAATTAAATAATTTTTTAATATGTTATCTTTATTATTACTCGTATAATCACAATTTTATTTTGTAAAAAGTAATTATAAAACTTAATTTTATATATATTATTTACACACAATAAACGAACGAACTAACCAAAAATTTGAATTCCTCCTTCGCAGTAAAAGGGAAAACGTCTCATGTGTCCAACGCACCAAAAATTTGAACCGATTCACCCGATTCAATTATTTTTGGTACTAACCAACATAAAATGTCACACTAACACAACAAAGTTAAATGACAGCACACAATAGCAATTAGTTTATTATCCGCCTTGTGCGTGTACGAATGTATCATGCCCTATGAGACAATTTTTGACCAAAATTGGCCCTCTGGTCTGTAGAAAAGCTACACATATTTATTTTTTCTTTCACTCTTGTGTCAACAAGATGTTTTGCTTTTTCGCATTTGAAATAAACAATTTATTTTAATTTTAGTTTAACAACGAAATTTAATTTTAACTTTTAATCCTGAACACAGTGTGTGTTGTTGTTGAGAGGTCGTTTAGGAATTTGTTGTGGGCCAACACTTCTTCCAGACAGTGGTGTGACAGTGGTGTATGTTATTTTATTACATAAAAGAAAGTCAAATATAAAATAAATTAATATATATTACTACTTGGTCACTATGAAATCATAGCTCTCTGTATAATACTTTACACTACTCTCATTTTTTGCGTATGACGTCAATTTATGTAGACATTGGTGCCCTCTAGCATAATAAGCTTACGATATTTACACTTTACCCTCGACTTGCGGAAGGAGTAATTGTTGTCGTACATTGCCTGACCATGGGAAGTGAAATGATTATTAAGAATATTTTCAATATAGTACTCCGTGTTGGTTTTGACATCCCGTCCGATAAAAAGCAGTGACAACTTCCTTTTTTCTGAGATTGCCCCTCAAACCTTCACAGCTGAGACATGTTGATGTGTAAGACTTGTAGTAAGCACATTTTTTCACATGAAAATAAAATTTCATCACCATCGTGCCAAAACACAACAAAACACAACCGAGGCACAATAGATGTGACATATTTGTATATAAAATTGGGATGTAAACTTTAAGCTCTTCGATACTCGTGTTTATGGCATTATGTTGTAAATTGAATTACAGTAGCAAAAATAATTTTATTTACATTTCTATCTCTTCCTTAATAAATTCACCTAATGCATAAGAATGTATAGAAAACACCTTGTTGGAAAAAAATATCGTTTCGGTATGAAGTGAGAAGTTTTGCATTTGAATAAAAGACGTATTATCTTTCTTAGGTACACAAAACACACAAGTAGTAACAGATATTTCTTAGATAACATCTAAGAATAATTGAATAATTTTACAAATTTACTTCGATAGTTTTATATCGATTTCGTATTTTATTAGGAAGTTTATGAATAAAATTGATTCATATATACTACATATAGGATACTAATATTTTGCAATAAAATTAATTCTAAAATATTTACTTAAAAAATGAATTTATTAAACATTTTATCATGAGCAGAGATCAACTTACATTTTGATGATGGCATTGTGAGGGTGATATAAGAATAAAGTTAATTATAAAAAATTTATGCACGAGTATATAGACTTTTGAGTTAGTGATGCATGCAAATGAATGAATAAATAAAGATGGAATATTTCTTATCGGATATAATGTTTTAAATATCAGAAGTCAAATAATTTTAAAAGTACTTACCGACTTCAAAAATTCAAAGTCGCGAAAATTATTAATCTCACCATTAATTTGATGGATAAGTCTGGCTTGCAAAATACCCTTTCGCAACCGTCGTTGAAGAATTATTATTATCATTTTGATTAATGCAAGTTTAATAAACTGAGATCGATCGACCGAGTTTTCATTTTTTACTTGGCATGATAAATAACGTAATACACTAATTATTCAAATAATAAACAAGTACGTCCAGTGTCCTTCACAGTGCAACATAAAATGACTTGTTTGTGATATTTAAAAGTATGGCTTTATTTATAGGACTAAAATAAACTATTTTAGTCACATTTGTTGCGGACTGATAGTGGAGTAAACTGGTTCGAAACCATTTATAATAAAACTGGGCCTTATTTCTGAGTACGTTTCGTATCGTTGTATGATACGAAAATGATATACGACACGAATATGAACTGGTATTTTTCAATACGAAAGTACCCAGTATTTTAATTTTTGTAGTGTACCAGAGATATTTTTTTACGTGCAACAGCCTTTAAAAATGACAGTCCGTGTTCAGTCCGACCAAAATGATAAAAACTATCATGGTATTTTTTGCGACCCTAACTTCACTCCGTATTATTTTATTAATTTAAATTTCGCGCGGAAAACCATTCATCGAAATATTTTTTTTTCTATGTTGGTATGACTGTCAGTGACATCTGTGCCAAATGTCACATCAAAATAATCATTAGTGTTTAGTATATGCTTGTCTTTCTGAAGTACAAAAAGTGCATTCGGCGATTTTTACTATGAGTGAAATTATTCAACAAAGAAGTTCCATTAAATTTTGTGTGCGAAATCAATTTTGTGGTGCCGAAACATTCAGAATGTTGCAACAGGTCTTCGGTGATAATTGTATGTCGCGAGCAAGTGTTTTTGATTGGTATAAATTGTTCAAAAATGGTCCAGAACGTGTTGACGACGAACCAGGTCTAGGACGACCATCAACATCAAGTGATGATCAACACATTAATAAAATCAAGGAATTGGTGCTCAAGAATCCACGATTAACAGTCAGAGACCTTACTGACATCGTTGAAATATCGGAAGGATCGGAAGGTTGAAATATCGGGGAAACCGTTTTGAGTCAATTGAAGACATTAAACATGAATCGCTACGCGCATTGGAGGCTATTCCGGAAATTGACTTTAACAACTGTTTCGAGGATTGGAAAAAACGTTGGCACAAGTGTATTGAGGCCGGGGGATTGCTTTGAGGGGGACGAAATAGATTTGGAGAAATAAATAAAATTTTTTAAAATTATGAACAAAGTCTTACTATTTTTTGCCCACAGTATTAAGTCAAAACCGAGTGAACCGAGTAAAGGCGACGAACGACAGCCATTACGTATATGTACCTTGCAATTAGCGAATTAACACAATCGTCTCGAACAACTGGAAAATAAAATTGCAACCACATAAAAAGCGTAGTAATTCTATGAAATAAAATGATTATCTAGAGGTTTTTTCGGCAAGATGAATCCAGTAATTAATACCGCAAAAACTATACAGATAACTATTTTTTATTCTATCTAAATGCAAGACAGTGCTTTAAAAACTTTCATGATACTCGTAAATATCGACATCGTTTTCTAGTGTTTCTTGCGTTTAAATATTAATTTACGTTGAATTGAGAACAATTTAATGTGTAAAGATCACATAAATGTTAGCAAAATCGTAATCTTTCATCACAATTTTTTTTTAAACAAAATAGGTATATATAAAAAAACTTTGACAGTTAGAATCAAAAAATTTCTTGGATTTTTTGTGATAAATGAGTGCGTTTTATGGCAAAACATAATAAAAAATATCATGATATTTTTTATCATTGTTGACCGACTGAACACTAGGAGTGTAAACGAAATAATTTTCAAATTTTTGACGTTTAAAAAATCTAAATATTGAAAATTGTTTTTGTAAAAATATTATACTCGATGCAATCGGCGTGTTCAGTCCGATCAAAATGTCAAATATCAAATATCTAATACCAATCCCTAATTGTTTTTAATCCAAAACCGTACGTATACGACTTATACGTACAATATAAACGGTATATGATAGATTTAAAGAAAATTTAGCTGGTTAAAATTAATCTACAAGCAGAGTTTAGGTGCCATCTAGAGAATCAGAATCAAATTTATGAACAAACAAAACGTTGGATACATTTATGTTGAGCTTACGTGTCAAAGCAATCAACTACGAGGGCGGATTGAAAATGAAACTACCTAGCGCTAGATGGCAGCACAAACACAAACATTTTTGATTTTTAGAAATTGCGATCTGTCAAACGTCAGCTGTTAAAATTTCACCCAAATTCATCGATTAGTTTATTTGTTGTAGTCGTTTGAAGAAAGCAACTTTTGTGTTTCTTGAAAAATGGAAAAAAACGAATTTCGTGCAGTGATTAAACACTATTATTTGAAAGGGAAAACGGCGAAAGAGACAAAAGAAAAGCTCGATAAACATTACGGTGAGTCTGCTCCGTCAGATTACATGGTAAAATATTGGATTGCTAAATTTAAACGCGGCCGAAGAAGCACTGCAACAATACCATCAACAGGAAGGCCAAAAGAGGTGGTTACTGAAGAAAATATCAACAAAAACCTCGATATCGTTACGAATGATCGCCGAGTCAAGTTGCGTGAGATTGTTGAAATGATAAACATATCATATGAACGTGTGTTCAACATTTTGCATGAATATTTGCATATGAAAAAGCTATCGGCAAGATGGGTGCCGCGTTTGCTCAGTGTCGAACAAAAACGAGTTCGACAGACCACTTCACAGCGGTGTTTGGACATGATAAAGCGTAATCCTGTTGATTTTTGGCGTCGATTAATTACTGTTGATGAAACGTGGGTCCACCACTACACACCTGAAACCAAAAATCAATCGATACAATGGGTGGAAGCTGGTGGAAGTGCTCCGAAGAAGGCAAAGGCAGTGAAATCGGCTGGCAAGGTTATGGCCACTATATTTTGGGATGCGCACGGAATATTGCTCATCGATTATCTTAAAAAAGGATCCACAATCACAGGAAAGTATTATTGTGCATTATTGGATCAATTGGTTGATGTAATCAAGGAAAAACGACCACATTTAAAGAAGAAAAAAGTGCTCTTTCTTCAAGACAATACACCGGTTCACACAGCATTAGATACGATGCTAAAATTACGTGAAATACACTTCGAATTGGTTGATCATCCACCTTATAGTCCAGATTTAGCTCCTAGTGACTTTTTCCTGTTTCCAAATTTGAAAAAATGGCTCGCAGGGCAAAGATTCATCTCAGACGAAGAAGTGATTATCGAAACTAACGCGTATTTTGAGGGGTTCCCGAAATCGTATTATTCAGATTGTATAAAAAAGTTGGAATATCGTCTTACTAAGTGTGTCGAACTAAATGGAGACTATGTTGAGAATTAAATGGTTTTTGGCAAAAAAAAATTTTGTTTTCCTACTTAGGTAGCTTCATTTTCAATCCGCCCTCGTATATGCACGTACCATAAAATTTATGCATTGACGTTCATCATCTCGGCGACCACACAAACGAACATAATCACAGAACAAACAATCCAGGAGCTAATAACAAATTAAACGTGATTTTACGAAATAAAACACACAAACTATTTATGATAGTTGATAAATTTTCATTACTATTGAAATGATTTAGTTTATTTATTTAATAATTAAATATAACATTAAAGTTTCCGTACTCTCTATCAAAATCACGGGTGACGGTCGTTTTATCGTAAACAATTTATAGTGTTTCAATTTAACGTGAATATTTTACCGTAGAACAGTTTATCTTGGACACAATTTACCGTGGACACAATTTATCGTGTGAACAATTTATCGTATGCCAGTTTATCGTAGTTTGTAAAATTGAGCGTATAACAAAATTATGTGTAAATAAAAAATTAAAGTGTTTTCGGTTTATAAAATTATATTGAATTCGGCCTTTATTTATCGATTAAAATGGGATTGAATATGTTGGGTAGAATTGAGATTCTTAAATAATTTTTGGAAGAACTTCTTGAATATGGCCATCTGGGACGGGCTTCGGCTATTTCTTAAGCGATATTAATAAGATTTTGTACTTTGGATGAAAATGAGATTTTTAAATGATTTTTTGAAGAAGTTCTGAAAAATGACCACCTCAGGAAGAACTTGGCCATTTCGTAACCGATTATGATGACATTAAGTATGTTGGGTGGAAATGGGATTCTAGAATGATTTTTAGAAGAAGTGGAATATGACCACCTGAGGAGGAACTCGTTAATTTCTTAACCAATTATGATGGAATTGAGTATGTTGGATGGAAATGGGATGCTCAAATGATTTTTGAAAAATTTTCTGAAATATAGCTATTTGGGACGGAATTAGGTAATTTCTTAACCGATTATGTTGGGATTGGGTATGTTGGATGGAAATGGGATTCTAGAATGATTTTTGGAGGAAGTTCTGGAATATAGTCACCTTACCACTGATGCTTGACAAAATTAAGAAATGGGTGAATTAGTATTATCGAAATATTCGCAGTTAGCATGATTATGAAGTGCTTCAATAATCTAACGGACAGTTTGAACTTATATGATGATGAAAAGGTTATTGTACGTTGTACATATGTAGATAATAAACGTTTTTCGAAACAACTTGGCACTACGTTTTTCACTGATATATATAGTTCAAGTAAAATGTCAATCAATTATGAATGCGTTTATATAAGAAATACATGCCTGCATCCAACGGATTGTAGAACAAAATTAGAAGAATGATTCATATCCTTTTGTTGTTTAAAAACAGAACGTACGAAGTTCGAACTGACGGTGCCGCGATATACCCCGTGAGCGCCTCTGATTTGAACATTTAAATCATCCAGTAATATTTTGACGCCGTATTGTAGTATTTAGCTCACGATCCCATGATGTTGTTTGTAGAAAGCATGCTTGATTTAATCGAGTTTATCTTCACTTGAGGCTTGGATCTTGGACAAACGAAATGTCAAAGTGACGCCCAAGAAACCTGAGTACGAAAATATGATGGCTAATAGGCATGAAGTTAATTACGAATGATGAGTAACTCAACTCCAAATTCGGACTTATTCGCTATTGCTTCCACAAAGTACGTTCCGTGTGTTCCGGTTATAATCGACAAAGCTATTACCAATTTTCCCTCTAGTGCCAAAATATCAAATTTTTATTGAAATACTTGTTCAAACTGTAGAATGTTTTAGAATGTTCAAAGAAAGCAAAACGATGTATTAAAAATGAGAACGTTTGATAGCAATCGCATTGCATTTCGCCAATTCTTTATTTTTGTAAAATTGTAAGATTTTCAACTCTATATCGTCAATCTATTTAAATTAATTTTGAAGGTAACATGAGGGCGAAATTCCTTGATTAATACGCTCGTTAGCTAACTCTAAATGAATTAGGTGGTCTCTTGAAAACGATTAAAGAGAAACTATGTTTTTGCTTATTGACACTTCATGTCAGGGCAAGTTATTGATGCAGCAAATTCTATATCATATCAGCTTCTGCTATCCAGGTTAGGGGCGACGTAAACCGGCGTCTATCTTGGGCTCATGATGTAAACAAGTTTCTGGTAAAACTGGATGCCTTGACATCTAACACCAGTCGGTTCCAGGTGGCAATATTCCATTAGTTCTCCCAAAAATCATTTAAGAACCCCATTTCCATCCAACATAACAAATCTCATCATAATCGGTTAAGAAATAACCGAATTCTTATACGAAATACATTATGAAAAATGCTTTATGTTTTAAGATACTTCAAATGCACGACATTAATTGTGATATACGATAAACTGTCCGCACGATAAACTGTTCTACGATAAATTGTTCTACGATAAACTGTTAGACGATAAATTGTTCTACGATAAATTGTTTCCACGATAAATTGTTCTACGGTAAATTGTTCACGATAAACTGACAGTAGATCCAAAACCACAACAAAAAAAAAATTGAAACAAACAAAATGTACCAAAATTTTGACATCTAGAATCAAAAATATTCTTGGTTTATTTTGTGATAAATGAGTGCGTTTTATGGCAAAACATGATACAAATTATCGTGATATTTTTTATCATTTTTGCCCGACTGAAATTTTATGAGAAATAGCGTCGAACTAATTCTGTTAAATTATGTGTATGATTCTAGGTTTTTGAGGTTATTTAGGCTACGAAAATATGCAGTAAAATACCATTTTACATGAACTGGGGTAATTTTTTTACTCGCAAATTAAGAGAAAAACTTATTCGTTGGGACACCTAGCGGCACTTAACAAGAATTTATGTGGGACGGACAATTATTTCAACCCTACAGCGCGGGTCACGAATACTATTGGAGCCGAAGGATGTGCGTTTTATACCTTTTTTACACAAGCATGTACGTACATTTTTAAATTAGATTTTCCCGTTTATATTTAACATTAATCCATTTCTAACATCATCTTATTCCAAATTATTGGAATTAGTTTGTAAATTTAGTAAAAAGAACAAAAAAGCACGCGTATCATGGTAACAAGACACAAACAAATGTGGAAAAAGTACTTTCTTTGGCTTCTATGAATTGTCTGACACTAATTACATATTTGGTTTTTTCTTTGCTTATCCATGACCATGCCGCGATTTTCGTAATTCGATTTGGACCAAACATTTCAGAAATGTGCTGTTTGAAATGGGTAGCCTAAACTTTTGGGTAGCCCATTTCTTAAACTTCATAAATTAAGTTTTTAATTTTCATTTAGTTGCTTAATTTTAAAACATGCCTCCGACCAGCAGAATTCTGAGTATAGGGCATTTATATACGAATGAAAATAGTAAGGGACCTAACCCTGATTCCTGTGGGGCACCTAACCGAGCCGCAAGAATTTTCCATTTGCAGAGATTATATGACCACAAATACAAAGACCTGTCTTTTGCTCTGCTATCACATGCCACGTACGGATTTTGCCGCTTGCACGGTGGTACTTCTTCCGACTCAATCCATCGCTTGCGCCATCAAATTTCATCATACTATTACACATAGCTCTTGGTCCTCGTCATCTACAACGCACATAGGTTGGCTGTTGCTGGAACAATTTTTTTAGCATTCATTGTTGTGGGGACCGTGCAGCATTTCCCAGCCATCTAATTCGGTTGGATTCAATGAAAGAAATTATATGGCTGTCTCCTTTACCGTACGAACGACCTTCCTTTCGAAAGTATATCACATTTTACAGTCGTTAGAGGTCAGAGTGCAGCTCATGACTGCGACAGACGCTTAAATCGAAATAATCTTGGTTGGGCGTTGAAAACTCGATGACCGGCAGCAAGTCGAACTTTTATATCTGCTTTAACGCTATCACAATTTTTGGTCACTGTTTTCGATATTCGCCACAGAGTTGCTCCTGGGTGTTGATTCAAACCAAGTCTTCTTGCAAAGCAATCGAGCGGTATAAAACTATCGTTTTATACCGCTCGATTCGCCTAGCGCGAAGTCCCCATGTAGCCTTTTATTACTACGTAATCTAGCGCCAAATTGAACAACACAAACGTGAGTGCCAGACCTTGTTGAACACCAGATGTTAGTTCAAAGAAATTTGATACAGTCCCTATGACTACGATTCTACATATAGACTCAAACGTTGTTAATTTACACAACGAAACGATTTGCTCTGGAATTCCTAGACGTATAGTTGATGTATGCTAACATTGTACTCCCAACATTAGTCCAGAATCAAATCATGGTGAAGCACTGGTTAGTGGTTTAGTAGTTGAGAAGGACGAGTCTGACAAGTATATTATTGACCGAACGAACATCATTTCACATTTTGATGGTCGCCTTTTTTGTGTAGCGGACATATGTGCATGGTCTTGCAATTCTCCGGCAGTAAGATCAGTGCCTCCCCCATGTTTTATTAATTCTGCGGGGATTCCATCGTGACTGGTCAATCTACTAATAGTTGCTTCTACTTCCTCTGCTGTGTGATATTCGACAAAGACCTTCTCACCCGGCGAAGCAATTTAATAGTGGTCACTGGCGAAAACCAGTCACGTTTGTTCTAAGTTTTCCATTCCTGTCTTTGATGGCTGTACTTCTTGGGTGGAAGTCTTTAGTAAGATTCCTGGTATTAGGAAAACAGCCTCTTGAGATTATTTGTTCCGCTTGGAAGCTGATGTTTTCGATAGCATGGAGATATTCTGCTAGAGTGGTTCTAGTGCTGTGAGCCAGCCTTTTTTCACGAAGCTTTTGTTTATTTTCGACAACCAGCCGGCATCTCGGTGGTTGTCTGGCGATAGTGTTTGCGCTGCGGTTGTTATGGCTGACTGTATAGCGAGCCACTACTTCAGGCTGTTGGGTGGGTGGTTTTCCTTATTGGAGTCTAAATAGTCAGTGACAGCTGATTGGTAACTCTGCAGTGATACTTGATCTTTCAAAGCATCGATATTTCGACGGAGGGTCTTTTGTGTTTGTTTATTGAATGTATATGACATGTTGCGCTTATATTTGAAAACGACAAGCATGCGTGATCGCTGTCCATGTCGGCACCTCCACGATTCGATCTCCATGATATTTTGTGAATTCTCTTATGAGTAAACAACGTATTTGATTCAACTATTGTACGTTATTTCCAGTTCAGTGACGTGCTGACCATTGTTGTTACTGATAAGGTACAAGCCGTCATGATCCGTATCCGATGCATTTTCTGCACTCCATCGATTTTTGTATAAGTCGCCCACGACAATTTTAATGGCAGATGGTGTGAGATTGCCTGGTTCGATAGTTGTTTGGAGATCTTTAGATCATAAAAGGCTAAGCACGTTCCATGTTCCCATTTATAAAACAAACCTATGTACAGCTTCCAAGGTCGTGTGTGTAATTAATCCGATAAGGTAATCTAAGGCATTGTTAGGCTGCCACCCAACCTGTTACGTGTGTGGGTCACGTACTGGTTAGGAATCTTATGCAGCTTAACACAGACGCTCGTTTCATCCGTGACATGAGTGTACATGACTATAAACAATATTTCCTCTGCTTGTCTCTACCTCATCGCTTATTCATTTAAAGTTAACCAGGAAGCACCGCGTAGAGGTATGAATCTAGAACTGTGCTTCGCAGACAAATACTTGTGCATCAAAACAATTCTTTCAGCTTTTTGAGTTAAATATCGCAACTCGATCAAAAGAGTTAGTAAAATTGAGCGGGCCTATTACCTTGGGCCTGTTGGAAAGTGAAGGTAAGATGCTTATACGCTTAAACTCAGAAGTCAAAGAGGGTTGGACACTTTTGGAACCGGAACTGATTTTGTAGGTTTCTACATACTTGGTAAGGTGATACTGTATAAGAAAGAGGCAGCACTATCAGAAAGAAGAATTTTTTTACTGATTTTGCTTTTTAGAAACAATCAGAAATTTTTTAAGCAAACCAAGCAGCAAAAATGTTCTATAAGGAAAAATCGCCCGCGTCTGTAGCACTCCATCAATTTTTAAAGTCGTTTAAATGTGAAATGTTTTAATTTTGTTAACAAAATTGTTAGAAAAACCCCTCTGTAACTGCCTACACAGTTCTGTTATCTTGTACGTAAGTTATATCTCAGCAGAAAAAAATCAAGACTCTCAGATTAATGAAAACAGCACGCATTCAATTTAATCACGATCGATGAATGAAACATCGAACAAGCCAGGCGGCCCAGCACCCTACAAATAACGAGTTCGTTGAATGTATAAGCTGAAACAAATTTGTTTGTACCATTTGATAAAAAATGAAAAAGTGCAGAACATATTTTATTCCAATTAATTGACAGATTTAAATACGATACGCTATAAGTTGCACTTACAGTGATAATAATAAACGAGACATGAAGTAGCGTAATAGGTTAGTGCACTCGTCACATAAAAATTATAAATAATAGTCTGTTGTCGTGTATAGTTTATAGACTTTATTTCAACAAACTAAACAGAAGTGCAAATCTTTTAACCTGAAAATATGGTTATTAAAACTGGTAAATACCAATTTTGCACGCATGATTAAATCATTTGAGCTTCTTCACAAATAGATGGTTATTTATCTTAAGAATGAAGCACACATCTGTAATAAGACAATAAAGAATAATTCCATACTTATTAACATTTGAATATGTACGTACAACATGTATGTACCTCATTGTAATAAATTTAATTTGCATGTACGAGCATTTTTATGTAACAATCAGATAATCATTGTTGGCAAATCTTTACAATTGCAATTTTTTTTAAATTCTATGTTCATTCGTTTGTATATAAGGCGAAGAATTAATTAACAAGAAATTTTTAATTTTCGAATTTTAAGGTTGACTAGACTTTGTAATTTACTTACTCTTATACTTTTCAGCGTTTTTGTAACTGGCTTTAAAAGTTTTTATTTAGCGAAAGGTATGAGTATGTAAATAGCAATTGGGATTTTTATCGGAGAACTAAGAGTTATATTTAGATTGCTACAGGGTTTTCAGATTATACTGTACCATCAAAAAAGTCAAATAATACAACAACAATTCATAGTATTCCATAACAAGCTTTTAATTTATCAATTAAAATTTTTCTCCATTACACTTGGTAACTTTGCGTAATCGGCACGCACGAAATTTTGTGGTGTTTCATGAAAATTCAAATTTTTTGTATCTCAGATAGATTGGCAGGGCACCACTCTTCAATTAGTTTTGCTTTATTTGATGGAGCACTATCTTGCTGCAAGGTACAAACTTAATCGTCACGTAAGTTTGAAAAAATTGAAGACTGTGGAAGTAAGATAAGTAGAGGAATTGAGAATATTGTATAATGGATAATTTATTAGTAATAACAAAAATATTAGGGACTTGATTGTGTTTAGAATCAAACGAAGAAATAGTTGTCTTGCGAACCGACGTACTTAGTTAAGGAAAAGCGCATACTTACTTGAAATGGAGGTTTGGTCGCTATTCATAAATAAATAATGATAGTGAAGTATTTCCTAAACTTTCCTAAAAATTTAAATCCGCCATTTTTATTTCAATGTATGCGTAAAACTTCGCATAAACGAGTAAATTATAATTTATATGAAATAATGCAAATAAATATACAAATCCTTTACACGATTTTTAAAATATAGAAAATCCTTTAAACCCCAACTAAACGTACTTTCGGGTTAATAAACGGGGCTAAGGATGTTCAGTGTGCTCAATTTACAATACGATAAATTAACGTTGTAAGCGATTTTCCATAAAATGTTCCCATGTTATAGAACACCCCCACCAAATACTAAGAGTACATTCGAGATAATAATGATCTTATCCAACCGAAAATTATCATCCCTTAAAAAGTTATAGGGGCTAAGGGTCTTTAGTACGTTCAATTCGCAATTCGATTCGATAAACTTACGTTGTAAGCGATTTTCAATAAAATTTTCCCATGTCCTAGAACACTCCCACCAAATACTAAGTGTACATTCGAGTTGATAAGAATCTAATCTAACCGAAAATCATCTTCCCTTGAAATGTTATAGGGGCTAAGGGTGTTAGTATTCTCATTTCGCAATACGATAAACCACGTACGTATTAAGCGATTTTCCATAAAATTTTTCCATGTCCTAGGACACCCCCACCAAATACTATGTGTACATTGGAGTTGATAAGGATCTAATCTAACCGAAAATCATCATCCCTTGAAAAGTTATAAGAGCTAAGGGTGTTTAGTACTTTCAATTCGCAATTCGATAAACTTACGTTGTAAGCGATTTTCCATAAAATTTTCCCATGTCGTAGAACATTCTCACCAAATACTAAGTGTACATTCAAGATAATGAGGATCTAATCTAATCTCCATGTACAAGAAATACCATCATTTAGATATTTTTCACCAGTGGCTAATGATAGACTACACTTGCTTTTAATGAGAGCTCGAGCCTACACTACTACTCTAAAAGTAAATCAATCCATAAAATTCAAGAAAAGGTTGGTTTATGAGAAATATGCAAGTTCTAAGTTTTATAACTTCGTTTTAAAATCAAACTACCTAATCTATGTAATTTGTGAAACTTCATTAAAACCCTGCATAATGAGCAGTGAATTTTTTGGCCATGATTACGTTGTCTACAGATACGATCGGTCTCTCGAAACTAGCTCAAAGAAATCGGGTGGTGGCGTACATTCTAAACTCTGGAATGCTCCAGTAACTTTAGCCTCATCGAGAGTCGAACAAATTGGTGTAAAAATCAAAATTAACCAAACCAATCTATTCATTTACGCAGCGTATATACCACCTCAATCAAATAGTGATCATTACGCAACTTGCATCGATGCGATTGATGAAGTTATTAATACAGCAAACTCGTCAGATTTAGTTCTTGTGCTTGGTGATTTTAACCTTCCAAATATAATATGGAATCTGGACCCGGAACTAAATTGTATTTTTCCAAACAATCTAACAACAGATACTGAATCTTTATTTGTGGACGCCATGCTTGGTTATAATTTGAACCAGATAAACACAATTAAGAATAATCGTGATAGATTACTGTTGTAATTAACGATATCAATCACAAGTCTTTAGATATTGTATTTGACTCAACTAATTTAAGGGCGAGTTCGGAACACCTACAACCAATCAAATACAACTTCAAAAAAACAAATCGTGCGGGACTACAAAGTTACCTAGAATCCACCAACTAGCAAACAACTCTCAATTCCAACGATATAAACGAAAATGTTGATAAATTTAATGACATTATGCAGCAAGGCTTCGAACTTTATGTCCCTATGTGCTGTAAACCACAAAACGCTCACCCTCAGTGGTTCGATGATAGACTATAGTTAACCTAAAAAATCGGAAGTCGAAAGCGTATACCAAAATGTTGAAAAGCGGGTTAGAAGCCGACAAAACAATGTTTCTACAACATCAAATTCACGGAAAAATCAAAGTAAATCCAAAACAATTTTGGAAATACTTTAGGAATATATGCGAAATTGACGGATACCCTGCAAATACGACATATAACAATGCCAGCTCCTCAAACTAAAAAGATATAGCTGACATGTTCGCGAAGTTTTCCAATCAGTCTATAAACCAAGCGTTACTAGGGGATTGTACGAACAACCCAGCAATACCAACGTATCAATAACTCCTCCTGTTATATATGAGGATAACATTTTATCGGCTCTAAAGGGATTTGGAGACGGTTGTGGCCTTGACAATATACCCTCTTCTATTCTGAAGGAGTACGCTGACATTTTAGCAATTCCATTATGTTACCTATTCAAACACTCCTCAAGCACCGGGGTGTTTCCCGAAAAATGGAAAATTTCAAAAATTACACCAATTTTTAAATCGAGCAAACGAGATGACGTTACATGCTACAGAGGAATATCAACTACATCATCAATTCCAAAATTGTTTGAATTAGTTTTATGCAACAACTTTAAATCTACAATTGCACGTCATATATCAATAAACCAGCATGGGTTTATGCCTGGCCGATCCATATCAACTAATCTGGTTGAATTCACCAGTAAAATAAATAAGTAATGAGATAGAAAACCATCATCAAGTTGATGTAGCGTACACGGATATCAGTAAAGCATTTGATTCCATCTGCCATCAAAAAGCACTCCGCAGTTTATTCGAATTTGGGTTTTCACTCGATTTCATAAATTGGTTCAAGTCCTATCTATCAAACCGGTGACAATTTGTAATAATGGGAAAAGAGAAATCAAACGTTATTAAAGTTACGTCTGGTGTTCCCCAAGGATCTCACATCGGGCCGTGGATATTTATTGTTTTTATAGATCAAATAACCGAGATAATCAAAAACTCAGACGTGCTCATATTGGCTGATGACGTGAAAATTTTTCGAACTGTTAATGGAATGCTAGATACGAAGAAACTTCAAGAAGACATCGATAGATTAAGTGAGTGGTGTGATCGAAACTCGCTTTACTTAAATATTAAGAAATGCAAGATCATGTCTTTCCATCGTAAGAGAAATCCGCTAATTACTTCCTACAAGGTCAACAACGAAGTATTGCAAAGAGTTAATGAGATCATAGATCTAGGTGTTACATTTGTCGAGAATGCCAGTTTCAATAGGCATATTGAAAATTGTATTGCGAGAGCTAATGTCATGTTTGGATTTGTTAAAAGGTGGACTGGTGAATTTAAAGATATTCAAACCTTATGTTCACTCTATTTCGCTTACGTTCGATCTCCACTGGAATACGCTGTACCGGTCTGGAATCCATACTATGCTGTACACATTAAAAGAATTGAAAGCATTCAAAAGAAGTTTCTGATTTTCTTGTTAACGAAAAGTGACTGGAATTACGACCACAATTTACCATTCCATGAAAATGTGGCTCGGTTACCTCCATACTCAACAAGATGCACGGACTCTTAGGTGTGGCTTTCATTGGTAACGTTTTGCTTGATCACATTGATTCAGCTTACATTTTGGAAAACATATCAATTCATGTGTCTTGCAGAACATTTCGAAACCATGAATTTTTAGCACTAGAACACCATTCCACAAACTATGGAGAAAATAACCCCATTAATATGAATATCAAAAATATACTTAAGAATTATTTTTTAAATTTTTAATTGGTAAATTAAGATTTGATTTATATTTCTGTGTTTTAATTTTGTTTATTTTATTTTTTTAATATTTTTGTTTTAAATTAAATTCTGAAATTCTGAAATCATACACAGAATAGATTTCTTTAAATAAATAAATAAATAGAAGCTGTCTATATGCCATGTCTCAGCGGTCTGCCCAACTTTTAATTTTTTATTTAATTTGTGTGGCATAACGGTTTCACCTGTTAGAGTAGTTTATATGTCGACTAAGATTATGAGGATCACAGGAATTATTTTAAGAAGTCATCAGGAGGTTACAATAGCTTTATGTCGCATATAGACTGATTATTACTTAGTATACTAAGTATACTAAGTAATAATTAGTCTAAATGCGATGTCTCAGTGGTCTCCCAATTTTCAATTTTTCATCAACCTCCTGATGACGTCTTAGAGGAATCCCAGTGATCCTCATAATCTTAGTCGACATATAAAATACTCAAACAGGTGAAATCGTTATGCCATACAAATTAAATAAAAAAATTTAAATTCGGGATACCGCTTGAACATGGCATTTAGGCAGTTTATTACTTAGTACGTAGAGCTTCTGTAGCTTTCTGATGACGGCTTAGAATAACCCCCGTGGTTCTCATAATCTTAGTCAACTTATAAACTACTCAAACAGGTGAAATCGGTATGCCATACAAATTAAATACAAAATTAAAAATTGGGGAGACCACTGCCTTTTATCATTTGAAACTATTTTATTGACTTGATGGCATGTTATAACAAGCATGGTTTTTCAAAAAATTTAAACTCAAAATTCTTTTTAGAAATTAGATTTACAGTGTAACACTAATACAATGATATATTTGTTATTTGTTAAAAACTTCACGCCCGTTATATTTGTTCTTATATTTCAAAATATTCAAGGTTATTTGTAATATTCACATCTTCAACAAGGAAAATGATTATAATTAAGTTATCATTTCCGAATAGAAAGTATTAAGAAACGAGTGATAAACAACATATTATAGAGCCACCGATCCCAGCAGAAATAACAGCAGTAGAATTTTTGGGGAGGTAATAGTTAATTAGTTGTTTAACGATCAAAGAGTTCCGAACGGCCAGAAATAGGATCATTAAGCGTATACAGAGAGAAACATTTTCTTAGAAAGAGCACTCTCGTGAAACATTCGAACCGCCTGTATGACTACAAACATTCAATAATTTTAGCTTAGGGCCTTGAATTTAGTCATGGAATAGGTTACATCCATACAATGAAACTTGCATCCTTATGCCTCATTAACTTTCCACTTAACCATACCGCAATACTGGATAGTTGGAGGATGAAGCAGTAAACGAATTATAGTAAAGAAATTCGTTTTATTTTAAAATGGAGGGCTTCTAAATAAGTGGTGAAAATATCAAGAATACAAGCATTTCGACAGGAATATGGAAGACGGTTGGCAAGTTCGTCAAACGGACCTAATGAAACTAATTTTTTTAAAAGATGGACTTATCCATCGTACGACGTATCTTAAAGCATCTGTTTTCGCTCATGTTTTCTTATTTCTACACTACCGAAATCCATCTTCAGATCTCTATGGAGGTTGTCATTTGTTAAGTACCACAGTGCATTAACTATTCCGCGTAGGACGATTTTAGGTTTTAGAATTTTCCGGTATAATAGCAATTTATTATGTAAAGTTAGCTCAGAGTTTCTTAGTCCTAGTCTCTTTCCATTTTAGTTTCACGTCTAGTGTTATTCCTAGATACCTTGCCGTGTTTGCATACGGAATTTGCTGAGAGTTCAGTTCTACTGGTATCCAGTTGTCCTTTTTGTACAGTTTACGTGAACAGATTTTGATTCGTTAAGTTTTATTCGTCACCTCTTCGTCGTGGTACTGGCAATATAAGCAGCTCTTTGCAATTTGCTTGTGGATTATTCTAAGCTATGAGCGACTGCTAAGATGGCCTTATCATCCACAAGCGTTGCTGTATTAGTCTCATCTATCATTGGCAGGTCCGAGGTATATATACTATATAAAGTTGGTCCCAGAACGCTAAGGCCTCCAAGAAGATACTTGAACATACCTTCTTATTTTCAAGTACATCTTCAGTTATACTTGTTCTATTGTTGAATGGTTTTCTCGGACGCCAAATTGATGTGGAGGAATACAATTTCGTTCATGTAATATTGGTTTGAGTCTAGAAGTAAGGAAATCGGCCTATACGAATTCTTGACGTTAAGTGGTTTGATTGGTTAAGGTATCATGATTACTTCTGCGAGTTTCAATTGATTTGGAGTACTGTTTCAGTCTAAATATATCACGTTAATTATTTGGAGCAGTTTACGTAGTCCTTTTTCAGGAAGAGCTTTTACTATTTGTCCTGTAATTAAGTCTTATCCTGGAGATTTCTTTCCATTTAGGTTAACATTGATTTCCTCTTTTAATTTTTGTAATGTGACAGAAGATGTATTGCAGTTATCCATTTTATTTACCTGTGGTATGTTTTACTCTACTGTTTGTCTAGGTAGAGCCAAGCTTTTTGTTTTGGACTTATAGCCCAAGTTCCATCATTATTTGAAATTAACAAATTAACTCTTGGAATTTGTAGTTTAGGTCGCTTTAAACTATTTGTTGCTTTCCAAAGGGAGTACTTGGTATCTTTTTCCCCAGTAAGGCCACTTAGGTATTTATTAATGGATTCGTTCTTCACTTCTTCTTAGCAACTTTAGTTTATTGGACAAAAAACTTAGAGTTGTTTTATATTCTGGCGCTCGACTTCGCTGCCAGGCCTTTCTTGCTTTTCCTTTTGCTGCAACCAGTTCCCTAACATCCAGAGGATAAATAGCATTGAGGCGGATTTCCTGTAAAATTGGCACCATTATCCTCAAGTTTCTGGAATTTCTCCCAGCAGGTTCTGTTATTAGTTAGCCGAGGTGGACTAGTTTTTTTAACACTAGTTGCACTGATTGTCATAATAACAGGTGAGTGATCCGACATAATCCCCTCACTGCGTTCTAGTTATATGTAGTTTTCATTTATACCTTTTATAATGTGCAATAATGGACCTTAATTAAATTATATCTGGGGGAGGGGGGGAGGGGACAATATTTTGACGATACAATATATTCTTTGGTGTTATTTATAAATACTTTTAAGGTGACTACTTGCATAAATTCCTCTTCAATTTTAAGATCTATAAAGTGTTTGAAGTTTTATTTTATAATCACCGACGATCTTCCCATTGCCCTTTCTGCTGGAGGAATGGCGTGGAAACAGCTGTATCCATATATTTTAAGATACGAAGTTGAAGTAAAATTTCTAATTCTGCAATATGTTGCATTCGCCTATCATTAATGTTTTATTTGTTGTTGTTTGCATCATTTTAATAGAGCATGGATTTCATTTCAAGGCATTTCTCTAGTTTAGCTAGACGAATGTTAAGAGCTTCCACACTTCTTAGTATCTTTTGGAGCGCTATTTTATCTTGGGTAGGGCCCATCGAAATAACTGGTTTTGTCATTACCACCTGCGAGTATAGTTTTGGCTCTCCGGTTTTACTAGCAAAAGGTTTTTGTTCCTCTTTGGTGAAAGTTTGATTAATTTTTTCCGGTAGACCCTTAGCTATTTCACATCCCCGGTAATTTGTGGGATGTAGATTCTTGCAATTAACACATTATGCGGCAATATCTTTACTAACCGGGTATACTTGGGCGTGATGCTTTCCGATACATTTCTTGCATTTAATCGCTCTTTGACAATATTTCTGCGTATGAAATTTTTGCACGGTATTAGACAGCTATTTTTTCAATGGCTCTATTTTAACTCTCATGTTCAGTATTGCCCTTAATTTTTTGTTTGTTTATTAAAAGTGAGCATAAATAGTGGAGGCCCTATCTTGTTAATTTGAACTCTTCGTTCAGTTTCGAAGTGTTCTTTCTTAATGATGTTTACAGCATTTTCGATTTGATAACCCTTTTGCTCGAAAAGAGTAAACTATTGATGGACCTGGAAGTTAAGCTTTGTTGCCAAAGTTCTAGAGGTTTCGGAGTCTACAACATTAATTTTGGAGGTGCCATTGTTTAGAGATACTCGGCTACCGTAATCGATTTCATAATCGAAATTCAAAATTTGATATTCCAACACTTTTATTGGTGGAAGTAATTTCTCTTTTGGTTTAGCTGGTTGTTCTTCTAGAGCTAGTTGTTTCTTGGATAGCTTGGTTGTTTAGCTTTCATTTTCTTACTTGGTCTTTTATTCCGGTTCAACACCCAATTTTTTCTCTTTCTAATTCTTCTTCATCCATATGGAATGGATTAATGTCATCATCGATAGCAGGGTTAGGTGTCGTCCGAAGTACTGCGTGTGTTTCAAATACTTTTTTGAGTTCTTCTCTTCCTTTAAAGTTGTAAATTCTTGTTTCAATTTAGTTGTAAATTCCTTTATTTCTCTTAGTTGTTCACGAAGTTTGGCATTCTTCTTCTCGTACTGAAATATATTTCCAGTTGAAGATCTTGGTGATCTTGATAATTTGGAACTTCGTGCATGTCCAATGAAATGTCCAAACTAACAAATTAGCGATGTTACTAGCTAATATTGAGGAGACTTTAAATTTTAACAGTAAAAGATGATGCCCTTTTGGCGTGCTAATACCAGTTTCGTCATTGTGGAGGAAATTCATCGCAGGATGCCTATACATAATCTTCAACAACGAGATAAACGGCGAAAAGTGCAAGAAAACGAATTAGCGGAGCAAAATGGTCTTTAAATTATTTGGAGTAAATGCCAATTTTTGTGTGTCAAAATTCAATATTTGGGTTACCAATTCGAACCTTCGACCAGTGGCTCAAGCATGGTAGAGTAGCATTTTGCTTTTGAGTAACTAAAAATATTATTTTATCAAAAAGGTTGGATGAAGATCGGGAGATTTGTTCAGTTTATTAGTATTCAAGACAAACATCGTATTGAATGTTTTGCGATGATTAGTTGCAGAAATTGTACATTAAAGAAACGCATTTATCTTTAAGATGGAGGATAGCCCGGAACACCATATACATCACACATAAGCTCCAACAAGAGTTCGTTAGTTTAACAAATGCAACAATATTTCAGTATAGGGAACAGCTTCGTGAGGAAGTAAAGCATAATTTGTTATTCAATTGGAGACTTGGAATGTTTATGTTTATTAAACAAACCCACGGTTGTTTGATAATAGTGGGGCACAATTTAACCTAATATATCTGGGATCAAATCTTTAAATATCATTAATTATATGCGTGCCCTAAAATTAAACTGTTAATTTTTTCCGCTGTAAGCCTTCCATTAAAGCGTATAACAACTTCCTACGAAATGATCACTGATTATTCCCACCAATTGCGTTTTGGTTACGAAATTTGAGGTAATGATAAAACTAGTAATTAATTGCTAAATCATGCATACATTAAATAAATAGTGTGACCTTTCCAAATTTATTTGACTTGCTATATAGAGTTGAACTTTTGATTGGCACATTACAGAGATTTTATACACAACGCAAATTACAACACCACCCAAATTATGTTGAGCGGTCATTTTTGATAAAAATTTTAGCTAATAAAAATGTCTGTTGTATAATTTTATAAACATTATGCTACTTCAAATTATCAACAATTTATATGTGCTCCTAGCCGTGCGAAATTATTTGAATAGTTGAAGAAACTTGGACAGTGAAAGTTTTATCGTAAAATTAAGATTAGTTATCGGTATGTGACACACCTTATTTGACATTGAAACTTCTGCTGCAGATAATTAATTTAACATTGATTTTATAATAGAAAAAAGTTACTTAATTATTTAGTTTTGGTTAAATGTTAGACGGAACGACGCATTCGACCGCTTCTTGCTTATTTTATATGAATGAGTTATAGACGGCAATTAATAAATTTTTTTTCTATATTCATAAAACACTTGACAGATTTTTGCAAACGGTAGTCACTGAAATTAAATGACGATTCTTGGCTGGTGCGGCTGAGAGGCAAAATAGAGGGGTGAGTCGATTGTGGTGAACACCCGACTATCTTTTACCGCACGAACGTTTATTTATATAGATCTTGAATACACCACTCTCGATTTCTAAAGCGAATGAAACTAAACTGTCTTTCTTGTTCAAAGTTCAGAAAACCATCAAGGTCAACACTTGTTGGGTGAAAATTTAATCTTTAAATTTATTTAAATCTTTAAATTTTTGTGTTTTTTCAAAATGCTAAACTTTTCAATATCATTGAAGCCGGTACACACAGATTTCCACCAAATTTCACAAGGAACTTGTGAGCTAAGTATGAAGTTTGATTCTGAATAGTTAATAAGACATTTTATCATAAATGCTATATACCTTTTAAAATATTTGTAAGAAACAAAAAAGCTCGTATGGAAGCAGTCCCAAAAGTGGTCAAAATTCACTGGGACCTCCTAATTTATATAAAAAACTTTAGGTGGGTTTCGCCCCGATTTATCAATTCGTCTCGGCTTTACAGAGGCCGAATTTAAGTTGAAAACATTTTTTTTGTCAAAAATTCACATTTCTGCTTAAATTTTGGAGAAATTTTAAAAAGTTTTTAGCACATAAAATCATTGGGATCTCCCAATTTATTTTTTACCCTTTATTAATTACAACTGAGAGATCTAGCAAGCAAACATTTCTTAAACAATTCTGATTTATTGGGGTGAAATGCAATGGTTAGTCCCAAAATTAGGTCAAGTGACCTCGTTCTTTGAAGTCTTCTTTCAACGACAGGGTTATCTATCATATGGCAAATGTAGGGGTTTCCATGTTTCTGGAGCCTTATTTCGTGTTTGGCGGCATGCTTTTTTATTTCGTCTTTGATGTATTCCATCTGTAAGTGCCTGTGAAGGTCTTCATTTCTTGTGTACCACGGAGCATTTACGATGCTACGGAGAACATTCTTTTGGAATGTCTGTATCATTTTGGCGTTTGTTTGCTTAGTACATCCCCAGAGTTGAATACCGTAGGTCCATATCGGCTTCAGTATTTGCCGATATATAGCAGCAGCTTGTTGTGTATCATAAGCTCAGAGCCTCTACCTATGAGCCAATACATTTTTCTGAACTTAATATTAAGTTCTTCTTTTTTCTTTTTGACATGCTCTCTCCACTTGAACTTGGCATCGAGAGTCATGCCCAGATATTTAGCTTAGTTTGCATATGGCACCGGTCGTGATTTAATTACTATCGGTAGATGAGAAGCCTTTTGATATGTAAAGTTGTGCAGCTTGAATTCCAGTCCACTGTGCCAGACTTTATCGAATGCTTGGGCGACGTCCAGAAATATGCTGGAGCATAGTTTCTTGCATTCTAACGTTCTTTCAATAATGTTGGTGATTCTTTGCACCCGTTCCATTGTAGAGTGCTTTTCTCTGAATCCAAATTTATGTGGAGGAATTAGATGTCGGTCCTCAATTATTGGTTTTAGTCTTTTTAGTAATAATTTTTCAAAGAGTTTTGACATAATTGGCAGCAATGAAATGGTTATCATGATTACTTCTGCTACTTTCCATTGCCACGGAACATATTTTAACCGAAAGCTTGCATTGATTATGTGTAATAGCTTACGAAATCCTCTACCTGGTAGAGCCTTGCTTATTTGGCAAGTAATCAAGTCATATCCTGGGGCTTTTTTAACATTCATGTTGCTTTTACTTCTTTTAATTCTTTGAGAGTTACAGGGCGTATATCAAAATCATCTAGCTTTTGGATTGACATTATATTTTCATTGGCCGTTTGCCTTGGTAATTGCGTGACAGTATTTCATTTTTATGTATATAATTCTTCTGTACGTGTGTGTGTAACTGAAGTTCTCCTAAACGGCTGGACCGATTTTCCCGGTAGGTGGCGCTGCGATCAGGTTCTAGGTTTTTTTTATTTTCTAACGAAAATTGGTTTTTTATGTTTTTAAGATTTTTCGCATATCAGAACATATAACACCAAAACTTCACCCCTCCCCTGCGATCTCTCCTCTCCTCGATTAACCCCTTCCCCCGATCACCCCCCTCCCCCGATCACCCCCTGCCCCGATCACCCACAATCTTTATGTATATAATTATTATGTACGTGTGTATGTAACTGAACTCCTCCTAACCGGCTCTGTCCATTTTGATGACATTTTTTGTGTGTGGTTGAGCGAGTCCCTGGATGGTTTAGATTCACAATTAGACCCGGTAGATGGCGCTGCGATAGGGCTATATAATTCTTCTATTATTCATATGTACGTGTGCATGTAACTGAAGTTCTCCTAAACGGCTGGACCGATTTCCGGTAGGTGGTACTGCGATCGGGTTCTAGGAATTTTTTTATTTTCTAACGAAAATTATTTTTTATGTTTCTAAGATTTTTCGCTTATCAGAACATATAACACCATAATTTCAGCCACCCTCCCCCCCCTCCACCACCCCAATGTTGAAGTATGTAATACTTCTGCACGTGCTTATGTAATTAAACTCCTCTCCTAAACGGCTGTCAACAATGTCACGTGTTCGTGAGCGAGGAAGAAATATTTGTCGACGTACACGGAATTCACAAATAGTCCACACCCGTCGGTTAAATAGAATGGCAGACGATCAATTGACGGACAATGCAAATTTAAAAGACCCGGTTGCAAAGACATGTGCAAATGAAAGTGACGCAGCAACGCAACGAACGCCATCTAGCTAATGCATTAAGCCAAAAACAAGTGCGTCAAAGAACGACCGACAAACACAGAACATATGAACAATAGCACTTGCAAGTACATCGCGAGTACATTGTACACTGATACGTGCATCGCTTCTCCGCCTTGTGTTCGAATGTGAGCCGGGCACCAACTATTCGTCACATTCACAATTTGTCATCGTCGCTAAGGACAAAGAATGCCAACACTGCCACGCATTCAAATACATAGGTGAATCAGCCGGTTTCTGTTGAGCGTCCGAAAAGTAGTTCCAAATGAGATCATTTGGAGCAACAAAAATTGTTCAGAATGAGGATGGTCGCAATTTTGAATCAACATTTGAGATTCTGGGCCAAGTGTATCGTGAGATTGGTTCTTTAATCTCAATGCCTGATGTTGATTCAAAATTCTTGCAACCAGTTGATCCAGTTGTTCAATACCGTTTCAAACAGACTGCAACACAACAGCTACATGATTGTCATCACAGCAGACAAAGTACCATCTGGAGAGCACTTAGGCCGATACAATGCACCAACTGTTAATAAAGCTACAGATATTATCGTTGACGACGCATACGAACGTCGATATATAAGGTTCTAACGCAGAGATAACTCACAATAGAGATAACACGGTGCAGACAATTCAAGACAATCACCGTTTGGATATCATTTCAACAGGCACAATCAATGGATGGAAAGTACTGCCTCTTTCGTCAAATGTTCCAATGACAAGCGAGAATTGAACGGCACAGGATAACGAGAAATTACACTAATTTTTCAATTTTACATTGGGCAACAGCAAATCACACAATGACGAAATGAAAATATTGAAATATTAAATTCAATGTCAAATGTCACTTAGTATTATATACTCGTAGTTTATCGAAAATTTGAATATCGAAAAAAGGTTTGCTGAACCCGTCAATCCTGCTATTATCGGCCACGAAGCCAAAGCTAACGTTCGGGCAAGACAACGTCTATCGGGTTCGCTAGTCTTAATATAAAATTAGAAGTTCATTGAATAGTTTTGCCATCAAATGAATTACCGATTTGCCGCATACTTCCGGTCTAACGAATGAAATTCATACAAGAATGGAATTATGTTGCTTTTGTATATATTCTGTGCCATAGGTGACAACCTAAATCAAATTATACTAAACAAATCATAATGATAAAAACAGTGCCACCTAAATCATAGGAGAATTCTGTTGGTGGGAAAGCAATAAATTAAGATTTAAACTTCTCTCTTTATTTTTTTATTTTTTTTAATGGTTATCTTTGCAATCTGTTCTGGGACCGATGCACTCCCAACTTTCGCGGTTCGCTTTTTCCCGTAGATCCGATTTTCGTAGAACCATCTGCACATTGCACAGCTCCATGCCAGTCTCATAGTAATCTGGGCATGAAAGATGGGTTGGCCCATGAGTTTTTCACTTCGATAGGACGTCATAGTTGTGTTCCTTTTCATCACAGATGGTAATCTGTTGATGAAAATTCCCTTTAGCATCCTGCCTCCCGATCCAAACGCCAAAGCTTTAACATTCAGTCCGTTTTGGCCAAAAAATGTTACACGTCGTGTTGAAGGTGCCTTTGGCACACCATATATTTTGTATGGGAAAGCAAGTACAATTTCAATGTTATCTTTTATATTTGATATTTAATAATAAAAATATTGAATAACAATTCAATTGTTAATTAATTCAAGTCATTTGTTAATTAATACGATTGAACTTGAAAGTGAATAGCAATAACTCAATTTTCCTAACGTGGCCGCTTTGGATTGGAGCCTGCAATCGGAGTTCCTGGTTCGATTTTATCTTGTTCTTCTTCACCGGCTGGACGAGCGCAATCGAAGAAAATTCTCCGGAGATGAGTTGCGCAAATGCAGTTCCGACAGTAGTCTCAAGAACTTGTGGTTTTGAATCTCAAGAACTGGTGGAACGAACAAAAATGTTGATTCCATACTTGCCTGGCTTACTGTGAATGTATTGTCTGAATTTGCTCGACTCACTCTACCTCGTGTGGTTAACAATTGTTTGTCGATAGTCAATTCTTTGCTCAGTTGGTACGGAAGTGGTAATCGACCCTGGAATTCTTGCCAGAATGTTCCCATGGCCACCAATTTGTTTCTGCGTTGTCGAGATTTACGAGTCTGCCAATTATCAAAGCATAAGAATCTTTTCAGCTGCTTAAAACGATCTAGCGACATTGTATAGCTTTGCAAATTGGAGAAGATAGACCGCTTCCCATAAGTCGATCGCGTGTACGTTCGAACTTTTTTCGGATCCACTGTACGACAATAGGCAATAAAGGCATACATTTCATATTCGTTTGTATCTGTCCACACTCGCCGTCGTTTGGAGGAAGGTCTAGCTTGATGAGTAGCTGGGTCCCTGTAAAATTCCTGAGCTTTTGAATTCGTGTACTCAACAATTCATTTGACCATTTCTTCACTGAAGAACAACTTAAAGACATCAAACTTTTTACTCATCGCCGCAGACACCATTCGATGCGTTTCGTTGATTTTCCACATGGACCACCATTCCACTTTCCACTTTTCGTTTTGAGCTTTATATTTTTTACCTCTGTCAATTCCATGGTTTACCTCCTAGCAAAATTCTATTCTATTTTAAAAAATAAATTTACTTTAAACTGAAATCTTTTATAATTTTTACTTCTGTTCTCTTCAAATGATTACTGTTGAATAAACAGCAACCACACAAATTTCGAAGATTTTTTATTAGCGTCTTCAAATTTCACAGATATGTGGCGACATGTTACAGTAGAAAACAGTATGGAGAACACGTTAAAATGTATTATTGTTGATCCTTCATTTTCATAAATGTGGAAAAAACGGTAAAAATTGCTTCGGTCCATACAAAATGTGTGGGGCGCCGTAGGCACCTCCAACATGGTTAGTGCTTTTTTGTGTTTGGAGTGGGCACACTACTGAACACACATACCGAATTTCAATCTCTCCTTTATTTTATATTATTTGAAGTCTACTCTATCGAATGAACTATTGAACAACATACACTTCGGTTCACCGAAGGTAAGAAAATTTCAGGCTAGGATGGGAGAGGTGCCTACAGCACCTCAACACAGACTGAAGGTTAATCACTGTGCCGTTTGGTCGGTATTATCTCTTTGTTAAAGTACTAATTGTTCAGGAATCAAAGAAACTAAAGAAAACTAACTGTTACAGATTTGATGCATGTCTCTCGAGGAGTGGGAATCACCCACGAATGAGGTAGCTCGGAAATCAATATCGAATCACTGATAAATTATCGTAACCACCGCTCATGTCTATGCCGTGCACCTAATCTTTAATAAAATGTTAAAGCAGCAGCGATGCCATCATCGTCTTACATTTTTCTAGCAGATAAAACACATAACATTATAAAGAAGAAATTCATTTTGAGTTCATCTCATGAATGTGATATTTGAAATTGTTTTGTGATCTAAACTAATCCTTGACTTATGGCAATTCTATTACTCAACTGCATTTCGATTTCATTAATATTTTGTGTCTATGTTTGTCCTCTTATGTGCGTGTGAGTCTATACAACACACGCTCAATCTTTAAGTCAAAATGTTAAAAACTTAATCCAAAATATCTAGTTTTGTATCATTTGTTGGGTTTTTGGTTTTTCTTGTTTTATGATTCGTTTTGAATGCGGAACAACCGCGAGAAATTATTTAGTTTTTTTTGTTGTTTAGTGAAATGCTGCAGAGATTGCCTTAAGATTTAGTCGGAAGAATATAATTAAGGTGACATTGGAAACCGTGAATGTTTTGTGTTAGCTCGATCGAATTGAACGTAATGATATTTTGTGATATTTGGTTTATAGTAAATTGAACTTTTCCAAAGGGGCCTATACACACGTAGCCTTGACTATGTATACTCGTATACGGATGTTATAATCGCTATTAGAGTGTCAGAATGATACTTCTAGATGTTGATTGATCTTCGACATTTAAGTATTTGTAAATCGTTGCATGATGATAGAAAATTTTGTCTTACAGTATTTTCTTATCATAAATTAAAAATTATTTATAGAATTTCTACTTCTATTGCAGACGTACAAATAAACTGCAAGTATCTTTATTACGAAAAATATTCAATCAATTTCGATTTCATAATTAGTGATATTGAAATCTTGATATTTAAGCGCGCGATGTAATTTATGTAATTTCATGTAATTTACGATTTAATTTGTACAAATGAGTATTGTGTGCGTTTAAGTAGCGATATTAAGATGCGATGCCAAGAATGATGTTGATGAGAATAAGATTTGCAACAATAATTTTTGTTTATGATTTTATTATTGTTTTAAGATGCATGCATGAAATAATGTAAGAAGATGCACAACTTCAAAACGGAAATGGATGCAAGAAATTATATATAAGGCTACAATTTATAATGTTTATTGATAAAAGCTTGGGGCCGAGTATCATTAAATCATGAAGATAAAATGGATTTTGTCTTACAGGTATGATTCAATTAAATCTGTTATTTTAATTCATTTGCACGTTTATTTTGGCCGAGACGATGATGTTGGTCTGAGCGGCTTATTCATTGTTGCTAAACTATAATTTTCATTTTCATGTTTAGTTTCTCCAGATACCTGAACAAATTTGAAGCCCTGTTTGACATTTTATGTATCCAGATTGTATCCAGACTAATTAACTTGCATATAAAAAAACACTTTTAAGTGGCGGAACAAATAGGGCCGATGAATTATTTCCGAAATTGCGGTTATTTTTAAACTTTTCAATCTGTTTTGAAACCAAAGCACTGTCAACGTCTGACATTACGCCGTTGCCAGCCAAATTGATTACGTATGGTTATAGGTTTAGTAAGTAGGGGAGCGAGGTCATAGATTCATACCTCCTTGCGGTGCTCTCTGGTTAATTCTAAATGACTCGCTGTATAAATGTGTTCAAGGTAGGACTGGATGCCATAAGATTCTCACCAACACGGGGCCCACAAACGTAACAGGCAGGTCAGCGGCAGGCCAATAATCTTCTCCCATAAAAATAATTAAGTTATGAACCCTAATCAAACGCCTCGGATACTATATCGGATTCATCACAAACTCGACTTCGGAAATTGTACACGGACAACGCTTTAGAAATCCGTTTAGCCTTTTAAGACTGCGCCACTGTACCAGTCAAGATTTGGTTTCGAAACAAAACACTCATAGTCAATTTAGGAGTGTAACCGGGGATAAAAGTGTTGCTTTCTATACGAAGTGTGTTTGTGACATGGTTCACAGAAAAGTTTGTTTTAAATAATTGAGAGTGGATTAATAATTTTGTGCCGGTAACAATCCCCTTTTAAAAAGCAAATAAAAAAAACACAAAAATAAAAACCATAAATATAATTTGTGAAATGACCGAAATAATTTTGATTAATGCGAAAATAAAATAAACAGTCAAACGAAAAAACTGAAAAAAAACATATAGGTAGTGAGTGAACGTAATTACTTAAAGGTACCAAGTAAATATATTGTGTGTTCATCATACAATTTTAAGATGATATCTAATAAACACCAACTATTTATAAAATTGTAAAAAAAAAAAAAAATTTAAAACGAATTTGGTGTTGTTATTTTGTACCCTGCCAGTGATTGGGGTTTGTTTGATTTCATTGAATGTCGTTGGTTGCTGGTTACTAATATGTACGTAAATTGCCGATATTATAAAGTGCTGTAAAATAAGTGTAACGTGTATAATAATAAACATAACATTAAATTAATACAATAAGTGAATCAGAAGTAAGCATAATTCTAAAACTAACATAAAACGGTTGGTTGATTTGAATGTAGTGTGACTGTAACTTCAAATAAAAGATAAAGTTAGTGTTAATAAATGCGGTTAATTCTAAATTGCTGGTATCCTTGGACCACCCACGCCATACCAACGAGTAATAGCCGGAAACAAGTCAACCGCCCAAGAAACGCTACAGCAATAATTCTGCTAACAACAATTAGCATTTCATTTGGATGGTAAGTGTTGTTACAGTGGCATGTCTAGAACCTTTCGAAACCAAGCAAAGAGTTACACATTAGACGTACTTGCACTACAAGAGCTTAGCTGGTTTGGGAGTGGGATCTTTGGCACCACCTATGGGTACACTCTTCATTACAGCAGACATCAGAATGGAGGAGAATTTAGAGCTGGCTTCGATTCGATATCATCTACTTGCGCCCTATCAACATGCGAATAAGCACGGTTGAACTTCGCACTAAGAAATTTAACATTACGTTCGTTAATATACATACATCCACCGAAGATTAATCAGAAGACATCAAAGATATTCCTTGAGCTGGAGGAAGTCATTAATAACCTACTGCGCCACGACTCAAAGCCTGGCAATAATGTGCAACTTAGTTGTATCAAGTACGTTTTTCCCACATAAGAGAATCCACAAAGTAACGTGGAAAATCAAATCGATCATGTCATGGTGTCTAAGCGACACTCCACTAGCATAACCGACGTTAGATCTTACACAGATGCAGACATGGACGGCGATGTGCTTGTCATGTTTAAATATAAATGCAAACTATGCCATCTACGTACAATAGATGATCTCAAAAGGACCCTTCGATGGAATGTCGGTGCTTTAAAAGACCAAGCGTCACTGCAGAACTAATAATCAGCTGTCACTAACTATTTAGACCGACACCATCACAACGAAGAAGCTTCTTCTAACATCCAGGAGCAGTGGCACGCTATACAGTCATCCATAACCACCGCGGCGCAAAATACTATCAGAAGAAGACCTCCGAGGTCCCGCAATGCTTGGTTTGATAATCAAAGCCGCCTGGTCGTCGAAAATAAACGAAATCTTCGTAAAAAAGGTTTGGCTCACGACACTAGAAGCACACTAGCAAAATATCCTACCGCGCTAGGACAGCCACTACTTAATACCTTCGACAAAAGAAGCGCGGTCATATTAGATCATGCATCGAAAACATCCGCTTCCAAGCGGAACTAGAAAATTTAAGCGACTGGTTTGCAAACGCCAAGAATCTAACAAAAGACTTCCATCCAAGAAGTATAGCTATCAATGATGGGAATGGAGAGCTGAGAACAAACGTGGCTGATGTTCTCTCAGTACGGCTAACTTACTTTCAAAATCTGCCAAATCGGAATGATTAAGTGTCAAATATCCCATAGTGGAGGAAGTAGACGCAGCTATTAGTAGATTGAAAAATGGAAGGCAACCAGTCTCGATGGAATCTCCGCAAAATTAATTAAGCTCGGAGGCGCTACTCTTGCAACAAATCTATACGATCTTATCGTTTCTATTTGGGACCAAGAAGAGCTGCTGGAGAATTGAAAGACCACGCTCATATGTCTGTTACACAAAAATGGCGACTGTCTTAAATATGGAAATTATCGTGGTATAGATCTATTGAACACTGCTTACAAAGTGTTGGCTAATATTGTACTTGTCAGACTCATCCCTTTCGCCGAAAACATTATTAGTGAATTTCAATATGGTTATCGTCCCAACCAATCAACCTCTGACCATGAGGATGATCTTGGAACACAACTTGGAGTACAACATTACCATACATCAACCACATATAGACTTCCGACAGAGATATGACATTATAAACCGCGATAACCTATGGGCCCCAATGCAAATTAACAACGTTTGGATCTGTATGTAGAACCGTAATTGAAGGAACTGTATCAGACTCCTTTGAAATAACATCTGGTGTTCGACAGAGAGATGCACTCGCGCTATTGCTGTTCTATTTAGCGCTTGAGTAACTTCACGCTGTATATTGAATAAATCAGGCCAAATTCTTGAATATGCAGATGATATCGCGCTTCTTGGCCGAAGTCCTAGCGATATGAAGGACAGTTTCATACCGCTCGATCTGCGCAAGAAGACTTGGTTTGAAGGTGAACCATAGTAAAACCAAATTTTTAGCAGCACCAGGAACATCTCTATGGCAAATCTCGGAATTGGCAACCATAATTTTGATAGCGTCGTAACCTTTAACTACCTCGGTTCAGTTATAACATCGTTGAATGATGACAACGAGTTTTCTACGCCCAATCGCATTTATTGCGATCTATGAGGTCGAGAGCGATGGATCGAGACGCGGATGGAAGACTATAGTGCATCGATTGCTTAGGGACAGGATGCAACACTAATTCTCCAGAGACCTTCAGTGATTCGCCGAAGACTAAATCTGCAGGAGTGCATCCGAAATCAGTCTAGACGATTTACCATGCCGTTTGCCTGTGGGTGATATGTCATCGTCCGTATTCTCTGGCAACCCAATAATTTTAAGAATTCTTTGAAAAGACTGCTTTAAAACTGACTGCCTTGATCAGTTGTGATTTCTAGTGGTACACCAAATCAAAAAATGTACTGGTCAACGAAAGCTTTCGCTACTGTAGATGCAACGGGTGAATCTATCCACAATGGTTAGAATGTATGAGTAACCATTCGGCAGGGAAAAATTAGGATTATGATTATTCTAAGATGTTAAAGATTTAGAGGTTACGGAGTTAAAATTGCAATTAAAGCTGCATCAGTAAATTGATGGTTGATTGCAAAAATGAATTCATATTGTGACTCGGAGCGGTGAAGAAGCACGGATTAGACCCGGATAATTATGAGTTCGAAGAGGTAAGAAAACCGCACATCTCAATATAAATGAGCTTTTAACGCTCAAAATAGGGTGCGCAGGTTGTGAAATTTTTGTAACGTTTAATTAAATAAATAAATCGAGGTTGTAGAGGAAAAACTAAATCGTGGAAGCAGTTCCTGAACCACCTGGAACTTTCGATGTGACACAATTATTGGCTGTTATAGCTCAACAAAGTAAACAGACTCAACAAACAAGATTGGACAGAACGAATTGACTATAAATTTGGTCAACAAAATAAAGATTTGACGGAAGAAATGCATCAAAAATTTGATCAACAAAGAAAAGATTTGACGTGAGAAATGAAACAGAAATTAAGGAAACCTAAATAGTCATGAAAATATCGAGAGGAAACTAGATCGAACGATAGACATAAAATTAGGTTGATGACTAAATTTTTAAGATATTTCTTCGAGCTGCGTGACAAGTCTGCGTGAGTTACATGACATCTCAGAATATCAGTGTTTATGATGGCAACTAATTCCAACAAGGAAAAAATGCTTCTAAAGCACGGGAATCAATTTGTAGTTTTCTTGGTGCCGACGTTGTGTGTATGAAACGTGTAATTATTGGTACAAACGTTTTCGAAGTGGTAATTTTGATATTAGTGACCAGCCGCGCCCTGGACAATCTCGAAAGTTTGAAGATGCGAAATTGCAAGCTCTAGGCAGGCGAGTCACCCATACAACTATTAGCAAACGTTTGCACCAAATGGGCCAAACTCAAAAACTTGGATGGTGGGTTCCACAGGTGTTGACCGAACACAACCTAACACAAAAAGGCAACACGAAAAGGCTTCTTGTGGAAAATTGTGACGAGTGATGAAAAGCATAATTTTTACGAGAATCCAGTACATCAACGCTGAAACAGAACATCCACTTAAAGAAGGCTCTCCTTTGTATCTGGTGGGACATGAAGGGTGTTTACGAACTCCTGGAAACTGGTCTAACGATTACTGCAGAACGCTACAGCCGACAATTAAACAAACTGAGCGAAAACCTTGATCAGAAAAGGCCATTTCACTGGGCAAGGAAGTAGTCAAGTCATACTCAGAAGACCCTCTTGAACTTCGGATGGAAGTTTTCTCGCACGCGACATGTTCACCAGACTTGGCCGCACCCATCTATCATTTCTTCCGGTCCATGTAGCATGCCTTAGTGGAAAAATAGTTCAAGGTACTGGACGATGCGCGTAAATTCGTCGATGATTTTATCGCGTCGAAGCCTGCAAGTTTCTTTCGCGACAGAATTCGCATGTACCTGAGAGATGGCACACAGCCATAAAAAAACGATGGACAATATTTCCAAGATTAAATTGGTTGTTGTCTACTTTTTATATAAACTAGTTTTGCTGGAAAATTTGTTAAAATCATACACCTAATATTTGGCAAACAACATGATGACGTAAACGATAAGGAGCTGAAAGTCGAGCTGCATAGATCAATGGGGAGCAGATAATTAGATGGAATCGGATGATTAGGATCATGGAGGGAGGAACCGTTGGGCTTTATGTATCGTGTGTTGGCGAGAAGATAGCAGACGAGGAGAATCTGCTGAGTCAGCTCAAAAATGATGAACAATTCAACCGAGAAATTGCCACAGTTAAAGAAGGAGAGAAACGAACTACTCAAAATTTTGGGTGCTCATACCCGGATGCAAAACCGACGTCTTACAGTGAGCCAATTATTAGTCAGCAAAGACTTGGAGGGGTGGTGTCCATAGTGAATGGGATTGACGGCGGTCGCCTGATCAAGATGGTTTCGATGATTAATGGCGCTGGGATTGTTTATGTAACGGAGACCGGTGAAAGTGATAATCCTGATGCCGAAGATGTGGCGATGTTCTCGGATGGGACTGAAGAGGAATTGTGGCAGTTCTTCTAAACGAAGCTCTGTTGAATAGCACATTGTAATGTAACAATGTTATATTACAATTGTCACTGATGGAGCAACAAGGAAAATCGGAAACAGTGGTTGGTAATTGGCAATTCACAAAACGGACATTGAGCGGGGGCGGTATGTGTTTTGAAACGGCCCAAGGATGTAAAGGAGATGTGTAAACCATATATCCCAAAGTGATTGCATGAACTGGGGTAAAGCAAGGGCGAGCAAAAGGGATATGGAGTGCGATCGGCTTGAAAGACGGTTACCCTATATACTCTTATGCCCTATATACCCTATATACTTTTAGAAATATTACCGAGGAAATGCTGGTCAAAAATGAGATTGTAACAATAAGGTTGCGTTTATGATTTGCTTTAAAGCGCGCGATAAACATCATTTAAATGTCATCATCAACGCTTATAAATCACTGGTCAATTTATGTAAGGTTTAATACATATTTCTTATATTTCCGAATGATATAACTTTTAATCAATGATCGATGAGAATTGAGATAATTTCCTTTTCATTTCCATATTATCTGTTTATCGATCGTATACAATACACCACATCAAATAAATTAAGATCCACAATAGTGTGTCGCAATTTAATTACCCCATTAGTGAATTAAACGACGTCCGTTAACACTATTTTGTTTGGATCAAGATGTCTAACACAAATCACACCATTTCAACAGAAATTCCAGACATTTTTATGTATTTGACCGCATAAATTTTCCAATGACGCGCGCATGCCTGAATAAATTATTCATCTTAGTGATTATAACATTAACCTTGCTACAATTTGTGTGCAATAAAAATGCAAAAATTTGTTCGATATTCGCACCGCAGTGCTAAATTATATTCGTGTTTCATTGGCATTTTGATTTGACCGTATAGATTATGTTAAGTAGATAAGAAATACTCTTGAGATTGTGTCAATAAATTAAACCAAAGTGCCATTTAGTATGTGGCGATGGTATCATAATGAATCCGAGGAGCACGATAGATGAATGAAAACAACACGATAACCCATGCTACAAGATTAGGAGGAAATTTAATACTTGGTATATAGCCACGTACATATGTAATATATTTATGTGTACAGCAAATGTTGATGATTTTATCATAATAAATCTGGTCTTTTATTGGCGCACGTTTACACGCCAATATTTAAAAACGATAAAAATTTCATTGGATCGCATGTTTTTTATAAAATACTCGTATGCTATAAAAACATGGCAATGTACCATACACCAATAATTATAAGGCAATGAAATGCAATTTCCCGTTCAAAGTTATTTAAATTGAATTTTTATATTTATTTATTGCACCACAAATATCAAATTGGGCAGGTAAATTTTAAGGATCAATGTTCCACTGGCTAGTCGAATTGGAGTCAATCTTAAGCTCAATTATCAACAAAATCAACTCAACAACGTATAAATAACAATTCTGTTTATTGAATATGCTGTATGCACGTAATACACCTGTCACCTCACGTGTAATATATTGATTGATAAGCAAAATTATAATTGTTAATTATGCTTAAATAAACAAAATCAATGTATATCAATGCGACACGAACATTGGCCTTTCGAGCTAAAAAAGAACAGCGCTTAGAGATACGCCATAAAAACGTATTCAAAATTAATGAATCTAAAAAAACATGGATACCGTAAAAGCTTTAAGCCGGCAAATTGATTAATCAATTAAAAACAAACATTAAAAAAGATGGAGCTGCCAGAAAAACCAAGCCCAACAACTCTCAAATTTGCAGCTACTCTTCGATAAATTTTCAACCACCGATGCTGCATTAGTACACACTCTTCCAGAGGATCATCCGTACTTTAAACAACATTTCTACGATCAAGTCAAACAAGCGTTCGAGGGAACAAAAAAAAAATACTACTGGAAGCCAGAAACAATACAGCAGGAGATGAAGAAAAACCGGATTGGAACAAACACGTCGCAGATGCTTCGTCATATGTACTATCAGATGAGCAACAACCATGCGAACCTGATCTAGAGGCGCTATAAAATACAACACGCCAAGGCTAAAATATTTCAAACAAATATTAACACCATACATCAAATCAAGGATGCGGTACAGCACTCAAGAACGTATTACGAGTTGAAGGTCAAACTACTAACCGACTTGACAACGAATGCTTTAGCCAAGAAACATACGAGAATCTACAGCAAGATTATGAGTTTACAATCATCTATCTTCAAGATCAAATAGAAAACGTTGCCAACAAAGATTCTCCGAAACAAAGTCAAAAAACGGTCCAGTATCCAGTTCCCGAGTATTGAAATACCACACTTTTATGGGGATTACAAACAATGGACAAGCTTCCAAAATCTTTTCATCAAAACTATCCGTTGCAATGATGATTTATCCAATGAAGAAAAGCATTACCTATCTTCAGTAATAGAAGGATATCCAGCTAAGCTCATTAACCACCTAAATATATCGCAAGAGCACTATTGAACAGCTTGGAATATTTTATGCTCCAGATACGAGGATAAACGGCTTCTCACCAATACTTACATCAACACAATTTTAGAACTACCAAATCTATCATCAGAATCCGCTCATGGTCTAAAGCTATTACATGATAATGCACTGGAATGTTTGGCATGGAAGGACAAGAACCAAGGAATAAATACAGATTCTTGGGATGTTATCTTTTTGAACATCCTAATAAGAAAACTGAACATGGAAACTCATCGCTTATACGAGACGTCATTGAACAACTCGAAGGAACTTCAAACAGTCAAAGGTTTTCTAGCCTTTCTACAAGTAAGGTTCCAATCTCTGGGGCACTATCCTGAGATAAAACGTATAAAAAAGGAAGTAACCCAACAAACAAGTTCATCTATTAAGACTGTAAATGTTGCTGTAGCCAGAAAACCAGATAAATGCAGCCTTTGCTGGGGAGAGCACAATCTATCGGAAAGTAAGAAGTTCTAAAATTTACCACAAATCGAAAGAACTAAGGCCGTATATTATAAACCAGTGTGCAGAACACAAACACACATGCAATAAAAGTTGTGAATTATGCAAAGGTCCACATCACAGCCTGCTGCATAGTAACAATACTTCGCGATCTGCACCAGAAAATATAAAACCAGCCAATACAAACGTACAAGTAACACTTGCATGGAATCGCAAATGCATCTTACTAGAAACCGCCTTAGTGAAAGCGTTTTCTGGCACTAACAATGAACTGATTCGTGTGCTAATATATCCTGGGTCTCAAGGTACCTTCATTACAGAAGGAGCCTGCCAGAGATTAAAATTACTAAAAACCACAGCTTATGCAGAAATTACAGGCATGGCAAAAACCGAGGCAGGAGTGGCGAACTCAAAAGTTGAATTTACCCTGAAGCTAAGATTTCCATCCAAATTTTGCTTAGCCATAAAAGCATTAGTATTCAAAAACATAACGAGGGATATGCCAGAGCAGCCTCTAGACCCATGGAATTGGAAACACACCAAAAATCTGATGTGGGCCGATCCAACATTTTACAGTCCTGGCCCAATCGACTTATTATTGGGTGCAGACTATTATGGAGAAATTCTAATGAATAATATAGCAAAGGCCTCATCTGACGAACCGATAGCCCAACAAACCAAACTAGGTTGGATATTCCTTGACCGTGCCTCAGTCGATTGTCACAATTCAAAAGTAATACAATCAATGACAACAATAGCAATTGATATAGATAAACAACTGAGAAGCTTTTGGGAAATAGAGGAGGTGCCACGTAAACGAGCATTCACCAAAGAAGAAATAGAGTGTGACAAAATATTCGCGACTAGTCACAAACGTCTCAAATCTGGCCGCTACGTAGTCAAGATTCCTTTTGACATTGAATTATATTCCGCCAACCCTCTGGGATGCTCAAAAAGGATCACCATGGCGCGTTTGATACAAGTAGAAAAACGACTTGCTAAAAATCCAAACCTTGGCATTCAATATAAGAAGTTCATGGATGAATATACCGCTTTGGGACACATGAAAGTTGCTGAAACAGCCACTGAAACTGGTTACTATTACCCGCCGCATCATGCAGTTCTAAAGGATTTAAGCACAACTACGAAATTTAGGGTATTTTTCGATGGCTCTGAAAAAACCACAACAGGAACCTCGCTAAACGACGTAATGTTGACGGGTCCTACTCTTCAACAGGATTTATTATCCATACTGATAAGGTGGCGGAAGCATAATTACGTCCATACGGCTGATATCGAAAAAATGTTCAACCATCAACGTATTTTACGGAGCAACAAGAAATTCAGGAGTTTAGGCTGACCAGCAACTTATTTAGCGGTGAAGTCACTACGGCAGCTAGCCATCGATGAACAACCAACAACCAACCGCCCAACGTAGTTTTAAATGATTTCTACGTGGATGACCTAATTTCTGGGCAAAACACACTGGAAGAAGCCTTAATCAGCCAAAAACAAACCATTGATTTACTGAATTTCGGTGGATTTGGCCTATTTTGGGACGAGGAACTTCCGTCACACATATCAACAAAATGGCAGGAATTTAAAGATTCTCTACCTCTCCTTGAAGAAATATTTCTTCCACGTTGGATCCATTTTAAGGAGAACAATATAACAGAACTTCATGGTTTCTGCGACGCCTCCGAAAAGGCCTATGCTGCTGCCGTTTACTTCAAATCTACAAATTCAGAAGGCATTACTATTGTGAGGCTTCTCGCATCAAAAACAAAGGTTGCTCCGATTATAAACTTACTTTCACTACCTCGTCTTGAGCTTTGCGGAGCGTTGCTGCTCACTAAACTAATGTACCAATTTAAAGAAACAATGCAAATACCGGAAACATCGTTCTTTTGGACCAACTCAATGATCACCTTATGTTGGATTCGAGGGCGTCCTCATAAATATAGAACTATCGTGGCCAATCGGAAATTCAGGCATACTCAAGTCCGTCACGGTGAATCGTCAATGATTCCTTTGATATTTTAAACGCCTTTGATATTTTAAAGATATTTTTTGGTTTAAAAGAACCAATATCCCAAAGTAATTTTAACTTGGTTATAAATAACGTTAAATCTTCAATATATCAGAATTAAAGTTTTTATCCGATGGAATTAAAGTTATTGATTCAAAATGCAAAACGGGATTTATTGGAATAATAGGTTGTCTTTCTAACATCCCGGTTCTCCATGACACTTAATTAAGCACACATCTGTTTAAATATATTTCTTTCTATAAATTAAGTCAAAACCACATTGAATTATTTTTTTCAATTGTTCGCTCAAGATTAGGAAGCAATTCGAATCCAACTCTAAAACAATTCATCATTTCATACAAACGGAGTACGGGATTGACAGCCTCCACGAAGTATTCATAAATGGATATGGGCGTACTCTGGGCAATGTTTTGTAGAACGAACGGTTGTGGTACCAATCCCTTCGTAGTAGTGAAGCAGAATAGCTAATTAGTCAATCAAAACTATGCAATGGTACAAACAAACGGAAATTATACCCCAGGTGGTACACCAATATCAACATTGGTAAATTCACTCTCTGTAGAGACCTATGGACTCTGGGGAGGGCCATCTATTGCATTATCAGGGAACATCAAATCCGTTCCAGAGAAAATCAAATTTACAAAGATCACCGATAAAGAAAAATAGAAGCAACTCGGTAGCTGACCAAGCCGATACTTTTTCTAACGCCTAGATGTACTGGACAAACATTACACGAAATAAGTGATGCCACCGGAAATTTTACTTTGCATATAGCCGAATCTAGTAAAACAACTATTGACCTAGAAAAGGAGAATATGGATCGCTTGGCGAGGCTAGAGCATATGGAGCAATTATTTGCCAAGCTAAGCGAAGAAATTGAGTATCTAAAGCAAGAAAATGAAAACCTAAAAATGAATCGGATTCAAAAGAAGATTGCGATATAGGAAGCATTGAACAAGACAAACTCATCTACTCCACTGATGAAGATGAATTACAAAGAGAGACGGACTGGATCCTAAAGAAGAAAAAACATTCCAGGAAGAGTAAGAAAAGAAAAGCTGAATCGTCACCTGAGCAGAGGCTGAGCAATTAAATGGTAGGGGACACTCTAGTCCAGATTCAAACGATGCTCTACCCAAAGCCAATCAACCAAAAGGTAGTAAATCTACCAAGAACATTACACCAAATTTGGTGCAACCGAAAGAAAAACTACCCCCGCCAATAAATATTCGGGGTGTAACCAGTTACCCAGAAATTCAGTCACTGATGAAATCGGTTACTGAAAAATACTATAAGGTAACAGCGTTTGGAAAATTAATACTCTGGACTCGGATACTTATAGAACCTTATCTTTGAAATTGAATGCTGGAAAGTATCAGTGGTTCACTTACGAGAACAAACAGGCCCGACCTAAAAAAGTCATGGCGAGAGGTTTGCATCACACTTGCTCAAGCAAAGAAATAACGAAAGACTTACAAAATAAAGGTCCTAAAATACTAGATGCTTTGAATATTGTTAAAATGGAGAGAACAGAAATCCAGGAAGGAAACCAAATTATCATTAAAAGGGGACTCCCTCTTTTTATGCTAGTATTTGACAACAAAGAGAATGTTCGAAACATTTATGGAATAAAAGGAATCAAAATCAAATCAATGAGGAGAACCACAACACGCATACCCCAATGCAAGAAATGGCAGGCATTTAATCACACCCAAAGATATTGTGGCCGGGATCGAAGATGTGTAAAATGCTCAGGTAATCATTTTACTCAGGCATGTACAATAGGCAGAGATGTGCCAACCAAGTGTACAAATTGTAAGGGCCAACATCTGGCTATTTATTGAGGCTGTGAGGTTGTTAAACAACTACAAAAATTAAGAGATAAAACAAGAAATCAACCGCAAATTCCCGAAAATCGAAGGGTTCAAATATCAAATCAGATGGATCAAAACCCATCATCAAGCAACACAGGGCAAAGAATTTGATAAGCGCAGGTAGTGAAAGGATTGGGTTCAACCAAATATATATGGGCTCTGAAAGTAACCAAATTATGGAAAACATTATGAACAGCATTGCAGCTATTACAAAGTGGCTAGATGACCAAAGTAATCTGAACAACATGATACATGATCAACTGAAGAAAATGCAACTCCCTCAACGCAGTTCAACAAAAAATGTTAAGTAAGAACACAACTTTCAAAATAGCAATCTGGAATGCGAATGGCATTATACAACATATACATATACTTATAAAGGCCTGGTTTTCTTGGTGTTCGTAGAAAAAATGTATTTACGAGTATGAGTCAACTTTTGTGATTTTATGAATATTTTATTCGACAAAATTATTCGCTATTTTATTGTTGTACTAATCAAAAATAAGTAAATACGTTTTCCACCCTCAACATATTGATCCCGCGCATCGCTGAGACGCTTCCAGCTAGACAGAAATAAAATAAATAAAAACCGTTTTGCACGATTTTGTTAATTGCGGTCATTTTCATTTCTAAAGCATGTAGGTATACTTGTGTATGAGATAATAAAAAGTAATTTTACTAATTGTCGTAAAGATTGTATGTAGTCTTGTGCAGTGGCTGAGAAAATGAGAAAATAAAAGTATTTTTATTTTTTTAAAGTGCACTCATGCACAAATAAATCGTAAACAATTTTTCATCTTAAAGTTTTATTTATTTGTATACGAGTACATTCATCATATAGTAGAGTAGTGCTGTGTATAACATATAAGATTACAGGTACAGGTATACTTTAAGACTTTAAGTAATCTAAACAAGTTATCAACGTATAATTTAATAATTGACAAGTTCAAGTTTATTTTTATGCATACAAGTCTTTATTGTGGCTGTGTGGTGCTATTTTTGTAATTTGTTTTAGTGTCAGGTGAAAATGTTATTTAATCGCTCGAGGCCTTTATACTTTTTCTGACATTGGAAATGATATCGTCACCGAAGATGAAATGTACTTTTTTACGTTAGTGGTTCATCAGAGTATGCTACTGACGCTGTTTGATTGGAAATTAGTAATATTTGTATTTGCTAAAATACAATGAAATACAATAAAAAGGGCTTTCATTGAGAAATTTTCGGGATCTAGGCCAAATAACTTTGTGAACCGTTTTATTATTTTGCTTTCATTAAAAGATATTTCTTAATTAGGTTAAATCGACTCAAGCTTTGAAAGCTCGAAAGCTTTTCACTCCTTTGGAACTAATATAATTATTAAATTTCTGGATTATGGAATTCAAAAAATTCGTAACAGAAAACTTAAAGTTGTGCATTATTGACACTGTGTGGTATTGTTAGGTGTCCCAATGACTTATAATACTTCACCTACTAATCAAGCCTGGAACCAAACTCCGATTATTACCCCGACCCAAAAAATTCAAAAAAAAAGTTTGTCAGTCCATTTGAATGGATGATATCTCAAAAACGGCTTATCCAATTCGTATTTTTCGCTAATCTTCTTTTATTTTTTATTTGGAAATTGAAAAAATTTTTGGGATCTCAACCTCAAGAGGGATGGATACCTCCCAAAGGAAATCACCCAAAATACCACCCTTTGCCACGATTGTGGTTTTATTTTTCTCATGTACTTGAGTGGTATCGTTTGATCGGTATTGGATCAGATAAAATTTTCGTTAGTTCATAAATCGATCGGTTTTGCGCTGGTAGCTATTTTTTCGTTTATTGTGGATCAATTACTTGTCGTATATCTTTGAAAAGAGTACTCAAAGTTGCCGTTGTGGAGCTGAAAATATTTGCAACTTTTATTATTCCCATAAGCAACAATTTTGTAATCAGCACTTTGGTTCACAAACCCACCGTTTTGGCGCTGGCAGCTAATTATTCAAATATAATAGAAGATATACATGTCGTATATCATTGGAGAGGTTTTGAAGAATGCCGTAGCGCTTTAGTTGATAAATTCACCATTTTGGCGCTGGTAGCAAATTATTGAAATTTTACAAAATCAATAAAAGATCAGATCATTTTTCTGAGCCAATTTATGTAGACTTTTGTTTGGTTTCACCCCGTAGCACTTTTAATTTTTGAAAATTAATTTTTGAAATGTTTTCGTCTTTCATGCTTTATATATTCTGAGCTTAACTCTTAGAATATTTTAGAGGTATAAAGTATTTTAAAATTTAATAACCGTGAGAATTTTTTTTAGCCAGAATTTTGCAACGCCCTGTAACTTAACGAAATTGGATCGTTCCATAAAGAACTAATCTTTAACATTTCTCAGAATAAACCATAGAATTTATAGAGTGGGGGTGGGTATGCCCAACGATTTTCGTTAGCTTATTAAAGAGAGCTTATTAAATCAACATCGCCCAAAATCTATTTTAGAATTACTAACTTCTTTTTTTTCGTTACGTGCAAAGAGGAAACTTGACTAGTAGCAATGCAACCGCATTTTAAGGGCGTGAATTGCTGTTAAGGGCTGCTGTAATATTTTCGGTAGTGGTGTTAACGTGTACAAGAAAGCAAATTAAAGCATTATTATTATTACAAAAGTGTTACAAATTCTTCCAACCAACTAAAATTGACGTTCTTCTAGGAGCTGACATATTCTTCAAAATATTAAATGCCGAAAGACGAATAGTAAAGGGATTTCCAATTTTATAATGATCAAAATTTGGCTGGTTAGTTGCGGGCAACTTTCCTGATCAATTACCAAATGCCATTAATATGCACACTACGTCCGAGTCAATAGTTAATTCAGCATATGACGACTTTCACCATGAGTTGAAGAAATTTAGGAAATTGACTAAGCAATACCCACAACTAATCCAAATTTAAGTATGAATGAATGTGATATATTTTATGAACAGACAACCAGGGAAGATAGCAGCGGTCAATTTATTGTCAAACTACCTTTTAAAAAGCCGAGAAAATTAGTAGATAGTCCGCTTCAAACAACACTGATTATCAACTGATTCTGTGGCGTGACAGTCCAAACGAAGACATCAAAACCTACAAACTAAGCACTGTGACATATGGCACAGCTTGTACGCCTTAACCCAAAGCAATTAAAACCCTAAAGAAATCTGCAGAAAATTATCTTCAGACATGTGTCCAAAGGCTGCATGTATATGTTATAATGAATGACTTTTATATAGACGATATGTTGACTGGTAGTGACACCGTTCAAGAAGCAATAGAGCTGAAAGGGCAATTAATTGACATTTTAAGACAAAGCGGATTTAACCTATACGCAAATGGAAATCTAATGATAATCAATTAACTCTAGAGTCAGTTTCAAAACATTCCAAAGCCAAATTGAATTGAACATGACACCTCTATTAAAACTCTGGGAATTATCTGGAATGCAGAAGCAGATGAGTTTTCCTCTAAGGTACAACGAGAGAATGATCTTATAGTCTGAACTAAGCGAAATACTTCCAGCTGCATCCAAGGCGTATGATCCAATAGGTTGGATTGCATCAGTTGTCGTTCATTTCAAAATTTTGCTCCAAAAAATATGGCTATTGAACACCGAATGGGACTCTATTTTACCCAATAACTTGCCATCATGAAAAAGAATCTATAATTCATTACCAGAACTTGAAACTCTTCATATTCCAAGAAGATTAACATCATTAAATGGCCGTAAGCAGTTGCAATTACATGCGTTTTGTGACGCTTCCGAAGCGGAATATGGTTGTGTCGTTTACATGCGAGCTATCAATGATATGGGTGAAATTACCATAAACATCATTACCTTACAAGAGTAAGGTAGCACCAATTATACAAATTTCACTACCAAGGTTGGAATTGTGCGGAGCTGCTTTTTTGTGCAACCTAGTAAAATTCTGCATGGAATCACTTACTTACGATCAAATAGATATTGTTGCCTGGACGGATTCCAAGATCGTACTTCACTGGCACGAAGAAGGCAGTCATTTGTTGGATACAGAACGGCAGCAATTCTCGAAACAAGCCCATTTTGTTGACTGAAAATATAACCCAGCAGACGTGATATCAAGAGGAGTTAAACCATCAAATTTAACAAAACGATGGTTAAGTGAACCGGAGCACAACTGGCCAAACTCGAAGTGTACAAAAAACTCGGATGACATAAACCTAGAAGAAAGGCCAATATATCTCCACGCTCTGACCGAGACCACAAATGATAATGACATAATACAAAAGCTAATAAACAAATGCTCGTCGTGGTTTAAACTACGGAAATAATGGTTACATCCTCAGATTTTGCAGGTCAGCTCAAAGTAAGCAGAGAAAATTCAAAAGTATTTCAAACGATCCAGCTGAAATGAATTTCGCAAAGTTGCCACGGAACGATTTTTTCTAACTTTTCTAAAAGTAAGGCAGGAGTGTGTGAAGAGCAAATGGGGTTTTTATTGATTAGAGTTACCTGATGATTTTTTTCATTTTCTGGGATAGGATCGTGGGGTAACTTCACATACGTTTTGTCAATAAGCAAAATATGCGCCATTACACAGCAACAAGAGCACGTGCTTCAAGAGATTCCATTACTACCACAAAAAGTGACCATGTGGAGTGGGTTTCTTGCCGGAGGTTGGATTGGACCATATTTTTTCATCGATGAAACTGATCGCCAAGATGGTGTCACATGCTTGCCACACAGCTGGTCAAAAAATTGGTCTATTGAAGAGGAAGTTCGGAATGGCAACTCATGCGATTAGACGCCTTTGGATTTCTTTTTATGGGTTATATTTTTATTTTTTCTTAAAGAAAGTATTAATTGTCCAGTGGATTTAATATCCTTTGAATGTCAATTAGTACCTTTTTTTCATTGAAGCACACACCACTCATTCACACTATTACAGTACACCTGCTCATTGCAAGCTCCATATCAACCTGTACATTAACATGAACGGTGGGTCAGCGCTAAATTCTGCACTCCAACAGAGAGTCGCTTTGCATCCGGCCTCTGGTGTGATTCTAACCCAGTACCTCCCGGTCCAAGTGCCAAAGCTTTAACAACTGCACCACTTGTCCGGGTTTACGTTATGTCGTTGGTTTATGACAACAAGCCAACAACGTTAGAGGATCTCAAGTGGTGGAAAATTGGCTCCAAAGAATCGAATTTGAACGAGATCGAATTCCATAATTAAATGTAACATGAAGTGTACTGCACCCTGAATTTCAGCCAATTATAATAACTTGTAAATGCGATCGACTCAAAATACAAACAATTTTGTTTTTTAGGTTAGGTGCGAGGTACAAGTAGAACTTCAATACATAAGTAATTTTGGTGTCGGATATACGTGAGATTTTTCATTTAATTAGCGTTATTTTCAGCCAAAACAGCCATTTTGGATTAATATTATACCTACAGACTACAAATCGACTGGACAGTAAAATTTATTATAATAAAAAACCTGAATACAAAAGCTTGTCAATTTGGTAAAAAGTTGTAAATGATGCAAACTTCCACGTTAAAAATGCACAATAAGTCATCTATTTCAGGCTAATTTTAAAATATTTGTCATCAAATTTCCGCTCCTTTTAAATACCACCATGGCCGATCGTGGACATCATACATACGTGTGACGTATATTATCTCATCCATTGTGTATAGTTTGCGTGCATTCTGCCCATGTAAATATTTGTATTTAATCCAATCGGATTAGATCAAGATCATTAATCAAAAAATTGATAAATCTTCAAGCGTAAATTATAAAACGAACGATCTCTATAAATAAAATAATGAATTCAAAGTCGTTCGTATATAAGACATAATATCGAATCATCATGATACATAAAACATGATATTTAATACTCATCTTGTTTCGTTATTTTTTAATCAATGAATTATGAATGCCTGACACCTTAAGACGTTCAGGTATGATCTGGAAAAAATTCCGTTACATTACATTAACTCCTTTAAAGAGATGTGACTTGAACACGATTTCATGGTTTGGTGCCATGATCTATCCTTTTTTAATAATTGCATTTCAGTTTTCCACGTCACACACGTATGTATATACTCGTATGTACATATCACTCGAAGACAAAGCTAATAAAATACTTTTGGCGTAAATACTGTAAAATTGCAAATAGTGTATTGCGGTTTGTAAAACTGCGCTTACAGAATATAATAAACTAGAGAGACGAATAATCTTGATTGCCATATAATTATGCTAAAGAAATATTCTTCTTGTCTTAGAATTTTTAATATTCCTCGATGCAACTAAGATGATTACGAAAACCAAAAACGAGACTCTTGACAAGCGAACGAACGAAATGCATATTTGATTTTGTGGTTTTTTGCTGTGTGAGATATCGTATATACCCATCTTACTATACCTACCTAACCTACCTAGAACATAAAATTTACAACTTTATTCTTGCACAGAAATAAATGTTAATTACTATTGCCGTGTTATAATAGTACAAAGATATCACCGTCATCTTTTACATTTTTAGCGAACGCAAAACAAAACGTAATATTTAAATCTGGAGAGGAAAATTCTTGTACTTTTTAACCAAATTATGAATTTTATATTTGTTGCCTCCTCATTTCCAAGTGAAAAAATCGCAAAGTGCATTAAGATTTTTATCATAATTTATTCACAATTTTTTTACTTCTTGTAGATGAACGTGTTTAACGTGAAAAATAGGTAAAAACTATTTCGCGACATGATATGGTTGTTGTTGGTTTAGTTGCCTTGTAGTTTGGTGCACAAAAGAAAATTGCACATCAAAAGAAAAATTTCCAGAATTTAAATGAAATAATTTCTAGTTTTGTTTGATTAATATTATTCTTGGAACTGAGTCATGTCGAAATTAAATCGGAAGAGTACAGGTATCATCCGTATAACGACTTTTTTTCTAAACACTTTTGCTCGAAATGAGATTTTAAAAATTATTTTGTTTACTCACCGGTAGAGCTGAGAAAAAACTGTTTGTGCTGATATTTTCACCCAGTATCTTAAATATTCTTTGTGACCCTAACATAACTCCGTATAATTTTATGTGAAACCCGAGTGAACGGCCTAATTATAAATTGATTTTGTACGTCAACTGTTTCTCACAATAATTTAACACTTCACATCTTTTCTTAGCTTGTTACGGGCTGGCACGAAGCCAACCAGCAGATTCTTCTAAATATGCAGAGACCTCTTTCACGGTAAGTTTGACGACTAGGTCTCAGGGTTTTGGTTCGCGGGGAAGTTGAGGCTTGCATATTCCTGGCCTACACCGTGGAACAGAATACAAAACAATAAAAACGAAATTAAATGCTGAAACAAAATTGAACACCAGAATCCATCGGCCTAAATTTGAAGAACAATGAGATAAATATAATAATAACCGAGTGTCTACCCAGGAACGACCGGATCTCCCCGGATGACAAGTACAATGTCTGCTAATGAGACCCACCCGAATGACCCATCGACCTCTAGAGACCGTGGAGACCGTGTAGATTTTACGGTCGTCCCCGAATGGACAACACATATGCTGGACTCAGCACTACGACCCTGTGGATGTCCTGCCAATGGGATGAATGGGAGTGACCATCCCAGCCTACAACTATGGAAAAAACACGAATAGAGACCTCCTCCCATTATACCAATCCGATAAATTTAGTAACTCATTTTATGAGCAAACGAAACAAGGATAAGTACTAAAACAAGAATAATCACTGCACAGAATAACTCGAGGCCGATGAATGGGGAAAGAAAATAAAGCCGAATGCCCGGAATCCTACTCCGTACTGCATTTTATTTAAATAAATTTTTCAAGAAAAAAAAATCAAATTCAGAGGGTCGAACGTGAAAATTCCGAAGCGAAAGAAAAAAAATTTGACCAAAACTGGTTGCTGATTTGATCGATATGTAGTGAAATAAAACAAAAAAAAAATAATTTGAACAAAATGAACGCTGCACGTAAATAATGATGTAGCGAAACCAATGTGCAGCCTCTCGCGCGTGCCAAGCAACCATTATGGCACTTCATTACACAAGTATATTGAATAATAAAAAAATAAAAAAATTAAAATTTAAAATAAAAAAAAAATTAGTAGCTTTCGACCTTCGATTAGGTCCCACCAAAAATTGGTTGCCGCGTCTCCCCACCATTAATTAAAATTACAAATGGTCACGAGTTTGGCCACCCGTAAACCGTAAAAGATCGTTGAGCGTCTTTTCGCCGTAAACCGTAAATATTCGTTGGACGTCTTTTCGCCGTAAACCGTAAATATCGTTGGCCGTCTTTTCCGTAACCGTAAATTACGAATGGCCACATGATTATCAATTCGTTCGTTGCGGTGCCTCTCACCGATACTCAAAATTACAAATGGCCGGTTCACCACCTGATCGTTGCGCTGCCTTTCACTGATACCAAAATTCAGCGTCCTTGACCACCGAATTCACACCGCCGTTGTGCAACCGACACACGTGCTAAACCGGTTACCGTTGATCCGGATAGTCTCGATGCCTCTCAATTTAATGCCAAGTTGGGCCACCAATGAACGCTGCGGTGTTTTCGCCGAAATTCGAAAATTGTGAATGGCCTCGGTCGGCCACTCGTACGCAGTGCGGTCTTCTACACCAATAAATAAGTAGCCGCGTATCGGATACCCAAAAATACAATGATCGAGGCTCGTATCGGCCACATTATCAGACAGGGTTACCGTTACCACGCCGCCGACAAAATAAAAGTCGTAAGTCGAGTTAGGCAACCGGCGGCCGTTAACAAAATAAGTATAATAAATATTACTCCTCGTTGGTCTACTGTATATACGTGCACTATAGTAGGCTTTGCTTCTTCAATTAATTTCACTTGTGAGCCTAGTCTAAAACAAATGAGCTGGTCCACGTTTTAATCAAACAAAAAAAAATGCCAATCAACAACACAAATTTCCAATGACGCATCACCAATCAAACCACAATTGTTGTTCTCCATACAATTTAACACTACTTTATTAACAAATTATTTATGACCATAAGTAACACTTAAAATTAATTTTAAATAAAGATAATTAGAAAGAAAATTTTGTTGTATTTTGTATTTAGCAAACCAAAAAAAAACTGGCCCAATTGTTCAAAACTCTTTAATACTAAACATAAAACTCGACTTTTTCGTACCAGCTCAAAAACTAGACGCTAACCAATCAAAAAATTCTCGCACCAAAAAATCACTCGCTCACTCCTTCGAAAACGTGAAGCGTGAACCAGAGCATAAAGGCCAATTCACACTCACAAAAGAAACCTTATTGTCAATGCCAGAGAACAGATGGCAATGCCTTCAAGAAATTTAGAATTCAAAAACAAAATTACATAGAAAACAATGTTATGACTCCTCAGGGTGTCGTAAAAGGTTATATAACAAATGCGAGCAGTACATCGTTCACGTTAGCATAGATTTGCAGATAATTGAATGTGTTAAAATTCCCCCAAGTCGTTTTTAGGTGGTATTTGTGTGTGTAAAGGGAATCAACTATAATATGCATGTAACATAAAATTTGTAGATTAACATTCACTTTCTTATCCAATTCGTGACACAAATAATTATAACCAAGTAATTATAACTTGAACAAACGGTCCGTATAAAATCATAACAGAAAAAGATTAGAAATAAAATGTGCACAAATTTTGACAGCCAGAATCAAAAACATTCTTGGTTTTTTTGTGCTAAATGAGTGCGTTTTATGGCAAAAGCTAAGAATACTAGGAATATCCATATGTAGAAAAAACCGACCTTCAAACGTTATAACAACAACAACATCATTGGTTTTATTGATAAAATTGTTTTCTGATGAGATAAAGTTCAGTTCAAGCAACGGTTTGGATTGATCATGGTTATGTTGACATGGCATAAAAATCTAATCTAATTGTGTTGGTGATATTTTACTTGACCATTTTGGTACGGGAAAGCATGTGATGTGAAATACTGTTGAACCTGTTTAAGCGCAATAAACAGAATTTTTGCATTAACATGTGAGGATATATAAAACACGGATTGACCACTATACACTTGATTCAAACGGTAGTTAGCTGACTGATGACAAGATATAAAACGCAACTGTGGCCTGTAAAGATACCGGCCTTCCATAGCTTGGGTTTCGAGGAATCGTTTCTGCGATAGCCTCCGACTCTGCTGGATAAGAAATTGTTAAAGGTTTAACTTTAATGGATTATTTGAGCGTCGATTACAATGGACAATTAGGCGTTTTTTCTCTAAAGCGTGCAACCACTAATTCAAATTTTCAAGTAGTTTTTTAAATATTAGTTATAGGAATAGTTTTTTGTTGTTGTTAATCATCGTCTAGTCGTTACCGAACCGACAAAGTTAAAAAATCTCTCTAGAGAATTCGGTCAATGTCTTAAAAATCTATAGTGGTACTAATCTGACGCCGACCACACCGGATCGAAAGTCACTTGCAACCTACATCAAGTGCCTGGTTGGCACCCAATTTGAACAAAAAGCAATAATCCCTGTTACTAATCTGGAAACAATAAAAACGTAGATAGTCTATGTTCACCTAAGTACCCTGAAAACGACGTCGTTGAGGCGCACGATTTCTCACTAAAACAACTCTGCTATTCGTAGCTTTAATAGATTTCCAAGTTCTGGATATTAGTTCAACGACAATCGCAGGCGACACCTTTCGCTTGAGACCCTATATCGAACGCCAATTCCAGGTAACATTGGGCAACTCTATAAACCAAACAGCATCGGACAACACCACTACTCAGAGCTGGCAAAATTGAAATTTTCACGAAAAAAATTTATATTTTACTGTAACCTCTGTTCGAGCAGCACGTCACCGGTAAATTAAGAAAAAGCCAATAAAGTGTGCCATACATTTGTGCTTCGTTATTTATTATTCGTCCTTTGATTTCTCAATCGATTCAACATTTTTGTCCCTTCGAGCCGGACTATTCAATCCGTGCGTAAGGGAACATAACTTTTCAGTACGAATCTTAAATGAAGTTTAAGTGAAGTGAAAGCATTGATTCGTGCCTAAACAGTGCTATTCAGTACTAACATAATTCAGTGCAATGAAAACTCGCGAGAGGCGAATGTCACTGCACCGGTCAGAAAGAAAGAGCAAAAAGCTTTCAAATTACAAGGCAGGAGTAAACAATGATTTCGTTCAAATGCAGATCGACCACGTGGCGTCCCGTTACAAGGACTTGTAAGACTAGATAGAGGCCTTGTGCGATGATGAAGAACCCGAGGGGGAGTACAGTAAAGGCGGTCAAGCTGAAGGTTATTATTATCTTGTCGCATTCTCGAAGGTGACGCCCAATCAGCAAACTAGCAGTCGTTTGGTACAAGGCGGCCTCGAGTCAAGATTGCAGTTTTTAACGGCGAAAACACTAATTGGACTGAATTCGAGAATCTATTCGTCGATTTCGTCCACAACCACAACCAACTCGCAAAAGCTCCAATACCCAAAGGCGAATTTAACTGGAGACGTAACGTTCTTACTAAAGTCTGTGAGCATCACCAACGATAACTACGAGGAATTATGTCGCATTTTTCGAGTTCGATATGATCATCGATAATCATCTTTAAAAGTTGAGGACCAAGCAATTCCACTACAAGTGGAATCAGCTGTTGGGAATTGCACAGGATATGTCGACCGACACCATTTCATGTCTGACAGTTTTAGGAGTGCCGGTCACCACCTCTTAACAATATAATCGGGGAAAAGTTGGATCCAGAAATCTTTCGACAGTGAGAGATGTCATTCAAGTGCAATAAATTCAATACTCTTATATTCGAGGAAAGGTCAAATCTCGTACAAGCAAGGAGATTATGATTCAATTGCCTACGAACAGATTACACCAGTTTGACTTGCAAATTAAGCTCGTGCCGGGTTTGTAAAAAAACACCACACGCCACTATCCAATTGGAATATGAATACCAAACCGCGCGCGAGAGAAAGAGAGAAAGAGAAAGAGAGAGAGAGATGTGCTAAAAGACTCCCGTAATTGGACATCACGAAGTAATTCAACGCAAACTGCGCGTGGTAAGCGCATCACACTAAACAACAACCGGAGTATCGCTAAACCAGAAGCTTCACTTTGGTCTCAATTTTCAACACAACATATTTGAAATGCCAAGCCGTTTTCGCAAACATAAATTCGTTCCCGTTACAGATATCAAGCAAACTCGAAGCATCATTCTCGAAATAAATCAGTTCGAGATAATTGTTTATGCACTGTCAGTTACGGTACTGCCAGCTTTGATCGAATTCCGCGAGCATCAAAGTCAACTTGAACTGAAATGGAACGATTCAGTAAAACACTTGAACAACATTAGTCTTCTTTGGCCGATTGTTTACCAGATTCAAGATCAACTTAACATAGGATGTTCGTGCACCAACCAAACAAACAATATTATCGCAGGCCACCAAGAAATTTAATGCGCTCGGCTGGGTACCTCCATCACAATTATCGCCATAATTATAATTCTAGAATTGTGGGTATAATCAATAGCTCAAAGGTGGCTCACTTACCGAGGTAGTAGGTAGGTTTGAGATTCTTGAAGGCCCTCAGAATCGATTTCCGAATATAACATCCGACAAATCGCAGTAATCTTCAAATTTATGGGTTCAGCCTCGTACAACGGGTGGTGTATCTTCGTACAACGTTGGCAGATGCGATCGAAAGGATTCGTCATCGTACCTGAGCTCAATTGGCCTTTCGAGTTCCTGGTCAAGCTGGCTCAAGAAAACCGTTTTGCTGATGGGATATTAAGATGTCAATCCGGGAAGCATCTGTTAGATAAGAGTTCACTTCAATCTCTCAATGGAGGGTGGCTCAACGAATCGAATTTGCATACACACGGAAGTATGCAAGCAAATTCTACTAACATTCTCACAGACAACCATCTTACCAATTTTTTTATTTCGCAAGCCTGTCGTACAACGATACACGGTAGTTCACAGCTGATGTTGACACATCTACGAAAACACTTCGGAATCCAAAGCATCAAAAACTTATGGTGGATTATGATTATTCAAAGGCTGTGACGGTGCGTCTACAAAGTGTTGCATATGCATTTTCGTTTGTTTAGGTCAAGTTAGCGTCCGAGCTCACCACAAATGAATTCACTGTATAATTCATGTGGGAAGCAGGAGGTAAATTTAGTTTAGCGTGGTTTATGTCCGATGTCGAATGATCCGGATGACTGCACAATCGTCACTGTAGAAAAAGCAACAACTTCAGAAAATGTCTCACCACTTCAATGGAGTTTGGTCGACGAATAAGCGTTATATAGTTCGGTAGCAATATTTCACATTATTTAATTATTATTTTTATAAACCGTTATACCGGGAAATATGATTATTTCGCAACTAAGCCGTGTGGGTACATCATCAACAAATAAGCTTAACAAAATGTTTTGTATGAACGTATTTTGCGATTTATAGGCAACGGCCAAACATGATCACACAATACGTATTATTAATGTAAAACAGATAAGCGCGCTGGGACATTAATTATTGTCGGTCAACGCTAACAAATCTTTCTCACCTTGGGGTAAAAATCTTAATGTGTAATACCAAGCCATAAGTCAAAATTTCGTAATTTTATTGAAACACGGATTACCAAAAAAAAAAACGTTTTGTTCTTCATATACGAGTAACATATTTAATTGAAATGTATGTGACGAGCTGATAAACGTTCTTCTTGTTGTGATCAGCTGTGTCATAAACAACTTTCATATTCTAAGTTTTTATATCTAACACAATTAGTCTTCGTTAATTTCGGATAATCTCTGTACATCTCTGTATGCTCATTGACTATAGGATTTAGATACTGTACTTGGCGACATTGCAGATAAGTTTGTTGTTTGATAATGCTTGTTTTTCAATTGATTTAACTTTCTCAACCTAAGTTAGCTGGTAGCTTTTATGCTTTATGGCACTGGAATATTTTTATTTCATTATGTTTAAAAGGATCCACTGAGGAATAAAGCCGATCGCATAAACTTCCAGGCGAGTGTAAGGTTCAGTAACGAGGTCTAATTCTTTGAAAGGATAAGTTAAAAGTTTATTTGAGAATAGTTTTCAAAAAAAAAATTGTTGCATTTAACAAATACATAAAAATATAGGACCCAGTACTTAACAACAATGAAGAACTTATTTATCTCTCGATGGCTATTTTCCAAACAGGTACACCATTTTTCGTATTTCCACAAATATTTACACTGGTTCTGATCAACGGGCTTCAAAGTTATAATCAATCTTAATGTAGTCGCCGTCACAGACTGCGATTTAAAAAATATAATTTAGAAATTGTTCCATATTTGTATAACATTCTGTCAAGACAGGGTGTCAGGTTGTGTTGGCATCGCCACTTCGTTTCTAATCATTTTGAGGCATTTGGATAGGAAATATGTTTCCATGTTTTTTTCAATGCGATCTTCGACTCTTAATAGATCAACTTCGTTTAAAAACGGATTTAAACGGATCTAACCTTTTGTTTTGGATTCTGGGTCGATGCATTTTTACCCATACAATTTTTTTTCCAAACAATGAAATTCCGGTTTGGCGTAATTGTGGTTAACAAGATGATTAAGATTACTCGTACTTTGATCTCAGCGTTTGCATTAATACACCTGTGCAATTTTGTTTTATGTAGGTACAAACAGCGAAGATATTTAATAATTGTATCTTGCACGCAAGTGAAGCAAATTTCAAACTCCTAACTTTTTATTCTCAGTTTTCGAACAAATTCGAGTCACTGCAATATACGACATGAATGCCGAGTTCGGTTTCTCTTCTAATTTTATACCACTGTATATATAATTCCGCAACTGTAACTAAACCTCGTGGCCCGATCTAAATCTTACTATATTGCAGGTGTTAACCAAAGTAATGGATCCAAAATTCGAGCTGATTGAGAAAGCCACTTCCCGTTTTGTTCGCTTTGTTTGAGGCTATAACGTTTGAACCTCTCTTAAAGTGTATGAACCTTACTTAAAATCGACAATAAAAAATCATCAAATATTTGGCCCCAACTAATGGAATAATTTGTTGGGAACCATTAGCGATATCTAAAGCTCTCTCGTGGCTATTAAGTTGGTTTCTCAGAGAGATCCGCTCTCCAAATAATTTTGTAATGGTTTCAGTCATCAGAAAATTCAATTTTTACATCCTACCGGTTGGATTTTAACCCAAAACCACCCGGCCCAAGTGCTAAAGCAAACGCTCTAATCACAGTGGGATCTGTCCGATCAACGGTTTAAGCTAAACATAACCAAATAAAATTGCAGTTACTAGCTACAGCTTCGAACCTACGTCTCTATGGACACTTGACGATATACATATTAAAATATAGTTGCTCCACTTATAAAAGTGACTGCCACGTATTGCAAGACAAACTCTGAGAGTTATAGACCACAATTGAGTGAAATAACAAAAAATATGAGTGAAATTTTCAATGTATCATATCTGTTTACCCCGAACATTAGGTAATTGGGTTTTTCTAATTGTTACTTCAATTTCTCTCTAGCTATGAAGAGCTATCTCTCTAGCTATGAGAAATATGAGTGAAATGTTTGTTTTACCATATCAAATTACCCAAATCTCAAAAGACAGACTCCCTTTTTGGGGTCTAAAGCTTGAGAAAGAGTGACATACCAATTTGGAAAGGCCAAAGTACCAAATATTAAGAAATACTAGTGCTTAGATTACGAAACGTAGAGATTAGGGTAAATGAATAAAAACAAATTCAGAATTACACTCAAATATTTTTGTAATTTCACTCAGATTTCTTTTAAAACTTTCTGGGAGAAAAACACAAACGGCATTGGTAACATTCTCACAACATGTAAAAGCCGTGCGTGACCTACAATGTTCCACTTGGGAAAATTGTAAAATAAATTTAACAGCTTTTGTGGTGGTATTCTGCCTGTTATTAACAACATTTACACTCCGATTCTAGCATCGAGACTCGTAAGACTATCAAACAATATATTTGTTAAGATAATTGTTTTAAGGCCAAAGTCCTAAGTGGTATTCGGGCAAAGCCGTGTTATGAAAACTCTCCAAATACTATTAGAGATCTGTCAAATAGTATTTACGCATTTTATTTCAATGAAAAATAAAATTATTTACAATTAATTACAGAATATGGTAACGTTAAATTTACAAATAGCATAAAAATGGGTTTACACTGAAAATGTAACATAATTCGTGCCAAATTATTATTTTAAAAGGTCACAAAAATATTAAAATAGATAAAGTATTTTAATATTGAAAATATGTTACAGGGTATCCGGGTTTGAGATGCTAATCCGTCAAGGGGTGGGGTCAATTTTTCATATTTTTTGAGATACCGGCAAATTTTTTATGGTTCAGAAAACAAATACACATTGTCACTTCCAACATATTTATCGGAGAGAAACCAACTTAGTCTTATTTCACTGGTAATTGTATAGGCTTTTTTTTAAATTTAATTGTTTTTTTCTAACTAAACCAATTATAATTGGTTTTGCTTCATTTTAATTCGCCATGATCACCCCTACAATCCCCAAATATAAAGTTTGGCTCGAGAGTAAAGGTACTACATGGAGTTACCAAGAATTGAAATAACCAAAGTATGCCTTTGGTTATTTCAATTCTTGGTAATTATTCCCTGATCTGTTGAGCTCTGTTGCCCTTATATGTTGTGTGTATTTGTTGTATTACCGTAAAATGGGGTGGGATTGATAGAAAAAAACATTTAGTTTGATATGATTTTCTAACGGGTCATAATAATACACTTTTAATGAATTAAAAATTACGATACCATGTCAAAGATGGATTTTAACGTGTTTGGAGTCAAGAAAACAGATCAGTAGATTTATTAACTTTTGTTTAGGTGGGGATCAAATTCAAACATTATTTGGGGCATCTTTGCTCACCACAATGTTTTATCACATAAATGTTCTTTGCGTTATAAGCTATATCAATGTCGAACGGATTTTGAAATCGATCAACAGACTTCTGAAATATTCCATAGTCTTTTGGTAGAGGTGTCTTTGATCGCCCATTATAAGGGAAGTAACCACAGTGATTTAGGTAAAATTTATAAATATAAGCAGGAAAGAAGATAATTATTTAAGAAAACAATGTAAACATATTTTGGAACACAGGGCCAGGGTTAACCGACGAACCACCTGGAATTTTATCCAATACTTTTTGAGCATTAAAAGGATATACTCCAGTGGCACTGAATCCGCTTTTCAAATTTTTAGAGATGAACCCTTCTTCATTGTCAAGCATTTCTTATTATTCATTATCTTCAATGTTTTACTCAACAGTGACGGAAAAACATCTTTCTGAAGTGTTGTTGATCTTCCATTATTTAATTTCCAATCAGTCAATATTGTTCGCCATGCATTTTTAAACGGTCTACAGAAAGCTACATCTAACGGTTGGCAAATGTGCGTAGAGTTTGGTGGCAGACATACGAACGCAATGTTGCGTTCTTTACAAAGTTGTAGCACCCTGTTTGTGAAATGGGATGCAAGGTTGTCTCCAATTATTACTTTTCTACCTTCTAACATTTTTGCGTGTGGCAAAAATTGACTTTCGAACCAATCTCTGAAGCAAGAAGCTTCCATCCAACCATGTGATGTCATGTTATACCATATTTCTTGGGCACAACACCGTTCTATACAACATGGATAACCTTTAAGACCATTCTTGGTCCAGGTATCCCACATATTCTCGCTTCTATATATTACATACGGTGGAAGCAACACACCAGATGCTGAACCACAGACCATAATTGTTGTGGCCGATTTACTATGGTTCATTATTTTCTCAGGATATTTAGTTCCCCCGTCTATATTATAGTAATTTCTTTCCCGGGTCATCCGCTACGTTCGTCTCATCGTAATTGAAAATATGCGATGGGGGAACACCTATCGATATGTTATATTTTAAATAATGTTAAGAATAAGAAATATGAACGTCAAACATTACCTATAAGTGTTTTTTCTAAATTACAAAAGAAGTCTGTGATGACCTGTGGCGATACTTCAGCTCTGGCTCGAGAAATATTCGTTGACATTCGCTGCCCGATAAGAGATCTATGACGTTTTACAAGTGAATATGCCCAATCTTGCCCCGGCAAATTATTCTTAAATTTGATAATGTTGCGCCCAGCGAAATCCAAATATATTTTTGTGAACATCCTTAAATCTAGTATGTTTAAGGGAAATCCCCATTCTGCGCAGGCTACAACGTACCTTATTATACCAATCTCTTCTTCTTTTCTAAGAGCAGTTTGGCCTCCAATTGGTAGGATGTGTTTTCTTTTAATTTTATTATGAAGTGTCCCGAAAGGTATTTTATAGTAAATGGACGCTTGTCGAATTAATATTTCTTTAGTTAGTATTTTTTCTACCGCTAAATCTAATTGGTCCATTGTGTAATCACGATATTTTCGTGCACCTAACTTTCGTACATGGTTGCGTGGCATTTTACAACGATAAACTGAAATATAAAAAATAATTATGCAAATATATATGTAGATATTGCATCTCTGGGGTGAGATTGATCTTTGGGGTGTCATTGATAAGGCAATCAGTTTCAACCCAAGTAATTGATCAAAGTAACCTCTGAATATAATTTTCAAATAACGGGAAACTAAGTAAGCCAATTGTTTAAATTATCGCACTAATATTCAGTACATAGATCATACTTACGGTTTTAATTCGCCAAAATTCTTCAACACTAATAGAAACCTTTCGACAGCAACATTTTTTTTGTATTAAAAAAATAAAAATTAAATTTTTTTGTTCACACCTAATACAACATATCCACACACCACAAAGGATACACTAAAACTGCGTGAAACATGCAGTAAGTCATATAGAATAACAAAATTATAAAGGGGGTTTCCATAATTATGAGATTTTTACTTTATTTTATTTTAAAAAAGTATGTAGCACAGCAATGAATGTCACCCCGTCTGATCAATATCACCCCATTTTGCGGTCGTTCTAATTTTCAATTTTTTTGGAGTGTACAAGCGCTTTCATCGTTCCCCATACATAAACATCTAATACAGTAAGATCGGGTGATCTTGCAGGCAAATGAATTGGGCCATTTCTACAAATCCAATTATTCGGATAATTTTCGTAAGCAATTCTTAACATTTATACCTTTGTGACTAGGGTGGTGCCCATTTCATGTTGGTACGTGTGCAAGAATCTACTTAAAATAGGAGCACCATCAAGGACGAGTGGCAAACCGTTTTGTAAAAATTGTAAATAACGTTCATAATTTAATGTCGATGGTAATATGAATGATTAACTTATATCATCAACAATTACACCAGCCCTTACGTTTACACTGATGCGGTGCTGAAATGATGTTTGTTTTTCCGAATGAGAATTTTCGGTTGCCTACTTGTGTATGTTAAGCAGTTCACTGTTGTCAATTGAGATTCATCCGTCCATAGATTACGTTTCACAAAACTTGCATTGCCAAAATTCCTTTGAATCAATCAATTACAAAACTTTCAATCTTTATGGTGGTCTATCGGTAATAGTTTTTGATCGAGTGTTATACTGTATGGATGAAGATTCTTTTTGTGCAATATTTGATGAATGTGGTAGCGAGAGACGTTTAATTGTAAAGCGAGCCCCTTTTGCTAATCGATGAATTTGCTGTTACATTACTAATGAATTTTTCGCCGACATCCAAATGATTTGGTGAGCCTGAATGGGGTCCACCCGCGTGCTTGATGTTGTCACGATATCTCACTATCTTCTATGAATATTTGTAAATGCGTTGCTTTGGAAATCTGCGTTGATATTCACTCCGCTCGTTATGCATTACCATCGGAAAATCCGTAATCAAAAAGGATATCAATGTACTCCACAACCTCAGAACTGTGCCATCATAATATAAATTTTCTTAAATTATTGGTTCACAACACTCACACAACACTAAACAATTTCTCAGAACTAATGAAAAAATGAAAATATTTAATTTTTGTTTTTTCAACATTTAAACAAAGGAGTTGATAATCATCGCCTATTATTTTACTGTTCAAAATAAAAACCTGATACAATATTAACACTACCTGTGCGTTACCTGTGCGGAAAATCGTGAGGCAATAACACATTGCACCCGCTCTCGTAGGTATAAATATATATCTGCGGGAGCGAGGGCGATGTATTAGTATCGCACTAATTTCCGCAAGTATAAACGCACAGTAGAACATAAATTAACAGTATACGTAAAAAACTATATCACGGATCGTGGCGAACTAACATTAAGTCAAAAACAATTATAACTGTTTTTTATGAGAAAAACTGAATTTTATAAATTTTTTGTTTGCTTAAAATCATCATATCCCTTTGGAGATGAAAGATAATTTTGTAGATTTTAAATAATTTTTTCCCCTAAAATACCAGTCAACTAAGACTAAGTTATGTTTTCTCTCCGATATAAATTTTGGCAGTTACAGTTGTAATTTTTTTCTGAACCAATTTTTTTTAATATCCTGTATTTCAAAGGATATCAAAAATCGACCCCCTTCCTTCTCATACCATTTTTCCATAAAATGAACCAAGGAATCCCCCTTAACGAATTAGTATCCCTAACCTGGACACCCTGTATAATTGTTTATTCGTTACCAACTTTTCATTTCCAAGTCCAAGCGCAATACAATTTTGTGCGAAGAGTCATACTGTCACCAATAAAACTACCATATTTGTATGTTTTACGTAAGACTACACGCAAAATACGAAAAAGGTCATAATTAAGACTAACCACAAAACAAAGATCCTTTCTCTGCCTCGTCACATTCCAACGCTTCTCTATCTCAATTTCAACACATGCATCAATAATCGTACTGGAGTCTTGGTCTGGGCATTCCCCGTGAATCTTTGCTCCACTTGGTAAGCCAATTCGTCCTTAAAGTCCCCTTGCCGTGCACTCTCTTCCTGCAATCCTGATTTGCTGAACTTGTACTGAGCATGCCGTTTCTTGAAGTTGGTTTACTTGAACGCATTATGATTTTCTGTATTCGCGTTCTCTGCTCTACTCGCGAGTTTTCTTGTTGCGTTCATTATTTCACGGTTGCCAACAGTGTCAAGTGTAATGACCTATAGCTTCTCGCACCTGTATCCAATATGAATATTCCACCAGCCTGCGGATACGCCAAAATAGAGGCGCTACATAATATTTTCTTTAATTCTTCGAATGCTTTTTAATGATCTCTGTTACACTGAAGTAGTAACAGCATAAACCTAGAAATCTTCTAGATTGGAGTAACGTTTCCTAATCATTACATACAACAAATACATAGGCTAATTCGTCCAATGCTTCCACTGCGAAATCTAACTATATTCTGCTGGAAGATGGCTGGTGGTCGGTGACCATGTTTCAACTGGCAGTTGGCAATATTGGTGATTCCCTCAGCTGGGCTAATGAATTCCCCTTTCCTCTTACATTTGTTGATGAGCTCATGCTCAAAACACTGGTACTTCTGGTGAAATTTCATTACGGGTTTCGAACAAAACAACCCGTTATTTATGACATTCGCAGGCTTCACAACTCTCATCTTGGTATCCCAAAGTATCCCAATCCCTTCAAATAATGGGATATCCTCTTGATATCCCATTATTTGAAGGGATTTTTCCACATTGCGCCATTTTAGTACTCCAGATCCACGACCATCTGATATTCCATCATAACATCCAGACCGTTGATACATTTATCAGTTATTCTAGTATATTCTATAAACCGATGTTTGAAGCGTATTTCGCCGCTGCTGGAAAAGTACACTCTCCTATGACTATCGCAGATTCACCTGTTGTTGATCTGTTGCTGTTAGTAAGCTATATCGGATCTGATCGCGATCTATCATAGCAAAATGAGCATCGACGCTATATCAATAAGCCAATAATAGCGACACTTTCGTAATCCGCCCCAAGATCATCGATAAAATCACACACCACATGTGTCATTTTATCGATGATCTTGGGGCATTTTCTCCCTTTCACTAGCTTACGCCCCTCAAAACTGGTGTAACTTAGTTTTCTGGATCCATGCCCATTAAATAAGACCAGTGCTTTCCCTTCTCGTCTCGTTCAACGTCTAATTGCCTCATTTTTTCGTGTTTGTTGCTAGTGCGTCACCTTCTCTGGAATATTTTGTATGTGGCTACTTACAATCCCTCACTTTTTACATCTTCTTCACAAGGATAACTGGCACTAACGCCGTTATTAATTTTAGTATTTAAAAGACAATTTCCAATCAGGAGGATTACTTGATATGGTAACATCGTTACTTAATTGGACTGTTACATACATAATTGGACTCGGAATAACTGCTCAATAAAACTAATGCTGCGAGCTGGGCTCGAACTAGCGATATTTTAATTCATAACACCTTAATTACTCAACCACTAACAGTTAATCTGGGTATATATCTGTTAATAATTTAATTAATGACAAATATTCATTAAAGCAACTGTCGTTTGTCTCGTGTTTATTAAATGGCAAGTACAATTCAAACAGTCCACGGACTTTGCACTATCTGTAACCTAAACTGTAAGGATAACATGATGTAAACGCTAGTTACCTCTAGTTTGCTTTCACGTCCTTACCTTACGCAGTCGCCGATTTTATCATCATCCCATGAGTTTTTCACTAATCCTGCTCCTATCGGAATTCGAACCCGGTACCTCCCAATATAAATTCCAAAGCTTTAACCACTGTGCCGTTTACCCAAAGGTTGGATAACTTTATTATTTGGACTGGCCCAGCATAGGTTGATGGAAAATGTGATGTAAACGACCTAAATGGTTTTTGCACCATATAATAGATGTCAGTAGCGGCATTGATCTTAACTAAGCAAATCGACATAAAATTTAGTTTTACAGTTATTAAATTATTCAAATTTTAAAAAAGAAAATGAATGAATTTAATTTCGAAAGTGTTACTGGAGTTATTCATAAGACAAATATGTAATGCGATGAGAACACAAGCAATACTTCCAGCATTATTCAATAGATGGTGCATAAATCTTATTATATGACCTAGTATTTTTGCGTTATAAACGGTTGCTAAGTAGACTAAAACGGGTCACAATTTCAGTCCACAAAATTTTTTCACGAAGTAAACTAATTAAATATTGCTACCTTGACCGACGACAAACGTTAGTTTGGAGGAGGAATTCACATTTGTCAAATAGTTTTCAATTTTTGTCGATAAAATGTAGGGTTGGTTCACATATCCGCGTGGATGCACCACATTGCTTCATATTCAGTTAAAGATTCAATAATCGGTATGTTTGGTTTAGGGCCGGACTCGGGCTTATAATCATGTAGATACGAGTATGTTATTGAAATTAATTATTTTTTTTTACCATGTTTGTTCAAAAATCATATATTTAATTAGTTTTATATGTTTATCTAGCCAAAATGATTCTTCATTATTTTTACTCCCATCATATTGATATCTCAACCCAAACATATCCCGTGCGTATCTTTGCTAGGAAGGTTATTCATACGAAAACCAGCGGATCTAATTTGTCGTTAAAAAATTGCTTTATCATGAAAATGAAAATGAAAATTTACCAAAATACTTCGGTTTAATTTACGAATTCTGCCGTCACGACGAATATCGATTCGTAACAATATTTTTGTCAAAGCGACACCACGTTAAGGAATAATTTTGCATTTCGGTTTATCTAGCAAAAATGAAATTTTAAATTTTTATAAAATTCGGCCTAATTGAATTATGCTAAGCAATTTTATAACAAATTTCATCGGTTTTTCCAAATAAGGCTAATTGGAACATCACCAGACATTTTTAATAAATTCTGTGTTTGTATGAGTATATTGGCAACAGGTTTAAGGTGTCTAAAAGTTTATTTAGATATGTAAAGGTGGGCAAGATGTATGAAAACTAAGCCATTCCCAAAACGATTATTATATAATTCCGTATGTACCTACATATAGTATATTCAATTTGGAATTCTCTGATATTGAAAATATTTCAAATCATCATAAAGCACAAAAACAATTTTTTTATTTAAAGTTCCTCCAATCATTAAACAAACACAAATTCCATTTATGCAAATATTACGCGAACACTAACAACAACAAATAGAAAAACGCTGGCATAAACTTTATCGGTGAAATAAAAAATTCGATCATAAATCTAAATTAATCCTAGTTTTTTATTGTTATTGGTGCGGCTGTTATGTTGCATTCTTCTGTGTAACAGTTTATATAGCAGCATGGCACCAGCAGCAGCATCAGCAGCAGCACCAGCTTCGGTAGTAATATTATAGTGCTGTGTTCAAACTAAACAAAAAAAATTGTTTTCGAAATTGGATTTCGATTACATAATAAAAAATATATCCGATTTATGTATGTGTGATATTGATTTATATAAACTTTAGTTTAAAAATGAAATTTTTTTTTTTGATAAAAAAGTTTTAATCCACAAAAAAGCTCTCCGAACAAAAAGTACTTATAATTTGTTTTTACGAAATTTTTATTTTTCAATATTGAACATTTTTTGGGATTTTTCCCCAATCTAATATTTATATTGGAAGGTAATCCCTTTATTGTTGTTTTATGGAAAATATCAAAAATCATAAATTTTGCTGTTCATGAATCAATATTTTGTATCTACTTTGGATATTAAGTTCTATGCGTTGTTGGATTCTAGCGCCATTGTGTATGGAAAAAATCTTTTGAGTGAAATTTAAAACACTCAAGTTGGTGCAACCAAAAAAAATACACAAAAAAAGTGGGAAAGAAACTCTAAACAAGTTGTTTGCTTATGACTAACTCCTTTGAACTAAATTTTTTTTTTAGTTCAATACTCGTATTTACTAACAACTTGCAAAGAACCAAAGAAGATCAATTAAAGTGTTATCCTTTGCATTATAAATTGTTTTTCATCAATTTTTGCTCCTAATTGATTGATTGGTTGATCTAAATCTGTAAAGCCTCAATCCGAGAGAACAATTTAAAATTAAATATTTTAAACTACGAGTATATATACTCGTAACAAATACAGGGTGGGCCATAAGTCACTGAACATTGTATTTTTGATATAATTTTTTTATTTTTTATTGAAAATGAATAATGTTGATTACAAAAGATAGTTTTAAAAAAAAATTAAATTTTCAAAATAAGTAAGCTGCTGCTCTTTGATGTAGCTGGTCCATAACTGAAACCAAAACTGGTTGTTCAATCGCAATAATTTCATTTATTATGTTGTTTTGTAGTTGTTGCAGTCCTCGCGGTTTATTTGCGTATACACGATCTTTCAAAAATCCCTACAAAAAGAAATCTGGTGGTGTTAAGTCGGGTGATCGTGACGACCAATTAACATCTCCAAATCGTGAAACGATACGGTTTCCAAAAATCGTTCGCAGCAAATTTATTGTTTCCCTTGCAGTATGGAACGTAGCTCCGTCTTGTTGAAACCACATTTCTTAGGCATTATCAAGTTCAGGAAACAAGAAATTTTCTAACATAGCCATGTAACGCTCACCATTTACAGGCAATTCATTGCCATCATACTGTGCACCAAACTGTGATTCGTTTTCAGCGCTCCAGATTCTAAAATTTTACTTATTAACATAACCGCTTAAATGGAAATGCGCTTCATCGGTCGTTATAATTTTTTTCATAAACGCAGGATCATCCGTTAATAATTCGGTCAATTTTGCACAAAATCTTAAGCGGGTTGCATAGTCTTGTGGCAAAATTTCATGTACCATTTGTATCTTGCACGGAAACAGCAATACAATTTTTTTCATTATTCTACGCAGTGAAGTTCTGGACATTTGAGGCTTCTCATTTACGCTCTCACGAACTCGTTCGATATTATCTTGGCTTCGTGCTTCAAGCGGTCTTCTACTCCGAGATAAGTTACTAACAGATCCCGATATATACAGATCCCCTGTAAATACATCATACATATGTTATTTGTTATATTTGTTTTTTATTCCAACTGATAACACTGTGCTAGTTGAAAAATCTGAGAAGCTGGGCACCCAGGGAGTGCCCAATATATTGACTTGAATATATTGACAAAATTTGTCAAAATATACACTCATTTTCACGTTGATAGCTCTTGAACCATTAAGATTTTCGTTTTGCTTTCTTCAGCAAAGTGGTTGCGCAAGCCAAGACAAACAACTTTGCCGAACACATCAAGACCGAAAAACCACATCTACATTCACATTTTTGTGTTATTCGTCTTTTTTCTTTTCATTTCGACGAAAAACACTTTTTTTTATCATTTTTTGTCCATTTATTGAATTTAGATCGATTGAAATCGATAGAATAAACATCGCATCGACAAATATATTTACAATAGAAACTATTTAAAAGAAAAGAAAATCGATACAGTTGATTTTATGGTGATTTTTCTTAACTTTTTTAATTTTAATTTTCTGATTCGTTCGTGTCTTCCTCGGGGTGTTCTTCCTCTTGCAAATTCCAACAAATGTCACGAAAGAGTGCATGTAGCTTTTTGCCGCTGTACCATTGTTATATCCAGAATTTGTCTAAATTAAAACCACTCAAACCAATAAAATGGATTAGATCTGAGCGAAAGAAAAATGATACCTGTTCCCAAGATATGGAGATGGCTCTTGATTTATTTGGTTGAGTCAACCTGAAGCTAACATTTGCACATATAGAAATTATCCGACAAACTCTACGATATCCAGAATTTATCTAAATTAAAACCACTCAAACCACTAAAATCGATTAGAGTTGCGAGAACGAAAAATGACACCTGTTCCCAAGATATGGAAATGGCTTTTGATTTATTTGATTGAGTCAATCTGAAGCTAACATTTGCACATAGAGAAATTATCCGACAAACTCTACGATATCCAGAATTTATCTAAACTAAAACCACTCAAACCAATAAAATCGATTAGATTTGCGCGAACAACAAATGATACCTGCTCCTAAGATATGAAAATGGCTCTTGATTTATTTGATTGCGTTAACCTGAAGCTAACATTTGTACATAGTGAATTTTTCCGATAAACTCTACGATATCCAGAATTTATCTAAACTAAAACCACTCAAACCAATAAAATCGATTAGATTCGCGAGAAGTAAAAATCATACGTATCATCTAGATATGGAAATGGCTCTTGATTTATTTGATTGTGTCAACCTGAAGCTAACATTTGCACACAGAAAAATTATCCTATAAACTCTACGATATCCAGAATTTATCTAAATTAAAATTACTCAAACTAATAAATTCGATAAGATTTGCGTGAACGAAAAATCATACCTATTTCCAAGATATGGAAATGGCTCTTGATTTATTTGATTGAGTCAACCTGAAGCTAACATTTGCACATAGTGAATTTTTCCGATAAACTCTACGATATCCAGAATTTATCTAAACTAAAACCACTCAAACCTATAAAATCGAATGGATTTGCGTGAACGACAAATGATACGTGTTCCCATGATATGGAAATGGCTCTTGATTTATTTGATTGAGCCAACCTAAAGCTAACAGTTGCACATAGAGAAATTATCCGATAAACTGTACGATATCCAGAATTTATCTAAACTAAAACCACTCAAACCAATAAAATCGATAAGTTTTGCGAGAACGAAAAATGATACCGGTTTCCAAGATATGGAAATGGCTCTTGATTTATTTGATTATGTCAAGTAAAAGCTAACATTTGCACATAGTGAAATTATCCGAGAAACTCTTCGATATCCAGAATTTATCTAAACTAAAACCACTCAAACCAATAAAATCGATTAGATTTGCGTGAACGACAAATGATACGTGTTCCCAAGATATGGAAATGGCTCTTGATTTATTTGATTTAGCCAACCTAAAGCTAACATTTGCACATAGAGGATTTATCCGATAAACTTTACGATATTCAGAATTTATCTAAACTAAAACCACTCAAACCAATAAAATCGATTAGATTTGCGTGAACAACAAATGATACCTGCTCCTAAAATATGGAAATGGCTCTTGATTTATTTGATTGAGTCAACCTGAAGCTAACATTTGCACATAGAGAAATTATCCGATAAACTGTACGATATCCAGATTTTATCTAAACTAAAACCACTCAAACCAATAAAATCGATTAGATTTGCGTGAATGAAAAATGATACCTGCTCCTAAGATATGGAAATGGCTCTTGATTTATTTGACTGAGTAGAGTTGCGCGAACGAAAAATGATACCTGTTCCCAAGATATGTAACTGGCTCTTGATTTATTTGATTGAGTCAACCTGAAGCTAATGTTAGCACATATTGAAATTTTCCGATAAACTTTACGATATCCAGAATTTATCTAAACTAAAACCACTCAAACCAATAAAATCGATTAGTTTGCGCGAACGAAAAATGATACCTGTTCCCAAGATATGGAAATGACTCTTGATATATTTGATTGAGCCAACCTGAAGCTACCATTTGCACATAGTGAAATTATCCGAGAAACTCTTCGGTATCCAGAATTTATCTAAACTAGAACCACTCAAACCAATAAAATCGATTAGATTTGCGCGAACGACAAATGATACGTGTTCCCAAGATATGGAAATGACTCTTGATATATTTGATTGAGCCAACCTGAAGCTAACATTTGCACATAGAGAAATTATCCGACAAACTCTACGATATCCAGAATTTTATCTAAATTAAAACCACTCAAACCAATAAAATCGATTAGATTTGCGTGAAGGAAAAATCATACCTATCCCCTCCTTATCGAAATGGTTCCTGATTCAATTAATTCTGACTAACATTTGCACATAGTGGAATTTTTCGGCAAACCCTTAGGTATGCAGAATTAATAAAAACAAATTTTATTCAAACCAAGAAAATTGTCTTCGTTTACCACAACTAAATAGGATATCCCGACTCTCTGATTGGAAATGGCAGTTAACTCATTTGCTTTGGTCAACTAAGGCTATTCATAGGTGAATTTTCCGACAAAGTTCAGGATATCCAGAATTTATTTTAACAAAAACTACACAAACTAAGAAAATCGACTTGATTTAACAGAACTAAAAAGGATACCCTCCTCTCAATTTGGAAACGTGATTTATTTCGTTGTGTTACCTTATGAGCATTTTCCGATAAGCCGCAAGATTTTAGTAATTTATTTCAATAAAAACTACCCATACCGAACGAATTGACTTAATTTACCAGAAAAAAATTTAGAAATATCCCATTTTGATGGAAAGGTCCGTTAGCTCACTTGATTGTCTTATCTGCCTTCTGGATGTCGTATTATCGTCTAATTTCCACATAGTCGCTTTGGACAACAATTTTCTATACTGTGCAATTAGAAATATTGAAATGTTATCTTCTGTAAATTTTGAGTTTATTTTCTAGTTTTCACTCAAAATTCTTATAAGAATTTTTTAACAGTGTATACTTGCAGGGACATACCTCCTGCCATAATTTTTTTAAACATAAATTGGTAAATAAAACTTTTCGGAGAAACAAAAACCATAATTTTGTAAAAAACAGATTTTTTGTAACGAATTTATAAGCGATCCCGTTTATACTTTGTAAATGACTCGAGTTTGCCCTTTATAAATTAACTCATGGTCATTTTGATTTCGCATGGTATCACGTCTAGTAAGTCTGGTTTCTGTTGCCTCTAGCAATAAAGTTACCGATCACCATTTTTTCGCATCAAGTTCGCACCTCTATACTTGAGGGGGCGGTTGCGTTTAGACGGCATCCATTTGTATACAACCGTATAAGCAATTCAGGTTTTACGTATTTAGGTTATTTATTTTACAAAGGAATTTTAAATAGAAGTAAAAACATGTTAATTTGAAGTATTTCAGATTAATGTGCAATAAAGTTTCACATTAAAATCTACTAATTTTCACATCTCTAAACTACTCATTTAAGCAATTTATTGAGTTTTTGATGATTTCATATGCAGTTCCAAGGTTGCCTATACACATTTTTGCATATTCAATGACAAGATAGAAGAAAAATGATTACTTTTAAGTAAATAATAACACAAGACGATTTTTTTTTGTTCAACAAAGAAACAAACAAGAAGAAGATGAAAACAAGAATAAATATTACCGAATTATACATATACGCATCTCGCGGTCATAATGTTATCTTGATCGCATGGTTCATGAGGTAGCTCCCACATGATTTCATGTGAATTTAATATGTAAAATTTGGCCAAACGTGGTCTTACATAATATCTCATATCATAGCGCAAAATATTTTGTGCTTCACTTTCCGGTTTTTTGTTGCCTATCTCGCTATAATTCCAAAACTAAAACTATTTGCAATAAATAGTGTATTTAACACGGTTCTAATGCCAGTTGACTATATACAGAGGTAAATTATGCATAAATTATTCGTGCGGTGTCGATATATGGCGTTAAAAAATTGCTGAGGATATCTAGTTAATAATTTATATTTTAATGGCAGATTATTTACACGATAACTGTCACCAAAAATATTTGTGAGTTTATTTTATTTTTTGTTTTGTTCAGTTTGCCACCGAGCCACCAAAGAGGTGGAAGGTCATAATCAGATATATCTCATGTTTCCGTCATGTAATCGAATTAGACGAGAACGTAATACTTCGTCTTAATTGATCTAATTATGTCTGTAATAAATTAATGCGTACAGTTATATCTTAATGAAACTTTATCAGTTTGATTTAATAAATTATCTTAGCATTATATTTATAAGAAAATTCTGTACATAAGATATTTATCTTTCGTGATAATGAAGAACGTTCGTGCCGTCATACCTCCAAACATTATTCGGAATTTTCGAAAATAAAAGTTTTTAAAGTATTTTCCATCTATACTCGTGTAGAACGGAATATAAATAAATAAATTAAATTAATAACCTAATCATATTATACAACTTTATTATTATAGTTATTAAATTATCATTAACAACGTTATTACTATTATTATTATGATCATTATTGGATAATAAAGTTGAAAGGAATAAAAATACGTGACAGCTGTGTACGTATTTAGGGTGGCGTTAGAAAGTTTTTGAAATGTTCTGTATATCTCAACTGTAATAAAGACGGAAAGTTTTAAAACTCTGTATAGAATTTTGTAAGAGATACCAAGTATATTTGAGCGTGAAAGGCGGCTGCACGACTAAGGGGGCTGGTTATGTAAGCATTACGAGTATGATTTTCGACTCAAACTAATTTAGAAAAATTTTCGGAGAAAAATAAAAATTCATTAGAACGTGTGGGCAACTGCATACCGATAAAGCCCAATTTGTGCTAATTAGAGCTCATGGGAAGAAATTAGTGCTAGTCCAGGAGCCGAAAACACGAGAAAACAAAATTTCAAGTTTCGCCTAAAAGACGAAACAACTAAAGCCCGTTTTCTAGAAAATACCAGAAATAATTGAAGCCTAATTTTTAAACTTTCCAAAGGCGACTAAACTGATTAAATGTGTGCTTTACATAGAAATATGATTTTGATAAATTTTCCTTCATAAATCGAGGAAAAATAAACTAGCCCCTGAAAGATACTATATTAACCGAACTATTTACAGAGGTAAAGTGTCAATAAGGTTTTTGTTGAACAACAAATTAAACAATAGAAATAAAATGTTCCAAAATCCAAGTCAGAAGCAATTCAGATAGCATATTCCGATCAGGTATGCTCATTGCCATCCAAAAAATATAGTGGCTGAAATGAGCTAATCCAGAATTGGCCAAATTCGATTGAATAACAACAACCAGAAAATTGTGGTCTTTATTGTTCAATGGAATTGGGCCAATTCTGGATTAGCTCAAATTCCGTCTTTATATTTTTCAGACGGCAATGAAAATACCTGACAGGAATATGCAAACAGAAGTGCCAACTTCATTGGTTTCTAGAACACTTTTTGTCAGAAAATTGTTCATTCAACGGTTTTTGTTGTTCAATGGAATTGGGCCAATTCAGGATTAGTACAAATTCAGCCACTATATTTTTTAGATGGCAATGAGCATACCTGATCGGAATATGCTATCTGAATTGCTTATGAGTTGGATTTTAGAACATTTTATTTCTGTATTTTGTTTGTTTAATATAGTATCTTTTAGGGGCTAGTTTGTTTTCCTCGATTTATGTAGGAACATTTATGAAAATTATATTTCTTTGATAAGCACAAATTTCATCAGGTTTTGCCTTTAGAAACTTTTAAAGTTAGGCCTAAATTTGTTTTGGTTTTTTGTAGAGAACGGGTTTTATTTGTTTCGTCTTTCAGGCGAAATTTGAAATTTACTTTTCCCGTTTTTTCGGCTCCTGGACTAGCATTAAGTTTTTCCCGTGAGCACTAATTAGCACAAATTGGGCTTAATCGGTATGCAAAGTGTTTCGAATTTTCAAATGAACATCTTAAGTGTTAATGAACCAAAGCCAACATTTAGTACACCTTTGGTTGTTTACTGGGGAGCCAGACATTCCCTATTGATTATCATAATAGATAATCTGAAACTGCCTGCAGGGCAGTTGGGTTCCTCCTGCATCACAATACTCCAGGTCCTCGTCGGAAGATCCGGATTACATACCAGGATAATCTTCAGGCATTCCATTCTTTCAGGTTAGATGGCTCCGTGGGAATCCAGACCATTGCCCAAGGTCTGCGATATATTTCCTCCTTAGGAACTGCCCTGAGCTTGGCTCCTGTCCATACCTCGCCTACCTCCTCGATCGCCTTCCTGTATAAGAAAGCCGATCCCTAATCTGCGCACGAGGTCAGCTTCAGTGATAACTGATATTAACCCGCGTCTCTACAAATTGGCGGGGATCCCGGATGTTGTCCAACAATTTCGCTAAAAAGCTTATGTCTGTCCCACATGAAGCTTGGCTCGTTTCCTCTTGGCATCCAGACCTCCATGCTCCTCTTCCTTAGATCTCTGACTATTATACCCAAGATCCTTCTTGCATTGCAATTAATCGCCCAGTTAACAGATTTTCGCTGTTCCTCAGTCCTCTGCTCCTTCGGGACTGTTGCCCGTCTGTTGAAGACACGGAAGGCCTAACGTCTGGTTCTGTATCTCCGAAGCGACGGGGCAGTGACTTTCTCTTTCTTATCGCTAGTCCCTGGCTTGCAAGCCTCGGAACCGCTCTTAGAATCACTGACGGCTGAAACTACAGACCCCTGTTCTTACCAGTATTTGAGAAGTGCTGGCCACTTCTTTAATTTTTTGTTTAATGGATTCCATATCTGGTTCCACGAGTATCACGGGTCATCGTGGACAATTATTTTTAGATGCGCCCCCATCCGCCACAGTTTAGCGTGACCCGCATCACACCTAGGTTACTTATTTCACCCATTCTTGTTACCGATAATGAGAACCTGGAGGCGGTGGCGATTGTACGGCCTAACCTAACCTTACATAATCGATTTTCAAATAATTTACATACTTTTAAAAATATTTGCAAGAAACGAAATAGATCCTATGGAGGATACTACTTCAGGTGGACCGATTTCGGCCAAAAATCATTGCGATCTTCCAATTTGTAAAAAAAGCTTAAGTATGAAGTTTCATCTCGATCAATCAATCTGTCTGGGCTGTACAGGGCCGAATTTTTGATCAAATATAGTTTTTTTTTTGTCAATAATCGCCTTTTCCGGTTAAATTTTGCAAAAATTGATCTGTGTCGATATTGTTGCAAATTTAACTTAAATTCTTCTAGATTGTACTGATTTTTCTTGAAAGTCTATAATTTTCAAAATATATACTACTATGGGCAAAAAGTTGTAAGACTTTTTAATTTAAATTTCGCGCGGAAAACCATTCGCCATAATATATTTTTTTCTATGTTGGTATGACTGTCAGTGACATCTGTGCCAAATGTCACATGAAAATAATCATTAGTGCATTCGCCGATTTTTACAATGAGTGAAATTATTCAACAAAGAAGTTCCATTAAATTTTGTGTGCGGAATCAATTTTGTGGTGCCGAAACGTTCAGAATGTTGCAGAAGGCCTTCGTTGATAATTGTACGTCGCGAGCAAGTGTTTTTGATTGGTACAAATTGTTCAAAGAGGGTCGAGAACGTGTTGACGACGAACCACGTCTAGGACGGCCATCAACATCAACTGATGATCAACACGTTAATAAAATCAAGGAATTGGTGCTCGAGAATCGACGATTAACAGTCAGAGACCTTACTGGCATCGTTGAAATAGCGGAAGGATCTGTGAAAACTATTTTGAAAGATCATTTGGGCCTAAGAAAAGTGAAAGCACGATTGGTTCCAAAATCACTCAATTTTTTGAAAAAGAGCGTCGCGTTGACGTCTGTGAAACAATGCTTTCCGACTACCAGTGGCCCTATTCTGGCTTTCCCTGGGAATTGGGAAAAATATTTGCATAGAATTTTTGTCTAATTTATATTCTTATGGCCTACTGTTGGAATTAGTTTGGCGTAAATATTTTGAAACAAAGATATATTGGGAACTATTTTCCCTTACAAAACTTTTGTGGAGCAAATATTTCCCAATCAACTTTGTTTCGAAAATACTTACACCACACTAATTCCAACAGTAGGCCAGAAAATCTATGCTTACGACGGATCTATGCTTACGACCCGGACACAGACGATCAATCGGCCGAATATCGTGCCAAAGATGAGCCGAAGCCGAAAAAAACACGTCAAAGCAACAAGGAAACAAGGAATACTATTTGAGTGTTATGTGTCGTTTGCGCGAAGCTATTCGTAAAAAGAGGCCGGAATTATGGGTCGACAACAGTTGGTTTTTGCACCACGATAATGCACCTTCTCATACTGCATTGGTTTTACGTGATATTTTCGCCAAAAATTCGACCCATATCGTTCCGCGTCCACCGTATTCGCCTGATTTAGCTCCGTGTGACTTCTGGCTGTTCAGCAAACTCAAACGACCGCTCCGGGGAAACCGTTTTTAGTCAATTGAAGACATTAAACGTGAATCGCTACGCGCATTGAATTTAACAACTGTTTCGAGGATTGGAAAAAACGTTGGCACAAGTGTATTAAGGCCGGGGGGTTACTTTGAGAGGGACGAAATAGATTTGGAGAAATAAATAAAGAATTTTAAAATTATGAACAATGTCTTACTATTTTTGCCCACAGTATTACAAAAACGGACAAGTTCCGAATTAATGAAAACAAGCTTAAATATGAATTTGGACTGTAGCGAGGACACAGTCATTTAGTCTGCACGCACGCACACGCTCAGAGATTTTTTAAATACTTGTTTTTTTGACTTCGGCGTTATAGCGAATAGTAAATCTGCAAAAATTTAGAGATCAACATTCTTCATGATTACTAGCAGACTCGCGATAACGCGAACAAAATAAAACCAAGCAAATTCATGTTACGATGTTTATCATGGAAAAAATCTTGTTTGTCGTCTTTTTGTTTCCAAACTTCTTAAAACTGCTCTGTCCCTCAAATTTCGTAAAACTATTATTTTATTTAAATTCACCCTGTCACCCTTCAGCTTCGAATATTTATTTTCACCAGTTATTTCATTTTGCATATCTGCATTTCACAAATAGACTTCTGCAACAGTACACTAATCCTATTAAATTTTATAAGCATATTTTAGTACAAGTATTAGAAAAAGCAATGCTACACAAACCTGAGGGTAAATGGTACGAAGAATCTCAATGGTATGCTCTATTGCTGAGATAATTTCAGTATTCCATTGATTTTTCAAAATACTCAAATGAACATCATCATCTGGATCTTCCCTATCTTCAACAAAATTTAGTATGTTTTCCAACATTTTGCGATAGTACTTTGCTCAAGTCTTTCCCAAGCCACAGTTAAACAAAATATATACTCGTAGCATCTTTAAGATTCAATCTTCTTAGCGACTCTGATATATCATGGTTCTTCTTATAACATTTTTGTCGATTGGCTGAATGAGCGGTGTGATCCATCGTTTGATTTTAATTCGGGCAGACCTTGGCATTTCGAAAATATTCGTATCTAAATTGATAAATGTTAATTTAAATTTATTGGTTTAAAAGAATTCTTTACCTGTGGTTACAAATGATTTATGGGACAAGTCTTTAAGTATTGCAGCTGTCATCTACGCAGTTTTTGAACGCTTAAAGTCAACAGGACAGTTAAAATTTTTAAATGATTGTGGATTCTTAGCTTTTCCAATTCCCAATGGTCGTAATTTATGGAGTCTATTTGCATTAGTGCATACTAGAAAAGAAATTCGTTGCTTTTCGTTTTTCCTTCGCGGTCTTTTCTAATAACGAAACAAAAGACTTTTCTGGTAAAAGTTTCCAGTATAAGCCTGTTTCAGCTGCAGTATAAAATTTGGTTTACAGACAGACCAAGTTTAATTATTTTGGCTTGCATTTTCTTTTAAATGGCTCCACATGTTGAGGTTGAGAGGACAACTCCTATCCAGTATTTTTAGGAAGCGCATACCAAAACGAATTTTGAAATGTTGTGGAAGGAAGGTATTTTAATTTTCTTTTATTTGACCATGCACAAGTTTAGCCTTTTTAAGCAAATCGCCACTTACAGGGACATTTTTATCGTGCTGCCGAAGAAACTAACGTAGTACATGTAATTTAAAAAATTGTTCACGTTACCCGGAGTTCACGGTATACGACGCTCACGTTATCGCGATCATTGTACTTCATTTTACTAAGTAAAAAAAATTCAAAACTGTGTGTGTCTATGATTGCTAGTGGTAAATTATTTGATTGCAAATAAAAGGCGGTCAAATATGTACATTTGATTTGTCGTAACCCAAATCAATTAAATTTTGTCGGGGCGAGATTTTGCAACATCACAATTTTCGAAATTAGGAAGAATATCGAAACTGTCGAGGTATTTTGTAACCTTTTCGACGATCGATATTTCATCACTTAAATAATAAGCTAGTGATATCGTATGATATATATTTGTGATTCAATATTTTTTTATTATTTTGAAAACTATATTATAATTTTTAGTTTAAGCATTTAAAATGGCCAAGAACGTAAATTTTGGCTGAGACCAAATGTTACTGACTTCACTCTGCTGTCATTTGTGTAGTTGTCATTTTCGCGCGTCAATTTTTTGACAGATTGAAGTTTGATTAGTTGTTTACATGTGGTCAACAAATACTTGTTCTAAATTAATATCTTCATAAAAAAATCGTAATGGAATTCAAACGTAATAGTGTAATTGCACTGTATTTGGGTGGAAATTCACAAACAGCAATAGTTTGTCAGCTCCAGCATTTGAATGTGAATAAAATGTTTGTGTATCGAACCATAACTCGATACAACGAAACTGGTAGCATCGCTAAACGCAACAGAGGCGGTCCTAAAGAGACAGCAACATCAAAAGAAATGATACGAAATGTGAAGAAACGAATCCAACGAAATCCTCGTCAAAGTGCCAATCAATAAGCCGCACGTCTACATGTTTCACGATACAGCATTCAAACCATATTGAAAAATGAACTACACTTGAAGCCCTACAAGATACAAAAAGTTCAAGATCTTACGGAGGCAAAAAAAAAGTTAGGCTTGAAAGAACACGAGCATTGAAGGCCTTGGCCGAACGTGATGAGGTTCCAAAAATTGTCTTTTCCGATGAAAAAATTTTCACCATTCAACAGTATGTGAATAAACAAAATGATCATGTTTGGTTAGAGCACAAGCCCAACGATAATTTGGACACAAGAGTTTCCATGCGCAAGCAATCACCAGCTTATGTTATGGTTTGGGCTGCAGTGACTGCAGATGGACGCACTCCTCTGGTTTTCATCGAACATGGAGTCAAGGTAAACCAAGAGGTGTACCGCCAAAAGATCCTAAACGATCCTTTGCTACCTTGGGCACGTAAACACTTTGGTACGAACCGTTGGACATTCCAACAGGACTCGGCACCGTCACACAAAGCTCGAGCGACACGTCAGCTCTTGTTCGAGAATGGAATAAAATTCCGCAAGCTCACGTTCGGTCAGCTTGCAATGCTTTCTATGGAAGACTGAATCAAATAATCAGAGCCAAAGGAGGTCATATCGAGCAGTAACATGTTTTTCATAAAATGTAATATGTTTTCAACATATTCCACGAAATTTCAATAAAAAATAATCAAAATTAAAAAAATTACAGCGTTTTCATTTGGTAACACTTGGTCTCAACCACCCTGTATATAATTAAATAGGGTTTACAGACAGAACCTAATTTCTTCTAGCCAAAAAAAAAAAAATAACAATCTTAAAACAATTTGAGATTATGTTAAACCATCTAGAATACCACCGAGAACTGGTATCTGGAAGCTTTAACAATTTAAATACTCGGCAGCGTATGCGAAAGGGTTGGAGTGAACTGGCTAACCGGATAAATGGTGAAAAGCCGTCTATGCGAGACGATGAGTCTTGGAGAAAGGTATATTGTAATTAATAGGTACAAACAAAATTTGTGGTTTAATAACTAATGACTCTATGTTTCGATCCACCAGTATGGACCGATCTACAAAATAAAATTTAAAAAAATGCTGAAGATCCGTCTCGATATTCATCAAACGGGTGGAGGATCACGGTCGATATTTTTAAATCGTTTTGAGGAACGGATGGTGCAATCGGCGAGCATAATGTAATAAATAATTCTCTTTTTGTTCTGTTCTCTTCAGGCCGTGGCAAGTCAATCATTTCCAATTTATTTTTTAAGCAAGTGTTGTACAAAGCCATACACACATTTATTATTTTGACAATCTTTACTGGATCGTATCGCAGTACAGCTCCTTCAAAAACACCGGAGATAATGTTTGAGCACACCAATGCAGCGCTCGATCGGTTTTCGTGCTTCAGCGTGCAAATTATTGTAAATTCTTTGAACATCGGTTGGGTTGCGATATGGCGTCATTATGTATGGGTATCCAGAGTCACCAAGCAACCAAGTATTACGCACCCCATCCTCGATTACCACGCCGATCTAGAAAAATATGTTCGTTTTGAACCGGGGAAATCATATTTATATGGGTGCAATCTACACACCAAATTACCAAGATGACTAGTTTTCCCTTACAGTTCTTCGATAAGATCCAGAAGCGTACAAATTGAAAACCGCTGCCAATTTTATGTTTAGTGGAATGTTGGTATTTCTGCTTCCAGAATCCAATCGAAATTTTATTTGATCATAAATAAAGGAAGATATGTGTGTGGAAAATTTAAGAATCAAAATTTATTGACTTTGAAAAGCTGAATAATTTTTGACATACAAATTGTGAATGAAGAACATTCATTTCATTTTCGAAAAAGGGTTGCCATATTTAACTATCGCATCTCGATCATCACTTTCGATAGTTTCGAAAGGTTATTTAAGTCTTCCATATTCATTTTTGCACTATTGGAACACTATCTTTTTCTCGACAATTTATTCAACACAAATGTGTGTTTTCCAATTAAAATTTTATTTTGATAGTTCGAGCTGTCAAAAAACTAAACGAAACGTAAATAATGCGACTGAAAATGAAATGAAAATGTTTAAAAACGGAACGAAACGAAACCTATGTGTCTCGACCCCTTACAGTTCAGTCAATTTAATCGTACCCCGCCCTCGAACATACATATATCCTAATATACAGATTCTGCAACGAAAAAATTTCATCATAAAATTCAAGGATCATCCTTTCCTAAAGTAAAACTCTCTCGAGTAATTTTAAAAAAAATTTCACCACACACCATGAGATAATTTAAATCATTCTCGCAATAAAGCCGAAATGATTATAGGCGGCAATATTTTACCATTAAAAAATATAATGAAACGTATTGATTCAAATTAATTAGCACGGTTAGAAATAATTCTTCCATTATAATTGTGGTATTTAAATTGGTATACAAATTACCATTGTATTTATATTAAATCAATTTTATCGCTTCGCTACATCTCTTTACTTTGCCTAACTAGATACGAGTATAAAGCAAATCCAAAGTTAATTTAATAAAACATTAAAATTTGATCATAAAACATAAACATAATATGAGCGCAACAAACGAAACAACCTGTTGAAAAGAAAAACATTTTTTTTTACTTTTTTAATCGTGCACCACCACACACATAAGAAATTTCAATAAGTTCAATAAATTTTCCAACCTACTCGCCAATCACCTGCATACATATGTGATAGTCTTCTGTCGTCTATATTATATATATATATATATATATATATATATATATATATATATATATATATATATATATATATATATATATATATATATATATATATATATATATATATATATATATATATATATATATATATATATATATATATATATATATATATATATATATATATTATATATATATATATATATATATATATATATATATATATATATATATATATATATATATATATATATATATATATATATATATATATATATATATATATATATATATATATATGAGGTACGCTAACGACTTAACAAGTCGAATAGTTGAGTATCACATTCGAGCACCATTCATGTTTTATCTATCACGTTTGGTAAGTTTAGCTTGCAACCACAAGAAGATGCATAAACCAAATTATACAAATTAAATGTAATATCGAAGACAAAATAATTTAAATACATAAATAAATAAAGTTTAAGGTTACGATAAATATAATATTAAACAATTTGTTGTTGCTGTTTCTTACTATAAAATAAGAAAATATAATTGCATTATACAAGAGTAGAGGTACTCGGTACTTTATAATAATTGTGGATACATTGAACGGAAATTCTTGTTTCAGATATTCATTTTCAATCAATTAATTTAAATACAAAATGGGAATTATGTTTTTAGTTATTTATTTATTTTTTAAATTTATTTAACTTGTTGCCAATGTACCTCACCTTTTGTAAGGAAAAGGAATGGTAAAAAGGAAATTTATAAATAAAAATAAAGTCAAATTAATTACAAGCCATTTCGTGGGAGTCCGATTCACAAAGTGCATGTACTCCCTAGAACAATAAAACCTCTCAGTTAACTACCAATAAATCTTTCATTAAAAAAAATAAACGATTCGGGAAATCTATGTGAAATAACGGTAAATTTTGTTATGAGGTGGATGCGGTATTTCATGAAAAAGCGGTATTTTTACTTGATTTCACCTCGTCGTTTTTCCCCTATAGCCTTTTCCAATTTATACAAATGCCGGTGATTAGCTGGTTTATAAATTTAACCGAATCATCTTCATGCATTTCTAAAATTGTCTTTGAGGTTTCCACTTAATATATGTTTTGTTCCATAAACAACATTCGCGGAATCTATCTTGCACTACCATTTGACAGAGGGTTCCTTAACTTGGAGATTCGTTTGTCTTCCAATATAACATCGTTGGTTAAAATTCAAATTTCGTGAGAGACAGCGTCGTCGCTCTTCTGCTGCGGATCATCGTAGACTATCCGTAAAAAAATTTCATTCGTGTTCCGAGCTGCAATAACACCAAGAAAACAAAAAATTTCAAAATTTTCAAAGCAGTTATTTCATATAGATTTACAGAACTTATTGAACCCCCTCCCCCCAAGGAAAGTTAAACCATACCGAATTTGGCGCACAAAGTAGCAATTTCAATAATCCCCGAACTGTTTGCAAATGCGTTCCATATCGACGTACAAACCTTTTCGTAGGCTGGCCATTGCAGAAAAGATATTGGAGCAAGTGAATTCTACAAAATTAAAAGAAGAATTGTAAGTCCCGGTGACTTAGCCAAACACGGATTTATAACGACAAAGTCGTGTCGCGAGGTTTTTTATTTTGTATTGTGTAACAAAAACGAAACGACTTATTAGTATTACCACATAAAAACGAGAACATTTCGTATTTTTGTGAATTTTTTCGGTTAAATTAGCTATTGTGAACAGTAATAAATTATAATCTGTCAAAATAACTATCAATATCAATAAAACAAATAAAAATAAAATATTATAATTAAATATTTAGTAATAAATATAATAAAATAAATTGTGCAAAGGAAAATGAATTCAGTTGATTTATTCTTCGAAGACGACAAACAAGCAATTATAGAATTGGCACGGAGAAGAAAAATTTTGAGAGATTCATCGAATCCTCTTGAGTTGGACGATTTTACGTAAGTTTAAAACATGTTTGTTTTCTAATATTTACGGTATTTTTCATTTCATTTTCTTAATTTATTTTAAGTTTTATAACATATTTTCGACTATCAAAAGTGACATTTATGTATGTATTAGAAGATGTGGAACCACATCTAAAAAATCAAATACGATTATCCTCAATTCCCAATATTTTAAAATTGGCATCTGTGCTAAGGTTTTTCGCGGAGGGTAGTTACCAGAGAGGTACAAGCAACGATTTTCTTATCGGCATGGCACAACCAACATTTTCTTTGGTCCTCACCGAGATCTTAAATGCATTAGAAACCATTTTATGTAGTAAATGGATTATTTTTAAAATGAGTGAGAATGAGAAACGCAATTGCAAAAAATTTTTTTATAATAAATGCAAAATTCCAGGCGTCATTGGGTGTGTGGATGGCACGCACGTAAAGATTATCAAGCCAAAAGAAGAAGTACAGCATTTGTATTATAATAGAAAAGGATTTTTCAGTATTAATGTGTTGATAGTAAGTGTTAAAATAAAACTTCAAATGCATGTGATTACTAACATGAGTTTATTTTTTAGGTGTGTGATCATCAAATGAAAATTAGATATATAAATGGAAAACTTCCAGGTTCTTTCCATGACGCTATGGTTTGGGATTTATCAAAACTGAAAAATCAACTGATGCTAGCCTGCAATAATGGTGAGAAGAACTTGTGGTTGCTGGGTATTTAAAGATCAATCAATCGGGATCGCCTCAGAGTCGGTATAACGAGTACCATTCAGTAGGAAGAAATATCGTGGAGAGGACGTTTGGCGTGTGGAAAAATAGATTCCGATGTGTTCTCGGTGCGCGTCAACTGCATTACAAGCCCGAAAAAGTCACTCAAATTATAAATGTTTGTGCTGCATTGCATAATATTTGCATCCACTATAGAGTGCAAGAGCCAAGTAAATATAATGAACCTGCAGCAGACATACACCTAGTTGAGTTGGACGAGGACACTGGCGAGGATATAGGGTATAACGAAGCAACTATTATACGGAATAAAATAGTAAACTCTTTATTATAGGAATTCTGATCTTATCATCCTTTTTAAAATAATCAAAATAATTATATTTAATAAAAATTGGTCATAAAATTAATTACAGCTTTTCTTTTTCAAATAAACATCACAATTTCAATTCATTTATTGCATATTATTGCATATCACAAATTCAATCATTTTAGGTACTTGGTAATTTTGTGTAAATATATATATTCTTTAATAGTAAGGCCCTTATTCTACCTGCCGGATTTCCAACTCCTGCCTTTTCAATTCCAGTAATTGCTGCTTTATCTTTAATTTATTAATCCTAAACTTTTGTTTTGATTTGAGATCTTCTTTGTAAAGTCTCAGGGTTTCTTCTTGAATTTCAGTAGCCCTCTGTTGACTTTTTAACCTATCCTTTTCCACGTAATATAATTTTTTTGTGTAGGCGGCCAAATTCTCTTTTAAGTATCCGTTCGTGTCAGTAAATCCACTTTGAACACTTTTATATAAATTATCTTGGATTTTCGTTTGATTATCCAATAGTCTAAAGCGTTTTGAATTTAAATCAACTGGCATTTTTTTTCTTTTAATTCTATCATTTGAAACATTTTGAAGCGGCTCTACGACAGTTTCTCGTTCCGGTTCTTCTTCTGAGAAATAAGGCAACTCAAATATCACGTTTTGAAGTTCCTCAGTAACTTGTAGGGCCTCAGTGGGCTCCGCTTCTTCGCCAAATTCATTTCCTGGAGGATTTACAGATTTTTTGATATTTAGTAGCTTTGCTACAGCTTCTTCTAAATTTGTAAGCACTATTTGGCGATTAGGACCGCCACCTGTACAGCTTATTTCAGTCTTATTATTAGTTAATTTTTTACGAACTTTAAATTTTAGGTCTGCCCAAACCTTAATAAATTTAAAAATAAACAATTTTCAATATTTTACCTCTAATTCATTAAAACTTACTTTACTCCACCCATCTGGATCTCTTGTTGGAGGCCCTAAACTATTAAGATTTGTAGATATTTCTTCCCACTTGGTTTTCAAATCAGTTTTAAAATCTTTTCCCGATTTTATATACCGACGCGCAATATCAGGATGTTCTTGCATTATAGCTCCACTAGTCTCTCAAACTGATTTTTATTTGTAATTTTCCTAAAAACTAAATACGTAATTTTACGAAATCGATCTTATCTAAAAACTTAAATAATTAACAAAAAATTATTTTTTATTTTTTCTTAATTTGTTTTTATTCTATTTTAACTTACATTTTTGAAATTGCACGTCGTATACGAATACACTAGAGTCGCGTACTAAAATGTCATCGACTAAAAGATGGCGGATTTACGACAAACGTCGTGTCGTAAACGACATTCACAATGCAAATTATCGCAGTCGTTTTGAAATTTACGTCGACACGACAACCACAATAAGGCTGAACATCGTTGGTTAAAATTCAAATTTCGTGAGAGACAGCGTCGTCGCTCTTCTGAAAAAATTTCATTCGTGTTCCGAGCTGCAATAACACCAAGAAAACAAAAAATTTCAAAATTTTCAAAGCAGTTATTTCATATAGATTTACAGAACTTATTGAACCCCCTCCCCCCAAGGAAAGTTAAACCATACCGAATTTGGCGCACAAAGTAGCAATTTGAATAATACCCGAACTGTTTGCAAATGCGTTCCATATCGACGTACAAACCTTTTCGTAGGCTGGACATTGTAAGTCCCGGTGACTTAGCCAAACACGGATTCAGAAAGTGACACTCAATATTGAAATATTGTGTTACCTTCGATGTAAGGAATGCTTTTAACATAACACAATGGAAGTGCATTGTTGATGAACTACGTCGACGAAAAAACCAAAGATAGCTGTTAGATATTATTGAGGACTACTTCCGTAACAGGATCTAGTGGCTAAACACAAGGGAGAGGTAATCCAGATCTGTATCGAAACCGTTAGCAAGATCTGCGACCGGTTGCAGTCAGTGGGTTTACAATTAGCAAAGCAGAAGCCAGAAGCTGTACTATTCTCTAGTAGGAAGGTAAAGGAGATCATAACTCTAGATGTAGGCGAATGCACTATTACCTCACAATCAGGGATTAAGTTTCTAGGTATCGGTGGATACTGCTGCAAAAAAGGCCTCCATTGGAAGCATCGCACTGTCTCGAGTAAGACAAAAAAGAAGTGTGCTATTATTCTAATTTGGGCTAACAAAATGAAGATCTCGTATAGGTGTGAGCTATACTCCATCTTTTGTTTTAGCGCTTTAAGGGTGAATCGCGTGTTTCGAACAGTTTTAGATGATGCAGTGCGTGTAATCGCAGGAATACCACACCATGTGAGTGTTGCAGAAAGGAGAAAGCTTGCCCGGAAGGTAACTGAGTAACTGGTTTCTTAACTGAGTGACAAACCAGATGGAACCAATAATGCAAAGCTCAAGTTAATATGGATGGATCGGAGATATGGAGAAGCCGACTACTACCTTTCTTCATTCTTAACGGGGCATGGTTGCTTCCGAGAGTATTTATTCAAGTACAAACACGACAATAGTCCATATTGTGCAACATGCACTGTTGTTCACAGTTTGCAGGAGCAAGACACGTAATTGAGAGAAGTACTGGAGAGCTTATTACTCCTGAAAATATATTGTGGAAGGTGTTAAATTGTGAGAAGGCAGAGGACGCTGTGAGTGAAAACATATGCGACGTGAATAAACAGTTTAGGAGGTCAAGGGGTAGAAGTGCAGCTTTGCTGAGTGTCTGCCTAGTGTGGCTGTATGGTATTGGAGAGAGGTTTTAGTTGGTAAAAATCCAGCAGTCGTACACGTCAGTTTATTGTTGACATTTAAACTCTTTAGAAGATCTCCTTCCGCCACTAAAACAAACATGCACATCCAGACTAATACACTAATACACAAACAGTCGCCATGATTAACAATCCTCCAGTTCCCCGACGGGAGATCCGGATTAAAAACCTGGATAATCCTCAAGGATTCAACCAGCTTAGTCGGCTCCGTGGGGCCTACCTCCTCGATCGCCTTCCTATACAATAAGGCCGATCTTTGATCCGCACACGCGGTCAGTTTCTCTACAAATTGGCGAGGGTCCCGGATGTTGTCTTTCTCGGAAGGACTTTCAGGAAACCTAGGTTCAGTGCGTTAAACGTTAACCTCCATTTTTCCTCAGTTTATGCTCCCCTCCTCATGGCTCTCGTCCACGACGGCTAGCACCACCTCACTCTCCTTCACGATGTCGCTGAAGAGCTTATGCCCCTTCGGCGACTGTCCCACATGGAGCTTGGCCCGTTTCCTCTCGGCATCCAGTCCTCCATGCTCCTCCTCACTAGACCTCTGTGTTTTAGACCCCAGGTCCTTCTTACGTGCATTGCTCCCCTCGGCTATGCAACTAGCAACGGCTTTGCCCAGATAACAGATTTCCTCTGCTCTTCTGTCCATTGCTCCTCCGGAACTGTAGCCAGTCTTGACTTTCTCCTTTTTCCCACTACCGCTAGTTCCTGGCTTGCAAGCCTCGGAACCAGTCTCAGTCTTAGCCATCATTTCGGCTGGAGTCCCAGACCCCCTTCCCCCCGGTCTTCACCAGCATTCGAAAAGTGCTGGCCACTTCTTTAGTTTTATTTACTTTACCATCCATTCTTTTTCCCACGAGTAACAGAGAAAATGATTGGCAGCCCGTGCAGAGATTCGTTTCCACGAGTATAAGGCTACATATAACTCGAGGTCGCCAGGTATCCAGAGGGCTCCGTTATGGACTGGGCAATTATTTTTAGATGGGTCCCCAGCCAGGCGGATTATCGGCACGGTTCGCGTAAAACCTTGATCCGACCCATCCGCCCACCCAGCCCACACCTAGGTTACTTAATCACCCATTCTTGTTTTCAATAATGAGAACCTGGAGGCGGTGGCGATAGTGGGGCATGTACGGAACTAACTACTAACATGAATTAAGCTCGAGGCACATAGTTTTTGTTTCGTTCCGACCTTTAAGTTGAATATGTCAAAATGTATGGAAAACCGAAGCCATTGGGCGCGTTCAGGACCGCCAACTCTGGGCACCATGTTTAGTGAAATCATCGCCAATTTGATTTCAAAATTTCATAGTATTAAACATTTTTATAACGTTGGCTTTGATTTTACTCAACATGTTCCCAACTGTTGGCTGCCCTGAATTCGCCCAATGTCACATAGTTCAGTTAAAGGCGGAACCGAACCGATAGAGTTGATCAAATTTCAAGAAAAACTTAAAGAATAACCTTAAATTATTCATTTTGATGTTTATGGTTATCGTTTTCATGTCAGTGTGTCTTCGCTTCACTCAATTACTCTATTGAATTCAAACAATATTGTGAGAACTAAAAAAATTCTATCTGTCAAATAACACAAAAATAATTCAAAACGAAACGAAAGCTATGTGCTCGAGCTTTACAAAATGTTTTTCTTTTTGTGCCACAAATTTTGTTTAATTCGGGTTACTAAATTTTCTTAAAAAAATTGCGTATTATCACATATTTGAGTAGTCCTAGCTAAGAGGGTTTTTAAGAGAATCTATTTTTTTTTTGTAATATAATGAAAGTATTAATTGTCCAATGGATTTAATGTCCTTTTAAGGTCAATTAATACCCCCATTTTCATTCACGCACACACCACCCATTTACACAATTACAGTGTACCACCTGCACATTGCAAGCTCCATGTCAACCTGTACACTGACATGGACGGTGGGTCGGTGCTGAATTCGGTACTCCAACAGAGGGTCTTAGTTGTGTATATTAACATCACCGATCGTAATTGATGACGAAAATTCGCATACAGCCTCTGATGGGATTCGAACCCAGTACCTCCCGGTCCAAGTGCCGAACCACTGCACCACTTGTCCGGTAATTATGAGTACGTGTAGAATCGCAAAATAGTCTTAAGTAAGAGAAATCTCTTAGTTATGCGAAATATTGTAGATAAGACTTTTGTGTAGTTCACCATTGTGTTCATCATTTTGTTTTACTACTGTGGGCAAAAAGTAGTAAGACTTTTTAATTTAAATTTCGCGCGGAAAATTAATCGTCGAAATATTTTTTTTTTCTATGTTGGTATGACTGTCAGTGACATCTGTGCCAAATGTCACATCAAAATAATCATTAGTGTTTGTGCACTCGGCGATTTTTACAATGAGTGAAATTATTCAACAAAGAAGATCCATTAAATTTTGTGTGCGGAATCAATATTGTGGTACCGAAACGTTCAGAATGTTGCAAAAGGCGTTTGGTGATAATTGTATGTCGCGAGCAAGTGTTTTTGATTGGTACAAATTGTTCAAAGAGGGTCGAGAACGTGTTGACGACGAACCACGTCTAGGACGGCCATCAACATCAACTGATGATCAACACGTTAATAAAATCAAGCAATTGGTGCTCAAGAATCGACGATTAACAGTCAGAGACCTTACTGGCACCGTTGAAATATCGGAAGGATCAGTGAAAACCATTTTGACAGATCATTTGGGCCTAAGGAAAGTGAAAGCACGATTGGTTCCAAAATCACTCAATTTTTTGGAAAAAGAGCGTCGCGATGACGTCTGTGAAACAATGCTTTCCGACTACCAGGATGTCATGAAACGTATTATAACTGGCTTCGTCTTTCAGACGATATTTGAAAAAAAAATTCCCGTTTTTTCGGCTCCTAGACTAGCACTAATTATTTTACATGAGCGCTAATTAGCACAAATTGGGCTTAATCGGTATGCAAAGTTCCATTATGAAATTCGAAAGTTTCTTTGTTGCAGTTATCCACACGTTACTCTGCGATTATCTAAAGCGGTGTCAGAAAACTGATTTCCGATTTTTTGATTGGCCATATGAGCTATCGCTGCAGTCGAACTTACTAAGAAACAACTGAGTGAAGTTGCTATGTTGGCACATCCGTTGCAGTTATGCCGGTCGAAAAAGACGAAAAGATGTCAACATCTAGCAACTGCTACAATTTTACTCATTGAAGCTAAAGGAAACACAACAACGATATAGCACTTCTTCGTTCGACAAGTAATAATTGAACGTCATAAATACGCATTATTCACCGATCCCAGATAGCCTTATCTAAGGTAAAGCAACACCACTACATTTGCGACACCTAGACTATATATTGGCCGGTTTACCGCCGACATCTGCGAAACTCGTTTTCGAAGGACAGATCCGAATTTGTAGTCAGTTACTCGATGAAACAAAAGTGGATCCAAATCCAACAACTAAAAAATCCGTGGGGAATAAATCAATCGCTATTCAAAAATCTTTGCCAAAGTCTGTTTTAGTTGAAGGCTCGTACCCAGTCGAAGTATGTGGTGAAATAACTGGTTATCAGTGTATAAAGTGTCCAAATAAAAGCGTCAGTCTAAATGTCAAGAATCTTCCTGGGCTGCTGTTGTGTTCTCGTTCAAGGTACAAAATATATTGTTGTCAAGTAACATATTGGAACTAAGTTACAGACATATCATTTAAATTCTACAATTAATAATTAACTTAGTAAGAAATCAACTTTAGTAAGAAAATAGTTAACTTTTAACACATACCACATGCTTACAGCTAGATAAGATTGCGATTGCATGATTACTCTCGAGTAGCCTGACGAAAACAACAAAATTTTATCTGAGGTGAACAACCTTTGCTAACATTCATAAATTCATACAGATCATTTTCTATGTACATGAATCATAAATTACGAATATTTGTCTTCTAATAAGTAGATGGTTTGTGAAGATTAGTTAAGACGTTTATGGTAAGGCGACACGTATCCTATTAAACCGTGTAAACATAAATAATGTTTTAATGAAATGTCTGTGTGTAATAAGGGAACACGATACGAAATCCAAATAAAATAAATCAAATCGCTTGAAGAAGGGGGCATTTGCAAAGATAATTGAAATCCAGGCGTACATAAACCACGTCATAATTAATCAAATAACCACTTGCGCTTAATCCGGTTCATCAACCTGTGGGGCAACTACAAAACAAAGCGCAATTAGAAATAAATACAAATCAGGTAGCTTGACGCATCCTTTAATAATTATAGAATATTTAATACGAGCATAATGTGATTTTTGACACCTTCCACTACTTTAACTGTGCGGCACAATCTATAAAAAGAACACCTTGAACCAAGCCAACAATGAACTTGAAATTTTACTCGCTTATATGCCATATTTATGTAATGAGATCTTCATAAAGATTAAATAATATTTCTTCTCTTTATCGCTTAATACGTAAGGAACGCAATGACATTGAATACAAAAAAATAGATGAAAAGTATATTATGGAGGTAAGCAAACAATACCTCCATAATAACAATGAAACGTGAGAAAAGCTTTAACCAAAAAAATAAATATTGCCATTAACGTTCCCTTAGCTGTATCGTTTTGGTTAAATCAATTCAACCGCAAACGATGGGTAAACATTTTAAGGTGTTTGTGGGATGCGCTGAGAAATTTTTATTGCATGACGCTAATTTTTAGTTTTATGGGGGATTACGTAAAGTGTGCCTGCGAATTACGTAAAGCGCACACTTTTGTTGTACATACATTTCACCCACAATAATATTACTAAATGCCAGATTATTTTACAATTATTGTTTGTTTATTGGCGTGCAAAGTTTCTACCTACGTACGCACGATTTTTTTTTTCGTTTCCACATCAAATATGATAACGATACGTGTTTTGTGCATCATATAGTATGGAGATGTTGTATCTAAAAAATTAAATGAAACTAGATACTAAACTACTTTATTTAATAACGTATTTCTATGCCACCTACTACAGGTAGAATACACCTTGTGAAAATAGCATTTGGTAATTAATTTTATTGCATTCATGCTAACTTGATGTTCTTCTCTGTGCGGAACCAATTTCTACAGACATCCCAAAAAGATTGAATTCATTCATAATGATGAGGTAGGGTTTATTCAAGGTTCGAGGTTCAGAAGAACAACGTATTTGAAAGGGACTAAGCCATTTATTAATTGATTATGGGATGGAGCTCGAATTGTATGCTCAAAATTGGTTAAGCCGAATTAAGCCGTTTCGGAACCTAACAAGAAACCCGTTATTTTATTAACTTGTATATTCTGATAATGAAGATTTTGTTAAAAAAAATTATTAAAAAATTACACTGTTAAAAGTGTCATTTTTCCATTTGGAATTTATTTTCAAAAGAAAATTATTACTTTCGGTCTGCCATCAGTTTGTTGTAATCCAAATTAGTAAATGGTTTTGTCGTTTGGTGAATAAATTTGGTGAACAATGTAATTTGGTCGCGATAGCAACGCAAAATAATATAGCGGATATAAAAGGAAATTTTCGTGAAAAATAAATTTCATTCACGAACTCACAATAGTCTCACGTTGCGATAAAATTATTTAACATCTAAAATTGAATCCACAATTAAATCCACTGTATAAAATATAGTGGTAAATTTTTCGGCATGGGAAATCTCTACCAGGATCCTGGATAAGCAGCTTTACCATCTATAAAACCACTAATCTTGAGGTGACCAATAACCCTGGAGATGTTCACGTTCTGTCGCCTATTGTTTCCAATAGCTTGACCAGTAAACTAAAATTGTAGAGAAAGTTACTGTAATGAACCTTGGTTAATACAATTTTGAAATTTTATACCCGATGCTAAAAATAGCCACAGGTTCTCAGCCACATTTTCTATTCCAATGGACTGGTTCTCATGTTTTCATTCCTATTACCCTTATCAGATATGTCCACGGAACCTCGTTCACATTTCTCGCAAGCTTGTACTATTTTTTGTGTATGGAGCGATTCAATTTATCTATTGAAGTCACGTGATTTTGAAAGAATTATTATTTTTCCTTCGACAAAATTTTAGCAATATCTCCAATTGGATTTTAAATTGACATTCCCAAACAAGCGATGAACCCGTTGTAATCGATTTATTTAAATATCGGGAAAACTCTGATAGGAAATCCAATTAGTATTATGGGATGGTTAGGCAAATAGTGATATAAGTGGCACCACTTACAACAACTCTGACGGGTTTTGCGGTTTTTACCAAATTTTGAAACTTTTAGAAAATTCTATTTTGTTTTAAGTATTTTACAAATGTCTATGAGCACTCCTTGTCCACGCGTATCAGCCTATATTTACGAATGCCAATGTGACGAATAGGATAAATTTGTGATGATTACTACTATGTGAGTTGTCCTTGAGTTCTAGTCATAAAGCTTGACCAGTATTGTAAAATTGTAATGAACGTCACTCCATTCTGACGGACCTTGCTTTGCGTCAATAGTCCTCTAGAAACGAGAAATAAGTAGTAAAATTACAAAAATAGAAATTTATGAATATTGGAACTTTGACAACTCCGTGTAGCCAGTTGAATCTTATAATCAACACGAACACAGCCGGGTGTGTATGGCCCCATTTTCCGCGATTATTCTAAAATTACCGTTATGTTGCCGTGATTCGTAGATATAAGTTATTTTTGCGATCTCCCTTTCTAAGATCATTGAGCATTTTTATTTTGTTATCCAAATTATGACGGTTACTTTAGTTTTATTTCAAGACCATTTTCCTTAGTAAATTTCACCACTGGAAAAATGTTTAGTAAGAATTTAAAAGTTGTTTTTATTTTTTGGTACATGCTAGACTTTTAAAATACAAATATCAAGACGATTTTAATACACACCCGGGTGTGTTCGTATTGACGAAAGGAGGAAAATATTCTTGTTGACACGAAGGTTAAATAAATCGCTTAAAATGGGTTCCAATAATATTTTTTCTAAAATCACGTGACTTCAAAATTCTAAAAATCATTATTAAGCTCATTACAATTTATCCATATTCGCTCCATAGATATGAAATAGTAGAAGCTTGCGAGAAATGTGAACGAGGTTCCGTGGACATATCTGATAATGGCAAGACGAATGAAAATGTGAAATCCAGTTCATTGGAATCGGATGCCAATCATTGTAACTATAATCACTGTAGAAAATAATCGGTAATAAGATCATTTCTACCCACTGCTAAAGTCCAAGACAGGGATCCCTGAGGGAATCTTTAGTAAATCGCCTACGTCTAACAAGAAGTAGTTCCCGTTTAGTGATCAAAGGTGTAAGTGAAGCTAACGTGAGAGTTTCTAGAGGAATTACAAAACCAACTTTAAGGTAAAGGTTCAAAAAGGATTTATTTATTAATTGGTAGTGATTATTTCTTCGATCTAATTTGTGACACCAGCTAAGAGATTCTATTAATAAGGTTATAGCTCAAAACTCAAAGTTTGGTTGGATAGGTGCTGGTGGAACAAATGTAGTGAATGCAAATTTGGTTTCTCACACGGTTCGGTGATTGACGTTGGTGTCAGCTTAAGGAAGTTTTGGGAAACCGAGGAAGTACAAAACGTAAATATATTAACAGAAGAGGAAAAGTACTGCATCCAAAACTATAAGGAAACCGTTACTAGAATGGAATGGATGGAAAATCACTAAATAATGAACGTCTTGTTGGACGTGCAATTCACGAGACACTATTTAATATTCTAATTCGAGTTAGGAAACACTGTAGTATTTTTGCAGCAGATATTGAGAAGATATTCCGCCAAATTTGGGTACGAGAAGAAGACAATCAATGTATGGTATCAATGAATATTATGCGAACCGACTCTAAGGAGACCCTAAAAGCATACCGCATTTGTACAGTAATGTACGGAACATCTACTGGTCCTTTTCTAGCGACACAGACTCTTCCCCAATTGGCAGAAGACTACGAAGAACAACATCCTGAAACGGCGAAGATTCTTAAAAGAGATTTTTATATGGATGACTTGATGTCTGATGAGGGCAGTTTGGAAGCTTCTCTTCATGTAGTAGCACAACCGATAACATTATTGGCAAAAGGAAGTTTCCCATTAAGAAAATGGACATCGAATAATCCTGAATTATCCTAATATATTAGAACAGAAATAAAGTTACTCGAATGCGTTAAGATAAATCGCTGGCTGAACTTAGATGCGAGTAGGGATTTCGAGTTCTTCCATGGACTTTCAGATGCGTCAGAGGACCCTTATGGAGCAGTCGTATATACGAGAGTTAATATATCTGGTATGTACAAGGTGAACATTATGGTTGCGCAAAAACGAAGGTTGCCCCTACGAAAAGAATTAGTCTACCCAGATTGTGTGTGCTCAAATGGTGCTCTAAGTGATAGGTGATCATCTCTCCAATAGGTGATCTCTAAGGATATCTCAGTTAGCCTAATCATTTTTATTATATTTGGTCATAATACAAACTTTTATTAAATGTCACCTCCCCTGAATGGGGAGCAACTGAATATATTTTTTAACTGACAAGACCTTCAACTAACACCCCATATACTTGAGGTTGTGTTAAGATCTGTGGGGATATCTCAGTTGTCCTATAAATTTTTATTATATTTGGTCATAATATTAAATTGTATAAATTGCCCCCACCGCTAAATGCCTAGCTTCTGATTATTTTACCTAACTGACATGGATTCTAGCTTACACCTTATATATATGAGGTTTTGTTAAGATCTCTAGGGATACCTCTTTTTCGATAATTCTTAAAAGATTGTTGGTTAGAATTATGAACAATATTTTTTTTTGATGTCTAAATATGAGCACAATGAGAATTTTAACTACATATAATCTTTGAATCAATCTCATCATACGTGCCTGCAACTAACGGATTGTACGGTGTTCGAACTGATGGTGCCGCGATATACCTCGTGAGCGCCTCTGATTTGAACATTTAAATCATCCAGTAATATTATTTCATTTTAGAATGAATATGCATTCGTTTATTCATTTTAGAATGTTCAAAGAACACAAAACTTTTTATTAGTTACGAAGTTTTCGTGCTTTATTAAAAATGAGAATGTTTGATAGCAATCGCATTGTATTTCGATAATTTTTTATTTATGTAAAATTGTAAGATTTTCAGTTCTATAGCGTCAATCTATTTAGATTATGTTTGAAAAAATATGAGGGCGAAAATTCCTCGATTAATACTCTCGCTACGTAACTCTAATTGAATTAGGGGATCTATTGAAAACGATACAAAATAAATTTTGCTTCTGCTTATTGACACAACATGTCGGGGCAAGTTATTGAGCCACAAGACCAATACCTCATCAGCTTCTGCTCTCCAGGTTAGGGGCGACGTAAACAATGGTATGTCTTGGGCTCATAATATAAACAAGTTTCTGGTAGGACTGGATGCCAGTCGATCCTAGGTGGCAATATTCCATTAATTTCCATTCAACGTACAAAATATTATCAATATCGGTTAAGAAATTACCGAATTCCGTCCCAGGTGAGCATATTCCAGAACTTCTTCCAAAAACCATTTGAGAATTCCATTTTCATCCAACATACCCAATCTCATCATAATCGGGTAAGAAATGGCGGAATTCTTATACGAAACACATTATGAAAAAAAAGTTTTATATTTTAAGATATTTCAAATCCAAGACATTAATTGTGATATACGATAAACTATTATAAATTGTTACGATAAATTGTTCACGATAAACTGATTGATTGATTGATTGATTTTGAATGTACGACCAAGTTCTTAGGCTTGAGTTCCCGGATGACGCCGGGTCCACCGTACACCCTTTTTTACACATAACAAAACCGAGGGATTGGATAGGTTAGTTAAGTGGGACAGAATCGGCCCGGTTACAGACACCTAAGTATAGCCGATAGTTAGTAACACAAAGACAACACAATTCTAATCTACTAGATGAAGGATAAAGGCTTAATAGGTTAATGGATAATGATGGTATTGGTCTTCAACAATTGCTTCTTTAAAACGGCAACCTAAGAAAAAATATTATTATTTCACATGCATCTGGAATTTTCCTCAAATTTAATTCTATTAATACTTTTCGGCTTCCTAGCCAAAATTGGTTGACTCGACCCGTTACAGACACCTATGTAAAGTCGTTAGTAATAAAATGACAACACAATTCTAAACTACACAATCAGCAATTACAATGAAGCATTAATTCACAAGCATCTGTAAATTTCGTGAAATTTAATTCTAAATTCATATTTTCCGGCTTCCTAAATAATTGAAACATTTATTAATTTAATCATTCTGCAACTCCGCAACTTACAGTATAATTTCCTGAAACCAAAGTTATTTGAACTATATTCAAAATAACTCTAAAATTCATTAGTATTTAACCGTTGAATTGGGCGAACACAAAATAGCAAAAAAAAAACTACCGGATTGCATTCAAATATCCCTTAAAATATCCATCCTAAATAATTTAGAATTCGCAAAAATTTCGTATGTTTACTAAAATTTTTTTATAAAACTGATGAACAAATACTTTTATCACTACTTTTGCACTAGTTCTGGAACTGCTTCTACGTTTGCTGGGGATATATCACATACAATTAATCTCAGACATGACACATGCGACTCGTCTATGACTTGTCACCTCGTATTAGACTTGTCATAAACGATTCATCTCAGACTGGTAACAAACGTAAATTAGTAATTAGTGTGTCGTCAATGGCTTTCCTGCTGGAAGGTAATATTTAAGTAAAGGCAACTAGATAAAATTTGAAAAAATTATTCTAAAATGAATGATAAATAAGTTTATTTTATAATTTTTATAATTAAATATAAATCGTACCAGTATCTTAAAAGAGGGATAATATGTACTCGTATACTAAATATATTTGAATGAGATTTCCTGAGAACCGAATAATTTTAATATAATCGCTCGGCACTGTACATGTAGATTAATATTTAGGGTTGATTTGAAATTGGGAATTAATAATTATAATTCTTGTACTAAAACAGTCAAGATTGGCAACGTTGCATTTTATGACAAACATCCAGTCGTTGGTGTATTGAAGTATACAAACCTTCTCTTTCTTTTGAATAATTATATTAATTATATCAAATATTTCTAGCTTTTCAGTTACATAGATATAACGAAGTTGCCGATAAACAATTCTTTATGTTAAGATTGTTAAAATCCCAAATCCAATGCAAATAATATTTCTTTTTATAAAGCAAAAATATCGCTAATAAACTGTGAGAAAATACTAGTAACCCATTGAGTGTCACAAAAAGGCAATTTTGCGGTAAATAATAGGATTCGTTACCAACTCCAACATAGTTGCAATTAATCTTGCAAAAATGATGGATTATGAAGGAAATACAATATAGAAAACAGTTAATCATAAATTACCTACACTATATTCTCAATGCACAGAAGAAATACGGAAACGGAAAATTCTATCGCTAATCAAACCAAAATAAAAATATAACAATTTATTACACAAACGCTGAATAATAGGATGAAGGAACATCACCAAAATAGCTCTCTCCGAAAATCTCCGAAATCAAAGCGTGGAAGAAACCACAATCGTAGTAAAATGTACCAAGAGAATTATGCCATGTCCATCTAGGAGCTAAAATTACCTCGAAACGATCCCAACAGACGGCATGAATCTTCCCACCATGAAACCACTACCATCCACTAAGCGACCTCCTGCCAACACCACCATTCAACAAAAACCACGCTTCACAAAGCCGTGACGAATCCATGACAGATCACAAACGAACCATGGCAACCCTACAGCCCAAAAACTTCAGCGAACGACCGATCATACCAAAACTCCCAAAATGATTCAACCCCCGATAAATCGACGGCAAACTCCAACAAAAACACCCGAAGCATTCAGCAAAGAAACCAATTTGAACATACAAATCCAACATTCAGGCAATGATTCAATACAAAACTGCAAATCCGCCCTCATACACTAACAAATGAGAACTACCTCAAGTCCTAAACAAAACAACTCAATAAATTGTTCACGATAAACTGACAGTAAATTAACTTTTGCACCGAAAAAACTTTACTTGGCTTTTTTGTAGGAAATGAGCTCCCCTACTACCCTGCTTCGTCGGATCGTCCAATTCTGGAGACCCTGTATAAAACCACGTCTGATATAAATTTTTGAAAATTGTGTACTATAGATAGGCTAAATGAATAATCATTTTCAGTCAAAAGTTAAGGATTGTATGTATTGGGAGAAGAAATATTACGTGGATATATTACGTTCAAGCTGTACTTTAATCCCGTATATCAATTACTTCAAGGTCACGCCCGCATTTACAATGTCAATTATTTCACAGCCTAGATTTAATTAGTTGTTAACCGTGTGAAATATTTCAATAAAATAAATCATGCCATCTCAGCGAACCATTTAAATAACCTGCTTTACAAACCTAGACAAACAAATTAAACCATTAAACACTCCAGACAATTCGATAACGTATGATTAACGTATCAAATATAACGCACGCATATAACAATTCGTACAATGTAAATTTGATTGACGCTCGCTAAATTCATTTATATACGCGTTACCTGTCTGCCCGGATCATGTTAAATGAAATGCTGAGTGCATTCTTATTAAAAAATTAAAATAAATCGTTTTACGAGCAGCAATTATCCATTATCTCGATATGGGCAATATAATATGCGCGGCCATGAAGTTATTTGATATTCCCATAAAATGTGGTTTTAGCGCGCACCCCTTGTGTAAATAAACCGAAATTGATCATAAAATAAAATCAATTTACTCTCTTGTAGATTTGCTTATGGCACATTCCATGTCATCGCGCTTAAACTGCATCATGTATCAGACCACATAACGTCATTTCATCTTCAGCGTATTCGATTAAAAAATCAATGTTCTGCAATCAAATTCTGTACACGATAAAGCGATATGTACAATTTAATCGAAATATCAATCAACATTGACGAGATAATAATTTATCATCATGATGTTTATTATGCTCGATATGTACAACATACTTTTTTGTATTAAGACATATCATATCCTATATTTCAAATTTAATTTGTACGAAATCCAATATTGTGAAACATTTTTTATTTATTCGTCTGAGGCGGTGATAGGAATTGATCTCCCTGCGAGTCTCTACCAATTGATGTAATATTCAACTATATTTTGTTGACTTGTCTGTTGATACAAGAATATTGATTTATGCTATTATGTACTTACAATAAATGGTTTGGGGCCAATTCCTTATCTAGTCGTACGTATTCAATATGATGGCACATACTTATGTAGGTATACTTTGAGTTTTGATTGGTGTTCTAAATTTGTTGTTGCATATGCAATGCTAAAAGTATTAAACACATTTCGTGTCCGTAAAAAAGATTTCTCCATGCAATTGTCGTTAGGTACGGACATCCTGTATAACATCAATATCAAACGATTTATTTTTAGATTTTAAATTAGTTTTTATGATTCAGAACTGTATGTGCACGAGGAACAGGATACAGAGATGCATGTAATTACATAAATCCCAAACTTTATCCAAACAAATCGAAAAACATGCAAAATTGGGTTAGAAACTATCAAGACTTGTAACTCTACAAAACACATAAAAAAAAAATTGTAAATAGCATGACAAGTTGACTGACCACAAAGATGAAAAACTAAAAATTACTGGATCGTATAAAATTGTTTTGGGATAAAATTTGAGGTTATGTGGGAAATAATAAACGTAATCAAAATACTGTTATACACCCATACATTTTTATCGTGCATACCAAGAAATAAATGGGAATTTAAATTTTTCCGTATAAAGTGATAATTTGAGAAGGAAATGAAAAGATAAATTAGTGTGGTTTTAAGAATCCTTATATCCTTTGGTAATTTATAGTCATATTTTTGGACCAAATTACCACCCTATGTGTTATGGCTTTAAATTTAATTATTATGTGCTTATTTTATTACATTAAATGCTTTAAAAATAATTTTCCGGGACCACAATTTAATGTTTTTACAGTAATCCCGGAAAAGTGTATTAGGCGATCAAGGATTATTAAGACATAACGGAAAATATTTTTATTATTTTGGAGGTAAATGTTCCTCTATTGTAAATCGCTAAGCTAAACTGTACGAGAACACTAATACCACTGATGAACCAGTTACGTACTGATTAGTCGCGTTTATCTGGAGTGTACCTTGGAGTTCTCGAACAGCGGCTACTTTAAGTGTTTGTCCTTGGGATTTATTTTTGATCATTCCAAAATCATTTTTGTGGGAATTGAAATCCTTTAAATTGAAAAGGTAAATTTGTTGGTATAATTGGTATCGCCTTTGGCTGTACACGCGCCTTTAACCTAAGCTCATGAGTCTTGATAATTCCAGGTCTTACGATACTCTATATTATATGATTTGATCTCCCTAACTCGCCCTAATTCAGTATCGTTCATACGCACATTTGTCTTTAAACTTAATTTTACTTTCTTTTACGTAGTAGTACAGTAATCCTTCACTTCAACCACCACAGTTGCATCAGAGTCCTCCTCTGACTGTGATTCCTCCAGGGATCCACAAAGTAATCTCATCGAGAAGGACATCTCCGTAGCTGTAGAGAGTATTTCTACCTCCCCACCCATTTCCATGATGTTGAGGTTGATAGCCGGGGTCGCTACCGGTATCAGCACCTTCAAGATATCACCCTCATCTTTCTTATAAATCTTGAGTGTGACTACGCTGAAACCATAGCTAATTAAACCATTAGTTTTCGTCAGTTATCGCCGGCGATACGCCATTTAATATGATAATTACTGGCCTATAATCAGCCTTTGGATCTTCCATCGTGGTCGCCCTCGGCGGTCAGGATTGCTAATTTGTAGCATTTCCAGAGTATCTTTCGGGTCGCTGGTACCCAAGCTCTTGCTCTAGGTCTGCAACTGATATCCTCTCTACTTTTAGTCTAACACCAGGCCAGACTTCGTCTAGGATCTCTGCAGCTTTTTGTACGGTTAGCCGGAGTGGGTCCAGGGTTTTCCCTAGTTTTTTTAGGAAAGTTGCGGCCTTCTCCACCTTCCTTCAATTGCTGGACGATATATATCAGTCTTCATGGGTACTATCAGTGATTGATTGATTTAATAATATACATCGCAGTCGTTTGCTTTCAACTTTACTTACCATATCGACCTAAAACTGAGTGGTTAGATGCTTGCATCGTGCGATCATATTAAAATTATTTTCGCTTATGTTCATATGATATAGGTACATGACACTTTTTTGTTTATCAAGTCGAGGCTCGTTATAGTATAATTTTGTGGTATTTGAAATTGATAACTATTCCTGTTCTTTGCTGAAAGTTATTGGATATTGCAATGCATCATAGTATGTCAGCCACACTGGTTAATCTGTCAGCATCATACCATATGAAGTCATTTGGAAGCGTGAGTTGTAGCATTGTTTTAATTTTATTTTAAAATAATGCCTTGATTTAGCACAGAAGTAGAATTTTTAGGAGTTCCTTTGGCCCACCTAGTGATGGAAGTGACATTTTACTTCACAATTGTAGGCATTGTTCTCAATAATAATATTAATTGATGATTAACATAGTCAATGTATGATTCATAATCAACCGTTATTTCAAGCATCTCATATGCGACGTGTAAGTTGTCTCTCTGTTTGACTGGACGTCGCATTTAAATATCGGTGATATTGTGTCTGACATTGTGACTCTTCATAAGGATCACCAACTATATAACAGATTCGTGCTGCTCAGCGCCTAAAATGCAACGGTTTTATGACTGCTCTAATGTCTCAGCAACCCTTAAAGTTGAATGACACTTAGTATCTATGGTCCAATAGGGCTGAGATGCTCTAAAGTCTCTACAGCTCTTAAGGATAAGTGACGCTCAGATTTCAATTTCAATTATAATTTCCATTTCCATTTAAATTTAAATTTGAATTTAAATTTAAATTTAAATTTAAATTTTAATTTTAATTTGAATTTGAATTTGAATTTGAATTTGAATTTCAATTTTAGTTTTAATTTTATTTTAAATTTTAATTTTATTTTCAATTTCAATTTCAATTTTAATTTCAATTTATATTTCAATTTCAATTTCAATTTCAATTTCAATTTCAATTTCAATTTCAATTTCAGTTTCAATTTCAATTTCAATTTCAATTTCAATTTCAATTTCAATTTTAATTTCAATTTCAATTTCATTTTCAATTTCAATTTCCATTTCAATTTCAATTTCAATTTCAATTTCAATTTCAATTTCAATTTCAATTTCAATTTCAATTTCCATATCAATTTCAATTTCGATTTCAATTTCAATTTCAATTTCAATTTCAATATAAATTTCAATTTCAATTTTCATTTCCATTTCCATTTCAATTTCAATTTCAATTTCAATTTGAATTTGAATTTGAATTTCAATTTCAATTTTAATTTTAATTTCAATTTCAATTTCAATTTCAATTTCCATTTCAATTTCAATTTCAATTTCAATTTCAATTTCGATTTCAATTTCAATTTCAATTTCAATTTCAATTTGCATTCCAATTTCCATTTCCATTTCCATTTCCATTCATTTCAATTTCAATTTCCAATTTCATATTTTCAATTTCAATTTCAATTTTAAACAAATTCAAATTCAAATTCAAATTCAAATTCAGATTCAAAATCCAAATTCTAATTCAAATTCAAATTCATATTCAAATTCAAATTCAAATTCAGATTCAAATTCCAAATTCTAATTCAAATTCAAATTCAAATTCAAATTCAAATTCAAATTCAAATTCAAATTCAAATTCAAATTCAAATTCAAATTCAAATTCAAATTCAAATTCAAATTCAAATTCAAATTCAAATTCAAATTCAAATTCAAATTCAAATTCAAATTCAAATCCAAATTCAAATTCAAATTCAAATTCAAATTCAAATTCAAATTCAAATTCAAATTCAAATTCAAATCCAAATTCAAATTAAAATTAAAATTTAAATTTAAATTCAAATTCAAACTCAAATTCAAATTCAAGTTCAAATTCAAATTCAAATTCAAATTCATATTCAAATTCAAATTCAAATTCAATTTCAAATTTAAATTCAAATTCTAATTCAAATTTAAATTCAAATTCAAATTCAAATTCAAATTGAAATTGAAATTGAAATTGAAATTCAAATTGAAATTCAAATTCAAATTGCAATTCAAATTCAAATTCAAATTCATATTGAAAGTTAAATTGAAATTCAAATTCAAATTCAAATTCAATTTCTAATTCAAATTCAAATTCAAATTCAAATTCAAATTCAAATTCAAATTCAAATTCAAATTCATATTGAAATTGAAATTGAAATTGAAATTGAAATTCAAATTCAATTTCTAATTCAAATTCAAATTCAAATTCAAATTCAAATTCAAATTCAAATTGAAATTGAAATTGAAATTGAAATTGAAATTGAAATTGAAATTGAAATTGAAATTGAAATTGAAATTGAAATTGAAATTGAAATTGAAATTGAAATTGAAATTGAAATTGAAATTGAAATTGAAATTGAAATTGAAATTGAAATTGAAATTGAAACTGAAATTGAAATTGAAATTGAAATTGAAATTGAAATTGAAATTGAAATTGAAATTGAAATTGAAATTGAAATTGAAATTGAAATTGAAATTGAAATTGAAATTGAAATTGAAATTGAAATTGGAATTGAAATTGAAATTGAAATTGAAATTGAAATTGAAATTGAAATTCAGATTGAAATTGAAATTCAAATTCAAATTCAAATTCAAATTCAATTTCTAATTCAAATTCAAATTCAAATTCAAATTCAAATTCAAATTCAAATTCAAATTCAAATTCAAATTCAAATTCAAATTCAAATTCATATTGAAATTGAAATTGAAATTGAAATTGAAATTGAAATTCAAATTCAATTTCTAATTCAAATTGAAATTGAAATTGAAATTGAAATTGAAATTGAAATTGAAATTGAAATTGAAATTGAAATTGAAATTGAAATTGAAATTGAAATTGAAATTGAAATTGAAATTGAAATTGAAATTGAAATTGAAACTGAAATTGAAATTGAAATTGAAATTGAAATTGAAATTGAAATTGAAATTGAAATTGAAATTGAAATTGAAATTGAAATTGAAATTGAAATTGAAATTGAAATTGAAATTGAAATTGAAATTGAAATTGAAATTGAAATTGAAATTGAAATTGAAATTGGAATTGGAATTGAAATTGAAATTGAAATTGAAATTGAAATTCAGATTGAAATTGAAATTGAAATTCAAATTCAAATTCAATTTCTAATTCAAATTCAAATTCAAATTCAAATTCAATTTCTAATTCAAATTCAAATTCAAATTCAAATTCAAATTCAAATTCAAATTCAAATTCAAATTCAAATTCAAATTTAAATTTAAATTAAAATTCAAATTCAAATTCAAATTCAAATTCAAATTCAAATTCAAATTCAAATTCAAATTCAAATTCAAATTCAAATTCAAATTCAAATTCAAATTCAAATTCAAATTCAAATTCAAATTCAAATTCAAATTTAAATTCAAATTTAAATTCAAACTCAAATTCAAATTCAAGTTCAAATTCAAATTCAAATTCAAATTCATATTCAAATTCAAATTCAAATTCAAATTTAAATTCAAATTCTAATTCAAATTTAAATTCAAATTCAAATTCAAATTCAAATTCAAATTCAAATTGAAATTGAAATTGAAATTGAAATTCAAATTGAAATTCAAATTCAAATTGCAATTCAAATTCAAATTCAAATTCATATTGAAAGTTAAATTGAAATTCAAATTCAATTTCTAATTCAAATTCAAATTCAAATTCAAATTCAAATTCAAATTCAAATTCAAATTCAAATTCAAATTCAAATTCAAATTCAAATTCATATTGAAATTGAAATTGAAATTGAAATTGAAATTCAAATTCAATTTCTAATTCAAATTCAAATTCAAATTCAAATTCAAATTCAAATTCAAATTCAAATTCAAATTCAAATTCAAATTCAAATTCAAATTCAAATTGAAATTGAAATTGAAATTGAAATTGAAATTGAAATTGAAATTGAAATTGAAATTGAAATTGAAATTGAAATTGAAACTGAAATTGAAATTGAAATTGAAATTGAAATTGAAATTGAAATTGAAATTGAAATTGAAATTGAAATTGAAATTGAAATTGAAATTGAAATTGAAATTGAAATTGAAATTGGAATTGAAATTGAAATTGAAATTGAAATTGAAATTCAGATTGAAATTGAAATTGAAATTCAAATTCAAATTCAAATTCAATTTCTAATTCAAATTCAAATTCAAATTCAAATTCAAATTCAAATTCAAATTCAAATTCAAATTCAAATTCAAATTCAAATTCAAATTCAAATTCAAATTCAAATTCAAATTCATATTGAAATTGAAATTGAAATTGAAATTCAAATTCAATTTCTAATTCAAATTCAAATTCAAATTCAAATTCAAATTCAAATTCAAATTCAAATTCAAATTCAAATTCAAATTCCAATTCAAATTGAAATTGAAATTGAAATTGAAATTGAAATTGAAATTGAAATTGAAATTGAAATTGAAACTGAAATTGAAATTGAAATTGAAATTGAAATTGAAATTGAAATTGAAATATAAATTGAAATTAAAATTGAAATTGAAATTGAAATTGAAATTGAAATTGAAATTGAAATTGAAATTGAAATTGAAATTGAAATTGAAATTGAAATTGAAATTGGAATTGAAATTGAAATTGAAATTGAAATTGAAATTCAGATTGAAATTGAAATTGAAATTCAAATTCAAATTCAAATTCAATTTCTAATTCAAATTCAAATTCAAATTCAAATTCAAATTCAAATTCAAATTCAAATTCAAATTCAAATTCAAATTCAAATTCAAATTCAAATTCAAATTCATATTGAAATTGAAATTGAAATTGAAATTGAAATTCAAATTCAATTTCTAATTCAAATTCAAATTCAAATTCAAATTCAAATTCAAATTCAAATTCAAATTCAAATTCAAATTCAAATTCAAATTCCAATTCAAATTGAAATTGAAATTGAAATTGAAATTGAAACTGAAATTGAAATTGAAATTGAAATTGAAATTGAAATTGAAATTGAAAGTGAAATTGAAATTGAAATTGAAATTGATATGGAAATTGAAATTGAAATTGAAATTGAAATTGAAATTGAAATTGGAATTGGAATTGAAATTGAAATTGAAATTGAAATTGAAATTGAAATTCAGATTGAAATTGAAATTGAAATTCAAATTCAAATTCAATTTCTAATTCAAATTCAAATTCAAATTCAAATTCAAATTCAAATTCAAATTCAAATTCAAATTCAAATTCAAATTCAAATTCAAATTTAAATTAAAATTCAAATTCAAATTCAAATTATCAAATTATCATATTCGATTCGATAGTAAATTTTGTTTCATTTACTTCCTTTTACATTGGAAAATTCAATTTTCAAAATTTCCAAACCGTATGTGTGTGTGGGGGGGATACTATGCCATTCGACCTCATAGAACTACCGTTAGGTATTATTTCAGAACGTGGGCTCAGCCTAGGCTGCCTCCATTTTCGGATACAATTTCCAACATACTTCGTTTCTGATTTTTCGAGGCATTTAAATTCTCCCACAATACGTGATACAGATTTATCCACAGCGTTCCATCGACCTTCAGATTTCAGCATAAACTCCAAGATGTTGTCTTGCGTTATTATGTGTTGTTACAAACGGTCCTTCACTTTTCCGTAAATGGTGAGCAATCGAATAATACAAACTTCGCGGTCTCCAACCCTCCTATGCATAAATGGCAGCTGGGCGAATCTTCGAGTTTAAGCCTAAGAAGGTATGCTCTGCAGAAGATATACTAGACTTTTTAATAGCATTTTGGAAAATAATTATTAAACTTTACAACTTGAATAGAGCTGACAGTATTGCAACATGAATTTTCTGTGAGAATTGGTACTGGTACTTGGAGATAAATAATTCTGGTAAATGTAACTGCATTATTTTTAAAATGTTGATCAATGGAATACTGAGTGAAACTCAGGCACCTCAAGAGTGAACCTATCAAAATTCGGTTTATCCCCATAAAATAAGGATTCTAACATGAATTTTGAATGGGATCCGAGAATTTGGCCATGGTAAGTGAAATTTGGCTTAGATAAGAATAAACAAATTTCGAGGAACCCCAGTTTCAGACGGTCACTAATAATCATAAACGGGCCAATAAATTTGTATTATTTTTATCTGCGAACATAAACAGTAATGCTAGGTATGTATAAGCTCTCAGCTCGGAATGTGGCTCCTCGTTGAAACCAGTTAATAAAACAAACATTGGTATTATTACGTTTCCACTAAGTTTAATTTCTTTCATAAATAACAAAATTACAGACAATTTAAATCTAATTAGTCTAAATTTGCACAACAAACGCATGGTTGTCAATTTCCAACTCGGTAGACAATTTTCTGGCAAGGACATCATTAGCAACCACCGTCTTACTATTGCCCCTTTTTCTAAAACTTTTATAGATCCAAAACCTCAGACGGTAAATGCCATGTAAGCAAATATGCAGTAGGGCAACAATAATCAGGAAACCAACGCAAAACAATAAAGTTCTAGGGACCTTGGTCCAGTCCAATAACGGATATATTGCTTGTTTGTATTCTCTATGCAAAGAAATAATTATTCATACACAAATTATGATTTTAGAATAAAATATTTACTTACAAGTTCCGACCACCACCTACATAGTAAATTAGGCTAAATATCATAAAAGCTACAACTATAAGATGCGTATAAATTAAATGAAGTATTCTGTGTGGGTGCCCAACTATGAGCAAATCAATGATCAGCATCACAGAATTGGCTGCATGATTTAAAAAATTTGTTAATGTGATTGGAGTGCCATCTATAAATAGGAGTAATAAATTATAAAAAATTTTATTAAACAATTTTAATACTTACATCCATGCACCACACCCCAATAAGCAATCGTAATTAATACAGCTAAAGTAACCGTAATGCTGTGCAGTGCCCAGTAACATTTAATATAAGCGGGTAATTCATTGGCTACGTTCAGTTTTTGTTGAAATCGTTTACTACAATTTTGTAAGGTAACCAATATGGCTGCCAGAGTGTTACTAATTACGTTTAGTAGCAGTCCCCAGCGTGTTAAATAAATCGCCCAAATTTTCCATTCGCGTGCACTTTTATTTTCTTGTAGTGATAAGGTGATATTTGTTATAAATACTAAGGCTACAAACCATCTATAGATGAAATACGTAATACTTTTTGTGCTTTTTTGCCACTGAAATTGTATAAAAATTTTTATTAAGGCTTTTCTCAAGCTAATTAATATTTTACCTGCGATTTTACAAAATCAGATGCATCAGAATGTCTTAATTGAAAATGCATCAATTTGAACTCCTTCGTCAGACATAAAAGCATGTTGTTATAAATTACAATTTAATACTTTTTGGTAAAATATAATCTTGATCTAAAAATATATAAAGAGATTTAAATTGGTTAAAACATTATGGAACAAATGAGAAGCTTGTGACGGCCATTAAAATCGGCACGGAAATCAAAAGTGTGCTAAAAACATTGCCATTTTGATGAAAATATCTTTATTTTCAAATTCAGTCTGCAACACCAAGTTGAAGAAATTCTGACAAGATCGAGCAATTTTGGGGGTTCTGGGATTCTCGTCGTTTTAAGGTCCTTAACTCGAAAACAGACAAAAATGTCTCAAAAAACACTATGATAAGAAATTAAAATCCGAACAGTTTATATGAAGCTAGCCCGATACTCAGCCCGAAAAAGCGCGATAGCAACACTAAACTTTCAATATCGTGAGAGTTTACTATCCCAGCCCAATAAATGTCAATATCGCGACAGTAAACAGTGTCGTGATACACTGTCATTACATTTATAATGTTCCTATTGCTTGGTAGGCTAGTCGCAGACCTAAACCCTTTTTATGAAGCTAGCTCGATATTCAGTCCAAAAAGTCCGATAACTACACTAAACTATAATTATCGGGATAGTTTTCTATCCTAGACAGAAAAATATCAATATCAAGACATTAAAATGTGTCATGATAATCTATCATGACATTTATAACATTCAGCCCGAAAGTATAAATATTACTTTAATGTATTTTTAGGTTATCCCTTGATTTGCTAGGAAACCTAGACAATATAAGTTTGTTTGATAATGGAATCGTATGTAGGCCAAACCTCGCCAGGGAGGAGGGGCGAGTACCAGATATAGATAAGATGGCAACAACTTCATCAACAACGGCAAGCAACAATTGCTTGGTTTAGTACAAATTTGGATGAAAGCTTGGGAAGTTTATAGCCCTTCCCTCTTCCCGACATGCCAATATGCTTGATTCAGCAGCCCTGAGAGTAGACTAGGATTCATTGGATCAATCATTTATTAACCTCCGAAATCAACACTGATTACAGAAACGAATACTAGAAGAAATAATACAAACCGGCATACTACACAAATGTAAATCTGTGGCTATCGGACACGGACACGGATCGGAAATTAGAAGATCAAGATCTTCAAACATCAAGATTAGCACAAGTTGAGAAAAATGAAACGGTAAAACATGAAATATTTGGGCCTTAGGGAAGTAAGATGGAAGAATAGTGGATACATTATAACAACCGCGGGCAGCTATCTAATGTACTCTGGTAGACAAGACACAGATGAAGAACGAGTAGGAATATTAACAACAACTAAGGGAAGAAAGCACTATTCGAATGGAAAACCTATAAGTAGCAGAATAGTAATAGCAAGATTCCAGCCGAAAATAAGAAATACGCAAGAAGCAGATGACCAAACTAAAGATGAATTCTACTAGCAGAGTTACAAGCTACAATATCTAGTACACCCAAATGACATAAAAATTGTGCAAGTTGATTTCGACGTGAAAATTGGAAGCGGTAACACCGGTATAACGTCAATCACGAGTAAACATGCAATAGATTCTGTAAGAAACAACAATGGAGAGTCTCATCGATTACTGTGCCACAAACAAAGAATATACATAAATGCACTCGGACATCACCAGTTGGAACAACCAAAAATCAAATTGATCGTGTGCTGGTTAATAAGAAATGCCTATCCTTCTTACAAAATGTCAGAGTAATGAATGATAGGAGCAGACGTACACAGCGATCACCAACTGGGAATAAGAAAATTCAAAATCAAACCAGCACCAGCAGTGGAGCCAAAGATTAACCGGAGGAAATTCTACATCGAGGGATTGAACACTCAAAGACATTTTCAAAGAAACGATCCAACTCAATCTGCGAAGGAACGAAACCAGCGCTATCGATCAGAATTGGAACAAATAGCAGAACTACGTTAAAACTGCTACCAATGTGCTTGGCTACCAAAACGACACCATAAAGCCATGGATTAGAGATGAATAGATAGATAGATGATATGGAGGAAAATTGAGGGACGCCGCCAACTAAAGTTACAGTTCTGTCACGAAAATACGGCGGAAAATCGAAGCAAATAAAGATGGAAAGAAATGATCGCAGAAAATACACCGAAGGCATTTTCGAAATTGTAGAAACAGCAGCAGAAAATAAAAACATGCGCACGGTACAATAATATGTAAAAATGGTTACCGAAAATTTACAAACTAACCACTAATAAAGGATTCTTTTGGGCAAATCTTAACCAGAGAAAAGTAACAGCTAAATATATGGAAAGCAAACTTTGAGGACAACGAAACAACAGATAGGGAATAAAATGATAAGCAAGTGGGAGGCAACAATAACCAAACTATATAAACACCCATCCACTAACGGAACGGGAAGTTAAAAGTACTATTCAGAAGCTAAAGAACAAAAAGCAGCCGGCACGGATAATATTCCTGCTGAATTACTATTCAAATAGGCGAGCAGAAGTATGAAATACTGGTAGAATTCTACAGAAATGGAAAGAAGGTTTGACTAGGTATAACACTTCCGAAGAAAGGCGGCCTTAGAAAATGCAAAAATTGAAGAGGGATCTACCTCCTCAACAATCGTTCAACAATGAAACGAATCGAGCTACCGCTACATCTACTCTTCGTGGACTTTAACCGCGATCTGATGCGCGATCTGGAAAGCACTCTGCGAAATTGACATTCAGAGAAACACAATTGAAGGGACCAGACAAGGATGTGTTCATAATGGCAAAATGTTAGTAAAATGCTTCTGGCCAAACACGATCCCAAACGAAAAACTTCTTGAACAAAATTGAGCACAAAATTAAGAAATTAAAATTGAGCCGGATTGGATACACACTAAGGAAAGGTACCAATGATATAACAAAAATGTCACTGGAATGGAATCCGCAAGGGAAGAGGAAAGTAGGAAGTCCAACAATGACCTGGAAAAGAATGGTGCTAGCCGAAGCGAAACAACTCGGAAAAACATAGGGAGACCTGAAAGTAATAAGCCCGAATAGAGTAAGATGGTCCAGTCTAGTAGACGCCCTATGCTCCAAAATCGGAGATAAAGGAAAACAAATTTAGGTCAAATTCATCTACATGGTCAGTTTCATAAAGTTCTACTTAATTCTACGTACCCTAATGGTGTCCGATGTGTTATACCACCCCATAATTCATTAAACCTTTCGCTTAACACGTCATAATAAATGGAAGTCCAGGACATTGGCATCCTGCAACCCAATTTAGTAATACGTGCTAACCGAACGACTTAAAGAATTATTGGGTAGTTACACTCTAGACACCTTTAGGGTAGATATAATTCATTATAAACTTGCGATGTGTAGGTGTAATAAAACTTGCAATCCGTTAACATATTGTTACAAATTTGAAGTCAAATCCGGCCCGTATCACTGGGTTGTAAATATTGGTTTGGAGATTGACGGTTGCAACAACAATTCTCGCAATTTACCCACTTCTAGAATATTCGCGTAAATACCGGAAATAAACTTTATATAATTTCCAAATATTTACCTAAAATATACGCCATTACTGGAATATTCCCGAAATATTCCTACAATAATTGTCCCACTTTTAGTTTACCAACACTAAATCACAACAACAAATAATTTCCACAATGATTTATTAATTCGCAATTTACACCATTTATAATTACACTTTAATTTTCTTTTAACACCACTTATTATTGTCCCGCTACTAACTTTCACTTTTAATCTATCGCGTACCGAATCTTCCAAATGTTAAACCAAGACTGTCTGATTGTGTTTGTTGCACTCGTATTTATACATCGATCGAGTATTCTAGATTCGCCTGGATATTATGTTCCTGACTATTATAATCTGCTGCACAAAAAATGATATAAAATTCTACTACTACTAAACCCTAGATGTCACCAATCTCACATAAAAGAAGATGGTTAAGTTCTAAATCTTAATTCAAAAATTTTTTGTAGAATAAACTTCTCGGCAACCCAATATGTGAGATGGTAATAATATTGTTACGATTTCGCCTATTGAGTTGATGGGCAATTAATTCGCCGATGGCGAGATATTTATTCAACAAAACTGTTAATTTAAGGTTTAGAACTTAAATGACATTTTTGTGAGATTGGTGACATCTGGGATTTAGTAGTAGCACTAATGGAGTTGTATAATAGCTTTTAGCAGTGTCTGTGTAGCAGATTATAATAGCCTGGAACAGAATCTAGCATACATCTAGGCGAATCTAATACAAGTGCAACAAACACAATTGAGTCAGAGATTCGGTACGCGAAAGATTAAAAGCGAAAGTGATAAACGGGAAAATAATAAGTTAAATGAAAATTAGAGTATAATTATAAATGGCGTAAATTGCGAATTAATAAATAATTGTGGCAAATCCGGATCAGATCCGGCACCTGTGCACCCATATTACGTTACACATACACGCAAAAAGTTTTATTTTTAGGATAAATTTAAGGCTGTATGATACTCAAATTGTCAAAACCAAGTTTCAGGAAAAACCAGTTTTTGACCATAAAATATTGGCAATTGACCTAATTCTTTCTTTAGAATGAACTTAGATGTATAATTGAAGGATTAATACATGATTTTCCAATCGAAAATGTTCAGTTTGTCTATGGTTAGGTTTCAAAGTTGACCGTTTTTTTAAACGCACAGATCAATTTTTTCAATATTTTCCCTGTAAACTGCGAAAAAATTTTGCATCAAGGTGTTAAGAAACATAAAATCGGGGAATTAATTCATGATTTTCAAGATTAGTCTTGAATTTAACGTAGAAAAGGTTATTTGTTTTTACCCCGCAATGACGATTATTGTTGGGAAAAATTGACTGTCCCTAGATGGCAAACTACAAATTAAAAAGTGTGTCCAAGATAAGTGGTTATTAATTTATAGAGCTGATCAAAGCCTACCATCAGATTCCCATAGCGAGGAGGATATCCCAAAAACGGCCATATGTACACCCTTCGGACTTTTCGAGTTCACAAGGATGACTTTCGGACTACGAAATGCCGCGCAGTCATTCCAAAGATGCATACATGCAGTTTTGAGAAATTTAGCTTTTTGTTTTCCATATATTGACGACCTGCTAGTCGCATCACATTCTATGGAAGAGCATTTACTCCATCTTAAAATTGTTTTCGATCGATTACTGGACGCGGAATAAGTGATAAATGTTAGCAAGTGTGTCTTTACTACGTCTAAGGTTACTTTTCTGGGACATGAAATTTCGTGCGATGGCATAAAACCATCCGAGTTAAAAATCGAAGCTATAAGTAGCATTCCTAAGCCGGAGACGATTAAAGCTTTACGTAGTTTTTTGGGAATAGTACATTTTTATGGGAAATTTATCCCGAATGCGGCAGAGGATCAAGCAATCTTGATCGAATTCCTCAGCGCATTTGAACTTTGTAAAAGTGAAAAATTGAAAAGCGCCGTTATTCTCGCACACTCTTCTTCGGAAGCTGAATTAGCAGTTATGGTGGATGCGTCCAATACAGCCATGGGTGCTGTGGCACAACAGCGACTATCGGAAACTTGGACACCACTCGGATTCTTTTCGGTCAAATTAAATGATACGCAAAACGCAAATATAGTGCGTATGATCGCGAACTATTGGCAGCCTATAGCTCGATTAAACACTTCAGGTATTTGCTCGAGGGCCGAACGTTTGTTTTGTTTACAGATCATAAGCCCTTATGCTTTACAGCAGAATTTGGATAAGGCATCTCCTCGTCAACGTCGTCATTTGAACTTCATGTCACAGTATACTACGGGCATTCGGCACATTGCGGGAAAGGATAACATCGTAGCTGATACATTATCAAGGATCGAAAATATAACTCTTGGCAGCTCAATCGATTTTGACAGTCTAGCAAAAGATCAGACCACAGATATCACATTATCGAAGTAAATGGAAACAAACAAATCTCTTATATTCCAAAAATTTCCGATATTTGGTTCTGAGAACGAAATTTATTGCGATATTTCTACCGGTTCTCCAAGGCTGTACGTTACGGGAAACTTTCGGCGAATAGTTTTCAACAGCGTGCATAATTTATCACATCCGAGTATCCGAACAACGACTAGGATGATAATAAAAATATTCGTTTGGCCGGAAGTTAACAAAGATGTTCGAAATATGGCATGCTAAAAATCAAAGGTATCGAGACACGTTACATCTCCGGTAGGGGAATATACGATCGAAAGTAGGCGTTTCGATGAGATTCATTTGGACATCATTGGTCCACTTCCACCGTCAGAAGGTAATCGATATTGTGTGACATTAATAGATAAGTTTACGCGATGGCCGGAAGTGATCCCAGTGACAGATATAAATGCAGATACTGTGGCAGATGCTATATTCAGGAATTGGATTTGTTGTTTCGGAGTTCCATCTAGTATTACAACGGACCAGGGATCACACGGAGTTGTCCTCGTTCTTGGAATTTAAACATAAACGGACCACTGCGTATAACCCGGCATGTAATGGCATGATAGAAAGGTGGCACCGCGTTTTGAAGGCTGCTATAATGTGCCATAGGAATTCTCAATGGACCAAAACTTTACCGATAATATCTCTGGGCCTCCGAACAGTATTGAAGGAAGAGTTAAAAGTTTCTAAATCAACAACAAACGTGTCCGATTTTGTAGACCAACTGCGAAAATATTTTAAAGGCGTACATCCTACCCCAGCAGCAAGACATTGTAACAGTGACATATTCGTTTTCAAAGATCTCAACTCATGCTCACACGTTTTTGTAAGAATCGATGCGGTAAAAGGTGCTCATCAACCACCTTATGATGGACCGTTTAAGGTCATATGGCGAGACTTTAAATATTTTACAATAAAAATGAGAAACAGAGAAACAAACATTTCCATCAACCGTCTAAAACCTTGTTTTTTAGAGCAATTCGATTCCAGTCCCAATGAGACATCTTCGGGTACATCTGTAGTGAACCTTCCGGAAGTGGTGCAACAAGTACCACATAAAAGTAAAGTGACATTCAGTCCAGAAGTACAATTTCCGTCCCAAACTAGATTAGGGCGCCAGATAAAACGACCGCACAGGTTTATATAGTAGCGTTTGCTTAGCGCTCACTGGTAGGGGAGTAATGTGGCGCCATAGGCAAAATAAATAGCTTCTTCGTAGCCCTGTAATTAATGAAACCAGGTTCACAGCTCAGTATACGGAAATAAAAGAGCTTACATAAACCAACGGTAGGTGAGCGTCAGTCATTTTAGAAAAGAAAAAAGGTGAACGAGGAAACAGAAGAGTACAACGTCGACCGTGAATGCGATTAGTCAAAAAAAAAAAAAAGTAAAAAATCCGTTGCACGAGTTTTAGTTGAAATAATATTTTTTTTATTGTTCTGTTTGTTTTATCTCGTGAGAATAATCGTGGGCATTTTTAGTTTTCAAAATCTATACGTCAGATGTATAATTAAAATAAATAAAATTTGAATTAACCTAAAAATAGTCTACAAAGTTAATTGTTCAAATAAGCTCCACGCAGAACTTAAGAGAGATTCTGAGGTGTCGAGAAACGCCCACACTCGCCTACCCCCAAAAGTTTCCAAGCCGTGTCATTTCTCGATTTGGCGATCAACATTGGCCACCAAGATCTAACACAGATGGACTTTTTTCTTTGGGGCTATGTGAAGGAAAAGGTGTATGTGAATAAGCCTGAAACAGTTGAACATCTTAAAGAGGAAATGCGGCGCGTTATTGGTGAAATATAATTGGTGAAATATAATATAATTAAACGTTGTTGGTTTGAATACTTCTCCATATTCTTAAATCGCGTGGTCTGTACTTGATAACTGTCAAAAAAAATTACCGTACCGTACATCCATTGCTGAGACACCCTATATAAACAATGTAAGCAAATTATACGAAATTATGGTACTCAAACTTATTAAAGAAACAAACCAGCACATACATTTAGGGGCATTTAAATATCGGTACTAAACAAGAAATTTATTTTTCTCAGGTGCTACCGGGTACCATACAGCTTTAATATAAATTTATTGACATTTATTGACATTGAAAACAGGTTTCGAAAAACTGCTGAAAATCGAAATAAACGATACATACATTTTAGAAGGATTAATTACCGCCCCCTAAATAATTTGGAAATATTTTACCATCCAAAGCGATATATTGAATATATAATCACAAAAATGTGTCGAAAAACATTGACATTTGAAACCACCACAATAAATTAATTTGTCTTAAATTTGTCAATTTTTAAAAATGAAGAAGAAGGGGTCATTTTCAAATCAAAAGTGAAAGGTATTTACAATTCCAATTTATATACCTTTGAGCATTTATAAATATCCTAAATACGTATAACGTATTTAACACTCAAGAAATCATCATCTGCATCATCAAATGCAGCCTTGTAAATGGTTTTAATTAATTTAGCACTTTATAATAGCGATGGTAGATAAACTACATGAAGCACTCTAAAACACAAGTCGGCATGATTCTGATAAAGTTCGCGCACGCTCTACACCCGCAATAGATTGATAATAAATTCCTTTACCAAATCGGCAATCGTGTACAATAAATCAGTTAAATAATTTAAAATTTATTCTAATTTTACAACAACAACAGCCATTGTAAAAAAACCCACCTTTAAAAATATTGTTTTTGGCATCCGTAAAATTAACATTTTTCATTGAAACATAATCTAATTACACTAAGTTGTATTTATGATTAGATTAACACCAAATTTTACTAGGCAATTATTGTTTTGTTACCACTAAGTATGCTCGTGCTGTATCAACTTTGTTACATATATCGCACGCTTATATCAAACTAATAACTGATTCAAATGCGACAACGGAGTTTATATAAAATTTTATTCGAGATGATCGCGATGTCGAGTAATCAGATTACTACGCTGCAATTATGTTTAATAAAGAATTTACTGACGTGTACACGAGTTTAGAATTTCCAGATTTCTTGGAATATGCTTATGTCGTAAGTATATCGCTCAGTATGTAAACAATGTAAATTATTACGATTAAAGAGAATCAATCGGTATTGCAATGTTCCCACATAAAACGAAACCCATTCTTCTTTGGCTTACTTTTACTTTCGTCTTCATCAACTTGAACCGTTGATGTTATTATGATTCACCTGCTGCGTTTGACCACAAAAGCGAAGATGAAATAGAGGCAGAAATTCAAATAAGGCCGCATAAAAATTTTGATTGAGATGAAACGAAAAGGAGGCATGGTGGTATACACCATGGTAATAAAATATGAAATGACCAGTTTGATGTCCAATTAAAATTTGTAAGTTTTTTGTGCCGTCCAATTTTAAATTATATTTTAAAAAATGTAAATTAATTAATTTATGTATTTTAGATAAAACGAATTCGATATAAAAGTTTGAAGAAAGAGTATCACAATATCTTGCGCATATACAAACTTCCCATTACGAATTGGTCCATACTGTAACTTATTATCATTAAGTAATTGAAAGGTCAACCGATAAGGCGTGATCGTGAAATAATAAAAATAAACAACAAGTAGTAGTCGCGCGATCTTTCTTTATGTCAATAGACATATGACGTAGCTAAAGTGGCGTATTATTATTTATGTTATGAGCACTATGTTGCAACAATTCCTATCACTTTATTTTAAATAAAAGCGGTGGGCGTTGATCTTGAAGCCAAACGTTTTCTTTTTTAGTTAAATGTTGCACTATGGAATTAAAATGTTTATTAATAGAACCCGATTAAATCATATGAATCCTCGTGACATGGTCATAAATTTAAAAAAATTAATTGGGTTTATGGAAAGCAACGCCAATGGATATATTTTCATACAATAGGAGTTCAATTGTAAGTTCAATAGTCGATAAGTTTTGTGACAATCAATATTATAAATTAGCTACATTTCCATCCTTTTATGATGTAAATGATAATTATTGAATTTCTGACTTCTCATGACTCCACAATGATTCTCTAGGAATCCGCCCATATCGCCGATAAGAACATTACCGACAGGAATTTCGACCGACAAGGTCGCCGATACCCACATCGAGACACCTAGATCGCCGACAACCACATAGCCGACACCCACAACGCCAACACACACATCGCCGACATCCTCATCGGCGATACCCACGTCGCCGACACCCTCAATGGGTTGCTTTATCTCTAGGTATTTCAGTACAGAATTTAATGTTGACCAATGGTAACTACACAAAAAATTTAATAGGAATTAAAAACAAAGGTTATTTCCACCTGATATGGACATAAACAAAACATGTCGGACATTTGGCCGGTCGGCGATGTGACTCATGCCCGATTGTATCTCCTATGCAAGTGGTGAAGGAACGGAGGTAGGAGGATGGTATATTTTGAAATTTTGAATTATGGTGAAACTTTGTTAGTGCCTAGTAATGGTTAAAAATACTGAAGTGAATTTTGAACAAAATTCTAGGATCTGTTTATCCTGGACTAAACTTGACCATTTCGTTAACAATCCTTATGAAATTTGGTTTCTAGTTTGATTTTGGATTGAAACATAAGTTTTACATGAAGTTCTGGTATCTGTCAATTCTACACGATTAAAATGGATTTTAACTATATGCTGGAGAGAACTCGGTTAATTCTTAATCAATATGCTTGTGAAATGTGTATCACAGGTCTCACCCTTCTCTTTCACTTCTTTAGTAAATAGAAAAATAGTTGTGCAGGGTAGCATGTAAATTTTGTACTGTGGATTGAAAACTTGCGAATATAATAAGAAAACTAAGGCAGATTATCGTGTAGAATTCGCTAAGTAATATTATGAGTTTTTGCGGTTAAATACTTAATTTTTAGATTATGGTTAATATCACTAAAACTTCCACAAGTAACCAATATTTTCGGTTGTTTTTTTAATAGCTGAGACTGCATGGGAAATTTAGGATAATTTATGATCAGAATTTTCGCTATAAAGTGAATTCCTGCGGCCTCATATACTCTTCTCAGAATCTGTCTGCCCCGTGACAGTCATAAGTTAGGATTGGCACAATCTTCCAGATCCGATGTGGCTCCATATACATTTCCATGAACATCGTTTATAACTTCCAATAACTTTCTGGGCCGGAAATAGCGATTGGTGTTTTGAGATGGTACCTTATAGAGTGAATATTAAACAAGTGGCCTGCGCCAGCCGTATGTTCAAATTTTGGTAAATGGCTCTTAAGAACTTCCTAGACTAGAAATGGTTCTTTATGTTCTGAGTTGGTAATGATCATATACATTTTTATGAAGCTGGAAGATTGTGCTAATCCTAACTTAAGGGTTTAACTGGAGGGCTCGCTTAAATTTCTCTTAATATTTATAACTTATAATATGACGCATTATTATTTGGAACTTCAAATATTAATAATTACTACCGACAAACCACATTACTAAGCCATTTACTCACAATATATGTACCACAAAAAGTTGAAACATTCATTCCCTCATTTTTAACCCCAGGGTACTTGTGTAAAGATACACAATCCTTACAAAAATGAGAACTTCCTTAAGTTTCTTATTTACCAGTTTGGTTTCGTACTGATAAAAAGTTGGTCTAAACAAAAATGTTAAAAGCTCTAAAAAGTTGACCGAACTGCAAAGATTCACCTGCTTCTTTGTACCTATGGTACAACACAATAACTTATGGATTTGGCGAATTATATCACCAAATCAAAAATTCACAAACCAGCTGTAATTTCAGATCGCGCTAATACTCTGAATCTTCATCTAGAACTCTTTCCTACCACAGCTATCAATCATTCAAATAACAGTCTAACACCTTTCTTCTGAAATAATTCCTGCTAATATTGGTACCAACTCCAGCAACTCTTAACACAGCAGCAGCAGCAATGTTAATCTTCTATGCGTCCTTAGGGCAGTCCCTAAATCAAAAAATATATTTGCATCCAGATTGTGTAATAATGCAACTAACGCCGATGTTATATTACACGTTAATTTTATATTGAATCGGCACAATATCCAAGGACAATATGTCAAATGTAAAAACATATCCCTCTTCAACGGACATTTGATCTATTACAAAGACTTCCATTTGATATTTTTGCACTCACCGAGACTAATTTGAATTGTGATTTCAACAGTAACGAGTTTTTTATGATGAAAAGATGGTTTTTACTGTCCAGGCAGAATTCTAGCCGGTAGAGGGGTTCTTATTGCAATACACATAATTTTGATAGTCAACTTTTTACCGTACCCAACACTGATAATATCGAGCGGACATGTGTCAAAATTAAAATAAATGTCTTTATTTTACGTTGCTATATTCGCTCACTAAGTCAGATATTAGGCTATTAGTTTCTTACTAATGTTGTTGATTTTGTCTTTGGTCTTATGAATACTCAAGATGACATCTTTTTTGTGGGTGATTTCAATCTCCCCGGCCGTAAATGGGATTATTTAGATGATAATACTCATTATGTTGCTTCGAAGGCACTAACCGCCAAAGAAACTTTATTCATTGACAATATGTTGAACTCTGACAATATGTTGAACAAGAAAAACTGAGTTCAAACAACCTTAACTTCCATTCAAATCGATTATGAATCCGTGGTACAAAAGATTTTCAAACTTAAAGATGATTTTTTTCATCCGGTCCTGACGGTCTACTATCTATCGTCCTAAAAAACTGCAGTGATATTCTTGTTCAGTCGTTGACGGCACTTTTCCAAAAGTCGCTTTCGCTTGGAATTTTTCCATCATCCGACAATTGCCAAACTATTTTGTATTCCTAAGCCTTTTGAAAGCATTGTGTGTGATTTACTGATTTTATTGTAATCCGTTGTTTTCTGACAATGCAAGAAAAGCCCACGACTATACAAACCTTATTGAACTCACTTTAAAAATAATGAATATGATGGAGGCAGGGAATGATGTTGATTGATCTTCATCGATTTTGGCAAGGTGTTTGACAAGATTTCTCATGAAGTTATTTGTTTAAGCTTAGGGCTCTTGGCTTTCCTCCCCAAATTCTCCGTTGGATGGGCTCTTATCTTAAAGACAACAATTCGATCTCAATAAGTTGTCCGCATGGTGTGCAAAGAGCAACCTTCAGCTGAACGTAGGCAAATGTCAAACAATCACCAACTCTCGAAAACACGCACAGTCCATTTCTCGTGACTAACATATTAACAACGATACCGTTACCGGAGTCAGTTCTGTTCGTGATTTGGGTATCATTTGTGACAACGAATTGAATTTTAGACATCACATCGATTGTATTATCAATCAAGCAAACCCTACGCTCGGTTTCATCAAGCGTTGGTCGAAAGAATTCGATAATCCTTATGTTACGAAGGCTCTTTATTCAACATTCGTTTGTCCTCTTCTCGAGTATGCTAGCCAGGTGTGGTCGCCTTATATTGAGATTCACACACGGATGTGGCCAAATTATTGAAAAGTAAATTTTCAAATATTTTTTAGGATAACTAACTTCATCTGATTTGGTGCGTGGACACTTTTCTGCTACTTTTTCTTTAAGAATAGCTCAGACAATTTCGAATTGATTCATATCTGCGCTATTCACTGACCAATCAAGGATTTGGATGCCCGACCAATCCTTAAATATTCGGTGACTTTTATCGACATATGGCACGGAGCCTTGTCATGCATAAAAACTCCGTCCCCATTGAATTTTTCATTCATAGTCGGTACCAGTTGTGATTGCAGAACAATTAAATATTGATTCGCGTTCGTTATCCCGTTTACTACATAAAGTGGGAAGAGTCCTTTTGATGATATTACTGACCACACCATGACTATAACTGGTTGTTTCAACTGCTGTTGGACACAGGAAGGTAAATATTCTTCTCGACCTTTTTAGCTATCCGCATTAAAAATCTGTCCTGGCTGACTGTTGTTTTACGATTGCGACCACACGTTTCTCTTCTTCTGGGACTTGTTGAAGACAGAGATGTTAATTTTTGCGAAAATTTGCTGACGAATGATCGGCTCTTTCCTATTTTCTGGGTATTTGCGCATGCGTATACTGGCCTACTTCCAAATACGTCGAAATTTTGGCTCTGGTTACAGATCTGATGTCCTTTGCTTTTGCATAGTGATATTTCAAAAACCGCTTTCACTTTCACTTTTCAAATACACAAACGAGGGTTCTCAGGTATTAATGGCTCATAAAAGGCGTATTTTCAAGGTATATTAAATTTTTATTGCATGAATTTTTTAGATTGGGCTATATCTACCTTAATAACGTGTCAACTGTACAAAAGGTTGCAGTTCGGGCTTTGAAAATCACATTACCATGAATTTCGTATATAAGGTGATAATAATTTGGCCACATCTGTAAGGGGGAAGTCAATTTTTTTACTTTTTGTGGTAAACAAAAGAGACTTACAAAACTCGTGAACATTGTGAAATGTCACTGAAAAAACATTTTGTCTGAAAAGCCGAAATATTCTTAAAATATAAAAAATGTAATATATATAATAAATGTAATAGCTGTAATAAATGTATAAATGTAATAAACGGAAAACATGTGACAAATGTAATAAATGTAAAAAATGTACTAAATGTAATAATGTAATAAATGTAATAAATTTAATAAATCTAATAAATGTAATAAATTTTATAAATGTAATAAATGTAATAAATGCAGTAAATGTAATAAATATAATAAATGTAATAAATGTAATACATGTAATAAATGTAATGAATGTTATAAACGTAATAAATGTAATACAGGTAATAGATGTAATAAATGTAACACATGTAACAAATGTAATAAATGTAATAATTGTAATGAATGTGATAAATGTAAAAAATGTAATAAATGTATCAAATGTAATAAATGTAATACATGTAATAATTGTAATCAATATAATAAATGTAATAAGTGTGTTAAATATAATCAATGTAATACATGTAATAATTGTAATCAATGTAATAAATATAGTAAATGTAATAAATGTAATAAATGCAATAACTGTAGTGAATGTAATAAATGTAATAAATGCAACAAATGTGACAAATGTAATAAATATAATACATGTAATAAATATAATAAATGTAATATATGTAACAAATGTAATAAATATAGTAAATGTAGTAAATGTAATAAATGTAATAAATGTAATAAGTATAATAAATGTAATAAGTATAATAAATGTAATATATTTAATAAATGTAATAAATGTAAAAAAATGTAATAAATGTAGTAAATGTAATAAATGCCATAAATGTAATAATTGTAATAAATGTAATAATTGTAATGAATGTAATAAATGTAAAAAATATAACAAATGTAATAAATGTATCAAATGTGGTAAATGTAATAAATGTAATACATGTAATAATTGTAATCAATGTAATAAATGTAATAAATATAGTAAATGTAATAAATGTAATAAATGCAATAACTGTAATGAATGTAATAAATGTAATAAATGCAACAAATGTGACAAATGTAATAAATATAATAAATGTAACAAATATAATAAATGTAATATATGTAACAAATGTAAATAAATGTAATAAATTTAATAAATCTAATAAATGTAATAAATTTTATAAATGTAATAAATGTAATAAATGCAGTAAATGTAATAAATGTAATAAATATAATAAATGTAATAAATGTAATAAATGTAATAAATGTGTTAAATATAATCAATGTAATACATGTAATAATTGTAATCAATGTAATAAATGTAATAAATGCCATAAATGTAATAAATGTAACAAATGCAATAACTGTAATGAATGTAATAAATGTAATAAATGTAACAAATGTGACAAATGTAATAAATATAATAAATGTAATAAATATAATAAATGTAATATATGTAACAAATGTAATAAATATAGTAAATGTAGTAAATGTAATAAATATAATAAATGTAATAAATGTAATAAATGTAATAAGTAAAATAAATGTAATAAGTATAATAAATGTAATATATTTAATAAATGTAATAAATGTAAAAAAATGTAATAAATGTAGTAAATATAATAAATTTAATACATGTAATATATGTAACAAAATGTAATAAACGTAGTAAATGTAATAAATGTCATAAATGTCATAAATGTCATAAATGTAATAAATGTAATAATTGTAATGAATGTAATAAATGTAAAAAATATAATAAATGTATCAAATGTAATAAATGTAATAAATGTAATACATGTAATAATTGTAATCAATGTAATAAATGTAATAAATATAGTAAATGTAATAAATGTAATAAATGCAATAATTGCAATGAATGTAATAAATGTAATAAATGCAACAAATGTAACAAATGTAATAAATATAATAAATGTAATAAATATAATAAATGTTATATATGTAATAAACGTAATAAATATTGTAAATGTAATAAATATAGTAAATGTAGTAAATGTAATAAGTGTAATAAATGTAATAAATGTAATAAATGTAATAAATGTAATAAATGTAATAAATGTAATAAATGTAATAAATGTAATAAATGTAATAAATGTAATAAATGTAATAAATGTAATAAGTATAATAAATGTAATATATGTAATAAATGTAAAGAAATGTAATAAATGTAATAAATGTAATACATGTAATATATGTAACAAAATGTAATAAATGTAGTAAATGTAATAAATGTCATAAATGTAATAAATGAAAAATGTGTTCGTTGTTTAGAACTTTAAAATTTCGATTTTTTTCAAACCGTTGGCTTGCGAAAAGAGAAATTACAATGAGTACAATGAACGTTGATGAAAGATGTATTAGATTGATAGTAGAGCGCTATGAAAATGTTTTTAAATAGGCTAACTGTTGTGAAACGAGGCGTCGAAACACAAAAATTCAGAAATTAATTCTTGTAGCTAGAATGAATTTTAAAAAATTAAATATTGCTCAAATATCTATGATAGATAATACGCAGTCGGCTAAAGATCCTTCCATAATGATTAATGTGGTATTCAAATTAATATTGACAGGGTAAATTAAATGCAAATTAAAAATTAATTATTTTAACTACTTAATTTAATTATCTTCCCCTTTTATTCATCGTTAAAAGCTACATGACATACGACTACGATCTCGCTATAATTAAGATAAAATATTTCTTTATTCTCTTGGTTGCTTTTAATGGTTCAATTAATTTCTTGCAGCATAACATAAAATATATAAACAACAATTAGCATATTTTTTTAACATTTATGCAAATATGCAAGCAATTGTTTTAATCAATATTATGAAACATCGCGAAACCTGAATTGTTAACGAATTGTGATTTAATTAATTTTGATCTTAATTGTCTTAGTTTTTGGCCAAATCGCCGTAATTAATATTCACACATTTATGTCCTCCCCAATATAATAAAAATCGATTTTTACCTAGCAAATCAAATATTTAGCCGATGGCTAAATATGGTAAACACAGTAGAAAATACTCGGATGTATTTACTTGAGTTTTTATTATTTATTGTCTGAATAGAAATAAGTCATTTGTATAATACAAAATGTTCGCATTAATTAATCTTGTATCGGAATTATTTTATTAGTCTCATAATATATACATCAATATTAATTTATGGACGCCTAAAGACATATCAAGTGTAGATTAAAACTTTAATATTACGAGTATGATTTGGGTTATTTTAGTATTACGTTATATTTGTTGAATGGAGCGTGTTTGTATCTAACTGGAGCCAGGTGGAACGTACCTGTTTCTCGGAATATTACATGAACAATTCGAAAATTAATGAGAATCGGTGTGAAGTTACTGACACAATATACACTGTGTCGCTATGACTCTATTGCGAAAACTGTCACATTTGGCTAAATGGTTCTGATATAAATTCCACTTCAATTTTCTGTTATTTCACTCAATATGGTGGCTTGATAAATTATTCAACAACTTCGTTAGTTATGTGACACGGCGTATATTTTGTTATTTTCACTCGGCATTTCTTTCCTCTCGAACGAGAATCGGTAATGGGATTATGTCATTCTCTTGTCCTTTTTTTATTGATTTAAATTCGTGGTTCTAAATACAATGGCTCTATTTGGTTCTATTTGACATAATCTATTATCAAATCGATACATGTGATCTATAGGTAAGCATCCTTCGATACGTGCCAATTAATTACCTTATACGTAAGATACTGATGTGGATTAAGATAGGATCTGATGTGGGTTAAGACAGTTTCGCCTCAAAATAAAGAAATGCCACTCCGAGGTGTTAGTGTTTTTCTGGTGGTTTTAGATTAAGAATTTCCCAAAGAGTCCAGAGTTTCACAATTTATTGAGCCTCGAGCAGCACAAGTTTTACCACACAACTTATGTAGCCTCATTTTTACGTATGTGTGAGTTTTACACTGTTAAATTAAAAGCTAATTAGAAAAATGCCCATCCCAATCAGAATTTTAGTTCTAAACGTTAATCCAATTTAAAAATTAAATTAAAGTAATATTTAGAGGTAAGAAAAATATTATGAACGTGTTGTTTCTAACAAAAAAATAGCAGCAATATGTATACGAATCCAATAAGAATATTCCAGAAAATTGTATGTGTTAGTTTTTATACTTTTAAACACATTGTTAAAAGAGACAGCTCTACGATGTTAAAAAGAGATGGAATGCTCGCCAATGATACTCAGCTCACTCGCTGTTTAATGTACACCTCATATTGGATTCTGATTTATATGTTGAGTGTTTGATTATTCAATTCAGCTTTTCTAAAAATATATATTTCATCGAGAAGTAAATAATAATTTTCATAGAAACCTAAGTCTCTCGGAAGATGTCTTAATGGCCGTTTGCCATTTTCACTCAAACTCACGATTCTAATTTAAAAATCGTATCAAGTTTACTGTCTTCGTTAGAAAGTTTCATTTAACCAGATTGGATGAGCAAACTAACATTCTAAATATTTCAGGTGCCATCGAAATTTTAATCCAAATCTCTTCGAATGTGTGATATAGGCAATTTAACATTTTCACTCAAACTTATAATTAAAAACAAAAATTGGTGTCAAATGCGCTCTCCTGCTTAGTAAGTTCGGTTTGGAGTGGTTGGATGTGCAACTAATTAACCTATTTCAGCTGCAGTCGAAATCTGAGTAAAAATCTCTGGGAATGTGTGTTAATGGTCGTTAATTTCACTCAAACTCATACTTACACTACAAAAACTCACATCAAATTTAAAGTGCTGGTCAGGAAGTTCCATTTGGACTGGTTAGATGAGCAATTTATCAATATATTTCAGATGCTATCGCAACATAAGTCCTAATATCTGGAAAGGTGTTTTAATAGCCGTATACCATTTTCACTCAAACTTATAATTAAAATACAAAAACTCGTATCAGATTTACTATCCTTGTTAGGAAGTTTTATTTGAACTGGTTCATTGATGAGCAATTTAACATCCTATTTCAAGTGCTATCGGAACCTTAGTTCAAATCTCTTCGAATGTGTTCGAAATAGCTTCGAATGACTATTTAACATTTTCACTCATAATTAAAAACCAAAATTTGTGACAAATTCGCTCTCCTGGTTAGAATGTTCGATTTGGAGTGGTAGTGGTTGGATGAGCAATTTATCAACATTTCAGCTGCAATCGGAATCTGAGTAATAATCTCTGAGAAGGTGTGATAATGGTCGTTAGCTACTTCACTCAAACTCATACTTATACTACAAAAAATCGTATCAAACTTGATGTGCTGGTTAGGAAGTTCCATTTGGACTGGTTGGATGAGCAATTTAACAAACTATTTCAGGTGCTATCGCAACATAAGTCCTAATATCTGGAAAGGCGTTTTAATAGCCGTATACCATTTTCACTCAAACTCTCATAATTAAAATACAAAAATTTGTATCAGGTTTGCTATACTAGTTAGGAAGTTTTATTTGAGCTAGTTGGATGAGCATTTTAACATCCTATTTCAGCTGATATTGGAACCGAAGTCCAAATCTCCGAAAATTAGAAATTTTGGCCATTAAACATATTCACATATTCATATTCCCTTTCCGGAGATTTGGACTGAGATTACGATAGCAGCTGAAACAGATAAAATTTGTTAAATTGATCATTCAATCAGTCCAAGTAGAACTTTTGTATTCTAATTTTGAGTTTGATTGACAAAAATAAACGGCCATTAACACACTTTTCTAGAGACATAGACTCAAGTTTCAATAACACCGTAAATATGTTGTAAAAATGCTCCTCCAACTAGTCTAAATGAAAATTTGCTACGAAGTTTTGTATTTTAATTATGAGTTCGAGTGATAATGGTAAGCGACCGTTAACACTCGTTCCCAGAAAGAGATTTGGACTACGTGCTAAATTTTTTCACAACTAAATGGAAGGTCTAAATGGATCTTTCTAACCAGACAGTACCCAATAATTTGGACTTAGGTTCCGTAACATTTGAAATAAAATTGCTCTTCCAACCAGTCTAAGTATTCCAAGCCAGTATTGCGAATTTGAACCGATATTTTTAATTTAATTATGAGATTTAATTTTAATGGTGAAGCACACCTTTCCAGAGATTGGAACTCAAGTTCCACTAGTTCGTTAAACATGTTAAGGAACATTGCTCATCCAATTAGTTCAAATGGAACTTCCTAACAAGGACATAACATTTTGTGGTATTTTTCTATTTTAATTATAAGTTAGTGAAAATGGTATACCACCATTAAAACACCTTTCAAGACACTTGGAGTAAGGTTTCGATAGCACCTGAAAAAGGTTGTTAAATTACTCATCCAATTTAACCAGGACAGCAAATTTTGCTTTAATTATGGGTTTGAGTGAAAATGGTAAACTACAATTAACCCGTGTTTTACAGAAATTTTGAAACAGGTTCCGATAGCACGCCAAATTGGTTGTAAAATTGCTCATCCAACTTGTCTAAATAGATCTTTCTAACCAGTACAGCGAATTTAAAACAAATTTTCGTATTTTAATTTTGTAATTTTGAGTTTGAATGAAAATGGGAAACGCCAGTAACACACCTTCCCAGAAATTTTGCCTGAGGTTTCGACAGTGCTTGCAATTAGTTGTAAAATTTCTCATTCTCATTTTGTAATTTAATTATGTGTTTGGAAATGGTAAACGATTATTAACACACGTTCCCAAAAATTTGAACTCAGTTTCCGATGGTATTTGAAGAAATAGATTGTGAAATTACTCATTCAACCAGCCTTAATGACACTTCCAAACAAAAACAGGAAGTTTGAAATGATTCTTTGTACTTCAATGATGAGTTTGAGCGGAAATGGTAAACGGCCATTAACACACATTTTCAGAGATTTTAAATTAAGTTCCGAGAGCATATGAAATAGGTTGTTAAATTGCCCATCCAATCAGCCCAACTGGAACTTCTTAATCAGGACAGCAACGGTGAAATGATATTACCACACAAAGTACATTTATTAATTGACTAAGGCATCAACAAGTGCGTAATTCTTCAAAACTCAGTGATATCAGCATCTAAGCAATTAATTATTAAGCAAATAATGAGCTTAGACGCTCAACAAGTGCATCACACAACGGTAAAGGTTAAGCAATGTCTTCTTCAACAGCATAAACAACTCTTGCATCTCTACACAATTCTCTTCAAGTTAGCATAAAACAAAATTATGTTTATACGATTTACCAAAATCAGCTATTACCGGGTGACTCATACGAAGCGTTACCAACTTCAGACTGTCATTGTTGTCAAACCAGTGATGACAGAGCGCTCAAATTTACACTAATGGTAATTATTATGTGCAAACATAATTAGAAATTAGTCATCAGAAATTATTTTATGGTACTCAAATTGTCAAAAACGATGTTTAGAAAAAATCAGCTTTTGACCATAAAATATTAGCAATTGACCTTATCCTTTCTTTAGCAGGAACTTAGATGTATATTTGAAGGATTAATACATGATTATCCAATCCAAAATGTTTAGTTTGTCGATGATTAGGTTTCAAAGTTTATCGTTTTTTTGAAACGCACAAATCAATTTTTTCAATATTTTACCTCTAAACAGCGAAAAATTGTTGCGTCAGGGTGTTAAGAAACATAAAATCAAGATTAGTCTTGAAATGTCGTAGAAAATGTAAAATTTAGTTTAAAAATATTAAAAATTGAAAAATTATGACAAACAATAAATTTATTTATTTTTACGCCGCAATGACGATTATTTTAGGAAAATTTATTGTCGGTAGATTGCAAATTACGAAATAAAAAGTGTGTCCAAGATAAGTGGTTATTAATTTATTATAACATGCAATGTTTTGATCAGCAATAATGAAAAATAATAAATTTATTAATTAATTTTACACATATAAACAATTTAAGTAAAGTTTAGTATGCAAATTATACGAAATTATGGTACTCAAACATATCGAAGAAACAAACCAATTGCATACATTTAGGGACATTTAAATATCGAAACCATACAGCCGTTAGGAACATATTATTAGGTATTTAAAGTATAATAGACTATCGATACATTTCTTTTTAATATTTTTTTTGAAAAATAAGAAATCAAAAGCTTATCATTCTTTATTCATATTGAGTAAACACAAATACTGAAATCAATTAAAAATATTTGCTGGTCTTTTGTTCATAATAAAACGGATGAAATATTCATGCTACTATTGTATCTTAAATAATACAACAAGACGTATGACATAGTACGAGTAATAACAATACCAACAATGCATACATTTATAAAATATTAAATAAAGGATATTTGAGTGATTAACAAAACTATCTACACTAAAACCATTCCACGCCTTTTAATAGGTTGAACATACTCGTATATACATTTTTTGTTACGTAGATATTTCCAGAGGGGAAATAGCGTTAAGGATCAGTGAGTAATGTATGTAGTAGAAAAATTATTTATGTAAAAAGGCTATTGTGCATAAAAATTTTCTAAAATATAAAGGATTTTCATTTCGCTTTGTATGTACAGCCCGTCGTCAAAACAATGCAAAATTTTCCAAATAAAAACAGGGAAATGATTAGATTAAAATTTATGATGATTTATTTTGTTGGTACATTTTACTAACTACCTATATATGGTATATAGGGTTTTTCATTATTGTTATTATTTATCTGTTGTCATTAAAAAATTATATTGATGATTATAAACAATAAATTTAATATTTTTGAATGGCATATTTAGGTCATAAAAACATATGAGACTTATTTTTATTATCATGTACAAACTATTTACACAAGCATGAATATGGACATGCATCATGCATTTATGTAATATGGAATACATTAAATTTTAATTAATTTTTGTTAAAGGTGACTTTTAAGGATAAATTATTTCAATTAGAGATAGATTTACTACAGTAATATTGATAGAAAATTAAGTTGCGTTTATTCGTTTCGATTACGTAATTATGAATAAAACAATGTAATTTTTATACGACACCGAAATCCTCATTCCTGATTCTTAAAGGAAACACCACTCGAAGCGAGCAGGAAGCGAATTGCGTGGCTTTTCACGGAATTAAAATCGCATTACCATCAGAAAAGAAGCCCCTGAAGTTTTAAAAAAAAACGAACATGTATACGGTTCCAATTGGAAAACATGGCGGGCATATAATTCTTATTGGACTGAAATATATTCCAATATCCACCATATTGAATTGTTTTAGGACTGATGGTTTACACTGTTAATATTTTATAAATGCAAATTAGTGAAACTTTTATTAAAAATTATAATTATATTAAATAAATTCATAATTTATATAAGAAAATTTAAAAATGATAATAAATAGAATAGATATTAAAGAAATATATAAATAACTTGAAAAGCAAAAAGTTCACAAATAAATAAAAATTAAAGCTTTAACAAAAACAATATCAGAATTCTTTATTGCGATTTTCCACCGTAAATCTTGAGTATTTTATCAATCTGGGAAAATCACAAGCCACTTCCAAAGACTGGGGTAAGATAATACTATAAAGGTCGAATTGGGTTGTCTTTAGAGAACACTTTCCGGTATGAAATTTTTTAGAGCGGAGAAAATGTAACTTGGTTAATAGCAATTTAGCCAGAGCTATCCTGGGCATTGCTTTCTAATAGATCTAACATAAAAACATAGTGAGATCGACGAGCACCACGCGAAATTTCGACTAGTATTTCGTTGACATCCAAGAAAGTTGTTAAACCATTCTGTCACCAATTGTGAGACAATTCTGAAAAGCTTCATGGGCATTACTGTCTCGTAAAATCTTTGGAACTTTCTGTTTAATGTTTGGCCATTGCAGAACTATGACAAAATTCAATTCTGAAAATCAAAATGGAAAACGATCGTGATGTGATAGATCACCATCTGATAGATCTAATATAGATAACAATTGACCTAATTCTTTCTTTAGCATGACATTAGATATATGATTGAGGGATTAATACATGATCGAAATAAAATGTTTAGTTTGTCTATGGTTAGGTTTCGAAGTTTATCGTTTTTTGAAACGCACAAACCACTTTTTTCATTATTTTACCTGTAAACAGCGAAAAATGTTTGCATTAAGGTGTTAAGAAAGACAAAGTCGAGATAAAACTACATGATTATCAAGATACTAATGACGATTGAAATGACGATCAAAACTTTACGTCAAATGATAAGTTTATTTGTTTTTACGCCGCAATGACGATTATTCTTGGGTAAAATTTACTGTCCGTAGATGGTAATTTACGAAATAAAAAGTGTGTCCAAGATAAGTGGTTATTAATTTATTATAATATGCAATGTTTAGATCAGCAATAATGAAAAATAATAAATATATTAATTAATTTTACACATATAAACATATAAGTAAAGTTTAGGAAGCAAGTTATACGAAATTATGGTACTCAAAATTATTGAAGAAACGAACCAGTACATAAATTTAGGGGCATTTAAATATTGATACTAATAAAGAATTTGTTTTTCTCAGTACAATAAATATTGTGTTCTATTTTTCCGTTTATAGTCAAAAATTGTACATGGTGTTCTCCAAAATAAATATTCGTTAAAATAATTTGTGTCAATAATTCAGCTGGTTCAATGTGCTATACATACCTAGGATCACCGTTATTGTTGGCCTGTACGTCTATTATCATATGGTATCAAATCATATCACCTAATGGGATGTACACTCGCGGAAGTGATGGCATTTGATTATTTTTAAAGTAATACTCATTTAAATGGATAACAAATTTAGATGTGTTTTACCGAGTAACAGAGAAATACTCAAATCTTTCATTGCGATCAATTTTCTTTTGATGTTTTGTTCGTGGAAGATTCGAGGAAATAAAACGTCCACATGACAACCATATAGAAGATTTCAATCTTTTTATGGTTTTTGATAGAATATTAAGCTTTCGCAATTTTTCGACGAGCAGTTGGACTAAATGATTCGCGTATTCTTATATGTATTAAAATTTATTTAGAGTTTGGACCGTGACAAACCACAGATAGGTTTAGAAAAATAGCCACTTTTGATCGATAGCGGTTTGGTGGTGATTAAATAAAAATCTAGCTATCTAGAAAACGATTAACCAAACATTTATTGTTTCATAGGGAAAAATATTGCTTGGCTGCAAGTTTTTCTCATTTAGATTTAACTTTTAACTTGTCGAGTTAACAAACAAAACCTTGTTAATTAACATCTCACTAGTGAAACATAAAAATTTGGCACTCAGTTTTCAAGTGTAATCGGAAACAATATTTAGTAAATTAAAATCGTTCGCTTTATCTAGCGGCGAAACAAACTTTTCCATAATTAAATAAAGCGAATTTCTCAGCCGCCGCTGGAACTATTTTCATTTCGAATTTATATCATCATTTATATCAACGGGGTGAATTTTGTGTATGCTAATTTGATAACATCTTAAATCGAGACATAATAGGACCAGAGGAGGGAGACCATGTACGGATGGATCTGCATATATTTTACTTTTGAGGCGGAAATGTATCCTTGGGGTGTACTGTTCGAACTCATTATAATGTGGTTCGTAATATGCTTGAAGGAATCACAAGAAGAACATAACTATTTTAAGCATATTATAACCATTCCGACTAATCTTCTAACTTTACATAATTTATTAATTATTTACTAACACGAGAATATAGAAATGGTGATGGTGGACTTGTGAGGATAAACACGGATCTTTAATGTGGATAAACGACAGTTCACTCAAGTAGATTTTCTCATAAGTTAGAACATTTAACACATCCTTATCTTATTTTATAATATGAGAGACCCTCGCAGGCTCTGGATTTCAAGTCAGTTCAGACACCGAATCATGCTTTATGTAGCAGATTTCTTCGAATAATTATAGGTGATAATCGAATTCAGCAGCGGTAATATGGTAGTAAGCCATTTTTCTTAAACCAATTGCAATAATGATTTATTTAGAATAAAATCACGACTACAAACAAACAAGTTATGCCCCCATTTAACTTTGGGTAATTAAAAAAAATTCAAAAATATTATAACTCAGTTACCGTGGCACTTAGTAAATCAGTTCTATGGGATGAAAGCTTCCAAATAGCTCCTCAATTACCCCCAAAAAAAATTTCGGTTCACGCGCCAAACACCCTGTATATATAAAGGGTGATCCAATAGGAGATACTTTTTCCAATTGGGGTTCTTGCATCACAACTGTCATGTTCATATAACAAATGTGTTCAATATTCATTGACATTTCACCATGAATAGACTTACGCGAGAACAACGTTTACAAATTGTGGAAATTTATTTCAAAAATCAGTGTTCAGTGAACAATTGTTTTCATGCTCTTCGACCATTTTAAGGTCTTCATAATCGTCCAATTATTCGCGAAACAATCAATAAATTTCGAACCACTTTTTCATTATTGGATACTCATCAACCGAGTAGAGTGCGTACAAGTCGAACTTTTGTGAATATTGCTGCTGTAGCTGAAAGTGTACGTGAAGACCGCGATCAGTCAACTCGTCGCCGTTCTCAAGCTGCGGGTCTCTCGTATAGCACATTGTGGCGTATTTTGAAGAGAGATCTTGGTTTAAAGATATACAAAATATAGCTTGTTCAAAAATTGAAGCCGGTTGACCTTCCTTTGCATCAACAATTTGGTTTATGGGCGTTGAAACAGAAACGGACCCGTGAATTGGCCTCCAAGATCTTGTGATCTAACGCTGTTAGATTACTTTTTATGGGGATATCTGAAATTACTTGTTTATATCGATAAACCACATTCGATTCCTGCATTAGGAGCGAACATAACGCGCGTAATTGAAGAAATATCGGCCGAAATGCTCGAAAGGGTGCTCAAAAATTGGACCCATAGAATGGATCATCTAAGAGTCAGTCGCGGACAACATTTGAAACAAATTATTTTCAAACCTTAAATGTCCTAAACCGAACTTACGTCACAAATACAATTTTTGATTATTAAATTGATTTTAATGCGTTTTATTTCAATACAACTTCCGGAAGCTCTTATTGGATCACCCTTTAATACTTAAGTTGATACCAAAAATCCCCTTTAATACCAAAATTATAGGTTATTTTTTACCTATAATTTTTATAACAGTATCTTACCCAAAATGTCAACCATCATTCATATTTAACAAAAATAGCAAAGAAGACCGGACACTGGAAGAATAGCAAGACATTCAGTCAGCTATAACTACAGCAGCAGAAAATACAATTGGAAGAAGGCCTCCAAGATCACGTTATAATTGATTAGACGATTAGTGCCGAAAAATATTAAAAATAAGCGAAAGCTGTGTCCAAATTCAAGAAGTGCGAATATATGAACAAATGCTTGATAGATAGTTTTGCAATCGTCAGAAACCTTACTATTGAATTCCATACAAGATCCAGAGTCATCAAAAACACAAATGGAAAGATGCAACAATCGTGGCTTATCTTCTCTTAATTTGGCAAACTTACTTTCAAAATCTACTAAATCGGACTGACGAAAATACCTCTATTCGAGCTGTAGTTCCACCAGTTGAGGCGGTATTTGACCCATTTTCTACAGTATAAGAAGTAGGCGCAGCTATCATTAGATTGAAAATGGAAAAGCACGCGGTCTCAACATGAAGGTCTGGAACCAGGAGAAGCTTCCTGACGAATAGTCAACCGCGCTCATGTGTTTGCGGCATTAAATCGGTGACCGTCGCAGTAATGTTAAAATTAGCATTGTAAAATGTATTCTAATGTTGTACTTGCAAGAATCATTTTCCTCACCGAAAATATCATCGGTGATTATCAATACGTGGTATTCGCCTCAGCCGATAAAAATCTGAGCAATCCTTAACGTTGAGGATGATCTTGAAGAAATGTTGGATATCCAACCATTCACCAAGATAGCATCAATGCTTGTGTCTCTGTCTAAGCAACAGCATATGCATCTATGTGGTGGAATGGACTGTATTTACGTGCGCATGTGTGAATTAATCCAGTGCTCGATTACGTTATAAGGAAAAGATCGGTAGGTAGGAAGGTATTCACAATCAAAATATCTTTCGCTAATAAGACCTGTGCTTACTTGGATTTGGGAGTTGGACCTTGACCATATGGATTCGAAAGAATCACGAAGCATCTCCTTGCAGACTGCTGTATTTTCGGATTCATTAACGTTTTATCAGCACTGCGGCACAACATCGAACTAGAACTATGAATAATAGAGGATGTCGAAATCGGAGAGCGCTGGCGATAGATCGAGAGTATGATGAACACCGTACATGCGGTTATTTTCCATCATGAGATGTGAAAGCTAAAGAGAGAAAGGATTTGCATTTTAAATAAATATGGATAAAGTTGTCCACTCAAATGCAAACTCCACTGATTTTAAACTATAATGGCCAGTGTAGATTTTCAGAGAAAAACTTGTTCGATGGCCGGATGATTTTAGATTTTTATTCACTCAACAAAATAAACTTATGTAATGGGAAATAAAACTCAGCATCTGTACTCCACGAGATACCAACAAAACCATCTAGCGGAAGTATTTAACCCGTTAGCCGAATATATAAATAAATCATACATTTTCCTAGTTTATTCCATGGTCTAAATTGCCGACAAACACCTCTGAACAACTCATAAAATGTTAATTAACCACATAGATAAGGATCGACATGATAAGAAGCCTACCATATATAAAATGTAAATCAATATTAAAATTAATTCATAAACTACCTCTGTCGGAGCCATAAAATTAACATTAAAAAGAACAAATTTATTTTAATTGCGTTAAGCATATCGAGTATTAATATGACATTTATGCAAAATTAAGAACCGTTATAAATAATATGCTAATTAATATTGTACAAGACATAAAATCGTAATCGTATACTGATTTTGATCTCGAAAATCACATTTTATCGTATAGACACTTCATAATGGACTAATATCACCATAGGATAGTGCTTATCGCAATCTGATTTAATTAAATTTATTCCAGATCAATGTGTTGATAAGATTTTATAGTGCCCCTCTACTAACACTAAACGCTTCGTGTATAAACATTAATAAATTAAACATAAAAATTATGCAACCGAAATACGAATTGTAATTAGATCAATAAAGTTATTTTGGAGACAATAAAATGCTTTGGAGATGGAGACAATTATTAAGACATAAATTCATAAATATTTTTATCGTGTTTTTATCTCAAGTTTTATTACGAAGAGAACAAGTAATTAAAAATATCTTAAGGGAATATGTAAGATGCTGTTGTATACGTATAAATATCAACCAAGTCACATTGTTAGATAATGCGGTGAGAAGATGACGAACGATGCGAGCAAGAAGAATGATGGAGTTAACTCTCGCTTTATACGATTATTATGTATCGCTATTTAATGGTGAATTTATGATTTATTTATGCTCCATGTAAGTGCGGAAGATTTATTACACTCTTATATATAGAGTTCTAGGTACAGCATCTTGCTTTATATGTAGTGCGGTGTTTATTTATTATAATTGATTTATATTTAGCTTTTGTAAAAACGCTGCACATTAATCATTCGAGTTAAGAGTTGAAAGAAGACGTTTTATTTTTAATTTCGCGTGTACATGCAAATTTTTATTGGTAGTTTCTTATGTATGGTTCGTCTCTAATCTACACATTGAATAAAATACCTACAATAGAAAGCTGATTTGAATGTGTGTAAATACCGCTCGATTCTAATCAAAATATTTTGAATGCAATTCAAAAAGTTTTAAATATTTAAATTTTGGTATAATGCACAGCAGCTATTTTAATTTGCATAGACAGCTTCAAATTTTGACATTTAGATAGAGTTAATAAGAAAGCATAGAGTAAAATAATAAATGCTTTAATTGGAAATTATTAAGCAATCATAATTTTGGAGTGCTCATACATTGTACTAGGTTCACAACTAAATTTCCGGGTTTTTTTGAAAAATTAAAAATGGGAAATTTTAATAGAACTAAAAAAATGGTTTATTCAAAGTATTGTCCTTCTCTATCTACACATTTTTGCCACCTCTCTGGCAATACATGAATACCACGACGATAAAAAGACGCGTCTTTGAACCGAAACTGTACTTCAATATCACTCGTTCGTGACTCGTGTCCCATTTTGGTCGTTTTTCGAGCAATACATGGTTCAGATTGATGAGTTGTTGTCGGTACCGTTGCCCATTGACAGTTTCGCCCCACGATTGCTTCGCCAGGTGAAAGCCACAAATTTTTGCGTTTGGGATTCTTAAAAAATATCCACTTTTCATCTCCCGTAACAATTCGATGCAGAACGCTCTTTTTTCATGCCGTGAAAGCAAAATTTCGAAAGTGGCTTTCCCTTGCAAGTGGCACCCATTTTCCCTCCTTTTGAAATGAAAACGTTTGGAAATTACCTTATGGCGAGTCGCGTTTAATGCTTCCGAAAGTTTATCTTGAGTTTGCGTATCATCTTCATCCAATAACGCTTTCAGCTCGGTGTCTTTAAATATTTTTGATCTTCCAGAGCGCTTCTTGTCCTCAATGTCGAAATCGCCATTTCTGAAACGTTTAAACCAATCGTCACAGATAGTTTTCGATGGTGCATGTTCGCCGTAGGCCCCCTCAAGCAAATGACATGCTTCAGCTGCATTTTTTTTCAAGTTGAAGCAGAAAAGCAATCCCGCAAATGCTGTTTGTTTGGCACAAAATTCGACATTTTCGTTATTAAAAAAAATATTTTTTTCGTTACGATATGTGCTGGTATTACAACTGGTTATCGTTAGCAACTGTCCACGCTATTAACAAAACACAACTTCTGGCATAAATGATAATTTGATGTGTCGCTAGCCCTATCTATGTGTGAAACCCGGAAATTTTGCTATGGTTTATTGAAACATACGTGTTGGAGAGAAAATACGGAAAAAATTGAGGAAAGATGATTTAATTACGATTGACACACGGAAAATATTTATTGAATGTTTAAGGAAATTCTATATTTTATTCCCTTTATGGCTGCACATATACTAGAACTTATCTCCTCTTTTGGGGTGATGGACCAGAGGGACTTTTCGACGAAACAAATTAAAATTCACGGCATAATATTTAAACACTTGAGTTAAAATTCTTATTTTTTATTCTTAACTATGAAAACTTCACACTACGATTTTTTTCTTCTGTCTAAAAAAAAATTGAACATTTCTTTATTTTTATTTTTCACAACCTACCTTGGTAGACCGGGTTTTTTTGTTGTCTCTTCCATAATTTTAGCGAGCTCATTTCTACTTTGTAAATTTGACATTTAAGTTTATAAACATCGCCACAATACTCCCTCCCCAATAAATTCGGAAGAATTTATGAAAATACAAGTCTATACGCGAGGCCGAAAATAAACTAATTAAAAGAACCAAAGGTGATCCAAAAGCTGCTTCAGCTAAAACGTGTTGGTGGTCTAATTCTTCTTCCAGTCCTGGTTTGAACTGGTTTCTTCGGTAGAAGATTGAAGCGAACCTTTTTTAACACGTGTGTATCATCAGAAGCCGGCTCGATATCCGAAGTTCTCTCACCCAGCGGGGTCGCCGGAAACGATCCCACGATGTCCGCATTCTCCGCGAAACACGGTTTTAGGCGATCCAGAGACACCACACCTGACCTGCCGTTTACGTCAATAGTGCAGAACTTATCCCCTCTTTTGAGAACTTTAAACGGTCCTGAATAAGGTGGTTGTAAGGATTTCCTCACAAAATCAGACCTTAAAAATACGTGTGAACACGTTGAAAGCTCTCTGCTTACGAAAGTTTTTACATTGGAGTGCCTGGTTGCCGGAGACGGTCTAATTTCATCAAAATGTTTTTTAAGATTATTTACAAAATCTGTCAGAAGAATTTTATCGGTCGAAAAAGAATTTAGAAATTGACCAGGCACTCTCAACGTACTTCCGTAAACAAGTTCAGCAGGAGAAGTTTTAAGTTCCTCACTATACAACGTGCGTAACCCTAGTAGTACGGTTGGCAAGAACGTTACCCAATCAGTTCGCTCGTGACACATGATTGCGGTCTTTAACGTTCTGTGCCATCTCTCAATCATACCGTTGGACTTTGGGTTATAAGCCGTCGTTCTTACTCGCCTGAATCCGATTAACGCTGACAATTCATTAAAAAGACAAGACTCAAACTGCGAACCTTGGTCGGTGACTATAACGTTTGGTACCCCGAAGCGTGAAATCCATGTGGAGTATACCGCAGAAGCGGCAGTAGCTGCAGTAATATCAGTAACTGGAACTGCCTCAGCCCACCTCGTATACCTGTCGATTAATGTAACGCAATACCGCTGATTGTCAGAAATAGGCAAAGGACCAATGATGTCTAAGTGAATTTCTGCGAAGCGTTGCGAAGTTAATTGATAAGATCCAAGAGGTGAAACGGTGTGTCTTGAAATTTTGGATTTCTGACAAGCTAAACAGGATTGTGCCATAGTTTTTGAATCTTTCGTGATGGAGGGCCAGATGACATTTTTCGTCAATAATTTAGTTGTTGCTTTGATTCCAGGGTGCGAAAGATTATGAAAGGCTTCAAAAACTTTTTTCCGAAATTCAATTGGAATAAAAGGTCTTTGATTAGCTGTCGAAATATCACAATATATAGTTTTGTTAGAGTTAAAACTCAACGGAACTTGGACAAACTTTAAAGTTAAATTATCGCGTATAAGATCTTTAAGCTCGACATCATTGGTTTGGGCATCCGCAATTTGTGCATAATCTATACTTTCAGGAATAGAAATTAGATTAATGCGGGAAAGTGTATCTGCGACGACATTATCTATGCCTGATATGTGTTGGATGTCGGTTGTGAACTGCCCGATGAAATCCAAATGTCGGAATTGACGCGGTGATGTCTTTTCCGGATTCTGACAAAAAGCGTAGACAAGTGGTTTATGGTCCGTAAACAACGTAAACTGCCGCCCTTCCAAAAGATATCTGAAATGCTTGATGCCAGAGTACGCTGCTAACAACTCTCTGTCATAAGCACTACATCTTTGTTGCGCTTCATTAAGACGAACCGAGAAGAAGCTGAGTGGTTGCCAAATATCGCCGATATACTGTTGAACTACTGCGCCGATAGCTGTGTCCGAAGCGTCTACCATGATAGCGAGTTTAGGCGTAGATGAAGGGTGTGCAAGAAGAGTAGCTTTACACAATTTCTCCTTACAATTGTCGAAGGCATCAATGGACTCTGCTGACCAATTAATTGGAATTTTACTATTTTTCTTATAACCTTTAAGAAAAACATTAAGTAAAATTTGATCAGCCGCGGCGTTTGGAATGAAACGTCTGTAGAAATTAATCATCCCCAAAAATCTTTTGAGTTGATTAACCGTTAACGGACGTTCAAAATTTTTGATGACTTCAACACGTTCTGGAACAGGTAAAATGCCATTTGCATTAACAAAATGCCCTAAGAATTTAACTTCAGGTGAAGCGAAGACACATTTTCCAGGATTAATTATTAAACCGTTGTCTGATAATTTTTGGAAAACTAGTTCGAGATGCGCGTGATGTTCCTCGAAAGTTTTAGACGCTATCAGAATATCATCTAAGTAGATGAATGCGAAATTAAGTCCCAACAATACGGAATGCATGAATCTCTGAAAAGTTTGTGCTGCATTCCTGAGACCAAAAGTCATTTTAGTGAATTCAAATAAACCGAAGGGAGTCGCAATAGCGGTTTTTGGAATATCAGATGGTTCAATAGGGATTTGATGATAAGCTTGGACAAGATCAAGAGTCGAAAAAACTGTACATCCTTCAAGCTGGTACGAAAAATCTTGAAGATGTGGAATAGGATAACGATCTGGAATAGTAACACGATTCAGACTTCGGTAATCTCCACATGGCCTCCAATCTCCATTCTTCTTCAAGACAAGATGCAAAGGACTAGACCATGCACTATTACTCGGACGACAAATTCCTAGTGCCATCAGATTCTCGAATTCCTGTTTTGCAATCGTTAATTTATCAGGTGCCAAACGTCTAGTTTTACAAGAAACCGGTGCTCCAAAAGTTTCCAGCCGATGAGTGATCATATGCTTAACTGGTTTGACGTTTAGAGAGTTTGTCATAATTTCTGAGAATTTAGAGAGAAGTTGCTGGATTTGATTATTCACCTGGGATTTGTCTAGTTGAGACAGTGTTGACTCGGCTGTGAGAGAGATAGAACCAACAGTAAACAATGATGTCGTTGGATCTAGAAGACGATGTTTGCCAAGATCAACTATCAATCCAGAACTTTTAAGGAAATCAGCTCCAATAATGGGCAGCGAGACATCTGCCACTATAAATTCCCACTTGAAATTACGCCGTAACCCAAAATCTAAATTTAGAATTTTTGTTCCATAAGCTTTAATTGGCGTTCCATTCGCAGCGAATAGTTTGGAGGTAGTTAATGCCTGCGGAATGTGACAAATTTTGAGTGGAACAACCGAAACGTCAGCACCAGTGTCTATTAGAAATGCAACTCTTGAATTGGCATCATGAATTAATAGACGACTGGTAGTAGGTTCATCAGTAACGGTCGTCACGACCTGATGAACATTTAAAAATCCTTCTTGATCGACTGACCTCCGCAGATTTTATCATAAAATTTACAGCCAGGCTGGCATTTCTGAGCCTTTTCACCGAACCGAAAATGATAAAAACATAAATCGAATTTTGGGTTAACCCGACCTCTAGATCTCGAACGAGAATTCGTTTGTTTTCTATTGTGTGAACGAGATCGAGAGCTAGGGTTAACCATAGATTTAATTTCAGCTAAAATTTTAATTTTGAAATCTTCTAATTTTGCGTCTAAATTAGATGCATCAGAAATACCAGCTGGATCAACATACCCGTTAGATGCTGCAGACGAGGATGGGCCGAAAGGGTTGCACGATTTAACAGCATTTAAACCTAACGGTGGCATCACCTCCATCATATTATCGGCTCGTGCTGCTAAAACATCTAACGTCACGTCGTTTTAAAAAGTGGTCAGGATAACTTGAACCTGCGAAGGCAACCTCTTCATCCAAAGTTGTCTGAGCAACTTGTCGTTGAAATTGCTGCCAGCGTTCAAACGTATCTGACTTAGTAATTGAGACGGCCTTTTATCCCCCAAAGTCAGGTTCGTCAAGACGTTATTTAGGCGTGACATCTCTGACTCGCCCAAAACGCGAATCACTTCCTCTTTAAACACCGAGTAAGGAAGTGTACCCTTATCGCAGAGAATTAAATCCGCGAAGCGATCATGCAGTCTCGCATCCAATGCCCCCACTGCATGAGAGAACCTGGTGGTCTCCGACCTGATGTTCGCGACAGCGAACTGCGATTCAAGAATCGTAAACCAAACGGCCAGATTCTGACCATACAACGGTTGTGGAGGTCGGAATCGGACCGCTCCAATCTCCAAATTTGGATTTTGGACCCCAGTCCAACCAGGTCCTGAACCAGACTGCCCAGACGACTGAGCAACTCCTGGATCCCGGAATAAATTTTGAGCTTGCAGAAACAATTGAAATTGTTCTGCGAATAAATTTTGTAGTTGCGATGCAGAATTAATTGGATCTGCAGAACTTGCATCTCCATAATCCTCGTCATTTACCGGAGAGTTGGATGGAGCATCAGACGACATTCATAAACTCAAATAGGAAAACGAAACAAAAATGCGAAATCGAGTAGAGGAAAAAAAAAAAAAATGAAATAAGTAAAATGCCGGAGTTAATTTTAATTTTAAATAAAATTTTATTATTAAATTTGAGGCAATGAACTCGATAAAATTAAGGAAGAAAAACTTACCCCCGATCTACTCACGTTTACAAATTTGTTGTGAATTTGTTTTCCTGATGTCAGATGATTTATGTCCAGATACTGAATCGCCTACTGCTGTTGACACCTCTGCTGTGCTCTTCTCGTAGTACTCCAAAAAGGGAAAACGCCTGTGATGTGCTGCCGTATACTTGCGCAGTCGTAATCACGACGGTGGTCACCAATTTAAAGAAATTCTATATTTTATTCCCTTTATGGCTGCACATATACTAGAACTTATCTCCTCTTTTGGGGTGATGGACCAGAGGGACTTTTCGACGAAACAAATTAAAATTCACGGCATAATATTTAAACACTTGAGTTAAAATTCTTATTTTTTATTCTTAACTATGAAAACTTCACACTACGATTTTTTTCTTCTGTCTAAAAAAAATTGAACATTTCTTTATTTTTATTTTTCACAACCTACCTTGGTAGACCGGGTTTTTTTGTTGTCTCTTCCATAATTTTAGCGAGCTCATTTCTACTTTGTAAATTTGACATTTAACTTTATAAACATCGCCACATGTTTATACTTGTTATTTTGTATTTGTTATCCGTGCCGTGCTGATTAAAGTTAGCCGTTAGTTTCCAGCCGAAAGTAAAAAAAAATCAACAATGCAGATAGTGTCTTTGCTATCTAATGTCAAATACTAATATGCTTCAGCTGAAAGTCAAAAGCCGACATTTCTCAGCCGATGTTTTGAAAAGGTTTAAGTGATAGTTACACATGAAAAAATTTCAATTCACTTTTCAAGTGAAAAGACTGCGAAAACTCGCGTATTCAACGTCGCGCACACAAAATATGAAAATTTTCTAAATTTGGCCGGTCATGGCTGGAAATAGATTCAAATGGAAGGTCTTAATGATGCTCATACCTGGAAAAATGGTAACTATTAATTAACTAGTAATTTCCAGCAGTATATTTTTGGTCCTCGAACTCAGGGAGCGTAAAATCCAGTGCATCCAGAAGTTTAGACCAATTAATCAATCACAAGAGAGCATCTGTTACGACATTTTTACAGCCCTGCTGATGTTCGATACTGAAATCGTGCGCTTTTAAATGGAAGCTCCATCGTGCTAGTCGACCATTTAAATCTTTTAAAATAATGAGCCACTTCAGGCTGGCGTGATCTGTAATTACTTAACAATGCGGCTAGACACTCCAGCTCAGCTACGCTAAAGTTTTTCTGAGCGCAATTTAATTTTTTTGACATAAATGCGATTGGTCGCTCATCTCCTTCAACAGTTCATTGAAAAAGGACTCGACCAACTCCCGAAGTGCTAGCATCACATATATGTTATAAAAAGGTGGAGTATAGTTCGGGGTTACGAGTACCGGAGTCGTAGTAAGCCTGTGTTTCGTCAATTCGTCAAATGCATTTTGAGCATCCGCGGTTCACTCAAACTTTGTTCCTTTCCGTAAAAGATTAGTAATAGGGGTGGAGATTTTTGCGTAGTTAGGAATGAACCGTTGATGCCATCAGGTCATACCCAACAGTATTCTCGTTTGCTTCACCGAACTAGGAGTATAGCCTTTACTTTTCCGTCGCCGATGGCGAATCCTAAATACTTTAATTCTCTCATTACGAAAAAGCTCTTCTCCACATTGATGGTAAGACCAGCTTTCCTTAGAAAAGTAGAGACTAGTCTAAGTAAATTAAAATGATCAATGAGAGTAGCAAATATAATCAACAGCTCATCTAAATAAATAAATATTCTATCGTGGTACATATTTGTGGTGGTACATATTGTCGGAGGGGAATTGCATAGATCAAAAGGCATTACGCAAAATTGATATAAAGGCCTCCTTGGGACTGCGAAGGCAGTTTTCTCCCTAGAAGTTGGCTCCCAACAACCCATCAATGAGAGCCAGTGGATATAGGCATCTTTTTTTGTAATAGCATTTACTTTTCCTGAATCTAAACATAATCTATTCTTTCCAAGTTCTTATACCAGCACTACTAGAGAGCTCGACCAGGTGTTACTATTCTCTATAACTCCCATTTCGAGCATCCCGTCAAGTTCTTGATAGATTTGTTTCGCTGGGAAAACCCGAATAATGGCGTTGTATTATTGTCCTTGAGATCCAATTCGTTTGATTTTATTATCTCAGACACTATCGCAGGTGCAACAGAGAAAGCTCGCCAAAAATTTATACGTAACTAAAGTGTACGCTCTAACGAAGGAGCAATGTAAAATGTAATAAGGCACCCGTTTCAAAATCTTTAGAATTATTGGTGAATATTGATCGAATATTGATTAAACAATTTTCTATATTCAGTTAAAAATATGTTCATTACCAAATTTCCGGTTTCTGGTCTAAAATACCATGCACGTCCACATACAAATCTCATGAATCCGGGCATTAATCCTAATGATTTTTGAACGGGCGCGCCGAAAATAAGTTATATGCAGACTAGCACACCTAACTTCATATGATAAAGGAGGGCGTCATCTCTGAGTTCGCCGCAAGGAAATTTGGTAATGAACATATTTTCAACAGAAGTATGTATAGAAAATAGTTTTTGGGATGATCAATATTCACCATTAATCCTCGTGATTTTTGAACAGGCGCCTAATATAGTCGATGCATATTGGCACGCCTAACTCCATACGCCAAGGGAAATACATTTTGGGATGATCAATATTCATCATTAATCCTCGTGATTTTCGAACGGGTGCCTGAATATAGTTCGTAGCAGATTGTCACGCCTAACCCCATATGAAAAGGGAGGGGGTCATCTCTGAGTTTATCACTAGGAAATTTAGTAATGAACATATTTTCAACTGAAGTATGTATGGAAAAACCGTATATATTTCTTTTTATATTTCTTAGGCATAATGAGTCCATGTTCCAGTAAGCAAGCAATGGAAATGGACTTGAAATCAAAATACAGAATCTCGTAGTTTTCAATCAACCGATTTACAAGAAAAAGCTGCGTGTTCACAAATTGGTGATATCGAAGAAATTATAATTTTACATTCTTAAATAACACCTCAAAACTCAACTAGCTGTAATGAAAAACACATCCTAGAGGATGGTGTTGTGTTCGATAATAGTGACGCCGACCCAAATTATGTTCCAACCGATGAAGAAAATAATAGTGATGCGTCTGTTGAATCTAGCTTAAGTGTGACTGTAATGGCAACCCAATTGGAACGAAATTTGTCGGAATGTGATATACCACACAAGATTAGAAAACGTGAAATCCCTAAAAAGCGTAATTTAGGGCAAGATTATTTCAATCATAAAGGGAAATTGGTGAAGGCGCGAAATGTAAAACCTTTGGGCGTAAGCTGTAAGCTTAAATGTTCAACCAAGATAACGCCACAGAACCAAACATTAATATTTACAGATTATTGGGGCCTAGCTAGTTAAAACATGCGTCAATCATATATATATGGAATGATAGAAATTGTACCAAAAAAACAGAAACTTCAATAAAATCCATAAGTGGCCAGAGAAACCGGGTTTACTCTTACAACTACTTTGTAGAAGTAGAAACTATTCATATATACGCGTTTGTCACAAGTGCTTTTTACGTATATTTGATGAAGCACCTGGATTTATTAAGACCAAGCGACAAACGTGAACGCCACGCTCCTGCAAATACAATTTCTCAGGTAAAGTATGACGAGGTGTTAAACCACATTAACAGTTTTCCGCATTACGAGAGTCACTACACTCGGCGTCATACACAATAAAAATATCTGCAAAGTGATCGATGTAACAAATGTGAATTGCTTGAAATGCAAATAAAATCTTCAGAAAATGAAGGCGATAAATCAAAATGATCGGAATAAATTTTGATACGTGCAGATACCGCATATGAGAGCAAACGAGCTGACCAACTTTATACCAAGGCCAACAGTTCAATGAAAACATAAACATTTGACTTACGGCAGTGTTAACCTATACACCGCTGTTATGCACATTAATTAGTTTCTACAAGCGTCAACTCTGGACGTTCAATTTAACATTACACGATGCTCAACTGAATAGGGCACACAACATGATGTGGCATGAAGCCGATGGTAACAGAGGCGGAAACGAAATTGCTTCATGTTTTTTTCAACACCTTTCGAATATTTCAAGTGATGTTAAACATATAATATTGTACAGCGATTCATGTGCTGGACAAAATAAAAATTCGTTCGTCACCACAATGTTCCAAGTACTAATTCAAACCATTCAACATTTAGAAATAATTGATCGTAAATTTTTCGTTCCTAGCATTCATCATCGCCGTGATTGGTTTAATTTCGTTCGATCGGTAAATTCAAATTACTTCGTAACCGAGGTATCAAGGAACATGTTTTTTAACTTTTCGGGACTTTTAAAAGAAAAGTTTATGTGGAGAAAAAACAATACGGAGGTTAATAATTATTACTACATACTTTTTGTTTTGTTGCTTCTAAGTTGTCAATTTTAATTTCGTCTTATTTCTTTAGGCTCCGGTGGAACGACGTGACGTGGCTGAGATATACCCGTAAATTAGGACAAATTGAGTATAAAACCACTTTATGTCGGAACTCGAATTTTAAGGTGCTTAATATTAACCGACGGGGTATAAATTCAATATCTTGTAATGATCTAAAAGTCTGCTACCCTTCTCCGGTAAAAATTAGTGAAAAAAAGAAACGTGATCTCTTGGCCATGTTACCACTAATAAGCAACGAAGTTCATTCCTTTTACCAAAATTTGGAAACTGACGCTTTACGGGATGACGACCCGTATTTGGCTGATGAATCTGACGATTAAGAAAGATTATAATCCACCGTTCGTGGGTAATCCGTGAATTAAAGTCTATAGCCCTTAATTTTGAAAGATTCTTTTTGATTCCTTTTTATGAATAAATTGAATTTGGCGAAACATCTTAACTCTACTTATGTTTTCTATGAATTACAAAAAAAAAATTGGAAAAATGGCTTAATTAGTTTAAGCAAAAAATATGACAAATAAATTAAAATAACAAAACAGCTTAGTCACATTTTCATTAAATTTCAAGGTTAATTAGCAAAATAATTATTAGCGACCTGGCCAGTCATATATACTTAAATACTTATTCATTTTTGTACAGATTTTTTTAAATAGTATTATCGCTCTCTTGAAAGTGTTATAAAAGCGAAATAAGCTGTTTTGCCTTTTGACCACAGATATAACACAATATGCCGAGTGAGGGGGTCATGATAATATATTATAATAATTTTGTCGGGCTGAATTTTTTTCCTTTTAATTTAGCAATAAAATATTCGGGATGGAATGATTGTTATATAATTTAGCTAAGACACACACTTTATGAAAAAACCCTTTTCGGGATGGAAATTTCGAGCCAACTTCTTGTACATGTTTGTGCGGGGAATCGTACAAAATGATTTGCATGGAATTAATACAAATTTCTACGCTATTAAAGTTAGCCGAAAGTTTCAGTCGAAAGGTGATAATGCAGATTGTGTCTGTGCTATCCCAGGCGAAAACATATTTTATAGCCGCTAGAAATATTACTTGATATACCTAGTTCTACTATCACCTCCAAATAACCAGAATACAGCCAAAATCGGTCTAAAAATAAATAAATTTACAAAAGTGGACCAATCATTTGAAATGTTAATTACAATAAATTTAAAAAGTATCGAACAAAATAATTAAAACGTTCTGTATTTTCTAGGTTACCCACTTTCCCATCGATCCTACTATAGCCATTGGATACTGAATTCAATGGACTACATCTCGATTACTAAACATACAAAAATTCCCAAAAAATTATCCCAAATACGTTAAACGTTCCTCTATCACCTTATGCAACCCACTGGTCCGGCCAGCGAATATGTTTGTATGTATGTATGAATGTATGTTTTTTGTTTTTTTTTTAACCGGGTAAAGTGAGGAAAATCTTCTATAAGACGAAGCTTCGATGGGCAAACATCTCAGCAACAGTGATGGATTCCTACCATCTAAAAACCACACACCCTTTCGAACATCCCCCATGCGGAACTATCAGTTAGACATTACTTCGCGTGGAGGTGACTAGTTACTAGACTCTTTTCTCCTCTCAGCGTCTTAACCTAACATTGAGATTGCCACCGCTATCTAGCCATACCACGCGACTACAACAACGGCAACGTCGTCCGTAAATCCAACAACCTCAACGCCATCGGGTATGTTGAGCCTCAAGACGCCGTCGTACATGATGTTCCATAGTAGAGGCCCCAATACTGATCCTTGAGGAACTCCACCCGTAACTTTGTATTCTATGATCCCATCGTCCGTATTATACATCAGCATTCTATTGTGAAAATAATTCGAGATAATCCTCCTTATGTACATCGGCACTTGCAATTCAAGTAGGGCATTGAGAATACAGTCCCATCTGGCCGAATTGAACGCATTTTTGATATCCAGCGTAACCACGGCACAATACTTTTTAGAACCGTCCTTCCATCTTCTACCTTGTGTTGCTTCCTTTGCGACTTTAACGTCGTGTTGAATGGCGTCGATTGTCGATCGGGCCTTTCTGAATCCATACTGGCTTTCGGCGAGGTCTCCGGCCCCTTTCACAACTTTCTCCAATCGATTATAGATTATGCGCTCTAACACTTTGCCAGCCGTATCCAACATGCACAATGGTCGGTATGCAGATGGCTCTCCAGCAGGTTTATTTGCCTGTGGCAACAGAACCAGCCACTGCCTCTTCCATCTTTCCGGGAATACCCCCTCCCTCAGACATGAGTTGTAGACTTCTCTGAAGTCGTCAAGTCTAGCTCGAATGGCGGCCTTTAATGCAATATTTGGAATATTGTCAGGCCCAGGAGCTTTTGAATTCCCAAATCGTTGATATGCATCTATCAGCTCTTCTGTGGATACCAAGGGAACTTCTTCTTCCACGCCAGGTATTACATCAATGGCGTTGATCAGATCATTTTGCTGCGGGAATAAGGCGGAAACAATTCTGTTCAGCATCATTGGGCAAGTGGGAGGTGAAGCATTTGCGTTTTTGTTTCTGAGCCTATTCAGGACGATTTTGTAGGGTCTCCCCCATGGGTCATGGTCCACTTCTTCGCACAGCTCTTTCCAGCATTCACGCTTACTCGCCTTAATTGCCTGTTTAAGTTGTTTTCGAGCATCCAAGTACTTCTCGCGCAAGCTAGGATAGGGCTCTCTACCCCAGGCACGTTGATGTTTTCTCCTTGCACGGTGACACAACCGACGCAGTTGTGCAATTCGCTCAGTCCACCAGTATGCTGGTTGACGGTGACTATTTAATTGTCTTTCTACCATAGTTTTAGAGCAGGCGTCCGTGATCATACTCATTATCTGCGCTGCTTTTGCATTGGCAGTCCCTCAGGAGGTTCGGCTTTGCAAGAACTAGGTTAAATAGATCTTCCTCGAAGGAACTTGCCCTCAAACCCGCTGGTTTCCTTTGAAGTTTTGTACGTCTATTTTCCATTGCCAGTTTTATTTCAAAAATAATGGCTTGGTGGTCGCTATGTGTGTAGAGTTCACTGACTTTCCATGTGGTTACCAAACGCATCAAAGAACTGCTGACGAATGTCAGATCAATTACTGAGGAGGCACCATCTTTACGGAAAGTCGGTGCATCACAATTATTGAGAAGCACAACATCTATGGAGGAGAATGCCTCGAGCAGTGCCACTCCTCTTCCATTCGTATTTTTACTTCCCCATTCCGTTGCCCAGGCATTGAAATCACCAGCAATGACGACAGGATTTCGCAACCGAGCATCAGCAATCAATCGGTCCAAGTAATGCTTAAACTCTTCTATTGTGGCACTAGGTGGTGCATAGCAGCTGTAGATGTGCAAACCATCCATTTTCGCTCTTACAAATCCTGCATTTGAATTATTAGCCCTCTCCTGTATTGCCCGTCTGCCACAAACCCATATTGCGGCTTTACCTGTTGCATCAGTTGTCCAATTACACCCTTCCATATTTATGTATTGTTCCCACAGGATTGCGACATCAACTTTCGCTTCATGCACAGATTGTACCAATACATCCTGTGAAGCCTCACAATGGTTTAGATTTAGCTGGAGGAACTTCATAGACGCTGAACTTTTTACAACGCCTCTACGTAAGCTATGCATCTACCACTGCCTGCTATATGGTTACGGTTCATCTTGGTTTGGCAAAGCACACAATTTGCTTCTTCCTTACATTCTTTTACTCGATGACCATCTCTTCCGCATTTGTCATACGTCACACCTATCTGATTTGGCTATATGTCCATACTGCCAGCACTTGTAACACTTTAAGGGCAATTTTTTGCCACGAATTCGGCAGATTACCCACCCAACACGCACCTTACCTTCAGCGTTCATAACTTTGGCTACCGATTTTGGCACAGCCACTACTGCTGTTTGGGTATCTCTCAGGCAGCTCTCAGTGACTTGACACAGTCTATCGGCAGATTTTGTGCATCAGCAAACTTATCCGTAATGCCTTTATGTACCTCTATTTTTGTTGTAGCCTCATCAATATCTTTAATTTCGACCATAACCGCATCCTTCTGTGCTAATGTTTGCACTGTTGCATCCGCGCCAAGTGAATTTTCTAACGCGACTTGGAATCCAAGTTCTTTTGCGCGTATGTCTTCGCCTAACTCAAGTAGGAGTTCACCTTTTGCTGTCCTCCGTATGCGAGTAACCTTATCAGAGAGGCCGTTCAAATTTGAATCCCCCTTCACTTTTTTAAGTATCTCAGCATACGACAACGATCCGCCCTTTGTGATCCGGATGGTATCAGGGCATGGACGCGGGGTCCTTACACGTTTCTTCCTTTTTCTGGTTCTTTCCACCTGCCATTCAGGGCCCTTCTCGTTGTCGAGCTCGTTGGGCTCTACTGGGTTTCCACATGGACTTTTGGCTCCTAGATCCTGGGTTTCACCAGGTTTCTTTTTCCCCTTTTTCTGGGCCTGTCCAACAGTTGGGTTTGGCTCAAGCGATCTTCTCCTTTTACTTTTTGGATTTGAGATGGTTGGTGAAGTTTGAGTCTCGCAGCATACCGTTATCTGCTTAGCCAGCTTTGCAATTGTCTGCGTTGTTTTAATCTCCTCCTCTAGTTTTGCACTCTTATATGAGTGTTCGGTATAAAGATTTTTAATCGACGTGGCAAGCCTCTTTATCTCGTGGTGCACATTACTTCTTCCCCTGATGTAATCGCAGAGGAGATCAATTTTTCTTCCCATCAGAATAAGAGCATCGGGCTGATTATTGTCCGAAAGTAAACCAGACCTTTCCTCATCTACAGAGCTACTACGAGGCTTAGGCGATTGAAATAGCCTGGATTTTTGTTGTAATACCTTCGTCACAGGCATTATTTTCTCTCCTTGCCCTGCAGGATCCGAAAGGGTCAAATAAATGTCCCTCTGGATATTTGGAGGTGATCTCTGGAACGTGTTACTACTTTTAAATGGGTCTACGGCCCCTAGGCTGTAGTTACCGCTGCCTGTCATATTCATAGGAGCGCCTTGTTTCGCCAATAAAAATTGACTTGTAGCTCCTATTTCTTCTGCAAATATATTTTCTTCACTTGTAGTTCCATATACTTCAGCACCCAAGTTTTCCACTACTGAAGTACTGCGGTCGCTTGCTAACGACGGCTGGGAGCCCGCTTGCTCACTCCCCGAAGCCGCCGACACTAAGGTAATCATCCTTTGCGCCGTAAACAGGTTTACATTTTCATCATCACTCATCTCGGTTTTTTTGATCAGGGTGGCCTTCCCCTAGCGTTTTATACCTACTGCCAGGTAAGGAATTCAGCCGCCTCTTACATGAGAGGCAGACGCTGTTTGAAGCCGCATCTCCTGGTGAACAGACGTTTCTTGCAAGTTTTGGTCCACGAGTGGTATTTTATTTCCCACTTACCCGCCGGTATATCGGTGAGGGCATTCCCCTATCCGCCACCTGGGGACGTGCCCGATAGACTTGCAACTCCCACGGGTGTATGAATGTATGTATGTATGTATGTATGTTGAGAACCTTCGATAGGCTTCACGCGTGAACTCATATATTAACCTTGTGATAGTGTCGGATTCTTACCGACTAAACCACCACCCTCGATAAACCATGCCGTTCGGCCCCGTGGAACTACCGTTAGGTATTACTTGGCGAGGCAAGCTCAGCTTTCGTTGCTCGCTCTGCTTCTTTCGAGGCGTCTTAACTCTCTCATTATCCGTGAGACACTTCTGCTTACGGCGTTCCACCCATCTTTAGTGGGTTGCATAAGGTGATACAGGAACGTTTGACGTATTTGAAATAATTTTTTGAGAATTTTTAAATTATTCGCTGGCCGGACTAGTGGGTTGCATAAGGTGATAGAGGAACGTTTACAAAACGTATGTAATATATATATCTTTCGGCTATAAAATATTTTTTCGGCTGGGCTAGCAAAAACAATATCTGCATTATCATCTTTCGGCTGGGATAGCAAAGACACTATCTGCATTACTTTTCGGCTGTAAACTTTCGGCTAACTTTAACAGTATCAAATTTTTTAGACAATTTAGAGCATTTGTTTTTTATATCCATTTTATTATCCGCATACGGGATTTGCGGATTTAAGGCTTAGAGTTATTTTAGAGGAGGAGTTAGATTATTTAAATTATCAAGGTTCCATTTTCTAGACTGATTCATTTTGTCTCACCAAACGACTAAACGTATTTTCTTTGGCTATTTTTCAATATTAAGTTAAGCTGCTCTGCTGAACACGAATATAATAGAATTTATATAGTAAATCTAATGTTAAAATCTCTCTCTCGGAAGAACCTATTGAAATCATACAACACTTTCCTAGTTTCGGTTAACCTAATCGTGACAAGCAATCTTTGTCTTGACATGCGATGCACATATTTTATTTCAAATAAATTTTTTGTACGTACATGCTATGGTTTACTGGTATCAGGAATATAAACATGGTTTCTGCAGCAAGCAAAAATATAAAATGCTTGGAGAAAATGATTAAGAATCATTTCTTAAGTGTTGTCTTACACAATAGATCTAATAATATGCAACCGCCAGTCACTCTGTATGGTTGATGGCCACCTACAGTGATGTATAAAAATTGTAATAAAAAAATATTAACTTAAGACAACTGATCACGTTTATGCCAGTGCAAAACACTGCATCTACCCTTTTGTTGTTAACTTTCCTCCATTCAAAATTAAATTATGGAAATCTTTTGCTTAATCTTAATTCTATAGTTAATCAGATATATATACGAGACAACTAATAAAAAATTAAATTTATTTAAAAAAAAAAAATAGAGAAATATAGAAAAAATTATATGCATATTTTATCTGACAAATCCGTTCAAAATTGATACACAACCAATGCTTGTTTTATTAATAATTATAATAATATTTCTTGTATTCTTTTTATCGCATAATATCGTGTTCTTAAGAAAATAATTGAGATGAATTTTTTATTTATCCACTCGTTAATAAGACAAAGAAATAATATAATCCGAATAGCAATTTAAATATCTAGGAATATAAAATATAACGATCTTTGACAAAAATGATTGTAAAGCGCAATCGTTCTAACTAGATAATTGCATATCTAGACAAACAGACCAGCGAGCTATAATTTTTGATTGATTCTCGCGTTAATCGCCGTAATGTCAATTGCAAAGGATTAAGTTGTTTTGTTTCGTGTGTACAACAAGTTGAGTGTTGCATCAATGTTCTACACCAATTTCATTTTCTTTATTATAAATAAGAATCTCGTCTAGCACAAAGCACGCCACACTTAAGACATTTATTTTTTCCAACTCAATAATTTTTAAGGTTTTTTGCACTTTCAATTATTTTGACTTTCGTTTCTTGGGATTTTGCCTAAAAATTTATAATTATTTTAAAGCAAAACAGTATTCAAATTTCATGTAAGGCTTTCGATTATTATCCAAAATTTTGTACACAGCTGAATATAGAGGTTGATATTCCACGAATCGCGATATTGACGGGATGAAAGTTAATGACGTTCTGGACAATTGTATTTCAACCGTATATTAAAACTAATCAATATACTTCATTGCCTTATAAAATCGATTTATAGCTTAAAATTAAAACAGTTAATCATGAATTATAGATTGGTACAAATAGGATTCAGGATTGAATCCGGAGTGTACATTTGGCTCCAAACTCTGAATCATCGACACGTTGCTATTTTTGATCAATGTGACTAGAGGATTGATTGTTCTCGGGATTTCCTGGGATCGATTTTCCGGGAAAGTACGGGCGAAACTGCAATCTCGAATCACGGGAAAATTTACATTTATTTTCGAGATTTTTAAATTTTATTTCTATCTATTATAAATAACAGCAAATCCAATTTGAAAATAAAGGAAACAAAACATTCTTATTAGAAAAAAAAATTAAAACCAAATTAAAATCAAAGTACTAAAATAAAAAGTACTAAATTTATTGTGTATGTCATTTTTTAAAGGATACAACACAATCTACTTCTAATTTCGATAGATTTTCTTTTAATGGAAGTTTCGTCCTGATATTCAATTAAGCCGGGTTTGCAGGATAATAAAAATCTTAAAACGTTCACCAGTGAGAAATTCGGTTCTTCAAAAAAAATAAATTATCTTAAACTGTTAGCCGATGACGATGACGTTTCACCTCTTCTAAAGGACTTGCTTCCTTGAGTAGAAATGAATAGAATCATTGGCACGTCGTGGGGCAAATTTATTAACAAGCGAGGGGGTTCTCACAGCAGCGAGCTGAAACAGCAGAATCGAATTTTGGCACAAGAATCCGAAAAGACGAAATCAAGATGTTGTTTCCCTTACGCGTTATCTTCAAGACAAAGACATCCAAGCTTCTGATGAACTGCCAATTTCGTCGAAATTTAAAATAATGAAAGTGGCTGCAGATCTATTTAATAAAATGTTTCATCAACTAGAAGTAGTAGCCGAGCCTGAGATAGATTTAAATTCTCACATTGAAATCGTTAGTGTTACACTTTCATTGAGGAATACTGCTTTTCATCATATTGCATTCTTTTTTAGTCGAGCAACAATGATTTAAACTCAACCATTGTAAGCTCGAGCCTAAATGAAAAATGCAAAAACGCAATAAGTGCTTCGCTTAAAAGTTAGCTTTACTGATTTATTTCGAGGAGCTAATAAAGAAATGTCCTTATATGATAATGGATGTGATTTAACATTAAATTTATCAAAACTGTCAGCTGGATTGAAAACAATTCAACCAACTTGCACCTAGTGCGAAAGTATTTTTTCCAATTCATTTAATTTTTCTACGAAGAGAAGATCTGGATTAAGTAGCAAATCACTAAGTGCGTTATGCTTCCTTAAAAGTCATTCCTAGCAAAATTGAGATTTATAATTTTAACATGAATATGTAGAAGCGAACGATGCAATATTTTTAAAAATTAAATTGAATTAATTTTATTTACGTACGAGAAGTACTCAGTACTTAAAATATGACGTTTTTTTATATTTTCCGAATCCCGGGAATTCCCGGGAAATTGTAATTTCTAAATTTCGAATCTCGAGAGCGCAAATTTGTCCGGGAAAACAACCCTCTAATGTGACCAAGCACTGCATCCAATTTGTACAGAGCTTTCTCAAGAACAAATGTTCATGAAAAATCGTGTAAACAGTGCCTTTTGATTCTTTAAGGTGTCAGCTAGCTCACGCAACTTAACTTTACGGACTTTCAAAACAATTTAGCGGATATATTTCATATTTTCTGGAATAACTGCCGAATACTCGGGCGAACAGACCATTCAGCATCATCGGTGTTTGTACGGCAACGTTTAAACTCTTACCAAGCTTGAACCTTACCTTCAAAGTTATTTTGTCCCATCAAAAAACAGTGTTTATTCAACACACGTAATTATTTTTTTCCCAGTGTTTTCGAAATAACAACTATAACTTCTAAGTCAATTGGGCATTGACAGGATTGTCAAACATTTTTGACACATATTGTTTGAAAGTTGGTATTTCTAACAATTATACAAATTTTTCATTAGATGCGTCATCTATGTGTCAGTCTTGCGGCTTATTAAACTGTCAACCAACTTATTACTGTCATAATGTAGTCTAGGTCATCTGAAATTCAAAATATGTCGTCCAATTTCTAAAAGATTTGAAAAGAAGGTTCGTACATTACTCAATATGTAAGAATTTTTCAACAAAAAAATTACTAAGAAATTTTCTTTTAAACGACTACTTCGTGACAGTCTCAGGCAATAAATAAATCTGTTTGCGATGCAGAAAGCAACTGCTAAAGATCAAAGGAAGCAGACACAGTACTGCAAGCTGGTCTATTTTGTATGAAGTATGGACATCATAAATGTGTAAAATATACTGAAGCGAATTTCTGGAACCAGAAATGATCTCGCTTAGCCTCACACTTGTTTCGGCAAGTCTAATTTTTAGTTGACACACTCCGATTTCCCTCAGGTGAATCAGGGACCCAGGTGTGTATTACTTTCGGAGGATTACCTACCACCAGTTGGCAATGTTCCAAGTCGTTTATAAGTTAACAGTATCCTAGTAATTGCGGTATAAAATTTGTCAATTTGAGGAACTAAACCACCCTTCGATGTAGTTCGTCACGGGAAGGAAGTAGTTAGAATGTGATTTTTGATGTGATGAATGAAAAGTTTTTTGAACGATCGATTTCAGCTTCAGATTAGCAATGGGATGGATACGCAATGGATACGCATGAAAGAATTCTAACGGCCCACACAGATAAAAATCGATCATAATGCATCGAATTTCTGTTTTGAACCATTTTTATTTAGGTTACACATTGTCTTTGCAACCGACTCGGCTCACACGTGACATTAGCTAACATTTCTGTTGATGTATCATTTCACGCGAATTTCAACTGTTACTGTCTGTTAATTTGATTTGATAGGTGATTAACTAGAAATAGTAGAAAATATATCGCGTTTATAATTAGCGTTGGTGTGGGCTGTTGTAATAAATTCAGGTATATCCACTAATGGCACAGGAAAGTAATTCAGTATTGTGAATATGGGCTGTTGTCCTAATTTCATGCGAATCCATTTTCTGTAAACAATGAGCTGTTTCATCTTAATTGGGGGTAGGTTGATACATTTATAGCAAGTCCACAGAGAAATATTGTTTTAAAGAGCTTCACTCTTTAGGGGTAGATTTTGAGTATTGAACTATTCCAATATATTGTAATTTATTTTATAAAAACTTCTAGTATCGCCCGCAGTACGACACAATGATTTTAAACAGTTGCTCCTATTTAGAATAATTTGCTATCGATTTAAGTATGCCATTTTATTGTAACTAATTTGTAAAAAAAATTCCACTAGTACCCCAGCACTATACAACAAAAATTAACAAAAATGCAAATAATGACGAAAAATATGATTTTTAAAGAATTTCATCCATTAGGGGTACTTTTTTGTGGGGTTGAACTAATCCAATATGTTGTAATTAATTTGTAAAAATTTACAGTACCACCCCCAGTGCCATACAACAAATAATAACTGAAATGCCAAAAGCATGATTTAACGAAAAATATGGTTTTTGAAGAATTTCATCCTTAGGGGTAGTTTTTTGGAAGTTGAACATGCTAATTTGTTGTAATTAATTTGTAAAAAATTCCAGTACCACCCCTCAGTACGATACAATAAATATTAATAAAAATACAAAAAGTGTGGTGTACTTATGCCTAATGCCAGCCCACACACGAACTTGGGGATAACGGGACTATAAATAAAAAAAATAATCAACTAACACTAACATAATTATATAAATGTGACGCTTGTGTGAAGTTAGCCCCAATTTTATTATGTGAAAAATAAAAATGTTTAATAAAATTCTTTTAACTCGTAAAACACACAAAATAAATGTAATAATTTAATAAAATGAAGTGAATTAATTTTTAAATTGGCTCATAAATTTGTCAGATTATGATAAGTTATAACCAACTTATTATGAGACGTATCTCACATTTAGGAAAACACTAAAAAATCGTACCGTGGCAACCTAGCGAAATTAGGCTCAGAGCAAAATATTTTCACTTAATACATTTTTGACCAAAAATTGGCCCCCATTTTTGGTCAAATATTACATGTAAATATTTTGCTCTGAGCCTAATTTCGCTAGGGTGCAACGGTACGATTGTTTAGTGTTTTCCTAAATGTGAGATACGTCTTATAACCAACTTATCATAATCTGGCAAATTTATGAGCCAATTTAAAAATTATTTCATTTCATTTTATTAAATTATTACATTTATTTTGTGTGTTTTGCGAGTTAAAAAAGAATTTTATTAAACATTTTTATTTTTTATCTAAAAAAATCGGGGCTAACTTCACATATGAAGTCTGGATTAAAATATAATATAAAACGGGGCGGGGATAACTTCACACAAGAGTTAGATTGCTTTAATTATGTTAGTGTTGCCTGATTAATTTTTTGAAATTTCGGGAATAAAATCCGGAGATAACTTCGCATACGTAACAAATTGGTAATTAATTTGTACAAAATTCTGGTACCCTTTTCATTGGTCTGTGCTACAAGTGCTGGTGCAGCATTAGGGTCATCAATAATTAAGTAGCAGGGGCTTATGTATAGGGTAGCTGAAACTGTTAATTTTTGTATTTGATTCGAACAAGTTGTAACGTTTATGTAGTTCCACTACGAATGTTTTCTGTGCGAAAGTAAACAGAAATTGTTTTTTGATATAATGGAGCTATTGGTTAATAGGTGGCAGACCAATTGCTCATTGTTGGGGTTACAACACAAAACAACTCAAAACCAGGTAAAATAGAATATAATATACCTTAATTATATATATATATATATATATATATATATATATATATATATATATATATATTTATATATATATATATATATATATATATATATATATATATATATATATATATATATATATATATATATATATTTATAAAATGTAAAATGTAAAAATTAGGACAAACTTCACGTTTCTCTCCAAATTCGCGAAGTTTGTCCTAAATCCTAAAAGATTGTATATGTATAAGTGAGTATAATATACTTTTTTCGGATAAACCAATAAAGGTAAATTATTTACTCTTTATAATGAATTTTTAAATATATTTAGGTTTAATTATTTTAAATGATCAGATTGGAAAACTATTGGCGACATATTGTCATGTGCAGACACGTATGACTATTGTAAAATATATTTCCTAAAAAGGCTTTCGATGGGGATACCAAATTTATTTCGCAGACAAATTGACATTTGAAAAAATTACACTAATATTTTCAATTTTATTAAAATATTATGGTCGATAATATTTGGTAGAATCAGTTTCTTGCAACGAAGAGATCCCAAGCATTTCAAAAGCTGACCAAAAATTATTGCAATTCTAAATGGGATCGTATTGCAAGAAATTCAATTGTGTGAAAAATGATTCGTTGAGCTGGCTACCAGGCTACGTACGACATTTAAAATTCGGTTTAAAATGTTCATCAATCAAGTAGCTATTATAGGATCCAAACTATCCATCAATTACAAAATCTGTGAGTATTTCGTAATAACCACTATATCAAATATTACACTAATTAAATTTTTAGAACTTAAGGATTAAGTTGAGAAAGATTAATTATCCACAAATTATGTGTAACGAAGAATTAATTCCAAATTTCAATGTTAAAGGCGATTGACGAAACGAACGATGAAAGGAAATACGATAATTTTAGTGCTACCGTATAACCGATTCATGGGTGTCTATTGTGTAACGAAGAATCAATTCCAAATTTCAATATAAAAGGCGATTGGCGAGAACTTGTCATATATCGTTGGATTCGTTTAAGTATCTTCTACTTCCCTTATGAATATCAAGCCAATTCTATAACGTTGAAAGGAAATACGATGATTTTAGTACTACCGTATAATCGATTCATGGGTGTCTATTGTGAAGTAGTAGACACTTAAACAAGTCAAACGACACATGACAAGTGTTCGTCAATCGCCTTTAACATTGAAATTTGAAATGAATTCTTCGTTATACAATAGACACCCAAGAATCGCTTGTTCGGTAGTACCCAAATCATCGTATTTCCTTTCAACGTCATAGAATTGGCTTGATATATGTACAGGTTATTAGAGAAACTCTCACTAATTCATCGACATATGCCAAGTGCTTATTAATAACCTTTAATCACGAATAAAAATTTAAGTTTGGATGTGCTGGAATTTTACTCACCTCACGACTAGCGGTTAGTTACAAGCTATAGACCAGGTTTATTCTTCACACTTCTTCACGAACCATTGAATTTATTTCTGAAAATTGTTTTGATAATGAAAGTTTTTTAACTGCTTCAGTATTTTCTATTAACATTTACAATTATTACGAATATTAAAATTCATTATAGCGAGAGTATTAAGCGAGAGCGACACTACCGTACAGTGAAATAATTCCGAGCAATAATATACACGAGTGGCATATAATTTGGACTAATAAGTTACCCCAACGGGATTGAAACAAGTGGTTAGCTCAGTGTGGGAGGGAAGGTAATATTCCATGTACTATATATGGTAGTAACCGCGCGAGTCGCGCTTGTTTTTTTTTCATTTATCATTTCACATCTCGACGCGGGATACATACAACGAGCTCTTTGTACATTCCACGGCAAGACCTTATACGTACATACATTTGTTGTCCGCGAGGATCGGCGGGCTACGGGGATAATACATTCCACTAACAGCAGCTACGGGCGAGATAAATTGGGTGACTTATTTTTTTTTGATGTTTTAAGCCACAAGTCGTACAGAAATTTAATTCATGATTACAGTAACGTAGAATAATTGTTATTATATTTGTAATTTTCTAAATCTTATTTATTTTATTGTTTTGGGTTAGGATAATATAATATATCAGTACGGTGGTAGTCATGATCAAAATGAGTGTTTAATTATTAGGTTCGGGAGTTGAATACAGCGTGGGAGGAGAGGTGCACTTTAATGGCAATGAGCGAAGAGCAGCCCCGAAGTGTTACCGGGCACCACCCCTAACACCCACGACAGACTGAGCAATGGTCGGCTAAAGCTGCAGGTTATGTGACGGTAACATGTCTGTCAACGGCGTGAAGGATGTAGGCCGGTCTTTAGATAAATAAACTGTGCATTTTATACCGTTCAAATTACAATAATTATTTAGTTTTTTTAGGCTAAACCAAGTTGAAGCTGTGGGTGGGCTGTGAATGACTGCATTTCTGAATTTCTATTACTGATTCCTGTACATTTCGAAAACCCCACCCCAACACATTGAGCCCTAGCCGGGATAAAAAATGATCGCTCGAAATCTCTGCATTAATCTTCTGTTAACGTGATAATTCATAATTATATGATCAACTATGACATACTTTATTTAAACATTGTAATTCACTACTACTACTCAACCACAACGAGATCCAAGAAATTAGGGAGATTCGTCGAATTTCTAATAAATAAAATGTAATAATTTGGAGTTTGACCGCAAAACGGAAATTCCTCGTGAAATATTTAAAAAGTAATCTTTGTTTGACAAACCACAAATTTCCTGTTAACACTTAAATTGAAAAATTCATTTACTAATGACAAATTCTTCGATCATAATGACCAAATTTGAATTTTTTAATAAATGCTAAAATGCATCAATAATTGACTTGTGTTATGTTCCATTGAAGCAATCATGTCAACTAATTGACATTAAACGTAAATGGATCGATCGTTGATACATCTTTCAATAATTTTTACTTATGAATGAAATTGATGTCATTACTGTACAAATAAGATAAACCTTGAGCGACTAACGGTGACCCCTATGCCAATCAGCTGTCAAATGTAATTCAATTTGAGACCTGCACACCATAAATAGTGTGATGGATCATTTTTAATTTACAGAAATCATTAGTTGAATATTGTGCGCGCACACCGAAAATTAGCATATTGCGTACCAGGCGATTTTATATGGACATTATTTGCACTATTTGAACATCGCATTGCTGCTTTGTTAGTTTATTACTATTTGCAGTTTATCTTTGGGATGTTATTTATTGTTATCCGAGAATGTATAGTAAACAGACCGCATAGCAGCGAGCAAGGTCGCGGCTAATTATACATTTTAAAAGAAATTCGTGAAATTTAGTAGTTTTGGAATCGTACGCAGATAATTCATAATTTATCAGCTCAATATCCAACTAGCTAAGCCAATGCATATTCCATTTAACATGCTTTGGATGATTCTTTTTTAACACCAATACGAGGTTGGTCGTAAATTCAAGTGACATTACTATTTTGACTTGGTTAGTCATAACTAATAGTTTAATGCGTAAAATGCCAAAATAAGCGCGGTTTTTGTATCTAAATTGTTAACGACTAAATAGCACAACCGGGTAAAAGTTATATATCGACTCTTTAAAGAAAGTGGTAACAGAGGTACATTTATAAAATTTGTAAATTTTGAATTGGAAAATCCTGATTTCGAGGCTCGTACGGGTTAAGTCAAAGGGAGTTTCTCTGATATGCAGATTATATTAGGTGTGCAAGTAGAAACTCTGCTTTTATTGGTAAAATTCAACTTTATTGTAAATATAATTGTTACAAAGATTAATTATCACCGAACAAACGGCACAGTATGCTAAAAGCTTTTTCATTTGCATCGGGAGGTACCGGGTTCGAATCCCGATATGGGCAGAAAGCAAAGAAAAATTTTCATCAATAGATTACGATGTGTGATGAAATAGAACACAACTATCTATGACCTCCTGTCGGAGTGCAAAATTCATGGGCCGACCCATCTTCCATGCCAGTATAGGCTGGCATGGAGCTATGCGATGTGCATGTGGTGATAAAATTGGACCTATAGCCGTGCGTCCTCAAATTGGCTGGCAGTAGCGTAAAAAGCCCCAAAACAGATTGCAATGATAATAAAAAAAAGATTAACTATCGAAATATTCGCCATTACAATCTAGAGGGATGCGCCATTATTTTCTATCGCGTTCTATCTCGTCAACGGCGGGTTGTCAAGCTCTCGATCGATTCAATCCGAGCTGGCTCCGACCTGTTTTGATCATTACTAATGTTGCCTGGCTTGTTGGCACTAAATGATGACGATAAGTGATATGATAGCAACTTTAATCGCTGTTGTAATTCAGCCAGCAGAACTTCGTAATTTTCTGCTACCTGCTTTCTATCTTTCGGGCAAGGATGGTTATCAGTTAGCGGTGACATCTCAATGATTTTGTAAATTCAATTTTGCAATACGTTTTTGTAGATAATTCTGACTTTTACGATGGTCGCCGTCTTTTCCATAGTCCCGCCTCCGTGGATATCTAGTCGGCGATGACATTATGTTGTTTGATGAGTTATAGATAAAAACAGTTCATTAACTGTTGAGCTTGTGGTGGAGCACAGTCGACGATGGTATCAAACCCTCGAAGAATGGTGGCCTCTAATAACTGTGCGTGTATTTCCACGTAAAAGTGGAGTGGACTGTATCTACTTTTAATTGTTTATATCCAGGGAACGCAATTTTATTGTAGCAACCAATACAGCACTCGTGAATGGTTATAAAATAATTAATTTATTTATTTTACACTTCTGCGTGCGACAAATTTTTATTGTGTGTGATGTGTTTCAGGTTGATTTATGTTTTTAGGTTGAGAAATGATGTGTGTTAGGTACCAACAGCTTGCCTTTACAGGTACATACCAATGATAATATAATTTAGAGCGTGCAGGGTAGTTTAAATATATTTAGTGGTAGAAATGAGTACCACCCGTAACGAAAGGGTTAGAAATGATGGTATACTTACAAATTTAAAAGTACAACAACAGTTTTATCAACAACCTCTTGGTCTAAATTCATGCCGAAAATGCTTTTTAGATTAATGTAAAAAAATTACACGAAATTCGTTAATTTTGTTGGTCATCATGTCATTTTGTTACCAACTCAACTGATGTAACGTTTTGCTCAGCCATGAAACGAGATAGGAGTATGTGACAAGGTGTAAGTTTAACTAAGTAAATAGAATTTCGAAGGCGATTATATTTTTGGTAGACTTTCTATTTTATATTTTGTCAGGAGTCGCGACAGTCGTTTGTATCGAGGCAATGACGACGCCAGCCGAACATTAACACCGGCATTACGCTTTCAATTAAACAAAAATTCATTTCTCTGGAAATTCTATAGCTAGACGATAAATCTTCTTGGCGCTGCTTAATGTGAAAAGTGTGTACGGCGACTGATTATCTATATCAAAATAATTATTAGAAGCTGTTGGGCATACGAAACAAGTATACCTATAATCATATCATATAATAATTGATTTGATATATAAAGGAGTTACAAAGACGATTCTACTTTATATAGTTTTGATTCAGCTATTTTTATCCGAGCTCTCTAATTGGGATAATTTGCAACATATACGCATAATATTTGCGATAGTATAATTGACTAGATTCACTTTCTTGCTAACATTGATGTAATTAGACGCGGATAATGTAATTGTATGTTGCATGTCAGTCATCCATTCAAATTATTCTTCCATATCTTAATCTTTCCCGATCCAGTTCCACTTAAAAAATTATTAATTGTAAAATAATTCCCTTTTTTCTATGCTGCCTGTGCTGTTGTGCAGCAGCCATTGACTTGCAAAATTCTATGATTCCAATATTAATAAAATTATCTAATTGCGGGTATGCATAGCAAAAACATGTTACCCGTATGGGGCACTTCCTTTGATACCCATATTATGTGTATCGCGTAATTATACGCGATATTATTTAATTAAATTTATTTACATTTTATTTTATGACAACAAACAGGTTGAATGTAAATTTTGTAATTTAAACGAAAGTAATTCGCATGGAGCTTGTTTATATGTCTTTCTTCGCCTTCTTTTAACAGCAACAACCGGTCATCAAGAATTTAAACGCGTCTTAAAAATTAATTTGGATTTTATATGGTTTACTATATAAAACAAGAGATTAGTATTCCACTCGTCTACACTTAATCATTTTAACGGTTTATTAGTATTAAGTAGTTTCCAGTGTCAACTCTTTTATTTGTTATTTTTAGATACTTTGATTCGCGGCAGCACAGTTGGAAATTTAAAATGCTTACCGAGTGTAAACAAGTAAAAGTGAAAATAAAAATGTCTCCCTGACCTAAAGTATTCGCCAAGTATGAATGAAGAACAAACACGCATACATACGAAATTTTCTGATACTCTGGAACCTGATGGCTATTTATTATTATTATTACTCTTTTGTATGTTGACGTTGATTGCTAATATTGTATGTGGGATTTGCAATACCAATTAGCACAATAAAACTAAATGATCGCCATCGTTCATCCATATAGCAAATTTACATCAAAATGAGTCATATGCGGAGACAAAAATTTCGATATTCGAATACATGAATGGAATACTAATGAGGTTTGTCTTTATACGAATTAAGCTGTACGTAAAGTAGAGAGATACATAACATTACAAATTTTATTCCCAACATTAAACTTCATGTTATGTATGTGCGATTTGTTATTCTGGAACAGGATTAGAATTTTTTTGTTTTGTACTATCTCGTATTTATTTGGATATTTCCCCAAAAACAGAATTTACGGTGTCTTTTTGAATTTGATTTACTGCCGAAGAATATGTGAAAATTTTACAGTACTCTATAATTCAGGTAGGGCTACTCAAGTTAAGGGGTATGGTACCTTTTGACAGAGCTCGGCTACTGCAGGTTATTAACCTTAGAATCGTGTACCTTACAAGCATACCGTGCTCGAGACAGAAAAGACATTGATACGAGGAATTCATTTTCTTTATTGTTGTATTATGCACTCTGTCAAACAAGTAACGGGAATTGGTCATTTAAAAAGCCCGCTTAAAGGAAGGGATTGTACAATTTGTTAGTCGCTCTTCTATCATCAAAACCACGTACATAGGAGTGATACATTCATTCATTTATCGTATTCAACATTTCCGGAAAAATTTTCGTCAATTCTTATACCTAGGTATAACCTTAAACTAAGAATTATTCAAATTTGTATCAGTTTACTTAACCAATTTTTCATGTTAATCAATTAGCGTAGTAACCGATACCAGTGCTTGTGCATTTCAGCCGTTATAATCCAAAAATTATAACATTACCATCCCTAGTCACGGGAAGACATGTACATTCCGTTTTACCGGTTTACTATTGAACACTGTTCCGTTTTTTTAAGACGTTGATCAGTTCAGCACAATATGGCTGAAACTTCGGGAGTAAATCGTTGCTTAGAAATATCGGCAGTCGTAATTCTTGTATGTTCATATTACCAAGCCATACTTGTGTTTTAGTGGCATACCCGTCACCTCGTTACATTAGTAGCTGCTTAACGTCTTCTACTTCCGATCCACATAGACATTGACACTGGTTAGTTATCTTAAATCTCTGCAGATATGCTTTAAACTTACCATGTCCAGAGATAACTTAGCACATCGAGCTCGTCAAGCCGAAGGTATGCCTTCCATTGGCTGATTCATTCCACCTTCGTTGCTAAAGGTCAATCGCTATCGCTTCAACACCATCGCTTCAATATCATTTTTATTATTATATTGATCCTGCCTAATATCAGCATCATGTACTTATTCACCTGCATCATAGTAGGATATTCCTCTGAGCACTTTCTAGTGATCTGATATGGTGACAGTTTAACCTATCATACCAACCAGCCGCCGCATACGTGAAAAACGCCTCCGCAACATCTTTGTATATTAACTTAACTGTTTTGTGATTAAGTCCCCAAACTTCTATTGACACTCTCGCCAAAGAGTGGAATAGCTTCTTAGCGTTTTCGCAAACTCTAAGAACGTTGGATGCTACACCCATTCGTTCATCAAGGTCAACAATTAGATATCTAACGCACTTGACCATTTTCATGTTTTTTTACCGTTTAGTGATATTGTTGGTGGTCGACTAGAGTCAAATTTGCCCTTTAGTTGCAGCATCACTGTTTTCTCTGCTGATAGTGACATCTAATTTGCTTGACACCATTGGATCATATTATTTATTGCGATTTTACCCTGGCGCTGAAGTTCGAGTCTCGAGTTGCCGTGCACCAGAATGATTTTGTCATCCGCGAATGCAATTTCCTCAAAGTCGTTGATCATGCTTGTGTTAAACACGGTATTCCAGACTAGAGGACCCAAAATAGAGCCCTGCGGACATCCTTTTGTAATTTGCTTTAAAACAAAACGTACATGTCTCTGATTATTTCGTATTGGTTGCTGAAGCTCCTAAAAACATTCATCGTGTTTCTAGGGAGATTATACACCGATAAACTAGCAATGACAATGGCCACGTAAGATTATCAAATGATCCGGCAATCTTCAAAAACATACCCATAACATATTAGAACTTTGGGTTTTGACAGTGTTGGTTAGGCGGACTATCGCATCCTCAGTAGACTGCTACGTCGGATCACTATCGCCAGGTTTCCTGATTATAATCATTTCACTGGTTTTCCATACCTTAGGGAATTTTAGGCAGTTGTTTAATAATTTTACTATGCTAGACCCTCTGATGAGCCATGCCAGCTGGATTATTTCAGCGTTCAAGTTGTCAAGTCCGGGGGACTTGTTACGCTTGAAGCAAGTTAAGGTACTGGTGACCTCCTCCCACGTAAATGGAGGGTCTTCTGCATCGTCACAACTACTGTTGGTAGCGGGGCCCAGTTTCGTCTGGCGTTTCGTCCGGAAGAAGTAAGTTAAGTAATTCCAAACGTGTGTCATGCCACGTATCAGTAACGACTCCATTTGCCTTCCTGATGGTGTTCAAAACTTTTGGAGGTCTTGCTTTGCCAGCGGAAAATTTGTATATAAGTCCCCATGGGTCTTTATTACCATGTTCCGTGACGTACCGTTGGAAACTATTTTGTTTTGCAATAAATACTTCATGGACATATTTATTTCTTGCTACTCTAACGCGAGACAATTTTAACTCTTTTGCTATTTGGTTCCTTTCCGCCTGGTATGCTTTTCTAAGCTTGTGCATAGAACATCTAAGTTTCCTTAGATTAGAGTTCCACCAACTGTTCCGTTTGTTTGCAACTCTTTTCTTAGGAATTGAGTTGTTGCAGACACTGGCTAACTGTGCTGAGATCAGCTCCACACGAGCATCAATTTCATCCATCGAATCTATTTCCGAAAGTGCTTCTATACTGTCCCCAGAGTCAACCAAGTGTCTAGCAAATAGACCCCAGTAGGCTATCTTATTTACAAATCTCGGAGTTTTGCTACTTGCAAGCAGACTGCTCTGTGGCGAGTTTGATAAATCAAACGTGATGACTCTATGGTCACTAGATGTTCAATTTTCCCTTACACACCACTCAAACATCAAGCCCAGCAAGGCTCCATCGATGTTGGAGTTCCCATCGGTTAAACGGTCATGCCACATTTTACTTCTTGCATTGAAGTCTCCAAGGATCATTACGTTTTTCTGTTGACCCGATATAGAGCCTAGGATCGTTTCGATTTTGCACAGATGGTACTCAATCGGTTCACTGTATTGGGTCTATATTGAAAATAGGTAGAGTGAACCAGCTTCCGATGATATTTCAACATATGTGCAGTGGCTATCGCAGAACTGACGTAACTTCATCATGCTCATGCCAGCATTGTGAATACTAATTGCAGTTTTGGGATTCACAGAGCTATCTGTTACTACTCCGGCTGTAGAAGGCATGCCACTGATTTGACCATTGACCGAGTGTAGTTCTTGCATACATAGTATATCTATGTCGTGGGTGGAGATGCGTTCACATATCTCTGAACCGATTATTTTCGCGCCCAGCATGTTGAGGTGGTCGATACGTAGGTTGCTGTTACAATGTCTTTGATTTTGACTAATCATCATGTTTAGTTCTTAATTTCAGGCGTTGCACAGCACTTTTGTATGCGTTACATGAAACGCGACCTACTTGTCATGTGAGCAGGTCTCTGTGCGGGCCCTACAATTCTTTGCAACGCCACCATATCGCTGACACCTAAAGCACCTAGTTGGAGTCACAAACTCTCTCACACGGCATCGTATGCAGCCCACATGCAGTCTTCCATACTTTAGCAACATGTTTTTGGTTGCCGGTTCGACTTCTATCACCCAGTGAGCGGTCTTTTTATTTCTCGCACCGGTTCTATACAGAACTTTAAAATCTTTTTGATCCGGACAGTATTGGTTTATTAGACAGTTTTTTACCATGCCACCACTAAGCTCAGAGCTTACATCAAAGATAGTCACTTTAGGTAATATCTTAACAGGTTCTAGTTCGGTGGCTTTTAGACCCACGCCTTCCAACTTGGTGTTTTCCGTGAAAACCTGCAAATACGAAGAAGAGTCAATAGTAAGTGCAACACCATTAGGTCCAGCGTTAGTTACATAGTGAATCTTTATGTTAGATTCACTAGGACGTATGATTTCCTAAATTTTCTTGGTAATCTCGGTAGTCGAAAGGCTGGAATCATTATCTCTAGCTGTTTGTTTTCGTATTACCCTGCCATCGCTTTCTGTTTCTCCGTTTCTTGCGTTTCTTACGGTACCATTAATTTTCTTTTTGGTTAATTACAACTTCTCTTGTGTTTTCTGGGTAGGCACTTGGAACTGAATCCTGTGCAGCCATCTCTGGTGTCTTTTCCACAGTAACCAATGGTTGCTGCACGTGCAAGTGCACCTATATGGTTGCGTGCTTCCTCAATTACCAACAACCAGATTAGTTTCCGCAACCACCTCTAGAATTTGAATTTTGATATTTTTAATGTGATTAATTAATTCTCGAAACTTAGGCTCAGTAAGTGTCGTGTTTCTAGTATGCTCGATCATCGTTTCAAGAGAAATGATTTTTATCATAAGCCTCTCATGGGGTCTTTCGCACGTTGGTGCTAACTGACTACTGCTTGGCAAAGTAGTTTCAACTTCAGCCGTGTCCTCATCATTGCCGACAAGCTCGGCAACCGAGTTAGAATCATTGAGATTCATGTCAAGCTTCACCTTTTCAGGTGTTCGTTGACCGTCAGCTTCTTGCGAAGACTGATCCGATCGGTGGCACCACTTCTTCGTTGCCTCCCCTCGACCGCTTAGAGGTAATAGTAATGGATACAATAGTCATTGGGTAGTATAGTCTTTATAAAGACTTTTGTAATACAATGTTTTTTGGCATTAATATATGTCACTTTTAATTTTCGATTTGTTTAAATCGCTTTGATTTGATAAGTTATAGACGACACTATTCACTTATCTCCGAGGGGATAGGAGTGGTACAGTTTGACATTCTAAAGCAGCCGAGATATGGTGAAAGATTTGCCTCGCTCTGATCGGCCTCAACATGAAGGAAATGAAGGAAAATCGCCATTTAAGTTTGAGAGAGACATCCGCCGAACTTTCTTTGTTCAGTCCCGAAGGGTCTGAATTTTCTTCAAAAACTGAATCGCGTAAAGGTCACTTAAGATATGCTAAAACGAGTAAATTCCGACCTCACACATTCATAAAACGCATTATAACTGCAAACCAGTCAAAAAGCTTTGGAATGGCGCCTTCCAATTGGGCCGAAACCGAAAAACCACGTCAAAGTCGATCAAAAGTCAAAGTAATGTTGACTGTTTTCTTTGATTATTGCGGTGTTGTGCACTCGGACTTCTTGCCCGGAGGTCAGACGGTAAATAAAGAATCAAAAACCGTCGAAAAAGGACAGGTTTATGGAAAGAACACTCATGGATTTTGCACCACGACAACGCACCATCTCACAAGACTATCGTTGTGAACGAATTTCTGGTCAAAAACTCAACAGATATCATTGAACAACTACCGTATTCACCTGATATGACTCCGGCTGACTATTTTCTATTTTTTCATTTTTCTCTTTCTCTTTTCTTTGTTCGATATTTTTATTTATTATAAACTCGGGAAACACAATTGAGATGAACTGACAAAAATTGCCGACCAATTTCCGTTCATTTATTGACAGGGGGGATGGGCCTGGTGTTGGTGGGTCTGGTGTGGATGGACTTGGTCTAGTTTGAGCGTCATCCTCATTAACAAATTCTTCGGCGGAATCAGGCTTCTTGAACTTTCGCAGGAAACACGGTTCGTAAACCTGAACATACCGTTTAGCGCACGTTGGCCTGAGGCATAAATCATAAACGGCAGTTGTTTTCGTGTCTGTGACCATCGTCCAGAATCTTTTAGATTACTCACATCTGTGCGAAGGATTATTTATCTGCTTTGGTGGCGAGAAATATATGAGTAAAATTTTAATGAACACTTCGTTGTTTAGTCGGGAAACGTCGATTAGGAACGGATTTAAATTTGTAAGCAAGTTCATAGCATTTTTCACCGATGGTTTTAGTAGAAGTTTGCTCCGGTTGTCTAGATGTTTCTGAACCAATTTTTTTCGAATTTGTTATTGTGCCAAGCCGGATGACGGAGGTCGAACAATCGGTAAGCTGCAAGTCCAGCCACGTCAAGCGTATTATAAAATATGACCATTGGTCATCGGTTACTTTTCGTTTTTGCAGGTGTAGCGGCGCACCAAAACTGTTTTTTTTACTCTTTCTCTTACCTTCTTGGATGTATTTATAGTCGACATTAGAAGCACATTTTTTTTGAATCGGTAGTGTAGCTTACAAGGGACACCTCATCCGAGAAGCATAAAACGGAAGCAAGCAAATCCCTGCTCCTAGCTGCAATCCTAGCTTCTCCGACCGATGCGAACAGTCAGGGTGTTTCGCGTTTATTCGATCTAATTGAACCAACTAGTGTTGCATTGCGGGCCCACAAATCTTTTGCCAATGGATAACTTGTAAAAAAGTTCTCCATGGTAATGTTCGCGTCACTATCTGTAGTTACAGTGGATCTTTCATCGTTTGGTTGGGCACCCAAATAAATTTCTGCTAATGCAGGATTATTTGTTTTTGCATCTACAAGCCAGCACCTATTTCGAGAAATCACCAACTGCGCATCGATCATGAGTTCTTTGGATGGAACGAAAGGCAAATTTAAATTCATCTTGAAGACAGTCCAAATGTGGCGAATTGGAGCCAACTTATCTGCTCACAGTCGACACATACGAGTTCTTGAATCGTCGAAACACTCCTCTATAAAATGGAATATGTGACTTGTGGAATAAACCTTTAGTAACATGTCGATAAACGCGTACATTTCATCCACATTGGTATCTCGTCAAGGTCTCAATTTTTTCGGATTCTATACTCGTTCTATATTCTATAAAAAGATATTATAAAGTCCAATTTAACTTTTCAAAATTTTAATTTCAATAGCTGCTCAAATCACAAGCCAACCGAAAACGTTGCAAACCAAAGAAAAAAAAACAATTCCAAAACTTGACGGTATAAAATTTAAGACTCGACTACTTTTTAGCAAATTCCAAACTAGACTCAAAAAAACTTTCTTACACCAAAAACATCTAGAACCATATTTTTGTTTTGTTTTCGTATGCATCAACGTGCGAAAACGTACCTAAAAATAGTCTTCTATATGCTTACTGGTCGCACACACGCACACACGCACACATTGGGATCGCACTCAAAATTACTCGACGTTTGCGCGATACTGTAGACGTGTGCAAAACGTGAACCAGAGTGTAAAGGCCAATTCACAACCAGAAAAAAATGTACTGTCAATGCCAGAGAACAGATGGCAATGCCATCAGGAAAAATAAAATTACATATAAAACAATGTTATAATCCTTCAAGGTGTCGTACCATACTGTATGGGTGTGAGACATGGAAACACATAGAAAAAGTCAGAAACAAGCTACAGGTGTTCGTAAACAAGTGCCTCGTCTTGGCGTCTTGAAATGCTTCTGGCGTAACAACATAAATAACATTGAACTGGATTAGAAGAACAAACCAGTCAGACATAGAGACCGAAATAAAGAGACGAAAGTGGAGATGGATTGGCCATCCGCTGAGGGAATCACCACCTGATATCACGAGGATGTCATTGGACTGAAACCCGCAAGGGAAACGGAAAGTAGGAAGAACAGTGATGACTTGGAAGGGAACAATGCTAGCTGAAGCGAACCAACTTGGAAAATCATGGGAAGAGATAAAATCTGTAGCTCCCCATAGAGCAAGAAGGACCAGCCTAGTGGTCGCCCACCTAAAAATTGGAGATACAGGAAAAAAAAGTGGTAGATACATGTCTTGGATGGTTGTTTAATTTCCATACATTTTCCTCTCCATCATATGTTCGAATTTTGGTTATAAATTTGGAATCTTTCGCTAAAACCCGCTATTGTTTCAAGATTAAAGAGTTGATTTGTTAAGTTAATTCTACAACACTAAATTTTGTTCACGTACTGTAGCATGCCACAGTTTGCGACACACAGAATAACTATGTAAATTACATATAAATTTTGTAATTGGAGGGTTAATGACTATATGAAAAAGTATATCCATTGGGAATACAAATAGCAAACATTATGTGGTTTACAAAGATTCCATGAGAAATAAATTACCTTTTGAATTTTCATGTATCCATTACAAACGTTTATCCAAAATTTATAGATGGGGACAAAAGTCGTTATAGTTTATTCCCCATTTTTCATTCCAATATACCTGTGTACATAAAAGCACACAATAAAAACAAACTAAACATATAAATTATAGATTAGTAACACCAAATAATTTAATTATTTTTCTTACATCGCAGCCCAACATAATGTAGGTAAGATAATTCATTATCCTGTCATAAAAATTTTCCCTGCTTATGATATCGTTTACATATAAGTTGAAGAACTTATGTAGCATAAAATAATGTTGGATTGTACAGCAAATACATTTAATTTCCTCTAGGAGTATTTAATTGCAATAAACCAGCAGGTAGGTCTCATAAAAAATTATTATTATGTGAGGAGAAGCTGATCCACAAAGCACGCAGCAACACCAACAACAAAACGTAATAATGTACATGGACACAAGAATCATGACATCGAACAAGATTAACGATATGTTAATTTTGGTGTATATTGGATTTTAATAAAGAATATTCATTTAAAAATATGCAAGTGTGGGAAGCATAATTAACAGGCATAGAGCAACCGGATCGAATTCTAATGTAAAATTATAATGAATTTCTAAGAAGTTAGGCAAGTATGTCCAAAATAAGAAGATGCTGTATATTCCGGTTTTGATATGCGTAGTTAGGTGTCCAGCTAAGATATATATATATATATATATATATATATATATATATATATATATATATATATATATATATATATATATATATATATATACTATATATAAGTTAGGACACATACATCTTCCACGTGTTTAGATTCATATTAATGTTAAGCGAATTCCTTACACTCAAATTCAATGTAATTTTCCATAAAACTTGTTTAATCATCATATTCGTAATGTAGAGCATTAGGATAATCAGCATTTTATTAGAATAAGAACATTTTATAATTAAAAATAGTTAGTCTTACGAGTAATTTGGATTCATAATAAAACGTTCAAAGCTGTTACGAGTATATCCGTGAGAACATAGCAATAAAGACAAAATACAGCTATACCCGTAAAATCATAGTAATCTGTTCACACACAACCGTGAGAAATATCGTACCGCAGTAGGCCGTCGACAAGGATAAATGTTGACAGCCAAAAAGGGAAAACTACGGATTATCCGGTCAAAAAATAGCCGACGACTCCAGTGTACAACACCCGGTGTGCACTTAAAATACCCCTGAGGAAATTCTAATCCACAGAAAAAATTTCCCAGGAGAAGCTCCTCATTAGTAATAAGAGCGATAACTTTCTTGTAAGTCCGAATAATAAAACGTTAAAAAGCAATTAAAGATAACAACAATTAAAAATCTTAAATTCAAAAACTAAAATTAATAAATACGAATAAAAATAGTGAAAATCGTGATAATATAAAAAAATAATAAAGTTGCAAAATGGAACAACTTTCAAACGCGGTGAGGCACTTAACAGGTGCGCTCAACGCCCAAATCGATTTACATAAAAAACTGGAAAAAAGGCTTAAACATTTGTAAAGCAAAAATGTGAATAATATACCCAATAACGCACTCGTGATACCTAAAACAGAACAAGATCTCAGAAACATCGGGAGACTACCAGATTGTGTAAAGGAACTGCAGATTTTCGAAGGCAATCTATTACACTATGTGTCGTGGATTTACAGTGTATAGAGAGCATCCTGAGTGGCTTATTGCAACATATACGGCAACAAATCAGAGGAGCGGCGGATGCAGCCCTCTTATCTACAATATTTTTGACGAAAAATGTGCGATAAAAGGATGCTTGTCGCTGTACTATGCCGAAAAAACAGATGTAAGGACGCTGGAGTATCACTTGAGTAACATAATACAAGAAAATAAAAGCGTCGATGAATTTTATGCCACAGTGAACACCAACTATCCCTAATAATTAATAAGGTTAAAACAGAAAACTATATTGCAGACACAATGACGGTTCTAATCAACACCTACAGGAACCGAGCACTGGTCGTATTTATTAGGGAGCTAAATGGTGACGTATCAAAGATGCTAACCATCCAGAGACCAGCAAATCTTCCGGAGGCGTATTCATCATGCCTCGAAATACAAAATATCACATTCAGAAGTATACCGATACATAATAGGAACTTCGACAATTCGATCACAGTTCCCATAAATTACATCAACTCAAACAGAGCAATTGTCTCGGCCGACGCCCTTGAGAAGATTATCACTACAGCAGCGAAACATGGCGTATAATATGCAGTACCAACCAACAGCATATGAACAACAAAAATCTTATCAGCAGTACCAGCAACAATATCAACAACAACAGAATTATTCAACACCACCACCAAGACCAGTTCAACCGAAGCCACCAGTTCCGATGTTCATCGACGAATCAGGCAACACAAAGAGGGTCACCTAGTATTCCACATTGAGCAGCAAGATGCCGAAGCGGAATACTAGGAGTACATAGATAGTTACAGTGGCCTCGAGAATGAAGGAGAGATCGAGGAAATTATAGAGGTTAATTTTACACCGAATGTCTCTCCAGCATACCCTACGTAGAGTATTGCACAAAAAATAACATGATCCTAAGATTCCTTGTCGATACCGAGGTAAGCAAAAATTGTATAAAACCCGAAATCGCCAGGAATGCTAAATCAATAGACAAACAATTCAACATCAGATCGGCGGGAGGAGACAACATAATTCAAGACATTATAATTCAACAAAAACTATGATCGCAATTTTTTAAAGGTTTCGGCAATGACATTGGACTTCTATATTCTACCAGGGCTGAAAACGTTCAATGGGATCATAGGCGACGACACCCTAAAAAAACTAGAAGCATTAATAGACAGGAAAAATAATATCCTCACTATTAAACCAGACATCAGGATTCCTTTGAAGACTAAAACATCCATCCAGGTGAACACCATAGAAACGAAAAACGACCACCTGAAGGACGAAACTAACTTAAACCTTAGAATGATGTTAAACAAATATACCTACCACTTTTTGGAGCGATTGGAGACCAACCGGCCATTCGAGACAAATGTAAGAACCGAAATTAAAACTACAACTGACGAGCCGATCTACACAAAGTCATATCCATACCCAATTAACAAGATGGCCGAAGTGGACAAACAAATAATGCAACTTCTCAACGACGGCATTATAAAACTATCAAAAAGCCCATATAACGCACCTATTCAAAGAAAAAATGAACAACTGAAACGAAAAGCACCCGAACATTTTAAGAAGCTAAAAGGTTTCTGGAACTAACATGATTACAGGCTATGACGAAACTTACGAGAGGGGAGAATTCATAAATAAAAGCTTTCCAGTTTAAGAAAGTAAATATAAATGTCGGAAAAACTAAACCTAAATTTCGAAAAGAAATCTTTGCGAAAGATAATAAAGTTACCGTGACACAGTCACAGTCTCATCAATCACCATCTTAATTTACTTTATGTATAACTTTCCAGCTCATCTCTATGGACAATATCAACACCTTTCAGTATACACGAGTAAGACACTCCAATAGTGTCGGTCAAACAAGGCAACGGGAATATAGTAAGTGGGAGTTGACATCAAGTCGGAATTAAAAGGGATCGATCCAACAAATATCATGAAATCCCAGTTAATATATCAAATGAACGAAACAGAAAAAACTGTTGGGTGAACTTCAAGGGCAACCATCGAGAGCAGAAAGGTTAATTAACTGGTTCGCCAGATGCCACTGATTGGGACGAAATCATGAAGAGCCAAGATCGAATCATCGACTACAACAATGAGCAATATAAAACCAATACTACTATAACGAAGAAGATTTAAAAACTTCTCAGTCAGCACAGCGAGATATTGCTACATCTGAATGTCAATAACATCGAAGTGTTTCAACGAACGATGTTCAACCGTCTACAAATAGTCAAGGAAGACGTAAAGGAAATTGTTAGAGCCGCACAACTTGCTGAGGGTGGGATAATCAACTCCAACTTATTGGACAAAGACGAAATTGCACGTTTATAGTGACGGAAATCGAGACCTTACCCTACAAATGACAAATAAGGAGAGAAACCACTATTTGTAACCTCGGCCAATTGCAAGAATTGAAGGAAAAACATTGTATCAACCAGCTATTGAAGGGATTAAATGCTGGATGCGAATTCACATTTAATGAAAAGGAACTAATAAAACCCTTAACTGACAACAGTTTTCCTAAACAACTTCCGTGGTGGGATAGCATAAAACAATTCAACCAAATATCTAGAAGGTAATTATTTGGTCCAATACCAAAATGAATCGCTATAGATAAAAGGATGGATCTTCACCAATAAGGAAACGAGAACATCGCAAATACTACTACCAGTACTGCAAACGAATGTCACGGAACAGGGCATAAAACTTAATCTGGAATATCTACACGACCTACGTGTTAACAATATAGGGAAACTCAAGAAGTTATCAACATACCATCAGATAAGTAATGTTACGGATAGTATCATCATAATCGCCATAGTCATAGTGATTATAGGTCTTATAATAAAATCAAAGAAACACAAAGGGAAAGCCTTCTTCAAGAACATCGAAATGACCAATCAACACGCTGCACCGCTTGTAATGCAACCAGTCCAGGTGAATTTTTAATCCTCGAGACGCGAATTTTTAAAGGGGGAAGAGTTACGACAACATACATCTTCCACGTGTTTAGATTCATATTAATATTAAGCAAATTCCTTACACTCAAATTCCATTCCAATTCCAATTTTTATATAATTTTGGATAATTAGCATTTTATAAGAATAAGAACATTTTATAATTAAAAATAGTTAGTCTTAATTTGGACTCATAATAAAACGGACATAGTCGAATTAAAAAAGATTTTTTTTATAAGAATAATGGAAGAGAAATCTTAACTTAGTTACTTATACTAGATGATAGTTTTGAAAGATTCGACAATTCATCGACTGTCAGATTATATTCAGACGATATTTCAGATAAAATATTCAGGAAGTTTAATTTTAAATTGCCGATCATATTTTAATTACTGTGAAAATAAAGAAATTAGCACTTAAAATATATTACCAATAAGATAAACCTTTCACGCTGAGTTTTTCATTGGTGAGATCACTAAGTTATCGATACAATAAATAAAATAAAAATATTTTTATTAAATTGCGCGCGCCTACGCGATTTTTTTTAAAATTTTAACTTCCTCGAAATATTTAACCTCAATTTCGGTTGTCAAAATAAATTATACATTGGATGTAATGAATGTGAAGAACATATATTTCGACCAGGATAAGTCAGAGTTTGGCACTGTTGTGCAAAGCGGTTTGGGGATTGGATATTTTAAATTAAATTTTCACTTTCACAATTATTATGTTTATTAACATTTTTATTGGTTATCAGATTGATGGCCACACAACTTAAATTTTTGACATTAAAACTTAACACTTGAGATAGTTTCCGATGACTAATTACTAATTATGGTTACTCATAATGATTGAAATTGCTAATGATTACAGAGCTAGACTCTTTTTTAAAACGAAAATTTTCTTCAATTGTGTTTATTTTGGTAAAATTTCATGACCTTAAAACAATTTATTGTGCGGTGGCAACCCGAAAATTGTTTGAAAAACGAAAAGTCAAAAACTATGACTTCCGTTTACAATACAACAACGCGTTTTGTTTATCCAAACTTACTAAAATACAAAACATTAATAGATGGAATACCCTGCACAAACAATTGCACACGGAAACAATTGTACGCTGCACAATTCATCGAAAAATCAAATATTCAAATAATATTTTTCCCAAAAATGATGTTATACGTAATTGCTCAGCATCGCAATGGGAATACCCATCTGAATTTTCATGACGATTGGATCATTTGGTGATTACTTTACGAGAAAAATCATATCTAAGCTCCTAGTTAAGATACCATCAAATGGCTTACTGTTATGTGTTCACTGTAAGTGCTTTAACTCAAATTTATTGGCCCCTAATACGACAAATTATAAATACGGGAGCCAGCTATTTACGAATTGGTCTAGCTTCACCCAATGACCTTTAAACATTCGAATTATGTGATATTGATTTTTCAATTTTTTTTTCGGCGAAACTTTACTGTTAACTTCAATAACATGTTATTTTCGCTTAATATCAACAGAATTTTGTCTACCACCTGATACAAAATATGTCGATAATGCAGGTTTTTCGGTTGAATTTTTCGGCTATTTTCAGTAGCATATCAGATTGATCCCTTAATCATCTAATTTGTCCCAATAATTGCATATTTCGGTAATTGGGACCAACACTCGGTCCGTGAGTTCCCGGAATGTTCGAATTATTTTGGAAATTGAATTTGTTTCAAATAAGTTACGCCCCTCTTGACAATAATCTGTTTCACAATCTACATAATATCGAAATAATTTTATTTTGATGAATTGTAATTTCCGTAAGAAATCCCTTCCTGGAAGTACTGAAGTTCCACAGAAACGTTTAGATGAAATTCGAGCTAAGTAGAACATTTCTGAACCGATCATATTTATAGATGGAGGAGGGTGTTATCATGATGATCAGCAGTAATTGCCGGGAGGTAATGACCAGATTTCAAATGAAATAATATTTAGGAACCTCTACATGAGAATTTACAGGAATAACTTGACCATTTTGAAGTTGCTTTACAAAAGTTGTCTATACAAGGCTGGAGAGAATGAGGTTTAATGCATAAAACATGCAAATATATAAAGTTTTTGATGAACTTTTTTGAAATATGAAAATAATTACCTTTTGACATTTAGTCACATTAAAGTTAAGGTACAAGCAAGTAAAACGAATATTTTTGGTATATTTCACATTTTTATCTCCATAAAGGAGAGAAAGCTCCTGGGGCTCTCAAAGAGATACGTGAAGTTTATGGAGATGGTTGCGTAACAGAAAGTATTTATCAGAATAGGTTTAAAAATTTCTTGTTGGATATTTTCCCCTGAAAAATGAGCGACGGTGTGGTCGACTAAATGAAGTTGAAGACGACCAAGTGAAAGTGATAACTGAAGAGGATCGACATATAATTGTTCAAAATATTGCATAACGGTTTCAATGATTTGAAAGAAAATCATTTGACTCAATGAATCAATATTTGGCATACGTATGTCAAGCACAGCGGTTTTGAAAAACGGATCGTTTACAGGTATATCGTTCTTACACGATCATGGCCGCAGCACGCACGGTGTACCGGTTCAAAGTTTATTTGCAACAAAAAAGATCATGTTGTCAGTTTCGTGAGACTTCAATGGAGTTGTGTATTTAGAGCTGCTTCAAATAAACCAGACAATCGGATGATCGGAATTTAGATGTATATATACTGCCAAGAAAACCGACCACGCTGACTTCCATATATCTTGAAATTTTCAAAGCTTTTTAAGCGGCAAAACAACAAATAATGATCTAAAGTCGTACTTAGTTCAGTTTTTTGCTGATTAGGACAAGGAGTTTTATTTTACGGTATAAAACCAAATTTATTTTCTTGATAACTGACTCCTCAGTACGCTTTTCTCTTGGTCTGGGCCTAAAAGTTTTCTTCGCTGTTGTAAAATCCAAAAAATACACTTATTCTTATTTTCATTATTCATAATTTTTATTATTGGTTCCGAACCCCAATCATTCGTATCCTCCTCTCACTTCAATGTTGAAATATTGCTTTGCTGAATTAAATAAATAGTAAATCATGGCATCTATTAGATCCATAAAGTCTGGAGACAACAGCCTCCGTTTATCTGAACTTTGCACTATTGCAACATTTGGTAAAATTCAAAACTTACATTTAAAATATGAAATTTTAAAAATGCTAAGTAACGTATAGCTAAAAGCAGCTCCGAATTTTACCGAATATTAAAGTGGCGCCCAACGTGAAGCGATTCATAAGAATGTGTGCTGGTACAGAAGATATATTCAATTTTGCTTTTTTATCACCCTCTTTAACCGATCTTACCAAATTGAAGTGGTCTGGGTCGGAAGATCTACACGGAAGAACTACACAGTACACTAACACCTGTTCTAGGAAATCCTGATTTTGCAAAATCATTCTACTTACAAAGTGACGCCAGTACCACTGGAGCAGGAAATGTGCTATTCCAGTTGAATTTAGGCGAACAAAAAAGCTATTCAGTCACGGAATTAGAATAATACACCGCGGTACTGAGCGTCAAAAATTTCAGAGCATATGTAGAAGAGTACCGTTTCACGATATACACAGATCATGCCAGTTTAAGCTGGTTATGTCGCAAAAGGATTTGTCAGGACGGCTTGCTCGGGGTTAAAGCTACAATTTTATAATTTTGAAATAGGGTGCCGGCAAGGGCGCGGGTATTTTCTGAAGAATATGTTAGTGTGTTGTCTTCCTGTTACAATATTGAAAACAACATAATTTATCAATGAGTGGAAGGGATTGAAGGCCTAGATCCAAATTCCTATTATTTTCGTGTTTCAGACAACAAGTATTTGTTTACTCTCTACTTTTGTAAACGATACGAAGCTAGAGATACGGATCTACCTCTTTGGATGTTGGTGGTTCCTACTGAACTTACTAGTTCTTTGGCCAATCAAGTCTTCTCTTCGTAATCTTCAGCACGAAGAGAGATTGCAAAAACACCCGAGTGATTTCCATTGGAATAAAGTAGCTCAAGATGTAAAGGGATTCGTTAATAATTGCCTCGTGTGTAAAATGAATAAGCCAGTAAATTATAACACTAGATCGAAGATTGGACCCGCTTATATTTTAATCATCCTTGAACACACAAATTCTCCGTTTTTAAACCCTTGAGGAAGCCTCTGCAGTACTGATTTCTAAATACCTTGAAAAATAAGACTTTATGTTATTTTCAATATTGAAATCCTGAATTCATAACTTATAGTAATTGAAAACAGTTCATTTCCAAACTAATTGCAGATCTTTTATTAAACATAAAGTTACACGTATTCGAACGCCAATTTATTCACTCCAGAGTAACGCTTCTGAGAGGGTAAAAAAGGACCATTCTAAGTTCCATTCGTTGTTATCTCAGTGATAACAGGCAGAATGAATGGGATTTGCACCTACTCGAAATTGCTGCCGCCCTACACAATGTGAAACATGGCTCTAATAACTTTTCTCCTCATTTTGTAAAATTTGAACAGCATATGACAGCATATGCTGTCACTACATGAGTCGACTAAACAATTTCAAATTGGAACTAAACAATTTCAAAATGGAAATAAACAATTTCAAATTGGAACTAAACAATTTCAAAATGGGACTAAACAATTTCAAATTGGAACTAAACAATTTCAAAATTGAAATAAACAATTTCAAATTGGAACTAAACAATTTCAAAATGGAAATAAACAATTTCACATTGGGACTAAACAATTTCAAATTGGAACTAAACAATTTCAAAATGGGAATAAACATTTTCAAATTGGGACTAAACAATTTCAAATTGGGACTAAACAATTTCAAATTGGAACTAAACAATTTCAAAATGGGAATAAACAATTTCAAATTGGGAATAAACAATTTCAAATTGGGACTAAACAATTTTAAATTGGGACTAAACAATTTCAAAATGGGAATAAACAATTTCAAATTGGGACTAAACAATTTCAAATTGGGACTAAACAATTTCAAAATGGGGACTAAACACCAATTTGTAATTGTTAATTGTTTATTCCCAGTGTGCAGTAAGCAACCACTGAATTTGAAATTGTTTAGTCCCAATTTGAAAATGTTTATTCCCATTTTGAAATTGTTTAGTTCCAATTTGAAATTGTTTAGTCCCATTTTGAAATTGTTTAGTTCCAATTTGAAATTGTTTAGTTCCAATTTGAAATTGTTTAGTCCCAATTTGAAATTGTTTATTCCCATTTTGAAATTGTTTAGTTCCAATTTGAAATTGTTTATTCCCATTTTGAAATTGTTTAGTTCCAATTTGAAATTGTTTAGTCCCAATTTGAAATTGTTTATTCCCATTTTGAAATTGTTTAGTTCCAATTTGAAATTGTTTAGTCCCAATTTGAAATTGTTTAGTCCCAATTTGAAATTGTTTATTCCCATTTTGAAATTGTTTAGTTCCAATTTGAAATTGTTTAGTCCCAATTTGAAATTGTTTAGTCCTAATTTGAAATTGTTTAGTCCCAATTTGAAATTGTTTAGTCCCAATTTGAAATTGTTTAGTCCCAATTTGAAGTTGTAAAGGTATAGAGTACGCTAAGCGACAAAACCACACTTTTGAGAGAAATGAAAATTAAAGTTTACGTGGTCATTAACGCTATATGACATTAAGTAACTGTGATATAGCGGAAATGCGGATATAGATTAAAAATTATTCTTGCAGTTTGTAAACAAAATCTCACGTAAAGATGGTGCTTAGCCGAATTTCTGATAAAATTTATTAGAAAGTAAAAAACAACATTTTACTCTGGCTTTAGCGCATTATGGTAGAAATTTTTGTCGACTTTACTCATAAATTTGAGAAGACTTAGCAAATCCTTGCGTTTCTCCTCACTTATCTTAATGTTATCATTCTGGAAAATTGCTACATCGAAGCTAAAGTCTGTTTGAACCTCATTCAAATTTCTTCTTGTCCTTCTTGTTGGCTTTGTTATAGATTCCGTTGTAAAATCTTCATTAAACGATCTCTTATATGAAACATTCGTTAAGTTTCGTGATTCATACTTTAAATGTCGTACTTTTAAAGCCTGGCTAAAGTGCATAAAATCAGTGCTTCTCATTTGTAATATTTCCAAATTAACTTTTGAAAATTTGGCATTTGCAAGTAATCTCACTAATCCAATTGAACTGTAGATTTCCATATTATCCAAATATTTTTCCAAAGTACTGCGCACAGCATCAACTACTTGCAGAAGAGAGTGTCCTGGTTCCTAATATTTGTGTTCTATGTCCAAATAATAAATTTTTCAGTTTGCGGGAAATCGGTTATCACAGCTTGCAAAATTTTTATGAAAACACTTGCTAATTCATTTGCACCTCTTCCCTGACTTGTCACATTCCAGGTACTACAATTGGTGCTTCAGTTATCCTGACAATATTCTGACAGGTTAAAACACAAAAATTTTCGCTTGTAATAGAAGCTAACTGCTTTCGGCAACGTAAACATATTTTGCAGATCAATTACCATAACACAGGTATTTGGTGCAACATTTATCTTGCTGGTATCTTTCTCCGCTTTTTCTACCAATTTGTTTTGAATGCGATCCGTGTAATCTTGAGTTAGTATTACAGCAGAAAACTGCATTATCGATCTCCTTTATATGCATTGGAAGTAAAAGTCAGCAGACATTTTTAGTTGTTTTAACCGTTTTCTGTATTTAAAATAGTCGTAGAAAAATTGACTCAATTTTCTTTATGTAAGCATGTTTTCGGCCGAAATTCGAGAAAATTTCAATTGTTTACTACTAAAATGGATTCACATAAGCACAAGAACGGTTTAATAATCAATTAGAAGTAGAAAGTAGAAAAATTCTCCAGCCTAAGGATGGGCCGCAAATTTGATGCTTTATATAAGTTCTGAACTCCTATGGCTATCTACCCTACGATTATGACGATCCGCTGATCGTGGGAATTCCTGCACAAAGAATTATGGATAGAAAATGCCTCCAGAATCAAAACTCTCATTTAGCATTATACTTTCGGTAGTTCTTTTGGCAGAAACCTCACTTAATACAGAATGTTTTTTTTTGGAAACAATTTTTTCATTTTCCTCATTGCTTAAATGCGAGTTTCCATGTATTTGAGTGAATATTGGGCTCAAAACAATACTCTTATTTAATGGAGTGGGTGGAATTAAGGTGCACGGGCTGTGACTTAAATTATCCGTCGTTTCCAATAAGTTCTCCATCCTTATGGAATTAGATGATATACTGCACTTAGCGCTAAAATTAGAAAAAAACCACGGTGGGTTAACGTCAAACAGGATTTAGCGTAATTTAGTCGGCAAAAAGTGTTAGAAATGGTGGATAGCGGAAAACACAAAACCAGTTGCCTCAGTAACAGGCAGTCTGATTAAAATGTAAATACGCGCAAACGAAAGAGGATGGTTTAATACCTAAGGAACTATCAAACCCCGGAAAATGTCAATTTAGTGGTTAGCGTACTTTAGCCCTGAGGTGTGAATAGTGTAAAAAATTTGTAAAGTAATTCCAGCCTTAAAATTCCACGTCATCAATCAACCAAAATTTGGACATTTACAAATTTTACCAAATCTTACACTGTGTAATAACAAGATTTTAGTTGTATAACAAGACAAAGTTGCATGCATTCAAGCCAATTAACAAGTCCAATTATAGATGATCGATTATGTAAACAACAAATAACTGAATTGGTTATCCTTCATAAAAAGAAAATTGGCATGTACTTCCATTTAAGTACAATGTTTATTCTCGCAGAATTATCCGGTAGGTAGGAAACTTTACATTTTAATTAGAATATACATTGGATTAGTTAGAATTCTAATTCATGCATATGTTTATCTCAATCTCGACGAAAATTGTCATTTTAATTCAGGCATAGATACGAAAATTAAAAAAAATCCAAAGCGACAACAGTAAACACAACATAGCATTACAGCATGTTGAATACCTTCAAGTCATAAATCAAGAAAATTATATGAACATTAAAAAGAATAATAATAGTGATAATAACAATAGTAATAACAATAATAATCGTAATAAAGGCAGAAGCAGCAGCAGCAGCAGCAGCACATACAAACTTATTAACTAAAAAAGCTTTTGTTGGTACTTTTATATCGCCTGAAACTTTTAATTTGTCAGCTCTTTTTCGTTTTTTTTTTCTTAAATGTATGAATTCTAACAAATCTAGATGTGAGTCTGATTTTATATTTTAATTAAGCATTACATTGTATACGTATATGACAATAATGAAACACATTTTCCACGAAATTGTTGATAGCTAGATACACACAGCTATTATACAATTTGCATATATTTACGTCATTAATATACAGGGTCCAGCCCATCACATCCGTAGCAAGATTTAATTAAAGTCGTAGCATGAGATGCGGCGATGGGATTTAATTTCATTCGAATTCTTCACTTTGATCATATCACTTTACCAACTACTATATTGTGATTCATTCCCCCCCCCCCCCCCTCCTCCTACATGTTATTTATGTAGACCGACATTGTTATATTATTGAGGTACTGTTGCAGAGAGCAAGGTAAACTTTCTTTTTCATTTTGCAATCGATAAAATTTGGTTGCAATTTCTAAGAATTTCATTGACTCATAATATTGTTCCAGTTTTTTATTCGTTTCACTTTCTATAGCAACCTTTTTGGTACTTAATGTCTTATTATCTGATTTGTTCACATTTTTTTAATGCATGTGGCCCGAATTTCGTAAACCAAATAATTTTATGAAGTGCGATAACGGCAAAAAATAAAATAAATGAAATAAATAGTCATCTGCCTTGCAAAAGTGACAAAGACATGTTGCCACCGGTCAATTTTTATTTTAATTACTTTCAGTTTTAAGTTGACCCCACGCATCTAACGCACGATCATTCAAGTAGCTTGGTTTAACATGTTCATTTTGAATGCGGTAGAAAAGTTAATAGTGCTCGGAAAATTTGATTAAGTATAGTGGATTTTACGGTCTGCATCCCCCATCCATCTCGGTTCATCGCATCCTACTATACACAAGTTTTGTTCGACGTCGCCACGCCATCGCAGTTACCAGGGTGAAGTTTTTAACGAAAAGTGTAGCTACACAAATTAACGAAAAGTGTAACTTCTAAAAAGTGTTGCAATTAAAAGTGTAAATAGCACACCTTTACTAAAAAAAGATTGTGCAAAATGTATATTTCATGAAAATACGGGGATCAAATTTTATCATAATAATTCTAGTCTAAAAATTGGGGTTATTACGAGTAAAAAAATTATTTCTTTAAATGTTTGAATTGATATATTTACATACGCGACACTATGGCCGATTCAAAAAAACTCAGAGATGTTACCAAGTGTGGCCAGATATTTTCTGAAACTAGATGAAGAGTCTGATGGAGTATTAGAATATTCATTAAATTTACCCATATATAAGTTGTCGTGAAGCAACCCCAAACATGTTTAGTTTTTACGTGGCTAACTGTTTTGAACTGGCCGATTGATTCACTTTCAAATATACGCCCACACTTGGAATCATCTCTGAGTTTTTCTGAATCGGCTATAGTGTAGTAAGTATTTTGAAAAATATTTGAATTTTTATGAAATTTATATCCTAATTTAAATCCAAAACTATTTATTTTACTTTAGTTAACTGTTTTGAACAGTTCAAACTGTTTACTATTAGACGACATATACTTTTACTTGGTATCATCTCCGAGTTTTTTTAATCGGCCATAGTGTCACATATGTATATCATTTCAAACATTTAAAGAATTAATTTTTTTTACTCGTAATAACCCCAATTAAGATATGCTACGAGTATTTACACTTTAAATTGCTACACTTTTTAGAAGTTACACTTTTCTTAAATTTGTGTAGCTACACTTTTCATTATTTTGTGTAGCTACACTTTTCGTTAAGAACTTCACACCGGCATCGCAGTTGGGATCTTTTTCGACGACCTTTGCTGCTGTTCATCGCCAAACAAAGCCTTCTAGCGTAGCAGTCGAGCGGTATGAAAATGTCCTTGATATCGCTTGTTGTTAATTCCAACATTTTTCCAAAATCATCCTCATTGTAAAATATTGGTCAGTGGTTAATCGCTTGGGACTAAAGCCACACTGAATGTCGCCAATGAGGGGAGAGTCTAGCAAGTGCAACGTTACGCAACACTTTGTAGACAGTTCTTCTTGGTTTCAAATACAGACGATGAGATCGTCTAAATTTGATATAAGAGTAACGCTTTGTTTAATCAATTATGGGGGATTCCAATTTCGTTTGGTCCCTTCGTCATTCCAATTTATCAGATTTTGGTAATAGGTTTGCTATACTGATATAGCAACATCAGCCATGTTTGTACTCAAGCTGTCCATTGCGTCTTTGATGGCTGTACTTCTTGGGTGGAAGTTTTTAATAAGATTACTGGCGTTAGCAAAATAGTCGTTCCTTGCATTTCTACTTCCGCATGGATGCGCTGATGTTTTCGATGCATGATCTCATTATGTTCGCGCTGCTTTGGTAGGATTTATTTAGTCGTAGATTCCTGCTCTAGTGTGCGTCTAATGTTGCGGACCAACTTCATTTTTAACGCAGCTTTTGTTTATTTTCGACAACCAGGCGGCACTGATCATCGAACCAATATTAGGCCTGACTGTATTAACTAGCCACTGCTCCTAGATGTTAAGATGAGTTTCATCGTTGTTACTGTGCCATTCTAGGTAGTCAGTGATAGTTGCTGATCTCTGCAGTGATGGATGCTTGATCTTTTAAAGAATCGACACTTCATCGAACGGTATATGAACGCTTGTGTATTGAATGTAGATTACGGTTTTTGCCAGAAGTGTTTCCTAGATAGAGACCATGACGTGATCGAATTGGTATTAAATAAATCAAATTTATTTTCTGATTAATGGTTGATAAGTTTATTTAACCCTAGAGGTCCAGGGCTGCTGCTGGAAAAGACATGTTCCTCCTAAATGAACAGAGGGGGGGGGAATAATCCTCCAGATGATCGTTTTTTTTCTTCCATTTTAGAATTTTCTTTAATGCTGTTTCCATGCCTCGCTGAAATTTGTACTAACCCAAGCAACTGTTGCTTGACGTCAATGGTGGCGATGCCGCATTATATCTCTCCTATGATACCCACCCCTACAAAACACATACTTGATATAACTATAAATTCTACATTATTGCCAGGTCTGGTGACCGATGACTGACGCTATACTTCCTACAGTAAAACATTAAAAAAAAATCCACTTACGTGCAATGCAACAATGTGTTATGACACAAAAGACAGTAAATCGTCCAAGTGTACAATAGCATACATCATGCACTATATTACGTCACTCAGTAAGTTTTGAGGTTAACACATAGATGGCAACCAACCTTCAAACGATATCTGTAAAAAAATTAACAATTCGACCATTAGTTTACAAGATACAGTTGGATTAGTAATGTTACTTTTGTCATTCTCAAAACAGTGAAAAAAATTAGTTTCGCGTGTTGGTTGAACAAGGATTTTTGATTGGAAAAAATATCGTTCGTGTGAACGTTCGTTGTGAAGTTTGCCTAGAATTTCATCGCAGAACAATAAAAAACAACATCGGGTAAGACTAAAACTACAATCATGTCCCAACCCAGAATTTAATAAAGTAATTTCTTTCAGAGTCGAGATTTTATTCTAGCCCAAAAATTGAATTCACATTTTAAATATTAAAATCCAAATTAAAAATTATAAAAGTTTATATCAAAAGAACTGAATTGATTTATCACTGTGTAGCAAAGTGGGCCAGCTAGTTGATGTGTCGCAAGACTGTGTCGTTGACTAGATGTGTCGCAAGTGTCAAAACAGTTTCCGTTTTAGAATAGTTGATTTTAGTAAGAGCAGTATCCATTTTCTAAACTAACGAAGAGCTTTTCGTAGTGCTCCAAAAATATGCTCAATAAAAGGCAAAAGGCGGAATGTGTTCTATGCGACCACTGGCTCATATTGCTAAGCTCTAGTTTTGTAAGGAAATCACAAAGATCCGGCCTGGTTTGTCATAAATTTCGTTACTAGCCTCCGATATATCTGGACAAACCAGACCAGATCTTTTTACCGAAGTTTACCGAAGTACACCTTTCTGATCCCACCAGATACAGAGCATAACCATATTGCAATGAATATTTCGATTTGGTTGCCACGGGCCAGCTTCACCAGGCTTAACCGCAAGAATTTTGTGTTTAGGATTCTTATAATGAATCCATTTTTCATCTCCAGTAACTGGTCGATCCAAAAAAATATTTTCTATGTTGTCTTTAAAGAGATATTTTACAAATGGTTTTTCGACGTTCGAGATCTCTATCTTTTAATTCATGTGGAACCCAGTTGATAGCATTTTTAACCATTCCGGTTGTTTCTCAACGTTTTGCAACAGTTATCGGCCACCATTTAATGCTACAAGAAAAGACAGTGAAAGGCACCGAGACACAAGCGCTATTGTTCTGCCCTCCTGCAACAATACTTCGCTTTGTTAAATATTTCTAATACTGAAGTGCTTTCTATTCATTTTTTATACTTTGATTTAGTTCCTACGATAACGATTCATTCCATGCAAATTCACTATTCTTCTTCAGTAATTCCCATAAACTTGTCGAATGTTCTGATAAGTTTGGAATAAACGTCCTCATATAATTAATCATTCATAGTATTGATTCTTGACGATTTTTAGGAGCTTCAATTTTTTGTATTGCACTATACGTTCTGGATCTAGTGTTACTCCTTCTTTTGAAAATATATGTCCTAAATATTTAAATCTTTCGGTTTTGTACTGTATTTTCTCTTTGTTAAATCGGATACTTAATTTACGAGATTTTTCCATTACCTTTTCTAATATAGTATCACGATCTTCTTCTGCCTCAGCTATTATACAAATATCGTCTATGTAAACAAGAACTTCTGGGATTGTACCAAAATTAATTAAATTTAAAAACTGCAAAAGTCGTACTAAAACTACACAACAAACATGATTCTTCGTTTAACTTTATTTGATAATACCCCTGTTCCATATCTAATGTCGTAAAAATCTTTTTTCCCGCTAATTGTGACATAAATTCCTCCTTTCCACTATTACCTTATTTAATTCTTGAGGATCTAAACATTTTCTCGATTTCTTATTGATCTTATCTGTAAGCACTAAATTATTAACCCATTCCACAGGCTGATCCACTTTAAAAATGATACCTTGTCTCTCCAACTTCTCTAATGCTTCTTTAAATTGCTCAATTAATTTAATCGGTATTATACGTGCTGGTTTCTTCAGTGGCGTTACATTTGATCTGATACTAATATTACATTCACTTGGCCCCTCGGCCCCACCCTACGCCCATAAATACATCTTTATTCCTCTTTATGAAATTACTTAACATTCACCGATTTTCCATTGATTTTATTAAATATGTTGCTTGGTAAAATATTAGCATCGGCTCCCGTGTCAATTTCCTATCTTCTATCCATTTCCTCGAATTTTTTGCTTCAATTTGCCCTAGATAATGATTTTCCCTATCATTTGCTCTAGGCTTCTATCATATAAATTGACGTTATCACATTTCGTTTTAAAACAGCATTGAGCGAAATGGCCAATTCTATTGCAATTATAACATTTTGCTTTATAAGCTGTGCAATTATTCTTAAAATGGTTTCTTTTACATTTTGCACACTCATTATCTCTACTATTTTGATTCTTAAACTTATTATAATTATACGAGTAACTAACCTGTTGGCTCCTTTTCCATTTACAATTGTATATTTTGTTGCTTATAATTTAACTGTACATAACACCAATCGTAATAGTTTTTTTAATTATTTGGCACATATTTTGATCTTTGACTCACCTGTGCCCGTGCTAGTTGCTTTTGTACTGCATCAACGTGTCCCTCGTTATTCCTCTTCTGGATCTCTTTCGTTTGTTTCTGATTTACCTCAAATGTACGACATTTACATATCTACTGCTTTTTCAAATGTGAGTTGGTCCTTGTGCAATAATTTCACTTGTAGCCTTTTTTTGTATATCCCCATTTCAATCTCTTAGCTGATTTTCCGCGTCCATATACTCGCAAATCTTTACTAATTTGACAATGTCTGCCAAAAATGTATCAAATACCTCATTTTCCTGCTGCATTCGTTGTAAACATTTGTACCTTTCGTATACACTAAATTTTTCTTTGGGTTGAAATGTAAACCGAATTTATCGTTCACTTTATCAAAGTTCTCTGCTTCAATTTGAGTTTTTTCAAGTTTTAATGTATTAAATATGGAAATTATCTGCTTACCAATATTCAGTAACACCGCTATTGTAATTTCACCTGGTTTTTCATGCGTTTTGGTTGCTTTCATATGTATTTTCAGTTGTTGTAGGAACTTTTCCCAACTTTTCGCAGCACTTCTACCAATTAATAATGGCGGTGGTACATTATCTATTTTTGTTTATATATATATATATATATATATATATATATATATATATATATATATATATATATATATATATATATATATATATATATATATATATATATATATATATATATATATATATATATATGTATATATATATATATATATATATATATATATATATATATATATATATATATATATATATCTATTGTTTTTTTCTTATTCAATATGGCTGACTTATTACACTCGTTTTCTTCCTCTTTCCATCCCTATTATTTACCACTGCACCATGTTATATTTGTATTATTTAGTATTTAGGATTGAGTTTGTAACGGGTGATTTTTTAAGAGCTTGAGAACTTTTTTTTAAAAAAAAACGCATAAAATTTGCAAAATCTCATCGGTTCTTTATTTGAAACGTTAGATTGGTCCATGACATTTACTTTTTGAAGATAATTTCATTTAAATGTTGACCGCGGCTGCGTCTTAGGTGGTCCATTCGGAAAGTCCAATTTTGGGCAACTTTTTCGAGCATTTCGGCCGGAATAGCCCGAATTTCTTCGGAAATGTTGTCTTCCAAAACTGGAATAGTTGCTGGCTTATTTCTGTAGACTTTAGACTTGACGTAGCCCCACAAAAAATAGTCTAAAGGCGTCAAATCGCATGATCTTGGTGCCCAACTTACCGGGCCATTTCTTGAGATGAATTGTTCTCCGAAGTTTTCCCTCAAAATGGCCATAGAATCGCGAGCTGTGTGGCATGTAGCGCCATCTTGTTGAAACCACATGTCAACTAAGTTCAGTTCTTCCATTTTTGGCAACAAAAAGTTTGTTAGCATCGAACGATAGCGATCGCCATTCACCGTAACGTTGCGTCCAACAGCATCTTTGAAAAAATACGGTCCAATGATTCCACCAGCGTACAAACCACACCAAACAGTGCATTTTTCGGGATGCATGGGCAGTTCTTGAACGGCTTCTGGTTGCTCTTCACTCCAAATGCGGCAATTTTGCTTATTTACGTAGCCATTCAACCAGAAATGAGCCTCATCGCTGAACAAAATTTGTCGATAAAAAAGCGGATTTTCTGCCAACTTTTCTAGAGCCCATTCACTGAAAATTCGACGTTGTGGCAGATCGTTCGGCTTCAGTTCTTGCAGGAGCTGTATTTTATACGGTTTTACACCAAGATCTTTGCGTAAAATCTTCCATGTCGTCGAATAACACAAACCCAATTGCTGCGAACGGCGACGAATCGACATTTCACGGTCTTCAGCAACACTCTCAGAAACAGACGCAATATTCTCTTCTGTACGCACTGTACGCATTCGTGTGGTTGGTTTAATGTCCAATAAAGTAAACTGAGTGCGAAACTTGGTCACAATCGCATTAATTGTTTGCTCACTTGGTCGATTATGTAGACCATAAATCGGACGTAAATCGCGAAACACTTTTCGAACCGAACACTGATTTTTGTAATATAATTCAATTATTTGCAAGCGTTGCTCGTTAGTAAGTCTATTCATTATGAAATGTCAAAGCATACTGAGCATCTTTCTCTTTGACACCTTGTCTGAAATCCCGCGTGATCTGTCAAATACTAATGCATGAAAATCCTAACCACAAAAAAATCACCCTTTATAAACAAAATTAAATTCATTTGGCTGTTAAAGACATTTGACTTAGGTCTAAGAAATATTAGTAACGTATTTTTGGTGAATAATAATTAGTAATTAAAAATAATTAGGTTAATTGCCCGGCTGAGACTATCTCAGGGTGTGGGGTTCCCCACGTTGGACTACCAAGACTTAACTAGGGCATGAGATCTCTTTTCATCTCAGGGTTTGGGTTTTCTCCACGCTGTAACGCTGTAATTTTATTCCGTTATCACATCAAACACCAAAATCACATAACTTCTGTGATCCAGGTAATTTCGCATGACCTTGAAGATCTCATCTTCACAAATATTCATTAAACATTTAGTGGAATTCCATAGTCTTCTTTATGTTTTTGATGCATTTGTGTACATAAAATGGGTATAAATATATTTCTGGTTTATGCTATCGAATTGCGAACTACGTCACTCAGTGTATATTTAATGTAGTTATTATAAATATGTTCAAATGAGTAAACGTAAATGTTTGAAATCGCGCAAGTGCGTTAGCACGCGTGTCTCCTTCTGCTGGTAACGCTTTACCAATTATTAACTACTTACTAATTATTAAGGCTTTAGGCCAAAATATTCAATTTTTTTTGATATATTCTATCATGCTTAACTTAGGGTAATGATGTTACCCTAAATTTTGTAATTAAACAACCACGGTGGGCATGCCAGCCATCTGAGGCATGAACCTCACCAATTTGGGTCCGATGCCCAATTCATTTAATTTAATCCCTTGTTTGACGGCATAATCCATGCCATCTCACCATGTCTAACTATCTATGCGGTAATCTAGGCCGTTATCTGGGTACTGGGACCGTTTTCCTCTACCGGCTTGAGCTGCGGGAAACGACGCCGCATGGGGTACCTTTCATTTAACGGCAATTCTATGAAACAGGGGTGCCTCTACGCAAGTAGAAGTTAATCCGTTTTAGTTGGATTGCCAATTTGTCAATTATAAACTCCGCTGCTGATTTCGTGAATCTATCGATATATTAAAAAATATATCGTCTTCACATTCAAATGGATTTCCCCGGTCTTTGAATACTTTACGAGGTATTCGTCTTCGACGCCTAACACGCACAAAAATTAATTCCATATTGTTAGAATTTTAAGAGAAACTTAATTAAATCTAATTAATAATATTGTTTCATCATAAAATAAACAAAATAATACATTATGGACCAAGTTATAGGTTAGGTACTGCTAAGCAAATCACTAACAAAAAAGCTAGGTGGGAGGTCGGCTTAAGGGTTCTATGACCACCAATTAAATCATCGTTTCTTTGAATCTGTTAAATACAGTTTTCCAAAATAACAATTTTCCTTGCAATAAAACAAAACCTAAAACCGCAAAGAATTTTTCCCTTTGAGCTACCATATTCGTAATTATTTTTTATTATTCAAATAAATAATAAACCAAACAGTTATCCTTGGTCACAAACAGAACAGCACAGAATACACCTCCCGCCATCCCTACATGTGTACATAACGTGACAGACACAATATCATCTGAATATTTCATATATCTGCGGTTGGTGGTACATACGTAGATTCAATTGAAATGTCAATTAAAAAGAAATATTTTTTTTATTTGTTTCTTAATTTATAAAACAAAAAAATAATAAGATTACTGATACGTACTCGTACTACCGTCCTTTGGAGTAAATCTAAAATAGTTTTTTATTTTTCATTTCTGTTAAATCATGATGTTGTGCCGCGACATCAAAAATAATCAGCAACCTTAACCTAAGCCAACAAATTTATTATATATACACTTATTTCTTATTAATTTCTTATTACTTTTAAATTGTATTGATAGTTTTTATTTTGCTGTGGTATCGTTTATTTGCTTGCCTCTCTTCTACAATATAATTTTCTTCTTTAAGTCGTTTACTAGTAGTTGTGTGAATATAAGTCGCGATTTTTTTTTTACTGTGCTAAGTCGCTTCGTTTTTTCGTTGGTTTTGATTCTTTATAACATCTTCAAAATCTTCGAAATTTGAGGTGTACATGTGCGCAGAGAAAGAGTTAACATTTATGTACGTACGTAACGAAAAAAGAGATTCACACATCAAAAACTTTTATAATATATATTTTAAACCGATTGCAAAGATCGGCGTGCGCGGATCAGAAAAAAATATCAAAACAAAAAAGTAAGAAAATAAGTTGTACTTAAAATTTATTTAAATGGGAACCTTTGCCAATTTCTTATTCAGTCATTAAAGAACGGCCTAGTCGTCATGGTCGGAATTTAATTTAATTTATTTAATTTTATTTTTCTCTAGCTATAGATTTAATCTAATATTTGTTTATTTTATTTTATGGTAAAATTTATTTTTTTGTTTTTTAGTTTAAAGTTTTGTGAAATTTTTCCTAATTTTCCGAAAATAATAATTTTTTATGTTTTTCATGTTTAGATAAACAAACCCAAAAAATATTTAGTGAATTTGTGAAAATTTTGTGAAATTTAAAAAAAAATCAAGTTAATTTTCCGAGTGAACAAAAAAACGCGCGCACACAATACAAGGAATAATATAAACGCAAGGAAAATTAACCAAGTGATATTCTAATAATTAATGAAATATAATTAAGAATAATCGAAAGTTTTTTTTGGAATTTAAACAAATAAAAGTTTGTAAAACACAAGAGTTAAAATAAAATTAAGAACGAGATATTGAAAGAAACTAAAATACGATGAGGACACATGCTTTACTTTGCATGGTAAGTACAAAAACCTATATAACCGAAGAATATTGTGATAAGTGAATAAACGAAAAAGAAACGTCTTGCGACTTTTAACATTTCTTATAACGTTTATATGTAAATTATATCATATGATCTCGAATACGAAATTTTTGTGTTTCGTGCATATTGTTTATGGCCAAGGCTTTGATCACTTGATCGTGATAATATTTTAGAATATCCGCATCTCTGTCATATCATCATTGCTATTTTTAAAACAGCGCGATCTTGTAAAAATAAATAATTCCACGCAGGTGATAATGAAAAATTATATCGTAATCTTGACTAATGTATTGGGAAATAGTATTTCAAAAAACTTTTCAATTCAAATTCGCACACACTTTGACTTTTCGAGAAATAACAGGTTCAAGTATAACAATTGTGATATTATGCAAATGTCATCCAATAAATTATATATCGCCGTCGTTTTAATTTTGATTATATCATCATCCTATGCTTTGAAAGTTTTAAGCAGAATCAGTATAAAAGCTTGTTGATCTTTTTGTTCTTTTTTTTTGTGTAAATAATTGGCTATATGACGGAAAACAGGTAAAATTGGTGGTAAAATTCACGCAAATTTATTTTATAGACCTCAAGGGGGTCTCACATATATTTTTGTTGATTGTTTTGTTTAATTTGGTACAATAGCATTTCTAGATATAAACTGGCTTTTTCAATGGTTGTCCAAAAATTTATCAGATTTTGGGGGACAATTATGGATTGTAGTCAGATTTAATAAAAATAATGGTCTCATCAAATGAGATCAATTTATCACAATTGTAATTCAAAAGCTTTCAATGACCTTGACATTTATTCATAGCAAAAATGAAATTTGACAAATTGTATAAGATTAACTGTTATATGGGGATCGTGCTAGATAGTTTTTGAGTGATAAATTAAACTGGCATTTTGGAAAATTGCCTAAGTTCAATACACTTATTAGAAGTTCTAACATAATTATGAACAAAGTTTTAAAATATGTAAAAAAATTTGAGCTTCGAAATACTGATACAAGAGCTTTTTAATACAGGTAACAATATAAGACATAAAAATAAAGCTTCTATCATAATAATGTCTAACTTCCAAACAAATCCGTTGCACATAAAACTCAATTCAAGCTTTAAAATTTTACCAATTTTACTTAAGATCCTGAAATTTTAAAATTCAATCTTAGTAGAAATTTCAGTAGCTTCTAAAATCTGTTCTCAAAAGCTCTTAGATTTTTGGGAAGTATTAGTTGGAAGTATTGCTATATACCTCAAAAACCAAAATTACGAAAGTGCTGGAGCTTAAATAAATTTAAGAAATAATTTTTTATTTCTGGATAAAACAATTGAAACCTAGGTTGAACATTAAAGCTCAGTAATGTTGATCCAAATATGGAAAAGGTTTTAATTTAAAACATAATTTATGTATTTCCGATGTATAATATTTAGAAACCCGACTAGTTAGTTTTCATATCAATGGGTTTGGGTTCCACAGCTTTTTCTACGAGCTTTTATTATGTTCTCTGTTTTAAACTTCAGAATACTTAAACTAATAAATTAGAGCCAGTTAACAAGAAATTTTAAAGTCGAAAAGCTGAATATGTTGGAAACTCTTTACTTTGACTTTAAAGCTTTTAAAATTTACTCACTGTGGTTAAGTTATTTTAGTTCACAAATTTTTCTAAAAAATAAAATCAATTAAATGTTATAAGCTTTTATTCGGTTTAAATATATTTTTACTTTTTATTGAAAACTTTCAGTTTAATATGAAAATATTAGTTTTGATAGATGTTCAAGATAAACTGAAAGTCCTACTAAATCGTACTAGATAGTTTTTGAGTGATCGAAAAACTAAAATTTTGTAATATTATTTAATTTCAACAAAATTTTAAAATCTCTTAAAATTTTAAGAGCTTTCGAAACACAGATTCTATTTATATGCTATAAATTATATTTTAGTAGTTCAAGCCATTTTAAAATTAAGTGATCATCGATCACTTAATATATTTATTTCGGATATATTTATTATACTCGAAAGAAACTGAACTACAAAGAAAGTTTAAAAAAGCTTTCGCTATAAAAATGTTATTAAAATTTTATTTCATTTCTAAACAAATTTTGACAATCTTACTCTAGATCTTGCAACTTTAAAATTTAGCCTTAATTGTATATAGTTTCAGTAATTTGTTGAAGCTTTTTAAAAAGCTCGTGAATTTTTCTCAAGTAATACTTAAATACCACCAAAAATAAAATTACTGATATCCTAAAAGTTACTTTAATAATTTTTCAATAAAACGACTAAAGCGTAGGTAAAACTTTAAAGCTCAACTTGTAATCAACTTTAAGCTCTTTATAATTTTAAAATTATTACTATAGTTGATGTTGAATTATAATGGAGCTTTAAAATTAATTAAAGAATTCCGATTTTTTCAAACCTGGTTACTTAGCAAACAATTTTGAAATGAGCACTTAGTTCCAATCTTGAAAAACTATCAAGTTGGATATTAAAGAATGCATTTGCTTTCTAAAAAAATTTGTTGAACTTATAAATGTTCTAAAATTTTATTCTTTTAATCAAAGCTTTTAAATTTATATTGAAACTCGTTATTCAACCATTAGTATACTTTAGATTATTTCTACTTTTAAATATAAATTTTTTCAAACTTGGGTTGAAATTATTTAATAGCTTTCAATTTTATCTTATAATGAACCTCTTGGGGCTTTTAATGGACTTTAATTATAATATATCGTTAATAAGTCCATAATACATAAACTAATGAATAAATTTGAAAAAGTTTAGTATTGGTTTCTTTAATTTAGAATTTCAGTAAAAAGCTTTTCTAAAACGCTCCAATAAAATTATGAAGCCTATGTAAAGTTTAAAAATAATTTATTTTTCGATTTCGACAAACCTAAATTTTTCTAGAGCTTTCAAAATTCCGGGCAGCTAAGTGTTCCGATTTAATGAAAATTATAAGCCTATTATTTTTTATGCCGGAAGCTTTTCCAGAGCTTACATTTAGTTCTAAGCGCATAACTTCTCGTGGTACTTAAATCAGTATGAGCAGATTCCAAATTCAAAAAAAAAAATGTAAATGCCTCATAATATTATGAGGCAATTCATTAAACTTTCAACCATTCAAAACCTTTCACCCTGATTAATATTTTTCGAGACAATTACTCTGTTATAAAAAAAAGACTTTAAACTTGCAAAATAATTTCGGGTCTCCAAATTGTTTCAAGGCGCTTACGTTCAATTAGTTACCAATATTCTCCACCAATAGCTTTTTCATATAGATTTTTATTTAAGCATTTTCAGATACAGCTTAAAAATTTAAATCATTTAAACATCAAAGCTTTTATTAAGTACAATTTTATATTTCTGTTTATACAAAATTCGGTTGTGGGTTAACACCTCAAAAATGTTGATTAAAATATGGAAAATCTTTTCATTTTCGTTTAAATAAAATCACCTGTAAATCACCTGAAAATTTGATTTATTGATAAAAGTCTATATTTAGAAGCTTTCAGACTTATGCTAAAGCCATCATATCGTTGTTGGTTTTGATTTTTTTAAATTCTGAACCATAAAGTGCTCTAAATTAATGAAACTCACTAGCTCTAGCAGACCATTTCCTGATTTGCATTTAGTTGGCTTTCCTTTAGCGGTTATATAAGGTTATAAAAGCTTTTAAGGGTTTCAATTATTTTCCGTGTTCTTAAAACTGGAAGGCCAATATTACATAAGAACTAATATAATATTATTATAAGCTTCCTTCCTTTATTTCTAACCAATTCGTAAAATCTCGACTATTTAGGATCGAACTTGAACTTTGTTAAAATGTCCTGAACTTTTTATAAACTTTAAACAACTTCTAATTTTTAAATATTAATTTTCGTAATTTCGCCGTTGTTTAATGTGTGAGCTTTTCAAATTTAAACAGTAAATTGTTGCGAATTGATTAAAAACGATTATTTAGCTTTTTAGGACTTTTCCTATATTCCCTAAAATAAATGCGAACTTATTCGAGAACTCTTATAAATAAAACTAAAAGCTTATTTTGAATAAAAGCATTAAACGGGACACCCTAATCAGATTTGGTGATATCCTCTTCAAAATCATTCAACTTAAGGAATTTATTCCGAATAAACATTAAGTTGGTCCTACGTTCAGACTGGCTGTTTTCCAAAATGTAAGTTGAATCAATGTAACCAAGCAAAACGTTACCACTTAAAGCCGGGCCCAAGAGAAGTCGTCTGTGTTCAGGAGTCCATATTTTGTAATCCGTGCACCTGTGGCCATAATCCCAGTCACTTTTGTTTAACAAAAAAATCAGGATCATAATGCTTTCAATACCTTTTATATGCACAACGTCGTATGGATTTCAGACCGTTACAGCATATTCGACTTGAGTGCAAACCTAAGCGAAACAGAGTGAACATAAGATGTGAATATCTTTAAATGCGCCTGTCCATCATTTGACAAATCCAAACATGTCATTCGTCTTCGCAATACAATATTCTATATGCATACTGAAACTGGCGTTTTCGACGAATGTAACATCTAAATCCATAGTCTCATTGACTCTGCAATACTTCGCTGTTCATTTTGTATGGAGTAATTAACGGAAAGCGAGTTTCGATCGCACCACTCATTTACTCCATATAAGTCTTCTTGAAGTTTCTCTGAATGAACCATTCAACAGTAAGAAAACTGTTCACTTCATCAGATATTCAAATATGAGTACTTTTGAATATTTGTTTATCGCATCGTCGCATAATTAGAATAATATTTGCTCAACAAAATTGTTGCCTCGAGCTGGACTCGAACCATCGACTTTATAGATGTTAATATTAATTGGTGTACGCCTTGACCACTCGACCACAAAGTAGTTGGCAGTTGTATCTATGCAGACTAGAATTCGTAACCATAACGTTATTATGTCCTTATGATGTATGCCTAATGCCGAATTTTTCTTGTCTAAATTTGGAGATGTCCCTAACGTTTATAAACCAAAATTTGGCCGGCATTTAATTCTAAACTGTAAAGTTGGTTCAAATTTTTCAATTGCCGATTATAATTGATTTCGAAATTGATAAACCTGAATTTATTTAGAACATTTTAATTAAATTTCAGACGCTGAAAAATATCGTCTGTAGGCAGATTTGTACTAAAACAATTAGTTATGAATCCAAGAAGTGGCACATAGCGCCAGACAGACTTTCGTCATACCGATCCTAATAATTTTGAGAATCACTCATCACATTTTAGGTATATATCAGCTCATTGGTGCGAAATTCTTGCTCCGTTCCTAAACTTTACAGTCTCCCGTGTTTATCCTCCTCAAGCTATTTTCTCTGAGGTCGAATCAACCTTTGGCATTTTTTCATTTTTTAAGTTGGTTTCGTAATGTTTCGTGTTTTGGCGGGCATGAGAAATACAGAACCATATCATGAACATAAAATAGTTTTCCTTATGCGTATGCGTCATTTTGAAATTTTTGAAAGTAGTGGCATAGTCCAACTTGGCGTTACATACAAGGGTGAAGGTACCTTCAAAACGTTGACTTCGCAATTTTTGATTTGCGGGAACAAAAAGACTTCATTGGGTGCCAAATCATGATTAATCGACGAATGAACCATTTTGACCGCAAATATTCAGTTGTTTGTGCCGAGCTGTGAGAGCTCGCATTGTAGTGGTGGAGAATGATCCGTCTTCGGCGGTTGGTTTTCCTAATATCGCCGAAGTCTTCTGGCAAACAAATGGTCTGTAAATTGACCTACGTTGCACCAATGGTACGGTTGTGACATGTGCGGTTTTTCCGAAAAAAAAACAAGCGACCATTGCTTCGAAAAGCTTCGTGCGCAAACAACTTTTATTGGATTTGGACCTGAAGCACCGCGATCATATTTTTTGAGCGTTTCGTTCGACCAATTGACACGACTTTTTTGAGCGTTTATCAAATTATATGGGATCCAACGCGAACAAATCTTCTTGACGGGAAAACATTCATGAAATATTGAATGTATGCTGGTCCCACTAATGGTTAAGGAAGCCTCAATCTCACGATAAGTCACATGACGAACTTGCAGTATCAGTTCACACACATCATCAATGTTTTTCGGAACAATAACCGGTTTTGGACGACCTTTACGAATTAGTTGTGAGTAAATATGCCGTCTAAAATGTCAAACCTTACGATATAGCCCAATCCCGATTTAAAAAAGGCAAAGGCAACCCTCATACCATAATTTGAATTTATATTCTAAATGCTACATTATTTCGGGCTGGAATTTCTGACTTACTTCAGCGCGGTTTACGACTCTATTAATCTGCATAAATTTTAAACTCGTTTTGAAAAACCATTTAGATTCCGTAAATTTTTATAGATTGTTAATTTACAAAAAAAATAAGCTTCACTATTTTGAAAATTTTTGAATGCATAACTTAAATTAGAAGAACTGAACTGGCTGGTTGCTCCTTTAGCTTGTTTAAAAGATTGTAAGCTTCTAGTTTAAAAAGAATTTTCCAAATTTTTTTTTAAAATTTGGCCAGATTTAAAATGGAAAAATAATTATAATTTTTGTTGTGATTTCTTACCATTTTACCTAATTTGATTCAGCACATGTTTCGAGAATGAAAATTTGATTTAAAATGAAAATTTGAAAGTAACTTGACTTAAAAATGCAAAAACTTAGCTCAAATTAAACAAAGTAATACCGAAATCTCAAAATTTTTTGGAATTTTGACTAGAGACAAAATTTTGGAAACTTCTTGGAAGTTTAATAAATTTCGTGATGAATGTTGAATTTTATTTATACAAATACTTTGCAAATTTTGCCGTTTAGTAAGATTTTCTTCTTTAACCAGTATTACAGCGTCATCTATAGACATCGAGAGACTACTTCCTCGAAAATGATTGATTGTTGCCCTATTTGACTAAATATAATCATGGGTTAGAAAATAGGTTCAATGGAAGATGCAAATATGGGTGCAAAAAATTCGCACATCGATCAATTTTCAACAAAAGTTCAAAAATATCCAAAAATTTAATTTCATTGTTGTTTGTTTCAGTGGCACCTTTTTTGTACTTATACCATGCCAATACAGTGATTTTTGGCGACAACATCTGAAGTACACGTTTTTGTGAATTTGTCAGCATAAAAAATACTGATAAAAGTCAAATTAAAACATGGAAATCAGTAAAAAAAAGCATTTGTATTAATAAGTACTCCATCCCTTAGCCCGAATGACTGTCGATGTTTCATTGATTTGACCAAAATTTTCAGCAAATCTTGAGGTATCGCCTCCTATACCTCCGCGATCGCTTTGTTGCAGCTCTTGGAGACTCGTTGGAGCAATATCTCTGGCTCGAACTCTTTTTTTCAGCCCATCAATGTTCGATGCAGGCTTTGAGCTGGCCACTCCTCGAGTACTGCCTTAATGTACCGTTGAGAAGTCAATCCTCTTGATCGACGGCCAATGTTCGCTCCGGAGATGAACACAGGATCTGTCTTCGCCTCCAGTCCCATACATGTTCGATGGGATTGAGGTTCGAGCTTCGAGCTGGCCACTCCTCGAGTACCTCCTCAATCACAAGATCTGTCTTCGCCTCCAGTGATATGTCTCCCTAGAACATGCACATTATTCAAAATAAAATTGTGCAAACCGCTTTCCTGCTCCTCTGTACACTCTTTGTCGCACATCGTTACCTTGTAAACACATTCTGCACTCGTCAGAGAATAAAAGTGTCCTCCATTGTTCTTCTGTCCAATCCAAATGCACTTGAGCGAACTGAATGCGGGCTCGTCGGTGGACTTGGATCAATTTCGGCCCGTTTGCTGGACTGACTACGACTTCACAAACTTCCTGGAGCCGCTGTCCCGGGGGCCAATTATAAAATTTTTTTCGATTTCCTAAAATATGAAATCGTAAAATTCGATCCGCCGTGAATATTCCTAATATTTATGAAACTTTTTTTGGGTCGTAAAATTTAGGACCATGAAGTTGGCTATTTTCTGTTGTTTTAGCTTAAATTCCAACCACCAACATGTTTCAGGTGGGCCGACTGAATTTAATTGGATTGTAATTCAAAAAAAATTCAACATTTTTGCCATAAAATAAATCAAAATTTCAAATTGGCGACAAAAATTAAGTTTCAAATAAATTGTAATAAATTAAAATAATCAATTTTTATAAAATAATTGAGCATTCGTCACCTAGAGGTAGAGCAGTCGAATTTTAACATTTGATTTCGTTTTTTTGAGGTCATAATTGCCCGGGTTACGATTTTCGAATTTTACGAAAGGAAAAAAAATCATAATAGGAATTTTCGCTGCGGATCGAATTTTACGAAATCGAAAAAGATTCATAATAGGTCTACGATTTCGCAACAAAGTCGTCACACGAGGTCGGCTAGATCCTTGTCCGTCTGTAGCCGCCAGTTTCTTGATATTTTTGCCTATAATTGCAACCACTTGAGCGACTACCACTGGTGTGGTATTCATTTTCTTGTTCCGGATGAAGACGTAATCGATAGAATACCGTTCAGACTAAGCCTTGCGAATAATGACAATTCCCTCAAAACGTACTCTTTTATACCTGCCACAAGTTCAGCAACCGGTGCTACCTGGAACGAACGTTTTCGGGTTGTTGTGTTCTATTGTTGTTTTTTTTGCAGGTTTTGAACAGACAATACACGCACGTGGTATCATTATGGATAGGTGATGAAATCGCTTCTCCGGAAAAATATCGACGCAACTGAAGATCGGTTCAGTTCTTCTCGAGTTTCAGATGGTGGGACATGTTTTTTAATTTTTCAAAAAATTTAGGATCTACAGCCTATAAAAGTCAACAACCTTTCAGTTGTGTCATTGTGCCTCTAGAACTGCCTTGTTGACCATTGTAATTGTTTGGTAAATTTATTGTTATTCACGAATTCTATACCGAATGGAGAAACTGCGGTTAAATAAAAAGAAAAGTAAGATGGAATTCAAATTATTTATACAGGAAAAATTTAAAATAAGCAACGTCTAGTTCGAACTATTCTACACTGAACTTGTTCCCAATCCTTCTGTTTGTAGCTGGTTTTGTAAAAATATGCATCGCTTCCATTTACAAAACGTAACATTTTAAATTCTGTCAATTTTATATGTTCGCCTTGTATATTTTTCCCGGAAATTAAAACCAATTTCGTTTGATAGCGTTTTTAAATCGAAAAGGTCGTTATAGCTTAATTCTGTGACGATTAAAGGGGTTCTTGTTTTTTGTAATTCCTAATTACGGACGATCTGGCACATAAATAGGCCCCGATTTTTTAGCCCGTTTCATAAATTTTTCGATGATGCTATGAGTGACATCGTCTTCATTTTGTGTGTGTCGTCGTATCAAGTATTTGTGAGTAATGGAATTTCTTTGGAATTTTTCCAGTGCGTATAAATACATGGCAAACACAAATCTGCAAACAAAAATGTATAAGATTTTATTGGAACTTTATTTATACCTATTTCATTAGCACCTCTCTGACACAATCCTTCATGCCAAAAAAAAACATACCGTGTTGTCATTGTTTATGTTCGATATCTACAACAAAAATAGTCAAATAAATACATTTATATTTTACACTTACTGTGAAATTAAAACAATTTTATCTGGACTTAGTAGTAAAATGCTGAAGTTTGTCCAGTGGGTACTGGTAGAACAGCTTGTAAATCATACATTGCCAAAACCATGTTGAATCCTACTTCTTGTGCCTTTTCCTTATCAGCAGTCTTCTCAGCTCGACTAAAGTTTATCTCGTTCTGGTGCAATTCATAATCGCTTTACAAATTTTTCCGTTCTCTTTCTGTAGCGTTTTAAATCCAATATTGAATTCCGTAGTGAAAATGCGAGCATATCAATCATCATCAACTTCACGTTTGCTCATAGTCCCCCATCTATAAATTCTCTTGAGGTGTTTACTCTTTGATAGTGGCTCATAATGCCTGAATAGTCACAATGCCTGAACCAGAAGCTCTTGATTGAATGACAGTGCGAATTGTACTTTCCGTAATTTCGGAAGTATTGATACACTCCCCATTATTCAACAAGTAAAATGAACAGTTCTGTGTTCGAGGTTCTTTTGGCGTAGTATATATACGACGGTATTTCTTTTGTAGGGGCTCTATACATGAAGCTAAGGAATTCCGTTTTCGTTGCAACCACAAGAAAGCTGGTCCCAAAGCTATTTCTTTTACAATTTTTTCTGACCTCGAAGTATAGCTTTTCCCTGATTTTTTTAACGTTAGCTTGTGTTTTTTTCCATGGTTGTTGGTTTCGAAGCCCTCGTTTTCCTTTTTTGGGAGGACACTACGCTATCGCCTTCAGTTATAGATCAAAATAATTGTTTGGGAATTATTTTGATCTATAACTGAAGGCGATTGATTATTGCTATTACCTTTCGAAGTTGAATGTGGGTTCGAGACTGATAGCGATTGATTAATGCTATCACTATCCAAAGACGTTTCATTTTCTAATGGAACATAGTTATCACTGTTTTCCCCCGAAAACATATCCTGCGTAACACATCCCACGATGTACTGGGCTGTAATTCAACGTGGTTTAAAACTCTGGAAGCGTTATCTGAAAATGGTTTAGTGGCTATCCCAAAAGACAATGTACTAGGCTATAATTCTGAAAATTGTTTAATCGGAATAGATAGCAGCAAATTATTTGATTTTCTTTAGGAGCAATAAAGAAAGTATTTAACTCTAGCGGCTGAACTATTCCATATCGCATTCTCCGAATATATCCGACAAATTCACCTTTCTGAGTAGCCAAATGTACCACTAATCGTGCTCTGTTCATTTTGAAACTGGTTGTTCAAATTATGGCTAAAAAACTTAATAATAAAATGATTTTAATGGCCACAACATAACCTCAACAGTGACGGAAAGGACAGCTACGTCCCTGTAAAAAAAGAGAATTATTAGAAATTATAAGTCGACATAACTAAATTTATACTTACGACGCTGTTCCACTGGCTGATAACAGTAAATAAAAAATGTCGCAATTATCAATTACGTCGTTATTTCACTGAAATTTCACACAAAAAGTATCACAGCCGGTAAAAACTGCACTTACGCAGAGCGATACGCTGTTGTAGAAAATAATCATGATCGATCACGTTCGGATGTTTTATCACAACTGAACTCACGTCGTCGTTCATCTGAAAACAATGGCGCATCCACTCTCTAGCGACAATTAAGTGTACCACAAATATGTCTTTGTTGCATTAGAAAAATTAATTAATTAATTTTTAGTGCTTTTGTCGTACTGACATACTTTGATTAAATTTAAAAAAATAAAAAAATGCAACTGTGCGAATTTTCTGCTTTCAAGTGTATAAAAATCAAAACATAATATTTAGGCTATTCTAATAGTGCGAAAACCAATCATCTTCGATTATAAGTGGTCAATACAGTAAAGGAAAAAAATCTTACTAAACGGCAAATTTTGAAAAGTGATTATTTAAAGAAAATTCACAATGCATCACGAAATTTATTAAACGTCCAAGAAGTTTCCAAAATTTTGTTGAATTACTAGGATAAAACAATATTTTATCGATCCACAATTGTTGTTTTGAGGTTTCGATGGATATGATGATATGACTCTAAAAATACTGTCGTTGCATCCTGTCCTCTAAAAATGATTTTTTTTTATAAAAACTTGAAACACACAACGTCAAATTCATTTTACTTTTACCGAAACAACTTCTTCTTCATGTCCACATCTTAACAAAATTAAAAGCTTTGAACTTTTTATTTGTTGGTTAACATTTAACACAGTAACCAGAAATAATAATTCATTTCTTTCTTTATATATTCTTCATTGTGCGTTTAAATGTTAGAAAAGACGGAGATCATGATCACCGTATGTATAGATTATGATGTCATAAAGGTGTTAATTTTAAAATATAAAAATAAAAGTGGGGCAGTTTTTTCTAAAAAAAAAATTAATAACATCTAATATCGTAATTTGCGGTTTTATATAAGATTATATAATTTGCATAAATCGATAAACCTTTAACACTTTTTAAATATCAGAAATGAAAAAAAAATTCTTCCAAACTATATAAAAATTTTAGAATGGCAAAAGAATTTATTAAGCCATAAAAAACTCTAATGAATGCTTGTTCAACTGTCAAAATATTGCTAAATGTAATGTAAAGTATAAAACACGCGCGCGATGACAAACTGTCTTTTCGTGCGATTACGTCACAAATGTATAATTTCAATCATTGTAATGTGTGTACACATTCGTAAATAAATAAAAATATTTACCTTTAAGGCAGTACCCCATACACAAGCGTAAATAATTTTGCTGAGTTGCATATTTAAGTTATCTATCATTCCGCGCATAAAGGTAACACCTCTCAAAATTATGTTACAATATGCATTGTTCACGCAAAATATTTACAACAACAAAATGTGTAATTTTGATTGATTTGATTGAAATTAATATGCGAGAACAACAACAACAACAACAACGTACAATTCAGATCATGTTCTACATTTATGCGAACATAATTGTAAAATATAATTTTACTTTTGATTTCATTTAGGTTAATAATAAAAGCAAATAGATTCAAATACCATTCAAATCAAACTTTTATTTTCTTTATGAGCATTTTAATAAATACAAATCGATTTCTTAAGTCAACAGAAAACCAGTTTCCATCTCGCATTATAAGGTGACTTCTTTTCATTTTTTTCTTGTCTTTTATTGTGTTTAGATAAATCGATATACGATTTGATAATCGAATCGTCTGAAAGTGTATATCAGATTGTGATGAATCGCGCGACAGAAATCTTATACATTTCATATTCTATACGGATTATAAGTGAATGAGTAAACAGCCTTTGAGAATTACTTAACGGCTCAAAGATCGGTCACTATCTTTTCAAGATCATATATTGATCGTAATTTCAGAATTTATTTGTAGTAAAAATTAAGTATGATCAAATCACTTCGTTGAATCATGGGTCGCGATGATCAAATTTTTGTGGCTTGTGATGTCATGATTGATGAATTATTAAAGTTATTTTCGAGAAATGATCGTTATCACTCAACAAGTAAATCTTATTTAAAATTTATTTATTTTACTGTTTAAGTTCAATACCTTAAAACTTTAGGTACTTCGATGTGGTATTTCACAATGACTGCGGTCCATTTCATAACTTATTTTGTGGAGACCAGCGTTGTGTCGTATTGTCTACATGGTTTAATTAATACATTGTCTACACGTGTAGACGTGTATGTCGAAAATTAAATGTCTAACGTCGACAATGTAGACAATGCCGAAAATTAATCCTAATCATTAGATATTAACATAATGATTTTTTTTTGTTTTTTACAAAATCTTTAAATGTAAATTTAAATGTAATTAAACATATTAGTAGCTAATGCGCGTGAAACATTTCCTAAACCTAAGGTTTAGGAAAAATTGCACACTCCTGCACACAGCCGTGAAATATTTCCTAACAAAATCCTATGTATGCTAGTGTTATAGTAGTAATATCAACATAAAAGCAAACATTTAGGCGAAACGATATTTTAACGAAACGCATATCTAAACAAAAATATGGAAATTAGCAGTTACAAACGAATTAAAAAATTTAAATTAAAGTCAAACACAAAAATCATCTTCAAATAAACTCAGCAGGAGATTTTGCTAAGCACTCATCATTCCACTATGTTCTCGGTTAGCCCTGAAAGAAAGGATCTGAAGTAAAAGTTCATCAAAACGTAAGATTCGATTGTACTTTAGACAGAATTCACACTATTCCACTAAATCAGAACTTACCACTGATTGGCGATATTAAACGAGGATTTTTAAAATTTTGTCATAGTTCTGGCATGGGCAAATATGGCCTCGAAACGTGTGAGTTGTGATTTAAAATATTTTTGCTATCAAACGATTACTAATCTAGATTTTGGCCGGTTCTCATCAATCGTGTTATTTTAGGTGTGCAAGTAGAAACTCGACCTTTTTTGGTGAAATTCAACATTATTGAAAATATAATTGTTACAAAGTTTAATTATCGAAATATTCGTTACTACTATTTATGGTCTTTTGCCATTTATCAGGTAGATGATGATTGCATTCACGATAGAAATTTGTTGGTTTCAAAGCGAAATAGTCATTGAGCCATTTTTCCATATCTTAAACTCTCGTGAACCGCTGGTCTTTCAAATATGATGACATCGATCTGAATAAGTGGTAATCAGAAGGAGTCAAATCTGGAGAATACGTCGCATGCTGTAAAACTTACCAGCCTAAGAAGGAGAAGATAAGTTCCTGGATTGATTTTGCTGTATGTGGACGAGCGTTGTCATGCAGCAATATAACTTTCTGTTTTGCTTGGCCCATAAATGGTCTATTTTTTCCTCTAATGGTCTATTATAATTATTCAAATGATATATATATATATATTTGATAAGGTAAAGTAATTGAGGAAATGTGCGAACAAAGTGTGGCTAAAGATTCAAAATAATATAAATTTAAATTGAAGTCCCTTTATATGAAAATTTCTATTGATTTAAAAAAGGTTATAATCAGGTAACTAATAGTCATTTTAAAATTACAAAATTATTAGAAAATGAATGCATATGACATGTGTGTCATTCAAATGCAAAGCGGGTTATTTGCATGTTAGACAGTTTCTTATAAAATAAAGGGTGATTTTTTTGTGGTTAGGATTTTCATGCATTAGTATTTGACAGATCACGCGGGATTTCAGACAAGGTGTCAAAGAGAAAGATGCTCAGTATGCTTTGACATTTCATAATGAATAGACTTACTAACGAGCAACGCTTGCAAATAATTGAATTATATTACAAAAATCAGTGTTCGGTTCGAAAAGTGTTTCGCGATTTACGTCCGATTTATGGTCTACATAATCGACCAAGTGAGCAAACAATTAATGCGATTGTGACCAAGTTTCGCACTCAGTTTACTTTATTGGACATTAAACCAACCACACGAATGCGTACAGTGCGTACAGAAGAGAATATTGCGTCTGTTTCTGAGAGTGTTGCTGAAGACCGTGAAATGTCGATTCGTCGCCGTTCGCAGCAATTGGGTTTGTGTTATTCGACGACATGGAAGATTTTACGCAAAGATCTTGGTGTAAAACCGTATAAAATACAGCTCCTGCAAGAACTGAAGCCGAACGATCTGCCACAACGTCGAATTTTCAGTGAATGGGCCCTAGAAAAGTTGGCAGAAAATCCGCTTTTTTATCGACAAATTTTGTTCAGCGATGAGGCTCATTTCTGGTTGAATGGCTACGTAAATAAGCAAAATTGCCGCATTTGGAGTGAAGAGCAACCAGAAGCCGTTCAAGAACTGCCCATGCATCCCGAAAAATGCACTGTTTGGTGTGGTTTGTACGCTGGTGGAATCATTGGACCGTATTTTTTCAAAGATGCTGTTGGACGCAACGTTACGGTGAATGGCGATCGCTATCGTTCGATGCTAACAAACTTTTTGTTGCCAAAAATGGAAGAACTGAACTTAGTTGACATGTGGTTTCAACAAGATGGCGCTACATGCCACACAGCTCGCGATTCTATGGCCATTTTGAGGGAAAACTTCGGAGAACAATTCATCTCAAGAAATGGCCCGGTAAGTTGGGCACCAAGATCATGCGATTTGACGCCTTTAGACTATTTTTTGTGGGGCTACGTCAAGTCTAAAGTCTACAGAAATAAGCCAGCAACTATTCCAGTTTTGGAAGACAACATTTCCGAAGAAATTCGGGCTATTCCGGCCGAAATGCTCGAAAAAGTTGCCCAAAATTGGACTTTCCGAATGGACCACCTAAGACGCAGCCGCGGTCAACATTTAAATGAAATTATCTTCAAAAAGTAAATGTCATGGACCAATCTAACGTTTCAAATAAAGAACCGATGAGATTTTGCAAATTTTATGCGTTTTTTTTTAAAAAAAAGTTCTCAAGCTCTTAAAAAATCACCCGTTACAAACAATCTGGCAAGGCCAATGAAAGCATTGTTCATAAATTTCATTCCGGCTCCGCTAAAGTAACCTTTTAGCTAATTGGTTCTTGCAACACATCTGGAAGATTACTGGAATCGTTTGAATTTATAATATTATTGTAAAAAGTCAGCTCATACATTGCTGACCGGCTGTCGCCAAAATGTTTCCTTAATAAATTATTGACATCAAGTAATTTAGCCTCGCTTATTCTAATACCAGGTTCTACTCAATTTGGATACATCCGTGCCTAAAGTATTTTCCTCTTTTCGTAATAGATTTAGATGCTCCAACATCGGATTTATAGGCCGTTTTTACACGAACTATATTTTGCAGCGTTGGTTGAAATAACTTTTACCTCTTTCTCTAATTTTGCGAATACCCGGTCAAGAGGTATATACAAATGCCTTTGATGTTATCTGGTGCTTCCGTCAACAACCAAGAACGAAGCATTCCAATCATTATAGAATTTTTTATTGTGTCCACCGCATCAGTAACTAACCGAACTCTCGCCTTTGTTCAAGTATATAAAAACACACATTCCTTCGATACCGGAGTTTTCGATGATCCTACGACTATTCCAAAATTCGCTAAGTCGCCTAGTCTGCGTAGTCTGCGCCTAGTCTGGTAAGACCATGTTTTTATGACAATCGAAAGACATTGTCAATAAATCGTCTGCTTCCTCCCGTACTAAGTCGAAAAATGCCTTTGTTTATCGTTTGTGAATCATCGTTCGAACCATTAAATCTTGTTTTCTCTAACTGTCGGTTTCAAATTTCATCTGGTCCTTAATACACGTCGAGCATAAATCAGTTGCCGATATTTTAAAATCGATGTTAATGAAATTATTGAAAATATTCCGAAAGTAACTGTTTTCCTGTTTAAACCAGCTATAATATTTAGCTCACTAGGCAAATATGGTCTTTTGGCAATCTGGCTACAGCAGTAGTGTACCTCGATTGTTCTAAATTTTCTGATCAAGTTTATTATAGCATCCTTTTTATATTGGTTTCGAGTGTCAATTCGGTCCCCTCCTCGACGGACAACTGATCCAGATCCAGTATCCAAATGCCTTTTTGCAATACGAATCACTCGATCTTTTTTAACTCCCAATATTCCACAAAAAGCAACTTGGCATACTCTCGAGATGTTTTTATTAGTTTTTCTCACGTAATATTCCATAGGGTTTACTGCACTTGCGTAAATTAATAGAAACGAATCTTGCAATAGTTTCGTCGAATTTACCTAAAATAGTTTCAATTGCATTGAAAAGTACCAGCACCTTTTTTGTGATTGCAACTTGACACAATCGGTGGCCGCATTTGTTTGTACCTAACAAAACGCATAAATTAAAATTTATAAAGAAATACACTGGCGGCATTATAACTAAGCCACAAGGCTCAGTCCTATTTATTTATTAACTGAAATGAGGAACCTCTGTCATGTATGGATAAAAAGGAAGTTAAGTTACTTTTTTTATTATACAAACGTTGATTCTCCATTTCAGTTAATAAATAAATTGAAGCGCGTTTTTGATTGTGGTTTAATTATAATTCCAGCACTGTAGGTATAAACGTTTAATGTTTACACCGGTTCTGTTATTCTCGGGATCCTTTATTATATGAAACCTTTCGTTTTCGTGTTTTTCCACCATTTACAATAACAACAGGGTATTCTTTACTTTCCATACTTGAAATATTTTTTATTGTCAAATTTCAATTTGGTGAAATCTATAGAAGCGAAACAAAATACACGTCTAAACACTAAAATATATTATTTTTAAATTTTTACGTGTAAATAGAGCATTTGAATTTAATACAAAGAAGCTTTTTGCATTTACCTCCTACGTTAATAACTGAAAATATAAGATAAATAAACGAATTTGGTACTTTTATTTGATTCCATTGTATAGCCCTTGGAAACACGTATCCAACGATATGTCATTTATAAAAATTTTCAAAGTCGTAAATTACGCACTTTGCATTTGAACGACACATGTCTGCTATCTTCATGCCGAATTGTCTATTAGAAATATGACGTCATTGACGCAAAACTTTATTTTGCGTCATAAAGTATACGTCCTAAATAAAAAGCTTTAAGCCATTATTATTAAGATTGACTTTCTGAATAATAAACAATATTCTATACTTCAAAAATAATTGTTTGCACAATATATAGAAAAAAAAAATTAATAATTCAGTTGTACTGATCCAGATATTGTACAATTAATTTGCACCTACATGAGGTTTTATCTTGTAGAGAAATCGTACACTGTATCGATATACGACCTGTCATATACTAATCATCTCAGACATGTCATGCTTCTATATTAGTCCCGCTCATTCAAAAAATTCTATATACGAGCTATGCGCGGCAGTCATGCACGAGTCATTAGTCTTTCGCACAAAACTTTTCGGTACAAAATACGGCCTATTTGTTTTAATTTTGTTATTATTTTAAATAAATCATAAAACTAAAATTATCAATTTCGAATAAAAGTAATTCGTTCAAATTATTGTATATAAATATTAAAGATTATTTTGGGTGTCAGCTATAGTAGTTTAACTCGGTCGGTAGCAGCCAAATAAATTATATTGTATACTGGTTAACTACTAAACTCACGAATTAACATGATTCGTGTTGCAGAAGCAGTAAGATTAAATACAGAATATATTGAGAGATGGCAGTACACACATTTTGAATGAATTAACCATTAACCTTTATAGTATGCAATATAATTTATTTAGAATTTTATCGGAGAGCAGGACTAATATTGATGCGTGATATTTCTGAGATGATTAATGTATGATAGTTCAAAAATGAATCGTATATGACAAGCCACAAAAGATTACTATGTGACTTGCCATTTCATTATACATAGACACGCTCTCCACCTGCCATTGACATCAAGTTATACCATTTTGTCCTTTTTAATTGCGCGGCTTTAATTTTTATTGTACTATTTGTTACTTTTGAAGTTTTTTATGATGTCCTCATTGTTTTATAATTTTATCTAAATTTATCGGCATTCATATTTAATTTGTTTCTTTTAGTTGTTTAAATTTGTTTAAATTTTTATAACCAAATGTTTTCAAAACGTCAAGTAATTGTAGGTGTTATTTTACGATTAGTGTCTCCATCTTTCAGAAAATTTATGAGAATTTTGATAAGCGGAGTCAATATTTAGCACTATTTTACAGGGTGAGTTTTTTTATTAAATGCCACACTTTTATCTCGGAAACGGTGCAAGATCGGAGAAAATTTTTTTGTAATGAAAACTATTGAGTGTCGAAGGAGACGTTTATTAGTGATCTTGAAGAACCTAGAAACTCATTAGTTTGTTCGATATTGACGAAAGTCTAAACTAAACGTCCCCTTCGACACTAAACAACTTTCATTATAAGTAATTTTGTTCTATCTTGCGCTGTTTCCAAGATAAGATTCTGGCATTTATTAATAAAGTCGCCCTGTATAGAAATCGAGTGATCTTACATCTATCGCAAAACATGATCTACACGTTCGAATATTCGAAACAATAAAAATGTATAATACAGTAATAAAAATACCAATATCCTTGCAGTTGTTTTAATACTCGTATAAGCACTTAATGCTTAATAATTGAATAATTAAAGTTTCTTTATTAATTTAAGAATAATTAAAAAATATTAATTTAAATAAATTAACTGTTTATTACGGTACTGACTAAAAATACCCAGATTAATTCTCATAAGTTTATGGTTTAAACTCTAATTGATTGTGACCTATGATATTCCCCGGAAAATTTTATATTTGCAAATTATTTTTGGTGTAAAATTTTTCATAATCAGGTTGTTACAAATGTTATGCATCACAAAGCATCAAAGTGCTTTAATAGAAAACAAGTAGTCTAGCGATTCTGCAAATTAAGTAGCTTCATATAAATATAGCAACCACTTTTGCCAATAAAAGCGCTACCGCAGCTTAATTTTAAATTTTTGTATGCCAAAAATAATTAGCATACCAAAAAAACTGTGAACAATGACGGTGCTTGACGGTTATTTTTTGTCGTAATTTCTGACTAAATTAACGGTTAGTTTTTACTACTAAAAATAGATGGCACTAAACAAAAACATCTGATGTTTTAAAATTGGCTTAATACATTAAAATTTATCAGTTTACAAATTATTTCGAATCAACTATTGATCAACTGGAAGCAGGTTCGAACTTAATATTCAGACACATTTGGGTTTCTGAACCTTAGAGACATCTATCAGTCGGAAATTTAGACAAAAATATCGGCGTTAGGCACACAGCCTAAGTCTAATGACTTAAAAGTTGATCAATTCATTTTTTTTTTCAAACAGAATTACTACATTTCGAAACCGCCATGTCGAGAAATTAAACTTTTAATTCCAAATTGAAATTAGAATCATGTTCTCGATGGCATAACAAAATATTTTTGAATATTAAGTTAAAACAAGATAAGATAAATAAGTAAATTTGAAGGACCATAGTTGGTGAAAAGCAATTTTTCGATAATTTTTTGGTAAATTGCGGTTTACTATAGCCTTCAGTTGCTCGTATGTTTATAGATTCCCGCTCCTACTTTTAATAAAAATTGGAGTGCCCTCGTGATCTCCAGCGTTCTCGTGAGGGATAACTAAGCAGTTATTATAAAAAATGGCGACTGTGCAAGACAGGTAGAGCGTTTTCCATGTCGATACATCTAATTTTAGTTCTCGGCAGTAATTTAAAATCACCAAATTTTGAGATGTTTCTGTTAGTTATAGCGCCACTAGCATTACGCTAAACAAAAATTTGATTGATGGGACTACATATTTATATATATATATATATATATATATATATATATATATATATATATATATATATATATATATATATATATATATATATATATATATATATATATATATATATATATATATATATATATTAGGGCGACCCATTTTTCCTCATGTCTGGTTTTCTCATGCAAATTTTTAGGTCTGTCAGACCACGTTTTGACGACCATGTGGTTGACCTAATTTTTAACATACTGCCTGTCATGTTTGACTAAATTTCAATATTAGCGGCTATAGAGCAAAGAATTACAAAAAAATGAGACATGGCACGTCATCATAACTGAAAAATTAACAATTTTATAGCCCTTAAACGACCAAAAGGTATAAATTTCAAATAATTGTTTGCCACTTGCTAAATCAATGGTTAGAGTTTATTAATAAAATGTTACTAGTACTGTCTTTGAAAATTAAATAATGCCTTAATAATGATTCTAAGATATATAGCTTGCCACAGAGAAGTTAGGTTCCATATTTTTAAATGATGAAATTTTGGTTAAAGGCCACGTAAAAGATTAACAAGATTTTTATATTTGATATTTTTACTAGTTTTTCTGTTGCACAGTAGCCTTAATATTTGTTGTTGGTGCTAAAGGAATTCTCTTATAGTGATCTTATAGTAATATATGTAAGTGGTTCTCCAAGAAAGAAAAGTGATAAACATAAAAATTCTTTATAATCATCACGCCTATTATGTATTTTTGCAAGTTGGTCATTAATAAATGTAAAAATATTCTCCTTCTCTTGTGAACTGACAATTTCTTGAACATTTGCGTCATATAAACCGGAGCTTATTTGGGTATGGTTAAAAGAATTGACTCTGCCTTTTAAATCTCTGAAAAAGTTGAATATCGGGGCCACTTGATACTTCCTTTACAAAGCACACCACAATAAATTTCTGACTAATCTTTTTTCAAGAAGTTTGCAGGTTCCATTAACTTATCGACATTGCTTGGCGTTGTATCAAAGCACAATCCTTTAATATTGTCTGTATATATTCCAGTCTTCAAGCATTTTATATACCATTTTACACTGCATACCTGTCCCATGTATAATCATTGATACTCCCAACATTTTGGTGTTACCATAACAGTATACTATATCGAACAGTCGGCCAACCATTGTTTTCTCTGCTATACGAGTATATTCAAACATCTTTCATCAGAATAGAATCAGAACTTAAATATTAGACTTAAATATTTCATCTCTGACATCTTTCCTGAGCCGTTGTCTATAGCGACGTATGGTCTCTTTGGAAACTGCAATTGATTCTAAATCATGCCTTAATGCATTTGGAGTGGTGACGATTAAAAGAGCAGCTCCTGAATTGCTTATTTTGAACGATTTTGCTTATGAAACGGAATTTTTTGTTTGCTTTAGTTTCTTTTGTACTGGTGCTTGATATTCACTGCCGCTAGAAGCCAATGTAAGTGAGCTGGTGTCCTAATTGTTGAAGGTCGTGGATCATTAATTGCCAATGTGGAATTGCTCTCATTAATTGATCGTAATGAACGAATGTTAAAAGCATTAATATTTCGTTGTTGCTCGAGAAACCACAACTTTGAAGGATCTTCTGTTTTTTCAAAATTAAGACGAAGACCAATGTCAAGGAGTTTCCATCCATCTTGTAAGAAAACTTCTTTTTTACTCGTTTTTTCACTTTTTCTGCTAATATTTTTATTTTTTTTTTTTGAGATTCCGATATGTGTCATGCAATTTAATAATTTTTCTAATAATATTCTCTTTTCCTGATGACAAATATCAAACTTCTGCCAAATGGTAGCTCTCTCATCCGCTACAGTGTAAGCTAAATAAGAGTACATGTGTTTAATTGCACTTTATTTATCTCCACAGAAATAGACTTAATAAGTACAAATTCACTAAAATTGATATGTTCTCGCAGATACGTATGCACGGCCAAACGACCTTTTATGCGTTTTCCAACTATAAAATTGTTAATTTTTCAGTTATGATGACGTGCAATGTCTCATTTTTTCGTAATTCTTGATATATAGCCACAAATAGTGTAATCAGTCAAACATGGTAGGCACTATTTTAAAAACCGGCTAGGTGCTCACAAGTTTTAATTTTTTGGAAGAAACAGCCCAAAAACAAATTTTCTACTACGCCAACTAATTTTCTTTATCATTTCATTGGAATCGGCATACTCAAAAATACTTCGAAAATATTAAACCGGCATTACTTGAACGAGCTGAAGTGAAAGGGAGGAGAAAACGTCACTACGAGTTGTTTTTTGCAAAAAACCAATTTGAGCGACCTCTAAACGTGGTCCGATGGACCTCAAAATTTACATAATGCCATTTCTCATAGAAACAAATATTTTTAGCCCTGAGCCCGATAGAAAAAAAGTGATAAGGTTATAAGGTTTCCTCCATACAAAAATGGGTCGCCCTAATATATATATATATATATATATATATATATATATATATATATATATATATATATATATATATATATATATATATATATATATATATATATATATATATATATATATATATATATATATATATATATATATATATATATATATATATATATATATATATATATATATATATATATATATATATATATGGTATAAACCAGAAATACAGCGACAAAATACAACGCCTGCCAAATTAAAATACACATAAGTCATAGGATGCTAACGCAACCAATGTCGCTGGCGACGACGACATTGTCGCAGAATTGGTTTTAGAATCTATTCTAATTTTGTCGTCGGCGCTGTAGTACTACCAATATAAATTTCAGATTATTATGATGGTATACAATTTTTTAGTACTGGTTTTAACAGAATTTCAACCAAATCTGAATGTTGTACACAATGTTTTAATTAAAGAAATGTAAATAGAGTCGGTAAAAAGGTAAATGAACTATTTTAGGGTTAATTTGTTGTTATTTTTCTTGTTTCGCCGCTTCAACGCTGGCGCGTTTGTTGTGTATAACAAAGCGACATCGCCAGGAGAAAATGTATTTTGCCGTTGTATCTTGTCGCTGTATCTTTGGTTCTGTTTATACCTTAATGAAACTTGAATTCTCTAAATTAGAAAATTCTTTCGTCTCATCAGACTGCAGTGACCAAACTAATATTTAAAATACTTTGCACTTGCATACAAAGTATAATCACAATGCCTTAGCGAATTAATATGTTTCGCTACGCAATGGTCAACCCCTCGAATTTTATTGTATTTGACGCATACATGCGACTTATTTAAACTAATTCTATAATTAATATACAGGGCAAATATAATTGCAATAAATGACAAGAGTCACGTTAAAAATGTAATAATTTTGGTTATTGAATTAGTACTTTAATCAAGTCAGTTTGTTTATTTTAATAACGAACATTATCCGATTTTCCAAAAAACCGTTTTAATAAGTTGTTGAATTAAAAACTGTTACTTTTCTGAATGTGCAAAAAACTGGGTAGGAACCAAATTTTATCGATTAAAAAAATCAATCAAATCCATAAAATTCCAAATAAGATTGTAGCAGGCCATTCATTTTACTGGGTGATCAAAAAACAAAACTATATAAATAATTTTTCTTGATGGACTTTAAAACCAAAATAAATCTAGCAGCCTTTGGTTTCCCCAGTTTCTCCTAAGAAATTATTTCTTTATGTTGATATTTTTTTATCGATAAATTGTGTGCTTGATTCCTATCCTGGACACATTTACTAAGTGTGGTGATTTTTACAATTTTTTATATTTAAGAACCATTTACTGAAAGAGTATGCACCGCAAGCGGGATGGAATGCTTCATCCGTACTCATAGTTTTATAATTCTGGAATAGCTTGGAAACCACGCAAAGTATAAACCAGAATTCCACACTCCAAAAGTTTTGTTAAGTAGGGTTGATTGTATATCGTCCCGCGAAATGTACAAATTCCATATAAAAGACGTTTATACAGTAGAGTGGTGATATTAAATGCAAAGATTGGATTTCTTTGTGTAAAAAGTACGATATATTCCAAGAATTTAAGATTACCAATAAAATAGTCCACTTTATTGCTAAATTATGTTCTCATTGTTCCTAAAAGCATATAATTTTGTTTGTACACAATTTGCAAGCAAACAAATATACCCTTGGCCTTACTTTTCAATAAGCTCAATACCCAAATAAAATATTACTTACGTCGCTCTTTAGAAATTAAGAGTTATTCAATAATGGTATTTTCTTGAAACAAGCAAAAGAAGGAAACGAGTATTGTTGTTTTGATTTTTCCGCTTGAACTGTTCGATTGAAATGCTGGTATATTCTGTCTGTGCGTATCTTGATTGAATTAATTAGTAATATTCCAACTCTTCTTACTTAATGGTTTTGTTGATTTTGTTATTTTGCAATATTTATGTTTTTATTCTTAAAAAATAAATTTCTTTGAATAAAATTTTATATTGCTAATTCCAAAAATATCCCAAAAATTATGTTAATTTAATTTAATTTATAATCAACAAATGAGTATTTTCCGTAGATGGAAATTATTTGGTTTGAAGTTTTGGCAAATTTTTAAATAAACATGTTTTTTGGTGTCATCGAATTTCAAACACCAGCAGTACCAAAATACAAATTATAAATTTTTTGCTGCTAATATTTAAAATAATATTAATTGTTCTTCGATGTGATTCGGATACGAAAAATTTTATAAAACGTTTGGGTTCGTTTAGGTAAATGAAGATACAGGCGCGGTTTATAAATGATACATAAAAATATCATATATGTACGTGTATAATTCTATATGGGGATATATTTCATTCGCACTTATGAAGATAATATACAAGAATCGTTTGTAGGTTGAAAATCGCCAAATTTATATAGTTGTACTGGACTTATATCGCAAATTTATTGTTTTAAATAACATCGGTGTTATTGAACTGAAATATAAATTTGTATTCGTTGATAATGAAGCGAGCTTAATCGTATTGCCTTTATATGGCTACATTTTATTATTAAATTACATAACTTCTAAATCATATGATGCGTACTCGTAATATCGCGTAAATCGCGATCGCGTAATTCAGTTAACAAACAGAATAAATATTTTCTTATTTTTATACATCTTACAAATTTTCATCATTGCAATATTTCACACATATATTTCTAAAGCGGATCTAGTTTTTAAATTTTGCCGTATTAGCAGCTGACTAATTTAAAAGAAATGTGACTTAATATATCGATTTAGTCATCGCGCGCAGAACACAATCAAGGCTGTCTACTCAAGCAATCTTTTTAATTAGAATGTAATTCTGGATCATCTATCTTTATGGAATTTTACATAATCAAATATCACTTAAAATATAAAACAGATCAGGTATTTCATGTTTTTGTATTCAAGACGGATTTTAAGGCAGTAAAAGTTTTTGAACTCATAAAAGAGATTTGGCGACATTAAAATGTACACACAAACACTTACAAAAGCGATTAAAATTGTTACCAAAATGGTGGTATTTAGTTAATGAATTTATGATAATCGGTTGCTTAATATTTGCTATAGACTGCAAATTGCGATTTCGATAAAGTTCATCAAGATATTGGAATAATTACGCACCATGCATATTTGTTACGCAAAGTGTTATGAAAGTACAGTACGCGTAAAAAATATGGCAAAAATCTCAATATAGTTTTTTTCAATGGTAATGAAGTTTATCCTAAATAACTTCTAAATGAAAATGTGGCGGTTACTGTTTTAGCAAAAACTTCGAGCATCTACTTCGTACTTGGAATGCATCATCTTACAGTATGCAACAGGGTTTAAATTTATTATTGTATTATAAAATTCCTGCTCCTCCAAAATACTCCGTCAATAAATTTTTGACATCATTTATCTTGGCGTCGCTAAGTTTTACTTCGGGTCCTATATTATCGTGGCACTAAAGATATGAAGCACTTGGCTTCATTAAATTTAAATGTCAGCTGCCTGGTGGCCCAATTATTTTTGGTACCTCTGTTTTTCAATCTCCAATAGAAGATCCAATACAAGACGAATCCCCTAAATAATACTTTGTTTGTTATGGATCTAAAATTTATGTACAAAATGATATTAGCATTATAATTTCACTATTCTGGACAAAAATATGTTTTACCTCTTTCTCTAGTATTGCAAATACTCGATCGGGAGGTGTATACGAATGTTCAGGGACGGAAGAAATTACAACTGAATTTTTAGTTTGGTCCTCTTAGCCGTCTGCTATTAACCGAACTTTTTGTATTACTGAGCTCCATATTGCAAAGGTGATGATGTAAGGCAGAAGCTACTACAACTGAACCTTTTAGAAACAAATTCTCAGTCCAAACGTGTACAGAAAAATTCAAATAAGATCGTAGCTAAATCATTTACTTCCTTGCGCATCTCTTGGGTACTTTCAGCTTCCTCATTATCGCTTGTGTTTTTGTGGAACCTTTTTCAAATTCATTTTCTCCTCCGCTGATGTCTTAAACCCAATGTTGAAGCAAATATAAAATATATGTCTAAAATGGGATTTGTATACATTTGGGTGTTGTGATTTTATCTTGAACATTCGAAACATCTTACATATATTAAGCTCACTCACTTCTTATAATTATTTTTAGTGCTGATTCTATCCCTTCGACTACGTTCCACGAGACCTAAACGTGTCTAAATGATGTTTGGCTAGACGCAATATTCTTCTTTTAGAATACCCAATATGCCACAAAAAGCAGTCTGATTTATTTAGCAATATTTTTGTCAGTTTTTTAACGTAATATGTAACAGAAACAGCTCGTTTTTGAAAAAGGGTTTAAGGCGCTTGCTTATGTCAATAGAAAATAATCTTGCTTCAATTTACTGTTGGATGAGTAAAATGATTTGGCAAAGCTCATTGCATCTCGACCGGTATTGAAATGGTATTACACTATAAATCATTTGCATTTCGACTGTGTTGGCATTTTGGTACCACTTTGGTGAATTTAAGACTAATATACCTTTTAGCTTTATCACGAGCCGAAGTAGTTGCCATTTAAAATTACGGTTACCAGCTGTACAAGTATGAAATGCGGATTGAACTGCGCTATTCTGTTGTGTCATCAACAAGTGTCCGCACGATTTTTTGTGTTAAATATGTCGAATTCATACCGATTATTTCGTGCGAACGGTGGTTTCGGCGTTTCAAAAGTGGTTACTTCGATGTTGCAGACAAGGAACGTGAAAAACCTCCAAAGAATACGAAGATGGGGAATTGCATGCAATGTTATACGAAGATGATTCGCAAATACAAAAACAACTCGCCGAGCAATTGGGCGTTAGTAAGAAGACCGAAAAGATTTAGAAGACCTGTAGATGGGTACCACATGAGTTGAACGACAGGCAAATGGAAAAGTACGAAAACACATGTGACATTTTGCTCGCTCGGTACAAAAGGAAGTCGTTTTTGCATCGTATAGTTACAGGAGATGAAAAGTGAATTTATTTTGAGAATCCATGAAAAAATGCCCGAATACCGAAAGAGGCAACACAAAGTCATTTTTCTTCATGATAATGCTCAATCACATACGGCAAAACCGGTTCACGATACGTTGGACTCACTTAGCTGGGAAGTTCTACCCTATGCGGCTTACTCACTAGACTCTAGATCCTTCCGATATCACTTGTTTGCATCGATGGATCACGCACTTGCTGAACAGCGCTTTGGTTCGTACGAAGATGTGAAAAAATGGCTCTATGAATGGTTCGTAGCATCTGTTCGTCTCCCTGACTACTGCAGCGTGTACCAGGCTGAAGTGGTGGCGATCGGGGAAGTCATGACATGGTTGAAGCATAATGTGGTATCCGGGAGGGATATCGCAATCTATGTGGACAGTCAGTCAGGCGGCGATCAAGTCACTAGAGGCGGTTTGTCTGAAGTCACGGATGGCGTTGGATTGCCGATCATCTCTTAATGAGACGAGCGAGTATTTCAGCATCCAGATAATCTGGGTCCCTGGTCACTCGGACGTCACGGGAAACTGCAGGACAGACGAACTAGCTAGGTACGGTACGACTCTCCAGATGCAGCCGGAAAAGGCAGTTCTGGGGAGACCTATAGCAGCGCTCAAATTGGCGCTCGGGAGAAAGGCAATCGCCTTGACAAATGAGAGGTGGACCAACACTCTCACGTGCAGAGTAGCAAAGCAGGTTTGGCCAAAACTGGACTTGAAGCGCTCCAAGGCACTCATATCCCTGGGGAAACGGGACTTAAGTTTGGTCGTAGGGATACTGACAGGACACTGCCTTTTTTGGGAACATGCGAGAAGCCTGGGTCTACAGACGAATGACTTTTGTAGAAGTTGTGTGGACGAAGAGGAGGAATAGTCTTCAGATCACTTCCTATGCTCGTGTCCAGCTCTATCATACAGAAGGCATAAATACTTAGGTGTGTACGGGATGAAAAGCCTTTCGGAACTCGCGAACTGTGGAGTGCGAGATATTTTACGCTACATAAGAAGCTCTGGATGGTGTTAACGGGGGTAAAGGAAAAATAGGATCCTGTGGTATGACAATGGGCCGCTATTGGCCTAAGTGTGCGGAAGCAGCCACTCTAACCTAACCTAACCTAACCTATGGTTCGTAGCAAAAGTGGAAGATTTTTTAAATAAATTATTAAATTCAGGGGCGATACTAAAACACGTTGAAACACAAACATATTGTTTCTTAACTATTCAAAATATCAGAATTTTGGATGGGATATAAGGTATATACTGGTAAACTCCTTAGACTATTAAAGTAGGGAATTATTCGTTAGGCTATAACAATGCCATATACTCGTACATACTAAACTGAAGTGAAACTTAAGGCGTACCATTTTATTGAGCAAATAAAGGGTGTTTTTTTAAGAGGTTGCCGATTTTTTTTTTGAATAAAACACATATAAAATTATGAAATGACCAAAATTTTTTTTTATTTGGTAGATAATTTTTTGGCATTTAACATTTAAACACAATTTCTGGCATATGGCTACCACGACTATTTTTCACAAATGTCATTCTGGAGGTCCAATTTTCCAGCACTTTTTCAAGCATTTGAGGGCGTATGTCAGCAATGACACGTTGAATATTGGTTTCCAAAGCGTCAATCGATTGAGGTTTATCCACATAAACCAATGACTTCACGTATCCCCACAAAAAGTAATCGAGTGGCGTCAAATCGCACGAACGCGGAGGCCAATTCACCGGACCATTTCTCGAAATAATGTTGTCGTTGAAAGTTTCTTTCAATAAGTCGATTGTTTCACGTGCTGTATGGCAAGTGGCACCATCTTGTTGAAACCACATTTCATCCATATCCATATCTTCAAGATTTGACAACAAAAACTCATTTAACATGGTTCTGTATCGATTTCCATTCACGGTAACGCGTCGTCCTTCCTCATTTTTAAAGAAATATGGACCGATGATCCCACCAGCCCATAGACCGCACCAAACAGTACATTTATCAGGATGCATTGGTAATTCTTGAACGGCGTGTGGATTATCTTTGCTCCAAATGCGACAATTTTGTTTGTTGACGTATCCATTTAACCAAAAATGCGCCTCACCACTGAAGAGAATTTTACGGTAAAAAAATGGATCTTCGTTCAATTGATTTAACGACCAATCACTGAATTCACGGCGCAAACGATGGTCGTGTGGCTTTAATTCTTGCACCAATTGAATTTTGTATGGCACCAAACCCAAATCTTTACGTAAAATTTTCCATAAAGTCGATGGACAAAGTCCAATTTGCTGAGCACGACGACGAATCGATAAATTGTCGTTTTCTTCGACACTGGCCTCAACGACAGCAATATTTTCTTCTGTACGAACTCTTCTCATTCTTGTCGGTGGCTTGGCATCCAAAAGAGTGAATGTAGACCGAAATTTGGTAATTACGTTCTTTATGGTGGTCTCTGACGGACGATTATGTGCACCATAAAATTCACGAAGTGCTCTATAAACATTTTTAATTGAACACTGATTTTGAAAATAAATTTCCACGATTTGAAAACGTTGTTCTGGAGTTAACCTATTCATAATGATTTGCCAAACAATACTGAGTAGAAATGCCACTTTGAGCTGTCAAAATAACTGTCATAAAATAAAACGACATCTATCGGAAAAACAAACCTCCTAAAAAAACACCCTTTATATCTGTCATCGAATGATGACTGAATTATAAATTTCGTAGCCTAATTTCAATCCGTCAGTTTTCCTTATTTTTGATACGACGACAAACTATCTTCGTTACGTGCGAATACTTTGTATAGGGGCTTTCATAAGGGAGTCATAATCCAATTCAAAAATTATCGGTTGAGATAAAGATCTCCCTAGTGTACGTTTGTCCGAACGTAGAAAAGTTTGCCTTTCCTGCTAAAATTTTGGGAAAATGTTAATATCAGTTCTGCTCAAATTTAATTTAGATTCTTTGTTCTTATTAGTTTTTCTCATAAATACCATGCTGTTCAAAATATATGAAGTTTTATATGGAAGCTACATCTTCTAATTTGCCAATTTTGGCCAAAAATCATTAAGACCTCCAAAGTTATGCAAAACATCAGTTAACTCCTCTCAGCTGCCGAGAGCCAACAGAAAAATTCAACAACCAAACACAGAGATTTTTTAAAATTACATTTATTGTTCGGCTATGTTCGGCAAACATCACGAAGTAGAACATTTTCATCATAATTACTATACTTGTTGTTTATTTTGTAAAAGAAAGTAAAAATCACATCGCATGTCTACTACTTGAATATTGTGGAAGTGGCGTAAAATTGGGTTACAGTTATGAATTCCACCAGGCGCCAAAATGTCTGGCACCGGCCCTGGTCTAGCCTGTACAGGGACCAGATTTTTGTTAACAACAACATTTTGTCAAAAATCGTCATTTACGCTTATATTTTAGAAAACTGAGCCGATAATGTTGCATATTTAATTTAGAATCTTTTAGTTCCTGACAATTAGTCTGCACGGAACCACACACATACATAGGCACACACGCAAACAAGGATTTTTTTTAAAACTACTTTTTTGACTTCGGCGATAGAGCGAATGATAAATCTGCAAAAATCTGGAGATCCTCATTTTTAATTGCCTCCTTTTATTTTATTGCGTAAGAGAAAGTAAAACAAAAAGAAACGAGAAAATTTTCTACAGTACACTTTCGAGATTCCAGACGGTTGGTTATCAAGGGTTACACCAAGATAAGTGAAAGTATGGCATTTAACTAAATAATATTCATTAACTTGTAGACTAACGTAAGGGTTTTCAGTTGCAGACGCATGCGCTCAGCACGAATACCACATTGACGTTGAAATATTAAAATTCTGCAATTTGAAAAAATTTGTCGTTATTTCGTGAGCTTTTAAATCGGTTCATCATGGCAGGGCCACTTCTTAACCGGTTATAATGAAATTTATTATGGTTGATGGAAATGAGGAATAGAGACAGAACACAGCTACTTACCTTAACCGAACAAGATGTAATCGAGTACGTACGGTGTATGGAAATAGGATTCTAACATTATTTTTGGAGGAAGTTCTGGCGTACGGCACACAAAGCCAGAACTAGGCGGTAATGCAAATTAGGCAAATGCTAGGCGGTACTAATCCATTTCTCCAATTTAACTCGGAACTTGCTGTTCCCAAGCACTTTTACTCTCTCTGAAAAAAGTTTCAACGCAAAACCTGAAGATGTCACTCGAATCGTTTATCGGGGTTTAACGGAAAACGATTTCAACATGTTTTTCATTTTTTCCTTGTTTCTTTTTTTCTTTTTGTTTCACTAGTAAGCTAAACGAAATTTTGCTGTTTTTATTTATTCGACGCAAATAATTAATAAAAAACTTTTTTACTTGAATATCGTAATTTTGTTTGCTACAGCACTAAAATAACGCGGGTCAAATCATGACTGGTGGTGGGTGTTTCTTTTTTCTGTACAGTATCATTACTATAACGATCCTTGGGTCTTAGTCTAATGAAAATCACACACTCCGTCATTGCTTCAAGTCGGGATCCATCGCTAAAGATCACCTTTAGTTGACGGCATATTTTTGCAATGTTTTGAGAAATTTTTTGCATTATTGCAATTTGACGCTTCGAATGCATATAAACGTTTTTAATAAAGTCTTTATTATAATTGTATCCACGCTACTAATGTCTTTCTCTTTTCCTATTCCGCATAAATTACAGAGCTTAAAAATTCACCCAAAAATTTAAAAAATTCACAATTTAATATTAAAACACTTTATTACACTTCTTAACACGAGCACGTACACATTTCAACTGAATTTGATTATTATTCGCACTCCTTTTAAATATTTTATTAACTGTGTTTAGACTCTAACAGCAGCCACCTGACCCAAAACCGGTAATACTGTAATTACCCTAATAATATAAGGGTTGTTGCTCATATAATGGATACTCTTAGTGTTCAGGCCATGGCCACAGTTTTTTCCGTTGCACGCGACATAATCCACATCGATTACCTTCAAAAGGAGAGAACAGTCAACGGCGAATGTTACTGCAATTTATGCACGGGTGCACACGTGTGTAGTAGCCAATGCCAAAATCCATGAATTACGCTTTGAATTGCTTCCACATCCGCCATAGTCTCCAGACTTAGCCCCCTGCGACTATTTCCTGTTTCCGAAGAGATTCGGCTCTAATGAGGAGATCATCGTTGCAACAAATGCCTATTTTGAAGGGTTGGAGAAATCGTATTATTCGGAAGGGATCAAAAAATTGGAAAAACGTTTTACTAAATTATCGTGCTAAAAGGCGACTACGTTAAAAAATTATTTTTTTTTGCCGAAAATATTATTCCTTGTTTCTTTTTTACCGGACCTTAACAATCGATTTATTGAAAACAAAATTTGGTGATGAAATTATCTCAAGATTTGGTCCAGTTAATTATCCGCATAGGTCATGTGATGTAACACCTTGTAATTTCTTTCTTTCGTGATATGTTAAGTCACAAGTTTATGCTGATAATAAAATAAAGCCAAATTTATGTGAAAAAGTGATGACAAATTGGGCTAACAGAATGCAGTACGTATGGAGAGGTCGTGGTGGTCATTTAAATGATGTTATTTTCCATACATAATGGCATAATGTAATCTTTCAAATAAAAAAAAATTTTGGACTCACTGAATAATTTAAGTGTTATTTTTTTAATTTTTTAATTGTATCATTCCTATTGGGAAACCCTTTATTATAAATTACTTGATGCGCAAGGGTGGCTCTAATTCAATTGCCAGGTACTGTATGTATTAGCACCATTGTCATGGTGAATGTTAAAAGATTTATGGCCTCATTGCTTTAAAAATGTTGCTATATGACGTCATTTTATGCCGATGGTTCCAATAGTTGACCATAGATGGCAGTATAATCAGATAAATGTTATGGTTATTTTGTATATTTTTTCGTGAAACGTTGCTATATGTAGATTAGGTAATTTGTACTTGAGACTCCTGTTACGTTAAATGTTCTAGAAAATAATGCAATTATGGCAGACACTCGTTTAAATGCACGTTCTTGACATGAAACATATGGAAAGGTCCATTAATTCAAAAAAAGGGAACAACAAAGTTATATTCGATCTTCCGATTCATATTAAATCTATAAATTTACACTTAAACTTTAGTAAAATTTATTTAGTTTATAATTTATAAGTAAAACATGTTTTAATCGTATTTTTTCTGTTTTTTTTTTCTAGGTAAGTTACATAATTCAATAACACAGCAATTCACACAAATCAAGGTAAAAGAAATGATTAGAAATATCAACATGACATCACTTATCTTCAATCAAATTCACACAAATAAAACGATATTTAGCACAATTGTAGCCTTACTTACATGGTTATGCGTTACAATTAAACCACAACAATAATACATAATGCCCTCGATCGATCAAAATAATTTATGCTAATAAGTCAACATGAATGGTGTAATCAGAACTTAAATAGAAAATGAAATGGTCACCTTAATATTTTTTTTTTGGGTGTCTAACATTCCAACCAAACATAAAAAAACGGTATCGATCCGCTGAGTTGAAGAATCGCATTTTGCAAAAAATAACTTACGTAATCGATTTTTATGGAACAGCATTTCATATTTTAATCAACAAACGAGAAAGAGAGACCAGTGGGAATCCGCATATTCCGATATTTTCATTTTACATTTTACAATATTGGTAAACTTCGTGTATTGTACATTGTAAAGCCAAAATTAATATTCCAAAGTGCGTTGACATTATTTGTGATGCAATGAATATTAATTGAATTTTTTTTTGCAACAATCACATAAATTGTTTTTTTCATTTTTGGCGTTTTGGTTAAAGTTCCACTTGTTTTAAACACTGGTAACATATTATGTACGAGTGCCTTCCTTATTATTGTTATTATTTTTGGCTGTGTGCGTATAAAATATAAATATGTTTGATTTGTATTTACTCGTATGTACATTCATTTTTATAATGGGTTTACCAATAGGAATGATATGATTTTTAAGTGACGTTTCGGCCATTTGTAATATGTCATGATTTTGCCTTGGAACAACTTGAAAACGATAACGATTTTTTTACGAAAATCATCTTCTCCGGTGAGGCTCACTTTCATCTGAGTGGTGCGGTAAATAAACAAAACTGTCGATTCTGGTGCGAAGAAAATCCCCAAATTATTCATAAAAAACCATTACATTCACCTAAATTGACAATTTGGTGTGGTTTTTGGTCTGGTGGAATCATCGGTCCGTATTTTTTTTCGAAATGAAGCTGGTAACACCGTTACTGTCAATGGAGATCGGTATAGATCGATGATAACCAACTTTTTATGGCCGAAATTGGTAGAAGTTGCCGCACAGCAAGTGCAACAATTGAATTATTGCGAATTATATCACTCTTATTGGAAAACCCTATATGATGGAAAATAATTTTCACCGGTCACAATTTACGGAATTCGAGATTTAAATTCTAAAATTAAAAATACATTTTGATTTTATTTTGGTCTGGTTAAACAAATAACAAACCAATCATACGAGATCACTCTTATACGACCGTATGTAATGAATTTTAAGTATTTTTTTTTAATTCCAGGATGTACCTAATTTTTGTGTTCTGGTATTTATGTAATTCGTACCGAAAGTAGAATATTTATATACGCGATACATTCAGAATTTTTTTGCGGGGGGTTTTTGAAAAACAATGTAAATGAGGCATAAAGGTAAATGAATTTGCTTGCACATTGTACATGTTTAGTTTTCGGATGATTTCAGAATAAATATTTATTAGGATATAAATTATTTGTAGTTGTCAAATAAGAATCTTGTGTAAATTTGTGTAGATATATATTTGCACGTAATGTAGATTTGCAACAAACTTATTTTGTGCATTAAAGCCTTGTAAGTTTAAAACATGCCAGTCACTTTTAGAAAACATGCTAAAAATTAGAAAATTAGATACAATAATTTGGATTTAATGTCCTTTGAAGGTCAACTAAAACCCCCCTTTTTATTCATGCATACTCCACTCATTGACACTATTACACTATTTTACCACCTGCGCATTGAAAGCCCCATGTCAACCAGTACATTAACATGAACGGTGGGTCGGCGCTGAATTCTGCACTCCAACAGAGGGTCTTAGTTGTGTTTTTTAACATAACCGATCGTAATAGATGACGATCATCCAGTCTTTAGTCGGATTCGAACCCAGTACCTCCCGGTCCAAGTACCGAAGCTTTAACCACTGCACCACTTGTCCGGTAAATCAAAAAAAATTAGTAAAACCATTTACCTTATAAAACCATATCTTGCTTTTGATAAAGTTGATAGCTTTGATAATTTTATAATACATTTGGCTAGTATCTGCGTGCCCTCCCTATATGCGAATAATCTTGTAGCAATGAAGTTTTGAATCTATTTAAAGAGAAATATATGGATATTCTATAAAATTCCGCTTCGAAATAATAATTTTTATTAAGAGCTTTCATTAATAAATTCCGTGAATGGCAAGTATTTTTGGCTTAAACGTGAAAAATGATATCTCGTAAGGCTCTTTTCTTTCCATAACTTTGTCCAAAAAGTCAGCTGTTATTGGCAGGATTTCAATTCGAGTGTCGTTTTTTAGTTCTGGTACGATCTGGTATTTAAGCCTAAAGAAAACAGTCGGGAGCGGCCAAATCTGGTGCGAGCGCGGCGGCCAAAGATATCCCACAACAGAGCTTTTGTGTTCCTTGCAGTATGGGGTGTAGCGCCATCTTCACTGAGAAAAATAATAGGGGAAAACCAACAAAAAATATAAGTAAATTTAACTTTAAATTGAAGTTCAAATTGGGCCTAAGTTGCGGAATGAAAATTTTGAAATGGGAAATTAACATCCTGATATGTAAAAATATTTTACATAAAAATTACGTCGATGCGTATAAAATTTACTTTGCGTTTTGTTGAATGAACATATTGGATGAAGTAAAATGAGAATAGAAATAGAAGAAAATGGAAATTATGTTTACGTGTAGAGTTAACTTTAATTTACGTTAATTTAGCAGCAGTAGCAATACCTAGCAATATGTTAAAACCCGGAACAATTATATAACATAGAGGTGAGATTATCTCATCAGATTGTAATTATCAAACCTGATGTTTTTTTTTCAAATTTTATTTACATTTGGCTTAATGCTAATACATAAATGTTCTTAGCCTAGAATCTTAGCCGTAGCTTTCTCGTCTATTTTCTATTTGTAATTCGGTTTAAATTTTTATTTTTATTTGATTAATTTACATTCTTTTGGCTTAACCTTTAAACATAATTCTCTTGGGGTTCATCTGCCGATATTTGTTTGGGTTTATGTGTAGTTTTCTGTGTCAGTTAAGCTTAGTGACTGCCCCTGGAGTTCCAGATCCCAAGGATAGATAATTTTTCGGAGGAACGAAGTTCTACTGTGTACTTTGGAGACGCTGGACGTAGTCTTGAAGGTTCTCAATCCTCGCACGTGACTCCAGATCGGAATCGTGAGTACATTTATAGTTTGGAGGTTTGGACCAATCGTCGAACACCAATCTTAGAGGTGGGTCAAGTTTCCTATCCATGCGGGCACCACGTACGTTAGGATGGGCCTTATATACGCTTTGTATAGCCTTAATTTATTTTTGGAAGAGAGTGGGCTGCTTCTGCGAAGGCTTTTTTCTGGGTATATTTGATTTACGGAGTTTGCGAGAGTTTCTTATCAAGAACGACTCCCAGATATTTCACTTGAGATTTGGGTTCTAGAACGCTTCCTTCGAAGAGAATAGGTTCTGCTTTAGGACCTTCAGAGTTCTCGTTTTCTTGGAAATGGATGATTTTAGTTTTACTGTGAAAAATTTTGATGTTCCATTTTCTCGCATAATTAGAATACCGGCTGAGGTATTCTGAAAGGCAAGCGGTTGACTTTCTAGCACCGACGAAAGAAGTGAATATGGTAGTATCATCGGCGAAAATTTGAATTTTGATTTCTTTGTTATTTGATCTTGGTATGTCGTGATAGTAAAAACGGAAGAGGTGTGGTCCTAGGACCGACCCTTGTGCGATTCCCGCAAGTACTGTTTTGGTGATGGAAGAATAGTTATTCAGGTGAACCTAGAACTTTTTGTCTCTGAGATAAGAGTAGTGTAGCTTGATAAGATAGTAAGGAATACCGCGATTGATTAATTTGTAAATTAGACCATTGTGCCAAACTGTGTCGAAAGCTTTTTCTATATCTAGAAAAGCAGCAATTGTCGATCGGTCGAACCGTTTGGAGTTTTTAACATTTTTAAGTCTCATGAAAGCTTAGGTGGTGCAGTGCTCGGTTCGAAATTCGAACTGTTCCTCAGGGATATAGGGTTTAATTGAGGTAAGTAATCTGCTAAGGATGGCTATTTCTGCTACTTTACTTAATCCGTTTAAAAGTGTTATGGGTCTGATGTTCTCAGTTTTTGGAGGCTTACCTGGTTTAGGAATAGGGACCACTTTGCCGATTTTCCAGCAATCTGAAAAGTGGCCTGTTTTGATTATTGCATTAAAGTGATCTGTATATTGATTGATTGCTTTTTTAGTTAGATTTCTCAGTACAGCGTTGAGTATGTCATCGTCCCCGGGGGAGGGGAAGTTACAGAACATGTGATGTTGAACACTACGTATTTAAATAAATTAAATACCAATTGACTTAGCGAATTATGTTATAAATCCACTAAATACAATTTTTGTGGTATTTCATCATACATACACGTAACCATTACTTTGCAAAATGTAAATTTTTGTTAAAAAAATATTTTACATTGTTTAAGTAAATTTTTAATACTGAAAATTTTTTGGATTTAAGCAATTTTTACATACCATAAAGTACCTTTAACTTTTTAAAAGGTCTCGTTTCGACAAATTTTTACTTAGAATGAGTAAATAATGGAGAAAATTAAGTTAGTCTTACAATTTTGAATTTACTTACCAAATTAAGTAAAAATCGCATCGATTATTTTTTGAGTGTTGTTGGCACCACAGCTCTGGACGATTTTGCACAGCAGGCCTTAGAACGTTTTCCAACATCGTCCGATATTGAGCACCATTGACGGTAACTGTTGTGCCGACTGCATTTTCGAAGAAATATGGAACAAAGATTTTTGAGACGATACTTTGCACCGAACAGTACACTTAAGTGGGTGTAATTGGCGCTGTTGAATTGATCTTGGATTTTCTATTTCTGGAATCGTGATTTATTTCAACTTTTACTCGTCGCGAAATTGCTAAAATCAAGCCGATCTTGATAGTCGGTCTTAATTCTTACTCTAACTGAATTTTATATGGTCATTCTAAATTCTGTGTATGGGCCTTCGTGATAGTCGCATCCGTGCGTGCCGTACGTCATCTTCCGGAACCTAGGAGGTTCCTTACGGCACCTAGTTACTGGAAATTTGCAACAAAACAGTTTATTGTTGGCCTAGATGCTACAGCACGCGCATTAAATTACCGTCGATAAGCACGCTGCGTCAAAATAAATGAGCGTTGGTTTTCATAATAAAATTCAATAATTTTAATTCATTGTTCTGTTGTATATTGTGCCATTATAAATTGCTCAAGTCTCCTTTATAAAATGCTTAAAATAAAAAATCCAAATTAGAAAAAAGTTATTAAACATTCACAGTACAAGGTGCGACATCTTTTGGTTCATTTTTGACCTAGCGATTATTTCGCCGCTCATAGCTCAATATTGTATTCCCGGTGAAGAAAAGGAGCCGATGTTTGATCAACGTTGATAAATATTGAAAACTTATTTCCAACTGACTCACTACGTCAGTTTTTACCACAACAATCATTTTTTCCGACGAAGCTCATTTTCACCTCGGCGGTTATGTAAACAAGCAAAATTGCCGTAAATGGGGCACAGAAAATCCACACATGACAATTGAGTAGCCAATACACCCAAAACGAGTGATTGTTTGGAGCCTTTTTATTCCCTACGATTGAAGAGGAAACCCTGGCCGATAGTTGGTTTCAACAGGACGGCGCTACTGTCCATACAGCAATATTTGTTTCATTTTTATTTAAAGTACATTTTTAAAACGAACTAAAAGTTGTATAAATTAGTAAAAAGCGAGCCTCCCCCATATTAATGTATAGAAACTGATATGGGGCAATATAGGTCACCATTGTCACGTCAATCTGTCGAGAACAGACCTAAACATGGATTCAACTAATTTTTATTTTAAAAATTATTTCCAGCTATTTAACTAAGTTACGATAACGGTTTTTTACAAATAAAAACAGAAATAGTTTTTAAATTAATGCATTGAAGACCAATCAATGAGCAGTAAGCCGGGATGTGGACCCTAATAATTTCACTACTCATGGAAATAAAATCAGGTTGCGTGAACCCATCATCTCTTAGATCGCACGTCGAATGCCTTATGCGATAGTTTCCTGGAAGATATTTTTAATAGAATTAATTACGGGTGCCTTTGCCCACCGTTTGACAGTTTAAAGTTTAACACTTATGACTCACCGAACTTTTAGTGTAGATTAACTGTCAGTGAAATCCCGCAGATACAAAAATATTCAAACGATATTTTAGAATTAGTTTATATCACAAATCTCAGTTAATCATAATCGAATTATAGTTCACCGGCTCTATTCCTAAACCTCGCTCAACCCAGCTACAATTTTAATTCAATTGAAATGATACCATTGATACAATTTATTGGAAGTTCTTCCGTACGATTTAGTTTATTGCGCGACCATCCTTCGCCTGAAGTTCTAACGTATTAAAGCCGAAAAGACTTTCATTACTCATAACAAAATAAAAATTATATCTAAACTCTAGAAACTACTCTAAATTATAATAGAAGATTAGCACTAACGCAAATACAAAATTCTTCAGTCTTCTAACTGTAGAGGTGAAATTTTTATAGCCTCAAAGAATGTTCAAACATTAGTGTTTTAAAAATAAAATCGTTGAAAATAATCTTGGTGCCCCAATGAGTTTCATGTCATTAATCACTCGTTATATGATGACCCTCAACATTTAAATGTAAATCTAGTATGAGTCATACAGTATAGAGGGTGTGAGCAAACTGTGCGTTCCATCTCTGTCTAATAGTAAACAGTGTATCTTTCAATACTGTGTTTAACAGTGTAAATATTATCTAGAGTATTCTTGTCGGATCCGAATACATATTGCTAGCATTTTTCAAAGGCGTTGCATGGTATGACCAATCAACACGCATAATTCTGTTAAACATCACCGATTTAATCTTCATATACAAATTATATTTCACCTCAGCTTTAACCTGATCGGTAGCTATTTAGTAAACGACTTTAAATAGGCTAGTAGTTTAATGCTCGTTTTAAACAATTTATCATCTAGCAAATTCTTTTGAGGTCTGACTCTTCATTATTCAGATGTTGATATGGTAGGGTCATTTCTAACAAATAACAAAAACAAATGTGTATTAGTAAGTACACTGTTAAAACATTTCTTGTAAGAATTTTGAGTGAAATAAAAAAAATCTCATGAAAATAAATATTGGTTTTCTATTGGAAATCTAAACGTTTCCAATAAATACATACCTCGTTTAGTTGATACTGCACTCACATATTTTTGGTAATAAATTATTGGATTAATCTTTAATGATTGAATTAATCTTATTTGTTGAGCAGAACTTATTCATTGTTCAAATCATGGTTCATATGATCAAATCATGGGTGGTTACTTCTAACAGCCAATAACAAGACATAGCAGAATTTGCGAGTATTGTCGGATGATTTCTATAGGCTCCACAATTCAAATAACATAGGTTTGAATTCCAAATAGATTTGGGAAGAGAAAGATTTTATTGAGTGAAATTTGTTTATTTATAATGTTGAGAGGGGCCAAATATCGCCGATATACTGTTGAACTACTGCGCCGATAGCTGAGTCCGAAGCGTCTACCATGATAGCGAGTTTAGCCGTAGATGAAGGGTGTGCAGGAAGAGTAGCTTTACACAATTTCTCCTTACAATTGTCGAAGGCATCAATGGACTCTGCTGACCAATTAATTGGAATTTTACTATTTTTCTTATAACCTTTAAGAAAATCATTAAGTAAAATTTGATCAGCCGCGGCGTTTGGAATGAAACGTCTGTAGAAATTAATCATCCCCAAAAATCTTTTGAGTTGATTAACCGTTAACGGACGTTCAAAATTTTTGATGACTTCAACACGTTCTGGAACAGGTAAAATGCCATTTGCATTAACAAAATGTCCTAAGAATTTAACTTCAGGTGAAGCGAAGACACATTTTCCAGGATTGATTATTAAACCGTTGTCTGATAATTTTTGGAAAACTAGTTCGAGATGCGCGTGATGTTCCTCGAAAGTTTTAGACGCTATCAGAATATCATCTAAGTAGATGAATGCGAAATTAAGTCCCAACAATACGGAATGCATGAATCTCTGAAAAGTTTGTGCTGCATTCCTGAGACCAAAAGTCATTTTAGTGAATTCAAATAAACCGAAGGGAGTCGCAATAGCGGTTTTTGGAATATCAGATGGATCAATAGGGATTTGATGATAAGCTTGGACAAGATCAAGAGTCGAAAAAACTGTACATCCTTCAAGCTGGTACGAAAAATCTTGAAGATGTGGAATAGGATAACGATCTGGAATAGTAACACGATTCAGACTTCGGTAATCTCCACATGGCCTCCAATCTCCATTCTTCTTCAAGACAAGATGCAAAGGACTAGACCATGCACTATTACTCGGACGACAAATTCCTAGTGCCATCAGATTCTCGAATTCCTGTTTTGCAATCGTTAATTTATCAGGTGCCAAACGTCTAGTTTTACAAGAAACCGGTGCTCCAAAAGTTTCCAGCCGATGAGTGATCATATGCTTAACTGGTTTGACGTTTAGAGAGTTTGTCATAATTTCTGAGAATTTAGAGAGAAGTTGCTGGATTTGATTATTCACCTGGGATTTGTCTAGTTGAGACAGTGTTGACTCGGCTGTGAGAGAGATAGAACCAACAGTAAACAATGATGTCGTTGGATCTAGAAGACGATGTTTGCCAAGATCAACTATCAATCCAGAACTTTTAAGGAAATCAGCTCCAATAATGGGCAGCGAGACATCTGCCACTATAAATTCCCACTTGAAATTACGCCGTAACCCAAAATCTAAATTTAGAATTTTTGTTCCATAAGCTTTAATTGGCGTTCCATTCGCAGCGAATAGTTTGGAGGTAGTTAATGCCTGCAGAATGTGACAAATTTTGAGTGGAACAACCGAAACGTCAGCACCAGTGTCTATTAGAAATGCAACTCTTGAATTGGCATCATGAATTAATAGACGACTGGTAGTAGGTTCATCAGTAATGGTCGTCACGTCCTGATGAACATTTAAAAATCCTTCTTGATCGACTGACCTCCGCAGGTTTTATCATAAAATTTACAGCCAGGCTGGCATTTCTGAGCCTTTTCACCGAACCGAAAATGATAAAAACATAAATCGAATTTTGGGTTAACCCGACCTCTAGATCTCGAACGAGAATTCGTTTGTTTTCTATTGTGTGAACGAGATCGAGAGCTAGGGTTAACCATAGATTTAATTTCAGCTAAAATTTTAATTTTGAAATCTTCTAATTTTGCGTCTAAATTAGATGCATCAGAAATACCAGCTGGATCAACATACCCGTTAGATGCTGCAGACGAGGATGGGCCGAAAGGGTTGCACGATTTAACAGCATTTAAACCTAACGGTGGCATCACCTCCATCATATTATCGGCTCGTGCTGCTAAAACATCTAACGTCACGTCGTTTTCAAAAGTGGTCAGGATAACTTGAACCTGCGAAGGCAACCTCTTCATCCAAAGTTGTTTGAGCAACTTGTCGTTGAAATTGCTGCCAGCGTTCAAACGTATCTGACTTAGTAATTGAGACGGCCTTTTATCCCCCAAAGTCAGGTTCGTCAAGACGTTATTTAGGCGTGACATCTCTGACTCGCCCAACACGCGAATCACTTCCTCTTTAAACACCGAGTAAGGAAGTGTACCCTTATCGCGGAGAATTAAATCCGCGAAGCGATCATGCAGTCTCGCATCCAATGCCCCCACTGCATGAAAGAACCTGGTGGTCTCCGACCTGATGTTCGCGACAGCGAACTGCGATTCAAGAATCGTAAACCAAACGGCCGGATTCTGACCATACAACGGTTGTGGAGGTCGGAATCGGACCGCTCCAATCTCCAAATTTGGATTTTGGACCCCAGTCCAACCAGGTCCTGAACCAGACTGCCCAGACGATTGAGCAACTCCTGGATCCCGGAATAAATTTTGAGCTTGCAGAAACAATTGAAATTGTTCTGCGAATAAATTTTGTAGTTGCGATGCAGAATTAATTGGATCTGCAGAACTTGCATCTCCATAATCCTCGTCATTTACCGGAGAGTTGGATGGAGTATCAGACGACATTTATAAACTCAAATAGGAAAACGAAACAAAAATGCGAAATCGAGTAGAGGAAAAAAAAAATGAAATAAGTAAAATGCCGGAGTTAATTTTAATTTTAAATAAAATTTTATTATTAAATTTGAGGCAATGAACTCGATAAAACTAAGGAAGAAAAACTTACCCCCAATCTACTCACGTTTACAAATTTGTTGTGAATTTGTTTTCCTGATGTCAGATGATTTGTGTCCAGATACTGAATCGCCTACTGCTGTTGACACCTCTGCTGTGCTCTTCTCGTAGTACTCCAAAAAGAGAAAATGCCTGTGATGTGCTGCCGTATACTTGCGCAGTCATAATCACGTCGGGGTCACCAATTTAAAGAGATTCTATATTTTATTCCCTTTATGGCTGCACATATACTAGAACTTATCCCCTCTTTTGGGGTGATGGACCAGAGGGACTTTTCGACGAAACAAATTAAAATTCACGGCACAATGTTTTACTCTCTTATATGGCTGCACATATACTAGAACTTATCCCCTCTTTTGGGGTGATGGACCAGAGGGACTTTTCGACGAAACAAATTAAAATTCACGGCACAATATTTAAACACTTGAGTTAAAATTCTTATTTTTTATTCTTAACTATGAAAACTTCACACTACGATTTTTTTCTTCTGTCTAAAAAAAAATTTAACATTTCTTTATTTTTATTTTTCACAACCTACGTTGGTAGACCGGGTTTTTTTGTTGTCTCTTCCATAATTTTAGCGAGCTCATTTCTACTTTGTAAATTTGACATTTAAGTTTATAAACATCGCCACAAGGCCAATAACTGGACACCTTGGAGGTTTAACCAACATTTCATCACATTCAGATGGTACATATGCAATATGGAATTTTGAGTAGAATTTCTTCAGAGCACTCAAATAGCTTTAGTAGTTTACTTTTAACGGTAAAATACAAGATATGGCATTATTTATACCAAAATACCACTATCAACAGATAATTTCTATAGGATGAACCTTCTAAATGTCAGAGGTTTGATTTCAAAACGAATTGGTAGCGAAAGGCTTTTTCGAGTGAAACTCTTTAAATGGCCACTAACAAGAAATCGTAGTTTGTACCAAAATTGCATCATATACACATGGGTCTTCCATATAACATCGAGGATATTCCCAAACGGATTGAAGCTGGACGATTTTTGACTAGAACTTATTCAGTGCAATCAAAGTCTAAAGCTGGGTCCACATTTACAAAAATTTGTGCCGAACGCATCCGGCAAAAATATTTTCGCCGTAAATGTTACGCATACATTTTTTCAACTCAATTTTTTATGCCACCTCCCATTTCCAGTGGAAAAAATTGAGGTTAATAACATAATTCAGGGCAATAAAAATTCATATTTTTTATTACTGTTTTGAAAACAGATGATCTTTCACAAAAAAAAAATAGAAAAAATTTGACAGGTTGATAAATATTTATATTTGCTGAATGTTGAAAACTCAAAAAGCGTCCACACTAATGCGGCGTAAATTTCTTTGATATTTGTCAAAAACTCGACAAGTGCTGGATCGTGTGTGTTGAATGTGGCATAAGTTGTTGTGTCGTTTTGTGTGCCGCACACGTCCTCACTTCCTAATTTGCGGCGAAAATGTTTTCGCCGAAATTTTTGTAAATGTGGACCCACGTTAAGATGTCCTGTTATTTTTATTTAAACTTTGCAGCTCAACGAATTTAAAGAGCGAGTTTTGCTAAAAAAAAATCTGTTTGGAGTTCGAACAAATTACTTGAAAGGTTAAGCCTATAGAAATCATCCGTAAATATAGTGGCATTTTGGTACACACTTTGCGATATCTTGATATTGGCTGTTCAAAATAAAATATTTAAAAATTGTTACGTCGATGCTGATCGAAATACTTATTTGATACATTACAACTCAATTAAATATTTCTAGAAGTGTTGATTTAAATAAACAAACATCATAAATTGTTTTTTATTTAAATTCTAAAATTGAAATATTAGTTACTCGTTATATGATGACCCTCAACATTTAAATGTAAATCTAATATGAGTCATACAGTATATAGGGGGAGTGAGCTGACTAACATTTGAATGGGACGAAATCTTATATGAACAAACACTCTTTCAATACTGTGTTTAACAGTGTAAAAATTATCTGGAGTATTCTTATTGGATTCGAATACATATTGCTGTTCCATAGAGGTGGAACTCTTCCATTATTCACTTTGGTTTACGGTAAGATATATAATCCAATGTAATATTTTTCACACGAGCTTACACCAAATTCGTTAGCTATTTATATTAAGCGCATAGTGTGTTTGATTAAGGTAATAACACTTAAATTTAATGCCACACAAACTCCAGCTCAAGGTGTTTTTAACTGACATTATACCATTTGTATTAAAAGAATTTACCTTCCATCGTACCCGCCGCTCTTTTCTTACATTTCGCTATTCCACAATAATTGATTAAATCAAGTATACAAATCTCGGAACATCATTTGCATATAAGTAGATAATAAAAAAAAATACTCAAGTGAAAATAAATATTGACATGCTTCTGCTTAACACACTTATGTAGCATCATGATGTTATTACTAAGTTTCTGAACAATAACCATCATTATGCTATAAAATTAACGCGATTTAAAAAAATATTGAATCTGAAGAATTTCTATCGATCCTATTAAATAACATTGATTATTATAAAATTTATTGTGCGACAAAAATGAATCGATTTACATTTAAAATCATTAATTTTAACAAAAATTTATTTTATCAATTTCCTTTAACCTCGAAATTTTGACATAATTTGTATTTTAATGTCGTTTACGAATTGGTTAATAAAATTCTTATGTTCTAAATTTTATATTTGAATAGATAAGCTTTTTTTAAATTTTTATAATATTACTTCTTTCCGGTCTGCGATCCGATAAATGTACACAAACTTTGCAATTTATTAACCAGAAACGTATATCAAGCAATATTAGAGTAAGGTGTGGTCGGTATAGGGTTAATAAAATATAAATTTTATGATTTTTATATGCCAGTGTATAAATTGATCTTCCATGTACACGCACGATCTTAATCGCGTTTCGAATAATAAAATATAAAAAAAAAATAAATTTAATTTAAAATGGCATTTAACAATAATATAAATCGTATTTTACTCGCTTTAAATCTCAATTTATTTAATAATAAATTGAGACAACTCATAGACATATACTAATTTAATTAAGTGCATGCCAAAGCCTGTCTTTCCGGTAGTGATTCATTATTCTTGGCATTTTCGTATTTTGGGTATCTGTCTAGCTGGTTGGTATTATTCAGGAATTACAGTAAGACCTATAAGATTACTTATCTTCGTGGCATCAACGTCAAGACATCAACGTCAAGTAACCATTACTTGGATTAGTACAAATTTTAGATGACCGCATGAGAATAGCATAGACTTCTCCACAACTCTCGCAAAGATCCTCTTCGAAGTCCTCTAAGCCGATTCGTTATCTAATGGAGAATCATGTACCACTTTATTTCATATTTTTTGAACCGTTGTATTATTGTTAGTTTTCGTCGGTTCCACAGACAATACACGAGCTTTCGGCTTTCTGGCATTAATTGTTCTACACTTGAAAGTTGACGGTATTGGCGATATTATATTCAGCATTTTCCAGGGGTTATGTTGCTGATATTCGTATGGTCTACCGCTTCCATATCCAACTGTTGATGTTTCTGGGGAGTAGTCGGCAAATGCATATATGGAGGCTGCGTCGATGTATGATCAGCAGAATTTCCAATTATAGACATCAATTCGCTGTTGAGCAATTGTTATTTGAAGATGGTTTAAATTTAATGTTTCCTCTATGAAGGTTCCCTGAAAAGTTTCCGACCTTAACGTGAAAATGGCCACACTCTATAACTCAATCGTTTGAGTGAGTGGATGTGAGTGTTTTTGTGTGAAAATGGAAAAAATCGAGTATCGAGCTGTCATTAAATAATTATTTTTGAAAGGTAAATACGCCTACGCAATTCAAAGACGAGTTGGAAAGCATGCGAATGAAAGCATAATGCGGAATTACCCCGGAAACTGAAAAATATAAGTGGCTGAAAATGATGAGATGCCATCATTACTTGATTTTGTAGATTTGTGCCACGAGGATGCTAATAATTGACCAAATTACACACGAGAAACTTTCCTTTTCCCTTTTCGGATTGTTTTTCGACAGTACAAGTAATTTTTCCAGAAAAATTTTCAATATTTTTTTTACTTAGTTTAAAATTATAAATAAAATTTGATACTTGAAGAATTGTATAATTTCTGGAAAAACGAGGGTTTAAGGGCAGCAGCCTTCATCCTGTAAGGTATACAACGAATTAAAATTACATTAAAAAAATGTTATATTTACAAAAGTTGATTTAACATTTGTGGCACTATCAGAAGAAGCGATAAGAGCGATAAAAACTCTTTGATCTGTGTCTGTAAGGTTGATGAAGCATTTATTATTTATAAAAATAAATAAAATTAGTTAATTCAAGTATTCAAAATCTAATTTATCGTCAATTTGTTCTTCATCTTTATTTTAATTTGTATTATGGTTGTGATCCTCGTCAGGAGTTTCATGAACGTTGCCTGGATATAGAATGCCCGCAACAACGTCATGAAAATTATCAAAACATTAACATCTTACCTTACTTTGAAAAAATAAAAAAGTAAAAAATTTTCCGGAAAAATTTAGCTTCCCCTTCCTAAGAACTGTTGATAAACAATCCTGCATTTTAAAATTTCTAAATTTTTTCTCTTTACCTGATTTTCTCGGTGTATACGTAAAGTAAAATTACGCCCTTTTCTTTAAGCCAAGTGTAAAAAATTAATGGTATGCCTTCTTCAAACTCTGTTTTCTTGTATTTACCAGGCTGAAGGCAAAAAATTCTCCGGTTTACAGCAAGCAATAACATAACAGAAATTGTTTCCCCTTTTTCAGCAGATGATGTTGCTGGTATGTTTTAGACCTTCTTCCTGCTATTACACATGCAGGCCTATTATTTAGCTGACATCCGGCCTCATTCATATTATAAATATGTTCTGGTTTAGCGATTAAACAGATGTTCGATTAGTTTTCTCTAAAAAAACTAAAATATTCCGAAACTTCCCTGTAGTTCATTCCTTCAGCACGACTCTGTCAAACTCCTTCGGTTTTCCTTACAGACTAGCCAGGATGACGCTTCATAAAAAGTGTGAACTAAACTTTACATGCGTTTTTCTCCACCTAATTATATTTTTCTCTCAGTCCGAATGCCATTTCGCGCACCTCATTTCTTGTTGGAGCAAACTTGTGCTTGAAAATTTTTAATGTGGCATACAATCTTGTTGTCAAAATCATAAAATACAAAAAGCAACGAATGCTTCGTTATTATTGGTTTTGTTTTTACGGTGCCGTCTTAATGTCGTGTATCATTTAGGTGCTGCATTAATTGTTGAAGCTTTTTCTTTAATATCCTTAATGGCTGCTTCTATAACGGATTATAAATTGCAGGCATTTCTATAATTATAAGTTTTAAATTAAAATTAAATTTTGAAAGTGTTAGATTATGAAAAACCAAGGACAAGAAACATTAAAAACAACAATTTTCTTGGAGGTGGAAATCGTATATGTGCCATATCACCTTCTATTTATTTGAAACTGAAATTCTTCAAACAGAGCTACTACCTAAGATCTGCTAAATAGATTATTTAAAAATGGTCACTAATGCATTCAAGTTGAATTAAAGCTGCCTTAAATTTGTGCATTTTATAGTCCAACGGAAATTCGAAAGTAAATCGGCGCTTGGCTTCACCTCAAACTTGACAGCAATACTCTATACATGGTCTAACGAATATTTTTTATAATTGGAGAACCTGCATCTATTGAGGAATCCAAGTTTTCGGGATGATGTCTTGGCCAATACAACATTGTGTTGATTCCATTCTAGAAGAAATTGTTGCTAATTTGAGCAACAAGCAGAGGAATTGAGTCCACAATCCACAATACACTTGTATATGAAACTTTTACCAAAAAAGGGATATTCGTTATGATCTGGTTTCTGTCTCCACTCAAATATTGTATTCAAATCGAAATTAAGCGAATTGACAACTTCTTCTGACGCAGTAGGTTTCACCTCGAAGAAATAGACGAGTGTAATGGGGCATCATTAACAGAGCTATGGATAGTGGTCATCGAATCACCTTGTCAAAAGCCTTGGAAATATTCAAAGCGATTGCAAAGGCATATCCATGTTGTTCTAGAGCGAGATTCCAGTTGTTTCCAATATACGTCAAGAGAACGGTTGTGGAGCGATGCAAATCACAGAACTCAAAAAGTTTAGCGACGGCTGACATAATTGATACAGGCCGGTAGTTTGAGGAGCCTGTTTTATCACAATCTTTCAGGTGTTCAGGGGGTATTAAACTTGCTACAACAAAGGAGAAAGATTTTAGTTAATATTGGCGCTAAGTCACTAGCAAACTCTTTTCCGGTGGCCTTATTTACTCCATCTTCAGGTTTTTGAAGACAATCTCCTCTCAGAAGTTGATGTCGTCCATTATGGATCCACCACCAAAGCACCGTCTGGATATTTCAATTTTGAAATTACTGTTTTGAAAATATTGGCAACCGAAGCGACCATTTGATAATAAAAGTTGCGATTGGAGATTTTCAACTCGGAAGCCTTGGCGGTTTTCTTGTTGTCGGTTCTTTTCGCTTCAGTAATTCTTTCGAAATTGCATTTCCCTTATATTTCTTTATCTGACAAACCATCGAAGAAATTCGTGGTTTCCGAATCCCCCTGAGTTTAGAATGTAGGGATATTTTAACCACAATTGTTTGCATGGTTTTTCTGACAATTTCTTACTTCTGATGTTGAGCGAACAGTATGTTGTCGTTAACCAATATGCACACTCTTCACTGTAATTCAAACTGGTAGCACTTGAAATAGAATCCGTTTTCGTAGTTGTTATGAGATACTTTTAATTTTATTAGAATTTTTGTTTGCCAGGAGTCTCTCAGTCATTGGCAAAATAAGGTAATGTTATCAACTTTATCTTACAATGATTATGCATCGCCCCGCGATCGGAAGAGGCATATTTCGGGGATTTTGAATTAATTATCATTCATTGCTAAGTAAAAATAGATTATTTTGTGCAAAAATGCAGACGTCCTGTCCCAGCAAAAGATATAAAATCAAATAATAAAAGAATGAACTGACAGTGTAGTGTAAAAATAAATTTTAGAAAACTTTGTGTTTCAGTGTGTTAAAAAATCTAAAACTACGGTAATTCCGTAGGTAATCGTAGAGTAGGGTCCAAGGGTTGCCGCAATACCGTCTCTTTTGTAATAAGTGGCTCAACCATAAAGAGCAACTAGACGAACTCTTCCAAGCTCATACGGGTGTAGTTGTAGAATAGTTGCGGGTCTTACCGTAGCTCGTTAAACACGCTCGTAAATGCACCAGTTCTCTCTCGGTCCATATAATATGGACGAACCCAATATTTAGTTTATTTTCTTGGGAAGATTACCTTCTTCATCTTCCTCGTCGCTGGTGCAAATAACATTTAATGGATCCAAATTGTCCATTCCAAATTGTCCGCCCTACTAGTTTTATAATGCTTGCTAATTTTAATTTTATTTTCTAGGTTATGTTTCCCCTAATCTGTCACCATTTTGAGTATAAATTGTGCTATAAAATAGCAAACAAAAGTTGCTGTCTTTGTCGCTCTAACGTAATTTTAATATACTCTTCTCTTTTCGGTTTCCAAGTATTTTTTAATGAAAGAATTTGTTTCACGGTGGAATTCGCGCATAATGTTACTTGCGAACCCTGGTCTATACTTTAATAAGCGGTTCAAAATTAGGTGAGCGATATTAAAAGCGTTTCCAAATATAACGGGGATAACACACTTTAGCACAGTTTATTTATTTCTTACCTTCAAACAAAAGCTGTTCACACATTTAGCACATGTGATTGGATCCATCCATCGTTAATCCCAATGTAATTGGCGTTCAAGCGAACTGTTTGATTGATGATATAAAATTGAAACGACCATCGCAATGATTTAATATTAAATTGATTCAATTATATGTAAATTACCAATCAATTAAATTATTACGTTAAACAAAAACAAAATTTAGTGTATTTTAAGCTTCTTTATTTGTATGATGAGTCTCGCCACCAAGGTCATATCGCTCTAATAGTTTTTGCGTAAGCAGCGACATTTACACATTATGCCATACGACATGTTACACGAAAGACTTGTTGTATTAACCATAATACTAACTCAGTTTTAAAATTTAAATGTTATTTTTCACACATTCCCTTTATAAACAATAAAATGTAATTAGCACTTTAAACACTGTTTGTTTAATATTAAACTGATTAACGGTATTTAAATTCAAAATATCATTCTCACGTCACGTGTTCATTTGTTTTTTTTTTACCGAAACTTCCGGTTTAATTTAAATTATAGTACACTGTTAAAATTTGCTCAATATTCTAATATTAGATAGAGTATCAATAAATTTGTATTTTATTATAGTAGTGGCCTTCGAAGGTCATTTAAGATAATAATCCATTTTAATTGCTCTAAAAATTAAACCCCACCCAATAAATTCTTGTCTTAATATTAGATGGTTATAAAATTGGCTATGAGTTTATCAAAATTTATTCACCGTCCTGTTTTTTTTTTGAATATGTTTAAAAAATACTTACCAAACTAGAATTTTTTTTAATAGTAGCTTAATTAATTTCAACACATATGCTTTAAACAGTCTTCTCTTCTTTTGTATAGATTGCGTAAGATGTTATAGAGTTTAAAGTAGACAGATACAAATAAAAGTAAAAATAGCAAACGAAATAGCAAACTATAAAAAAATATTTAATGATTTGTTCGTTCTCTGGTTACAGCATTTTATTTTTTTGTGTGCGGCGCTAGAACATTCCACGATTCCGTTAAATCGCAAACAAAAGAATTACTTTCGTTTTCATTTCGCTCAATTTCTTGTTAAAATAAAATTTACTTTTACTTTCTTTAAGTTATTGTATTATATGCTGCTTAAGTTAACTGACCTTTTGTAATTTTCGGAGAATAGATAATTGGATTAATTTAATTGGAATTTTCATCAAAAATATATTTAAATAGTTAATTAGATTCAACCTTGGCTTTGACTAGCAAAAAGCAATAAAAAAATCAATTTACCGTAATTTAATGTTACCGCACGCTATTAATCATATACAAAAATAAAATAAAATAACACAAATTTTTTTTCATTTGCCTTTTCCAAACTATAATTTCCATTATGTTCATACTACTTACTATAAAACATAATATTCAACAAGTTAAATGGCAATATTAAAACAATCGGCAATAAAACAAATTTAGTACAAGCCACCCTAATTTGCTAAATATTTATATCTAACGGAGGGAAATTTGTGTGGATCCAAAAAAAAAAGGAAAAACGACTTTGGTGTGTGTAAATGTGGTGGGTGAGCAGCAAGTGATAAAAACCGATAAAAAGAAACACCATCCAACGATTTAATAATATCACATTTTATACATAATAAGAAAACTCTACTATATTGAATTCAAAGAAAATAGCAAAATTATATACATAGTGTTAAAGCAAAAATGTGTTACACTCTTTAAGTATTTTGATTTCTATCGAAATTTTTATATCTCAATCCAAGTACATAATATAATTATGTTGGCTCGATGTGAAAAAGGTTCAATTTCGGGTCAAAACACAACAAAAAATAAACAAAAGAGCCGAAAGAATCAGATTTAAATTCAAGATATTTAATTAATTAATTGGCTATATATATATATGGTGTGCTAATATAATTAAATATTTGTATGTACGTGAAAATAGTTTGAGGTAAGAAAACAATTTGTTAAAACGTTAACTTTATTTGCCCAATATGTGAGCTACCAATAAATATGTTGTCGTTTAAGTTTACCTTTATTAATTTTGCAAGTGGGCACGTTTTGAATTTATTTCGTTATTTATGACATATCGAGAGACAAAAATTTTCTGACGTTTTGTGTTTGCATCGACCGAAATTCTGTGTTTTTAAATAAATTGGTGTTTTATATTAGTTGTAATGTAATGTAATTGCATAAATAATAATTGTACATTTTCAAGATGATTTAGTAAAATTCGAGGCGGCTTTATAATACAGGTAACAAAGTTTATATAATAACCAGAAACATTAACAATGTAGTGTTGCATGTTTGTTCTTGTTATTGGTTTGCTATGCCGCTTTAATGGATTATGAAATCGGTCCGTAAAAATTGGAAGTTATTAATTTCGTTTATTTAAGCAACGAGGCTTTTTATGGTTTGCTCTGTACTAAGGATCAAATTAAACTTTCTACACAAAAATTCTTCTTTACAAGCCGTACTACGGCTATTCAGTTTGCTATTATTTTTTTGCTTGTAATTTCATATTAAGCTTTCCATTACGTGCATCTACACGGGATGTCATGAAGCCAGTTTCATTCTTCGTTTCTTTCCCCTTTGCCTATAAAACCGGTTATCTGAAAACCGGTTTTATCGGTAAAGGGGAAAGAAACGAAGATTGTAACCAACTTCATGACATCCCGTGTGAATGCACGGAAGCTGCGGAACCGAATAAGTTTTAACGTTAATTTTGGAATATTGTGTTTAAACCTGTCGTTTATATCTCTCTCTGGAACATTTTTGTCGAAAGAAAAACATTTTTGCTTTCTAACCTATTGATGAAGTGGGTGATTGAGGTCAACAGACGATTTGTTCGCTCGATCGCGCATCTTGGCACTCAAAGGGTTAATGTAGTATATTTTTCAGTTTATACACTAAGATCGACCTTTAAATCGCTTAAAGCAATGGTTCACTTTAAGCAAGGATGTGATAAAGTCAATTACCCCTAGAGACATGAACAATTTTAAATATTATGTTTTGTTTTTGTACATAAACTGATTCAAATGCTGAAATTCTTTTTTAACTAGCCTAACGAGCATGTTGTATTCCTATGGTTGTCATTTATTTAAACATTGGTACTCTAGAATAAAGCAGAAATACAGTTTTGAGTATATCAAACTTGACTTAGGCCGAATCCTATTTCGTTCATTCATTCAAATAATTTTTTCGACCAATCATCTCTATTGGAAAATTGCAGAAGAAAAAAAAATCGTCATTTTGGAGCAATATGATTGGTCGAAAAAATTGTTTCAATGAATGAACGAAGAAGTATGAATTCGGCCCTAGAACACTCGAACTTTGATCAATGACGTAGGTGACAAACTATTTTAAGAAACACTAGATTTGTAAAAGTCAACTGTAGCCATCGTAAATTGTCATTTGGAATTTAGAATCCGTTGTAGTTTTAACTTACTTTTGTATTTGTTCCGATCGCAGTTTGTAGATGCCACGTCATTTCATCTAGTTTATTTTTCAGAGAAATTCCGTATTCTTAAACCTAAAACTCATTATAATTAGTCAATTGATTGATAAATCTTAAACACCCAATAAGAAAATGATATCTCAATCAGTTTAGAGAGGACTTCCAACTCTTTTTGCCAGCCTATAATAATGCAAGGAACATGTGTCTACCCATGAGTTTTGCACTCCGACAGATGGTCTTAAGCCGCTTTTATGGTTGTGTACTTTTCTTCGTTCGTTCGTTCTGACAATTTTGTTCGACCAATATTCTCTTGTGAAAAAATGTAAGAGAAAAAAATCATAATTTTGGAGCAATATGAAAAAAATGTCGAAAAAATTGTCAGAACGAACGAACGAAGAAAAGAACACCAACCATAAAATCGCCTTTAGTTGTGTTATACATTATCGGTTGTATAGTCACAAATCACTTTTGCATTCTGCACAGAGTTAAACAGGGCTTTAAAGCTTTGTCTTCTTCTTTTGTTTGAACGTTTTATAAGAAGACAGCATTCCACCCGAGCTGTTTATTAATTTAAAATTTATATTTGTGCTAAACATCACAAAAATATATTTACTGCCTTATACCAATGTTCTTCCTTATGACAGTAAGCAACATAAATCGAAGCGGAATCGTATTAGGAACTAATAACGACTAGCAAATCTATTAGAGAAGGCATTGCGGTTAAGGAAAATTGCTAAAATACGGAAAACGTTCTGTAGTTATCTTTAGTACTCGGTATAGCTATAATTTAAGCAGCAATTGATATTTTTCTAATATTCTAATTTTTTTTACTACAATGCAATATAACTTAATCTGCTTTTGCTAAAACCACTGACACAAAATAAAAATGTAACACCAACCTAGTGATAATTAACTGAATACTCAATGATGATGACGAAACTTGGATTCAACTATAGATACAATACTTTCTATGAGAGACTACAAAGATCGATTTCATCGAAATATTCAGGTACAGTGAAATAGTTTATTCATGTTGTGGTGCACACCCAACATTTCCTACAATTGTTTACCTTCAGGTTCTATTTCCTCACAAGTGTTTCTCCTTAGGAAAATAAAAAATTTGTCTAAAAAATCTGTACTGCTTGTGAACGATTACAATGTTTTAAAACTTTAATCTAAGGGTGCTCGTTGTTTAACACCAAAATGACGTTCAAATGAAATCTAAACAGCAAATAATTGAAGGTCCAAGGCTTAGTGTTTCAATATTTCTTCTAATCTAAACTTACAACATAATTACACGATTGTCTATATGTAACCTATTCAGATATCCAAGCTTTGAACAATGATGTCGGCATTTTATATAATTAATTAAGCGGCGTTTCATAACTCGTCCATCTGGAACTAATTATCAGTTTATTACTCTACGAGATATCAATGAGTCTGCTGTTTCGATATGTGTTTATCCTTGGTTACAAATTCGCTAAAATTAGCTTGCCGAAGTAATAAAACCGCGGCTCGAAAATTTATTAGTATAGAGATCAGTGTATATTTATTCGAATAAAATAAGGTGATCTACGGTTGTAGGTAAATTCAGTTAGATTTGAAGCCTCAAAACATGTGATCAAGGCCAATGATTTTAAAGTTCTTCAAAACTAATTTTAGAATACCCAACGTTAACATGTCTCCTTTTTAATGCCGTGAGGCCTTTAAGATCTTCGAAATTACGGACCAACAATGTCCGAACAAATAAAATATTTGATAAAAAAAACTCTTATTTTTAATGAAATTTGGTCTAAAAACGTAATTTTATTTTTGACAATTTACTTAAAAATGTTTGTTTTTTAAAATACTAAGATGGTGGATGCAAGATGGTCGCCAAGCGTCCAAATTTTCGATATTTATGAAGATCGATAGAAACATGACCTAAAAGGCAAGCCCAAGATAACGGCTCTAATAAGGCCTAAAAAGGACCAATTTTTCGTCGTTCATAGAAATCAATAAAACCATGAATTTGAGGTCAAAATGTGAAAAATTAAGACGACGGGCCCAATATGGCCGCCTTTAATGAGTCAATTTTCTGACTTTTAAGCGCTGACCACGAGTTTGAGATCAGAATTAAAATAAGTTCTTTAAGTTTATTCACTAATAGCGCGGTTCTTGAGACTTCCCAATTGTTTCTGACAAAACATTTCAAAAAGGAACGCTTTTTATTGGAAATCTCCTTGTTTTTTATAGAAATTTTAAATTCTGGCGTCAAAATCATGATCACCGATTCCGAAAACTTAAGTTATGTTTTGGTCGATTTTCATGAACGTCAGAAATTTGACCCTTTATGGAAGCCATCTTGGATTCGTCAGCTTTAATTTTCTCATTCTTTGTTCGGCCATTAATTGGAATTTCAAAAACTAATAAAAAATTTGTAATCAGTGACTCCAAAACACTTGAAGAGAGTTCAAATTACGTTTGTAGAGCAAATTTATTAAACAAAAAAATGTACCAGAGATTTTATTTTTTCCGCCATTGTCTGCCATTTTAAAGATCCAAAAAAGCAGCCATGTTAACGGAAATTTTAAGAAATAATTTATTTATCTCGAAAAGTGAAGTTTGCAGTGAGGGGCTGGAGGGGGTTATATTATAAAGAATACCTCAGGCACACTTCCTACTGAATGAGCTCTCGCTCTCAAAATGGGATGAATTTGGACAGGGTACATTATGTTTTACAAACTTTAAGTGGTGTAATAAAGAAATAAAATAAACAAACGTATTTTCAGGAAATTATCATATTTTTAATGTCAAAAACAAAATGTGTAAAATTTGAATTACTATCAGGTGACAGATAACATACACACATACTGTATTCTATATATTAACGACGATCGTCAAATTCGTATCGAGGATTGGTACAATTCTGAATGAAAACTATTTCAAAAATGAAAAACAATTTATCAAAATATAAGATAAATCAACAAAATTCACGTCCGGGAGCATTTTCTGCAGTTTTTGGGCTTGCATGCATACAAACCATATTTTTTTTATTTACTTTGGACTTGGCACACACACTCCACTACACACCCAATCCGCACTAGGACTTTTGAGTAGGGTCTCATTCTTCGTTTTCCGGGTAAAGGAGAAAAACGAAGAATGAGACCCAAGTCAAAAATCCTAACGTGGATTGGGTGATTGATGTGCATGATAAACTCATGTTTTGACTTTTTTTAACATTTTATTTTATGTTTCTGGCAATGCATCAATTAAGAGAAGAGCATAAAATACTTTCTATTTTATTTGGTAAAAATTCAGGGTACATCCATGTTAAAAGCGAAGACGTATTTCAAAACAAAATACGATCTACCTTGTATGTGCATTGTGAACATTATCTTTTGTGATAGTTCTCTCTACAACTGTTATACGATAACGCGACATCATCCATCTCCTTTGATAGAATTTTTTTGAGATAGTTTACATCGTGAAAAACTTTTGTGGTCCAACCTATATACTGACCTAATTTAGTCGTCTTGTTAACCGTTTACATCGCAAAAATTATAGGTCACATTTGGGTCACTTAACAAGATTTATTTGCACCATCTATTGTATAATACTAAAACTATTGTAACAGTAACATTTTCGAAACTAAATTCATTCATTGTAATTTTTTCAATTTGACTACATTATTAACTGAAACTAAATTCTATGCCGATATGTTTAGTTAACATCAATACCGCTATCGACATTTATTTCATGATGCAAGAGCCCTTTAGGTCGGTGTCGTTTACATTACATTTTTCATCGACCTAAATTGGGTCAGTCCACGCAAAAAAGTTGCCCAAATTATTCGATTCACGTCACATTATAGTGTATAGCCCGTGGACTAAATATGACGATGTAAACACTTCATTGTTAGCATAAACGAGTTGAAGCAAAAAATAGTAATACAAACGTGTAGGATGTGTGCTTTTAGCAGTGCAGCAGAATGTTAAAATTGAAATTTATTTCTGATAGAAATTTTTGGGTATTTCTTATGTGAATAAATGGATGGAATAGGTTTGTGAAAATATACCTAACTATATGCCATTTAATTTGAAGTCAATTGTCAAAACATGGAATTTATTAAAACGGATGAACTTCTTCGGCGAGAGTGAGCAACGATGACTGGTGTTGAGCATTCCCGTCTAGTTCATATAAATATTAATTTCATTCATTCATTTTATTAGTAATTCATTTTCATTTTGTCCAAAAATATAATTTAGTTAGATTATAAATTTTTGATGTGAGTCACTTTTTTATGTTCTTTCTGGTTAAAAAAATATCAAAATTTTTTGACGTACATCAAAAAATTAAAATACCGACCAAATGACAAAATGGTTAAAGCTTTGGCGTTTGGATCGGGAGGTACGGGGTTCGAATCCCGATCGGGGCAGGATGCAAAAGGAAATTTTCATGAACAGATTACTCTCTGTGATTAAAAGGAACACAACTACGACCCCCCTTCGGCGTGCAAAAACTAATGGGCCGACCCATCTTCCATGCCCAGTACTTTAAGCTGGCATGGAGCTAGGCAATGCGCATATGGGGTACTTAAATCGGTCCTGTAGCCGTACGTCTTCGAGTTGGCAGAAAATTGCGAAAAGGAAGACGGGAAAAATGAACCGCGAAAGAGGTGCTTCGGCCACAGAAAAGATGGCATGGATTAGAAAAAAAAAACGATTTGAAGTCAACTCATTATACAAATAGTATGACATTTCGATGTAAGGCTGAATCTAAAGTCTATATCTCGGGCCGAAAATGTTTAAATTTTAGTGTGCTAGGCTTACAATTATTTTGCTGGACTGTTTTGTAGATATTTCTGATTGAATAATATATTTGGTATTTCAGTGCGAATGTTTACCGAAGATGTTTTTAACAGCTTTATATTAATATTACTGAGAACCTAATTTAAATTAACTGATATTTTTTAAATAGTTTTCGTTCTATTTTAGATCAACATCATTTAATTTGCTAATGAATTTACAAAGCATAATTATTAATTAATTTTGAGTTACTGAGTAGTGAAATTGAAACTAATAACTAAAAATTAAACTTCAGGAAATTCAAATGTAAAACTAGAGGAATGCCGATCAAGTACCGTCTGGGTTTTGCGTCATCCAAAATATCTGTGTAGAAACTTGGTCAATTTTCAGAATCAATTAATCAATCAATGTCCGGAAAGTGATTCCAATGAAGTTTATTCAGATTAAGTTTTCAAATATAATTTTCAACATATTAAATTTTAATCAGAGTAAACAATTCGACTCTTCATTTCAACCGATTCAAATATAAATCCCTTATTATACGAAATTTAATCAATAAAAATTTGTCTATTACCAAAACTTTATTTGAAGTTCCTTCTTTACACAAAAAAATTTCAAAAGTTTACCTCACTTTATATAGAATTAATACTTACATATTAAGTTTCTCTTGCACCCGATTTTAAACTATGATTTACTACGATTGGTCATTAAAGTGATATGATATATTCGTATCTGGCAAAATTCATGGTATAATTTTGTTGAAAATAAGCAGACCATTTCTTTTGGCTGGTATGATTTACATAATCGTGATTTTTTGTTAGGGGGTAGGCCCTATTTGCAATATCGATTTTATCGCAATTATCTACGCCAATTCCGATATCAAATGTAGACAATTCAAGACCCATAAGAAACACATAAAACTGATCGTGAATGTATTTAACAAGTCCCTTTTGGTATTCTAACATAAACCACTCTCTACATGTAAACCAAGAGTAAACGAAATCAAAATCATTCTGAAGCATTTTCAGCAACCCACAATGGCCTAAATATAATTCTAAAATAAGATGAAAGAAGTAATCAAACCTATCTTGGATATATTTATTTTATTGTAAATTGTTTTATTTATTCTTTTTATATCTTTTTCAACTTTATACACGCAATTAATAATATTTTTCTCTTTTATTTTTAGGTAAGTTCCAAGAATTTGCATTGAATTGAATATTATAAGGACTGACATAATATCTAGATTGATGAAGATCACGCGGACTCAAAATCATAATTTTTAATTAAAATTAAAAGAAAACAGTTTGTATGTAGAGTACTTAGTATACATGGATGTATACCTAATTCATTATTTAATCATCACGCTGTGATAGGCCACTTGAAACCATTTATAAAAGTTATAATTTTCGAAGCAAAATACGAGTATTATCTCTTTTGCTTCTTATATACTTATTTCCATTACGCCGTTGAATATGATGTCACCATAATATTACTAAATATTTAACATCTAACAGCGAATATGTTAATTTATTTATTTTTTTCTTAAACGAAAGTGAAATTTATATATTTATTTTGAACAAAATGTAGAAAAGAAAAATTATTTCAATATTGCATTACTCACATGAAACGAAATAAATTGAAATGGATGGCGTACAACAATAATCATCATCATAATATTTAATAATACGAAAAACCACAGGGAAATTCCAATAAAAATTTTATCTAAATTGAAATAAATTTTATATAAAAACAAAATTCTATGGCATTGAATTACGTTCAATTCATGTTTCGCTCGGCACGTTTAATACCTCTATACATATTATGTTTATGTTTTTAAAGATCCGTCTGCGTAAAAATCTCCTTTCATGTCACATTTAGAATACAAACACGATTTTTAATCAGATTTCAAACTGTTTTTAAACCGCGAAGACGTTACATGTAAGAAAACGATTTAGCGTAGACTTTATAAAAATATTGATTGAATTTAAATGTATCGCTAATTATAACCGTATAAAATAGTAAACTAGAGTTTAAGAGGTGTCGTTTTTTTGGTGTTAAAGAAACCGCGAACAACATAAATGTCATCTTAAAATATAAACCGGTAAACTTATTATACTAAATTGAAATCCTTGAGCACAGCATTTTTTTTAAAAACTACATTTCTAATACAAAACATAATTCTTTCGTACCAACTGGTTTATAATAAGTTTTGTGATCTTTATTCGATAGTTGAATATAAATGTATATAAATAAATTTTGTTGTAAATTAAATGAATGAATTTTAAATGAAGGACGCGTTATATACGATAAAAAATTTATAAATAAATAGATGATGATCATCAAACAAAATTGTGCATATTATTAAAATTAATAAAATTTTGCTAAAAAATAAATAGCGAAACATTTACCATACTCTTCCTACCACCAGGTGACATTATACACGAGTAATATGAATTCATAAAACATATAAATTAAGATTTAGATTTTTTTGGGTGCAGCTCAGAGTAATTTACTATTGAATATGATTTACATTGTCATCTCTGCATAAATGTTAAACAATTCGCACACAAAATACTAGTTTGTGAATTTGCACAGTTACATGTTTTTGAACACAAAATCTGTTTTAGCAGATCCTGTATAAAATAGGTCAGAAAAGTATGATTTTATTATAAACATTGATATTGATTTAACCGGATCGACTTTATAGTGAATCATTCTTTAATCACCAAAGTTTGAAGTCAATTTGTAGTTTGCTTTTGATCGGAATTGATATCTACCCATATCAAGTAATATTTGATTTTTTGCTCATATTCAATCAATTTGGAATAATATCTGAGGAATATTCAAGTTATAAACCGATCTCACAAGCAAAACAGTTTAACTAGAAAATATGTGGTGGACAAATGATCGATACACAATTAAGAAAGAATTTGGTTCTGTGATCAAGTCAAAATTAGGAGATTTTTGTCATTTTTCAGGAGAGCGATTTGTTATACATAATAGTTTATTGTTTAAAATCTTTGTTTGTAAAGGGTGATTTTTTTGTGGTTAGGATTTTCATGCATTAGTATTTGACAGATCACGCGGGATTTCAGACAAGGTGTCAAAGAGAAAGATGCTCAGTATGCTTTGACATTTCATAATGAATAGACTTACTAACGAGCAACGCTTGCAAATAATTGAATTATATTACAAAAATCAGTGTTCGGTTCGAAAAGTGTTTCGCGATTTACGTCCGATTTATGGTCTACATAATCGACCAAGTGAGCAAACAATTAATGCGATTGTGACCAAGTTTCGCACTCAGTTTACTTTATTGGACATTAAACCAACCACACGAATGCGTACAGTGCGTACAGAAGAAAATATTGCGTCTGTTTCTGAGAGTGTTGCTGAAGACCGTGAAATGTCGATTCGTCGCCGTTCGCAGCAATTGGGTTTGTGTTATTCGACGACATGGAAGATTTTACGCAAAGATCTTGGTGTAAAACCGTATAAAATACAGCTCCTGCAAGAACTGAAGCCGAACGATCTGCCACAACGTCGAATTTTCAGTGAATGGGCCCTAGAAAAGTTGGCAGAAAATCCGCTTTTTTATCGACAAATTTTGTTCAGCGATGAGGCTCATTTCTGGTTGAATGGCTACGTAAATAAGCAAAATTGCCGCATTTGGAGTGAAGAGCAACCAGAAGCCGTTCAAGAACTGCCCATGCATCCCGAAAAATGCACTGTTTGGTGTGGTTTGTACGCTGGTGGAATCATTGGACCGTATTTTTTCAAAGATGCTGTTGGACGCAACGTTACGGTGAATGGCGATCGCTATCGTTCGATGCTAACAAACTTTTTGTTGCCAAAAATGGAAGAACTGAACTTAGTTGACATGTGGTTTCAACAAGATGGCGCTACATGCCACACAGCTCGCGATTCTATGGCCATTTTGAGGGAAAACTTCGGAGAACAATTCATCTCAAGAAATGGCCCGGTAAGTTGGGCACCAAGATCATGCGATTTGACGCCTTTAGACTATTTTTTGTGGGGCTACGTCAAGTCTAAAGTCTACAGAAATAAGCCAGCAACTATTCCAGTTTTGGAAGACAACATTTCCGAAGAAATTCGGGCTATTCCGGCCGAAATGCTCGAAAAAGTTGCCCAAAATTGGACTTTCCGAATGGACCACCTAAGACGCAGCCGCGGTCAACATTTAAATGAAATTATCTTCAAAAAGTAAATGTCATGGACCAATCTAACGTTTCAAATAAAGAACCGATGAGATTTTGCAAATTTTATGCGTTTTTTTTTAAAAAAAGTTCTCAAGCTCTTAAAAAATCACCCGTTATTAAGGCTCTCCTTAGATTTGTAAAAATTTAAAATTTCACAAAAAAACTTAAACAACCGAATACGATTTTAAGTTGATAAAGTTAGCCTGAAATGTTACCTTTAATTTTTTGGTTACTTAGCTGAAATGTAGCCACTACAAAAAGTGTAAATGTTATACAAATGTTGGTTTATCTTACCCGAATTATAATCTACAAATGTTATTCACGTTGACGAGCGTACTCTAATCGGTTAATAATATTATCATTACCGAAAAAGTCAAATTTCTATTGCATTTTTATAATTATTGAAGCTTTCCCAAATTGCAATATTCGTGAGGTATATTGTATATGATTCAATGTAGAAAGTTTAGTGGAAACAAAATTTTTGATGGTTTAGGTAATGACATTATTACTGAACGTGTAAATTCCACTCATGTATAAAATCGTGAAATAAACCATAAAATTAGGAAACCAACATTTATTTATTTACAGTGGGTTAATAAATAATAGGTGTGAATGAAAGAATGCACAAATCCCAAAATTATCGGATGATTAGAAAGAATAAAGAAAATTGGGTGATTGTATTTTATAGTTTACTCACTACTTAACATTTTAAATTCATTCATCAAAACATTTAATACTTCGTTGTATACCACTTGTTTCTCAAAACTGTCTCACATCTTTTAGGCATCGAATCCACTAATTTTTGGCACGTTTCGACTGGAATGGTTTCCCACGCCTCTTTTATAGGACACCTTATTTCTTGTTAATTTTTATGTTTTTTGTTCGCGATTTTCGTCTTAACTTCATTCCAAAGGTTTTCAATGGAGCTTAAATCCAGCGATTATGTTGGTTACTCCAGTAGGTTGACCTTACTATGAATAAACCATTGTTTTGCTCTCTTCGAGATATGTTTTTTGTTCTGTAGTAAAATCAAAGAAAAGGGCATATTTTCATTTGCAGAGGGGAGCATAATATTATTCAATGTCCAAAAAATCTAACCAGGAAAAACATCCCCATACCATGATGCTTCTACTGATTAATAGTTTTTTTGGGTGTATTTTGGGTTGAATTCTTGATTTGTTGTTCGTCTCACGTAATGTTTGGAGTCGGACCCAAACAAATTTATTTTTGATTCGTCACTCCAAAGTGCGCTGCGCCAATTTTTTAGGTTTTCTTTCCCACGCCAGTCACGATAACGCTTGGCAAACTTTATTCGATTTTCCACGTTTTTCTTACTGAGATGTGGTACCTTTCTCGCCGCTACAAAATTTTTCTCGCGTAATCTACTACACATAGTTTGCTTCGTCACGTCCAATTTTAAAGTTTTTTTTAATTTCTGTTAATTTTACAAACGGGTCCATAATGGCCATTCTGTCGTCATTCAGAGTAATTTTCTTTTATATCCCTCTGGTTTCAATATATTTTTGCTGCTTTATTGTGATTATATTTTGAGTACAATCTAGTATGTTGGATATTTCTTTGTATTGTTTTGCGCTCGTTTCGAACTTGATGATGATTCCTCTTTCTTCTTAGCGCCCGATAGCTGTATCCGGAGCACGCAATTTTCTATGTCAAAACTAATATTTAGCGCGCTATTTTTGCATATAATTAATTAATTTTATTCTAAACTAAGACTTTTCATTCAACTTTTTAGTTAAATATCGATAAAAATTATCTATTTATCGGGAGCCGCTATCGGGAGCACTATCCATTTCAAAGGAAAATTTTAAATTTCCTTTGTTTTGTACAACCCTTAAACCATTAGAAAATTAATCTTACAATTGCCGTGTTTTTTTATTCGAGCACTATTCGGAGCCGAAGGGAAATTTCTACTGAAACTGCAGCTATTTATTCACTGATGTCGCTATACCATAAAAATTAAAAATAAATTCATCCATAAAACAAACATTTAACGACCTTAAATATACCAATTAATATTTATTTTGGCATGCCGTTATAAAAAATAAATCATCTTGCTGCGTTTTAAATTTTTATTGTAAGATTCATTTTCTAATGGTTTAAGGGTACAAAACAAAGGCAATTTAAAATTTCCCTTTGAAATGGATAGCGCTTCCGATAGCGGCTCCCGATAAATAGGTAGAGCCAAATATTTTTTTTATCGATTTTTAACTAAAATGTTGAATGAAAAATCTTAGTTTAAAATTAAATAAATTAATTATATGCAAAAATAGCAATAAATATAAGATTTGATATAGAAAATTGCGTGCTCCGGATACCGCTATCGGGCGCTAATAAAAAAACACGGCTAATAACAATTTAAAACGCAACAAGATGATTTATTTTTTATAACGTCATGTCAAAATAAATGTTAATTGGTATATTTAAGGTCGTTAAATGTTTGTTTTATGGATGAATTTATTTTTTCATTTTTATGGTATAGCGACACCAGTGAATAAATAGTTACTTCAGTAGAAATTTCCCTTCGGCGCCGAATAGTGCTCCAATTTTAAAACACGGCTGTTGATTGAAATACCCATAATAACTCAAAGTAGGATAAAGATATAACGAATTACATATGTTGTTTAAGATAACCCACACCTAATATTTTTTTACCCACTGTATATGACACTCGTAAATTTTGGCCAGATTAGTATTTAAATTATTTTTGTATTGAATATTTATTGGTTTTTATAATTCTCATTATGTAGAAGCAGAAACTCTAAACGAGTTTAAACTTATAATTCGACTTCCTGACCTACACAAATTTAAAATAATCTCAAATTTGTCGTTATATTTAACAATATATGTACATCATTATCATCATATAGATCGGCGTGTTATCGTGAACATACTCCTATACAACGAGGTAGTTTAAACGAGGATACTTGTATCTGGCATCAACTGCTTAGGTCGGTGAAAACGAAAGTTACCCAGAATAGGTGAGGTCATTGTTTTGTATTAATTGAGCTATCTTAGGTCGACCAAATCTTTGACGTAAATGACTCAGTATTAAACAAATTTCAGCGACCTACTGTACCGTAAAATTACCGTACCACTCAAATTTTACTTTTAGTTTGAAACCCATTTTTTCCCAGACCGGTTAATCAGATTTGAATTTTTCTTTTAGCATGTTGCTTGAGAATACTGCCAAATTAATGGGTATTTTTAAATTTGATACCAAGATACCATGTGAGATTTACCAAAAATTTCTGATATTTTTTTTACCAAACCAATTTAGTGGATTATCATTTCTGAATATTCTCGTTTTTGATTAGCATCGATAACTTTATTAATGTTCAAGTTATACAGAGTGAAACGAAAGTTTACATTTTAATAAATTTTATTTGGTGTTTTAAAGAAAGACTACATTTGAACTTCATATAATGGGTAATTAATTAAAAGCTAATTAAAAACTGGCTATATAATAACGTGATTTCCGCCTTGATTTGCAATATCTGCTTCTCAATGTCAATGCATATACTACTTATTAAGTCTCTTATTAAATCTTGGTCCAATTTATTCCAAATTATCCAGAGAAACCGGTGGGAGTTGACGGTTTTGCAACTGCCTTCCAATGATACAAGTCCTCATTTGGGTTTAAAAGTTCGTCCTTGAAGCGGGTTGTTCGAAGAACAAGTTCAATACCTCTTGCGTGTCAAAGGACCATCAAGTAAAATTAATTTAAATGCAGATTTTTACTTCACCCGGTATAACTTCAACAATAACAATATTGAAGCGATTCAAAAACCGTTATTTTCGCAGCGTTTCGCAACGTTATTCCGATCGGTTTAACGGAATAGGAGAATAATAAATGGATTTAAAATTTATGTAAATTTTGAATCTTGTGTTACTTTTACGGCCCAGTGTATTAAAAACTACAATTTTGCTTCAATTTTTAGTTATTAAAATTAATTTTAATCTCAACTTTATAATTTGGACTAGATTGTGTAATCATTTTGATCAGGTCTAATAATGCTAGTAATGAAAAAATAATAATGAAAAAATAAGCAGTTTCAACAAGCAGTTATTTTGCTTCCAAATTAATTGAATTTAAATTCCTGATTTGTTGACCAACAGCTGAAACTTTTTTTTTAAAGATACTCATCGGATATAAAAGTACCAATCAAAGCTAGAAAATTGGACAATGCAAATCAGGTGACCAAAATCCATATTACGAGGATAGACGTAAATTTCTCTTCTAGAGTTGACAAATGGTCTGAAATTTTAAGATACATGTTTTATACCAATTTCAATATTAACAGCCTCTCACACAAAAGTTACCTTTAATCCGTGACGATGCTGAGGTCATTAAAATCAGTTGAACGAGTTCAATGGTTGCAATGTTAAATTTGTAATAAAAAATAATGGCCATTTTTTTCTAAGTAATAAGCTAAACACTCAACACGTTTAAAGTCGTTAATGCAATATATTTTAACGAAAGTTTTTTACGTCAACCTGATGCGTAAAGACTTTTATGCGGGTAGCGCTTCCATAGTTAATAATTATGATATAGGGTTAGCTTCAATAAGAATGAATTTCTACATGCCACTAAATACAATTTCATAAAATACGTAAAACCGATACGTAAACAAGGAGGTTTTAGAAAACAAGTATCATCACACCCTTCTGAAAAATTATTTATATCCCAATATGTCCAATTGGAATTAGGAGTACGTATACTATCTGTGACAATACTGCAGAAGAGAGTAACTCATTTTAACAACTTTTCAGGAGAGCCTTGTAAAATTTAATATTTAATTTATGTGATAAACATTTCATTATGTTCAAAAACTATTTTGGATATTTAATCCTCAATTTATTACACTGAATAGTCAGATTCTATGAAAGATTAGTATTTAACGTCTTATCTTAAATTGAACGTGTATACCCTTCTGTTTTATTTTATTTTTGGCTGCGATTAAGAATAACTGCCATATCTATTTGTAAAATTTGAACATATTAGTTTTATCGAGTATCTAGACTTATTCCCATATGTCAAACTGACGTTAATTGCGAAAGGAGAATACAAAAATCAATTATTTATTGACTGGATTAAATCGAAAAACAAAAAATATTCAGGTGCACGCAACCAATATATTTATTTCTTCTTCTTTCTATTTTAAGTTATTTTCAAGTTAATATCCCTGCAATCTGTTCTGGGGCCAAGGCTCTCCCAACTATTTCGCAGTTTGCTTTTCTCGTCCTTACTTTTACGTCAATGTCAGCCAATTCGAGGGCGTACGGTTATAGGTCCGATTTTATCACCATCTGCACAGTGCATAGCACCATGCCAGCCTATAGTGACATGGAAGATGGGTCGTAATCTGTAGATGAAAATTTCCTTTGCATCCTGCCCCTATCGAGATTCGAATCCGCGATCTTTCGATCCAAGCGCCATAGCTTTAACCACTGTACCATTTGGTCGGTTATTTTAATTTTAAGCTTATCGCTTAAACTACACATTTTATCATCCTTAGCATGCGTCGCTTTACATTCGTAAATTACTATTTAGGTAGATCCCTTGGCAAATACCTTTTTGTCGTATCGCAGCGAGAATATAGAAATTCATGTAAGCTCTGATTTTATTCGCAACGCCGTCTGACAGTTTGTGAGCTGAAGCATACTTTCCAGGAAGAAATCAGTTTCCTCAACGTATAGCAAAACAACCATTTAGTTTTAACCGTAAATATAAATTAAGTAAAGACAGAAGTGGCGTCAATTTTTTAGATGAATTTCATATCGCGATATATATTTTTAGTTTTTTTGTTTACTATATCTCTCAGACTTGCAATAAATGCCATTTGTAAGTTATGATTGATTGATAGTCACATTTTCAAAGTTTATGTGTCGCTTCTCTAGAATAAAATTTGACGCTATTTCAGTTTTTATATCATCTACCAGCCTTCGTTCGATACTTGAACGAAATTAGGGAGAGAGGAAATTTTGGATCAAGTTTTCTACATAAAATTTGAACTAATCCGGATCAATGGGTGTCATGAAATGCAGCTTATGTTGAAAAATTATTTCCTTGGGCGGTATGTTGTATACCATCACAATTTTAGACTTTCGACTTAAATTGTTTCTCACTTTTTAGAGTTGTTTCATCTTTCCAATTTTTATTATCTTATTGTGGTCCCAGCATGCTCGAATAAAACATAATTTCTCGATGCCGAAAGGTTGAAATCGAATACAATTTTACTTTAGAAAAATGAGACATACAACATACGTGGGTACAACATATCGCCCCTGATTTCGAAGAATTACTCAATCTTGGATTTTGTTCAAAAGTTATTTAGTTGCTATCATTTATATTCAGGAAGAACATTTTCCATTTCGAACTCAGAGTCCGACAAGCGAGATTCAATTCTTCAAGTTTTTCTGAGGTTTGTATGGGAATAAAAACAGTAAATGGGGGTTTTAACATAAAAACAAACAGTTTCCAGCTAAATTCGAGGAGCCTGGATAGTTATCATATATTTCACTATACTTTAATATTTTGCATGATTTTCGTTGCAACCCCACATTGGACAGTTATTTTTGATAGAAACTCTTTACTTTACAGAAAGATTAACATAATATCAGTAATCGAAAAAAAAACTGTTAAACATAAAATATATACTATCTGACAAAACGGTTTGGAATAGTAATTCCCTTAATCAATATTGCCAAAGATATATGCTCACAGAAAATTGTGTAAAAAATTGTAATCTAAACCCAAGCTGTATCCCAGACAGTTAAGCCGACAAATTTAAAACGTGCACTAGATAAACAAATGTGACTATGCTTAATATTTTATAATACCTTCCCTATCTCGAATGAAGGGTCCGAAGTAAGTCGCGTCATGCAATAAAAAGAGCCTTAAGCCGTGTAAAATTGAGATCAAAAGTCTATTTTCGTAATTAAGCAGATGCAACTTATTAATTTAAAATTATTCCGCGTTATAAAAAATTTTTTCACAACATTATGTTAACAAATTTAAACTTAACATATTTTTTGTGAATTTAATGCCATCAATTAAGATTATAAAAAAACAACTTTATCCTTGCGAATCTTATAAAATCTTACACAAAAAAGTCATGACTTTTAACAAAATATAACATAAAATGTGTTGAAAAATTGATTGAAATAATTTTAATTTGTTTTCTCCAAAAGCTGCAAAATTATTATTTACTACAATTTTTATAACACGCTGAGATAAAAATCTTTATATTATAAATACGTCGTAAGAATGTTAACAACAACAAAGTGTATAATGTAAAGAAACATAAATTCGTTACTAATTGATGTGATATAATTTTGGTTTTTTGGTAGGCGCGTTTCTTGATAGTTGTTTGTGTGCACATAAAAAAGTTAAAAATGTCTGACGGGTTATCAATTTAATGCTTATTATAATTACAAATATTTGAATTAACACTTTCTACAAGCAGCAACGTAAACATAAAGATGATACAAGAACGGGTATAGCATCACGCCTTACGTGATTTATTATTAAATTTTAAAGGTGGTTGCTTTCTAACGCAGCTTACCTTCAAAATATCATTAATTTGATCTAATTTAATGTTCGACGTTCGGCGGGAAATATCACAAAAAATTATTGACAGATTAATTATTAATTTTATTGTTTTTACGCAATTTATCTCAATAAAAGAGTAACAAAAAACCGTCTCGAGAAACTAGTTGGCATGTAGCAAGTACCAAAATAAATCAAGGCAAATCGCAAGGGTGTGTGTGTATAATCCGGTCGTTCACTGTGATTTTATCAGAGGAAGATACATAAAAGTGTCATTTTCGCTGCAGGTTTAAAAAATGTAAGTATGCGCAATTGCGTATTCCCATAAAATATATACAAATTAAATGTTTATTCGTGAAAGTCATTACGTTATAATTAAAGGTTATCCATACGTCTTGAGATATTATTTTTTTAGCCATGGCGTTTATTGCTAAGTGCTCCTCTCATCAACAATAAAATTAAATTTATATTTCTAATAAAATTGTATGCCCGAGTAATAGAATTAGATATTCGTTTATGAAGATGAAACTTTTTTCATCTCACTTTGAGATATTACCAAAGATTTTTTAATATTTTCATAATGCCAGTTTACTATACGTCTTAAACGAATTACGTAACTCGGTCAAAAGATCATACGCGCACATAAATTTTTTGCTTAATCGGACTTCGTCTATACTCCACCACCTTATTCATTTCACATATATATACATGTATAGAAACCGCGAGATTAGTTTTTTGAATGGATACAGGTCTAAAATGAAATTACTCACAGCATCTTAAATGTATATATAGTTATTGTGAAAAATGTATATATGCACCACTCGTTTTATCTGCCACATAAACAATAAAATTAAGATTCGCGAATGTGGGTAGTTTAATAAATATATTAGCGGGACATTGAAAACTGTTAAAAAATGCAAATGTGATTTCAAATTGTTTACTTATCAATATTAGTTTGAGATATGTCTCAAGGTAAGAGTAACACCAAATGACAAAATGTTAAAAGTTAATGGATTGATATGAGGATGAGGCAACAAAGTAAACTAAATCGATGCTGCATATAGCAGAATATCTTTTATTTTATTGTGACACATCCATTTGACGATTTTCCGTATATTCTTCTTGCACAAATTAATTACCTTTAGCTATATTTTTCTGGGTACAGTAGTCGTGCGAACAGGATGCTCTCAAGAACCTACGGCGATTAACATTTTTAATATATTCAGGTTAACCAAAAATTTAAGTTTTTTACAAAATGTTTTTTATCATGAAAAAATCGAAAATGTTGTTAACAAACAGTTTATCGTAAAATAATTTGTTTTATTACCTTTTGTCGTAAAACTTTTATAGTTATAAACACAAGTTAAGCTTAAAACAGTTGTCAAAATATCTTGTCTTTTTATTTTTGGTAGAATAATATTATTTTGAGAAGTAGTATTATCAAAATATGCTGTAGTAATTCCAAAATGAGAATTGACAACTTCAGGGTACTGAGTGATCACTTTTTAAAAAGCACTCTAAAATTTAAGGAAGTTTGAATACCTAGAAATTAGTTAACGCGGGCTTTAAATGATACTCATTGATACGGATCTAATCACTAATTATGATATGAAATCTATTGCCTTTGCATTTTTTTCATTACCCATGAAGTAAAACGGATAAAAAGACACAGCTAATACTGGTAATATCTCATATGAAATTGTTTATTCGATAAGGGGGGTGGTCCAACAATGCTTGATTTATTGATCTAAACAATGATTCGCTGAAGTCATTATTCAACAGTCCACAAACAAACTAGTTTTTTTTTAATAAAATACAATTTTTGACAGGGACATGTTTGGGGTCCTGAGCGAATTCTAAAGAGCTGTTGCATCTTAAGCAGTTACAAAAAAGAACTAGGTAGTTGAAAACTACACCTTCCCAGTTTGATAATATGCTCTAGTCAGCAGACATAGGAGTTGGCATGGAGACCAATCATGAATAAATCCGCAAAATAATGTTTGCCGTTTCCTTTATAAGACGTTCAAATTGCTTCATGAAAAATAACACCAGTGAGAAAACTGGCTTGGCTTGCTCCGGAAATATTGTGATCAATACATTGCTCTTGGAGGCGAGGTTGTAACATCAATTAAATTTATACTTTCCCTCGTTATATCGACTTTGCTTTTTTGTATAATTTGATACAGAATCGGCAACCTTATCGACGATTATTATATGCTGGTTTACTTTTTGAAATAGTAGCTTCTATTAATTAATAAATAATTAATAAAATTAATCAATTCTATTATTCTAAACCATATAATAAATATGCAAACATAGTGCCAGCTTCAGTAAATAATAATTAAGCAATTATTAAAAATCACTAACAACAGCAACGAATGTTCTTTAGAGTAATACATCGATCTTCTTCGTGCATTAGGTCCATTTCACGGTCGTCATAATTGTCCATCAGAATAGGTAATTCGGTTAACTGTGGATCGTTTTCGCACCACGTATACTCTAAATAATAATACGCACCCAGTAAGACGTCAAACAGTGCGTACCAAACAAGCGATAGACGCTGTACAGCATAGCATCACAGAGATATGTCCATCCACTTTATGGAAGATTTTATCTAAGGATTTTGGTTTACGTGTTACAAAATTCAAGTTGTGCGGGAATTAAAGCCATCCGACCTTCGCACATGCCACCAATTCGGCCAATGGGCTGGCTGAATGAAACACAAATTGATATTGATGTTGATTTTCCAAACAAAATTTTCTTCAGCGATGAAACTCACTTTTGGTTGGATGGGTACGTTAACAAACAGAATTGCCAGATTTGGAGAGAAGATAATTCACAAACCTTTGCCGAAACATTATTACATCCAGAGAAAATCCCTGTTTGGTGCGCTTTATGGACCGGCGGAATCATTGGTCCATATGTCTTCAATAACGATGTGTTACAATCAATGGGCGGAATATTACAGTCAACGGTGAACGGTATAGGGAGATGATTTCTAATTTTTTGTAGTCCAATTGGCTGGTATAAATTTTTCTGAAAAGTGGTTCCAACAGGACGGTGCCATATGCCAGACAGCGCGGAATACATTTAATTGACTCAAAGAAACATTTGATGAAAGACTATTTTTACGTAACCGTCTTGTTAATTGGCCACCGAGATCGTGTAATCTAGCTTCATTATTTTCTTTGGAGATATGTTAAGCTACTTGTCTTCGCCGATAAACCAGAGATGATTGAATACTTGGAACACAACATTCGTAATAATTTTTCATTCATATTTTTTGATTTTAAATAAAAAGTTCAACGCCGAAAAAAACTAAATCGCCTTCTAAAATTATCACAAAACATTGTCAACATTCAACAAATGAATTCACTTGAATTGGGTGAATTTGAAGTGCAAGCCCCATATCTCATTTTTAGAATAGTTAATTTCCGGCATCTAAAATAGCGGCGTTGTTTCTATCATGAATAATATTTTTTTTAAATCACCGTGCAATCAAAGTGCAAAGATAAAAGAAGTGTACGGAGAGTGATCATTCTGCACGACGGATCTAACATCCTTAAAGTTGATCAGCGTTAAACTGCAGTTTCCATATTACATACATTTTATCCGCAAGGAATTTTCCCGAAAAGAAAATTTTACGATTTTTTGATGCATCGAACTCCGACAATAATGAACATTGCATTACTACAATCCGGTTCTCAATCTCATTCTTTTCATAATAATAAAATGTTCTTGGTCGGTTTTTCTTCTACTTTTTGCATAGGGGTTTCCAATAAGAGGTTTCATTTTGAATAGCCTGCTATTTGGGCAGCTGTCATCTTTTTACATTTGACAAGTAAAAACTACGCCATTATTAAAAATAGTACGATACACGCTTCAACAACGCATGATGGAAAGGTTAAAATTCACTACAAAAATGGGGAAAATTTTGCAGTCACAGTTCGCAAAACTAAAGCACTTTTGGGTCGCCGTGAAGCTCCTTCTCGGCCGGCAATAGTGAAACTGGTCAAAAAATTTGAGCTGTTGGGACAAGTTAGTGATGTGAAGAATCGAAAACGTGTGCGTCGCTTAGAAACAACTGAGAATATTACTGCTGCAGCCCGTAGTATTGACGAAAACCCAGGTTTGTCGATTCCTCGACGATCTTTCGTCAACAATTAGACATTTTACAAACGACATTACACCGTATTTTGCATAAACACTTAGGTCTTAAGGCTTTTGAAGTTCAGATAACACAAGAAGTTAACTCAGTTTACTCAAGCCAGGCGATCACCATAAACATCGTATCTTCGCTGATTGGGTGCTTCAAATGCATCAAAATGATTCGGATTTTCATCGAAAATCATCTTCAGTGATGAGACCCATTTTCACCTAAGAGGCTACGTTAACAAGCAGAATTGTCTCATTTTGGGCTCAGAAAATCCAAGAATGATTGTTGAAAAGCCTCTCCATCCTCAACGTGTCACTGTTTGGTGCGGGTTTTGGGCTGGCGGTGTGATTGGACCTTAATTATTCGAAAATGAGGCTTGTGCAACTGTGAAAGATATTGATGTGGACGACGTTTATTTTCAGCAAGACTGCGCTACGTGCCACACAAGCAACGAAACAAGCACAATTTTGCGAGAATAGTTTCGTGGCTGTGTTATTTCTCGAAGAGGTGATCTCTATTGGTCACACGATCTTGTGATTTTGACACTTGACTGTGACTTTTTTCTTTGGAGCCACGTGAAAGATAAGGTCTATGCCAATACTCCACAATCGATTCAAGACCTAAATGATGGAATTCGTGAAGTTATCGAGGACATACAGCCGCAAATTTTTCGAATTGGTCATGGAAAATTTCATGAAAAGGATATGGTGCTGCATGCATAGCCGTGGCGGTCATTTGGCTGATATCGTTTTCAAATGTTAATGGTATACCTTCCTCTTTACAAAAATACTCGTGTTTTTTAATATCAAAATGAAGCAAACCTCTTATTGGAAAACCCTTTATTTTAAAATCTTAAAATAAAGCAACAAACCTTTCGGAATACCGATTTCAGTACAACTAGTAGTCTAAGAATTATTAATTTATCCACTTCATATTTAAACCATAGTTCATATTTGTTGAATGGTAGTTTTATAAAGAAAATTAATTTTTTTTAAAACCCTAATTTTGATCTTATCATTTAAAATGAAGAGAAAATCCTCCCGACAGTTACCAGCATTTATCATCAACCACAAACCAGACAGAATATATAGAAGAATTAAAATACTCGAAAACGAATATTTTGTTTTTCCACCCTACTAAATTTCGCGTTGTATGTAAACAAGCCTGTTACCTGGTTACAATTTGAGCTTCCTACAGTGACACGGGCCGGCCTGGGATATTTTTCGATTATTTTTATTTAAATTTTTCGGTTGCCAGTTGATCTAGCACTATCTAGCACTCCCGACTGGCTCTTATAATTCAACCTTATGGTTTTCAAAAGTAAGGCTCATTGATATCACTTGAGAACACTATGCCTGGTGCGTTTGAGGCACTTTTAAACGTGTGATAGTATCTCGTGAATGGATCGGAGTGAAGTTTATGCCAACATAACAAAATATACACTGTGACCAATAAGTACTTAGAATTAAAAAGCACTCAGAAATTGTACTTTGAAAATAATATTTGAAAATTTTTAATAAACACAAACATTTCTGCACAATAAATAGGAAATATTAAATTTTTGTGAAAAGTTTTGAGTAAATTTTGGAATAAGAAATGTTTACAACAAAACACACTACGAATCGCACAGAGGTAATCGTAGTTGTTATGAAGTAGTACTTCATGTAAGAAAAAAATCTCGTTTATCCACATGCTCGGAAATCTCTGAGATTTTAATTATTCGGGAGAGAACATCATTGAGTGTAATCCGAAATTTTTTTATATTTCAAATAATTTATCTCAGCCCCTACGGATCGCACAGAGGTGATCGAAGTGGTTCTAAAACAGCATTTGATGTAAGAAGCAAATCTTATTTATCCACACGCTCGGAAATCTCAGAGATTTTAGTTATTCAAGAGAGAACATTATTGAGTGTAATTTGAAAATTCTTAAACATTTGGTATTATTTAACTCGGCCCCTACGGATCGCACAGAGGTGATCGAAGTGGTTCTAAAGCAGCATTTGATGTAAGAAGTAAATCTTTTTTATTCACACGCTCGGAAATCTCAGAGATTTTTGTTATTCGAGAGAGAACATTATTGAGTGTAATTTGAAAATTCTTAAACATTTGAAATAATTTATCTCAACCCTTACGGATAGCACAGAGGTGATCGAAGTGGTTCTAAACCAGCATTTGATGTAAGAAGCAAATCTTATTTATCCACATGCTCGGAAATCTCTGAGATTTTAGTTATTCGAGAGAGAACATCATTGAGTTTAATTCGAAAATTCTTAGACATTTGGAATTATTTAACTTGGCCCCTGCGGATTGCACATAGATGATCGAAGTGGTTTTGAGCTAGTATTTGATGTAAAAAACAAATGTTATTTACCCACATGCTCGGAAATTTCTGAGATTTTTGTTATTCGACAGATAACATCGTTGAGTGTAATCCGAGAATTCTTAAACATTTGAAATCATTTATCTCGGCCCCTACGGATCGCACAGACTCGATCGAAGTGGTTCTGAATTAATTCGGAAATCTCTGAGATTTTGGTTATTCGACAGATAACATCGTTGAGTGTAATCCGAAAATTCTTATACATCCTTAGGGGCCGAGATAAATTATTTCAAATTTCTAAGAATTTTCGGAAATCACTCAACTCTTATCTCTCCCCCGAATAATAAAAATCTCTGAGATTTCCGAGCATGTGGATGAACGAGATCTTTTCCTTACATCAAGTACTAAATGATGTTCTCTCCCGAATAACTAAAATCTCAGAGATTTCCGAGCATGTGGATGAACGAGATCTTTTTCTTACATCAAGTACTGCTTCAGAACAACTACGATCACCTCTGTGCGATTCGTAGTGTGTTTTGTTGTATAAATTTCTTATTACAGAATTCACTCAAAACTTTTCACAAAAATTAAATATTTTCTATTTGTTGTGCAGAAATGTTTGTGTTTATTAAAAATTTTCAAATATTATTTTGAAAGTGCAATTTCTGAGTGTTATTTTAATGCTAAGTACTTACAGGACACAGTGATATTTTGCTATTTTGGCATAAACTTCACTCCGATCGTGAATAGTATGAAAATTTTTACCGCAAATTTATCAGTGTCAAAAAAATTTATTCAAAACGATTAACAAAATAAAATGTGATTAAAATCTTTTTGAACTATTTATCTAAAATAAATTAGTTTATCGATTATTTTGTGCTTTAAGCACATCTTAATTTCTCATAAACCGGAAATATCTGTCTGAATTATTAATAAGCTTCGACATTGGAAATCCGAGTCATTTAATTTTTCAAGTGATCGATCGATCTTGCTCTATATTGCCCATCCTGGAGATGCCCAAAACATTTTTTTTTGCATGAAAATGCTTAATCGGTATTCGGTAAGCTATCGATATAATGTGGCCCGATTAAATGCTACTGAGAGGCACTACAAATTAACAAGCTTTGAAATTAGAAATTGGAGCCATTAAGTTTTGCATAACATCAAATTTGATCGATTTTGCACTGTAGTGCCGATCCTAAAGACCTCCAAAAGGTTTCATTTTGTACGTAAAATTGCTTGATCTACTAGTTATCGATATACTATTGTCCGGTTTACGACTGGTGCTAGGGAACAAACTATAGGGATCATCGAATATTTATTAAAGTTATTTTCAATGATTTTGAAGTCAAAAGTGTGTAATTTTTGAGCTCCAGTACCATTTGGAAAATTTGGAATATCATCCCCCATTTTTCAATTTGAAGAGGGAACAGTTGTGCCGATGAATTTAATGACAACAATTATCCACTTTTAATAATTAAGTTGTCTGGGCTTCTTGCAAAATTTAATATTTTAAAAGTTATTCGGAGTGTTTCGTTTTAAATGGAACACACGGTACATATAATCTATTTTATTTTGTTAATACTCATTTTATTTAAATTTTTATACTGGGTTGCGATCTTAAAAAATTGAATGACCGCCCATCTCACACATTTGTAAAAAAACTTCACACAGGTGCAAATTCTCAGAAGTAGACTACCTTTGGAAAGTCAGTGTCAATTGCAATTTAATAATTTTAATGCGTTGGACGCTGGTTATTCAATTCATTAATACTTACTTTGAATACTTGTGCTTTTAGACAAGTGCTGCCAACGTAGTTCATTACGTTTAATATGGCTTTCAAAGCTTTATGATTCAGATGGCGTGATATAAACATTTAAAATGCAGACACTCGCTCGAATCCTCTAACGGCTACAAAATATACATGATTAGACACATGTTTATTTTGCTCAGATTTTGGTTTTGACATTTAAAAACTTATTTAGATATTTGTGGACACGGTTCGTTTTGCAGCTTTTAATGTTTCTCAAAAACTTGTTTTCAAATAATAACAATAAACCAACATTTGTAATTTTTGGTATTGGGCTATATTTCTTTCAACGGTTAGAAGTTATTTTTTACTGAAAATTTCTAGTTCTTATATTTAGAATAGTATCTGGTAAATTTTCAAAAGTGTAAGCTAAAAGTCAGTATACTAAATTCGATAAAACACTTAAATCTTTTGTAACATTATCCTATCATATGTTGTATACCAGAAAACTAATCTAAATGTCAACTATGAATAAGCTGTGAATTGTGAATTTAATTCAATGACGCATATTTTAAGATTTGAACACATAAATTAGAAGATTTTATGGAACTAGCTAGAGCAACCCACTCCTTAAAAATTTAAATTCAAATGGCAAGCACGCAAGCTAATAAACGGAGTACTTTTCGTCTCTATTTGAATATATGTATATTGTATATATAAAGTAGTTCTGAAACAGGTTCCATATCATATCTCTCGACGCGTTCAAAAGAAAACTTCAGTATTTATGTGACTCACGGCTTCTTGTTATGCAAATTATCTAGCGAAGTTAAAGCCCACTTTTACACAATTTCTTATTAAATTAAAATAATTATCTTATGGTCAATAAATCGTGCGAAGACCTTACCTCATAAAACCTGATATCGGCCTGTTCAAAATATGATATACAAACTTTAAGCTGCTTTACCTCGTAAATGGGCGACATATGCTCATACCGTTTACATAATTTATGGTGTATTATAGTAAGCATTGGAGCTTTTTTATTGCAGATTATATCCCGTAAATGGTCTATAATAACAAAAATGATTTAATTTCGTTTTTCAATCTAAATTTTCAACGCGGGGATATCGAGACGAGGATGGTGGTTCATTATGTAGATGCGTATAATAAAATGTTAACATTATAAATAGCGAGAGCGCACATAATTAGGAAAATTCTAAGACGACTTCTATATGCATAAAAATGTTAAAGGTGAACATTTTCGATTTGAATACAAATTTTAAATTTTACGTGAACTAAATTACAAAAGTACAAAAAGTGAAATGATTTTGCCAATCCTTTAAAACAATTAAATTCTGTAAATTTAAAATTTTTCAATGCATTATTAGAAATAATCCCACATTCGAATAAACATAATAAATCGTATAAATAATGCGTCAAGTTTTAGATCTCAGTAGTGAAATAGATGAAACTGTATAAATATGTCTTTACCTAGTATTGAGAAAGGTGTAATGAGTGTTTGTGGGTTTTCTAAATACAAGTATTGAAACATGTATTGTATAGGATTTTACGTAAAGTTGACAAATTTATTTTGAATCAGCTTTAAATGTCTAGAAGAATTCTATACAAATTAAATTTATTTTTTTTTAACTCGACCTTCACCACATAACATAATTTACCTTGAACAATATGACAAATGGCTCTTCATTTATCTTTCCAAAATTTCATAATAATTGAAAATTCTAATAAACATTAATTCCAGTTAAAATTATGATTTATTTCATTTGATCCCGTAAAAAATGCATGGCATAAATTTTTCGCGCGTTCCATTTACAGCAGAAGATCAAGTATTTGTTATACAGAGAATATTGAAATCGAAACCAAAACAAAATACCAAATAATTTGTCTAAATTAAAAAATAAAATACTCTTTGGTTCATCTTATATTTCTATACGGATGATCTCATCTTATATTTAAACGAGTTGGTTTTGTGTTAATCGCAGATTTTTTTTTGTTGATAAACAAAATAAAATGTGATACCTTTATGGAATACGGGTATCTTTATATAAAAAAGATAACAAAAAAATCGGTAAGATGTATAAAAAGGGCAAGGTATTGATAAGAATTTTTTCTTGTTAACGGTTGTTTTGTTTTGTGTTGAAATTATTTTATTTTAGCCTAAAGCGATTATTATAGACGTCGTTAGTAAGCGATTTTGATAAATTTAGTGGAATTTAATATCGAAGTAGATTCCTAATTAAAATTTATTTATGTTATATATTTGAAGTAGATCTTCTTAAAATCTCAATTTGATTTGGGTAAAACTATAAACTCATTGATATAGTTGTGCCGACTAGAAATTTTAAGAAATGTACAGGATAAATATTTACATAGCCATACAGGTCCTCAGAATTCAGATTCCCCCAAAATTGTTAATTGGCATAGACGCCCCCTAAGTAACCATTGTTAAATAGCACATTAAAGTTAGGACAGCACTAATTACTTCATTACGAATTGAAACGAATATATTTTTTTTTCAATTTGATAATATTGAATGGAATAATTGTGGGGCTGAAGGAAAACTATCACCTATCATGACAGTTTTTATCACTACGATAGTTTTAATCTTATTTACATTAATCAGATTTTTAAATCAAAATTGCAGTAAGAATTAGCTTCTTGTTATTTAGCGGCCCCGAGAAAATAAAATTACTTCCTCCTTCGACCGTCTAGCTAGGCAAAAATATTGACAGTTACACCATAGTAATCGCTCTCAATAATTTCGGAAATCAAAAACTCTAAAATTTTAAAATTTCTTGTTAATTTTGATTTATTTATGAATGAAATGATTTGTCGTAAATTGGTCTTAATTGTTTTACGAAGATTAAAACAAATATGGTGGTCAACAGGAAACAAATCAAGAGAAAGACTTAAAAACTGAGGGATGCTTGTCGCAAACTAATGAGTTCATAAATCAATTGTCACTTAAAATCTCCCTCAGTCTGCAGCAGGAACTTTTAAGAACAATATAACATGATCACCAATAATTCAAGTAGAAAGTGACGACATCTCTGGCGAAATTATTAATAACAACAATACCGCCAACTTTCCGAGCGTCCTGCAAATTTCTCATAACCAAAGAACATGTTTGTCTCTCGACTAGATTAGAGCACAACTAATCCCGATATTATCTCACATTTAAACTATACTTTCGCTATTGCCTTCGTGGCGATCGAATGTTGATTAAATTTAAAATGGTTTCACGTCTCACATGCATTCAGCTTTATTGTCCGAATTCACGAAAGGGTTCGTTGACTTCAACAATAATAATACTAATAACAATTACATTGACATCCACAATATTCACAAAATTCCTAAAACCTAATATCATGTAAGGGCACTCCGCACTACGCCCCGTGAAGTATTGTAACAATCTCAATTACTTCCTTTTGATGTGTTCGCGCGGAAACCAATTTAAATACGCATTTTAATAACAATGAATATTTTACATCTTATTTTAGCGTTTTGAGAAACGATGGGTCTTATGATCTTAATTCGACTTCGAGTGAAAGAGGAGTTCTCGAAGCTGTGCATTTCAATTTTGACATCTCAGTCGTTCCAATCGTCATCCTCAATACCATAATATAGATCTGGTATGTGTTAAAATCAATAACAAGCCGAAATAATGGTTTTATTCTTTGTTGCTGCATTCGCCCCTACAGCCAAATTGAAATTTATCACATTCTTACTGATGCTGTTTACTCTTTGTTTGGCATCAAGAGTATTCACGATGAACTCCTTGTCGTCGGTGGTTTTAATCTTCTTGATATTAAATGGGCGCAATCGGAAGACAACATCCATTTTTTTGCTACTAACCCGCGCAGATCAGTAACGTTAAGAATACTTTAAACAGACAATTCGATCTGGAGTTTTCGTCTGACAGCGACAGAAACCAGTTTTATCTTATCCGTCATTGTGTAGTATAATCCTCCCATCGCGATTACTTTTTGTTATGATCACAGCAACGTGAATACTGCATCCAAAACGCAGCCTTATTTTAATTTTCGTCAAACAGATTTTGTAAGACTCAATGAATTATTAGTAAATATTGACCTCAACTCCATGAAATTCTGGCAGTTTTTTTTTCTTCAGTTTATATTTCGAAATTCATTCCTTATACTAGACATAAAAATAGATCCTCAACTCCTCCATTGTTAATTTGTTGCACATCAAGGTTTTTGTTTATCTTTACCTCACTGTTGTCATCTCTCGATGTGGAAGGTCCTGGTGAATGCTTTGTTATCTCCGGCGCAAACGCGAGTGATGGCAGGGTACTTGACTCTCATCAAGGTTACATTCATTCGAAATTGTAGAAGTTTCCCGAGTTTCTGGAGGCCTTAACGAATCTGATTTTGGTGACGCCTACAAATTTAATGTGATGTTTCTATCATAACCTTTTTTCGCCCAATAGCTTTAGAGATTGTTCCCCAAATCCCCTTTATCCCACGCCCAAAATGTCTGGCGTAGACTGCTTGACTTGGGTAAAATTTCGACGTTTTGTCATAATTCTGGTGTTGTGGATTTCGTCCGTGTAGAAGTTCTGCTGGAGATTTGCCACTGACTGAATCTGGTGCAGTTCTGTAAGTATTGAGATACTTTAAAAGAGATTTTTGTCGATTATCCTCATCTGCCATGATTTTAGTGAAAGCCGACTTGACTGTTCGGACGAACCACTCAGTTTGCCCGTTCGAAGCTGGGTGAAACGGAGCTGACGCCAGATGCTTAAAAGTGTTTTGTTCACAAAACTTGCGAAATTCTTCTGACGTGAATTGAGTGCCATTGTCGGTCGGACACTATTGTTTCTGGTAGACCCTCAATTGCGAAGATTGACTGATGTGTCTGCACCGTAGTACCTGCTGTGATATCCTGCAGCTCGACCGTGTACGGAAACTTAGAGATAGCGTTCACACAGATCAACCACATTTTCCTGAAAAATGTACCTGCGAAATCAACATGAATACGCTCCCATGGATGCTTCGCAGCAGGCCAACTGGAGAGTGTCCTCTTGGGATCACTTATTTCACTAGCAGACTGTACACTTTGATACGACACATTCTTTATCTTTATCAATATTCGGAAACCAAATATGTCTCCAGGCCATCTGTTTCATTCTAGTTGAACCCCAATGATCTTCGTGAAGAAGCTGAATCGCCTTTAACTGAACTGCTCGGAATGGCGACTCGGTTGTGTCCTGTTTGAAGAAGTATATAATTTGACTGCAAAGATAAAGCATACTTTCGGTTGTAAGATGGTTGTAGGACGCTTTCCATATTGGAAAGAGGACTTGGCTATCCGTCTCAAATGAAGCTTGAGACCTTCTTCAAAACTGGATCATCGAGGGTAGCCTTAGCAATCGTAAATTCGTCATATTCGACAATGTTTTTTCGTAATCATCAAATTCCTCATCTTTGCCTAATGGAAGTCTAGATAATGCGTCTGTATTGGCATGCTTTTGGGCGGATATTTGATGTCGTATTTATAACCTTGGAGAGCGATAGCCCAACGCTGATGTCTTTGGAGTGAACGGCTTGTGATTCGTGAGTAATTCAAATTTCCTGCCGTATAAATATTGGCGGAACTTTGTCACAACATAAATAATGGAAAGAGTTCCTTTTCAACTATAGTCAGCAATATAAGCTTGCTGACTTGTCGTCAACGTTTTTGATGCAAAAGCGATAGAATGTTCAGATCAATTTTGGAAACGGTGCGAAATTACTGCACCAACGCCTTACTTGGATGCATCTGTAGCAAGAATGATTGGAATAATTCTTCTATCCGCGAAATTGGATATCGATCGATTTCGATTTATGGGTTATTGGTCACTTTAAAATCTCCACAAATTCGTACTTTACCATTTGGTTTTTTTTCCAGTTACAATTGGAGAGGCCCTTCGACTGAAATTAATCGATTTAACAATGCCGCTAGACACTAGTCTCTAAATCTCCTCATCTACATCCTTCTTCAAAGCAAATGGCACATTGTAAGGCTTGAAAAATTTTAGACGAACGTCAAGTTGTAATGTAATTTCCGCATGGAAGGAATTGCATAATCCGAGAGTAGGCGAAAACAGATATGGGTAATCCGCACAAATCTTTGAAGCACATTCGACTAGGTATTTCTGAGACGTATTCATTACAGAACATACACTGGCTAGATTACGATCTCTTGACGTTCATAGTTCACAATTTAATACATTGATTAATGGTTGTATCGCCGTAAGCCTTCAGGAGCTTATTCGTCACTTCGTATTTTGGAGAGCTTAATTGGTAGTATCCTTTAAGTCCAACCATCGAACAAGTTGTTCTCGTGTCGACTTGAAAAAATATCTGCTTACTATTGACACCCAATTCGACTATAAGTTTTTCCGGATAATGCCCTCTCGCGGTTAACACTTTATCGACTTCTTCTGGAGTATCTAATTCCACGAGCTCGTCCAGAGCCAAGTGTAATTTATTCCTGACCACTTATGATTTAACTCAGACTCCCGCCTTATTGACTGGCATACGCTGGCAATGTTACCTTTCTTTTCACTTTTTTATCGAAAATAGATGTGATGTGCCAACAAGCACGACGTTCATGGGCATCATGGCACCCAGGACACGATTTAAAACTGTTAGAATATTTGTTACCGGCATTACGTAACCAGTTATAGCTTCGGCTTCGACCTATTGCTTGATTTGAACGTTGTTGATTTTGACCCTCATTTGGTTTTATGTAATTAACCACAGCTGAATCGGAAGTGGTACCCTGAACTCCTTTTAGCACCGGACCTTTTAGAGCACTCATACGCTTGTGCTATTTCGATTATTTCGTCCAGATTAGGGTTAGATTTCATCGATGCGGCATTGCGCACCGGGTCATGTGGTTTATGCTTTACAAGCATGTTGGACTTATAAATGCACAATCCTCGTAAATTGGCAACCCAATCCGGCAACATAAGAATTTTGTAGAAATCACGCCGAAACATGAGAACATGTTTTTTTTCCACAAAATGTTCGGTTAAAGCTTTTGTTACTCTTGAAATGACTTCTTTACCAGATCGTTAGGGAATAGTTTTTGTAGCAGCTCGAGTAATGTGTTTCCCACACTTGCAACAAAAGATGCTCGTTTCACTCACTTTCCTCTATTTTATTTGCCAAAAAATGCTGCTCTATCTGCATGAGGTAAGTTCCCAATTCATTTTATCCTTTTCAAAAGCATGAAACTGTAGTGCAGCTCCTGACGGTGATTAAGGTTTTTTCTCGTTGAGCATTGTCCTAACCAACATTTCATTCTGCTTTTGTATTACCTCTAATATTTCTTTAAATTGCTTGGAATCCATCTTGTTCACGGTGCACACGTAGACACTATATAGAGGCTGGGCCATCTAACTTTTTTTTTTTGAATTAGCGGTTATTTTGAGTATGGTAAGGGTTATGTCATTTCTGATTTGACAGAAAGTTAGTTTTATCCTTCCGCTGAACGAAAGTGGTCGTGTATTTCGTTTTCGGTTCGTGGAGTGGGTTTGCGATCGACTTGAAGAAGATGCCGATTTTGGCAAAAAAATCATCTTTTCGGATGGGTCGCATTTCCATCTTGGCGGCTATGAAAACAAGCAGAATAATTGCATTTGGGGCACGGAAGACCCGCACGTGATCGTAGAGAAGCCGATGCATCCTCAACGAGTGACTATTTGGTGCGGATTTTGGTCCGGTGGCATCATTGGGCCATTTTTCTTTGAAAAGCTACAACGCCATGATAAACGATTTTTTGTTCCCGGCACTTGAAAAGGAGGACATATGCAACATTTGGTTTCAACAAGACGGCGCTCCGTGCCCACAGCACACGTTTCAATTAATCTTTTGCACACTGTCTTCGAAGATCGAATTATCAGCCGAAATGCTTATGTGATTTGGCCGCCTCGGAGCTGTGATTTGACGCCGCTGGACTATTATATTTGCGGTGCCGTCAAAGATAAGTGTTACGCTGATAAACCAGCAACGCTCTCAAAAACAATATTCGCATTGCCATTGAAGTCATACCATCGAAAATGTGCTCAAAAATTGGACCGACCGTATGGGGTACGTCAAGGCCAGCCAAAGCAGTCATATGAATGAAATAGTATTCCATAATTAATCGGAAGGATTGTTCTTTACAATGAAAAAATAAATTTGAAAAAATATTGAGAACTTTTTGTTTTCTTGCATTTAAAAAAAAAAATATTTGGCCCACCCTGTATATTTTTATAATTTCAACACGACACACTTTTCCTTTTACAGAAATGTATTATCTTCGCCGCCAAAATGTTCATTTGTTGCACATCAAGGGAAAGTTACATTTTGTTTTATCTCATGGAGTGTGTTCATAACCGCACACAATATGCACTGGATTGAACGTAACTGCAATTATAATGTGAGATACATTAAGTGTTTAATTCTTAATTCGATAGAGAAGTAAAAGTATATAAAACTGTGCATTTAGTTTTTTTTCAATTGATACGCCTCATGCCACTAAGGCGGCAATTTGTTTGCCTGATAGTAACTTTGTGACCGATCTTTGATCTTAACATGATAAAATCAATTACACTGTTAATAATATCAGTGTGCAACACAATATCCACTTAAAATTGTAATCAATCAAAATTTCGTTTCCTGTGCGATATTTTATCGTGCGAAGCAGTTGCTTTCAAATTATATTCGACTATTTTCAGTTACCAAAATAACTTGTACGAACAAAAGGATGAATACCAATGAGACAAGAGTTGTATAAACCCTATCCTTCAGTACGGAGATGCATATTTAAAAAAATGATTATAAAATGAAAACTGGTTCAATCAAAAATATTTCTTCAAGTAGGGTGGGTTTTAAGAACAAATCCACAAAACGTTTTTTTTAATGATGCCGACAAAATATCTGCAACCAGACGTTACTCACATACCAGTATTGAGAGTAACATCAAAAATAAAATTTATTCTGTTTTAAATACGATTACAACATATTGAGGTAATATTCAAGCCCCCAAGCATTATTATTATTGTTAATGTTGTATTTGACGTTCTGTTCAACATACAATATCGTATTTTACATACATACAGTACGTACTCCTAAGATATTTTCATATAAAAAAAACGTTAAAGCCGAAGAAAGAAGATATTTAAAGAAATACGAGATAAGCATAAGAAAATGAGACTTCTTTGAATTTGAGAATATTTTATAGTAATTTTAAACGACCTTCAGAAACTGGGTGTACAATATTAGATGATATTTTAGAGAGAAAAAATTCACTTTAAAAATCCGGCATTATGATTATTAATTTGTTAAGTTATTTATTTTAGTTTGTTTTTGCTTTCTGACTAAAACGTATACAAATTTTAGTTTATTATCGTATACGATGCCAAACAATGCATTCCAATATGTTGTTAATATAAATGTTAACCTTTCTGATTTTGATATTAAATATATTATTAGCGATATATAAAATAATATTATAATTAATTTGTTTAGCTTAGATGATTAGGTATATCGATTTTAATTATCACGTGTATTTGAAATCGTGTGTTTACACCTCTTGCTATAATATTTATTTATTACACGTATCTAAAATACTCGTATAATTTTATATTAAATCGAAAGTGGAACTGTCTAGCTTCAAACTATTATTTTTTGTACAAATATTGTATATAAAAAAGAATCATCCTCGTTGAAAGGTCGTTCATCAAACTACACAAGGCAATTAAAAGTTTTAAACTAATCACGCAAATAAATTGAATATAGTTTTGTAATAGTTTTTCACATATAAACAGCGTGCAACTTTCAAAAGCAATATTGACAATAAACGAAATATTATTATTAATGAGTTAATTATTTTTAAAGCGATGTAGTTTTTAATCATATTTAATATGAGTTAGCATGTACCTACTTTTTATCAACATTGTATATTGACTTAAAGTTTAACGATACGATATGCTCGGTGTGGACAGACATTAAAGCGCAAATATAATAACGTAGGTATTTATTTATATGTCACAGGTCATGTAATTTCTTTACAATTTTGTATATACATGAAGGACAGAATCCAGCTTACACAAATGTTGGCCGCTTACTAATTTATTGACTTAAGCTTTTTATTATGACATGTCGTTACGAATAATAAAAACTTCAAAATTTACAATGATTTAAATAATTTTTTAACGATATATTTTTCTTTGCTTTTTCAGGTAAGTGTCATTTATGATTTAATAGACGCAGCTGTAAGATAGATAAGAGTTTGCGTAAGTGAATTCTCTTATAATACCGATTAACACTTACCAAATATTATACCAATAAATGTCGGTAGGTCACGAAATTTAATAGACATTTCATTTGTGCGGGAACTAAGAAAATGAAGATAAAAAGGTTAAAATTGTAAATTTAACCTAGAAATGGGCTTCTCCAAACAGGTATTATGTAATTGAATAACAATTTTATTTTGCGTAATAAAACCATTTTATATTTTTGATTGGCACACAGCCTTATTGTAAAGTATTAGTTTGAAAAAAAGCTAAGCATACTTATGTCAAATTCTTTTCAATCAAAATTTTGCTTCACGTTATGCTTCTGAGAGCAAGCATATTTTACTATGAAAAGAATTCGCCACTAGTTATTGTTAAGACATCTAATTGTACAGACAAATGAATTTTGTAATTGGACAAACTAAACTTTTTGGACTTTTAATAAAAATTGAAAATATATGAAAACGTTTCTTTAATCCTTAAATTTAAAAAATATTTGAAACAATTTTTTCTAAAATTTAAAAAAAGCTTTTCATTTATCTAATTTATTGGATACTAAATAATTTTCTAGTAGTAAGCCTTTTCAGTCTAGATTATACAGGGTGGCTGACACGAAGTATTACCAAATCAAAACGCCACAGTATTTGTATTTTTTGATGAATTTTATTGAATCAAAATAAAAAATGTTCACAAATATTTAAATTTTTGAATTGCATTAGCAGTTTTCGATTTGGCCATCCTTAGCCGCGATTATGGCCTTAAAACGGCCGACAAAGCTATTGCATGCAGCACGAAAGTGGCTCTGCGGTATTTTGGCCCATTCCCGGCGAAGCGCTTGCTTGAGATGGTCGACACTTTGGTATTTTTTTTATTCCAACCTTGCTCTTCAAAATACCCCAAGCCGAGAAATCTAGCGAATTTGCATCCGGTGAATTTGGTGGCCATTGGGCAGTGGAAATGAACCGCGAAACGTTGTTTCTCAGCCAATCTTGATTGCGCGCGCTTTATGACTCGGCGCCGAGTCCTGTTGAAATGTCTAGGCTCTGTGGCCGAAATGTTTTTGTATCCAAGGCTTCAACGCTCTCTCCAACACATGATCCCGATAAATTTAAGCATTTATCTTGATGCCACGTTTCAAAAGAACGAGCGGTGAACGACTTCTGGTTTCTAGTGGCAATCCGTTGGTCTAAATTTTCAGTCGAACGGCCGGGCAAGTAAATCCGGTCATTTTGCTTGTTCATATATTGCGCAATAACGAACGGTGACTGATCGGAGAAAACCAAATTCGGCAAATCGCCACTTTCGTGCAAGCGTAACAACTCCTTTGCTCTTTCCACTCTAACTTTTTTTTGAGCATCGGTGAGACGATGCGTTTTATGGAATTTCAAGATGATCTTTCAATATGTGCTGCATCCGTTCGTGCGAAATGTTCGCCTCACGAGCCATTTTTCTGTCGCTACGGCGCGGATTCCGAGCCAATTTGGCCCTCACCTTCCGAATGATATGCGGCGATATTGCAGTGCGTTTCGGTCCACCACCATGGCGTTTTGCAATGCTGCCAGTATCGTTATAACGATTTATGGTGCGATACACAAACATTTTATTTACATGCAGATGTTTTAACTGGTTAACAATCTGCTGCTGTGGTTTCCAGCCAAATATAGAGCAATCACACTATTACGCTTGAATTCCATTGCGGATAACTTTTTTTCTGAATATTTCCCAATAAAATGCTTTTGTACGCTTGTAATCAATGGATTGAACTGTGTAAATTTGAGCGCTCTGCCATCACTGGTTTGACAGCAATGGCTGTCTGAGGTTGGTAACACTTCGTGTCAGTCACCCGGTAAATAAGTTAACACTTTCCAGAAAGGTCCGCCAAATTTCCATAATGACCATAAATTTTAGCTTGTTGAATAAGAATCAAAGCAGCATAAAATGTTTATTCAAAATTGAATTAATTTTCTATGAATTACGGGGCCCATATGTCCTAGAAGGGTTTTCAGAAACTGACGATAGATAGTCGTAAATTGGTGCTTATTTCAAGTTTGGTTCATAATTACTCAAAATATCCCCCTATCCTTTGGGAAGTTTTAAATAAAGTTGGGTTTTAAAATAAAATGTCAAACAAAATTACTTTTAGTTGCTAGAAACGATGTATGTAATTGGAAAATATGTCGTACCCTTCAAATTTGTGTAAAATAACTTACTAGTGAAAAATAGTAATTACGATCCCAATTTAATTATGAAATGTTAAATATTTTAATCTATTGGTGCAATATGCGAGCTTGTTCACGTCATAGATTAACAATTATGGATTTTATATTTAAAGTTGACATTACCGAGAATTTAATTTTGTGTTCTGGCCATTTCAATTCGGTCTTGTGCTCACTAAATTGGAAAAAATACAATACCGTTTAACATCGATCAATGCAGTTACCTCTAATTAAGAGTTTATCTGCGATTAGAAATGACCAATCCAAAAATTACAATTTACTGTGAACCCACTTAACTTGAAAAATGAAGTGAAATACTTGTAGTTACAATCCTAACGATTAGCATCGATGATAGTATCCAAATTCCCCAATAATAATTTACATCATTATTTTTTTTGTTATTACTCATTTGCAAATATAAGACGCAAGTCTTGTTTCCGATTATTGCAATAATTACCTTTGTTACCCGATTGAAATGAATTCTACACATCCTAGAGAAAGTAACAACCGCAGTACACTACCTAACAGATGGCGGTAATGAGATACATAAACGGATGGTCAAGAACGATTTCTACATGAATCTCAGAATTTCCTCGGAATTTTGTAAAGCAAAAACACAATTCTGAAGTTCAAAAATTTAACGAAATATGGTTATATGGAAGACTAGACTGGTAATGAATTATGGTTATCTAACCTAATTCGACAGAACATACACAGAAGTTAAAATAAACTCAAACGATTAAGGATCTTCACGCTTGTCCAAAGTTGAACGAATAACAAACTAGTTAGAGCTAACGATTGAAGAGTCATACATTACTAATAATTGAAATAACATAACCAGTCCCAAGATAGCGTTTCATCAAACCATGAAAAAAACGGTTTGTGAATTAGATCGTTGATAAATAGTTAAAGGGAATGGGCCCAAAAACGTGCCCTAAAGAACCCTTCTACTAAGTGGCTGGAATAACGATCGGTTACCACCTACTGGCCTACGCTGGGATCGGTTAGAGAGGTAGGAATGGATAGGACTAACAGCTGAACTGGAAAATGAAAAATTATCGCTTAGCTTGGACATCAGGATTTCGTGATCTATACTATAAAACGCGTTACTGAAGTCTATAAATATCAAAACAGTGGCAATATTTTGTTTCCTCGAATAACATCCGTCAGATCCAGGGCAGCTGTGGTAGTACTGTCGGACTCCTGAACCCAAATTGTGAAGGATGTAAGGAAGTACCGCTTTCCAAAAATTGGACAAGTTGGTCCCTCATTAGACGCCCACATACCTTGGATAGGGCCAGCAAGATACTACTCAGTTTGGTAATTGTCACCAGAGACGCTTTCTTCCAGCTATAACAGAAGTATAAAGTGTATGTCGCAAATGTCTTATCTATAATCTTTTACTTTCCTAAAGTCCTTTGAAAGGATCACCAGTAGATTTATTAGGGATCACTTTTTGTATCTAATTCGACTCCTCAGTATCACGCACCTTGCTTATAGAGTAACTCGAGCGAAACATGATCTCGTTACTGGGATTTAAAATTCGCGTAATAACACATAGTTTTTCATGGACACTTTAGCTGGATATTACTAGTTCATTCGATAGCACTTCTTTTCCTACGATCACAAATGCATTTCTCAACTTTGATATTGACAACAATATTGTGAATTGGATTGAATATATGCTTACATTGCAGGTTGCTGGGTATAAACTGGTTGACTTCTTGTTGCCGTCAAAGTTACCAAGGTTGTCGACCGGAAAGTGTGCTCTCGCCATTATTGTGGATCTTTGTTATCGACGAGCTTCTAGTTAAGCTTCAGGATTCTGGTTTCTACACATGCTTATGATCTTATTTTAACTGTCTCAGGCAAATACGAAAACGTTGTATCCGAGCTGGTCTCACTGTTTCCACTCGTTCTGGGAGCACGGATAAAGTATCAGATCGTGTGAAACATTTAGAAATTATCTTGAATTCTAAATTATCATGGAATTCTAATGTTGGCCATAAACTGCTAAAAGCTCTCATTTTTTCTGATAAAATCGCAGGGCTATTGGTAAATTATGGAGGCTGTCTCCAAAAATGATGTATTATATAATCGATTGTACTACCAATGCTAACTTACGGGTCCGTTGTTTGGTGACCGGTAGTTAAGCGATAAAGCGCATTTGAAGTGCAGATAAGGTTGAGTTTCAGTGTTGAGTTTAGAATCATAATGTTCCACACTTAACGATAGGTTGTCAGTTTGTCTGGGTATGTAAGGTATGGTATTGCATAGTAAGATTACAGAAATGTTCTCATTGTATATCAAATCCTTGATTAATTGGTTGTCTAATCCCTTAATTGTGATCGCAGATTTTCTCACCAAAGCTGCATTGTAAAGTAATTCTATTCCGGCCTATTAAAGAAAGAGTGGCTGGAACGCTTTATAACTGAACCAAACCCTATTTTACCTAAATATGAGATTTCTCAAAAAAAAGGAGGACCGAAAGATTCTCTTGTTTTTTATATTATTTGAACCCATTATGCGATGACTGCTTGGAGGAAAGTGATAATAGTATTCGTTATGTATTTAACGGTTTTGCATTCATCATATTTAGCTCTTCCTTCCTTGCTGATTTCCATTCTTTGGTTCAAGCTGGCAGAGTTTTCCAGAATCGAATAGAAAGCCTGGGGTGCACTATGGGCCCTTTTATAGCGTTGTGTTAGCCTTTGACGGTGCCAACAAATTTAAAAAAAGAAAATCATCGTTTTAGCGTTAAACATCTAAAGTTTGGATATAATAATGCTTCCTTTATACAGGGATTAGAAAATTTGTCAAAAATGTCGTTGAAGTAAATAAACGGATGTCTTATGAAATATAGTTTTAGCCATATCCCCTGGCGGAATATTGCTGGAGATTCAGTTTGGAAACAATGTCTAACAAAGTGCTGTACGTCCAGTACTAAGGTGCTTCGACAAATTAGTGGTGTTTTTAAGATATTTTTAGAAATATTACCCATGACGATAGATTCGTGAACTAAAATGGTATTATCCAAATTGCTGCCTGATTCAAGTTCTGTCAAACATATACAATACGATTAAAATGGGACAACGTAAGAGACTGTGATAATAGCTGCGTTTTTGTAATAAACAATCGGGTTGAGTTCGTGATAGGTTTTCAAATTTATTCAATTTGGCACTATTAACTAAAATTTGTTTTCTGCCTGGTTCAAGCAACAGCCGAGACAGTTGAGTAAAGTGAGGTGTTTTGCCAACGACGGAAACCTTATCATTCAATTCGGACTCGCTGCCCGGGAAACATCCCAAGTCCATTGATAAGTGGCAACGGGTACATGTTTCCGATGATTACCTTATTCACTTATAGGATATTCAGGCAAAGCCGTGGCTTACCTTTCGCCTTATGCACTATAACGTGACCGATCCTTTTCTATAATATAAAGCCAACATTGTGTCTAGTTCCCCAATTTTGTTCCAAATGAAAATGTCTGGCCTGTGTACGATTTCATTTTTATTGTTTCGATAGGAGAGACAGAGAATGAAATTTTGAGGCGATAGAATAATTCGCGTTGCTCCAGGAAAAAACTTCGGGATGACTCAGTTCCAAACGATTACAAAAATTATCTAGAAGTTGAACATGTGAAGAAAAGATTTATTTTGTGTTTAGTGCATCAATAGTATATCCAGCCACACCCTGAGATTCGTCGTTAACGTGGTTTCCGCGTGAATCGGACAAAATCTCTATAAGTTTCTCAATAATTATTACATCTTCATTTACGTTTTTCTATGTTAGTAACAACGTAACTTTTTTCAATGTAGATACGACGCAACTTCTTTTATATGGAGCTCAATAAACCGCAGTTGAGGTTGTATACTTCAAACCACATATGCCAAGACATAACATACCTGTCTCGTATCTCGAAACATACGTAGTCATTAGTTCTATAGCCTATAAATTGTTGTAGTTTATCGTTTCTATTGAAGATAGCTACCCATTTTTGAAGTTAATTGTTAATGTAGCGTTGACGTAAGAGTTAAAGTAAGAGTTCTAGATTCTATCAAAAAAACCTAAAATGTTTGTGTCCCTTATTGCCAAAATTTAAGGGAGCTAAGCACAAAATGCAGTGATGTTTTCTTCAAAACCCAACGTCTTTCATTCGACATTTTGGCACTAACAGAAAGAAATCTACCCAACAACTCGAAAACTAGAGTATTTTACTCTGGGTTACAGGGTTTTCCAGATCGGTGAAATCATGATTCTGATCGGAAATGGATTATGGATTTATGTCAAAATTAAAAAGGGGTAAGCCAAGTGAAAATTTACCAACTCTTTGTAAATGCTGTTGATTTTTGTTTTGATATCAAGATTTCCGTTAGAACTTTTCGTCTGTTTAGAAAGACTCCTCTGTGGTCCTTCTTTATTAGATCAGTAGTATGTCGGATATTCGCCTATTATCAAACTTCATTCTAAAATTGCTCGAAAGGATAGCAAATGAGTCATTTTTTCACCCGTTTATTAAGAAAGCACTTTCTACAATTTCGTTCGACCCCGGCTTATTTGTATTAGTCAACACTGTCAATACATTGTCGAAATTTTCCGCAATGTAACGAATGGCCAAAGCTTTGGGAACTTTTAGTTAAAATTTAACATTTTCTATAGTACAGCTCAAGTTAAACAGGTTTTCAGTAATCAGGCTAGATTCAGGCTGATCAAGTATTCTACTATTGAAATTCTGATTGAACGCCTCGGTAAACATGTTGTACTAAAGCTTTCAATGACTCACTATTAAAATTTTTTGTTTGTTCATTTTATTTTACGTACGATATACAAATCAATCCATCTATATAAATTTTAACAAAAATCTAACCAAAATATGGAACTCTTAGATCAACTTTGTTATTGTGATCGAGGAGAATCCAAAACGAACTACGGAATAATACTAATCGCGGACGTCATATTTACATAAAGCATTCGTATTGTGGTAAAAATCTGAATATATCTTCTCTTAAGGAACTAGGGATTCAATATTCTTGAGTTTTTGAACCAGTTTATTAACAAACGCGTTGTGCCCTAAATACAGATATATCTGTACACTGCCACCCAGTTTTAACTATTTTTTAATTTTTTGCGAAAACAATTTTTGTTTGTATGAATTGTTATAATTACTGAACTGTGTCTAATCTCCAAAGCCTGAGCGGCTATATTAGTTCCGATATTCGAATCGTTTCATTTCTTTGATGTGGTTTAGTTTGGACTGTTCGTTAAAATTTTGAACAGGCCTATTTATGGTCCATCTGGAGAATGATGCAATGAAATCCACGACTAAACAGTCTTTGTCCAGAAATTATATACTCTAAGCAACGTAAACAATAAAGTGTTAGGGGACTGCGGCGAGCTTTTCAATAAACAAATTACTTATAATTTTAATAAGAACATTGTATAAGCGGTTTAAATAAAGCTGTTTGTAACTAAATAAACTATACGTACTAAAATATATCAATATCACCGAACAGACTATTTATTTGGCCTTGTTAAACTAGACGAACACATATGTTAATCTTATAAGACAAAATAAAATTTCGAGTGATTTCAAAGTTCAATGAGGAAGCCAACATATCATACGGGGATTAGAACGCCTGCGCATCATCAAATAACAATGACTTGTGAACTTACCGCTATACATAAAATGCCCTTACACATTTTTGAGGTCATCGCGCACATAATTACATAAATAAGTATTAATTTATTATAGGTCGGTATAAGCCGCCCATTTAATTTCCATAACGATGGTAATACAAAACACTACGAAATTATCAAACAAAATGCATATAACGCACATTGTAATTTTATTAATTTATTCTTGAACCTCTAAAAAAGGTAAATGCCAATGTTTGTTCCAAAGAGCCAAAAAAAAAATATTATAAAATTTCATGTTTTCATGAGCTTTCAAATATAAAATCCCGTCTAGATACAATATAGTCGGCCCCTAATCAATAAACTCTATACTCTCACCAATTAATCAAAAATGTAATATTAATCAAACCAAGGTAAGCGCGCGGTTTTATAAAAAGACAGGCCAGAGTCAAAATGTTGTGCGCGCACACCGCGTCAAATTGGAAAAGTAACACCAAGCAATAAATAATAAACTCGAGCTTCATTCAATTAATAAAAATATTATTCAAAATTTCAATGGCATGCAAAACTATACCATTAGAGGATATTAAATATCTTAGTTAATTTTTTTATTTGCTTTATTTATTAGAAAATTATTTAAAATTGATGTGATGTTATACAACAATATTTCATATAAGTAGCATTGAAATTCTTTGAGATGAGCAATGATTAAACTTTTTTTTAAGTTTTCGTCTACTTGACATTGAAATCTATTATCATAGCGCGTTTTGCAATTTACACATTGAAATTCTGGTAATGCATATTTAATTTGAGAATGTGATTTAGGAAAGCTTTCTGGTTTGGTTATGTCAAACAAGTTTTGCAGAATAGCTTTGCACGGTACGTCATTACTCTACCATGTATGAACGGTAATGTGAATGATGTGATGATATATTCATAAATAAAAATTGTTTTGTTATAGTTGTATTGTAAAAGAAAATAATTAGTGATATGTTGAGTGGAAAATTCTATATAAATATTAATGTGGAAATATTAAAAATAAATGTTTGTTTTTAACTATACATAATAATCAACACATCATAAATCAAATGTATGCAAGATATTAACATATTTACATTTATAATGGGTTTTATATACGGAAATGTGTCATTTTAAACTTTTAACACTTTAACACTATTAATATTTTTACTGCAATATATACGGCTGATATAATAATAAATCAAATATCAAGTTCGTTTGACAAAAATTATTACATTTTGAGTAGATGATGCGTTCGCCTGATTTAATGAAATATTTTAATAGAAATTATGCAATTTTATTCCATACAACATACAATACTCTAAATGGCATTAACATTTCTCGAAATTATATAATTTATTTGATCAACTTGTGTATAAACTTTGGTGTTTAGCCCAAGGTTAATCCATTAATTTATTGTATTGACCACTGCTGTGGCATTCAAGGCAGTTTCGTTGTCAACTTGGTGCATTGAGATGAGAAATAGGCTTTAGCACGCGAAAGAATACTGATTTTGTCGTGCCTAGATGTTTTTTTTTTAAATAAAACATAGAAATACTTAGATTTTTTCTGTATATCGATTTTGTCCCGTGAGTTACTCATTTAAAATGAGTGAAGCAAAAAATATCGAATACGTATACACTGTATAATACACGATTGTGTCTTTGTATTTGTATTTTTATTATGTTCGTCTTTGTGTCATTTTTATGATGGGCAGTACCCAAATAATGCGATCCGGGTGAATCGGTTTAATTGGTATGGTGCTTATTTACTTTTCTCAACACATTACGTCTGCTCACGAACTGTGGAGTGTCATTATTTAACATGCTAATGTATTTTATATTTAATATTTTTTTATAATAAATTAATTTTACATGTTTAAATGTTATATGTTTAAATTTTATAAATAAAATATTAATTATAAAAAAAATCGAAAATAAATAAATACTTAAAAAGTAACACTATCTTGTAAAGGCGGATTCAGTGTTGCGTTAGCTTGTCTTTTCATTCGTTTAAAGTATTTTTTCGACCAATCATATTTTTCCAAAATGACGAATTTTTCTTCATTTTTTCAAACAACACAAAAATATGGCGTTTACAATGGTTAACCCTTTGAATCGCGCTCCTCAATATAGGAATCAAAAATCGCATCAAGAGTTAATAGAATAAACAAAAACAATGACACGTGGTTTGCATGTGTATAGTAAAGCAAATCAATTATACGCGCGTCACTAACTAACATAAACGTAAATACTACTACTATATCTTTCCGGTTACCCTCATTTCGTTTCACACATTTTGGGACAAAATCGATACACTGGTAGGTTTTTTTTTGTAAAAATATGGCTTTTAACAATTATATGTGAAAAATGACATCATTTAAATGTTCACCACGGGCACGTCTACAGGCTTCTATACGAAAGTCAAAATTTTTAAGAACTCAATTTCGGTCCGAATGTTGTTTTTCAGCTTGCAATTGTTGTTGGTTTATTCACATATACTTTACTTTGCAAGAAACCCCAAAGAAAATAATCTACTGGCGTTAAATCGCATGATCTAGCTAGGTGGTCAGTTTATGCCACCAGTTTATGTTCTGCGTTGATTATGATCAGTTTGTTTTAATTTTTGTGTTAATTGAATTTTGTAAGGATGCAAATGCAAATCCTCGTGATCGATGTTGATATCGATGCTGAAGGTTCCTCCGCGACACTTTCGGCCACAGCAGCAATGTTCTCACTAGAATGTCCACTTTTTGGTCTGCCACACCTTATTCGATACTCGACAGGACCAGTCTTCAAATTCACTAACCTTTGAATTTTTGACTCATTTGGACGATTATTTACACTAAAAAATATCACGAATTTTACGATACGTATTTTTTAAGGATCGATGATTTTCATCTTTGAATAACTTTAATGCGTTCTTCTAGCGTGTAAGTATCCATCGTTAAAATTGTACATCTGTCGACTTCACAAATGTCAAAGATGACATAAAAAGGATACGTTTAGAAATTATTTACTACTGACATCTAGGCATGACTTTTGAAAGACCCTTTATAATGATTCTCGTAATGAAATTTTACGATTATACCTAAACCAGCGTGGTTGACTGACTATAAGTTTAGAGGAAATATTTTGTTCAAAATTGATCATGTTCAAAATAAAGAGTGTCCCAATAAGAAGTTCAGATTTAATTAATAAAACAAAAATGAAAGCCGCGACTGGCCGTGGAGTAGTCCATTCGGATCTTGCTCAAAAAATCATATTTTCGGACGAGGCACATTTCCATCTCGGTGGATTCGTAAACAAACAATTGTCGCATTTGGGGATCGGAAAATCCACAAGAATATGTGGAGAAACCAATGCATCCATTGGCCGGCGCGACCGTTACGATCAACGGAATCAACTACCGCCACATGTTAACATCTTTTTTGTGACCATATTTTGAAGATATTGGTTTCGACGACCTTTCGTTCCAGCAAGATGGTGCGCCATACCACACATTGGACGTTACAATAGCGAAATTGCGTCAAAAAGTCGATGGCCGCATTATCAGTCGAAATGGTGACGTGAATGGGCCGGCAAGGCGCTGTGATTTGACGATTTTGGACTTTTATTTGTGGGGTGCTGTGAAGGACAAGTGTTATACAAACAATCCACAATATTGAAGCAATCATTTTCGAAATAAATCCGCACACAATCCAAAATGTGGTCAGAAAATGGACCGGCCGAATGGAGGTCGCCAATGCCAGCCGCGGCTCCCATTTGAATGAAATTATTTTACATAAATAATCAAGAGCATTGTACTTTCAAACAAAAAAATTAATTTGGAAATATATTAAGCTGGTATTGTTTTATTACAATTTTAAATCTGAATGTCTTATTGGGACACCTTTTAGACTGTAAAACCTCCAGTCCAGATTACTATTTGAATTACATACAAACTGTGTATAAAATATAATTTTTTTGTCAAATATTAGAATTTATATTATTGACCAGGACTCGTTTTGTTTATGTTTAGGAGTATGACGGACATTTTTTTCACAAATTAATAGGACTAGTGCCGAAGGTTGAAATATAAAAAAATATGGTTGATTAATCTATACTAAGGCACATTTAATCAGGCTCTTCGGTAGTTTCCTTAGATTTATCTGGAGTTTTCTCTCTTTCTATCACTCTCACTATCCTCGTAAGAGTCATCAATAGATAATTTGAGAATATAATAAAACTGACCAGGCTCTCGAATTCAGCTGGTCCAACAAGAACACCATGGACCTAAACTAATAGTTGAGCTACTGAAAATTATATTCAAGAATTGGTCAAAATTGTCAAACTACTAAGTTTAGTAAAGGGTGTTCCATCTGGTAGTTTTTTTATGGTATATTAAAAAACAAGTAATGTATGTTTAAAATCCAAATTTTTTAGTGAAAATGAAAGTTGGTTTTATGCCATTTATGTATGGAATACAACATCGTTTTTGTGATCACCACGGCTCCTGTTACAAGCCCGCATCCGAACATCAAACATTTTGATAACTTATTCCAATAAAAGCAGTTCATTGGCCCTCCATTTCTGCTCGAATGTAGTTTTTAAGATTTTGAATTAAAGAGTTATCTAATAAGAGTGTCCTAATTTTTAATAAGGATTACCGCTATATTGATTATTATTTTTGACAGTTGTTATTGAGACACATTGCAACAACGTTCTGAAATTATTAAAACTTATTATCAAAAGCAGTGTTCTGTTCCTCAAACTTATCATGTACTTATTATTCTTTGCATGATGTAAGAGTACCAATAAGGCAAAAGTGAAGAGAGTGCACGAGAGGATCGAAATTTATCAATTCCACTACCTTCACAACATTTTACGTAAAGACCTGGGTTTAAAGGCAAAGAAGATCCAACTAGCCCAAGAACTGAATGGGTTCATATATAACCATATATAAACGTCATTTAATTGCTGGTTTTGCCTTAGTCAAATTAGAGAATGATGAACGTTTTTAACACAGTGATGTGGCTCATTTCTGGCTGTGAACAAACAAAATTCTAGATTATGAAGCGAAAACAATCCAGAAGTAATTTATCAAAGTCCATTGCATCCACAAAAATAACTGTATGGTGTGCTTTTCATGCTGGTGGTGTCTTCGGTCCTTATTTTTTCCGAAATGATCAAGGACAGCAGGTCACCGTTAATGGAGCACGTTACAGATCGATGATTAGTGATTATTTTTTTAATGAAAAAAATACTTCAAGAAATGGACCGATGAATTGGCGTCCTATATAGATCTTGTGACATCACTTCATTGAATTATTTCTTGTGCGGTTATTTGAAATCATTTGTTTTGCTAATAAAAGGATATCAATTGACCAATTACAAAGAAGCATTATTCGTGTTATTGGTGAGATTCGTGCCGATTTATGCAAAAATGTGGTCCAAAATTGTGGTTCATTACATTATTAATGTCATGAATTAAGCTTTCGAATAAAAATAAATTTTCACTGATATCTTATTTACTTATTGTTATATTTCATTTTAAAGTTAGGACACTCTTATTAGATGACTCTTTATTTGTTAAAAAAAATACAATCTAACGGTGTCAAATCGCATAATCTTGGCCACCAAGGTGACATCAGAATTTCTTGAAATTTTGCGATCGACGAACTTGGTTGCGATAAGTCGAGTGTTTCACGGTTTGTGTGATATGTGGGACCACCGTCTTGTTTAAACCAAAGATCTAAATCAATTTCATCCTCTTTTGGCTAAAAATCCAGGTAACATGTAGTTAACAGCGCCCCAAAGAGATGCTTGGCTCTTTACAAACATTCTCACTTACAGCTGTTACTGTTTCACGAGTACGAACTGGACGATAGTGTCCATATGCTCTACGATCTGCAACTAATCAAGTTTCTTCAAAACGTTCAACAATTTTGCGAATTCCAGGCTTTGTAGGTCGTCCATCTTGACCAAAATCATCACGTAATTTACGATACGTTTTTTTTAACAGAATGACCATTTTCATAATAAGTTTGTATAACCCAAACGCGTTGTTTTGTTGTAAACGAACCCATGATTAAAAATTGAATAGTTTTGAATTTTGATTTGTCAAAAAATTTCAGGTTGCCACCACACAATAAATATTTTATTTAGCTTAAACAAAAACCAATAGATGGAGCACCCTTTAGGTAGTGCCTTTTGCGGTCATGCCTCTTGCACCTTTGAAATTGTTCATTTTTTATGGAATGATTTAATTTAATATTCATATTATCGTACTGGCGATTGGTCATATCATATTAATGGTTTAGTGCTTTAGAAGCCGCTACAAATATTCACCAAGTGCTGAGAGCAGGTTCACCTCGTTGGTTCAACGTTTTGAAAGTGTGCAGAACTAAATCTTATATTTGTGTTCAGATATATTTATTTGAGCTAATTAAATCGTTTATTACCGTTGGGTAATTGGCTATAGTGTGTGACAAACTAATTATTTAGCTTTGACTGTGATTAAGTTGCCAAAAGCAGTTGGAAGTATCTCCTCCTTTAATGCCTTAAATTTTTTAGAAAACTTTTAGGTTGTTTATAAATTACCATGCAACAAATTTTGAACAAGAGTTTGCATTCTAAGATAGATTTGCAATATCTATTTCAAAAATTACGGTTAGTAGAAAATTATGCTTGAAAATTAAGCAACTTCAAATAAAAGGATTTAATTATATTTTTGTTCTTCTAACTTTTCTATAAGAACAAAAATTTTCCAAAATTTACTGAAAAAATAAGTAGTAGAACATATCCATCACTGTCCATTTACTTAAATTGCATATGTAATGGTTAAAGTTCGAAATCGGAAAATGTCCGAAATTTTAATTTTTTAAATTCGTTTGCACGATTAAAAACCGATTGTCCGAGATCCGATTGCTACGAAATGTTTGTTGACCTTCTCTCCACATCCTGTAGTTTCATTTATTCCCCATCAGTGGGCTAAGCGGCTTGAGGGGCACAATTAGCTCCCGCCAGCCCGTGAGAGTTAGTAAAGCCATTGGTGCCTACTATTCCAAATTCCAATCTACATTAATACCATAAAAATACTCATCGAAGGATGAACCATTTGGAACATATAGGACTCTCATTTCATCGATTTCGAAGCAATAAAACTGTTTTTTTTCAATTTTTTTTCGAACATTTACCGATTTCGGGCTTTTAGCCGACGGTTTACCCAACACCTTACTAGACGGCGATATTCATGATCCTAGTTACCAACAAAACTGTATCATTTGCATTATTTTTTTGGCCAAATAACGACAGTGGCCATCAATCACTGGCGCTTAGACTATAAGGTCCAGCCTTATAATTTGTACAGAATTCAAATTAAAAATGAAATGATTGATTTAAAAAAAAATCGGGGCCGGTACGAAATCCCGAATTACAAAATCCCGACAAAAAACCAGACTTTCAACATTCCGACTTTCAAAACACCGCTTTTGCTGAAACTTTAAAAAATCCCGACAAATGTCATTAATGACATTAAATGTTAAATTTTCTTTTTTTCATCTCCATTTTTATTAAGAACTCAGATTTGTTTTGGCCGACTTTGGTCAAATTTGGGTTATCGCATATAATTTGTGGCGCTTGGAAGCAATTACATTTACCTCATTCCAATAATATAATGTGACATATAATGGTTGTAAGGTCTTGGAAAAGCACCAATTTTATTACCAGCACTTTAGTTCAGAAATTCACCGCGTCTTGTGAGGAGAGTGTGAAGAGAATTTTTCGTAAAAATTTCCGGGTTGGTGCAATGGTAATTATATTCTTAGAAAAGCTTTACTTCATATGCATATATTTTTTTTACTAAATTTTAAGCATAACAGAACTGTTTTAATTGTTCGATCCATTGTGTATCATGAAAAACTGTTAAAACTGGTCTAATTGGTGGTCAAAATCAATGATGATCGTATATATAAGAGCGTGTTTTCTCGAGTCATGGATTTTTCACTCAATTTATATACAGGTGAGGGTAAAATTATTTGAAACAAAACCAAACTGCCAAGTTTACAAATTATACTCGATTTCATTTAGCTAATACGTGTAACTTAAGCGATGTTTGCTACATCTTCTGTGATATTTTTGAATGTGGTTCAAGGAAGGTCAACCAAAGAATAAAGAGTGCACACAACAGTTTTTGCCTACATATCGATCTATAGTGCACTAATGATTCATTGTTTTAGTTGTGTTAGATAACAGTGCAGTTGTTCCTGCTCATCTTGAACGATACAACTTTTGGCAGAGTGAATTTTCACTTTACCTCTCTTCTCTATTTTCTCTTAGTCGTGTTACAAGTTACCTTAAATCCGGTCACTTTTAGAACTTGTCCTCATGTACTACAATTGGATTAGTTATGATAACATTTGATTTGATTATTATTTTTAAGTATACCAATTTCATGACACCCGGAGATAAGATAAATTTTATTTTAACTAAATGATACATACCTAAATGGAAATAGAAAATGTTTAAAGTTTAATATGAATGTTAAAACAATTAAATTTTCAAAATATTTAGAAGTGCACGAACTAATGCAATATTTAATCAATCTTGTCAAAGAACAACTGATCCCAATGTAATCTTGCAAACAAAATATTAATATTTCTACTTTGTCCATGTGACTGTATACTCGTACGACTACATCATAATGTTGGTGGATGTGTCATAAAAACGATGACATATTCTGTCAAATAATATATGAGTTTAACCTTTTGTTGCAAAGTTGTATATGGAATTTTTACAAATCGTTTTTTAATTTGTTCTCCCATGAAACTGTTACATAGAATTATGATAGAGTTCTGGTTCTGTATGATCTTTTAAAGTTGATGAACTTGATGATGGCAAAATATCACAAATGAATCATGTAGTATGCGTAAAGACTATTTAAAATGGTCATTATTAATTCAAGGAAGTAAGCTTTTATTAAAGTTTGATTTTATTTGAATTATACTCGTAAATTCGCGATACGCATGCTGACCTTTTCATACTAATCGTCTATGTCGTGGCTAATGTATGTATGATTGAGTCATTTGTTCAATTTTTTTACAAAATTCTTTACAATTCAGAATAATTAACCGCGAGAATATATCCTAATTGCGCGTCTAACTGAATATTATTCATATTCAATAGATTAATAAATAATTAAATATTATCTACAACATTGTTTGTTGTCTATTGACTAATTAATTAGATAATCGAGCTGTAATATATGCGTATTGTTATATGTGCAAGATAAATAAAACGCCGTTGAGTTAAGTGCAGAATAAATAAAAACTTACGTTCATGAATTAATCATTTTACCAGGAAATGAATACAGCTATTCGCGATTTATTTATTAATATTTTGTCGATGAGATACGGTCACTGTCTCGAAGAAATATAGAAAATAAATAATAATGCAAAATACCGAATTCTTGCATATATTATGTGACGCGGTGTAGGATGTATATACGAGTATATACCAAAAATTATGAACGAACAAAAATTCATTACATTTTCAAATCACCGTATTCATTAACCTTTTAAATTTAACATCACGATTTTGTTACGATCAAAAAATTTTAGACAGTATATAGGCACGGGTCCAAGTTCAAATATTCCAATCTTATTTTCGCACCAATGTTTTAGTAGCAATTTTCGAAATGTCGAAAGGTCTATATTCAATGCTATACTGACTTGTTCTCCTTCGTTACCTTACACTTTGGAGGGTTGCTCAAAATGAAAGCTCTCAGATTCACGTTTAAATCTATAAACTTACTTCTATCCTACTATAGAGTTTTCAAGAAAGTTTGTAGCAAGAAGCTCGTTTAATTCAATTATTTAATCGAAGTGCGCATTTCGATGCGAACAAAGCTCCAAAATTTTATAAATTCTAAAATTTATGTATAAGGAAACATTAAAAAATGTTAATTTATAAAATCTTCCAAATCTATAAAGGTCATCTCCATATTCCAGCTTACTACTCCACATTAATTTAAAACTTTTAAAATTGTATAAAACTAATTTACATGTTTGAATTATTGCGTGTTGAGTTACTGTTGGACATTTGACTTTCACTGCTCAGCTTCCTAGTAATACTTTTTAGCTAAATGTTACTTCTCTCCAGTTGCAACACATCTTTACTTTCTTTTTTATTTGCACATTTGTCATTCTGTCAATCGTTGTCTTACACAAATTTTGATGCAACAATTGTTTAACAAGTTTTGTGCGATTGATTAATATCTTTCGTCATGTTACACAATCTCTTATTTACCTATACCGTAAATAAGTGAATTACGTTCGTCAGAAAGAAATTTTGTGTTTCTGAGCCGATTGATATTCTATTTTACAATCCAAACCCGTTAAGGATGCGATTACAAACATGATTGCGTGATAGCCCAGATATGACAAGTGTGGCAAGTTTCTTTCCTTTCATTTTAAAAAGTTGTATGAAAATGAACTGAATGTGGTCAGTTTGTGGGTGATTTAGACTTCGAAATGTTCTGCTCTGTTTTACATTTTAAAAACTGGTTTGATTATCTAAAGAGAACTGATCTAGAGTCTTGAATCAGAAACATCACAAAGCGAAAGCAATCGTCGTCTGCTTCAAGGAATTCTCCACATAGCGTTTGCTGTATCAGCCTAACCAATATTCTCAGTTGGTCCTTTCTCAAAGTTATTATTTAAGTGCAGTTTGTTTGCCTCAAAATATCTCACATTGCGGAAGTAAATTGCAAGTATTCTTGCTCTTATTAAGGGAGTCGTCGAATTTGGACCAATCAGCTTTAACTTTCAACCTCAGAGAATCAGCAATCTCACTACCCTCAATGTAACATTGTGCTGAAACTCAAAAGACCGTAATTTTCAACGAATTGAGTTTTACTATATGTACACAGAATAATATTTCCATTGGTAAAAACAGCGGAATACAAGCAAAGCATCAATCGCAGATAGTGTGAACACAGTCAATTCAACCTGAAACACTGGGCCACATATAAATAAACTACACGATGATCTTAGATCATACGAAGGGCATTAAATTTCGAATACTGCACCAGAACAAGAGTGAAATCTATCAGTATAAAACACAAGCGACTTTGCTATTTCATTAGTGAATCCATGGTAGAACCAAAGCTCTTACGATCGATAAACATGCCATTACTATACCATTAAGCATATTGCTTTCGGGTTCATAAGAATTGAAAGTAACTACAAGATTTTTCCGTGCTTATAGAATGAAGTATTGGAATATCGAGCTATTTGTAAAATAATAAATATCACTGTTTTTGGGGTTAGCTCACAATCTGCCAAATGATTATGTTAAATTTTAAGGTGAAACCAGCAATAAATTTCACTGTCCAAACTAACAGATAATTAGCAAAATTATATCTGATAATTGTTTGATTAAAAAGAAACAAGGCCGATAGTTCACAAGCTAGTTCCTTTATTAAAGACCAATAATCCAGTTGAGAGGGTTTCCTCAGCTAGGAGGAAATCAGCCCATGAGGACAACCGTAGGAAAGAAGAACTGAATGTTACTGACCTAACATAAATGTAAAAATCACCCTGCTCGACAAACAACTCAAAACCTAAAGCCCAGTGCTCGAGTGCCGATCGTTTGCCATGCAAGAATCCCACAGACCATTCTTGAATCATTTCGAAAAACATGAAAAGAAAAGAAAAAACTGAAATATGAAAGAAAGGGAAATTATGTGAATTTTGTAAGCCTTGAAGCATTTTGATTGGTTGAATCCATGGAGCAGCAATGCGAATCTCGAGAAAATGTTCTTTAGCATGCACTCGAACCAATTGACGTTTGTATGGTTAATGTCAATTCTACCTAGTACAGGATTGGCAATTATATAAAGAACGAGGTACTGTCAATAGCATTATCGATATTCAGCAAAAGTACCCGCAAGAAACTAATAAGTTACTAATTAAGAATTAATAACTAACTTATTAATATTGGTCAATTTACATGTTATGGTGAAGGTGATCATTTAGTCACCTGAGCCCTAACCGTTCGCCTGCGTCAATGAACTACTGAGTTTTATTGAGTTCAAACTGTGCTTTTAAAATAACTGAGTAGCCGAATGGAACAAAACTCAACTTGTTTGTGCAATGGAAATGGGATTTTGATATGTTCTAAACGCAGATTTGAAAAATTTACAAGTTGATTGTAAAAACCATTTCTAAAACAATTCAGATTGTTTATAGTTTGTTCAGATTGAAAGGCAATGTTTTTGGAAAATTTTAAATTTGAATTAAACCAGCCTGTTTCTCGTAGCTGAATTTAAATTATTGAGATAAAATTGTGTTAGCTTTATAGATAAGATGACTACGGCTTAACTATTTCTTAACTGATGAGGATCGAACTCCGTTTGAATGACAAAAAAAGGTTTCCAATATGCTGATCTGAATCGTAAAATGAACCATTAAAAGGGAGGTTAGATGAAACTGAGTTTGGTTTAATAAAAAATTAATTCCGAATGACGTTGTAGGAAATGGCCAATATCAACGTAACTATGCCATAAATAACTCAACTGATTGGGAAAATATTAGGTTCTGGAAATAGAAATGAAATTCAAAATGGTCTATTTCAATTAAGCTAAGTGTTTTCGTAAACCTTTTGTTGTTTTACGATTTAAAACGTTTTAAAACGTAACATTCAGCCCATTTGAACTAATTAGCTAAGAATAATTTTTTTTAGATCATGTAATCTTCTAACAAACTCTACGTTATCCTGATTATAACTATTCAAGTGATAGAATCGAAATGGTTTACCAGAACAAGAAGCTGAAACATATTTCCTCAATTTCGAAATTAGATTCGTTTTATTTGACTGTCTTGCGCAACATTTCCATTTATTTACATTTTCCGATAAACTGTACGATATTTCAAATATATTCAAATTAAAACTAATCAAATCGAAAATATCGATAAGATTTTTTAGAATAAATATTGGATTTTAATTTTCTTTCTCTAAGGCTAATACGAAACTATGTATGAAATTTATCCAAATTTAAACTACTCAACACGGTAGAATCAGCTTCATTTATGAAAGGAACTAACCATAGACGTTTGGAAATTGTACTTGGCCCAGTCCTGACAAAGGCCCAATGCGATTTACAGTTATATTGAAATTCCTACATAGTGAGTGCTTACAATAATACGAGATGCTGAGCTTATATCAAGACCAACACAATTTATTTCCGAGTTACCGAAACTTATTTCCGAGTTTTATTCTTATAAGAAACTTAACATTTAGAATCAGTCGGACTTTTCTGTACTTTTATTGGTTTTCATTTGTATTACTTTATTTAACAAAATGAGATTTCAGAACTTTTTGACTGCATTTCTTATTGGATTTTTGACTAAATATCCTTAGGAGAATTTTAAGGAAAATTGTCATAAAAACTTTGCAACTATTAAATGGTTTTAAAAAATTGAAAATATGAGAATGTCTAAGGTTCTTTTTGTCGAGTCATATCTCGATGTTTTTGTCAATGCCAAGCAATCACAGCACGTAGATTTTACTAATATACCATATCTGATTTTGTTGCCTTTTCCGAGTAAGTACTTCAGTACTACTCAAATGTTTGGAAGCCTATGGTTAGAGTAGTTATAAGCTACAAATAATCTCTTTAACACTCACTACACCTATTCATCTAAACTGGCATGGACGTTAGATCTGTGTCACGTATTACATACTAATAGTTCGAAATCATGCAATGAAAATGCCTCCGGCTGCCTTTGGTGTGTTTTGAACTCAGCACCAGGCTTTTCATATCCTGAACTACGTTTTCTTTCTGAGTTATTTATGAGAGGGGTTTGTCACACCAATAGTATACTGACTCTGCTTTTGTTTAATTTCTTAAGCACCGAAACAGATCCCCAAATTAAATAAACGAATGTTATCGAGTCAGATGAAGTGAATGTGAAGGCCTAGATTTAGAGGGAGATCCTTACTCGGAGAATATTGTTTAGTAATAGCAATTGGTGTTTTAAATGATTGCTTTTGCTTATTTCATTGACTGAATGACTGCTTTGACTGCCAGAGAATAATGGTTGGAAATGTGGTTAATGTTCCCTATTTAAGTCGGAGTTAGAAAGCCTCTTATAAGTACACCCTCACTAGACTTAGGAGAGGGTCTCTAGAGTTATTAAGTGCACTAAGGAATCTTTATGCGATCCAGCCGGTTTAAAAATAAAATTTACTAAATAGCTAAATTAATTGCGTTATCGCCGCATGGCATTAACTGTCAAACTTTTTATTGTCCACTTCATCCGATTTTCCTTATAAATTTGGCGTTCGTTTTCCGGTTTAAATGATTTTTACTTCCATAAGGACAAATTCAAATTCCGATTAATTATGTTGAAATCAAAAGGATATATTGTTTAATATCAGGATCGTATTTTTATAATACTGAAATGAGCTTTTCCCGATAGAGCTATATCTAACACGATTTAATTTAATAACCTTACAATTTTTAAATTCTACATATTTTTTATGGATTCTCGATCAAAAAAGGTTGATTAGATCTAAACATGTTTCACCTAATTTCCTTTCTGGTGTTTAAATACTAATTCAAATATACGAGTACATCATATAGATACTCGTATATGTCTGTGCAGTATGGAGGGATTAAATATAGCAAGAAAACACTCACCGGCGTTTTACACGCTTCTTTTTCTGCTAGCTTCTGGCTGTGTGAAAAATTAACCATATCTAGATCAATGAAGAAAACGTGAAGGGCTACACTTATCGAGCCACTACAACGAAAGAAAATCATACAGGGAGCGCATCAAACTCAAGCAAATCGCCAGATAAAATTAAAGCTCAAACCGAGATTAAAGCCAGCATTTCAAAGAAATGCTATCGTATGAAATCATGCGTATAGCGCCAAAAATTTAAATAAAAGCCTACAATTTGGCAAAGAAAGAAATGTCGGGCGAACGAGTGGAGAAAAGTTGTGTTTTCTGATGAGAAAAAATTTAATATGGGCGATCCTGGTGATTATAATTTTTATTTTCACGATCTGCGAAAAGTTAAGTGTTTGTTGGACAAACATCGTAGCAGAGAGGACGGAGTAACGGTCTAGAGAGCTGTTTTCTATTTCCGAACAATCGAATTAATATATAAAGGTTCAAAAATGATGATTTGTCACAACGATAATGCCTTGATTCAAACCGCAAAAAATGGATCATCCTGGATCCAAGCCCAAAACGTGACTTAAGTGCTCCGGACTTAAACATAATAGAGACTGTTTTGGGATAGTGTGAGAGAATTAAGACAGAGAATTCTTAACTGAGACTATAAAAACAGCGTTGGCAAAGATTTCTTTGAATTAATTGAACGCAATTATGATTCTATGCCTAATCGTATTTTGGAAGTTATTTCCAACTGTGGTAGTTCTATTCATTATTAGAAAACAGGAAATAAAAAGCAGGTCATTATTGAAAACATCATTTTTTTTATTTTCTTCAATATTTTTAACTGGCCTAATGACACGTACCGAAATCAAAGCGAACTACTACTTTAAGAGTACTTTCCAACCTGTTTTTTGTCTTAGTCGTCTCATTACGAATCCTCTCACTGATTGTGAGAGAAAAAATACATAAATTACAACACAACGTAAACTGAAATGACCAAAAATGTAAAATAAATAGCTGGCCTTATTTAAATGACGCGCAGAGTATGTATGTTTTGAAACAACCGATTTCAAGTCAATGTTTAGAAATATTCTGGACTTTTTTTGGTTAAAAGGAGTAAGTAATTCTAGAATTAGATTTATTCATGGAAAGATCATTCAAATAGTTTATTTGAACGATTTCACAAACCGAGAGGAGTTCTAATTTCATTGAATCGGTTCCACGATAATTCTGAACAAAACAATTGAGGCAAAATGACAAATCAGAGAAAACCCATTCAGATAACGGAAATTCTGTGAAAACTCAATTTAGAGGAAAGGACAATTCAGAAAAACCAAAAGTACGAAAGGAAATTTGTTCGCATAATGTCAAGTATACTCGTCATAAAGATAAAAAAAATTACATTACACAAGATCATTTAAAAAATATGCATTTTAGAATATTCGTTAGTCTAAGTAACTTTATTTATTTTAATTCGCTGAAAAATAATTAAGTAAGGAGAAAAAGTTTTTCGAAACAAAATTAAACAGTTAAAGGGTTAATGGTGAGATTGAAACTAAACAATTGAATATTCTTAAAAGATTGAAAACGAACTTTTCGTTTAACAGGATTTTTAGATACATTTGCCTTGGCTATACTGTAGGCTTATTTCCTCAATTAACTTTACTTTATCATTCTAACTAAAAATATTACTGATTTGGTCGTAGTTTTTGATTTTAGTTGTATCTATATTCACCCTTATGTGAGTGACGGGATACCCGGGTACCCTTTGCACTTTTAGGTGTCTATTTTACAGAGAAATTTTACAACTTGGAGCACGTGGAGACACTTAGTTTCCATACAAAATGAATGTAAGCACTAATCACTTAAATTAACATATTTTTTCTTCACTCACATGAGGTTTAAGCAGGTTAAGCACATGGAGAAGTCCTTCTCCAGCCATGACAATTAAGACCCGGTGTAATCTTAACATCCAATTATTTTCTTCAAACATACTTTAATCATCAAAATTTGATTTGAATACCGACTAATATGATTGCCACCTCAATGTAACAAATTGTTGAATTAACATAACAACACTCAATTTAGTCACACGTGTGAGTACGCTTGATAGAAAAGGTTAAATCACTTATTTACATAATGTACTCCATAAAATGGTACAATAAAATTTAATGTAAGTAACTCATTCAATTGTCCGTCCAACTCTTTTGTTTATTTTTGCACACATTTCTTAATTTACAATATAAATCATCCTACATGTCCACGCATCATTTTAACAAGGCCGCATAAGCCCATAATCGTTATTTATATAAAAGATCATACAAAGTTAAATTCAGTGCTGATGGTGTAACCCGGATACTCGAGAACAAAAGTAATATAGCATTAAAGATGAAAACTAATTTATTATTTCTAATTTTTGCTGAGTGAAAGTAAATTTAATAAAAATTTCGAACATACCGCAAAAATATATAATTTACTTTTTTATTTATAGTTATTTCGGTTGCCATAAATTCTACTCAACAAACTTTTGTATAATACACAATTACCGTCGATCAATTTTTATGACAATGATCACACTTCATAAAATCAATATAACCGCAATATAATCGATTAGTCCTGAAGCGAGTCTATAAATTAACAATGGTTTAATTGTGTGAACACACGTTTATTAATGCTCCATTAACCTACTGTCTCTTCGTAAAATATTCATGGACAAATTAATTTATGTATGCACAATAAAATAAAAAATTCCAACAAAAAAAAAACTAGAACGATGCAAAAGTCATAAATTACAATACTCACCTTAATGTTAAGCATTGCAGATCTATACGAAGATGTCGAAAAACAAAAGTAAATTCATCTCCTTATTTAATAAAAGTAAAATGATTTTATATATTGAAGACGTTGCATGCACAAAAAATCGATTTACATAATTTGCCATTTTTACTTTTAATTAAATATGCGCGTATACAATGTATGTTGGTATATATGCCCTCAAAACTAAGTGGAAACATAATTTATCATGTTTTCTTATTTTTATTGTTTCGATTAAGAAACAGTGATTTTTATAAATGTGTTTCGGTTTACAAAAAAAGTAAACCTTTACGATAAATAATCTGGATTTACTAAATACGGTTATGATGATCATAGTTGATGAGCATTTTTTATCATGTCGATCGATAATTATAAATTAATTATTATTATTATTATTATAGTACGCGAGACAACCTTGCATGCGAGATCTCATGTATGCACGCGTTTAATTATAACGATACGATGAAATTACAAAAAATTTATGGAAATATGCACGCGATCGTAAAATGTCAAATAACTGGACAGGTGAAATATTTTTTTTCGTGACGTAATATTGATCGTAATCTATTTATCATCGATGTTATAATATATCGATCGTGCGATCTTGACATAATATACATATTACATATTGAAAATGATCGCGATTTGCATCAATTTTGTATCATTATATTACGCACGAATGTTATAAATATGATCACATCCAAGAAGGCCTTGAAGAATTAATAATAATAATATTGTGGAAAAGATCAAATGCGATCTTCAAAATTTTATTAATAATGACATTGATTTACTGAATGTACGTGAAAATTTGATCGCACGATCTTCATTTAAAATGAAATCGAATTTAAAAATTGGGAATACAATAAATCGATCGTTAAAATTATGACATGTGTCAATTAATTTTTATTATTTATTTTTTAAATTGTATTCAATTATTAATTATGTTTTTCTTTCTTTTCTATTTTTAGGTAAGTCTGTGGCATTGTGATTTTGAGAAAAAATTAATAATTCATTCAGAATTTGGCATCCGTCTAGTGAGGCATCTTGAGCAAGTTAAGGGTAAATTATGCATGGCCGTTTTGTAATTGTATTGGTACAATGGATAATTCGAAATTGAATTCTCGTCTCACTAGAAGTTGAAGTGAAACTATGAAAACAGAAGCTTTATTTGTTTTTGTGGCAATTTTTTCCCCATCGAGATGACTAAGACTTCTTTAGGCGGCTTATTTTTTGTTCGAATTTAAAAAAAAACGTTTAAATTTTTAAAATATTTCCTAGTGAATATGGTTTTGGAACGTTAAAGCAAATATTTCCTTGTTCAATAATAATAATTGAACAAGAAATGGAAAGACATTTCGAGTGATAAAAAATTTATGAATATATTCCACTTTATAAAAGAGTACTATCATCAGATAAATATGACAATATGACTCAAAAGGAAAATCACATTCAACTGATCGATATTAAATATTCTTTATGAATTTTAACCTTCTCATAAAGCGTCACTCTATTCGCTCAGTAATAATTATCAACTTTATTATGCAATTTTACTTGTCAATAAATATTATTAATAATTACAGTTAATGGTCAATAATATTTTCAATGAACACTAATTGAATAATAAAATGGACAAAAATATTGTGTGTGTGGGGTGAAACCATTTGAATGTTTATAACACGACGCCAATCGATTTACGTTTTTATGAATGTAAAGCGTTAACGTACAAAGGTTTCCTGATTCGTTAAGTATAATTGATATGTTTGAAATCCTTGGCGATTGGACTGGGAGGAACTGCCGATCCTTCGCTCGCCTACTACTCGTGCTAGTGGGTGGTTGCAGATTGAAAGGTTAAAAACACACAAACAATCGTGGAGGTTATTCATATTATTGTGATCAAAGGGAATACTGGGCATGACCAACAACGAGTTTAACATTCATTTTTTGAACTCAATGTTCTTAAGAAAGATTTTTGCTATTCTTCCCTGCTTTTTTCAATTAGTAACATATAAATGACAGGCTCAGCGAACAGAATAATTCGAAACCAAAGTATTTCGTTTTCTTTATAAATTTAACAGATGTAGCAAAACGTCTATTCGGTTTAATGTGATTGAAATATACAATTTGATATTAGTAATCTACAGTGAAGTACGGCTGAAATAAATTTCTTTTATTGAATTATTAATGTAACTAAATCGTGTTAGTTTGCATCAGTCATTGATAGATGTCACTAGGCTTAATAAATTAACTTGCTCATGTTGACAAGAAATTCATTTCTGTTTTTGTCTTCGTGAAAACTTTAAAATGGAAGAAAACACATAAAGGTCGTGGTAATAACCATGATATACTTACTGGAAAGATAATTGGCTGTTTTTGGTCTGAAGGAGTAGACTATGACCGACTGAACAAAATTCCAAAATAATTTTAAGGTGTTACATCACAAGGCCTGTCAAGGCCAATTGACAGTTCTATTAACGAAATTGAGATCGAAAAATCGATTGAGATGTGCTTTATGTGACCATGGTGTGTCGTCTTGTTGAGACCACAGTTCTTCCACAATAATGCCATTTAATTAGGGAATAAAAAAGTCAGCAATCGTGGCTCTTTTGCGATCTCCATTGGCTATAAGACCTTCATCGGAATTTTTACATCGGATTTGAAGAAATAGTGATCAATGATTCTACCAGTTCACAAACACACCAAACAGTGATTTAGTTATTTATTTTATGGTGTAATGACATCTCAATATTAGCTTGTGAATTTTATTCTCCAAAAATTCCTTAATGGGATGTGAAAGCTAGAGAGAGAAAGATAGAGAGAGAAAGGGAGAGAGATGATGAAACTACTAAAAGAAACTGCAAACACTCAGTTACAAATAAATTTGTTTCAATCACTCAAATTTTTTCGAGTAGTATTTGATCGTGCAATTTTTTGATCTAACGAAATAATTTTGCGATCGCATTTTGCGATATAATGGCGGGATTTCTACCATGATTATTTCTTCAGAAATCTCATAGATCTGTTAAAATATTGAAGTATATGTAGTTTTACTATATAGTCGTTCCAAAATTGGCCAGAATCGGTCTTAGAAAATCCGTTTCTAACCGTTTTTATACGTTGTGTACATAATCTGTTGGAAGTTATTTGTCTATGTTAGAAAAACTCTTATATCAGTAAAAGTTATTTGAGCTTGATGTACTTCGTCTAATGAGACTCAGATTTATAAAGCATACTCTACATCGGCCATAATCGACCATAAAAACCTTTATTCAACGCTAAGTTCAAAGAATCAATTTTTGAATTGTTTTTTCGATGATTTCTGAAAGTCATTCCTTTTATTAATAAAATTACTTGAAGTGGTTGTATTAAAATAATATAAAGACAAAGTTTAACGAACGTGCATATTCCGCATCGGTCAGAATCGTCAACCCAAATTTACACTAAAATTTTTGAATGGTTCTTTATGGATGCCCCATCTAGAGATCTCATTTTTAATAATGAAATCGTGACAGGAAGTATTGAGCTTACAATCAAGCTGCCTGATTGTATATACTCCGAAAATCTATGACTTATACTTTTTTAAGAGTATGGAGGCCATACATATTCCATACTTAAAGACGTTATGGACCTTTGGTGTAAATCGAGGATTCTTGCGTGCTTCGCACAAGCGTGTTATCGTATTAGCAAACTATATTAGTTTGAACCAAGGTAAAGTATAAAGTTGCTCTTCAATAAATCAAGTATCAAATAAAATAAAATGAATGCAAACATCATCGTCTTCAAGATGTTTTTCAAGTAAAGTATATTGGGCTAGATAATTAAGATTCGAGTGGTGTAGATGCCCTTTACAATAACCATGACCCGTAAGAACCATGACAAAGTTTCGTAACTGATCACTACTTACAGATAAAGTATATCTACTTCAAATTAAGCTCACTCTACATATATTTATTGATAGCGCTTTACTTTTGTCGAAAGTTTGTAGAATTGCAGGCCTGGGACGCACGAACTCCAGTCGAGATCCGGCTTTAAGTACAGAATCAGCGTCAATGCTGGAAAGAGCAGGAACCCATATCACCGTAACTCTGTTATAAAACCACAGTAGATTAGTATCCTTGAATTCCTAGACAAGTTAAGAGACAGTTATTTTTAGCCATGCGAAATTGACCACACAAAAGGTTATATTGAATGAAATTCGGCTATGTCTGTCTATATCCGGTTAAGTTAGTCAGGGTGGTTGCAATATATTCCGAAGCGAAAGTTGTTTTACTAATACTATTGTTTTAATTTAAGCCCTAAATCGACAGACGATGTCACAAACACATTTGAGACAAAAGGCACTCTTTTGTTACTTTTAAACCAAGCTAAAACAATGTGCTGATTTAAGTTGTAGTCATAATTGTAGATGTTGATATCGGTGACTAAAGTCGATGTTACGTTTGACGTTATATACCGAATTTTGATTACGAATTTCGATAATAGATTGTTGTTTTTGTGTTCTGATGAAATACTCGTATACAAATGTTACAATAAATTAGAAACAGGTCTCGTTTTTCCAAAAAGAATTTATTCTTGTTTTTTATTAACAATGAGCTAATTTTTATGGATGAACTTTTGTTTTTAACTTTCAAATTTGCCGGAATTTTTTTTATGTTTGCAATTATTTTTCGCAAAGAAAAAATGTCACTTTTATAATTGTTTAAAAATACAAAACAAAACGTATACGAATTAAGTTGTAGTTTTAAACGTATAAAACTACAACTTAATGATTTTCGAGCATCGATTTCGAATAGTTACTGACTACACCTAAAAGTTATAGTTAGGTCTGCCGATTTGGACCTAAATATTTAACTACTAGTACTACTAAATATATAACTACTACTACAACTGTTGTCCAGTTGTGTTTGATTTGAATAAACGTAAAATGTATGAAATATATTTTAGCAACCTAGAAATAAAATTTGAAATTCGTATTCGACAATTCTAAGAAATGAGCTTTCGTTTTGGAATACGCAGTAACCCTCAGATTTAAGAAAACAATTCGAATTCTAATAATACCTTTGGGTACTCTAAACCGCCTTACGAAGTGATGGTTTCTCATCGGCCTAATACGAATTGTGGTTGCCAGGTCAATAAATTCCTATAAATAACCAAATTATTTGAATTTATAAGGACGGAGTACGGAAATTGATACATTCTTATATGTAAACATTAAAATTGCAGCAACTTTTGCGGCATTTAGATATTGCTATAAACAATTTTTGTTTTGTATTTTAAATTGCCTTATACTTCATGGTGGTGAATCTTTCAAACGGAAAATCCGCAATCATATTTTCCGTAAAAAATAGCGAACGCAGAAATTTCGGTATTATAATTAATTAGCTAACATTATGTTACTAAATTAATTATTTTATTAAATTTTTGATTATTTATTATAATTTTAAATAAAGGTCTTGGAATTAAAGGACCAGAAATGTTGAACCCAACCTTATGGAGACAAAAAAAATTTAACGTGCGAAGGGGCAATGATAGACCACATGTAAGATGCTTCTTAATTAGCAACTAAACCTAAGGTACATAAAAAGGACTTTGTTACAGGTTTGGTTTGAGATGCTTCTAATATTCTGGAGTTCTGAAGAAATCAATAGTATGATTACACGGAGAGATGTCCTTCGTTGGCTTCTCCATTATCCTCATATACATAAGGGCGGTGTTAGGGCATAGCTGTAAAACCGGAAAATTCGTGTCTTGTTAACTAACATCTATTAATTTTTTATTAATTAACGTTAATTAAAATACTGGCCAAAAGTTTAAAAATTGAACAATTTAATGGAAAAGGCTGATGATGAGTTTGAATTTTATAAGTATTACATAAAAAATACTGATGTTGAATTAAATATTCTTTTAAACTGAAAATTAACTTTCGTAATATGATTAAATATGGGGCAAAGTGATGAAATTTCAATGACCCGACAAATATTTCCGGTCATTCTTGAATCCTTTATAAACTGTCGCATTTTCTTAAAGGAACTAAAAGTTCCTAAAGTAATGTTTCCAATATTAATCAAACACTTTTATATTTACAGACCAAATATAATTGCCAGGAAGCGAAGCCACCCCATGCGAAAATTTAACACGTAATACTTAGGATATTTTCTTATTGAGAAATGTTCTATCATTTTAGAGAGGATTTTTTCTAATTTTCTGCTGTTCAAATTCATAAAAATAGTTTTTTTGATTTCTTTGAAATATTGTTATTGAAGAATTTGTTTCGAAAATAAACTTGGTGTGGATACTAAAATTGCGATTTACCTAAAAATAATGCCGGGACACAAAATTCTCAATTTTTACGAGGGCGTAGTGACAAGTCTGGTAACATTGCAACAGAGGGTGTCACAACCGCAAAGCCCAGATGTCATGTGTCAATATCATCTGTCACTAGACCAAATTAAAATTTTCAGACATCTGTCATTTAGTTCAGTTTTAACAGCCATTGAAAACAGACAACCCACATGGGTTGTAAACATGGAAAAAATTGAATTTCGTGTGTTAATTAAAAATAATTTTTTGCGTGGAAAACCCATTACGCAAAGCAAAACAAAACTTGATAAATATTGTGGGGACTCTTCACCATCTATTAAAATGATTCACAAGTGGTTTACTGATTTTCGTTGTGGTCGTACAAGCACAACTGATGCCGAACTTTCAGAACGCCCAAATGAAGTCACCACAACAAAAATTGTTGACAAAATCCATGATACGGTATTGCAAGACCGCAGAGTGAAAGTGCACGAGATAGCTGGGATAGTAGGCATCTTAGATGAACGTGTGCACAAAATTACACGAATATTTGAATATGAAAAGGGTATTTGCGCGTTGAGTGCCGCGTTTGCTTACAATCGACCAAAAACGCACACGTGTGACAACTTCAGAGGAAGGTTTGGCGATGTTCAAGACAAATAGCTGGAAAAGGAGCTTAAAAAGGAGCTTTTGCGTCGTTTCATAACTGTGGATGAAACATGAACCCATCACTATACACCGGAGACCAAAGAACAGTCTAAACAGTGGATTTATACTGGCGAATCTACGCCGAAGAGGGTTAAGGTGGTTTTATCGGCTAACAAGGTCATGGCCACAGTTTTTTGGGAGGCACGTGGCATAATCCACATCGATTACCTTCAAAAGGGGAGAACAGTCAACGGCGAATATTACTGCAACTTATTGAATCGTTTCAACGACGTTTTGAATAGACCGCATTTGGCGAAGCAAAAAGTTATCTTCCACCAAGACAATGCACGGGTGCCCACGTGTGTAGTTGCCATCTCCAAACCCCATGAATTACGCTTTGAATTGCTTCCACATCCGCCATATTCTCCAGACTTAGCCCCTGCGACTATTTCCTCTTTCCGAAGTTGAAGAAATGGCTGGATTCGGCTCTGAGGAGATCATCGATGCAACAAACGCCTATTTTGAAGGTTTGGAGAAATCGTATTATTCGGAAGGGATCGAAAAATTGGAAAAACATTCGACTAAGTGTATCGAGCTAAAAGACGACTACGTTGAAAAATAAATTTTTTTTGGCCGAATATATTATTCCTTGTTTCATTTTGTCTGGTTTCCACCAGACTTCTCGCTCCGCCGTCGTAATTCGTATTATGGACCCGGTTTCTTGTAACGAATTCAATATTTATTGCTTTTGTGAATTTGTTTGAATACATTTAGGTTTTCTTTTCTCAAAATTAATATTCGTTTTAACACTTATCTTTGCAGCCAATGTTTCAATTGTTAGTCTGGACTTTTCATTGATTCAAATATCGTTGTAAAACGAAAATGTTCGCTGACAGGCATCTCAACTAAAATTCTTATTTCTTGTTTTTTAAAATATTGTCATTCTAGTCTCCTTAGCCAATAACAAACCGTCATGTATTGTAATATCGAATTTTTCTTTTACAAATATACTGTTTCGATTATTTTATTCCTTTCAATTTTGTCGTTGAATATGACCTAATCAAACGAAGATGAACATTTATATTCTGGCCAATTATCTAAATATTTCAATAAATTTTTAGAAACGTGTATTGCTTCGTTGCCAAATCCTTTTCTTATTCCTGAGTTGCTCTTTTCCAGTTTTTATTTAAAAAAAGTTTATCACAGCTAACGGAAGGAAGTTGTAATCAATACGTGATCGAGCGAAGTAATACTTCTGCAGCGCTTATCGGATTTTTAAATTTTTATAGATAAGCGAATCGTGGTTACCATGATATGAATAAACTAGAGAATGGGTTCGGCCAATTCATTGAAAAAATATGTAGTGTTAAAGTACACTTCTCTAAACTTTAAAAATACGAATTTAAGGATTCGTATAATTGTAACACCTGTTCAATAGTCGGGATTAACGCCAGTTTCGAGTATTCAAATATTTTTCTATATTGATCTGAACTGAAACTTCTGTGAAAAACGATTTCAACTAGGGAGGTCATTTTATGGTGGTTAAGAAAATGTCAGAGCTTACTTCGGATAAAGTTTGGATGAAATTGGTAGAATTATGTAGCGTCGTATATTAAGTCGAACGAAAAAGACCGCAATATTTTCCATCTCCTTTATTCTAATAAAACAAATAGTTTGATGTTTGTTGTCAAAATTAATCGTGCGTCATTAAATCTTTTCGTTTTTATAATTAAAAAGATATTTGGCTCACAAAATCTACATCTGAAATTATTTTATTTGAATTGAAATTAAAAACTATTATTTTTATATTTATATTTGCCCGAAAAACTACTTCGTAAGAACACATTCAAATGGCTAAAGAAAGTCATTCATAAAACAAAACGTCGCTTTATAACTTTTAGTTCATTATTTCCCCTCAAAATTCATTTTGTTGGGTTATGTTTGTAGGCTACTTTGTTTTGAATTATATCACAAAAAAACTCTACAATAGTGATATAAGTTCATGATACAACCACCATAAATTAACCACCCAGGTTACTATTAAAGTAAATCGTTCGAAATATAAATATATTTCAGGATTAATAATCTTTCCATTCTCATTAAATTAGAGACCATTAGAGAAATTCTTAATTTTGAAGATTTTTGTCTTTGCGATTTATATCGCTAAAATGAGATATCGTCGCTAATCCGTGCAAATTAAAATTATTTTTTCTCTTAAAATATAGTTATTTGTTATTTTTTAAACGGTTTGAATCATTTTAGAAGCCTCACTCGAAACTTTTGTTTGAATTTCTTTTACAAAAGGAAAATATCGAACGAATTTAAAAAAAATTTTAATGAGAAAAAGTTATGTTTCAAATAAGTTAAATTTGGACCAAGAGAGGCTATATTATTTCAAAGGAGGAAATAATTTTTCAGGTGGACAATCTTCTTCAAAAAAGGTTGTCTGGTCAGCTTAATTATATTAACCTAATGATCAAATTTTAAAACATTGTGGAATTTTTTCGTGGTCGGCGATTGAACGTCGTAAAGGAAAGACGTGATTTTTGTCTCTCCTTTAAATAAATAAATAAATAGTTTAAATATGTGTTAATAATTGATTAATTATAATATTAATCATAATATTATTTATTAATATATGTCTTATGAAATAAATAAATAATAATATTAATAATAATTTGTGTGTAAAGAAGTAATAAGTAAAGTGAAAAGTTATACGTATTGTGTTAATATATTAATTTGAGTGCGGTGCGCTTGCAGTGGTGTAGGATATATATATAACAATTTCGTTTATATGTATTTCGACACCGTTGTTTGAATGCATCGTACGCATTGTATGTTAATATTCAATTTGTAGGACTTTTTTGATTACAAAGGATGCTTAAGATAAGTTTTATTTTTATTACTTTATTTTACATTATACATTATATTTTATTACATAATAATCAATGAATCGTATGGATGAGTTATTTGTGTTGTTGTGGTATGAAACAGTTTGTGACGACAGTTGCTAGCATTCATTCTATGAAATCTGTTTCTATGAAAAATACTGTCGTGGTCTCTAATTTTTATAATTTTGGTTTTTCTCTCGCATACGTATTGTTTATAGTTTTTTATGTACACATTGATTTTGTTGAATTTCGTTATATGAGTAGATGGTATTTTCTTGGAAAAGTTGAACAAATCACGACCAAAAAGCTAATTTAAAATTTGGATATCAAGTCTTTATTGCATGTTGTACTGAAATCCTTATTTCTTTTAATTTTTTATTTAAGGATATACATATAAGTGAAAATATGGTATATGGGATGCGCAAAATATAAACAAAATGATCGTATAATATTCTCTGCTCTCTCACGGTTGTATTTATATTTTTGTAGTGGATTACACTAAGACTTCGTATTACGTTGTCTAAATGGGCGAATTTCTTTGGATTTGCACTAAATGTTCTTGAATGTGGATGATTCAATTTGTGAATTGGGAAAGTCGATTAGACTTTAATTGTTCATAATTTGTTGATTTGTTATATGTATAATAATTTAGACTTTTGGTAACTTTGTGAGATTTTTTGCCGCCGAGGCGGCTGACGTTGACCTCTCCTTGTCGACCTGGGTTGGCGTCATCGGCAAGGGGTGGATATTGTCGCAGGTCGAGATCGCGCAAAATAAATATTGTACATATAAAGGAATGTATATTTTTGGCGATTGGGAGGGGGTTATACTTTTTCTCTGTGGTGTGAAAACTGGATTAGATTTTGACGAGTGGTGTTTGTGTGTGATTGGTTTACACAGGATGTGCGGCGAGGATGTGCTGCAGCTGTATTGTAGTGAATCTTTTTTGATATTTGGAGTGATTTGAATGGGTTTCGTTCATGGTGAGTAATGGCTCGGTGTCTGCGGTTTGTGGTGGTTGTTCGTTGAACGTTGTGTTTCTCAACTTGGGGAGAGTTGTGTTCATGTGTGTTCTGTCGTTACCTGTATTTATAAGGTATTTTTGACTGTTTTGAGTTGTTTTGTTTAGGACTTGAGGTAGTTCTCATTTGTTAGTGTATGAGGGCGGATTTGCAGTTTTGTGTTGAATCATTGCCTGAATGTTGGATTTTTTGTTGGAGTTTGCCGTCGATTTGGCGGGGGCTGAATCATTTTGGAAGTTTTGGTATGATCGGTCGTACGCTGAAGTTTTTGGCTGTAGGGTTGCCATGGTTCGTTTGTGATCTGTCATGGATTCGTCACGGCTTTGTGAAGCGTGGTTTTTGTTGAATGGTGGTGTTGGCAGGAGGTCGCTTGGTGGTTGGTAGTGGTTTCATGGTGGGAAGATTCATGCCGTCTGTTGGGATCGTTTCGAGGTAATTTTAGCTCCTGGATGGACATTGCATAATTCTCTTGGTACATTTTACTACGATTGTTTGTAGAGGTGGTTTCTTCCACGCTTTGATTTCGGAGATTTTCGGAGAGAGCTATTTTGGTGATGTTCTTTCATCCTATTATTCAGCGTTTGTGTAATAAATTGTTATATTTTTATTTTGGTTTGATTAGCGATATAATTTTCCGTTTCCGTATTTCTTCTGTGCATTGAGAATATAGTGTAGGTAATTTATGATTAGCTGTTTTCTATATTGTATTTCCTTCATAATCCATCATTTTTGCAAGATTAATTGCAACTATGTTGGAGTTGGTAACGAATCCTATTATTTACCGCAAAATTGCCTTTTTGTGACACTCAATGGGTTACTACTACTCAATGGGTTACTATTTGCATTGGATTTGGGATTTTAACAATCTTAACATAAAGAATTGTTTATCGGCAACTTCGTTATATCTATGTAACTGAAAAGCTAGAAATATTTGATATAATTAATATAATTATTGAAAAGAAAGAGAAGGTTTGTATACTTCAATACACCAACGACTGGATGTTTGTCATAAAATGTAACGTTTCCAATCTTGACTGTTTTAGTACAAGAATTATAATTATTAATACCCAATTTCAAATCAACCCTAAATATTAATCTACATGTACAGTGCCGAGTTATTATATTAAAATTATTCGGTTCTCAGGAAATCTCATTCAAATATATTTAATATACGAGTACATATTATCCCTCTTAAGATACTGGTACGATTTATATTTAATTATAAAAATTATAAAATAAACTTATTTATCATTCATTTTAGAATAATTTTTTCAAATTTGTCTAGTTGCCTTTACTTAAATATTACCTTCCAGCAGGAAAGCCATTGACGGCACACTAATTACTAATTTACGTTTGTTACCAGTCTGAGATGAATCGTTTATGACAAGTCTAATACGAGGTGACAAGTCATGGACGAGTCGCATGTGTCATGTCTGAGATTAATTGTATGTGATATATCCCCAGCAAACGTAGAAGAAGTTCCAGAACTAGTGCAAAAGTAGTGATAAAAGTATGCAATCCGGTAGTTAATCTAGTTAATCTGTTTTTTTTTTGCTATTTGGTGTTCGCCTAATTCAACGGTTAAATACTAATGAATTTTAGAGTTATTTTGAATATAGTTCAAATAACTTTGGTTTCAGGAAATTCTACTGTAAGTTGCGGAGTTGCAGAATGATTAAATTAAGAAATGTTTCAATTATTTAGGAAGCCGGAAAATATGAATTTAGAATTAAATTTCAGGAAATTTACAGATGCTTGTGAATTAATGCTTCATTGTAATTGCTGATTGTGTAATTTAGAATTGTGTTGTCATTTTATTACTAACGACTTTACATAGGTGTCTGTAACGGGTCGAGTCAACCAATTTTGGTTAGGAAGCCGAAAAGTATTAATAGAATTAAATTTCAGGAAAATTCCAGATACATGTGAAATAATAATATTTTTTCTTAGGTTGCCGTTTTAAAGAAGCAATTGTTGAAGACCAATACCATCGTTATCCATTAACCTATTAAGCCTTTATCCTTCATCTAGTAGATTAGAATTGTGTTGTCTTTGTGTTACTAACTATCGGCTATACCTAGGTGTCTGTAACCGGGCCGATTCTGTCCCACTTAACTAACCTATCCAATCCTTCGGTTTTGTTATGTGTAAAAAAGGGTGTACGGTGGACCCGGCATCATCCGGGAACTCAAGCCTAAGAACTTGGTCGTACATTCAAAATCAATCAATCAATCAATCAATTGTGGAATTTTTTCGTATTTTTTCGTATTTTACATCGTTTTAAAATTGAATTATGTCAAAATAATTCTCCGAAGTCAAAATGTTTCAGAAGTTTAATAGACCAACATCGTTGTTAACTAATCATATGGGGATTTTGAAATACAATCTTTGAAAGTGTAGCTATTATGAAATAACTACTGAGTATATTTTTCTTTTGTAAACACAAACCCAAAATTGTTAAATGTGTTAATTTGAAAATGATTACTGACAATAGTGCGTTGTGTAGGTTATGCAGCATTCCATATATAATGCAGACATCCATAAAGGAAGAAGATGTTTTTGTCACGATTTTAGTAATCGTAGATGTGAAATATTAGTAAAGAATTGTCGTTTGAATCTTTAGTAAACCTTATTTTCAAATAACGGTTTTGAAAAGCATTGACAAATTAAACGAATCTTTACACTGTTATAAAATAATAACACTCGTAATTCAATACTTAACGAATAAAAATATATATGGCGCTTAAACGTTAACTAACCATGACACTATATAGACGCGGTATTTCCATTCAATATTTATTTCATTCAATAGATTTTTCTAGCTCACAGCTGTAAAATAATAAAACATGAAACGAAAGAATCATTATTCAAACGTGACCATCTACAGACAAACCTTATTTGCTGTATAAATAAAACAAATTCAATTTCTACAACCTTCTCGCGAGCAAATTAATTTCATAATTTATGTGTGCACACATTCAATAAAGGCAAATGGGGGTTGCTTTAAAATCCTCATCTTAGATGTTTGTTCCCAATTTCTATTGTTTATGAATGTTTTGGAGAGATGAAAATTACGCAATTTGGTTAACTTATTTTAAATATTATCATCTTATATAAGACGGGCTCCTTCACCTACCAACTATAGGTGTACAGTATATGCCATATGTTGAATATTAATCATATTAGGTAAATCTACCACCAAAAAGATGAGGCGGACAGTAAAATAAACGAATTTCTGTGCAAAATGTGTTTGTGAAAGGTCACCTCGAACATTATTAACCCGATGGCAGGCTTTGTAGTTAATATTTTTTGCGTATTTTATTAAAAAAATTTTTAGAAAAAATAGTGTTTAACACCTTTGGCTTAGACATATTCACAATTGAATATTTATATAAAAAAAAATGTTTAATTATTTGCGTGGAAGTAAAAGTAAATAACACAATTGTTTGTTTATTCAATCAAATCCTATATTTTATACATTAATATCACCTTTAAATATAATGACATCAGACAAATATTATTCTGTGCACATTCTTCAAATTTTGCTTAAACGTGCATTGCATATTTTGTTTTACTCTTAAATTAAACCTCAAATTTGATCGATATAATTTTAAAACGTGCAAGCTGCGAGGGATAACGCTTAACATAGTAATCGTCTTACTTGTAATCCATTATGATGATTGATTATACACAAAACACTTAATGATCATGTTTTGATCATATTACATCTTACTCGTAACTTAATAATCGATCATTATAATATTAATTTCACGAGAGTCGGATTACACATATTCAATTTGATTGATACATCAATTGGAAACCAATGCCAAGTAATATTTATCTCTAATTTCGTATGAAAGATAAATAGAACACCCAAAATATATAGGAGACTCGAAACTGGATAATATCGTTATGCAACGATATTTGGGAACGGCCTACCATTTGCTCACTTCATTGATTTCTTTCATCGCAAAAGTTTTAGTTTGTGTTTTTTTGGTGAGATTTGGTTGCAAACACTAAAATATTGAATTTATTGCCATTTGACTGATTTAAAAATATTCAGACGGCGTTTATTTGTCAAATTTGCGCTGGTTAATGTTAATATTAAATTTCTCTGGCTGAATAAATGTGTTCGTGTATACCTATGTAAAACACTTTTACGACAGTATTATAAATTATATAAACCTCAAATTGTCAAATTCAAACCAGTTTTAGTAATTAAACAATTTTCATTTAGTTATTGATTAGAACATATTTGTTAGAACAGCCTTTTACATAATTATTAGAAATTTTATTATCTTAGATTTGACGTCCTAATTCGTTGTGGTCGATCAAGCTTTTTAGCATCGTGAATGAACAACATAAAAATTACGCTAAAATATTATTGTATTGGTAGGTCAGTGTAAAAAATAATATTTATTTTTTCTTTTCTTAAAATTGGATCTAGAGATTTGGCGATGTCAATGTAAAATTAATAATTCCATAATAAATTCAACGGTCAAGTCTAACCGTCTTTTAACGCCGGGAGAGATAGGTATTATTATCACAATTTAACCATACCGAGGCGAGCGCCGAAAGTATCCAAAACAACTTGGTTACGTCAGTAAGCTCACTATTTGTAAACCACTCTTGATAGAATTATTCCTCCCCTATCAATTTAATGAGCTGGTTCGAAAAACTTAAGCATTATGTTTCAATTGGTTTTAAATGCCGCATAAAAAGTTAAAAATTTATTCGTGGTAATTTTTTTTTTAACTTTTTAACTTTTTAGCTGTTTCAAATGGTTAAACAGTTTTTGACAATTGTGTGGTTGCTTATTTAACATAGTTATGGACGTATAAAAGTCTCCTCATCTCAATTTTTAACTTTATAACTTTTTATGCGGAATTTAATCCAATTGAAATACACTAGTATATCGCAAAGGTTTTAGTTGACTAAAGTAGCGCAAGACTATGAACAAAACTACGAGAGCCTAAATTATGATTCACTCGGACTACATAATATGTATTTCAATATTTACTCACTAATTCGATAAAACTATCTCCAATAATGAAGAGATCAAATCATTCTTGACATAATTTTTTACCAGGGCCCTATTGCACCAACCGCTTATCAGTTTTCATGTATCAACTATTCTGATTTTAGATAACTACTTGTTGCACAATCATGGATAGCAGAACCTACTCAATTTAGTAGTAATAGTTAAAAAACTCCTACTAATTTTTTGTTGCATCAAACAGTAAAACGATAAGTGACACTGTTTTTTATAATTATCATTATTTCATATTTTGTTGCACCAATTTTTAAACTTATTGCTTTTCAAAAATGAAATCGAGAATTTCAAAACCTGGTTAAGAAACCAATTTCTTTTTATAAAATTTTGTTGCATTTTTCACATTAAAATTCCAACTTTGGTCGTGCCTACAACAAAAAGTATGTTTCGCGTCGAACTACTAGGAAGTTCAAACAGAGAGGTTAGTTAAACATCGTATAAATTACACATTAGCGTCCATTAATACAGTGGCAAGTTTTCGTTTGACATGCGTTCAAATCACACATGTACTAGAAAGAGTCGGCGTCAGTTTGAAACATAATGCCCGGTCTTCAGTCGTTTAACTTGGTCATGACGAAAAAATGTATTTGTAATGATTGTGCTTATGCGCATTACATACCTTGACAAAGAGTAAATTTATTTAAATTGCTGCTGTTTTTATCATGACGCTGTGATAAAATGAGTAGAAAATTGTATTTTACTTTCTATTAAACAAAACAGGAGCATAAAATGATATTGCATACATATTGGTGTTAATAGTTGTGAGTGTAAAGCTCGGTCCTCACTCAAAGAATTTTCTCACGACAAAATTGTACTTTTATACTCACTTAGAGTAAAATACAATTGTCTACTCATTTTGTCACAGTGTCATGACAAAAACAACAGCAATTTTAATAAATTTTCTCTTTGTCACGGTGTAATGTACATGATCAGATTCAATATAAATATATTATGTCATGACATTCCAGCGTCAGACAAAACTTTTGAGTGAAGACCAAGCATAATACTCCAGAAAACAATGCATTAAGACCTTTGCAACACTTATTAACATTACTGCGTTGGCTGGGGAATGGAGCACAATATCACGGAAGTGCAACGATGCACAGCATTCATAAATCGACAGTGTACAGAACGATTTATAGTGTGACACGCTATTGTGAATGAGATGATGAACACACAAGTGTCACACTATGAATCGTTGCACATCAGATGGCTGGACAACATCCAAAATTTAACGTTGCAATTCATAATTGGTGGAGGTTTTTCTCAACTAGCTGGGTGCGCATCGATGGGCCAACAACATAGCGGCACCTGTCGTGCATGAATTGAACGAATCTGTTCATGATTCCAGAGCGCTATGAAACTCAAAATTATTTGGGGCTGGATCCCGTCCATTTGCCGGAGCAATAATTCTTGGTGATGCGCTTATCCTGCTAAAGATTAAGTAGAACTGACTATTAAGGAGCAATGACCAAATTGAACAGCGAGAACAGCAGACTTGGCACATAAAAAACAAGAAGAATAATAGAAAATAGTTTCGGTATATATTTGTGAAGTGTTTGTTTGACTTTCATGTCTGTGTTGTTTTTTCGTCGTTGGTTATAAATTAATTTTAAGAATTATTTTTGTGTACGACATCCAAAGTTTAAATCTCTAACTTGCTGAATTTATGTGGTACATTATGAATCAGAAAAAACCTTAAATTATTGAGTAACCGGAAAAACGGAAACTTTGGAGAAAGACTGAACACAAGCAAGGAACGTAATAGCAAAGAAAGAATAACGCAAAATGTATTTGGATTCTAAAAACTTTGCGCACTTCGCTCTAAAGGGGTGTGATGTTTCACATAATTTTTATATAAGTAAATAAATAAATTGGAATGGAAAAATAATAATTCCTTGTTTAAATCATGCTGCATAAGACAGCGGAAAATGAGAGATTACGCTACTCGCCGCAAGTGGCAGCACCAGCACAAAAGAGAATTTATTTTGTTATAAATGATATAATTACCGATTGTTGATTGTTATAAATGATATATTTTGTTATTAATATAATTACCAGCGGAAATTGTTTATTAATCTTGTATCTCTTTTTTCACTAAATAAAACATCCCAGCGGAATAAAATATTAAAAGTGAAGCTTTGGCATTTAGATCGGGAGGTACCGGCTTCGAATCCCGATAGGGGCACGATGAAAAAGTGATTTTTCATCAGATTACTATCTGTGACGAAAATGATCACAACTATGACTCTTCTGTCGGAGTACAAATTTCATGGGCCGACCCATCTTTCATGCCAGTACTATAGGCTATTATTGTGAAGACTTATAATAGGTTTTTCCCGATGTTATTTTTTTACTACAGCGCCATTTATATTGCGGAGTAATTGGTTTACAATGGGAGATGTTATAAATATACTTAGCGATATTTTGGTTGATGACAGATCAACCGAAGAACTTTTGGGTTTTGGTTTAGGAGATTTGGTTTTAATTTTAAGAACTGGATTAGATAATTACCCAAGGCTTATAGTGTTGCGCTAATTTATGTTGAAGATGATTTGATTGCGATTAATTAATGTTGTAAATGTTATAAAAGGATTTTAATGTTATAAAAGGAATTGTTGATCAATGAACGATTTATAATTGATTTGTGTGATTGAATGTTTTATGATTGTGTGATTTTGAATGAGAACTATTGATTTTTAAAGGTCATCTCGATGGAGGTGGAAATTTTTAGTGGAGAATGAAATTCAAATTAAGTATAGTTAGCATAGGTAGTGGCTACTGTGACAATGTCACTCCTTCGCCTTCCCCCTTCGCTTTGCCGTGCGAAGTAAAGTAACTATAAATAATTGAATTGGTTTGCAAGGGTTAGTAGGTTAATAATACTTACCATTGTTATTTGGTTGGTGGTTTTTAAAAAAGTATAATTTTAAGACGAGTGATTTAGTTTATTAAAAAGGGGCCTACCAATTTTCCGTGTGTATGACATACATATGACTTATGTTTTGTTTTGTTGTTGCTTTTATATTTTCTTTATGTATCGCGTCGATCGCGCTTTTGCGTTTCCAATTAGTTTTTGTACAACTCAGACTCAAAAACTAATTTTTTTAAAAGGTCAGTTAAGTCGGAGTTAAGTCGGAGGACAGAATATGTCCTAACATTAATTTATTGCTTCCTGCGCTAGAGTTCTTGCTGGCACTGCAGTTAAATGATTCTTCTTACAATATGGAGACTTTAGAAATACGATCTGCTTCCGACAACCCTAAACCTGCCACAACTGAATAATCTTTTCCCAAAATACCCAGCATTATCTCATTTATTGAATTCAGATTTATACTGTTTCCACCTCCAGTGCCCGTTCTTTTTGCATTCTCCTTTTTAGACTGAAACGAATAAATAAAGATCAAAAATAATTTAAAATTCTTGCAGAAAACCTAGTAATGTTCTATTTTTTCAGTGTCCGAAAATGTGGTCACGAGGGTAGGTCTAATCTCTGCTAGCAGTGGCAAACTCCAGAGATTGTGCCTTCTGGAAAATCTCTTTCCACTCTGTAATTTTATGAGTTTCTATTGCAATGTATAAGTTCTTTTATGATAAGTGATGAATTATATGATGATGAATGATTATGATGATAAATTATTGGTTGAAACTTTAGGGTTATTAAAACTAACCTCATTACTATAAATTAAGAAAATCTCAGAAGCGCAATTCAAAAATTTACTAATAATCAGATATGCTGAGATTAGCTGTACTCAGCAGAATTGAAATGATAATCCTCAATTTCATCAATGCTTTTGAATGAGCTTGTGTTGTTCCAGTTTCAGCTAGGTCAAATAGCAAAACTATTTCATACGACACATTGCGGCTATAAGACGGGTTCGAAAACTGCTTTCCATATTTCGAATATAGTTAAGTTCGAGCAAAAATAACATCCTTACATGTAGGAAGTCGAAAACCACCTAGACAATGGAAATCGGGCTCATACATTGTTACCGAAAAGTTAGTTGAGACATATTGCCTAACTACGAGGGGTTCTACGGTAACTCAAAAATTTGCAGTAAATGCATCGAACTATTGAAGGAAGTTTACAAAGTGAAATACATATCTTATATCAGGGGTTCCAAAAGCATTACTGGCAGGCTAACGCTTGTTATTTCATATTAAATAAAGGATCACTCTACTTGAACCTTCAATTTAGCTTTAGAACAGTTAAAAACAGTCAAAAATAATTTTTCAATAAATGTCGACAGTGTCTTGAGTGACTATAGAGATAGTGTCTGAGACTGTGCGCCTGACGTCGAGTTTTCTGTCTAAATTTTCGAACAACTAACTGATGATTATTAGTTCATACCAATGTTAAAATTGATGGTTAGTTCGTACCAACCGTTCATAGAGGGTACAAAATAAACCGTGCTTAATATTTGTTTCACAATATTTCTACTCGGCGAGTTATAAATTTGAAATAAGCAGATACGAACTAACTAGCAGACAATTTTTGTTATGAATGATAGAGAGGCATCAGTTACACGGGATTAGTTTATGAATTAGTGTATTCAGTGAGGTGTCAATAAATGAGGAGTTCAATAAATATCATAACACAAAAAATGTTGAAAAATTATCGACAGAAATTGCTTTCATTTAGGGGATAAGTTTTTAATCATTCGCCGAAAATCATTATGCCCAAGTATTCCAGGACAAAACGATATTGCCGCAAAATGTTCTAATTGCAAGAAGACACATCCCGCAAACTAGTAGTAGGGATTGTCGTGGTTATAAAATTGAAGAGGTGTTTATGCAAATTATAACCTAATTAAGGAAGACTAATGCACTTTATTTAAATCGCTGGGATCAAGCTTCTTGATCAGAGGTGGTTTTAATATAAAACATACCTTTTGCGATTAAGGGTAACCCCTAAGAAAGGAAGAGGGCTGTTTCCAGTAGAGCGACTACGCAGTTGCGTGTTTTATTCTGGAGATCAACCAACATGGCATACGGATAAAAATAAAATACTTGATCTCATAGACTTCTTCATCAGCAAAGGTTCAAACGAAAACAACTTATACCTAGAAAACATCGAGAGTATTATGTCGAATTTTACTTCTGATATTATGACAATCACAGCTATGATTGTTAAGAAAACTATTCCACCTCGGCTAACAAATAATATAACCTGCTGGGAGAAGTTCCAGAAGCCAGTTGATGATAATATTAATCTTCTGCCAAATAAAAATTCTAGCTGTATCGGATTTTTCCGAATTTCGGGAAAGAACTAGAACATCTCAACAACAGGATATAAGAAGCGGCGTATAAAAATTCTCCCTGAAAAAAAAACTATTTAAACTTCTCCAAATAATTTCAGACTTAAACTAACTAAAAAAAAAAGAAAATATGTTTGTGTCTTCTTGGATGTATACCACAGGCCTTTGACGGAGCTTGCCATATAAGGCTTGAAATTTAAATTAAAGCGGCTTGTCGAAACAGTTTTATGAAATACAAAAATCTTACATAGCTATCCGACACTTTGCTTCGAAAAGCTCCGAAATGCTCCGTTCTGGGGCCAACTTCATATGTTCTTTATAGTTTTGCCATCTTGGCAGTTGGTGATAGAAAGTAAAAGAATCCACAGACACATCGCAGAGGAGCACTAATATTGTCAGTACCTGTCCAAAATCCTTATCCAAAAAAGGATAACTGGATACCAGTAGAACTGAATTTTCAGCAAATTTCCTATGCAAATACGGCAAAATATCTAGTCATGACCGTAGACACAAAACTAAACTGGAAAGAGCATACCAAAAAAGAAAAGTTAAACATTAAACACTAAAACATGGATTAGGTCTTGCGGAGAACTTGTGAACTAACATTACATAATAAATTGCTACTATATCGGTAAATTCTATAATCTGTGTAGATTTACGGTCTTCAAATTAATATCATCCAGACATTCCAAAGCAGTCCTACCTGGAATGATTAATGCATTGTGGTACAAAGAAATGACAACCTCCATAGAAACCTGAAAATGGATTTCATCAGTGAAGAAAAAGCAAACATGCGAGAAAGCAGTACTAGTTCACATTAAAAACATATACATGTCCTCATATTCAGTGAGACGGTTGCGAAGGAAGAAACTATTTGATCTAGTAGATCCAATCGGCAATAAATATAAATGAACTGTAAAGAGGACTATCCAAAACCTTCCAATAACAAAAATATTCTTTGATCAAATGGAGGCAACTTGTTTTTTAACAATAAGATTTAAAAATCGTGACTGTCCTTTGCTAATCGAATTACAATAATTTATTATTTAGCGTTATCCGGAGCGGAAGTTTAGACTTGGCTATAAATCCAAAGCAATCAATCAAAGCAAAGTTAAAGCATTCTTGGAAGTACAAATCAGTAAAGAAGTTTATTTGTTGTGACATTATTTGTTGTGTCTTTCAAATTAGCAGTTAAATCGTTCAAACAACTGTTACAAAGTTTACCATCTACAAAAACGTAATTGCAAACGATCGTTTAAAACTTCTGTCGATGTAGTATATGCAGGACCTGTTAAATTTAAAATTAAATATGTCTATCGACCATCGACTGTCATTGACAGAATTGGTGATGGGTATGACCTGCAAACATTTTTTGTATAACTGTTCAATGATTTACTGCGGTTAGTCAATAACTGTCAACGGTTGTTACTTCATAGATAACGATAAAGCAATATGAGAGTATATACCAACCATTCCACCTCACAAAAAAGAATTAAAGTAGGTGAAGTAGCACACTACGCCAAGTCCAACAGCAAGTAATATAGGTAATTTACACGAAGTGGGAATTAAGTCACCGAAACACCATTTTTCTGATGTATTGGATACTTATTGGACACACATTTAAGTATTTTACTCATCGTCGTTGAAAATATTGAATTGGAATATGATATGTGAATGATTCAAATACAATTAGTAGATAAGAAAAAATAAATATTGACAATAAAAAATATCAGTGCTTACATTTCGAGCAATGAAGGAAATATCCAACGAATTCCATTAAAAAAATTTTGTTAATCACCATCAAAGATTGTTCAAACTTTGAAATTCTTAATCATCCAATTATTGGTTTCGTCCACTTATCTTTAGTTAAACACTAAATTCTCAAATTTCCAAGGAATGCGTAAAGTAACCGGAATGTAAAAAATTAAACCTCTATATAGTCCATAAGGTGATCAATTTTACCCACCCAACTTTCAACCTTCAGTTCAGTTAAATAAGTTGTACTTTATGATTGCTCGATTTTGTGCTCCGGTTAATTAGTTTCGCCTACCTCAATAACCTTATCGTCTGTATGAAATATGGAAATTTTCGTAAAGATGTTTGAGTAGAATTTAACGATGTTCAAAATGTTTTTCTAAATATTTTTAGTAAATGTCAGTTTATTTAAATAAATTTTGAAGAATATACTCGTATCTGAGAGAAAAATATGTGATTTTATGAATCAAGTTATTTTCTTAGATCATTTCGATTAGTAATAACCACCTCCTCTATCTCTATTAGGAACTTATGGCAGAAGCATCGTTCAATGCAGTTAGATATTCCACAGCGGCAGTTTTTTTAGTACGATCGCATGAGTTGACCACTGGATAGTGGTAATATTTTGGTTGTTGCACGAACATTGTGATATTAATTATTCTTCATTATTAGTCATTTACTCACAAGCCACCAAAAACTATTTTATAGTTTCCTAGAGTTCCACATTAGTCATAAAATGGAGTTTAGATCATCTGTAATTACCCGGTTGACCATGACATGGGATTTTTTGGTCATTAAGAATTTGAGATTTGTGTCCACATTTTTATTATGATACTCAAGATGTTTCACATACACAAACATATTAAAATATAGAATTATAATTTTAGTGACGCGATGACTGCGCTGTAATTTAAGAGCGACATCACAATGTTATATCGGCACGTTATTTTAATTGATTTTATTTTATACTTTTTCAGGTCCTCGCCAGTGTAATTTTGCGAGCGATATATGCGGCAGAATCAAGATCGACATCAGACAACGAAGTAATTGTAGCCATAGATGATCCAGATAAGACGCAATATCATGCTGCCAATTTTAATACAAGTAAGTTTTTGACATTTTTTTTGTTGTGTTTTAAGTTGTATTACGTCTTTTAAAAAAAAAAATAAAGCGTTCAAGATGAGGTTTCAATATACGTTTTAATTCAATTTATCTTACACTTGTATAATATATTCGTCTTATGTCGTCTTATACCGTCTCATCTCTACATTTAGTAACTAGTTAAGTTGGTGCATTAATAATTTATTACTGGTAGATAAAGTTTATATAAATAGACAGTTTTTTGCCGATTAGAAGGAAATATTCAGGATAAAAAAAATGTTGGGAAATTTGTTTTCTCGTTTGCACAGAGAATCGCAATTAAGGTTTACTATTTGTCTAGGATTCAATTTAAATTGTCTGATATTTATTTTTCCCTAGAAAATTGTTTCTTAATTCGTATAAATACTGGTATAGGTGATAGAATATTGATACTCAAATACCAATCAAAAATAAATTTAAATATTTTTATTTACTTAAATTCGTTCTTTAAATTTTGTATGGAACTCGATGACCTTTTATATTGGACGGGAGATTTTTCCTACATAGATGTATCATATTGACTAGATGTGATTTTTTATGCAGACGATTAAAATTTATCAATGTTATGACGTAAGTGATAAAATATGATTTGCACCTTAGATGTTGCGTGCTGTAGGTCCAATAGACATTTTTTTTAGATAATAGAAAATTTGAACTGGTATGCTAAATATTTTGTTATGACGAGCAAAATTCCAGACAACGTCCTTGTAAATAAGGTCTTAAATTATGCATATTGTTCGTAACTACCTCCTACCGTATATATATTTTCGCTCTTTAATTGGATTCCTTTTGATATGCCGAATACAAGATTTATCAGATTTTTTATGTTTTGTCATCGACCAAGTTTTATATGCGCGCACCGCCATCGCTATATTTGGCCGATATTATTATTATTTAGTGATGACTATTTATTTATTTTATTTTCATCTTTTGTGCTTTATATTTAGTTTGATTAATGATTTAATTTTAGTTTTTATCAAATTCCTCCTCAATATTTTTTTTTCAGTTTCGTCTATTATATTCGTATATGGATGGTATGGGCACTAATATTATCGCATAGACCGTTCCCTTTTTACATGGTTTGCGGAATTTTGATTGGGATCCAGTTTAAAATTATTTTTTGGGTTGATTATTAATTTGTATCGCATGCAAGCGCTGTATAATAATGATTATATCAGAGGTCGTTTTAAGCTTTGTGAGGAGATATTTATTCTGAGAATCAAGGTTATAGGAATTAGACTAATTAATCTACTTCAATGGATTATTTGAAGGACAATAAAAGTTGTATCTGCGAAGCCTCTAAAATTTTATTAAAAATACGATATTTAAATGGCAATACATCGTGGGGCTGTCCGGTAACAATATTCGTAAATAATAAATATATTTTGCTCCATTAAAAAATTTGCAAAATCGGTAAATCTCCCATTTCAAATTATTGATTAATGATTTATTTAGTCGAAAAATCTTGGTGGCTTATGATCAACTAAAATTACAAATCTATTGCAAATTTTTTTTCGATTTTTTTCATTATTTTGGAGTAATTTGCAAAACAAACAAATCTAATACAGTTATTTACTCATTTTAAATGACAGATTTTGAGTTTTGTCGAGGAAAGATTCTCCAAATCGGGCTAAACCAAAAATTGCAGCTTAAAAAGCTCCCTCAAAAATCATACAATGAAAAGAGACGGAATTGCGGAATGCTCCCACCAGTCGCTTGAATACCTACATAAACCTACATAATTTTCTCAGTAGCTAATCTTCATTACAGGTAGTTGTGTCTTAACGCTAGTTCTGGATCTGATTGTATGAAACTCAAGCTTTCGTTATGGGTACTCGAATGATCATTTCGTATAGGAAAATCTTTTGATCTTGATTTTAGGCTAAATTACTAGATAAAACTATAATTAAAAATTTTAAAAAATAGCAAGAAATCAAAAAGTTACGAAAATACATAATCAGTACCTTTGTGCAAGCTTTATAATCATTTTCATAACGTATTTGAACTTTCAATAGGTTGCCAGATGTACTCTGCGGTTCATTTGATTGAACGCACTTTCAATTTTATTTTTAAATGTACATGTTTTACTGTAATTTCTCGCGGAACCAAGAAAATATTTTATTGGGAAGAGAGAAGAATCAGTACTCAGTACATCCATAATTGATAATTATTCTGAGAAACCAAATTAACTTGCCTTTCAATTTTTTTTAAGATAAGTTCAAATTTAATGTTATTTTTTCGGTGTAGTTGATTAGACGTAACTTTGAAATATAATGAAAACACAGTCATTTATATTTTGTTTATTAAGAACTTTTTATTCTTTCTAGTTTTTTTAGTAATGTGTACCCCCCATTCTTTAAAATTACTTCAAAGATCCTGCCCTTGAGTGGATCATATAAAGATTTTAAATAGTCCAACGAAATCTCTGCCCAGATAGCTTCAATTCCTGCAATCAGCTCTTTCATTCAATTCGTATTGTTTGCCTCCTTCATAAACTTTGCGAGTGAGCCAGCCCCAAACGTTTTCGATTATATTTAAGTCACGGGAATAAGGTGGCCATGGTAATAATTCAACGTTGTGGCTCGCAATTGACGATTTTATAGCACGAGTATTATGTATGTGCGCATTATCCTGTTCAATAATCCACTAAGAGGATTTTTTCCTGAATTACTGCAATAACTGATTGTAGCATATCCCAATGAATTACCAGTGATTTTATTGAAATTTCTAATGAAATTGCACTCCATATGGCGTGTTAAAAATTGTTTTTCTTTGCGAATGTCATAAAAATAATAATTATAGCCAGCTGGTACATCTAAGATAATTTTTTTTTCATCCGAAAAAACAACTTTTTTCATTGTTTTATTATTATTCATTGTTTGCGAATGCAGATCCCAAGTCATGTGTTGCTTGGACGAATTCCATTTTGTGTTGCTTGCGTACAGGGTTTAGTGGTGCTTTTTTTAAATTTTAAAAATGAAGCACTTAAAATTATTCTACGAACAATTGATTTTGTTGGCATTAAGTCCAGCTGCCGTTCTGATTTTGTTGGTGAAGAATGCTAAATTGAACGCTAGCCTTGCATTTTTCTTGTATCTTGTGGCGTCAGAACTATCGCCGACATTCCTTGGTATTTGTTTATTTATTTATTTATATAAAATACAATTTAGTCATCACACACCCCATTTGGAGCATAAAAGCTTATTCAAAATGAAATGTGGCGTTGAAAAGATGTACAGAATTATAGTTTTCGGGGACCCATAGTTGCTTCCATATGATGCACTGTCTTTTAAATAATTTCGCACAGCATGCTCACTACGCTCGATATTACGAGTATAACGCGTCTCCAAGTGGTAGGAACCGATTTTTACACTTTTTGTCGTAATTTAAATATTTTGTCTACCCATTTTAATTCTTGATCAGCTATTGAATACTTATTTTAGAACCGATAAAATGCGTTTAATGTAAACCATATTACAAGAAAACAAAGAGTACTAATTTCTTTCTCTTCTCATTAAAAATATATCCTTGATTACGGGAGAAATTACAGTAAAATTAACATTTAAAAGTAAAATTACAAGTGCATCAGGTGAACCGCAGTATATTTTTACAACAATATTATTCTGAATTGCTGACTACTGAATACCTTTTTTCGTCTTATAAGACTCGTCTTATACGAAACGCCTTATAAGAATTTATTGATTTTGGTATTGGAACGTATTTACGCAAAATTGTGACAGTTCCGAAAAAATGTCAATCGCGATAATTTCTGTTTTATTTCTATGTCGTTATAGATAAAATATCTTAGACATTCTCATTTGTTTAACTATAAACATAAAATTTATTTCTAAATAAACATAAAACTGTTTAGTGAAAACGATTAATAGCAGAATTCAGGCATGAAAGGTTCCAATTCGTTTTTAAAATTTTGACTGTTCGATATCCCGCCAAATTCGATTCACATGATTTTTGAGTGTGATTAATTGGCTCCGGTCATCCGAATCGCCAAATCCTCATATGATTGGAGATGTTGAATTTAAACATCTATGCCATTTTTGATTTTCATTTGTTTCAATTTTTTAAAGTTATTATACTAAAGGGCTGTTTATGACGATGGAAATCTACCTCTGGCTGCTCTTTGAAAGTTCAAATGTTAGCAAATTTGCATTAAATTTATTTTCCATTTTATTTTTTTATTTTATCTGCAAGTTTATGTAACGTACAAATCGTACAATTATTTTTATTTTAAGTTATAAATTTGCAATCAAAAAGATAACTATTTTATGGAAAATGTTCATTTGGGTACCTATATGAAAAGCTCGAAGTGACAAATGGCACTATTTATTAAAGTAGTATTAAAATCCTACTCATATCAAGTAAAATTTTGAAAATGTGACAGAAAATTACGTGACGTTTTGTATAAAAATGTCACAGAATTTAACGTCAGTGACAATGTTAATGCCACTTTTGGGTTTAGTAAATTTAAAAATTATATTTTGTAAAATTCGAATATTATAACTGTCAAGTGCAACTCACATTTCATCTGAATCGCAAATTTGTTGTGACAATATATTGTTGTAATAAAATATGTCACGAAAATTTTTTTTATCGGAATTCAGGCTCAGGGAGATTCTAATAAAATGTCATTTTTTCATGACGTTTTTATTAGAACAAAATATTATCACAGAAAATTTCCGTTTCTTATGAAATGACATATGACATTTATAGCATTTTGTAGTAGTTAAACTTGCAGTGCTAATTTGTATTAAATTTTTAACTTATTTCTCTAAACACGCAACTATTACTTGTTAAGGATTAACAGTTGCATCTGCCATGACACCAATAGGTTTCACACCCCGCAGAATCAATTTACTGTGCTATGCTGCTACTCATAACCTCGATAAAATTGACACAATTTAATTTTACAATTAAAACAATACAAACGCTTATACGCAGCTGATAGTGTGGATTGCGTAGAATATGTTGCGCTGCTCTTGGTGTGTTTCATCCTTTCTTTACTCCTAAAAAACTCAAACTCTATAATCCATTATACAGAAAATCGTAATAACCCATTAAAAAAATTTATAAGAGAGTATAAAGTCACAGAATATTAAATAGGTGAATCAGAATCGAGTTATGAAACTCAACATTTTAGCACGAAACACAAAAAATGTCATTTATCAACAAAATATTGTCACAGAAAATTTCACATTCCCGTGTATACAACTTTTACTTGAAAATCCTCAGAAAATTGCAAAATTCGCAAGAATCCATTAGCAAATTAAACCAATACAAAAATTGTTTAAAAGTTGCATTTACACTAATTTTATAAGAAAATTTAAAGTCGCCGAAAATTAAGCCGATGACAATTTTGAACTATTTACTACAAACTTTTTCGACATTTCCAAAAAGTCATCTCTTCAGCATCGCTCGTTAGAACTCATAACTAAATTGTCATTTTGGAGCAGTTAAAATTTTAGTACAAAGTCGTAAAAAATGTCATTTTTCATATGACACTTGATCAGAATCTAGGATAGATTTAGTAGTTAGAAAAAGTACTTGCGAGTACTTAGCTAACGCCAATGGAACCCGACTAATATATGTCAGTACCTTGTTGTATTTCGATAGTGATCAGGTTAGCCTACATTTAAATGTAGATTAGCAAATATACCTCAATTTAAAACAAAATATGCGGTAATTATTTTTAATAGTCATAAATAGACCATTAAAATTTCTGATAGCTGTTTGATTCGAATGATCTGCAAATGAAGAAAGGAATGTCACGGCTATTGCTACGTCAAAAGCAAAGTAATATTTGTTGATTTTTTTGGTAGTGAAACGCTATTAATTGAAATACAGTTCCCGTTGGTGAAACATTTCCAATTTCATCATAAATTTAATAATCTCGTTCCTTATAGTAGTTCAAATCTATCGGACAATTACAGTACTTTATGGTGAATTAAAGAATTTTTTATGCTAAGTTCGTTTTAGAATAGTTAAATGTCCCATTGAAAATGTTTCGACTCTAATTGCTTTTGAAATGCAATGCATTTTGTTTTTTCATTAAAATAATGTTCTAGAATTTAAACAAACTCCGAAAAAATTTCATTAAAAAAATTAAAAATTTTGGGCTCTACTCATTTTCATTAAAAGCCAAATATTTTGTGAAAATTAAATAGAGCCTTAAAAAATTGTATACCACATCCAATTTGTCTAAAATTACCATTTACCCGTAATTTTCACTTCTACCCCATTTTAGAACACCTGCCAAAGGTTTTATTGGAATTGTTGATTATAATCGTTTGGTCAGGATTGGCCACTAGTTTTCGCCTTTTGGTCACTTACGTTAAAACGATAAAGAAAGAATGAAAAATAATCATATCGTTTTCATTTAATTTCGTTAGATAATCATTAGTTGAAAATTTGTCATCAAATTTTATCGTTTGATGAGAAATTTTATATTACGAGAAAACGAAATCAAATTTGCATTAATTCATCAAAAACGGGTTTGTCGTTAATTTAAGAATTTCATTTTGTAAAATTGGCCAACTTTCCAGAACCGAACAATCCTAATTTTGCGAAAATGATGATCTCCCGCAATAAATAAATCGTAACATTAAGATAACCAAACGAATGTTTGGCAATAGTTACCAAGAACTAAAGACCTAGGTTCAATTCAACAAGATACATTCAACTTTAGATCCAATCCCTTGAATTTTGCATAGTAACTTTTGCTAATCCAATTGGATTTGTTGTTAGTTTTGCAAACTAAAATTCCGAAATTAGTGACGAACCCTTGAAAAGTTACTCATTTGCACTAACCTAGCTGAACGAACCTACTAAAAATTATTCTTCAGTTTGACTTAGTGGGTCAATTATAGATTAACAGCCTTATTCCGCTAGTCGAGTCGTTTGTCGTTTGCCATCAGTTGACTATGATATATATACATATACGATATTTTAGCAAGGCAGCTGTCTTTGGTTTTATAGTAAATAGGTCATTTGGAACGAGAAACGAGTCGACTAGCGGAATAAGGCTGTAAGTTCGATATCGAATAATAACTTGGTATTCTAACCTCTCTTAAATCATTATATCTGATCGTAATAGAAAATCAACCAACTGGAAACTTTCTCGAATGAACTATCGAGTGTGATTTGCACGGGTTCTTTATATGATCATGATCAACAAAATCTTAAATAAAAGTAACTACAAAATCTTATATTACAAAATCTTGTATATTAAACTAATCGGCTAATTTATTTAACCTCTTTTCTTGAAAAAGAGTGGAGCTAAGTGTAAATGGCTTGGCCTAACTCTGTGTTTGGTACACGCAGTCCACATACATAGAAGTGAAGCAGTGGAACGCATATTCATCCGTTCTGCTTTACGGGGGCAGCCGTAAGTAGACGTCTACAACTTTCCTACTTGAAAACAATGCCTGCCTTCAGGATTAGGCACCATAGACCAGATTATACTCTGCAAACCCTTATTTGCTTCCTAAGCGTTAGGTTGATAAACCTACCTTATTTTAATTTTCTAGTAATTAATTTTTTTTATAAATTTTATCCGATTTATATTTAGTGCAAGTTTTATTAATTGTTCACAAGTTTTTTTTTTAAATCTTTTGGTAGTAAGCAGATCCAACTGTTCGTTTTCCTCTGGAGAACGTTAATTAATCATCACTGGAGAACGTTATCAGCAATTTATGAAATTAAGCCGAGCATTGAAGTTGAAACGCCCACAATACTCCAAAAAACTTGACAAAGTAATCTTTTAGCACGACAACGCTCGGCCACATGTAGCAAGAGTCGTCAAGGAAACTTTGGAAGCACTTCAATGGCATGTCCTATCCCACTCGCCATATTCACCAGACATTGCTCCTTCCGACTACAACTTATTCCGGCACTCTTGGATCGCCTCAAAACATGAGAAATTTTTTCGACGCGGAATCCGTATGCTGCCTAACTATGGCCAATACTTTAAATAAAATACATTGTACTAATTTATCTTAATAAAGCTTCGAAGTTATAAAAAAACAAAGCGTGTTCATACGGAACCCAATTTCCTTGTTTTTGCACCATACCCATGGTCTTGAGACGGGTTTGAATCGCTTGTTGGGATACTCCCAAAGTATCAGTGAGATTCTCTTGGGTTTGGCATGTATCATGGTCCAACAACGACTCTAACTCAGTGTCTTCAAACTTTACTGGTCTCCCGTCGCGTTCTTTGCCACTGGTGTCAAAATCGCCACTTTTAAAACGGTGGAATCAGTACTCACATGTTTTTATTGATGTCCATCAGCTGCAATTTTCTTCAAATTAAAACAAAAAATCAGCGGTTCCCGCAAACTGTGTTTTGTTGGAATAGAGGTTGACATGGTTAGAGCACAAAAAATTCGTTGTTTACACTACAGCGAAATGATGCATACCAATTTTTAGAGAGAAATATAGTTACAGGATGACCCGATACGATTTAATACTAGTTACGCCATCTTTGGTAAATTTAAACGTAAAAAATACAAAACTGGATACAACGTTTATTGTTAAACGACCATTGAATGGAAGCCGGAAATTTTTTCTAGAAAATTCTCGAAATTTAAATTTTTAAAATTTTATTTAATCACACATAATAAGTCTTGAATAAGGTCCGTACGAAAAAATTCATTAAAATTTGCATAATTAATATCTAAATTAAAATTTTTAGTGAATTAAATTGTTTTTCGATAGAGGACACCGTACAATGCGTCAATTATTTTTAACCGTAAACGAATTTTTTGAAATAAGGAGGCTTCCCCAAATTTGATCTTCAAAATAATAAGGCGGCCGACCAGGCACTGAATATATATTATGGCGGAAACAAAATATCAATATTCTACATTGTCTACAAATTTACTACATAGTCGACCAATCCTCTACGTTATTTTTGACACCAACATGTAGACAATTCCGAAGTACGCGTAAATGCAAAACACATATGTAGTTTGGTCAAGCAGGTATCTTTTCTGAGGAGACTTTACAAATTCTTGTTGTAATTTGGGAGTAGTGAGAGTACCAGATCCGACCTTTACCAGATCCGACTACACCTATTTAATACATTCAATACATCGCAGAAAATTTAATTACATCCATTGCTTGGTTTAAACTACGTTAAAATGAATTTTTTGCATATGTTCAACAGCCGCTTTATCCAAGACAAAAGGCAACGGGTTTTGTAATTATCGAATCCAGTATTTCCCCGGATTGTAAAATAACTTTTTCGACTCATGCCCAGAAGGCGAGTTATTTAAAGTTATTTAATTCTGTTCAAAACTTGAAAAAAAAAATATTATAAATATTTGAGAGTGCAGAACTAATATTTATAGGCATCATTCGGCATTTAGTCGGTCGAACTTAAACCCAAAATTTGTGTGGTTCAAACAACAATTTTAAATAGTTTTCGCTACTCACAAACTGTCAGTACACTTCCTGTCGAACAGCCTTTTGCTCAAAATGGGATGTGTTTGTCAGAGGAAAAATGATTTGTGATCGATACACTAAAATCTGTGCTTGTGTGCGATGTTCTAATCTAATTACACCTACATCAGTTACAAGAACAATCCCACGTTGCTTTGCAGGGTAATAAATATCGTATACGATCATCAATTTTATAGAAACTCCAACATGTTGACAATTAATTACATGCAATAAGAACTCACCATGCAGAATAAATCAAATGAAAATCCTTATATTGCATGTTCTATTGGACCTACACACATTATGTTTGTGCTATGCCTTGTTTATTTCGTATTCTTATCGCTAGACAGAATAAGAAAAGAAAATATTAGTTAGCACGTCGCATGCATTGGCTCATTTGTTGAATTCCCGGTTTTATACCAAAATTATTTATCTATCACCTTTTAATAAGATTACGCTAAATTAATCACATCATGCTGAAATTGCAAGAACATTACAGCAAATTCCGAGAAGAAGTGTAATTAAAATAATTTGCAACTTTAAGTTCAGTTGGCATTACAAAAGATATTTAATTAATTTGAATAATTATACTATGGCTATCATTAATGTCAACGAGAAAGACGCACAGACCATCACCAGTATTATTTTCTGTGACGCTCCTTGATAAAATAATAATGTACCGCGGTGAATGCCATCGCAAGATAATATTGTATAAGAATGTAATAAGACGATGAAATAGTACAGCAGAATGATAAATTGGATAATTTACATAATCGATGGTGGTGTAAATATAATTGTGTGATTATAAAAAAAATAATAATAAACATTAAAATAATTTAATACTTTTATCTACCAACCGCATCACGTTCGTGAAAGACACCAGATTTGCGATAAAAAGGTCATTCGTATCTTTAAACGAAAAAAATGTTTACGCAAGATCAAGTTCAGTGTTAATCTTAACATTTTGTATATGTGTATGTATTTCGTAAGAATGCGGATAATTATTTATTTAACACAGACTAGTTTTATTGGCAGATTGCGACCAGAATATTTAATTGGACTATTAACACCTGATATGATATATGGTTAAAACTTACGTGTATACGAAAAATAGTTAGGCTTCCATAATTAGACCAATTTGCATAAACCATGATAAATTAATAAACGTTTTTCGTATATAACTGCTGCTATTTCATATAGTTGTTTTAGTATATGCAGATCGTGATCAACATGACTTGAATAGTTAAACGCTGAGTGAAGTGAGTGTGCAGATGTTTGGTAAACACCATGATAGTGTAATTATTCAATCGTTTTGGAATCCGATCTAAATTATATCTAAAAAATACATTAGATAGATTCCTTAAATCATTTGTGATGCCGTCTTGTTCTACGAACCACGCAGCAAGCTTAAAGCTTAATTTGGAGCTTTGAATGCTTCTTTGTAGAATCTTTAACTCATATCGTATTTACCTGAACTAGTGTTCTTCAAATTCTGGACCTAACCAAATCAAAATGATAATTCAATTTTAGTTTTGTGCCTAGCATCTTAGCATAGCTTAAAAACATAATGCTGTAAGTTATCCGGCAGCGATTAACAGGAAAACCATAATAGTAGTTAGGTCTGCAAGCATGGAATTTGTTCTGTTAATAATGTTAGTATATAGTGTGGCTTGAAATTCAGTGCATTGTCACACGTAATTCCCAAATTCCGATATAGTCACACTGCGAATAATAAACGTTTACGAGAGATTCATTTCGCAACAGGTCGCAAAACTGTCATAATTGTTGGTGTCTCTAGCCCGCAAAACGAAATCCTAAAAATTTAAATTCCGAACAACGAAATCCCAAAACACGAAATCGCTAAAAACGATATCCCGAAAATTCCCGAGCAAACGTAGAAAATGTTGAAAATAACTGAGTTTGACATATTTGAGTATTTTTCGGGTCGACGCTTGGATTTATCAATTGTTAAAATAAAGCTTTTTTACAACTTTATAAACCCGAAATCGAAATTCCTAAAACAAAATCCCGAAAAATGAAATTCTGAAAATTTAAATACCGAAAAACGAAATCCCGAAATATAAAGTCCCGGAAAACGAAATCTTCAAATTCATCTCCCGAAAATTTCGGGGGAAATACCGAAAATGTTGAAATAAGGTATTTTCATCCCCTACGGTTTGGTCGAAAATAACTTAGTTTGGCATATTTGAGTATTTTTCGGTTCAAGATTTGGATGTTGGTGGTTATCGTACAGATGGGTACCATACGTTTTTCTCATATAATTGACAAACTGTAAGAATCGCATAGGATTTGAAATACAATCAGTTGAGAATGTTATTCAAATGGTTATTTTGCTAGCTTTTTTCAGATCTCATTACTACGAGTACATAAGCAAGATCCGAAATTTGATGCAAATCTGATTATGTTTGGAGTTGAGGTTTACATTTTTTAATTTTTCATTTGTGGGAGACTAAATTAGTTTTACCAGTATAGAATTTTTAGATTAACAGTTTTCTGTTCATGAATTCTCGAATTTCGATAAAACGCACTACTTTTAATTTGCACTGTTAAGATTAAGCTCGAGGACCAGTTGCTCTCAATATCTAATGTACTGGAGTTTATTCTTCCTCTTGATTTATTCCCTCGAAATTTCTCTTATTCATACTCAATACCTTTTAAGATAATCCGAGCGGATGAAAATAATGAGAAACCGAGTTTAACAGAATTGTGTAATGTTTCTGATCTTTGTTTAAAAGTTCAACGCTCTTGACAGCCTTACGAAAAAATATTCAAAAGTTGGATGCTCCAGTCTATTTCCGATGCCGAGAAGAATCATTTCAATCGGCTTTGCAGCAGAACTTAGAGACAGTGCTTTCAAATATTTGTAATTGATCGAAGATAAATTTAATTTTATTTCAGTGAGCTTCATTGACCGAGTATTTTTTTACCTATTTCTCGAGAATTCCGAGAATCCAATAATTTTGGAATTTTTAGCGCTAAACCTAACAAAACATTCAAACCAAGGAAACATCTTGCGATTATTCTACTACGTCTCACGTCCTAATTGTTTTAAATTTTTTAATTTTCATAGTGTATAGCTTGGTCAAAGCCAATTGAATCCGTGATTTTAGATAATTCCTTTACTGACAATATAACCTTAAAATTTTTCCGTTCATGCCATTTTTTATTGGTTTTGTAAGCCATGGTGAACAATCTTAGTAGATGTTGCAGCTTCAGTTTATTCCGATGGTGTTTTATCTAAATTTCCAATGATCAACTTTATTAGTAACAATAATTAAATTGGTGTGCCGTAATCGACTAAATTAAATTGAGTATAGTATTGAAATTGAAGCTTCCGCTATTGTTCACTATGCGGCCTATGATGCACTGACTTCGAACGACTCAAATTAAAATTTAGTGACACATGCTTTTATATTTCACGAAAGTATTGTCCTCATTTAATTTAGGCAATTGAGACATATCAAAAATACTAAAATAATTTCGAAAGTAAACTGATAAACTGACAACGCCGCTATCTCAAAGAAGGTACGAGTATTATCTCGAACTACAATTCTCTAGTTCTCCGCATTACAGTAAATATTGAAAATGATCTCAAGAACAATGTATTGCTCAAATTTAGTGACGGAATCACAAAATCATGGGATTTTGTACTTACGGAATTTTGACATACCATTCCCATGTCAGGCTTATTTGAAATTGATGTGACATCTTTCAATTAGCAAATCTGGAAGGATGCCTTTTCGCTGTAAATATTCTACTTCGCAGTATCCTTAATGTATTGTTTTTCCTTCTCAAATTCATAAATCGTCATGGGGATGTTAGACAACTTGCGTGTCAGTGAGCGGAATACTGCCTTTTTTTTAACTCCAATGTGACATGAGTTAGCCGATATGATGAACCGTTTTGGGTTTGTTGCGAAACAAACAAAAATGCGAACCTTTTAATTTTTCTGTACTCATAATTTTTGACCTGCAGCAAGAGTAGAATTCTTTTTACTTCCTTTTTAATCGTAAATTTTTTTGTTTTGTGCTGGTCGTTCAACTCATCTATTTCGTAATCACACTCGAGCACACACAGGAGAACCGTCCAAAAGGTACACTAGTTAGGCCTTGGTGTTTGAATCGAGAGGTATCGATAGGGGAAGAAGTCAAAAGGGGCTTTCAACGACAAATTTTTTGGTTCATGCATGCCTACTGGTACATTTTGGTAAGGCGCCGTCATATCGAAGGAAACCATTATCTCATCGCCATTGGTAGCGATATTTTAAATTTTGTTAATATATATTGTACATTTCTGAACGAATCTGCTGCTTGGTGTGGTGGGTCTATCTTATTCAGCTCATTCATCAATCTACTTGATATCTTCTCCGGATCTATTGGATACTATCGGTTTCATTTTATTTCTATGATTTTCTTGGATACGACATATTGAATTCGTTCCTAACCAGTAGTTTCCATGATCTTTAACAATAGTTGAAAAAAAATTTGAACTTCATTGTTTCTAAGCAAAGTGCAAACAGTTATTATTTCATCTACTCACCAAAAGGCGGAATATTTTAAGATAGCAGCATCTTTAAAGAAAGACCTACCTACCTTTCGGACGACGAAACTCGGACGATCGTTTGAGACATCCCCCATCGTTCCCGAACCTCAGGTAAGGTCCGCCCAAGAGATTTTCATGCTTTATTGATACATACAGATCAGATTATAAATTAAATTGGCGTTCTAGAATTTCCGATTTAATATTTCGCTCTAAATCGCGGAACATATCGGCCGACCGAATTTTTGATTTTTGATGGATGTCGCGAGCCACTAAACAATTATATATGTTGAATTGACCATTGGTAATATTCTCACAAATTCTTTCAGAGCTTGAGTTTTTTCTAATTCTGTGGAATTTTATCAGTTTTGACCAGAGTTGTTAGATAACAACGTAACTAAAAAAATTGCATTATCCTACATGATGAACTACACTGATTACACCAACCTACTTCGGCCAGATCTTGTCATCGACCTTGCTTAATAAAGCGTAATAAAGATGTATCAGCCGAATTATGACAACAACTCAAGCGTACAGCTACGTAAAATGATGTTCGATCGGTGTACGACAATAAACAGCCAGATTTAAATATTATTTGTTTTTATTTTGTTAAGTCGCCGCTAGTAATTTTAATTTCATAAACATACATTTTAATTTACTAAAATGAGCATCAAATTAATAAAAATATCGAACAAATTATTAAGTAAAAAGGTTGAAATAACTCATTAGAAAAGTCATTGAAGACATGCTAGTGACTTATCAGCGACAGTCAAGCGTGGACCATATATGGACATTTATCAGCAAATGGGACTAATTTTCGTTTGTTGCAAGTCTGAGATGAATCGTTTATGACATGCCTGACATCAGCCTTATGTGAAAAGTGCTAGACGAATCGTATGTGACCTGTCTCATATGAATTGCCTGTGAGATAAACCAGATAAGACATGTCTGAGATAAATTTATGTTTGTATATGTGTTTAGGTAATAAAAACATTTTATTTAAGTACCGAATAAAATTTATAAGTTAGTTTTAATAACTGCAATAACATATATGATTATTCTTTCACAAGTGCTTGCCTTAATATTCAAATGGTCGAACTTTGCATTCTTGTTAATTCTAAAAAAAATTGGTTAAGTTAAAATTTTCCTAATAAAACCAATTCGACAAACAAAATGTTCACGCTGCATACAAAAACGCGTTGCGATTAAAAGTGAACGTATAATGAAAGAAATGTATGTTCTTTTATTTCTCTCGACTGTTTATCTACGCCATTTTAGACGTACGCGAGAATGAGAAACATCGAAGAATTGTCGTATATGTTTCGCTTAAGACATTATCATGAAAGAAGAAAAGTATATGACATGTCTAATACTTGTCGTCGGACGTTGACATGCATTGGATGGGACATTTGAAAAACTAAACTGACTTGTCAAAAATTAGTCATTTAGTCAACATACCACCAAAAATCGATAAGAAACAGTTTTTTTACGTTTTCATACACATTTTGAAAAAAATGTAAAAAATAGAAACATATGGACTTTCGTAAAAATGTATTTAGCTACATGTTAACAAATTTCCAACTGGGAAGTTGGAACGAATAGGAACGATTTGATACTTTGCCTCCATCAACGTTCAAGTGTTTTATTTGGATAAAATATTCCTGTCCTAGATCGTGCTGCTTTCTATGAATATTTGTAACACTGTACGTGTACAGAATGTACTTGGGTTTAGGTTTTTCAACTCAGTAAATTTTTAATTTTCCTCGAAGATGTTCCCCTGCGATTAGTCAAAAAAAATTTCAAAAGTATTTGCTTGATAGCAAAGTAGACGTCGACGATTGAGTAGTTTTATTCTGCCCTCTCGCGACGACTTTAATGTAGCCAAACGAATTTCAGGGACCTCGTTTAAATGAACAACATTACATATCAGTATAATTAATTTTAAATAAAATTGTCAAGTTCGAATTCCTTACATCATTGCAAATTATTTTTCCTTTTTTTAACTTCTTTTCAATATCAAGATCAATCGCACAACATTATCAATTTTATCTTGTAAAGGAAAAGTTATTTAACCAAAAACAGCATGCGAATTGAAAGTAACATTATTAAATTTAATGTTACAACATATAATTGTTGTTGTTGCTGTTGTTAAACATTTATTGATTAATTTAATTTTTTTTTATTCAATAAACTATTATTAACATTATGCTGCATACGATGTGTACCTGATGCGCTTACATCAGGATGCGTGATGAGAATCAATCCACTTGCATATTTAACTGAGATCACCAAACCAAGGAAAATAATTGACATAAAATTTATGAGTAGACACATTGAAAAAATCGTGTGCACGATAAATTTTGACGGTGATTATTATCGTAATTAATAAATTTAATATATCATACTTTCGCAGCATTTGGGGAGGAGGGAGTTTCTGCAATGTTTATGTTTAATTTTGAGGCATTGCATGCGGTACGAGCATATAATTACTATTTTGCAGTACTCAGTTATTGGTATCAAGGTCGAGTAAATTTTACGTTTTAATGTCTCATCCGGTACTACGTTACGTGTTGTTGCATACGTCTGTACATGAATTCACTTGCTGAATGCTCTCAAACTAAATTGCGATATATCATGAGGGCCATTAATGTCATTTTATATTGATTTTGGCATGATGTTACTTAAAACCGTTTATTCCGGAAAGAATTTCTTTACAAATTCTTTGGTATGGTAATGAAGAAGGAAATAACTCTTGAGATAACCATTCATCGTACAATTTGTAGTTTTCTTTTTTTATATAAAAAGAGATAATCTTAAGAATTTTAATGGAAAAATCTTGTTATATAATCTCGTATACGACTATTTTATGTAATAAATGTAAAATATATGTAAAAAATGAAAATCATTAATCATTTTCTATTTTTTTTTTCTGTGTCTTACCATAATTTCAGGCGCATACAACTTTGGGTATGAGGTTGGGCCAAATGGACAGTTTCATCATGAAACACGCGGCCCCGACGGTGTAACCTACGGTTGCTATGGTTACATTGATCCTGATGGTAAATTACGTGCAACACACTATGTTGCTGATTCCCAAGGTTATAGGGTGGTTGAACCGCATAAGGACGTCGAAATTTTCCCCGAGGGTACAGAACGACGATTCAATGATGCAGGTGTTGAAATTAACAAGGATAAAAAGAAATCGTATCGCAAACCAAAAGGAAACTCAATTTCGTGGCGAGATTTATATTTCCCAAAAGGATGTGGCATGTTTGAAGGTGGAGTACGTCCTGATATACCCGTTATACTATTACCAGGAGGGGGTTTTGCACCGGTATTAATTTATAGTTTTTTTGTTCGATAGCATAATACTTATTTTTGGCATTGATTTTAGGTGGGATCACAGGGGACAGGCGGTAAACCAAACACAGGAATTACTTCTGGTTTTGTTGGACCTAACGGACTACCTGGTGCCCATGGAGATGGCTCAGGAAAACCCGGAGGAGGTGATGGTCATGGCGGAGGACCATCAGGTGGAGCTGGAGGTGTGGGCGGAGTCGGAAACAATGGGCCAAGCGGTCCTTATGGTTCTATTGGGGGTAATGGTCCAAACGGTCCAAGTGGCCCAAACGGTAATAATGGTTTAAATGGTCCTAATGGACCAAATGGACCAAATGGTGGCAGTGGATTAAATGGTCCAAACGGGCCAAATGGTGGAAACGGGTTGAATGGACCAAATGGTCCAATGGGACCTCACGGATCAAATGGTCCTAGTGGGCCAATGGGACCCCACGGATCAAATGGCCCCAGTGGGCCAATGGGACCCCACGGATCAAATGGTCCCAGTGGGCCAATGGGACCCCACGGATCAAATGGTCCCAGTGGACCAATGGGACCCCACGGATCAAATGGCCCCAGTGGGCCAACTGGTCATTATGGCCCAAAAGGAGCTCCAAATGGACCCATTGGAAGCGGTAACAACTTTGGCGGTGGCTCCGGATCCGGAGCATATAAACCAAGTCAAGGAGGAGTTGGAACCGGTAATTTTGGAAAACCAGGATCAAGCAAACCAGGCAGTGATGGTTCATACGTTCATGTTACCGGCTCTCCGGGCCCAGCAAACGGTCCATTTGGGGGACACGGTTCACATGGACCGGGAGGTCCTTTAGGTCCACCAGGTAAACCAGGACCGGGCGGTCCATCAGGAACTGGGGGAAGTATCTCAACCGGAACTGGAAGTGGATTCGGTGCAGGTGGGGGTGCAGGTACAAGCAAACCAGGACACGGCGGAGATTTTGGCTTCGGCGGTAGCTCTGGTGGTATCAGCAGTGGCATAGGGACCGTGATTGGGTCGGGCGTTGGAACAGGTGTCGGTAAACCAGGAGAAGGAAGTGGATTTGGAGCAGGAAAGCCAGGTAGGCCTGGTTCCGGTAAACCCGGAAATGGTGGATCCTATGTCCACGTAACGGGGCCAGCTGGAGGATTTGGTACCGGTGGTTCTGCTGGTTCCGGTGAACCTGGTGGTTCATTCGGAATACCTGGTCCTTCAGGACCATTCGGCACACCTGGAAAACCTGGGTCGCAAGGACCACATGGCCCTGGTGCCGGACAATACGAACATGTTGCTGGTCCATCTGGTAAGGAAACGTAGGTTTAGTGTTTAGATTTGAAATTAATCTTAAAATCATTAGGTGGTTCCGGAGGATCTGGTGGATCAGGAGGTGTAGGTGGATTTGGAGGACCTGGAGGTTTTGGTGGTATTGGTACAGGCGGAAAACCGGGTCATGGTTCTGGCAATGGTTTTGGTATCGGTATCGGATCTGGAAAACCAGGACAAGGAGATGGTGCCGGATCAGGAAAACCCGGATCGCCTGGATCAGGTAAGGGTTATAAATAAATTTTTGTTTGATTCTGAGATTAACCTTTTATTTAAAACGTGGTACAGGCGGCTTTGGTGGACCTGGTGGATCAGGAGGGTTTGGTGGTCCGGGAGGTGTAGGTTCAGGTGGAAAACCAGATCATGGCACTGGAAGTGGTTTTGGAGTTAATTTTGGAACAGGTACAGGAGGTGGATTTGGTATCGGAATAGGATCAAGCAAGCCCGGATCACCTGGACCAAACGGTCCAGGTTCTGGACAATATCAACATGTTACTGGACCATCTGGTAAGAGTTATTGACAACATTTTTAATAGATATGTTATTAATTTTAAATTCGGCAGGTGGCTTTGGAGGGTCTGGAGGATCAGGGGGATTAGGAGGGTCAGGTGGCTCTGGTGGTTCTGGAGATTTTGGCGGAGTAGGCCCAGGCGGAAAACCAGGTCAAGGTACTGGAACTGGATTTGGAGTTAATACTCATTTTGATTTGATATAAATTTATTCGTAAATTTCACAGGTGGATTAGGGGGATCTGGAGCACCAGGCGGTTTTGGTGGCCCAGGAAATGTCGGCGCGGGCGGAAAACCAGGTCAAGGTACTGGATCTGGATTTGGAGTGAATATTAGTACGGGCAGTGGAGGATTTGGAATCGGAAGTGGAAAACCAGGTGAAGGTAGTGGATCTGGTTCTGGAAAACCTGGCTCATTTGGTCCAGGTGCTGGTCAATATCAGCACGTTACTGGACCAACTGGTAAGAGTTTTGAAGTTTGTTTTTTTAAATGAGAAATAACATCAATCATAAATTTCGCAGGTGGAGTAGGAGGATCTGGTGGACCGGGCGGTTTTGGTGGTCCAGGCAGTGTAGGCGCTGGCGGAAAACCAGGTCAAGGTACTGGAACTGGATTTGGAGTGAATATTGCTACGGGTGGCGGAAGTGGATTTGGAATCGGAATAGGCAGTGGACAACCAGGTGAAGGTAGTGGAACTGGTTCCGGAAAACCTGGCTCATCTGGACCAGGTGCTGGCCAATATCAACATGTTACTGGTTCACCTGGTAAGAGTTTTCGATTTTGTTTATTTTTCAGAAATAAGATCAATCAGTAATTTTACAGGTGGAGTAGGAGGATCTGGAGGATCAGGCGGTTTTGGCGGCCCGGGAAGTGTTGGTACGGGTGGAAAACCAGGTCAAGGTACTGGAACTGGATTTGGAGTGAATATTAGTACAGGCAGCGGAGGATTTGTAATCGGAAGTGGAAAACCAGGTGATGGGAGTGGATCTGGATCTGGAATACCTGGCTCATCTGGACCAGGTGCTGGTCAATATCAGCACATTACTGGACCATCTGGTAAGAGTTTTTAACTTCGTTTTTTTATGAGAAATAAGATCAATCATATATTTCATAGGTGGAGTAGGAGGATCTGGTGGATCGGGCGGTTTCGGTGGTCCAGGAAGTGTAGGCGCGGGCGGAAAACCAGGTCAAGGTACTGGAACCGGATTTGGAGTGAATATTGCTACAGGCGGCGGAAGTGGATTTGGAATCGGAATAGGCAGTGGAAAACCAGGTGAAGGTAGTGGATCTGGTTCTGGAAAACCCGGTTCATCTGGTAAGAGTTTTCGATTTTGTTTGTTTTTCAGAAATAAGATCAATCAGTAATTTCACAGATGGAGTAGGAGGATCTGGAGGATCAGGCGGTTTTGGCGGCCCGGGAAGTGTTGGTACGGGTGGAAAACCAGGTCAAGGTACTGGAACTGGATTTGGAGTGAATATTAGTACAGGCAGCGGAGGATTTGTAATCGGAAGTGGAAAACCAGGTGATGGGAGCGGATCTGGATCTGGAATACCTGGCTCATCTGGACCAGGTGCTGGTCAATATCAGCACATTACTGGACCATCTGGTAAGAGTTTTTAACTTCGTTTTTTTATGAGAAATGAGATCATCATAAATTTCATAGGTGGCGTAGGAGGATCTGGTGGATCGGGCGGTTTCGGTGGCCCAGGAAGTGTCGGCGTTGGCGGAAAACCAGGTCAAGGTACTGGAACTGGATTTGGAGTGAATATTGCTACAGGCGGCGGAAGTGGATTTGGAATCGGAATAGGCAGTGGAAAACCAGGTGAAGGTAGTGGATCTGGTTCTGGAAAACCCGGTTCATCTGGTAAGAGTTTTCGATTTGGTTTGTTTTTCAGAAATAAGATCAATCAGTAATTTTACAGGTGGAGTAGGAGGATCTGGAGGATCAGGCGGTTTTGGCGCCCCAGGAGGTGTTGGCCCGGGTGGAAAACCAGGTCAAGGTACTGGATCTGGATTTGGAGTGAATATTAGTACAGGCAGCGGAGGATTTGTAATCGGAAGTGGAAAACCAGGTGAGGGTAGTGGATCTGGATCTGGAATACCTGGCTCATCTGGACCAGGTGCTGGTCAATATCAGCACGTTACTGGACCATCTGGTAATAGTTTTATATTTTTTTCTTTTTTTTGAGAAATAAGATCAATCATAAATGTTACAGGTGGCGTTGGAGGATCTGGAGGATCAAGCGGTTTTGGTAGCCCTGGAAATGTAGGCACAGGCGGTAAACCAGGTCAAGGTACTGGATCTGGATTTGGTGTGAATATTGGGCCGGGTGGCGGAAATGGATTTGGAATAGGAATAGGAACTGGGAAACCTGGTGAAGGATTAAGTGGATCTGGGTCTGGAAAGCCAGGATCACCTGGACCAGGTGGACCAGGTGCTGGCCAATATCAACATGTGACAGCACCATCTGGTAAGCTTTTTCGATTGTGGTTTTAATTAGAAATATGATTAATTCGTAGATTTAACAGGTGGTGTAGGAGGATCTGGTGGTTTTGGTGGTCCAGGAAATGTAGGCACAGGCGGAAAACCAGGTCAAGGTACTGGATCCGGATTTGGTGTTAATATTGGAACTGGTGGCGGAAGTGGATTTGGAATCGGAATAGGATCAGGACAACCCGGACTAGGAGGGGGTGGTGTAGTGTCGACTAGTCCTGGTAGTGAGGTTGGAGGCCCAGGCTTTGCAGGAGGAAGCGGTGGTCATGGAGGTACTAAGCCAAGTGGTTCGTCGGGTTCAAGTGGGTCGCCTGGATCATCAGGGTCAACAAGTAGTACAGGACCATTTGGACCATTCGGAAAACCAGGGTCGGCAACTGGAAGCGTGACGATCGGTAGTGAAACTATTAGCGGTTCATATAAACCAACCGGGTCAAAACCTGATGAACCATCAGGTCCTTTCGGACCTAATGGGCCGGGGGGGTCAAATGGCCATTTTGGTCCGGGCGGTGTAACAGGTTCGCATAAGCCACCTGGCAGTGAACAATATGTACATGTAACAGGTTCAACAGGCCATCATGGGCCTGGAAGCGTCGAATATGAACATGTTACTGGTCCACAAGGAGGATTTGGTGGACCGGGAGGTGGAATAGGAGGTATTGGAGGTACGGGGCCTTCAGGTAATCATATAGTGAAAATTATTAAGTTAGTCCCAAAATTTTATTAATAAAATTTTCCTATTAGGTGGAACTGGGTCTATTGGAGGAGTTGGTGGAACAGGAGTTGGTGGTGGTACTGGCCCCAGTGGTCCAAGTGGATCTATTGGACCAGCTGGGCCTTTTGGACCAGGCGGTTCAGGTTCTCCAGGTATCACTGGTGGATATAATCCTCCAATATTTGGACAACCAGGTGGTACAACACCTACGCAAAAACCAGGTGCAGTATCTGGTGGCTCGTTTAGCTTTGGCAGCACGGGCATAACTGGAGTTATTGGTTCAAGACCTACACTAGGGCAAACTGGTGGTACACCTGGACAACCCGGCACTAGTACCGGCGGTGGTAATATTTTTACAGTTACTACTGGAACTGGTATATCAGGTGGAAGCTATCAAACTATCACAACGGGCACTGGTAATCAAATTATTACATCTACTGATGGTCCCGGTAAGTAATTTAGCGAATCTTTTAATTATTTTCTACTCAAATCATGTCACATTATTTCATTATAATTCAATTCATATTTTCATAATTTTGCGATCATAATCACCATTAATATGCACAGTATATCACATATGCGCACATCCAGATCATATTCATACAACAACCATAGTTGGTTCACAGGGACAATCGGGATTTATTAATCCAGTGCAAACTGGGGAATCTGGAATTGTCAATCAAATCATAGGTTTGAGCCATTTAGAATTTTTAGTATTTGTACATCTTTTTCAAAAAATCACTTGGAAAACATTGTAATACTAATGCCGAATATTATTTTATAGTTACAGGTCAATATGGGCAAATTGGAGTTTCAAATCGACCAGGCCAATCGACATCAATTCAATTCATTCCGGGAGGACAAACAGGCAAACCGGGTCAACCTGGTAGCGTTGGCTATCCTGGGCAGCCAGGGCACGGTGGACAACCTGGGCAGCCTGGTGTAGAAGGACAAGGGGAACAGCCTGGGAAACCTGGAATTCAAGGACCATCAGGGCAACCTGGTCAACCAGGACAACCTGGCGTAGGAGGCGAACATCCTTCTGGTGGCCCAACAGGTACAGGAAGTCAACCAGTTCAACATCCACCAGGTGAACCAAGTAAACCCGGAAACGTTGGCCAAACATGTTCTTATAATCAATATGGACAATATACGTGCCTTTCTAACGCAAATGGAAAACCTGAACAACCAAACCAAACAGGACAAACATGCCAATACAACCAATTCGGACAATACACTTGCACTAAACCAGGTGAAGCTGGAAAACCAGGTCAAGCTGGAAAACCAGGTCAAGCTGGAAAACCAGGTCAAGCTGGAAAACCAGGTCAACAAGGAACGCCAGACCAACCAAGTCAAACTGGCACATCTGGACAACCGATTAAACCTGGTCAGCCGATAAAACCAACACAAACATGTCAATACAATCAATATGGCCAATATGTGTGCAATAACTTAGAAACCGGCAAACCTGGGTCTTCCGGTGCAGGACAACAAAATTTTACAGGTCAACCAGGACAACCAGGGCAATTAGGACAGTCAGGGCAATCAGAACAGCCAGGCCAATCAGGACAACCGGGACAACCCGGTCAATCGGGACAACCAACAAAACCTATTCAGACTGGAACCCCAAGTCAACCTGGACAGTCGTGTCAATACAACCAATTTGGTCAATACACATGTCAACAAACAAGTCAGCCTGATAAACCTGTAGTAACAGGCTCATTTGGAACACCAGTGCAACCTGGTGGATCTGGACAACCAGGTCAACCAGGTCATTCGGGGCAACCCAATAAACCTAGCCAGCCTGGAACGCCCGGTACAGGCGATCAACCCTCAAAACCTGGACAATCGTGTCAATATAATCAATTTGGTCAATATATTTGCCAACCAGGGCCCGGATCTCCTGGAAGCCAACCGGGTTCAATTGGCCAACCTGGAAAACCAGGCTCAACCGGCCACCCTGGCCAATCAGGACAACCTGGTACACCAGGTTCCATAGGCCATTCTGGACAACCAGGACAAACAAGTCACCCAGGTACGCCTAGCCAGCCGAGCCAGCCTAGCTCACCAAGTCAAACCGGTAAACCCACACAAACCGGACAATCTGGTCAATCATGTCAATATAATCAATTTGGTCAATATGTTTGCCAACAAGGGTCCGGAACACCTGGAAGCCAAGCAGGTTCAATTGGCCAACCTGGACAACCAGGTTCAACAGGCCAACCTGGCCAATCAGGACAACCTGGTTCACCAGGTTCTACAGGCCATTCTGGACAACCAGGACAAACAGGTCACTCAGGTACGCCTAGCCAGCCGAGCCAGCCTAGCTCACCAAGTCAAACCGGTAAACCTACACAAACCGGACAATCTGGTCAATCATGCCAATATAATAAATATGGCCAATACACGTGTCAAACGGGGCAAACTGGAACACCTGGGTCAATTGTTCCGTCTGGAACACCTAACTCAAGTGGTCAACCTGGTGAACAGGGTCAAACGGGCCAACCAGGTCAACCTGGTCAACCTGGACAACCAGGCCAACCTGGACAACCTGGACAACCTGGTCAACCAGGTCAACCTGGACAACCTGGGCAACCAGGCCAATCCGGACAACCAGGCCAATCCGGACAACCAGGCCAATCTGGACAACCAGGTCAGCCTGGACAATCAAGTCAACCTGGACAATCAGGTCAACCTGGCCAATCATGTCAATATAATCAATTCGGTCAGTACACCTGCCAGCCAAGCTCAATTGGTCAAACTGGTCAACCAACTCAACCTGGCAAACCAAGTCAACCTGGCAAACCAAGTCAACCCGGTCAATCGGGCACTATAGGCCAGCCCGCTCAACCAGGAAAACCTGCTCAACCAAGCCAATCTGGCCAACCAGGTTCCCAAGGTCCAACTACTCAAATTGGTCAGTCTTGTCAATACAACCAATATGGACAGTATACTTGTCAAACAGCTGGGAAACCCGGTGTATTTGGTCAGACAGGTCAGCCAAGTAAACCCAGTCAACCAGGTCAAAGTGAACCAGGCAAACCAGGGACATCCGGTGAATCAGGTAAACCAGGTCAATCTGGAACGCACGGACAACCAGATAAACCTGGGCAAATCGGACAACCAGGCCAATCTTGTCAATATAATCAATTTGGTCAGTATACATGTCAACCAGGTACGCTTGGACAAACAAGCCAACCCGGTGAACCGACGAAACCAGTACAACCTGACCAATCAGCTAAACCGGGTTCCCAAGGTCCAACTAGTCAAACTTGTCAATATAATCAATACGGACAATATACATGTCAGCCTGCTGGACAGCCCGGTATAACTAGTCAACCGAGCAAACCAGGGCAATCTAGCCAACCGGGGAAACCAGGGCAATCCGGTCAACCTGGACAACCTGGTCATATTGGTGGAACTGGTCAACCTGGGCAGCCAGGTGTAACTAGTCAGCCCGGTTCACCTAGCCAGCCTGGTTCCACTGGCCAGCCTGGCGGAACGAGTCAAGTCGTATCACCGGGACAATCATGTCAATACAATCAATTTGGACAATATATTTGTCAGCCGGCGAAACCGGGCTCTACTACACAGCCTGGTCAAAATTCGGGACCCACTGTACAACCTGGAACTCCAGGACAAACAGGAAAACCCGGGCAGCCGGGTCAGTCTAGTCAACCAAGCCAACCCAGCCAACCAAGCCAATCAGGTCAACCGGGACAGTCGTGTCAATATAATCAATTTGGTCAATACACATGTCAACAAACGAACCAGCCTGGTATAACAGGCTCATTTGGGCAACCAGGTCAACCTGGGTTAACCGGTTCAGTTAGTCAGCCAGGTCAACCTGGTGTATCAGGACAACCGGGCCAACCTGGTGGAGCAGGACAACCGGGTATAACAGTTTCATTCGGTCAACCAGGTGTGTCAGGTCAACCAGGTGTGTCAGGTCAACCAGGTGTGTCAGGTCAACCAGGGCAACCTGGTGGAACGGGTCAAATTGTAATTAATCAACCAGGCCAAACCTTCCAGCTCTGTCAATTTTATCCATTTGGATGTCCACCAACACAAACTCAAACACCCTCCGGATCTCCAGTTCCTGGCTCGCCTGGAACAGCTATTGGTGTCTATCCACCAAATCGTCCAGTTGGTGAAATTAATACTCAAGTAGATAACTATCCTAATTATGCCATATCCATATCTAAATATCCACTTTATATCATCCCATATCCATACCCAATCCCAAATATTCCATCTCCTGGGACATGTCCGTGTTACTTGGTGGAACCAAAATCAAATGCAACCGGTATCCAAACAGGTGATAAACTGACAACACCACCACCAAATATACCATCCGTGATTCCACCACTACCAATATCAAATTATCCTACAAATATCGGCCAGGCAAATACACAATTAAATTACAATGCAAATCAATTCAATCCATTCAACTTTTTCGCCCAACAAGGCCAACCCCAAGGAAATTCCCAATCAACTGACCAAAATAACCAACAACCAAATGTCCAAATTCCATTCGGAATAATCGGTTTTATTCCAATTGTATTCTTCCCATATTGTCCAGGAACTGGTAATAATTTTAATGCCACAAATGTTGCCGGAGGTTTCCCAATAAATGCATTACCAATGCCATATCCATGTTCATTCTGTCATCCGGAACAAAATGTTGCGACCGGAGAATCGCTTCCAAGTTCGGATAGCTTCCAGAACGTGCTAAAAATGGTCGATCCAAATAAGCAGCACATTGTAAAATCACCGAATCGTCGCAAGGGTCGTAAAATGAAACATCACTCAAATGATACGCCAGCAGCAGTTCCACGGCCAGACGATACACAAAGCGATATAGTAGTAAATAGCAATTAAATTTTGCCTTCCATTAATATTTATTACAACTGTTATAATTTAATTATTTATAATTTGTAATAAACAAAACAAAACGCAAAAAAAAACAAAAGAAAATTAATTGATGAGATTATAATGTTAACAAATAAGTTTAAACGTAGGGCGTGCGCCATTTTGTGAACCGCACTCGCCTAAAATTGGGGGACGGCCCTGCATAAAACATTGAAAGCATGCTTTAATTGGTGCGCGGTTCTAGCATGCATTTCGAAACGGGCCTCCGCCAAATTTTACGCGGGTTCTGTATAATTTAATAAAATAATATTTTTAAAATTTCAAATTAATAAATTAAACAATTTATAATTATTATTTTATAGTATTAAGTGTAATAAAAGAATTCTATACGAACACCTTAACATTGCCATTAGTTTTTAAGTCTTATTTTATGATTATTAGTTTTATTTTTTTAATCTTTTAAAAATGTTATTTTATTAATATGTTATTTTTTATTATTTATTGTAAACAAAATGTCTTAGTTTATTTGGCGCACTCTTACGATTTAATTAAATGCGATACGATTGTGTTAAGAGACGAGAGGTTTAAAAGTAAAATGTAAACAAAAAATAAGGTAAAATTTGTAAAAAGTTAATTAAAAGCTTAGAAATTTTTGGATTGTTTTTTAAATTAATAACCTAAATTAAATTTCGCTAAATTTATAAAATTTTAATTAATTAAGTGATACTTATTTAGTAAAAAAATGATACAAGCATATTTTCTAAAATGTGTGATATAAAGACAATAATTACCTGCTTTGTAATTTTGAGAATACTCAAGAAATATATAGGAAATGTGACGCGTTAGTAGAATATGTAAATATGGTGCAGTGTTTTTATTTTATGGAATAATCTTTAAAAAATAGAAAGAAGAAAGCATCAGTAGTGTCACGAGAGCTAATCCACAAAAAGCGCATTGAGTTGTACGTAGCCCGAAAACCATCCCGAAACTCATCCCGAAAAAACCTTTTCATATACAATAATTATTTGCGTACTCGCTTAATTACACAAAAAGCCTTCAGTCCGAAAAATAATACAAAATAAAAAGATTACAAGCTACTCCGAAAAAATATATAGAAAGTTTTGCTCCGGATCTCAAAAATTTTCTAGCTAAGTAGCGTAAACGATACAATTAGTGACACTCGTAAGAAAATATTGGAATTAATCAGCGTTTGCTTACGCAATTTTTAGGCATACATTATTTGATATTTCATTGCAAAAATTATTGTAAGTATTCTCGTTTTTCTTAATCAATCTTAATCAGCCTTTTCATTATTATTCCATGGGTCCGCCTGAGATTCCTCATCATCTTCAATATAAGGATCAGCTAGTTTAAATTTTGGTACGATATTATCGATCGGGGCAGGGGCTGAAACACATTGCAATTTAAAAGGAAATTAAAAAATTTATTGCAAAAACAACTCTTACGTAAGTAGAAGGAATAGAACCCGATGGATGTAAATTATTCGAATAATCGTTATCTTCATTCTCTTGGAAAAATTTTTTTATTTGCTTTTGCGACTTTTCTGCGTCATTTCGTTCATTATCATCAATAAGAGTGTCCTCTTCCGACCCGATCTTGTAATTGTTTTAGGATTTGGTGAAAGATCAAAACGAACCTTTTTGCAAATTTTCACCTCGGTAGGTAATTTAGGTCCGTCAGCCGAAATAATGAATTCGGGTTCCTGAGTTGGTAAAAGTAATCCAGTCTGTAGTTGGTGCGTCCGTAATTTGTGATTTATTGTCTGGGTAACACGGTTTGAGTCGGTCGATGGAAATTTTTCTGTACGGTCGATAACCAAAAACGTGCGAGCAAGTCAGCAGATCTTTATACTAATGAAAATTTTATCCGTAGTAGTAAATTTTATCCGTGTCGTCTTAAGTTCGTAATAAAGTCTGATAGTAAAATTTGATCGTTCGTAGTATCTAAAAATGTTCCAAGAACTCGAGTTGTACATCCGTAAACCAGCCCTAGCCATTACATTTTGGATTGTAACCAGTTGTTCTCCTGCGTTCAAAACCAAGTAGTTAGTCAGTCCGTGAAAAGGTTGTGATTCGAATCCTTGGTCCATGACAATGAACTCTGGAATACCAAAGCGAGCTATCCAATGCGAGTAAACAGCGAAAGCGACGGTTGCAGCAGTTATATCCGGAACTGGAATCGCCTCGGGCCAGCGAGTGTGTATCAATCAATGTAACGCAATACCGTTGATTATAAGGAACTGGTAAAGGACCAATGATATCGAGGTGAATAATCGAAAAGCGTTGAGAAGTTAATTTATAGTTACTAAGTGGAAATTTTGTATGTCGAGAGATTTTAGCCTTTTGGCAAGCTACACAACTTTGAGCCATTTTCTGAACGTCTGAGCCATTCTCCTCAAAGTTTTATGGAAGCTTTGAATTGATTTTTTGAATTTAAAGAAACGTTCCTCGAAAGGGTATCTGCGAAAACGTTATCCAGTCCAGAGAATTGCTGAATATCGGTCGTGAATTGACCAATGAAACCTAATTGTCGAAATTGACGAGGAGATGCTTTTTCCGGTTTCTGATTAAAAGCGTAGTCGAGTAGTTTATGGTCGGGTGTAAAGCGTGAATATACGACCTTCGAGAAGATGTCGAAAGTGTTAGATCCCCGAATAAGCCGAGAAGTTCACGAATATAAGCACTGTATCTTTTTTGCGTATCATTGAGACGTAGTGAAAAGAACCCGAGTGCTTGCCAAGTGACTTATATAAACTGCTGAACCACTGCTCCGGTCGCCGTATCGCCGATGATGATGGATGAACAAACAAAGTAGCGTTTGTAAGTTAAATTTTACAATTATCGAACGCTTCGATAGCCGCCGTTGACCATTGTATTGGAACTCAACTGTTCTTAGTGTAACCTTTTAGGAAGTCGTTCAACAATTCCAGATCAGCAGCGGCACCCGGAATGAAGCGTCGATAAAAGTTTGTCATGTCTAAAAAAACGTTTCTGTTTTTTAACAGTCTGTGATCGTTTGAAATTTTTGATGACTTGAACCCGTTCATGCGACGGTATTATACCTTGTCCAGTTGCCAAATGGCCTAAAAAGATAATTTCTGTAATGATAGTAAAAATAATTTTAATATCTCCGAAAACAGAACTAACGTCCGCGAGGCACTGACTGTATAACACGTTGGAACAACTGTGTTGCATTCCTAAGGCCAAAAATCATTCTACAAAATTCAAATAGTCCGAAAGGTATCGAAATTGCTGTTTTTGGAATGACCGTCGGTTCAATAGGAATTTGGTGGTAGGCCTGGATAAGGTCTATCGTTGTGAATATAGTGCAGCCCTTGAGTTGTTGTGGGATGGAATCGTGACTTAATTTAGTGCTCGAAAGTCCCTAAACGGTCTCCACTCTCCATTCTGTTTGGGTATTAAGTGTAGCGGGCTGAGCCAAGGACTGCTACTAGGTTGGCAAATTCCGAGTTTCATCATGTTTTCGATTTCTGTCCTCGCGATGATGAATTTGTCCGGTGCTAGCCGTCGTGATTTGCATGCAACCGGTGGTCCATTCGTTTCAATTTTGTGAGTCGCGTTATGTCTTGTAATGTCAAAGTTAATGTTGCCGTGAATGACTGTTAAAAATTTTGAAATCACGTTGAAATCTCCTGGATCCATTGCTGACGAAGGGGTACCATTTGAATACAAAGAGGTTAACGGGTCTATGAGCCTCTGTCCCTGTATATCCACTAGCAACCCAGTTTTCCTCAAAAAATCTGCGCCGATGATAGGAATCGACACGTCAGTAACTATGAACTCCCAATGAACCGTTCGCTGCGAACAACCTGAATGGATGGGTTGGGTTGACCGTTGGATTCCGAACAAAACGGACTGGCAAGACTTTTTATTTTTTTTATTTTTTTATTTTCCCTGATATGTTCTGCGGCCGAAGCTCTCCCTACTCTTTCGCGGTTTGCTTATTTACGTCCTTACATTTACGCCTGTATTGGCCAATTCGAGGACGTACGGATATGTCCGATTTTATTACCATCTGCACATTTCATAGCTAAATGCTAGCCTATACTGGCATTGAAGATGGGTCGGCCCGTGAGCCCCGCACTCCGACAGGGGATCATAGATGTGTTCCTTCTCATCCCAAATCGTAATTTGTTGATGAAAATTCTCTTTGCATCCTGCCCCTATCGAGATTCGAACCTGGTACCTCTCGATCAAAACGCCAAAGCTTTAACCACTATGCCATTTGGTCGGTGCTGGCAAGACTTAGACATCCGCACCTGTATCAATTAAAAAATGGGTCTGAAGAAAAATTTCGTAGATTAAAAGGCGACTAGTTTTAGTTACGTCATTGCACACCGCGGTGTCGTGGAGTCGAGCGTTCAGCGCTCCCACTGCATGAGCGTATTTAGTTGCTTGGATAGTAATTTCTGCCAATGCGAAGTGCTGCTCGAGTATCTCAAACCACACATTAGGATTTTGTGAGTAAAGTGGCTGTGCAGGTTTGGAAGCCACTCGAGCAATAAATCCAGTACTGGCAGACAAATTAGTAATTTATCGCGATGTCTCGAGACAGCCATGGCAACAGCATCGTTGATGAGTTCAGCCAGCTGAGTGGCCGTTAGCGTAACATTGGACTCCTTTGTTGTATCGCTGCTTGATTGTGATGTCAAGTCTGCTTCATTCGTCGATGATAGAGTAATTGTGGACCGTTCACAAAAACACCGAAAGCACAAATACGGAAAAAGCGAAACACATATTAACGAAAAAAAAAAATTTATTACAACTAGCACCTTAAATAATTAATTGGGTACTTACAGTTTGTTTATTTACTCCTATAATCCGCCGGTGAGGAGACACGTTAATTAAGGTGTCACCTTGGTCTCTGATGATGTGTTGAAAACAGCCGGTTTAATAATGTATGACCGACGATGTTCGATTCGACGGTCAATTGAGGATGCTTTATCCAAACAACGGGAAAAATCAATCGAATTATAGTTCCATGGGAAGATACCACAAGCCCGAAAACCATGCGCAATGGTTTGAGCTGTAATACTGGTTTCAAATATTCCTTAGCATTTTGTCGCCGCCAGGTTGTAAAATGCGCTTTGCGTTTGGATACAAAGCGATCAAAACAATTCCTAGTTGAACGCAAAGTTTGCTTAAATGAAGGGTATGATGCGTGCTGTGGCCATCTACGAAAAATATTACGGGAAATTTCGTTCCAATCTTCACAGGGTATCGTCATATGGATGGAAAACTTCTCGTAAAATATTTCTTTAGTCAACCATCCATTATCACTTATTCCCAAAGCCTAGTCAGTTGGCAACGATTTTCTCCAAGAATTCATTTGTATGGGTTTATTACTATAACGAGGACTAAAGCTCCAGAAGGTTCAAATGAAAGCATCACAGTTAAATTAGCCTTAGCTAATCCTCGGTCGACTTCATAAATATAAAAATAAATATTTCTAGCTCCTCTTGCTGCTAATACCGTCTTAGTTTATGAACACAACTGAAAGTTGGTTTTCTGTTAAATGAAACCAGGCCTTAATATCATTCGAGCCTACGGTGGCACTCGCTGTAGTTCCGAATCGGATGTTCTTAAGGAAATAGCCGAGAGTCTATTAAGGAAAGCTCGAAACCATCCATTACCGGGGAACATTATTAGAACCAAAAGGATGTTTCCGTTGTGTACATTCTAAAACGTCTTTCACATGTCCTGCAGGACATCTTCTTTTATATGAGGAAATCATTTTTTTGAGAAGTCAATCTCCACTCCTCTAAAATATTTTTTTCTTCCACTGTTATGACTCTCGAAGGGCTGGGTCTAATTTTTTTTGAATTTTTCATCCATATACGGAATATTAGCCTAGTTCTGGGAACGTCATAATATTTTGCAGCCAGTGTTTTTGGATTATTTTTAGTTTTAATCGCTGCAAGAGCATTTTGGACACTCTTTGCGGAGTAACTAATTACTACTACTACTAATAAATTTTTTACTAGAAATAAAATTTGTAAAGCATATAGTAACACTCTCTAAAACTATAACTATTGACATGCTGTCAATTGTTATACTTAAATAACTCTGATCTATTATTGACATAAGTTGATGCCAAATTTTTCATCGACAGTGGAATCGTATAACGAGCTCATAAAATTCCATCACTCAGGCGAAATCGAGTATCGAGCTGTCATTAAATATTTATTTTTGAAAGGCAATACGGCTACGTTTGCTCACTTTGAACCAGAAACGTGTTCGAATGAACATTTCATGAACATTTCCAACGCTCGGGCTAATTACTGTTGATGAAACTTGGATACACCATTACACTCCAGAAACAACAATACAAACAAAACAGTGGACTGCCAAGGGAGAATCGGTTTCAAAAAAGGCAAAGCCTGTTCCTTCAGGTGGGAAAGTAATGGCGATTGTTTTGTGGGACAATCATGGAGTTATCTTAATCAATTATCTTTACCAAGGGGAAATCATTACCGGAGCATACTCGAGCTACTTGACAAGCTAAAGGCAGAAATTCCGGGAAAACGGCCTCATTTGCAGAAAAAAATCTTGCTTCATCAAGACAATATGCCGTCTCACACCTCCGCGTTTGTCTTGGCGAAACTCCATGAATTACGGTTTGAACTGCATGACCACTCTCCTTAAGGCGGGCCCAGAGGACAAGATTTTCGTCGAATTACGAGGACATCACCTTCGTAAACAACTATTTTGCAGAGAAAGATGCGAAGTACTATTTGGGCGGGTTGAAGAGAAGTGAGCATCGTTGGGAGAAGTGTATAGACTTACAAGGAGACTAACAGGTATGTCTGGGTAATTAAAATCGAAAATTTTAGACTGGCAGCTTCCCAAAAACCAAAATAAACAGGAGAGGAAATTTATAAGAGACTATTCGAAAATACCTAGGAATATGTCAAATTACCTGAAAAAAGTATACCTATGGATTTGGCAAACCCTGGATATGTTAAAGGATTCGACGCACTGAAAAGAACAATCGCCACGGATCAGATATTAACTTATCCCTGGCATAAATCTCATTGCATCCCTGGCATAAATTCAAAATAACATTGAAAGACCCATCGGGCCATCGCGTTCAATTTAACAGAGGTGGAATGTGCTTATGACTATGACATAATATACAAAGAAGGACAAGCAAATGTGGTAGCAAATGTGTGAGCGAAATGCATATGTACGAATCCACAGATAGAACGATAGAAACAGTTCATTCTGCAAGTACGTGAAATGACTATTTTATCCACTACCAAAAGAGGTAGAAAGCCAACTAAAAAAGAGAATATTTTCTCCAAAAATGGTTAACAAAATCTATCAGAAGTCATACAAATGCTTGTAAGAGCTATGAATAGCGACCTTCACGGACTAATAGGAAGCACTTGCTATGTATATTTGGATGAAATCATCGTTGTGGGCTGCAATCTAGATAACCACATCAAGAACCTTAAAGAAGTCCTTAATCACTTGTCACAATTCAATCTGAAAATCCAGCTTGGCAAATGCGAGTTCCTGAAAAGTCATATAATAACACAAACAGGGGTCAAACCAAAATCTGAAAAAAGTAAAAAAAAAATATCGAGTGGCCATTATACCAACCACACAAAAACAGATCAAACAGTTCCTTGGGTTATCGGGATATTATAGACGATTTATTCATAACTATTCCAAAATATCCAAACATTTGTAAACTCATTCGAGACATTCAAAAACATAATAGCCACAGATCAAACACTAGCCTATCCGGATTTCAGTAAACCTTTCTTCCTGACAACGGCTGCATCCGAATATGCACGGCTGCATCCGAAAGACCTATAGCATTCGCACCTAGAACACTCAATGGCACTGAAATCAGATATGCGGCAAATGAAAAGGAGACGCTCGCGATAATCTGGGCCGTACAAAAATATCAGCCATACTTATATGGCAAAAAGCTTACCTTGGTGACGGGGAAGCCCTCAATTTCATTAAAAATTTCGAGAAGAACTCGAAAGTTCTTAGAAGACAAATTGGAACTTTACACAAAAATTAACTTTCATCAAATAAAACCCCTGAAGTACACTCGACACAGAAGATGGAACACACTAAGCACAGCGTGGAAATGATTAGCGGGAAACCCAGACGCTGAGGATCTACGCATGATAAATATCATAAACGCCCAAATTGATAGAAGAATCCAGCTATTAACTGACGCCATAAACTAAGTTGCTGTCACTACTTCAATCGTCAACCGAATTGTACAACTGAACTGGAATTGCTCACAATAATAATAAAAATTGATACAATTAATTCTTTCAAGGAAATTATCTGCATCAGATGAACCGGATGAAGCCCTAAAATTCTTTACACCAAAAATTGAAATAAACAAAGATACTCTGCTATATATCCTGGAAGTACCGAAACTAGAAGAAAACAACTCAAAAATAAAACCCATTGCTCCAGTTGTAGTTAACGGCAGCATTATTCAAAATTACCCACAATATCTTATTAAATCCAAGTCCAAATTGTTTACAACCTCCGATCACAACAATTTCGTCCAAAAACACACCGAGAAATAAGAGAATTCTAAGATGAAGAATTTTAATCGTACGAGTGGAAAGCACGAATGAAGAAATTCAAGGAGCACTTCGTTTTCTTCAAGTGACAGACATTGCCACAATCAAACAATAAAATATCCAGAACAGAAAACGGCTAAATAATATTTACTTAAAGCAAATCAACCACCAAGCATGGATATGGACGCTTTCCGGAGGAATATCATTCTCCACTATTTGCACAATCACATTAATCATCTACATTTATATTTACAGTAGCAAGACAGTAGAAAGAGCCCAAATGAAACTGTTCCGAAGGTCACTTTTATACAGCAAAATAATCATAACACGTCATACTCGTATCAAGACCTCCTAGGAAAAACAGGTGTAGGATCAAAGGTCTAGAACGCCCTTTCTCCACTTCCGGGAGGAGTTACGGCTTCATAGAATCAAGATAAGAGATATCGAAACGTGTTTTTTTAGAGGTTGACAATTTTAAATTATTAAAATAGAACAAAGTAAAACATTTTGAATATCAGTGAAATTAGCTTATGCCATTAACGCTTGAATATGATTTCGGCCATGTGATTTCGAATGTTGTGTTTCAAGTGTTCAATCGTCTCTGCTTTATCAGCGTAGATAGGTGAGTTAACGTATCCTCAAAGAAAATAATCCAATTGGAGTTAGATCACACGATCTCGGTGGCCAACTAACAGGACCATTACGTTTAATTAGTCTTTCATCAAAAATTTCTTTCTTCAATTGGGTTGCACCCCAAGTTAGAAATCATGTCTCTATACCGTACACCGTTGACTGTAATATTCCGCACATCATCGATTTTGAAGACATATGGACCAATGATTTAGAAATAGAGAAATAAAGCGCACCAAACAGCGATTTCCTCTAGATGTAATGGTGTTTTGGCAAAGGCTTGTGGATTATCTTCATTCCAAATCCGACAATTCTGTTTATTAACGTACCCATTCAATCAAACGTGAGGCTTCATCGCTGATCAAAATTTTGTTTGGAAATTGGCCGGGATGGCTTTAATTCCTGTACAAGTTGAATTTTGTAAGCAAAATCTTCCATAAATTGGATGGACACATCTCCAGTTGCTGAGAACGACGTCGAATTCATTGATTTGGGTCTTCCTCAATGCTACGCTGTACAGCGTCTATCGCTTGTTCGTTACACACTGTTCGACATCTTACTGGATGCGTATTATCATTTAGAGTTTACGTGGTGCGAAAACCGATCCATAGTAACCGAATTACCCGCTCTGATGGACGATTATGACGACCGTAAAATGGACGAAATGCACGATGAGTTTGGCGAACAGAACCATTATTTTGCTCTGGCAACCAAAGCGTTGCTCTGGTGTGAGTCCAATCGGTTCTCAAACAAAACAGTGTTGCTAACTTAAAGATGTGAACCTCTTAAAAACACCCTTTATATACAAATGATTATTATTATGAACTTTGAGTTTGCATGAATTGAGTTCTACACCGAGCATATTTAATTTAAATTCTTACAGGTGAAAAGTAAATATTGTATTCTAAATGTTGGTAACACTGTATTGTTACATTCATGTTTTTATATTGTTACTATCTTCAGTATGTAAAATAAAATAAGTCTCTGTCACTTCCGCTTTAGTTACTACAAGAGCAAGTTGTTTTTTTTTTATTTATTTCGATACGACAGAAATGTCTGTCCATCACTTATCACTTGAAATTTTATTTTTTGTTTGTTGGCTGTTAAAAATTGCATTTTTAGTCAAAATTCCAATTACTTTAAAAATTTAAAAATTTAAAAATTTATACAGTGGCGTTATCTAGTTTAAAATATATTAACTAAATAAAAATTATTTGAGGTCATCCGCAAAGAATACTAAATATATTTATAAATATTTACGCCTAAATGTTTAAAGTAAAAAGCTTGTCTATTCAAATATCATCATTACGGGTAATTTTAATGCGATTACCAACAAATCATAATCACATTCAATATTCACGTTCAAAGAATTTCAGTTTCCTCGTCTATAGCTACGAGTATAACGGCATTGAACTCTTTCTCGCCAACTATAATGGACATTGTTTGATGTACGAACATTTATGAATTACAAATTTTTATTAATTAATTTATTCAAATTCGAGAATCATAAAATATTCTTGTGAATGAATAATGGGAACTAAGAGCAATGTAGTCAACCGATTCAAATTTACCAGACGGATATGAGTAATTGACGATTAAATGATCGGTACGCTTTAAATAAATGTGTGATAAAAACTGTGACTAAATTAAATTCAAATTACGTTCAAATTTATACTAAAAGTGTGTTACGAGATATGACTTATATGCGCTAGACATGTGTGATCTTGAACTTCATGGTTTTAAATTTCATTGGTAATTCCAATGTTTTGATCTCAGTTACATAATTTTTGGAATACTCGTACGCATAAACTTGAATATGGTGATATTTTTATGATTTGTTGAAGAATAGCATTGGTTCAGTTGGGATATTGATTGCAGTGCCCAGAGCTAGAGTTTTAAGTTTCGGTAGTTTGATGTAGTCTTATATGATGCATCTGGCATTTGTCTTTAGAATTATTTGACAAGTTAAATTACTTGACAATTTCCAATAATTTTTTCACAGCCATTATTTCGTGCATAACGAATGTGTGATATAGAGCCACGAAGACTGGATACACAAAGTTATGGAATTTAGACTGAACATGTTATAACCACAACATGGAAAATTATAGTTTTTCATATAGCACATAAACCAGACTTCATTTATATTTAGGTGACATTTTTTACTATTAAACTACAGTCACTCATAAAAACTTGCGTACATCCCAAAACTAGAACTGACCTCATATTAAGATCTAGAAACAATTATCGAATTCTGTATCGTATGTTCACCCAGGCACAAATTATAAGAAAGACTGTGTTTCTGTGTGTGCTTAAAAAAAATATTTACTTCAACAAACAATTCACGATTTTTTAATAATTTTAAAGAACGTGGAATAAATGCACAGAAACTACAAACTGGCCGTCCTCGGAAGGTAAATTGTCGTACCGAAAGGACAATTGTAAGGATGGTAAAAACCAATCCAGCCAAAAGTGCCTTCTAAAATAGCTGATGAACTGGAAGAATCCTCAGGGATTACTATTCATCCGGAAAATGTGCGTCGTATCATTAGGAGAAATGGATATAATGGGCGTACTATGCGCAAACAACCATTTATATCTGTTGTAAATAAGAAAAAAAGGAAACAATTTGCAAAATTGGACCGAGACAAAGATATAGTATTTTGGCAAAATGTTTTATTTTCCGACGAAAGCATGTTTAAAATTTATGGATCAGGTGAACATCAGAAAGTCTGGAGGAAGCCTAATAGCGCGTTTGTGGGAAAAAAATGTAAAACCAACAATTAAACATGGGGGTGGGTCTGTCATGGTTTGGAGCTGTATGGCTGCAAATTGTGTCGGAAATTTAGAGTTTATCGACGGAAACATGACTGCTAAAAATATCTCGACTAGCGTCGAAAAATTGAGTCTTCCTTCCAGCATGACAACGATCCAAAGCATACGGTGAGAATAGTAAAAGAATGGCTGCTTCGTACGGTCCCTAAACAACTAAATCACTCACTTCTATCACCAGATTTGAACCCTATAGAACATTTGTAGGAATGAATCTATGGTTCAACAAAGTACTGATTTAGAGATCTCCTATCAAATTTTTGTTTTTAATTATTAAATGTTACCAAACTTTTGTGACCCTGTACTACAGAAAAACGTGAATTACCCATTGAATTAAATATTACTCCCTTAAATAAACACAGTCCCTCCCATTATCCATGCCTAAGCAGTATCTTGTTACAGAATCCCTTAATCACTTCTTAATCCCAATATGAAATCCGTTCGATTCCCATTGTGTACGCAAATTTTTGTGAGTGACTGTATGTTACCTAGTTTTTGAAAAGTTGTGGAATACAAGATTCCATATATTTTTTAGAGAACTAACTTTCCCAAAACTCCTCGTCTTGCGAAAAATACAAATTCAGTGTTACAAAAATTCTTCGATATGTCATTTTCACGATAGTAGGTTAGAACAGTAGACACGGCGAGAGTTCAAAATACGACTGAATGGCTTAATCCATCACCAGTATGTAAACCCCCTCCCCAATTCAGCACAACAACAACCTCGGAAAATATGTACGAAGAACGCTATAAAAATGGGAACATGGAACTGGCTAAGCCTGCTAAGATCTGCAAACTCCAGAACCTTTCGAACCAAGCGGAAATTTACACACAACAGCTTAGATAGGAGTGGGACCCATACTATCACAAACGGTTACACTTTTCACTACAGCGGCCATCAGAATAGAGGAAAATGTGTAGTCGTTTTTCACGTTCACTGGCGCGTACAACGACATATTAACGACTTTTGCCCTGCCAAGACATATCCACGGTTAGACTTAAAAAAAGTGCAATATCACAATTTTAAATGTGCATGCGCCAACCGAAGATAAACCACATGATGAAATATTTATTCTTTTTTGAATGATGGAAATACGGAATGCGTACACTGAAATATCGATGTACCAGAAATTGAAAAATCTGCATCGGCACAATGAAAGCCACGAGCCCTAATCAAACATTCAGGAGCAGTGGCAAGCTCTTAGTTAGCTATAACTGCCTCGTAGCACTAGGGGCTCACAGATAGACAAGACTCTCCGCTAGACAACACTTTGCACAGCGATACCCCAACAAGAACAGGGGTATACATCGATGCCAGTTATCTTGGTTGCACACATCGTTATGTAAAGAATTTTGCACGGTTCGTGAAATACGGACGACTTGAAATTCTGGCTTCATGATTAACAATCAAATAGTCTTCCACACACTTACTGATCTAGTCAACACACCAGTGTGTTTCTATTAGCATCTTTTGTTTCTGGAAGTGGATGATATCCATTGATATTCGTTCAAACGGTGCTCCAACATTGTGTTGCTGCATTCGCCTCTCCCTTTCGCCCGAGTTTGCAGGCCATTACTCGAAGCACACACCTTAGACAATCTGCACCAATCTTCGATGTTCTTGTGGCAATTGACCCAATAAAACCGTTGTCTTGACTTATCCAACATTTTATTGATTCTCAAATGTGTTCAGATCTTCCGTCTTGTGTTTCTTGTAGCACTTCTCGTATCTGATTGGGCGGTAGCATAATTTGCTCTTTATTACCGCCGGCATGAACCGATTTCCAGATTCTTACTAGTATTCGGTCATCTATTCTCAGCGAGTGGTATTAAGCGCAATAACTTTTAACGGTGGCGCTTTGTGAAGACATTTCATCCGAACGTGTTCATCTGCCTTCTAAAATCCATTTCCTTACTGGCCAAATTGACTCAGCCTCCTGGACTTCTTTCAAATATTCCTTATCCCAACCATGTTCTGATTCAAACTTGATTTGTGCAATAACAGTGGGAATAATTATTTGCTAAATGACTTACGCATTGCTCGCACTAAACTGCACAGGGCCTTCTGGATAATCCATTTGAATTGTTGTGCAACATACTTGGGTGTTCAGTCCTGAAAGCGTAGGGTTGTAGTCGCTTGAGCTGTCTAGCTACTTGCCCCTTACGTTCCTTAAGCTGTATCAATCATTTGAGCGCCGCATGATATATTCGAAGAATATGCTCTTGCCCATACAGATATTTGAGGAATGTTTAACACTGTTCACTACAGTCAACAGTTCTCCCGCTTCTCTGATAACACTGGCCGAATTTACGTATCGCTAGCATCTGCATCCAAGATGAATATCCCATCTGCCTGAGGGAACGCTACATAATATGTTCTATAATTCTTCAAATGCTTTTTGATGATGAATGATCCGTGTTCCACTCAAGCGGTTAACTTTTTTCAGTGAGGCGATAAAGACTTTGTGCAACATCTACGAAATTTGGCACAAATCGTCGGTAGTAGGAGCATAATCCTAAGAAACTACTTAGTTGACTAATATCCATTGATGCTGGCTAATCCGATACTGATACGGGGTCGCCTGAATAGCAGGCCTTACTTGCTTAGTATTGTTAACGGGCTCATCAAATGTGCGGCCTAAACAGGTTTTATAATTTAGGCTTCTTAGAACTTCATTAATCTCTCAAATGTAGCAGGCGCATTGCATAAACTAATCGCCACTACTACACATTGGGCGCATTCAGGACACCCAACAGTTGAGAACATGTTGAGTAAAATCAAAGCCAACGTTATGAAGATGTTTAGTACTATGAAATTTTCAAATTAAATTGGCCATGATTTCACTAATCATGATGCCAACCGTTGGCGGTCCTGAACGCGCCCATTGCCAAACTGGTTTATGGTGCGCTGGCCTTATGGCCAAGGTGTCGACGTAACGATTAACAGTTCTTCTTCGTCACTTCGTTTAATTTGCGGGTTTTAACTTAAAATCGTGTTGTGACATCCTTTTTCTGAACAAAAACCACTGGCATACTTCATGGCCTGTTTAACTGCTCTATTACTCCGTCATGTTCCATTTTTTGTAGAAAATTCAGCTTGGTGCTTCCGTAATCAGAGGCTACCTTTTTTGCTGTCCAGATCTTTCTGTATTTCCTTGTATACTGCTAAAGAGTTTTCCAATTCCCGTTCAAACTTTAAACTCCGCTCCATGGATGGATCATTCTCTAAAATTTGATTTTTTAATTTTTTAGCAAGCTCGAATATTGTTTTAATTGCTGTCAATGTACAATTTGGAGTTCGCGGTTCGCTTTTGGAATCAGTTGATTCATGAAGTGTTTTTTCATCAACCCGATAGATCTTGTTCAGTTAAATCATTTTCTTGAGTAAGCAGCTCATTCTTCATTCACTGCTGGAATTTCAACATCCTTAGAAGCAACTTCTGGCCATATTGCTTTCCAACAGCCGTTTAAAGTGGATGATTTTAATTCATTGCTTCCATACCTGAAGAAACTGCCAAAATATGCTGAAAAGTGCTTCTGATATAGTAGCCCCCGAAGGTTGAAATTGCCCCCTGATCCAACGGCTGAATGAGCGACGTAGTGTTTGGTGGTAGATAAACTACCTGAATATTTGGGTGCTTTGAATCCTTAGTGTCCAAGAGCGTTGTTAAAAGTAAGTTTTTTTTTTATAAATATCGTTCCACCTCTGGAGCGAAGTAATCATAAAACCAATCTCTAAACAGATTAGCTGTCATCCAAGCTTTTCTGTTGGCTCGCCAATATCTAGGTAGTTTGGTTTTGTTAATTTTTTTCAAGGCTCTAGGACTCAATGATCTATAAATAAGCAATGGCTTTTTCATTAAATCACCCGACGCATTACTACAAAACAGCAGTGTGAGCCTGTCTTTAGCTGCTTTGAATCCATGAGCCACTTTTTCGGGTTTCTCAATATACGTATGGCTTGGCATTTTTTGCCAGCAAAGACCTGTCTCGCCCGCGTTAAAAACTTGGTCTGCAGTATAGTCATTTTCTTGGATAATTTGTGCTAGCTCTGTGGGAAATTTGTCAGCGGCAACCTTTTCTGCCAAAGCAACTTCTCCTTGAAGTTTAACATTATGCAAAGAGAAACGCTTTCTGACGAATTTTATTGAATCACAGTAAAAAATGTGCACAAATATTTAAATTTTCGAATTGCATTAGCAGTTTTCGATTTGGCCATCCTTAGCCGCGATTATGACCTTCAAACGGCCGACAAAGCCATTGCATTCAGCACGAAAGTGGCTCTGCGGTATTTTGGCCCATTCCCGGCGAAGCGCTTGCTTGCGATGATCGACACTTTGATATTTTTTTGTCCCAACCTTGCTCTTCAAAATACCCCAAACCGAGAAGTCTAGCGGATTTGCATCCGGTGAACTTGGTGGCCATTGGACAGTGGAAATGAACCGCGGAACGTTGTTTCTCAGCCAATCTTGGTTGACGCGCGCTTTATGACTCGGCGCCGAGTCCTGTTGAAATGTTCAGGATCTGCGGCCGAAATATTTTTGTGCCCAAGGCTTCAACGCTCCCTCCAACACATGATCCCGATAAATTTGAGCATTTATCTAGATGCCACGGTCCAAAAAAACTAGCGGTGAACGGCTTTCGGCCGTTACGGCGGCCCAAACCGTTGGTCTAAACTTTCAGTAGAACGGCCGGGCAAGTAAATCCGGTCATTTGCTTGTTCACAATTTGCTCAATAACGAACGATGACTCATTGGAGAAAACCAAATTCGGCAAACCTTACGTGCAAGCGTAACAACTCCATTGCTCTTTCCACTCTAACTTTTTTTGAGCATCGGTGAGACCATGCGCTTTATGGAATTTCAAGGCCTTTAGTCCAAGATGATCTTTCAATATGAGCTGCATCCGTTCGAGCTAAATGTTCGCCTCACGAGCCATTTTACTGCCGCTGCGGTGCGGATTCCGAGCCAATTTGGCCTTCATCTTCCGAATGATATCCGGCGATGTTACAGTGCATTTCGGTTCACCACTATGGCGTTTTGCAATGCTGCCAGTATCGTTATAACGATTTATGGTGCGATACACAAACATTGTATTCACATGCAGATGCTTTAACTGGTTAACAATCTGCGGCTGAGGTTTTCCAGCCAAATATAGAGCAATCACACTATTACGCTTGAATTCCATTGCGGATAACTTTTTTTCTGAATATTTCCCACTAACCAATACATTACATTACATTCGTCAAATAGACAGCAGAATTAAATAAAACTCGGTTAAAACTCGGTTATTCACCGAAATTTTGTTAGTATACATATGTACATATGTACGTTAACGGTAATTGATTGATAATTTTATGTTAAAATTGAAATCGTGTTAAACGAGTCACTTTCACCACCGTGTTAAAGCGAAAACCGTGTTAAACGAATTGTGTTATCCGAGGGTTTACACATTTGCATAACTGTACTATAGCGAAACCGTGTAATGCGAGTACCGTGTAAAGCGGGGGTTAGCTGTATTATTATTATTAATAGAAAATATTCTCTACAGGTGTTTCCCTTAGCACTGTGTACAATATTCTAAAAAAAGCCGCTGTTCAGATGCAGGATGATGTAGTGGAATATGCCGCACCAAATAGCTAGTCATCAACATCTACCGCTGCAATTTAATTTGAATCACCCAGAAGACGAGCCAAACCAAGATGCAGCACCATCACCAACCTGGATGACTTCAACCTTGGAGCTATTGGTAGGACAATTCACAGTTTCCATTTATCGGATAAATCGAATATTACCTTGAGGAATTTAGACGAGAACCTAAAATCTGATTTGTCTTTTACAGGTTCTGTTAGTAGCGTAAGACGAATCATCAAGAATCTCGGTTTTAAATGGAAAAATGCAAAGAACAATCGAGGAATCCTTATGGAAAAAGAGCCCATTCGCAGACGAATAGCACAGTTTCGACATAAGGGATACTAACGGGTGATTTTTTAAGAGCTTGAGAACTTTTTTTTAAAAAAAAACGCATAAAATTTGCAAAATCTCATCGGTTCTTTATTTGAAACGTTAGATTGGTCCATGACATTTACTTTTTGAAGATAATTTCATTTAAATGTTGACCGCGGCTGCGTCTTAGGTGGTCCATTCGGAAAGTCCAATTTTGGGCAACTTTTTCGAGCATTTCGGCCGGAATACCCCGAATTTCTTCGGAAATGTTGTCTTCCAAAACTGGAATAGTTGCTGGCTTATTTCTGTAGACTTTAGACTTGACGTAGCCCCACAAAAAATAGTCTAAAGGCGTCAAATCGCATGATCTTGGTGCCCAACTTACCGGGCCATTTCTTGAGATGAATTGTTCTCCGAAGTTTTCCCTCAAAATGGCCATAGAATCGCGAGCTGTGTGGCATGTAGCGCCATCTTGTTGAAACCACATGTCAACTAAGTTCAGTTCTTCCATTTTTGGCAACAAAAAGTTTGTTAGCATCGAACGATAGCGATCGCCATTCACCGTAACGTTGCGTCCAACAGCATCTTTGAAAAAATACGGTCCAATGATTCCACCAGCGTACAAACCACACCAAACAGTGCATTTTTCGGGATGCATGGGCAGTTCTTGAACGGCTTCTGGTTGCTCTTCACTCCAAATGCGGCAATTTTGCTTATTTACGTAGCCATTCAACCAGAAATGAGCCTCATCGCTGAACAAAATTTGTCGATAAAAAAGCGGATTTTCTGCCAACTTTTCTAGGGCCCATTCACTGAAAATTCGACGTTGTGGCAGATCGTTCGGCTTCAGTTCTTGCAGGAGCTGTATTTTATACGGTTTTACACCAAGATCTTTGCGTAAAATCTTCCATGTCGTCGAATAACACAAACCCAATTGCTGCGAACGGCGACGAATCGACATTTCACGGTCTTCAGCAACACTCTCAGAAACAGACGCAATATTCTCTTCTGTACGCACTGTACGCATTCGTGTGGTTGGTTTAATGTCCAATAAAGTAAACTGAGTGCGAAACTTGGTCACAATCGCATTAAATGTTTGCTCACTTGGTCGATTATGTAGACCATAAATCGGACGTAAATCGCGAAACACTTTTCGAACCGAACACTGATTTTTGTAATATAATTCAATTATTTGCAAGCGTTGCTCGTTAGTAAGTCTATTCATTATGAAATGTCAAAGCATACTGAGCATCTTTCTCTTTGACACCTTGTCTGAAATCCCGCGTGATCTGTCAAATACTAATGCATGAAAATCCTAACCACAAAAAAATCACCCTTTATATCGTTTATACGGATGAGACATACGTCCACACGATCCACCTTGCAAACAAACGATGGTGCGATGATAGCAACAGGAGTGATTATTTGACTTGCGACAACTTTTAATTTTTATCTTACAATAAATATTTGTTGTCAAACGGCCAATGTTTCATCGTAGTACACGCCGGTTCAGAAGAAGGATTCGTTAAAAAAGCTTTCCTTTGTTTTAAATCTGGAAAAAAATCGGGAGATTACCACGACGACATGAATAGCGAGAATTTTTTATGATGGGTCACAACACAACTTATTCCAAATCTAAAACCAAGGACGGTATTGGTGATAGACAATGCACCATACCACAATGTAACGCTAAATCCAGCGCCAAATTCTAATTTGCTGCAGCAAGACGTGAGGACTTGGCTAGACGACAAAGAAATTCAATACCCAGAAAATATTTTAAAGTCTGAGCTTTACGAAATCATTAAAGCAAATATGGAAAAATATACAGAGTTCAAGCTGGATAGGTTAATGGGGCAACATTGTCGTCGAGTACTATGGTCGAGGTAACATATTTCGAAAATCAAATATACTGTGGGCAAAAAGTAGTAAGACTCTTTAATTTAAATTTCGCGCGGAAAACCATTCGTCAAAATATTTTTTTTTCAATGTTGGTATGACCATCAGTGACATCTGTGACAAATTTCACATCAAAATAATCATTAGTGTTTAGTATACGCTTGTCTTTCTCAAGTACAAAAAGTGCATTCGGCGATTTTTACAATGAGTGAAATTATTCAACGAAGAAGTTCCATTAAATTTTGTGTGCGGAATCAATTTTGTGGTGCTGAAACGTTCAGAATGGTGCAAAAGGCCTTCGGTGATAATTGTATGTCGCGAGCAAATGTTTTTGATTGGTACAAATTGTTCAAAGAGGGTCGAGAACGTGTTGACTACGAACTACGTCTAGGACGGCCATCAACCTCAACTGATGATCAACACGTTAATAAAATCAAGGAATTGGTGTTCAAGAATCGACGATTAACAGTCAGAGACCTTACTGGCATCGTTGAAATATCGGGAGGATCAGTGAAAACCATTTTGAAAGATCATTTTGGCCTAAGAAAAGTGAAAGAACGATTGGTTCCAAAATCACTCAATTTTTTGGAAAAACAGGGTCGCGTTGACGTTTGTGAAACAATGCTTTCCGACTACCAGGATGTCATAAAACGGATTATAACTGACGATGGGTCTTGGATCTATGCTTACGACCCGGAAACAGACGATCAATCGGCCGAATATCGTGCCAAAGGTGAGCCGAAGCCGAGAAAAATACGTCACAGCAAGTCAAAAATCAAGGTGATGTTAACAGTTTTCTTCGATTATCGAGGTGTGGTGCACTCCGAATTCCTTCCGACCGTTTGCGCGAAGCTATTCGTAAAAAGAGGCCGGAATTATGGGTCGACAACTCTTGGTTTTTACTTGTGTGACTTCTGGCTGTTCAGCAAACTCAAACGACCGCTTCGGGGAAACCGGTTTGAGTCAATTGAAGACATTAAACGTGAATCGCTACGCGCATTGAAGGCTATTCCGGAAATTAACTTTAACAACTGTTTCGAGGGTTGGAAAAAACGTTGGCACAAGTGTATTGAGGCCGGCGGGGATTACTTTGAGGGGGACGAAAATTATGAACAAAGTATTACTATTTTTTGCCCACAGTTTATAAGGAAATTTAATTTTTTGCTTGTTTATTAGATTACCGCCTTATTACCCGGAACTAAACCCAATTGAAAATATATGGGGTATAGTTAAAAATCGTATCACATCAATGAAAATTGAACTAATTATCAAGGACGAATTTGATAAGGTGTCATCCGAAGAATGAAGAAATACGTTTCGCCACATTTGGGACCAAGAAAATAAATTTATTCAACAAGAACACGTAATGGATCAAATCAATCGACGAGTTTTCCGCGCGAGAACTGTCAGAATTCCAGCCAGATTTGAATACTACTATATCTATGTATGTCCCTTCCGGAATGATTAAATTTTGATAATGGACATTTTTTTCGTAGAGTGCTCATTTTCCGAGATATTTGAAAGTTTCAGCTTAAATAAACCACCACAATTTTATTTGGCATTAGCATACTTTGGCGTGACTCACTTACTGAGAGACTGCAGGAGTACCAATTAAAAACAGTCACGTACGGAACTTCATCAGCCACTTACCTTACCGTCAGAACACTGCAACAAATCAATAAAGTCAACTACTTCGAAGAGGCGGTTTCAATTTAAGGAAGTGGACAAGCAATCATAAGGAATTACTAGCTAACGTCACCGAGCCCGGAAGCACAGATGTATATACAAAATTAAAATATATGAAACCGTCAAAGCTCTAGGGCTTTATTGGAAACCTTGTGCGGACATCTTTGAGCTTAATGTAGACCTCCCTGCGCACACTGGATTAGTGACGAAGCGGATCATCCTCTCTACGACAGCCAAACTATTTGATCCGTTCGGATGGCTAGCCCCAATAATAATAACACCGAAAATTGCAATGCAAAAACTTTGGCTTCTAGGGCTTAGTTGGGATGAGCCGGTCTCACAAGAAATTGCAAAACAGTTGGTTATCTACCTAGAAGAACTTATTCTTTTCAACGAATTGAAAATCCCTAGATGGATAGGATTCACAAGTGAATCAATCGTCGAGGTTCATGGATTTAGTGACGCCTCGGAACAGGCATATGCACGATTGCAAATCAACACCACTACCAGAACGATTATTATCGAACTACTTGATCATCACGTTACAACAAACTCAATACGTGACACTTTCTGCTGATGAACTCAATTCATGCACTTCTTTTAACGGAGAATATCTTTGCAATATTCATCAACCACTATACGATTATAACACAAGTACAAGCAATTGTGAAGTGCAACTACTCAAACGGATTGGAGATCTCCCAACAAGCTGTCAAATCAGTAAAATGAATATCACAACACTATTTATCCCCCTGCGTAGATACAATGCCTGGATCTTTGTGATGAAATCCAGAACGCTTTACAACCTCATATGCGAAAACGATAGCAGTAGTGTTACGACTGTACTGTCGCAACTGGGTTCTTTGCCCTAATTGATTACGTTTCTTTACCCCGTTTTTATTTATATCTAAACGCGGTTAATGGTGGATGGATTCCTGTGTGTTTTTTTTTGTTTGGTTGGTAGTGATTGTACGAAAATGGGAGAGAGGGAGAGCGATGTTCATCGAGTGGTGTGTAAAGCAAAACATTTCATAAGAATGTTTTTTTTATATGCCTCTCGTTTACATCAATTCGCATTGAGAAGAAAGACAAATCTTCTGGAATGTTTTGCGCGTCGTTTGTGCGGTGTGAGAATTTTTTTTTGGTAATGATAGTCAAGTTTTGATTTTTGGAGATTCGAGTTAAACTTCAACTAGGCTGAACGTAGATAATTTTTTGAATTCGGTGATATTATTGAATAAATATAAATTTAAAAGTGCAAAATATAAATATTGTGATTCGTTTTGTGGATACAACGTTTTACTATAAAAAGGATTTACAAAAGGATTCATACGTCGCAAATTAATTTAAATCAAAGAATACGAGAGAAAGACAACGGGTGCCACATTAATTACGGGTGCCGCATACAAATATCGGTTCCGTATTAAACGGACCCCGTATTTTTTTGTAATTCACGGGTGGCCTATCGAGGCAAATCTATTACGGCGCGAAGACGCCCAACAATAAACGGCCTATCGAGGCAAATATATTTACGGCGCAAAGACGCCCAACAGGAAGGTGGCCTATCGAGGCATAAGTTGGTATCGGGGAAAGGCCCCGCAACGTCCGACCGCACAAGGTCGCAACATACGGGTGGCCAACCGGCTCCTCGTGTTTTTTGTGTAACGGCGAAAGGCACCGCAACGGTCCGGGTGTGGCATCACCTGTGGCATGACGGCCGCTCAAGGCCGCGCCAGTACTATTTTGTATATATATTAAGGACAATTTTTTTTTTATTTATATTTTTAATTTTTTTTTTTGATTTTATTTTTTTATATTTTTTTTATTATATTAAAATTCTAAATATCTTTGTAATCGAGCGCCACACAGCGGGTGCACGCTCGGTGCGCATCGTTTCTCTCTCTCTCTCTCGTTTTCTCTTGGTGCGGGTGGAGGGGGAAGTTGTTTTTCTTGTGTTTTTTTTCTTTCCTGAAAATAAAATGAATTATTAAATTTTTTCGGTGTGGTGTGATGGGAGCGGAAACTCCCTCTGTGTCGGCGTAGTGTTTGCGGTCCCTTGATGCCCGCATCCGATTCCGTAACCAGGGCTTGTCCCCGTTTGAATTCGGATGGATGCGCGCACCAAGACACCGCTCTCGGTTTATAATTGGTTTGTGTTCGTTCCTCAGGTTCCGGCCAACGAGTTTAGGCGGAACTCCGGGTACATGTTATAATTATTTGCGTTCCCCTAAATTTCTGTATCATCACGGTGTAAGCCAGGAGCCCTGTATGTCTCAAACCCCACGACCTTAGCACTTCTCCCTGAGAACGTAGCCGGCAAAAATCACCGTGGAGGCCTCTGCAGGTGCTTAGTGATATCTGCAGGTTGGCAGTAGCCAGCCTGTAACAGTAGGACAACTAAAACAACCACTATTTTCATTGAAAGAGCTGGAATTAGGATGGAGCTGGAATTCTGAAACTTCATCCGGTGTCGGGATTTAGGACATCCAGCAGTAAACTCGAAATATCATTTGTGCCACAATTTAATCTAACTGATTTGATAAACAAAAACCACAGAACAAAGATTAAATTTACATCAACATCAGCCTTATCGGAAATTGAAGTTATAGAGACCTCAATTCAGCAGCAAAAGCGACTGTTAGAGGCATCAACAGCCGATGTAAATGTGCATGACTATCACCATTACGTGGCAATATACTTGTTCTTCCCAGTAATTCTTGCGGTTATTACTTGCATAATGCTTAGAAAAATAAAACATCATGCAGTCGCCATCCAGCAGGTTCATCCACTGCCGGATGCATTAGGGCCCGGGAATATGTTGTGAACACAACATGCATATACATCATCAGTCTGCTGCACATCCGGATACCATACACCACCGGGTATAACTTAATTTTAATTGTAATATAAACACTTTAGGCAGCTGTAAATTTTATATAAAAAGAACTTTAATGTAATAAAAATGCTAGAATAAAGTAAAAATTCAACTTAACACTTGTTCACATTAATAGGCCCCACCAGTGGTAACCTAGTAATAAGTATTATATTAGAGACATCAGACATAGCTCATGCGAATATAACCGCAAGCTGTCTAGTCAAAACAAAGTCCATCATAAGAAACCATGTCTATATATGCAACTTTTGACTTATTTAACTTTTACCATTAATTTATTTTAACCACGCAACAATTGTTGCACGAATATTCCGCCTAAACGTATACTATTTGTATATTCGCACACATGTCTAGTTTTTGTGTTTGGTAGAAATTTGACTTCGGTGAAAATTCAGTTTCCCCAATAACAGATAAAACCCAACGTTTCAGTCTAGTAGTAACATTTTAAAGTTGTCGCAACTGATTGGTCTTGAAGACTTCATGAATCTGCAACATCTGAATGAGTAAGCCAAAATATTACACTAGACTGATTGTCTTATGCTTGTTTACATTTATACGATAGGGTATTTTGAAGTTGACTCACAAACTGTAAATATAAAATATATTTGAAAAGTATTCTTTACAATAAACACCGTGAAATTTACATTCATCATCAATTTCCTGTTATTGTCATTTTGACATAGTAATTTTGACATAGTAAACGACAGTGCGGCCGCGACCTAATGTAATGATTTTTATTCAAATTAATTTTAAGTATCAAACATGTGTGATATCACATATAATCACAATTGCATAATTAGCGTTTTATATTTCCGAACCTTGGGAAATCTCCATTATTCTCGATTATGCTGTATTATGCTGTCAATCTAGACGTATGTTAATGATGTCACATAAGAGAACAGCATTATTAAAGTACACAAGTGTTGCGTACCTATTTAACGTTATGATATGCACATACCGATAGGAGTGATTAAACCATCTAACGATAATAAAAAACCAAACCCATAACATTTACCTGTGTGTTATCTTTAGTTGTGAAACCTAATCTTATCATTTTCTTACTAACGATATATTGTTTGATTTGGATAAGTAAATAGGAACTTATGAAACCAAAAAGTTTTAAGTAAACAAGAAAATATACAAAGAAAAGTTTTTCCGAAAGTGTCAATGCAAGTTACGTACCTTTAAAATTCAAGCTCACTAATAAATGTAACGCACCGTAACTTTACGTTGCCGTTTATGTTTTGATCTGTTTTACGATGAGGTTAGTACCCCGGCATTAGGAAATATGTGTTGTTTTCTAACAGTAGATGTCCAGTCATACAATCCTTTCTCTAATAATTTATTGCTCAAGCTTTGTTTAATACCGGGTGATTGTTTTAAGCTGAAACTTTCAAATATCTCGGAAAATGAGCACTCTACGAGAACAATGTCCATTATCAAAATTTAATCATTCCGGGAGGGACATGCATAGATATAGTAGCACTCAAATCTCGCTGGAATTCTCGGACAGTTCTCGCGCAGAAAACTCGTCGATTATGCGCTGTCCATTACGTGTTCTTGTTGAATAAATTTATTTTCTTGGTCCCAAGTTGAGAGATCTCCAACTCGTTTGAGTAGTTGCACTTCACAGTTGCATGAATTGAATTCAACAGCAGAAAATGTCATGTATTTAGTTTGTTGTAACGTGATCATCAGGTGGTTCGATAATAATCGTTCTGGTGGTGGTGTAGATTTGCAATCGTGCATATGTCAGTTCCGAGGCGTCACTAAACCCAAGGACCTCGACGATTGGTTCACTTGTGAATCATATCCATCTGGGGATTTTCAATTCGTTGAGCAGACTAAGTTCTTCTAGGTAGATAACCCACTGTTTTGTAATTTCTTGTGAGACCGGCTCATCCCAACTAAGCTCTAGAAGCCAAAGTTTTTGAATTGTAATTTTCGGTGTTATTATTATTGGGGCTAGCCATCCTAACGGATCAAATAGTTTGGCTGTCGTAGAGAGGATGATCCGCTTCGTCACTAATCCAGTGTGCGCAGGGAGGTTGACCGGGCGTGTTTGCTCGTTCCTGTATTTGCTTAAGGCACCACAATTAATAAACTTAAACCCAACTTGGTTTTTTTTGAATGAAACACCGAATTTATTGAATTTCTAACTTTTATTTTATTTTTATGTTTCACGATGGATGGCTTTCACACGGCTGCCTTTTTTTTCTTTTTTCAACAACAAAAAGGTACTGATAAAAAATACAACAAAATGGTACTGATAAAAATACACAAAAAAGTACTAAAGATATTACGAATAGACTGCGCGCACCCAAATCTAGTCCATCCTTGTATTTGCGTTAAACGCAATTATGACAGCAGCCGGTTTTACAATTTTTGTTTTGATTTGTTTTGTTTGCAAGTACATACATATTTTACATAGGGCCCGAACAGAGGTCTACATTAAACTCAAAGATGTCCGCACAAGGTTTCCAATAAAGCCCTAGAGCTTTGACGGTTTCATCTATTTTAATTTTGTGTACATCTGTGCTTTCGGGCTCGGTGACGTCAGCTAGTATTTCTTATGATTGCTTGACCACTTCCTTAAATTGAAACGCAGCGCTTCTTTTATCGTGTTACATCCTGTCATGAGATCATCGACATAAAAATCGGGTTTTACCATCTGGTAAGCAGATGGGAATGATTTTTTCTCATCCTCTGCCAGTGGTTGCAGTGTTCTGACGGTAAGGTAAGTGGCTGATGAAGTTCCGTACGTGACTGTTTTTAATTGGTACTCCTGCAGTCTCTCAGTCGGCGAGTCACGCCAAAGTATGCGTTGAAAGTTCCGGTCGATCCATATTTGCCGAAACATTTTTTCAAAGTCTGCGGTAAATGTGTATTTGTGATTTCGCCATCTCATAACAATATCCCAAAGGTCTTGTTGTAATTTTGACTCGACATGCATGATGTTATTTAGCGACCGACCATTGGATGTTTTTGCTGAGGCATCAAACACCACTCTTAACTTTGTTGTAGTGTCTGATGGTTTGAAGACGGCATGGTGCGGCATGTAGGTCCAGCTGATGAATCAATTTTCTGCATATGTCCAAGTTGTTCGTATTCTTCCATGAATATTTTGTATTGAGCCGCCAAGTCGCCGTTCTTCAAGAGTTGTTTTTCTAGTTGGAGAAGTCTAGCTGGTGCCATCTTTTTTGAGTCGCCTAATTTTTCATCAGTGTTGTTAAATGGTATTTCTACGGTGTACCTGCCATTTGATGACCGTTTGACGCTGCTTTGGAATATGACTTCACACGTTTCTTCTTAGGGTGTTTGCTTTCTTGGCGGATGTAAGTCTTCAATTTCCCAAAAATGTTTAAGAGTTTTTTCAATTTCTTCCAAAGAATTCTTCTCGGTGGTAATCGCAGCTGTGATTGTTAAAGTTTTCATTTGACTTAGCTGATTTGGTGGTTTTTCGCAGAATTATCCATCCTAGCTCGGAGCTTTGAGCTATTGGCTGTTGATTGTTTTGCGTCATGATTTCAGGTAGTATAATAACCGCATAATAATCCGCTCCTAAAAGTAAGTCTAGAACAGCAGACAACCGCAATATATCATTACACACTTTACCAGTGTGTAATGATTGGTTGAGGTTGTCTGCTGTTCTAGTTTCATTCGTTGTTCTTGGATTGTTGTCCTTGTTCTTATGTGAAAGCTGATGATGTCGTCCGCCACACTCTTTGCATGATTGATTCAGCGTGCATTCGACTGTTGAATGGTTGCTTTTAAGACAGTTCCTGCAGAGCTCCATTAATGAGATCAATTGATTTTTTTCGTATATATTCATGTTTTTGAATTTCCCGCAGTCCTGGACATGATGATTTTTTTGTCAGATTTTACATGTCGTATTATTTGTTAACAAGGCTACTCCTGTTGGATTAAATTTTACCGCCGAGGGTGAAGGTTTGCGGATATTTACGATTTTTTTGGCGAGAAACTGATTCCAATGCAGTAAACCGCTCGAATCTCGACTATCTCATATAGTCTTAAGGTTTCGGAGTTGAGCTTCGTGGTTATAACGTATATATTATGATTTGATCCCAAGAGTCGATGTTGACACCCTATTTCTTGTTCCATGAAGATACTCGTTGGTGGTGTCGTATATCGAATGGCTGCATCAGATTCGGTTCCTATGCTTCCTTGTCACATCAATGTATGGATGTATCTTGTTACTATGGCTCTGCGGTTGTCGTATTTTTCTTTGATCGACCAGACTGTTTCATAGTTTTCACCAATGGCGTGAAGGTGATTGATTAATTTTGTTGCCTGACCACCGGTGTATGTTTTTAGATAATTAATCCTGTGTGTGTTCGTTAGTGCTCCGTTGTTATGCCTAACTTGTCGAAGACATCACGAAATGCCATCCATTTCATGTGCTTTCCGTTGAAGTGTGGTATACCAATTTTTGAACAAGTTTTCTTTGCTAGCTTTTGGTTGTTCTAATGATGATTGGACGTCTATTACTATGTGGTCATAGGATTGTTATATGTCATCGTAATGCCTCTCAGTGAAGTAGTCTAATGTGTTCTCTTCGCCATCGCAAGCCTCCAAATATATTGTTTCGTTCGGATCAGAGATCCGATTCATCTGCCTTTCCATTTGAATCGCAGGGCCAGTTTTAGCGCACTTCGTTTTTGACCGTTTTTGGCGTGGCTTCTATTTTTCTCCACTGGTTTTCCAATTTGATACCTTGCTGTTTTTAGGTAGCTTTTAAACTGACTGGTCTCTATTGGAGTCATTCCCTTCTGTTTCAATTGACGAAATATGGAATGATTTCCCTTGTTGCTGTCCATCCAGAGTGCTTGGTGCATTGCTGTTGAGTCGTTGGTGCATTTCCTCAATGAAGGCTTCTTAAGTTTTTCCGGTATTTTTCCTGGACTCGAAGTGATGACTTTGCTCGAGTTGCGGATTAGTCGACGATTTAGCATTTTTATTACATTAAAGTTCCTTTTATATAAAATTTACAGCTGCCTAAAGTGTTTATATTACAATTAAAAATAAATTATATCCGGTGGTGTATGGTATGCGGATGTGCAGCAGCTGATGATGTATATGCATGGTGTGTTCACAACAGACTTGGTAAGTACTTTAATACAAAAATGTGAAATGGTCGGTCTCTGGGTGTGAAAGCTATCTTGATGTTCTTTATCAAAATTAATTTCTCGATGAGAATGGTCACAATTCGCACAGGTCTACCAAATAGTCTGGCAGGACCTCAGTGAAGCTAGCCCGAATTTTCAGCACGGAATTTAAATTATTTACTTATGGCAATACAACTTCTGTCATGACACAAAATATACGCAAATTAAAACTATTAATTAATTGTATATTAAATAACTATCAAATTATTCTTAGCTTATAAGTTTTGATAAAAATAATAAAAACAAATTTATTACTGCTGAAACACCAAAGTAAAAAAAATTAATGGGTCAAGTTTTGAAAAAAAAAAAAAAATCTAAAAATGTTTTCAGTGGGATTCTATTAAATCTCGCCTCATAAACGATTCACGAGCACTTGACCTATACTACCGGAATTGCTAAAGTTTTGACAAAACCGACAAAATTTCAGAAAAATTCTATCATGAATTATCTGAATATAATCGTTTGAATCTCGCCCTATAAACGATTCACAAGCACTTCACGTATACCAATTTCCAAAGAAATTCTATCTGGATACAGTTAATTGAATCTCGTCTCACGGGCGATTCGCTGATGTTTTGACTGATGGATCTTGAACTATCTGGATATAATCGTATGAATCGCATCTCACAGACAATTCACTACTTGAAGGTAGAATTTTTCCACAAATCTCTCAATTTGTAGTTAGAACTTCAAACGACTATATCCATAAAAAACAAATTAAAATTTCGGGTTGAATGCTCTAAATGTTATAACAGATCACCATGACACTTTTTACTGTCGCGACAGTGATATTTTTCCGGGCTGGGATATAAAACTTTCTCGATAGTTATAGTTTAGTGATGCTATCGAACATTTTGAACTGAATATCGGTCTAGCTTCATATAAACGAAGAATTTAGGCCTGACTAGGCTACCAAGCAATAGTAATATATCTTAAAAACACATCTAAGTGATTTTAAATTTTCGGGCTGGATGGTATAAATGTCACGACACTATATCATGATACTGTTTACTGTCGCGATAGTAACATTTTGCGGGTTGGGATAGTAAACTCTCACTCTCTCTCATCATATACATTCTGACCTGACATTTACCAAATACTTATTCACGTTTTTTTGGTTTACTTTTCTGTTGATGTAGTCGATGGATTTTGATCGCTAGTTCTTTGCTATGATAGCAGTGTCATCGGCATGTGTACCATACAATAACTCGATCTGTTTTGGGGATGAACAGGGTTGAATTTATTTACTTTCAATTAGTGTTTTTCATTTGTTTTAATAGGAAACTTTCAAATAATTTTGGCATAATAGTAATAGTGACATTGGCTTCTAATAAGTTATTTCGTTGGTAATTATCTTGGCCTTGGTATCACACCCACGAACTTTCATATCTCTAATACCTTTTGTGCACACTTCATCTTGAAGGTTATACGTTGATTATAGTGGTTAATTTTTAATGCCTTTGGGAAGTTTGGTTAGTTTATGCTGCATCAGAGATTACGCTACTCGCCGCAAGTGGAAGTACCGTCACAAAAGATAATTTGTTTTGCCATATAATTACCAGCGAATTTTTTTTAATCATTTTGTATCTCTTTTTTCACTAAATAAAACATCCCAGCGGAATAAAATATTAAAACTGATCCTTAAAATGACAAACTGATTGATCTCCGAAGTAAAGCAACTTGGTAAATGAAATCTTGAAATTTAACAATATTCCGTCTTTCCGCCGTTCTAAAAGAATTACGATGAAATTTGGATAGTAGTATTGATCAGGGGTCCAAAACTTACGACAAAATTCTAGGATCTCTTCATGCTGGACTAAACGTGGCCATTTCATAACCAATCCTATTGAAAATTTAATTTTTTTTATTAATTTATTTTCAGTTTTTGGTCAATATCTCAAAGACTTCCACTAGTAACCAATTTGGCCGCAGAAAATCAAAAAATTATAGTGAAAATTGTAATCCATAAATTTTCCCCAAATTTTTCTCGTAGTCTCACTATGACCTAAGCTATAAGAAAAACAATCGAAAGTATTGGTTACTAGTGGAAGTTTTTGAGATATTGGCCAACAACTGAAAATAAATTAATAAAAAAGAATTAAATTTTCAAAAGGATTGGTTATGAAATGGCCTAGTTTAGTCCAGCATGAACAGATCCTAGAGTTTTGTCCAAAACCTAATTTAAAATCCCTGATCAATACTACTATCCACATTTCAACGCCTTTCTTTTATAATGGCTGAAAGGGGGAATATTGTTAAATTTCAAGATTTCATTTACAGAGTTGCTTTACTTCGGAGATCAATCAATTTGTCATTTTAAGGATCACCTTTAATATTTTATTCCACTGGGATGTTTTATTTAGTGGAAAAAGAGGTACAAAATGAATAAAAAATTTGCGCTGCTAATTATATAACAAAATAAATTCTCTGTTGTGATGGTGCTGCCACTTGCGGCGAGTAGCGTAATTTCTTATTATCTGCTGACAAATTCCGCTATCTTATACAGCATGGTTAATTTTTTCATTTCTTTAGTCACTTCCGCAAGAGTTTGATCTGTTTTTTCATTTAGATTTTCCTTTGTTTCTTCTGGCTCGACGGATGGATGCAGCGACTCTGTTTGATATTGAATTGAATTGGCTTGAATTCATGTATTTTCTTATATTCTGCTATAGTACTTAATAGTTTACAATTGGCCGTTGGAGGCAGTTTTGTTTGTTTACCTTCATCAGTTTATTCAAAAATTTTATCATTGTTTCGCGATTCCGCTATATGAACATTTGTTGATTAATTGATTTTTTTCCTGCCAAGCTGGATGGGTATTAGCTGTCTGGTGAGCATATTCCTTCCCTTTTACTCTTGATTCAGACGTTTAACAACTTTCTGTTGGAGTCGTTATTTTTATCTTTCGAAACGCAGAGTCTTTTATTGGAAGCGTTCATTCTTTGTGACCAGTCATCCTCCGTGAATGGAGTGGGTTCCGTTTCTAATTTTCTTTCGATCTATACTTTTATCAACGGTTGGCACTCCAGAATCCGTGAAGCCGCCCTTTTGTCAGGTTGGCCTTGACTTTCACGTCAAGCAGTCGCATATTTTTCGCTCTAAAATTTATTTCATTAACTTTACTAATTATAAAAATCTAAAACATTGGATGTTTGTGAGACAAATTGTTACAACTACCAATGGAGGCAAAGCAAAGTAGTTACTGCTGTATTTCAACCGGTACAATCTCCAAATCTTTTTGAATGTTCACCAATTGAAGTGCCGTAATGTATCTATTGCCTGGCTCAGCCACAAAACCAGCAACAATTATACTTTTATTTGACGGAAATTACTTGTAAATATTTCTGTTTTTCTAAATTATTTGATCTACACCACGCCATGCACTCCATTAGAATGAGCATCTGCTGCTCAAAATGGGGCGTGTGGATGGAGGGCGGATTGAAGAGAACAAAATTAGTTATATGTTGTGTGTGTGTGTAATAAATAAATAAATAAAATAAATTTTGTGGAAACGGTGGAACTTCCAAAACAGAACCTGGCACTATTCTCGCTTTGCGAATAGGGAATTTGGAAAAAATATGATACATGAATATTTGTCTGAATTTTATTTTTCTGGCCTACTGATGGCATAATTTTGATGTAAATGTTTTCGAAACAATGGGCGCATTCAGGGCACGCAACAGTTGGGAACATGTTGAGTAAAATCAAAGCCAACGTTCTGAAAATGTTTAGTACTATGAAATTTTGAAATCAAATTGGCGATGATTTCTCTAATCATGACGCCAACAGTTGGCGGTCCTGAATGCGCCCAATGATACAATTTTTGGAAACAAAAGCTTCCCTTTCAACTTTGTTTCAAAAATTTTTGTCACGAAACTGATTCCATCAGTAGGCCAGAAAAATACCATTTAGACCAATATTATTGTTGGTAATATTTCCTTTCGATGTGTTTTCCACATTGCTTTGGTCTTTGCATTTGCGGTGCATGGTAAGTATTTTATTTTTTGCCTACTCGTCAGTAACCATGGAAACTGACGAACTTTCCACGATCCACCACCTTATGGACGCACTAACGCAATTCAATTTTTTAAAGAGTTCTTCTTTATTCTGTCTATCGGAGTATAAAGGAATACATAATTTAAATTGCCCAATTTTCTTCCACCAGGTTAGGGTTTCATCGACAGGAATCTGTCATTTTCACATGTGGGTATTTGCTCACTTGTAAAAAGTATTAAAAGTTTTCTTCATGAGTAACCATACATATAATAGTGAAGTATTTCCTAAACTTTCCTAAAAATTTTAATCCGCCATTTTTGTTTCAATGTATGCGTAAAACTTCGCATAAACGAGTGAATTATAAATTATATGAAAAAATGCAAATAAGTACGGTCATGAAGTACTTGAAAGAGGTCCATCTGCATATTATAGGGTTTTTCCGAGCAAATTTCCCAATTCCAGAAACACCGCTACCAAATATTAAGCGCACTTTTGAGTTGTTCTGGATCAAAACTAACAGATAAACACCATTCCATTGTAAAATCTAGGGGCCCCGGGTGTTTTAGGAAATAAAATGCAAATTGACCTCTTTACAAGTACTTAGTCACCGTACTTATTTGCATTTTTTCAAATAAGTCTTACGCATACATTGAAACAAAATAGGCGGATTTTAATTTTTAGGAAAGTTTAGGTAATAGTTCCCACGAATTAAAATCGATCGTTTTTCCGAGTTTTCCGATATTTCTAAACGGCGCGCATCTTAGCGGAAAATTATTTTGAGTAGGCCTTAGTCAGTGCTGAACATGAACGAAATCAGCAAAATAATTTCCAATTATAAGCACGTGTTACCGCGTATAGGCTATAGTTTATAGGCACGTGTTGCCGAATAAATTGTAACTGGCTTTGTCTTCATATGTTGTATAATAGTGTAATTGCAATATTTCCTGTCGCAAATGATGTTGTCCTCGATCATGATGTTTGTCAATGCCGTGGTAAGGTTTGTGTTAAGTTTTACTAAATTGATTGTCTTTCGACTATATAACTGTTTGTGGTTTGAGAGACAAACCATGAGATTCTCATCACTGTTAGTTTGCTGAAAGCAAGACAAAGATTGCCCCGAATTTACCTGTCCACTCTCACGCATGGCAGCGACGATTTCAGCAGATCTTGTGTTTTAGTGACGTACGCGCGTTGGCTGATTATTTATGAAAGCGATTGACTCGAATCATTGACCTACTAATATACTAATTATTATTTTAGTAAGTTATAAATATACCTGTTGAGCTTGCCTTAACATCCCTGACCAGCATTTGTTGTTATGGTAATTACTCGTTTCGATTGCGCCAGACTGCGATGAGCACTGGTTGGTGATGTTGTTACAGATCCATCCTCAATGGGTAGTTTATACAATTTCACGATGAAGCTCTTGTACACTGCGTCGGTACATTTTATGGTTGCTACTCGAACCAATCCAGCCTCTTCGGTGTAGGTGAAATGTTTGTGCACCACCCTCTCCTTGAAACGAACCGTTTGTATGCTGCAATGAGTATTCTGTTGTTAGTGAGCTTACTAACTCAATGTGTATTGCTTTTATCACCATGAATATAATATCGTGTAGCCCTTCCTCCAGTTGTCCTAAGTTGGATTGCACCAGTATAATCGATGCCAGTGTTAGCAAATGCTCTGCCTTGTATTGTTTGTGACGGAAGCATTTGATGCATTTCTGAATTGCTTTGCGTACAGCCTTTTTTCCATCTATAATCCAATATTCGTTCCTTACATATGCTAAAGTCAATTGGGTGCATCCATGCAACGCTTTGCTGCGATTATCTTCTATGATCCATAAAGTAACGTTATTCTTGGTTAATATTAGAGGACCTTGTGTGGCAACTAGTATATCTAAATTTTGTAGTCGACCATTCACGCGCAACAGGCGGTGTACGTCACAATCACTGGATTCAGAGACAACAGTCGGCTTTTCCGGTTCAAGGCGTTTGAGGCTCTTAAACACTCGATTTCACGAATAAAATCTTGATGTTGGATGACTTTGACTATGGCTATTCTGCATATTGGAGCTCGTGACTGAATAGCGTTTCGTCCGTGTGCGGTCCGTGTGTAATTTGTGCTGAATTAACCGATGACAGTACCTTACAATTCGATTTATTTTGTTAAAGCTTGACTGTCGTTCGAATAATTAGTTAAATGTGTTATCATGTGGTGTAACTAAATTTAGCAGTAATAGTTATTGGTGGTAACCATCCGATGGGGTCAAACGGTTTGGATGAGTTCGGCAGTAATGCTCGCTTAGTTTGTTGTCCATTTGAAAAGTATAGATTTGACACATTAACCTCAAATACATCCTCCAGGGGATGATATACTATACCCAAGGTTTAGACGCAGTCATTCAACTGAATTGATAAGTTGACCGTTCGATGGGATTTGTTCGAATACTTTCTAAGATGTCCCTGAAGTTGGATGTCCATTTGCGAATATTTAAACCGCCTTGTTCGGTAGTTGTTCTTAATTCATTTACGGCTGCTACAGCTTCCTCCCGTTGAAGCTGTTGGGTAGTTGTTGTCTTTTTCTTGAGCTAGTTGTAACAGAGCAGTAAGACTGCTAGAAAACTAGCAACCGTAGTACCATAGGTGTTGAACCTGTAAACTGTGAAAGTTTTTTTATAGGGTCATCTCTCTACCCAATTCTTTGAAAATCCCGATCATCTTTGTGTATCGATACTTGTCTGCACATTTTTTCAATGTCGGCGGTTACGATAAGCTTTTGCTTTCGTCATCGAAGTAGGATGTCTGTGAGCTCTTGCTGAATCTTAGGGCCAGTCATCATTAAATCGTTCAATGGTACGCCGGCTGTCGGTTTTGCTGAGGCACCGAATACCACACGGGTTTAGTTGTGCTGATATCGTGTTTTAGTGGGATATAATAACTTTGATTAACTGCCAGTTGTACTTGTTCCTGTTGCACTAATTTCATTTGACTGAGGTTGATGTATTTCTGGATGAACTGGTAATACATTTGTTTAATCGGTGGATCCCTCACAAATTTTCTTTCCAGTTGTATTACTGTATATTTACCATGAGGGCTATGTTCTAAAATTGTCTGGAGGTGTTTTCCTATTCTTATTTTCTCTTCAGTATAATTTCTCAGTATGATTCCCCTGGAATGGAGTTGTTCTCGATAAATAACTTAAGTTGTTCTTCTATCGTGTTGGTTGTTATCATGGTTGATATTTTCTTCTCGATAGTCCGTTAATAATTCGGTAATAATCGGCGCCTAACACTATATCAGTTAAATGTGATTGACTGTAAAGTGGGGTCGCCTGTTGTAGATTTTCCAAGTGTTTCCAGTTATTTGTGTTGATGCTGATTTCGGGAAGCCGAAAATCGGCGCATCAACGTTTAGGCGAAATTCACCATCGAACCTTGCTGCAATTTTAGACTCAAGTGACTGCTAGGTTTCCTACGATACCCGAAATTTTGACATTGATCTTTATTTTTTCGAGATTAAGCTTGTAGGCGGCTACCTTGGAGGTGATTAATGTGGCTTGGGACCCTACGTCAATCAGAGTCCATAAGGTAACTGGCCGACCAATACCCAATACCGCCTTCATTATTGCAGTAGGCACCAATACTGATGCCTGTTGGTTTAGCGACAGAGATTGTTTAACAGGAACAAGCAGGAACATGTAATGATGTACAGACGTATTACAGACGATGCAAACGTTCGTCTTGCATATGAATGAGCCACTGTGTTGATTGAGGCATCTTAGACAAGGGTTCGAGGTGTTCACCAAACTAGCTCTCCCCAATGTCGTCATTTTTTTAATTGGCCTCATTGGTCGAGCGGGTGACATTTGGAACACGCTTTAACCTAACAAACAGGATTAACAGTAGCAACGTTGATTCGCTTTGAAGGTTGTAACGCTGCCCATTACTTGTAAAGACTGGTATCTCCTTTCCCATAAGTTGAAATATTCTGTTGTTGTTGGTAGCTCCCATGGGTTGGGTAAAGTTGATTCACGTAGCCGAATGGATTCTGTATCTAGTTTTCTGGATAGAATGAACGCTACGAATGATTCAAATGTGGAACTTAATTTTAAGCGTTCGATGTTATGCAGCCTTCCTTTTGCATTGTCAGGCATGTGCTGAATTCCTCTTACAGGAATGGCTAGCATGTTGTACCTGGTCTTTAGCAAATCTCATGTTTTCTCATAATTTTCTACTACGGTTGAGAGATGGCTGATGAGTTGAGCCGCACCTTTCTGGACGTGTGACTTTAAATAACGCATTTTAACTGTATTGGAGATTTTCTTGTTTGTATGCGTCCGAGCTCCGTGAATAAATCGTTGAACAAGCTCCAGGTTTCATAATTTCCAGTGAATGTGTATATCCACTTTCGGTAGTTTGATACTGCACATCTTTTGCGGGACCGTATTTGGCGTTTGACTCGTTTAAAGTCGTACTATTGTGTCATCCACCTTATCCACTACGGTACAGTAGCAATAATTGATGAAGTAGTTAATTCTAAGATCTTTCTTTCTTATGTTTATCTGTAAGGATTCGGGTGGACAAACTTCGTTATCCAGTTGATATGTTGATATAATTGAAACATGAGTACGTCTTGTTTTTTGAACAGCGGGTTGTCAAGTTGCTCGATCGATTCAATGCAAGGTGACCTGTTTTGTAATTACAGGGTGGCTGTACCAAGTGTTACCAAATGAAAGCGCTGTAATTTTTTTAATTTTGATTTTTTTTTATTGAAATTTCGTGGAATATGTTGAAAACATATTACATTTTATGAGAAACATGTTACTGCTCGATATGACCTCCTTTGGCTCTGATTATTTGATTCAGTCTTCCATAGAAAGCATTGCATGCTGACCGAACGTGAGGTTGCGGAATTTTATTCCATTCTCGAACAAAAGCTCACTGCAATGCATCAACACTTTCGTATTTTGTAGTGGACACCTTACTCTCCAAAATGGACCATATGGAGAAATCCATGGGATTCAAGTCTGGTGAATATGGTGGCCAGTCTTTGGACGAAATCAGCCGCGGAACGCAATTTTGTAAAAATTTCTGGGTCGCTCGAGCTTTGTGTGACGGTGCCGAGTCCTGTTGGAATGTCCAACGGTTCGTACCAAAGTGTTTACGTGCCCAAGGTTGCAAAGGATCGTTTAGGATCTTTTGGCGGTGCACATCTTGGTTTAACTTGACTCCATGTTCGATGAAAACCAGAGGAGTGCATCCATCTGCAGTCATTGCAGCCCAAACCATAACATAAGCTGGTGATTGCTTGCGCATGGCAACTCTTGTGTCCAAATTATCGTTGGACTTGTGCTCTAACCAAACATGATCATTTTGTTTATTCACATACTGTTGAATGGTGAAAATTTTTTCATCAGAAAAGACAATTTTTGGAACCTCATCACGTTCGGCCAAGGCCTTCAATACTCGTGTTCTTTCAAGCCTAACTTTTTTTTTGCCTCCGTAAGATCTTGAACTTTTTGTATCTTGTAGGGCTTCAAGTGTAGTTCATTTTTCAATATGGTTTGAATGCTGTATCGTGAAACATGTAGACGTGCGGCTAATTGATTGGCACTTTGACGAGGATTTCGTTGGATTCGTTTCTTCACATTTCGTATCATTTCTTTTGATGTTGCTGTCTTTTTAGGACCGCCTCTGTTGCGTTTAGCGATGCTACCAGTTTCGTTGTATCGAGTTATGGTTTGATACACAAACATTTTATTCACATTCAAATGCTGGAGCTGACGAACTATTGCTGTTTGTGAATTTCCACCCAAATACAGTGCAATTACACTATTACGTTTGAATTCCATTACGATTTTTTTATGAAGATATTAATTTAGAACAATTATTTGTTGACCACATGTAAACAACTAACCAAACTTCAATCTGTCAAAAAATTGACGCGCGAAAATGATAACTACACAAATGACAGCAGAGTTAAGTCAGTAACATTTGGTCTCAGCCACCCTATAGTATTGTTGTCTAGCTTGTTGCCTCTAAATGATGACGATTGTAATTGATCTTATAGCGAGTTTAATCGCTGTTGTAATTTAGCCAGCAGAACTTCGTAATTTTCTGCTACGTGCTTTCTGTCTTTAAGATAGGATGGTTATCACACAGCGGCGACATCGCCATGTTTTTGTCGTCGCCTGAAATAAATCTTGCATCAACTCCTTCAATTTTGCAATACGGTCAATACGGTTGCAACATTTAATCTCTGTTCTTTATGCGCACAAACTGATGCCGTTAGGTGACTTTAGGGTAGAGCTGCTCCTGTGTGTTGTAAAAACTGCTATGCTGATCTAGTTAACGCTGAGATCCAGCTCGAAGGCCCATGAATACTCCTATCCACCTGTTTATATCATATAAATAATTCCAACCACAGATTGGAATTAAAATTTTTCTTATTGAATAGTTTTATTTAATGAGTAGTGCGCTACCACGCTTGGTGGGGGCTTTCACCGCTTTTCAATTAAAGAAAACTTTATAATTTTAACTGTAGAAGAGAACAAGCAGGTTGGCTTTTTATGTTGTTCTAATTTATTGTTAGAATTTTTCTGGATCTTAAAAATTTAACTTACTCGTATATGGACAGTGGAAGTCAGGAAATAAAAAACCAAGTTTTTACTGTACAGGTCCATTAACATACTAGTACACTAATCCACTACTAAGATACTAGTACACTAACTATTACTTTAGTAATTTATACATATACCCGTTGAGCTTGCCCTAACAACACAAATGAAAAAATTTCTGTTTAATTTTGGAGTTTGTATATTTTACACTAATACAGTCTGAACTATTTAGGATTAGGAAACTTTTCACAACTCTGGCTAGAAACGTGAAATATTTCCTAAAAATAATTCTAAAAATATTTAAACAGTTTTAGGAAATACTTCACGCCAACAGAATTTTTCGAACAAACGCTGAAGTTGTCGGCAACACAGATGATGATATGAATACAAATTTTTCCGTTTACCTGAAATACAAATATTTGTTTACGAATTATTTATCTAAACTCCCAAAAACCAGAACCTTGATCTACATGTCAAAATATACACATACGCATCGTGTCATTTACATATCAAATAAGAATTGTCAAAAATGAATCGCACCGCCGTTGCAGCATATCAGCGATAGTAATTTCAAAAGACATTCTTGAGCGATGTTTAACTTATCTAATGTTTATCCACGAATTTTCATTTTTACGATGGTAGTTTAAAATGTCTAAGCAACTTTGTAAATGATTGGTTGATTTCATTGTTGTGAAACGGATGTAGGCAACCTCATCAGCGTACGTGTTGCGTTAAAAAATTAGTTTTGAGGAAATTGCGAGAGGACTGCTAAAGTTTCCATCGTACTCATCTCGCACCCAACCAAAAACCCATAAAACGGAAAACCATTTGTTTGCACTAATGACAAATCGAAATATTACTAAATATTACATGATAAAATATAAAAATTTACAAACCATACATAATTTACACTTCCATCCCACCACCCCCATTTTACGAAATGAAAAATAAAAACGTAAGAAGGTATAAATTGGACTGACACTTACGGTAATGTTATTATTGTGCTTTTTTCATCTACGAAGTTAACATATCTCAATTCTTAAGACTCTCGGTATACATAAGTGCGTGTGTGTGTGTGCTTTACGTTTGTGTGAAGACGTAACATAAAAATAATTAATTTAATAATAATTTAGATTTTTAAATAAAAAGCTTCCGTTCTAATTTTTTATTTTAAATAAATCGCGCGTAAAATAAAATTTTTGTATACGCGAAATGTATTCCTTTGTGTTAAGTGTGAGTATCATACACCTTTAAAGTCTTATAAAAATTTTTGTTATGCGCATACAAAGCAGAATTAAAGCGCCAAATTGTGATATTTGGCAATGAAATTGGATATAAATAATCTTGGTGTGATTCTTTTGCAAATGTAAATTTAAAATTGAAAGTGGAAGTGAACTAAAACGGTTTGGTGAAATTTGTACTTTGCATTGTTTTGGAAATAAAATTTTGATAGTGATTGTAGTGTGATCCATTTCTCAGGGGTTTAGTGCTGAAAGCGAAAATTCTTCTTCGATTTGTTATTATAAAGCTTATCCAGACTTTCATATTCCTTTGCCTAAACTTATACAAGTTCAGAATTTTTTGTTTGTTCGCGAATGAACGCTTAAGCTTTTTCTGTGATTTTGGATCTGCGGAGGTTTAATGTGACGCAAATGTTAATGCGCGATATCTATACACACGGAGAACTGTTTCATATCCTCGTAATTTAATGAGCCCAGTTTAAAAAGTTCTGATACCTGTGATGCATGCTCTACTGGTATTCCTAACTTTTTTAAATCACTGCCAAATTTTTTTACACCTTGATAACCACCTTGTATAGCATAAGCTGCAAATTGACTTAATTTACTAGTCAATCGCTCAGCTTTTGTGACCTGGCCGGGTCGAACACCAGGCCGTTCTTTATAGAATATATATTGTAACTTAACAGTAAATATTTTGCCAAACTGGTCATATTACTGTGCACTTACGTCAGATACAGAATAGCATGCTTGTAATGGAAGTTCTTGAAATGGTTCTTTGTCGTTTGGTCCATTGTATAATTGCAATATAGGATAATCACCTTGTAATGCCAATTTTATCCAAATTTTATTCCAAAATCTTTGTGCCGTAATTCTCTTCTTATTTGGTTGACGAAGCTGCATTTATCATTCATCGCCTGTATACGTAATTCTAGGAAAGTCTTCTAGTGGCTGTGATACATCATCATCAAATAACGGTGTTGCTGGGGATTCTTGAGAATCGGTGCGTTCAATTTGTTTTATTTCCGCCGGTGGAACTTCCTCTGCGCTGAAATTTAATTCAAATTAAAACTACAACCATCATAGCATACCTCCAGAATACAAAGAATTATTTTGAGAACTTTTCGGTGGTGGAGCAAGAACTGGTGTGATAGCCCCTTGTGATAATTCTTCCTTTGGTCGAATAAAAACATTAGATTCTTTTGCGGCTTCATCCGAATCTCTTGAATCATTACGATCAAACGGTATAGTCGGTGCAGCAGGAACAGGAGGCGCCGTCATGGTCAAAAATGAATCAAATCCATCGTTCTCTCCTCCAAATCCATCACCTCCAGCAGAAATGACTGTACTATCATTGGTTGAATTTCCCCAAGCATCAACAGCGGCAGAGGAATTAAGTCCATTTGGCAATGAAATCATATCATCCATAAATATATTTGGCTGGGTTTTTGATTCGAATTTCGCGGAAAATGCATCAAATGCATCGTCCTCCGGTTTCTTTATTATGCTTGTTTGAGGTAACATTGACGAATCAATAAAAATATCCATTTGTGCCTCTGAATTAGTTTCACTGAAATCGATACCCATAGCTGGTGTCGGTGGTGGTTGATACATAGTTATTGGTTCAGGAACGGATTCAGTCGCATATTCGTTGGTGGTGATCCAAAAGGATTTGAATCCACTTCGGATGCACATATCTCTAATTCAGGATCATCTGTCGGTGTGACTAATTGCTGCACAGACAGCATCAGGCATCGGTTCCTCCTTGAATGGAACATGTTCTTGCTTGGATGGTTTTGGTTGATAATCTAGATCATCTTCTTCATCAGAAGGTGGATTATCTGGTTCACACGTAACTGACATATTAAAGATTATACTTGAAACATCAGGGGAAATCGCTGTAGGAATTAAATCAGGTATATTTGAATCCAGTTTAAGTTCCATGGGTTCAATTATTTCTTCAACTGTAGCTTTTTGTTTAATTTCTTCAGAAGGCGACAGTTCAGGCAATGTTTCCACGGGCCTTTCCATTTTTTTATCTGAGATTTAGTTGAGGGTATATTTTCCGTTTCCTTAACTTCAACTATTTCAGATTGGTTCGAATTAGGTGATGGGAAATTTGAAATTAGATCATTTTTCGTAATCTGGCACGGTACTGAAGATGGCTCAGATCTTCGGTAAAAGTAGTACCGAAACGGGCGCAGCTGTGTACAAACTAAGAATATCTTCTTTAGTTTTGTGAGTCGGCGGTTTTGGTTGTATTGCTGATTGTTCAGTTCCAAACATATCAAATAAATCTGGTTCTTGTAATGGTACTGGTACAGTTGGTCTGACCGGTTGTACGGTTATCGGAGGTGGAAAATGTGATACGGAAGAAGGGTTTGATGGTGGTGCTGGTGTTGGAGGTGGTGGTCGCGGCGGTTGATTTTTATTATTTTCAATTTTAGTCGAAATTGGTTCGCTCTGAACTCCAAACGGATTATTAATTATGGCATTTGGTGTTACTTCCCATTAAATCTGGCTCATCCAGTACATCCAAAAGATCATCAGGCATTGGGCTTGGCGAGTGTAAGTCTCACATTGATACCGGGCTAGAAGTCCTAGTTTTTGGTATTCGGCCTAATAAATGGGAACTATGCTGATCTAACCTGACTAGCAACTGACATTATTAGGTCTTGGGTTGCATTAGACGGAGGTGGTACAGGACGAGGTGGTGGAGGCTTTTTATTGGTTCTCGCCGCAGCTGCCTTTAACTCATCTTCACTTGAGTATGCTGCATTCTCATCAAATATCACATTTACTGGGTTTGCTTGTTTTATACTCAAATCTGAAGGTTTTATAGGTGGTTCATCCTCAATTATTGTAGTGTCAAAAAAGTGTGACGAGTTTGAAGATGTAGCGGTAGTTGTTGTTAGAATTATATCTGTGGTCGATGTAAAAAAGTCAACGTTTGAAGTGTTAGATGCGATTGAAATCGAAAAAATTTAGAGTTGACGTTGCTGTGGTTACAGGGCAAAATCGGCAAAAGGATTTGTAACAGTACTGCCTTGTTGCATTTGCACGTGTACTATCAACTCCAACGAAAAACGGGTTATCATTAACTTGAGAATCAAATTCATTTCCAAAACTACCAAACTGATTGTCTGCAGCCTCAATCAAAAACAGGTTCGAATATTGATCATTTATGGCTGACGGTAAATCGTCATCCATAAGAAACGGATTAGCCATTTTGTTACTTTCGATTTATCAATTCCGTTTCAATGAATTTTATCCCTGTTCTACCTGGCTGTATATTTTCGGCAAACGATGTATCAATGTGAGCGTTCTTCAAAAATGAACTCCAGTTGGTTGATTTAATTCTGTAATTATTTCTGTGATTTTAATACGTCTGAGCGACCAATAATCAGACACAGATACTTCACGACAAATCACTCAATTACCAAAATATTTATATGAAGCTTCTACATGCGACAGGCAAAAAAATTGGATTAAACACAGAACCCATTTAAGTTTCCGTGACGTATGACGCCGTATCTGTATATCTTTTTCTTTAGAAATGAATGTTGAACGTGGGTAATGAAAGTGGATACAGTACTCGTTTCGAAGATGTATATGACAGACGGCATTGCACAGAGAATTTCGTACCGTATTTTAGTTGGTCTCGTTAAAATAAATCTTAATGAACTCGATTCCGATTAGATTTAAAATTACCTCCCCGAATATTACCCCTGCGGACTATACCCTGCTGCTGTTACTCCCGAGCAATTACTCCTCGGTTCATTACCTCTAGCCTTTACCTCCCGGATATTAACACCCTGGATATTACCCACCGGACATTACCCTCACCGGCGATTACTGTCCCATTACACCCTGATCATTATTAGATGATTAAGGGATCGTCTGATACCATTTCTTTGGCAAAGTATATTCAAAAAATTTAATTGCATAAATACGGGAGTTTTGGTATCAAATCCCACGAAAAACATGATGGTTGACCAAAAAAAATCGAAACAAATTTCAAAACGTAAAAACGTTTGCAGAAATTAGCTGATTACGGGACAATATTACGGGACAATATACCATTTCTTCAGGAGTAGAATGGCCAAGAGGAGAATTAACTGGGTGGGTAATAGTTAGGATGTAATGTTCAGGGTAATATCCGGAGGGTAAAGACTGGGGGTAACGGGCCTGGCAAACCCCCGGTCTAAGACAAAGTCATAGACCCGTGTGAAACATCTGTAACTAAAGTTAAGGGAGGTACTGGTATACGCTTATTTGCCGATGTGCAAATCAGGCGAGCTTGATCTATAAGATAAAAAAATTAAATTTACGAACGGTTTACATCTGTTACGTGAAGCCTCGATTAATCAAAATGCCGATCGAGACGGTAGATAGGACTTGTCAAACGATTTAGATTGTTTACTACCGTATCGGCCAAGAAACGTAAATTTGAACATGATTCAAATGAAATTGATCCTGGCATGCTGTATAAGATAGTGGAAATTTTTCAGCGGAAAATAAGAGATTTCGCTACTCGCCGCAAGTGGCAGCACCATCACAAAAGAGAATGTATTTTGTTATATAATTATAAGCGGAATTTTTTAAATCATTTTGAATCTCTTTTTTCACTAAATAAAACATCCCAGCGGAATAAAATATTAAAGGTGATCCTTAAAATGACAAATTGATTGATCTCCGAAGTAAAGGAACTCGGTAAATGAAATCTTGAAATTTAACAATATCCGTCTTTCCGCCGTTCTAAAAGAATTACGATGAAATTTGGATAGTAGTATTGATCAGGGGTCCAAAACTTACGACAAAATTCTAGGATCTGTTCATGCTGAACTAAACTAGGCCATTTCATAACCAATACTTTTGAAAATTTAAAAATGTTTATCAATTTATTTTCAGCTTTTGCCAATATCTCAAAAACTTCCACTAGAAACCAGCACTTTCGGTTGTTTTCTAATAGCTTAGGCCATACTGAGACTACGAGGAAAATTTAGGGAAAATTGATGGATTACAATTTTCACTATAATTTTTTGATTTTCTCCAAATTTGGCCCCTGATCAATACTACTATCCAAATTTCATCGTAATTCTTTTAGAACGGCGGAAAGACGGAATATTGTTAAATTTCAAGATTTCATTTACTGAGTTCCTTTACTTCGGAGATCAATCAATTTGCCATTTTAAGGATCACTTTTAATATTTTATTCTGCTGGAATGTTTTATTTAGTGAAAAAAGAGATACAAAATGATTAAAAAATTTCCGCTGTTAATTATATAACAAAATAATTTCTCTGTTGTGATGGTGCTGACACTTGCGGCGAGTAGCGAAATCTCTTATTTACCGCTGATTTCCGCTATCTTATACAGCATGATCCTGGCCAACGAGACGTATACTAATATAACTAGATATAATTTTAAGCATATCAGCGGTGATCATTTGAACTTGTTGAAGGTCCACTTCAATGGGCAAAAGTAAATTTTGGTACACAGTTGTCTACGAAAATTTCGGAAAATATTGCGTGCAGAGATGCTCGATATCGAACGTAAACGATTCCTGTGGCACTATTCTGGTAACTCCCCGGGAATAGGGAACTGGGGAAAGAATTTGAATGTTATTTTTATTTTAAAAAAAAATTTCTGGCATACTGAGGTAAAAAGTTAGTGTTAATTTTTTTGAAAACAAAATTATTTCGGAAATCATTTTCCCTACCAATTTAGGTATGGAAAAATTATTCCCAATTTACAACAAAAATGTTTCCTCAGTGGGCTGGAAAAAAATATTTGAACAGAAATTACATATAAATTCTTTCCCCAGTTCGCTATTCCCGGAGAATTATCAGAATAGTGCCACTGGAAATGAATAACAAAATTGTAAGCAGAGAGTAATAAGCCGAACAGCTTATTGAATAAATTTTACCGCAAATATTTAAAACTAATGTTTTGATTTGACTTACCGAAGGCAGATGAAGCTTATGGTTTTTGATCTGCCAGTATTTCTGTTGTGTTCTTTGCAGGTGGTGTTGACTTTAGTTAAAGTTTAGATTAGTTCGTGTATTTTTTCGAAATTATCATGTTTGCTAAAAGAACTGGCAAGGTGACACCTACAATGTGGCGAACAATTAAATTTCTCTGATAAGAGATAAAAGTACCCATTTGGCCGGCCAGTAATGCATTATAATATGTGGCGCAAGAGTTTTTTGATGAATAAAACACATGTGGCATTGCAAATAAAAAATTTGAAATTAAAGTAGAATAACTCGAATTATTTTAAACATATACCAATCTCACATATTTCTTTCTTTCACACTTTCACAATATTGGAAATTCGCAATTTGAACTGTAAAACTATGAGTTCCAGTTGGCAACCTCGTACTGAAAAAACAATGAGAAAACAACAAAATACGTCTACGAATTTTCGACATTGTCTACGCCAATATGAATTGTCTACACTATTTTCGACACCAACATGTCGATAATTCTGAATTTCGCGACCATCTCAGTAGGAGAACACCTATTCATGTCAAGTGCCATCATATAAATTATAATTTATTCTTGATTCTTTGGAATTATTTTCCCATTTTTGTTCGCAACTTACTGAAATGATCAGTTTAATCCAAGTCCACACGCTTATTTTTTTTTTAATTTAAATTATTACAACTGAAAATAATTCGTCTAGTAATTTTTCTTTCTTAATTTAGTCACTTGTGAATGGGAAGAGGCCCATTGACCAGCTCCATTTATAGATTATTTACTGAAGTAGTCTTTACACTGGTGTCCCTAATCCATTAAATCAATTGGTTGTCCATGAATTACTTCAAGTTTTTTTTTATTTCTTCTTGAACTGTCTGGATATTTAGCTTCCTATGAAGGTCATCATTCCTAATGTACCACGGAGCGTTAACTATACTTTGTTATGAAAAGATTGTATTATTTTGGTGCTGGTTTTCTTTGTAAAGCCCCAGAGCTGAATTCCGTAAGTCCATACAGGCTGTAGCATCTGTTGATATAATAGCAATTTATTTTCGGTTGACAATTCCGAAGTTTTCCCGAGCAGCCACGTTTTTAACGTGCTCTTTCCATCTGAGCAGGTATCTAAGGTCATCCCTAGGTAATTAGCCTAATTTGTATACAGAATCTGCGGACCGTTAATTTCGATTCATTGAGCCCGATACGCCACATTTTTGTCAATTTTATTATTTTGTCACATGCATCTCTAGTGCAGAGCAGGCAAAGAATACTACCCTGCTACCTCAAAATACTACCCTGCGGGACTCCTGCCAAATTTTTTTTAGCGCGGAGTATTCTTCTTCATATTTCACCCGAAAATATGGCGATTCTCTATGTAGTTTGAAGAGTAAACCTCTGTGCCACACTTTATCGAAGGCCTGCGCCACATCTAAGAAGATACTAGAGCAAACGTTTTTCCCCTTTAATGTATTCTCAGTGACATCTGTAAGCCTATGAACCTGCTCAATAGTTGAGTGTTTCTCTCTGTGTTGGTAGAAGTGAAATTGGTCGGTAAGATTTTCTATCATTCGGCGGCTTGACCGGTTTCGGAATCATTATTACTTCTGCTACTTTCCACTGCTTTGGCAGATATTTTTTCCTGAGGATCGCTAATTTCAGCTTTTATTTAGTTCTTTCAATGTTACAGGCCTGATATCTTCGAAGTCAGATGTCCTGGGCGTATCAGCAGTGTTTTCGTAACTGGTTCGCCGACCTAGAGGTTGAAATATTTCTTCAACATGTTCAGCAAACAGGTCAGCTTTATCTTTCGCACTTCTTGACCATTCCTCATACTTTGTTTTGATTGGAGGGATTTGTATTTTTGGTCGCTTCAACCCTTTTGTTGCTTTCCAGATGGGATACTCGGTATCTTTAGTTGCAGCTAGAGAAAAACGTATTTTCCAATTGTTTAATTTTTCACTGCTTTTATGAGAGCCTTAAGTTTGGTGCACAAGTTGTTCAAGGTGGTTTTATCTTGCGGCTACACGCTTATGTGCGAGAACTGGTACTAAATGACATTTGCATTCAAGTTATTAGGATAAACGTACGAGAAGTATATGCCAAAGTCCAATCGTTTGTCCATATTGTAACGGTTTTTTAATTTAAGGTGCGGAGTTCTCTATTGAAAAGCAGAACCATGAAGTAGGTAGCTTATCGTTGGTTGTATAGTTCTGGTCCATTAACTCGTCATTCATATCGAAGATCATAAAGTTTTGATTTCATAAATTTTTAAATCCTCAGTCAGGTATGAGTCTTGAGAATCAAGAGTCTTCTTATGGCGCTCTCTTGATGCAGTAGTCTTGCACCTTCGATGTTTGGATGTTGATGGAGCCTTTCCTGGTGTTTCTCAATACACTTCTTTATTTCAGTTATGCGACTGTGTCCATTCCGATATCTCTATGAATGTCACTATTACGTGTAAACCAAAAAGTGTTGATAAACCCTTTGATTGCTGGTTTTGGTGCATCCCCACAGTTGAATACCATATACTTAAATGGGGTTAAGCGGTTGTTTATAGAGCGTTTGTTTATTATGAATGAATAACAAAAAAATTTCTTCCAATTAATCAGTAATTTTTTTTATATTTCAGTTGAACCTATTCTACTTTCGTTTTGACGTGTACTTCCCACTTTAACTTTGTATTAAGGTCCATATCATATTTTGCTTGGTTTGTAAAAAAAACTTGTAAAAAAAATCGTACGTGCTGCTTAAACAGTCACCTATCAAATGATGTCCATCGCTAGTTGGGCCAACGAATAGTTCCCGATTTCTATGGACTATTGGGTGCACAAATGAATTTCCGACCTTTTTAGTGAAATAAAAGACATTTGTTTGTGTAGAAAATGAAAAAATGTTTTATTCAAAGTATGCACTTCGGAAGGTATAACGTTTGCCCATCGTTCAGACAATAAACGGATTCCCCGCAGGAAGAAGTCTGGTTGCTTCGAGGCGATCCAGTCATTTACCCATTTTTTGACGTTTTCATATGAAGTGAAGTGCTGCTGTGCCAAGGATGATTGCATCGGCCGGAACAAGTGGTAATTAGAGGGAGCAATGTCTGGTGAATACGGTGAGTGGGGTAGAATTTCCCAGTTGTGCCTGCCCAAGTAGTTTTTGATAGGTATAGCAATATGTGGTCTAGCGTTGTCATGTTGCAAAATAATCTTATCGTGCCTTTTGACCCATTCTGGTCGTTTTGCAGCTAGAAATTGTTTTAAAGCCATCAGTTGTCGTCGATAAACTTGTCCCGTAATGGTTTCACGCTCGTTCAGCAGCTCATAATAAACGACATCCTTCATATCTCACCAAATACAAAGCATCACCTTCAAGGTTTGCGCTTTGGATTGTCATAATGGATCCACTTTTCATCCCCAGTGATTATTTGATGCAAAAACCCCTTCCGGTGTTGTCGTTGAAGCAACAATTCGCACATGGTTTTGTGACGTTCTATGTCCCGTCTTTCAATTTGTGTGGCACCCAATTTTCCAGCTTCTGAACCAATCCCATTGCATGTATACTTTGCGAAACACGTTGTTGGGTAATATTCAACTCTTCTGCCAATTGTTTTTCGGTCTGACAAGAGTCCACATCAAGCAATTATTCCAATTCTGTGTCTTCAAATTTTCTTGGTCCGCCATCACGTTCTTTGTCTCTTACGTCAAAATCACCAACTTTGAATCGTTGAAACCACTCTTTGCATATTGTATTCGATAGAGCATGTTCACCGTAAATTTGCACAAGCAAACGATTCTTTTCCGTGGCATTTTTCTTCCACAAGAAATAATGAAGTAAAACTTCCCGCAAATGCTGTTTTGTCGCAAAATTCGACATTTTCCATTACATGAAAATAATTGTTGTTTACGCTTTGAACAAATGTCACAAGTAATTATTCAAGCTTGACGTCTAACCTCCAAAAAACACGTATTGCCTGATTTAATAATATGCAAGCAGTGATACTAACGACACCTCTATAAAAAGGTCGGAAATACATTTGTACACCCAATATATCACAACTCCTAGCCATAGAAAAATTCAAAAAAAATTTCACGTGCTCCTTAAACAGTCACCTATCAAACGATGTGCAAAGCCAGTTGGACCAACGAATAGTTCCTGACTTCTATGGACTATATCTCAACTCCTAGACATAGAAAAATTACATACAATACATTTTTACTCTCGACCCCGAAAATGTCAGCTGGTCCACCAAAAAATGTGGTGATTTTTTGGGCTGAGTGTAGAAAATGTCATGATAGCAATAATTAGTATTGCCATCGCATTTTTCTGGGATGAAATTTGGGCTATGTTCACATACATTATTTTTAAATCCTCAGTCAGGTCTTGAGATTCAATTGTTTTCATCTCTTCTTTTTCGTCTTGAAACCTTTTGCGTTTGGAAAAGATTTTAATGTTTTGAGTCTTCTCATGATACTCACTTGAAACAGTTGTCTTGCAGCTTCGATGTTAGGATGTTGAGGGAGCCTCTCTTGGTGTTTCTGAGCACACTTGTTTATTTCACTTATGCGACTGTGTTCATTCTGAGATCTCTATGAATGTCACTATTACGTGTAAACCAAAGAGAGTTTAGAAACCCTCTGAGTACTTTATTTTGAAATCGTTCAACAATCTGTTGATTGCTGGTTTTGGTGCATCCCCACAGTTGAGGGCCGTATACCCAAATGGGGTTAATAACTAAAAATTTCTTCCAATTAATCAGTAAGTTTTTCTATATTTCAGTTGAACCTCTGCTGCTTTCTTTTTGACCTGTACTTCCCACTTTAACTTTGTATCAAAGTTCATACGCTGCTTGGTTTGCATATGGTACAGGTATATTTTTGAGAGTCACATGTAGTGGTTCTATTGATCTGTTTATCAAGTTTATGGGCGTATATTTTGATTCATTTACTTTAATTCTCTACTTGGCCAGCCAATCTTGGATATTATTTATGGCTATTTGTATTTTGTATGTGGCTTCACCGATTGTATCACCAACTGCAAGAATTGCGTCATTCGTCTGCGGTTAGTTACTGGTAAGCGGTACGAAAAGGAATGGCCCTAGGACACTTCTCAGTGGGACTACTGCTTTAGTTTATTTTATGCTGGAGTAAACTGCCTTACTGTTTAACTCTAAAACATCTTCTTTTCAGGCACGACTTTAGGATTTCGTAATACTCAAATAGGAAATGGCAAATGGCAATGGCATTCTCCTGATTTTACAGTCTCAGGTTTAATTCGTTTTAATAATAGTCTCTCGCACAATTTTGACATAATTGGAAGAAGTGATATTGACCGATACGAGGTTATTTCACTTGATGGCTTATCTGGTTTAGATATCATTACTTTTTCCGCAAATTTCCATGATAGAGGGACATAACAGAGTCTGAAGGAAGCATCAGTTGTCTAAGAATCTCTCCAGTTATCAAGTCATATCCGGGTGATTTTTTAGCATTAGTTAATGGCATGTCTTACCTCCAGATAGTTGAATGGTTTTCAGTCAGTATATCCTCTTGAGTGAGTGTTCTTAGAGTGGGCTGAAAGGTACGCCCAAGTTGATCAGCGAAACCTTCGGCTTGTTCTTCTTTAGTTTTAGCCAGGCGACCATTATTTGTTCTGAGAGTTGGTATGTGCGTAACTGGTCTTTTCAAATATTTGGTTGCTTTCCACAATGAATGAAGTTCTCTTCTCTATAACTAGTGATTTTCTAGTTCATTTCTAAATTTGTAGTTATTGCGTCACTTATTGTCAATAAAATAGTCGAGAGGGCAGATATGGAGTCAAATGCTTCCTGCACTTGTATATAGTCAATCAGGGCGTTTTTTATTATAAAGAAATCAATTAGGTTTGGTGTTCTGTTTTGATCGCTGAACCAATAAGTTGGTTTTCCTTTAGAATGCCAGTTTCAGTTAAGTTTAATTATTCCGAAATGAAGCTTTTCCCCTTTTGTTGTTGTTAGTTTTGATCCCCACTTTGTGTGTTAAGTCACCCCCGATTATGCATTTTTCACAAAACTGCATGTATTTCGTCACTTTCAAGTTTTTCTTGTAGATAGTGCTTACTGAGTGAATTTCGTAGCCACGTATTTTTATGTAACGCCGGACTCTAAAATTGTATCCGAAATTAGTATGCAAATTTCCCTTCAGCTCTACAAACTCTTTCAAATTTGAAAATTATCGGTTGAGAAATGAACAACTTTTAATTTGTTAAGAAATAGCCTAATTCCGCGTATTTCGACCAACATTCAAAATTTCGTCAATTGTTGAATTGTACATTGTACTAAAATCCTGCGTTCTAATATCAAAATCGAGATTTTGAAAAGCGGATTTTTGAACTTCAAGTTTTTGAAAGCAGGATTTTGATTTCGGGATTTTGAAGATCGGACAATTAATCCAAACCCAGATCAAATGTTCTGAATAAATGGTCTCGATTGACGCAAACGAATATCGCTCGTGAATGTCTGGACGTAAAACTAATTTTAGAGCACAGTTAAAAGTTTCATACAGGATCTATATTGAAAGTGAATTATTGCAGGAAGTTAACCCATACTAAAGAATGGCACATCTCGAGGCATAGAATTTTAAGTTGACAACAGCTGACAGTTGATTTTTGGTTAGTTTGGTTTGCCATTTCATAATGAATAGACTCATGCCAGAGAACGTTTGCAAATTGTTCCAATTTGCTTTGAAAATAATGGTTCAGTTCGTGAAATTCATCAGGCGACATAATCGTCCATCAGAGCAGTTAATTCTATTAACTATGGATCGCTTTTGCGTCACGTTTACTCTAAATTATAATACGCGTTCCGTAAGACCCTATATGGTGCGCACCGACCATCGTTCGCGCCGCCAATTCTGTGAATGGTCCGAAGCAAATATTGACATCAATGCAAGCTTTCCATGTGTTCAAAAATGATGCTGATGAAATTTTACAGACAACGGGGACTGGTATAGAGACATGGTAACTAATTTTTTATTACCTCATTTTGATAGAATTGACCTCAGACACATGTGGTTCCAACAAGACGGGGCCAAATGCCATACAGCGTGCGATACAATTAATTTATTGAAAGAAATATTTGATAAATTCTTAATATCGAGAAATGGACACCGCTGGAATATTTTCTTTGGATTATTTGAAGGTATTTGTCTGCGCTGACAAACCAAAGACTATTGATCACTTGGAAGCCGAAATATGACCAAAAATGCTTGGTTTTCTTTTTCAAAATTTTTACGTTTTCGAAAAGAAATTAATAAATAGTGACATCTATGTCAACAATTATAATTTCTCCGGTCCGAATAAAAGTTACTGAGTTTATTAATGACCAAAACAGACGGCGTCGAGAATAAAATATTTTAATAATTTGTAATATCTTGAAATATTTTCCACGTGCTTATCTCACCCATTTGTTTTGTAAAAAGTGAATGTAAACTTCCAAAATTCTGGAAAACATCAATTTGGACTAGAGATCTATAAGATGGCAACCTCGTACTGAAAAAACCCCTGAGAACAGCTCCAAATAACGAATATTTTACATTTTCTATGAATAGTCTAAATGCTCTACCAGTTATCGACATTGTCTACGCAAATTTCAATTGTTTACACTTTTTCGATACCAACGTGTAGATTACCCCGAAATACGCCCGCAGCGCCAAATAAAATTAAAGTGGGCATTAAAGTCACCAACTAAAATTAATTCGAGCGTACGGTATGTGGTCTACTAATTTATCGGGTATGCAGTGGCGAAATTCTAGGCGTACAACCCATCCGCAGGGGTAAAAATAGGATTATTTTCTTCCAGGGCCAGTGTACAAGTATTTTGGCAACAGAGCAAATGAGACAGCGGAGCTCTAGTATTTAAACTACTTTAATTTGAATGTTCTTAAGAACAATAATGGTTTATCTAGACAACAATTGATCTGAGGGAAGAAGATCATCGGTGCATCATTCAAACAAGTTTTTCTTACAGGTTTACTTTACTACATTGCGTACAAAACGACTACGGAGAAAACTATATAATGCATTTTTCCGGTTTCTTATAACTTTCCGCAATTCAATCTAAATATTCACAACTAAATACAGTAAACGCTCGATTTAACGGACTAATTGGGTGTCCGTTAAATCCGAATGTCCGTTAAATCCGAATGTTTTTTAATTTAATCGATTCGATCGAATTTAATCTGGGAAAGTCAGCCATTTCTTAACCGATTATGATCGGATTGGGTATGTTGGATGGGAGTGGGATTCTTAAATGATTTTTGAAAGAAGTTCTGCAATTTGACTACCTGGAACGGAACGCGACCAATTCTCAACCGACTATGATGGGATTTTGTTTGTTGGTTGGAACTGAGATTCATAAACAGGTTTTGGAAGAAGTTCTGAAATATGGCCATCTGGGACAAAGGAAAAACCAACGAAGGCTAAACATAAATTTCAGATTTGTAGATAAATTCCAAAGTAAAAATATTTATACTTTAAAACGAAAAAAGCACAATTGTACATTGCCACCCACATAAGGGTTAAGTAATAGCCGTGGCCCGTTCTAGGTGGCCATATTAAAAAACTTCTTCTAGAAATCATTAATGAATCTGATTTCCATTAAACAAATCCAATCTCATCGTAATCGGTGAATAACTGAATAAGTTATTGCCTGCCACCTTAGACGGGTGGCCATATTCCAAAACTTCTTCCTAAAATCAATTAAAAATCCCATCTCTATCCAGTATACCTAATCCCATCATAATCGGTTAAGAAATTGCTGAGTTTCATCCCAGGTGACCATATTTCAGAATTTCTTCCAAAAATCATTTAAGAATCCCATTTCCATCTAACATACCCAATCCAATCATCATCGGTTAAGAAATGGCTGAGTTCCGCCCCAGATGGCCATATTCTAGAACTTTTTCCCAAGATCAATTAAAAATCTCATTTCCATCCAGTATAAACAATCCCATCATAATTGGTTAAGAAATTACTGAGTTCCGTCCCATGTGGCCATATTTCAGAACTTCTTCCAAAAATAATTTAAGAATCCCATTACCATCCAGCATACCCAATCCGATCATAATCGGTTAAAAAATGGCTGAGTTCCGTCTCAGGTGGCCACATTCCAGAATTTCTTCCAAAAGTCATTTAAGAATCTCATTTCCATCCAACATATCCAATGCCATCATAATCGGTAACCGAAAAATGGCAAATAACAAATTGTCTGTTAAATCGAGAGTCCGTTAAATCGGGGTCCGTTAAATCGAGCGTTCACTGTATTTAGGTTTGAACATTCATTTCTCTTAATGTTCCTTCTCTTTATTGCGGGGAAAAATAAGTTATCTTTGTAGCCTTAGTTGAGTACCCCAAAAGTTACTAAGCTGCTTTATTTATTGGCTTCATATTTTAATTTCCATAATATTTGTCCATCCACGTGAAGCATCCACAAAATTTAATTTAACAGAAAATAATATTCACATCATATTTCAGGTAATACTTTTAGTCACGATAATGACACCATTTAACATTGCGGATGAAAGTGCAGATCTAAATCGTAATACAGCTACACAAACACAAGATCTTACACCAGCCGCAAGTGGAAGCAGTCGATGTATTTATTTTAAATCCATTTTATACAATGTTATGATCGTTTTATACATATTCATTTGTTTATTGCAGTCTTTGATTTATCATCGCTCTTCCCGAGGCCGTACAACACAAATACTTATCGGCCGTCATACAATCCGGGATATTATCCCGGTGCAGGAGCCTATAATCCGGGGTACGGGGGTACATATAATCCAGGTTATGGAACAGGTGGCGCTTACAATCCAGGTTACGGTACTGGGGCCTACAATCCCGGGTACAACGGCTACGGTACGAATTCATTAGGTGGCACTGGTGGATATGGTGGTTACGGAGGTAATGGTGGAATTGGTTCGTACATAGGTTACTACAACGATCAGTACTATGGTAATCGAAATCTTGGGTATGGTTATTATCGTGGCACTGATCGTTATGGTTTTTACTCGAATCCGTCCATAGGTTATCGCGGTTATATTTAATCGGTTATGATATGTTAGCGCCTAAATGTTGACGTTTGAATAGCAAACGTTTTAATACGAAATACCTAAGATTTTTTTGTTTTTCATCTTTCTTTAGGTGTGTACTGATCTTAACAGTATTTTGGGTTGATGCGATTTTCAATAATGATTATATCCTGGGGAGCTAATGTACCAAATTAAATCTTAAATAAATATTTGGAATCAATTTCAAAATTGGAGATAAAATGTTTTATTTTACATGTTTTTGTGTTTGTCTTATTCATTTTCATTCAGATTGCATATAATCATTATGATCGTCATCATGTATAAATGCGTTACTTACATAATCTTAAGAATATAAACAATGCGTTATGATAAGAATCTTTAAGTTTTATATTTAAGTGTACATATGTGTTTTGAGATTAGAATACTGCAAATTAGTTCAAATATAAAAAGTATCTAAGGTCGAATATTTTAAATAAACGAATATAATTAAAAAATGCTTACAATACAATTGATTCCCATGGTGTTTGAAGACAATGAATTTCCGACGTAAAATTTAACATTAACATATTTTTGGCATAGGAAATATCTGTGGTGCGGTGAGTATAACTTGCAATGTTCATATTACACGCGCAGCGCGGTGCCGTACTGTCTGCATCGCGTAGAAAATTAATTGTCTACATGTGTAGAGACTACATGTACGTAGACAACTAAAAAATGACGTCTACAATGTAGAAAATGTAGATAATGTAAACAATGACGAAAATTATTGTTTATGATGACCCCAATGCTGCACCAGCACTTGTAGCACAATCCACTGAAAATGGTACTAGAATTTTTTTACAAATTAATTACAATAAACTGGCATAATTAATCCCCTAGAAAACTACCCCGAATGGGAGCAACCGTTTAAAATCATTGTATCGTACTGAGAAGTTTATACAAAATAAATTACAATATAGCGGAATAGTTCAATTGCCAGAATCTGCCTCTAAAAAATGAAGCTCTTTAAAATAAAGTTTCTCTGTAAAAGTCATACCTCTTAAATTTATCACAAAAGCTCACATCCATAAAAATCTATCAAAATGTATCGAACTTCTTTCCTATGCAAGAAATGGGTACCCATGAATTTATTACAACAGCCCACATTCACAAAAATTGATTAGAATGTATCGAACTTCCTTTCTAGGAAGAAATAGATACCCCTAAATGTACTACAACAGCCCACACCCACAAAAATCGATCAACATGTATCGAACTTCTTTCCTATGCAAGAAATAGGTATCCCTGAGCCTATTAAAATAGCCCACACCCATAAAAATCGGTCGTAATGCATTGAACTTCCTTCCTAAGCAAGCAATAGGTACCCCTGAATTTATTACAACAGCCCACACCCACAAAAATCAATCGAAATGCATTGAACTTCCTTCCTATACAAGAATTAAGTATCCCAGGGTTTATTACAAAAGCCCACACCCGTAAAAGTCCATCAAAATGTATCGAACTTCCTTCCTATACATTACGATCGATTTTTGTGGGCGTGGGTTGTTGTAATAAATTCGGGGGTATCTATTTCTAGCATTGCAAGGAAGTTCGATAAATTTTGATTCATTTTTGTGGGTGTGGGCTGTTGTAGTCAATTCAGGGATACCTATTTCTCGCATAGGAGGGAAATTCGATGCATTTCGATCAATTTTTATAGGTGTGGGCTTTTGTAATAAATCCAGGGATACCTAATTCTTATATAGGAAGGAAGTTCAATGCATTACAATTGATTTTTGTGGGTGTAGGCTGTTGTAATAAATTCGGGGGTATCGATTTTTTGCGTAGGAAGGAAGTTCGACACATTATTATCGATTTTTGTGGATGTGGGCTATTATAATAAATTCAGGGATACCTATTTCTGGCATAAGAAGGAAGTTCAATGCATTACGATCGATTTTTGTGGGTGTAGGCTGTTATAATAAATTCATGGGTACCCATTTCTTGCATAGGAATGAAGTTCGATACATTTTGATAGATTTTTATGGGTGTGGGCTTTTGTGATAAATTTAAGAGGTACGACCTTTACAGAGAAACTTTATTTTAAGGAGCTTCACTTTTTAGAGGCAGATTCTGGCAATTGAACTATTCCGCTATATTGTAATTTATTTTGTAAAAACTTCTCAGTACGATACAATGATTTTAAACGGTTGCTCCCATTCGGGGTAGTTTTCTAGGGGATTAATTATGCCAGTTTATTGTAATTAATTTGTAAAAAAAATTCTAGTACCATCCCCTCTATACAACAAAAATTCACAGAAATACTGAAAGCGTGGTGTGATGAAAAATATATTTTTTTAAAAATTACACCCCTTAAGGGTAATTTTTGGGGGTTGAGTTATGCCAATATGTTGTAATTAATTTGTAAAAAATTAGAATACCACTCCCAGCACGATACAATAAATATTAACAAAAATACGGAAAGTGTGGTGTAGCTTTGTCTAATGCCAGCCCACACACGAATTGCAGGATACCTGCCGTACAAGCCAATGATCGAATTGCGTTTGTGAAAGGAAAAAACAGATGCTTTAACTGCTTGAATGACACCCATGGCGTATATGACTGCATGTCAAGAAAACGATGCATCCAGTGTCACCTAAAACATTATACATTATTGCACAACACAAGTACGGATACGACTGCCATCGAAACATCATCGGGGAAGTCACAACCCACCAATGGCATAATTTCGGCTGTTATACAGCCCAACTTTACTAGTCATCATACGCAGCTGAAAATGTTGAGCAATCAATATTGCCCGCCGCTATGATTACATTAACGGATGTGTTCGGAAATCCGCATCAATGTCGCGCGTTATTGTACTCCGGCTCTCAAAGGTCCTTTATTACCGAAGAATGGGCCAAAAAACTTAGAATACCGTCAAAAAATATAAGCCTCAAAATCAACGGTTTGGGCAAAACTCATGTCGGGTTTTCCAAGGGCTGTATAGCTATCACTGTGTCAGCGGCATGTAACAACGAAACGATGAAAATTGATGCACTAATAGTTCCACAAATCTCCAGTTTAATACCAAGTACGAAGATATCTATTAACAAATACAACCACCTAAAAAATTTAAAGTTGGCAGATCCCCTATTTTACACACCAAAACCAATCGATATCCTAATTGGGGCCGATCATATTTTCCCCATGCTGGTCGATGGAAGGGTTTCAAATGGAGACGATCACCCAATAGCCCAGAATATCACACTTGGATGGGTGATTGCAGGATGATCGCTTGGGTTCTAGTCCCAACATGGGTTCTAGCCCCAACATATTAACAATGTTCAACGAGCTTGATATCAACCAATCGCTGATGAAGTTTTGGGAAGAAGAATCATTGCCAAATCAGACATACTTCAACGAGGAAGAAAGGGCATGTGAAGAAGTATTCATGAATACTACAACTCGTAATGAAGAAGGGCGATATATTGTGCGGTTACCATTTAAACAGCCAATACCACCATTGGGTCGATCTTATCAGATTGTACTAAACCGCCTATACGCACTGGAGAAAAAATTCAATAAGGACCAACAATTTAGTGAGTTATACCATCAGTTCATGGACGAATATAAGGACCTGAATCACACGGAAGAAGTTAATAAGTACGAGACAAAGATTTAGACATGTTTCCTGCCACATCATGGAATATTGAAATCGCCAAGCGCCACCACGAAGCTGCGTGTCGTATTTGACGCGTCCGCAAAAACAAGCACGGGAAATTCGCTCAATGACGTGCTGATGGTTGGACCAACCGTACAACAACCTTTGTATAACATTCTGGTACGTTTTCGACAGCACGAGGTAGTTATTACGGCGGATGTAGAGAACATATATCGTCGATACTAGTAGACGCAAAAGACATTAAGTACCAAACCATCTTATGGTGAGACAATTCCAGGCAAGAGGTCAAACGATACCGACTTAAAACGCTCACTTATGGTACCGCGTCCGCTCCATTTCTGGCAACGAGAGTGATGGCAAAAATCGCTGACGATACAACGAAACAAAATTCCAAAATGCAACCATGATTTTAAAGCGAGATTTTTATGTCGACGACTTAATAACCGGTTGTAGTACGGTAGCAGAAGTAACGATTTTACGAAAAAATTTGACGAAAATGTTGAGCGATGCAGGATTGCACTTACGAAAATTGACGTCCTACAACTCCGCATTTCTGGATAGCGTCCCGGTTACAGACCGGCAACTTACTCCAAAGACGTTTGAGACCGACGACACTGTTAACATATTGGGTCTGCAATGGCAACCAAAGGAAGACACATTTTACTTTTCCGTCAACCTAGAAGATGAAGCCTCCAAATTGTTTGACCCACTTGGATGGCTAGCTCCGGTCATAATCACCGTTAAGATGTTATTTCAAAGTCTATGGTTGGAAAAACTGATATGGGGTCAGGAGTTACCGCCTCGAGTTCTTGAAGAGTGGGGAAAAATACAAAGAGGGTTAAAGGACATCGAAAACATCAAAATTGCTCGTTGGCTTAAGACAACAAAAAAGCCAATCCAACTACACTCATTCTGTGATGCTTCCCAGAAGGCCTTAGCAGCCGCCATTTACTGCAAAGCGGAAGATGACAACGGGGTCATTCATGTTAGTTTGATAACTGCCAAGACCAAAGTGGCTCCATTAAAACAAAGATCCATACCGAAATTGGAGTTATGTGCTGCGGTTCTTTCAACAAAATTATTGCTGCTAGTTAAAGAGACGTTGGCATTAAAGGTAGACAAATGTTTTGCATGGACCGATTCGACTATCGTTCTTGATTGACTGTCGCACCACCCTAGAACGTTGGAGACGTATGTGGCAAACCGGACGTCCGAAATCTTATCCACAATTGGGCGATTATGTTGGCACCACGTGCCTTCGTCACATATTTCAGCGGACTGTGCTTCTCGTGGGTTAACACCAAACCAACTGTTAAAATTCGACCTTTGGTGGAAAGGACCGGAATGGCTAGGCAAAACAAAGGATCATTGGCCAGTTCAAAAAGAGATATATCATAGTCAAAGGGAATTACCATGCCTTTGGACAAAATTTATCGTTGCGCATATAATTCGAGAAGATGAACATCTTTACCACCATGTACTAATACAGTACTCTAGCTTCTTTAGTTGCTGCAAAATTCTAGCAATACTATTCAGGATAATAACTAACATGAGGACTCCAGTCAAGCAACGTCAGTTTACACCGATACAACGAGACGAAATATTGAAGGCTGCAGACAAATTCGTGATATGGCATCAAAGTTACTCCTTTTTAGAAGAAATTGCTGCGTTATAAGGCAAACATTCGGTTGCGCGAAACAGCAAATTGAAAATGTTAGATCCATTTATTGACCCTCAAGGAATACTAAGAGTCGAAGGCCGCATCAACCAATCAACCGCATCTTACAAAGTGAAGCACCCGGAGATTATATGCAATATACGGCTTGCGCATCTTATGGCAGAGGAACTCCATATTAAAAATCACCATGCTGGGCCAACGTTGTTGTCAACCTTAATAAAATTGAGATATTGGGTTATTGGAGCACAGCAACTCATCAATAAGGTTATTCACAATTGTATCGTTTGCTCAAGACATAAAGCAGCTCACATGGAGCAATTCATGCCGTACGATCGAGTAAATTTAACGAGAGCATTCCTAAAAGTAGGAATTGATTACGCAGGTCCGTTCAAAAGTTATATGAGAAGAGGGCTAGGACAGAAATCTCATAAAGCTTATGTTTGTGTTTTCGTCTGCATGAGCACCAAAGCTGTTCATTTGGAAGTGGTAGGATACCTCACGACTAAATCCTTTCTTGCTGCATTGAGAAGATTCGCGTCCCGTCGAGGCGCTTGTACGGATATTTGCACAGCAATTTATTAATTGGCATTTCAACGCACCTGCAGCACCGCATACCGGGGGTCTTTTTGAAAGCGCGGTGAAGTCAATGAAATTCCATTTACGAAGGGTGATTGGAAATACCTCGTTGGCTTACGAAGAGTTCAATACCATGATTGTGGAGATCGAAGCCATTATGAACTCACGACCGCTATGTTTGGTGTCGCCCGACCTATTAGACCCGTTGACACCCGTACTTTTTCTGATTGGCTGCTCGTTGAAGAGAACACCGGAACAAAATCTAGTCGAGATGAAACAATCAATGTTGACACGCTGGCAACTTCTTAATGAGGGGTAAATAAGTTTTTTTGATTGATTTGACTGTTTTTGCTTGTGTTACGACCAAAGAAAATGAGGCATGCAGATAATGTGGTTTTTCCAGACTAAAATTGTCTGATAAATGTGATTAATCTGGTCTTGAACAAGAATATAGGTGGGACTTTATAAAGTAGCGATATCCATTAAGTTTCGATTAGCTCTGAATTACATTTGTCCGAGACATTGAACAATTGATTATCAATCGACGTTTGTTTTCCTTGGTCCTTTAGGAGTTACCTTGTTTAAAAAGCGGCGGGGGGCGAATGGCAGATACAGGTAAGACAATAACAACTTATTCACCAACATCAAGCACTCATTGCTTAGACTAGTACAAATTGGGTTACGACTTAGGAACATTATACAAGAATAGAATGAAACCTCCCCCGGCATGCCAGTATACCTTGCTCAGAAGCCTTGGGAGCTGGCTAGGATTGGACCAATCATTCATTAATCCAAATTCAAAATGATTACTGAAACGAATTCTCCAATACCAAATGCAAACCGGCAAATATCGACCCTCAGCTATCATACACGGACACGAAACGGAAATTGGAACATCAAAATTTTAACAGGAGCAGCAGGGCTATCACAATTAGAGAAAGAAATGGAACGTTATAAAATCGAAATTATCAGCCTCAGTGACGTGAGATGGCAAAACAGTGGTGAAATAACCATAAGCGAAGGAAATTACCTGATTATATACTCTAGACGCGCTGAATAAGGCGTGGGTATATTTACAAAAGCCTTGATTTACCTTTATATATGCCCACGTCGTATTCATCGCGCCTAGAGTATATAATCAGGTAATTTCCTTTCCTTAGTTTATTTCACCACTGTTTTTCCATTTCACGTCACTGAGGCTGATAACGCAGAACAACAACCAAATACGTACATCACGTAATCATCAACAATAAATTTCTCACGTCATTGCAAGATGTCAGTGCAATGAGTGGTGCAAACATTCAAAATGACCGCCAAATGGTTTAATATCACAATCCAAAATTAAACCTGTCGCTGTAAAACGGATCAAGAAAAAAAGTCGAACACCGATAGATTAAAAGATGTCGACACAAGAAACCCGGCACAAAAAGCACATTCTACGAAGCACTCAAACTCAGCTCCTCCAAACTCATTAGTATAGAGCAACAGTGAGAACAACTTCGATTTGTTCTACTATACGCAAGCAAAACACTCAAGGTAAACCTTGAAAACAATGTAGAAGCAGCTGTGAGTGTAGGGCAACAGTGTTAACAAATCGAAGAAGCCTTTTTTGAAAAACGAATTTAGACGCAATCCATGGATCTGTGATAAAATTGTAAAGAAGATTGAAGAAGGCCAGCAACTCAAGTTGCAAGTGTGCCAACAAAATACGTTCGAGTTGAAACGCCAATACAGAGATATGGCACGAGAAATCAACAAATGCCAAGGAGTGGTTGCAGGCAATACATTGAAAACGTTCTCTAGGCAGGAGAAGCAACTCAAAACATGCGCGTACTTAAAAGATCAATGCGTGCGATGAACAATTAGAAAATTCATCAATATCTTCACAATAAGTGATACATCTGGTCAAACCTTAACAACAGATGAAGCACAATTGAAGAGACGGAATGAATATTTCGGAGACAACAATACCAACGATACACGAATTTTCGAATTAACAACTGGCGTTAATAACGAACCTACTAACACCCATCCACCAACGGAGTGGGACGTTAGCGGTGTCATTGCTAAAATGAAGAATAACAAGGCCTTTGGAACGGACAATATACCGACCATAATACCGCGAAAAAACAATCATGGCTTGACTATAACAATAAGCCTACTATCAACATCTCGAAAGTATTCGAAAAAACTATTATCAAAAATATTAAACCGGAACTACGAAATATCATCCTTAATCATCAATTTGGTTTCAAAGCCGAGCACGGAACCATTGAGCAGGTACACCGAGTAGCTACAGGAATAAGGTCAGCATATGAAAAGAAAAAATACGGCTAAAATAAATGGAAGATAAAGGTCAATGAAGAGAGACCCACGTAGATTAGGTTTCAGTGGTTGTTATCGCATGCTTAGGCCAATTTTGGCCCATTGTGATGCCATAGGGTCCGACATCATTAAACTCCTTTTAATACTATCTAGTGCTGTTCACAAGATCTCGCACAGTACAGCTTTCGAAATCAGAGAGGCTGTCCATATAGTCTTTGCCCAAGTGAGTATGCCTTGTGCCAGCTAGCGCAGGACACCGGCATAGGAAGTGAAGAAGAGTCTCCTCCGCCTCCTCATCCTTATCCATTCGGCTTCTGCAGAAGTCTTTTGTATCCAGACCCTGCCTTTTCGCATGATCTTCGAAGAGGGAGTGTCCGGGAGGTACCCTTACAATTTTACCTAAATCATGCTTCCTTAGTATGATTAAGATCTTAGACAGGTTCAAGTTCAGCTCAGGCCATACTTGTTTCGCTACCCTGGCAGTCGAACTGGCGAGACACCTAGCAATTGTCAAGGCAACTGCTTTACTGTGGCTTGCTGCTTTAAGCACGGACACAGATACCTACACATTCTCTCCCTGGTTCGGGTGTCAATTATGGCAATCAATAAGATGGTTTTAGACCACCAAACTAACGCATTAGGCACATTTGATCCATTCATGAAGTCGATTTTCAACTTTTCCTATACAAAAATTTTCAGCTTCATCAAAGGGTGGCGTTACTCGCAAATGAGTTAAAAACATTAGTGTGAAGTTGGCGCATAATACAGGCTGTCAAGACAAAAAACATTCTCCATTTGTGGTTATTATCGCGTCGATCATGTCAAATAATCGAATTTGAAAATATTAAAAACCTCATAAATAGCAAACAAATATTTGTTTTCGTGAAATTTGGTGGTGATTTCGAGTATTGTTTGCGATTGTTTGCAAAAATTATCTATCCACATATAAAAAATAAAAACTATTAGTTAAGAAAAATGCCACCGAAAAGAACTGTAATTAGAAGAAATACAGCAGATGCGTAACGAAAAAGAGCCGAAAGAACAGCCGAAACGCCCGAACAACGTGAAGTGTGTTTGGAGTCAAACCGGCTCGGAGATCGGCAGTCAAGAGCAACTGAAACACCTGAACAACGTGAAATGCGATTAAAGTCAAATAGATTGAGAGAGCGGTAGTCAAGAGCAGTAGAAATACCCGAACAACATGAAGCACGTCTAGAACAAGTTTGAATCAGAGCTACTACAGCAAGAGCTGCTCCAACTCCGCAACGCATGAAAACTGGCTTGAAGGTAATCAATTACGAGCGGCTCAATGAATCGATTTTCAGTTGGCGGCACTCAATTATGACAAAGTCTGCGACTGCACTAATCATCCGAATATTGTTATACTCTTTGTTTGTACATGTTTACACATCTTGCTCCTCTTTTATAACGTATATAAGTTTATTTATTTTATTTACTCGTACACTGTCATTGTTTGGAGAGAAAATTGCTCGTTCACAGAGCCACTTGTGGTTCCTAAAGCAACGACTTATATTTTTTTCGGCAATTTGGTTTATTGAAACCACTTAATGACAGAAATCTGATGGCAAAGAAATCAGACCAATTGGATCGGTTGGGAATTTACCGTCTCCCCGTTTCAATAACTGATTAGAAAATCTATTAGCATTTAAATCTCCAGCCAAACGTTTTCTCATATTTATTGATCAATTCACTTCTTGAACATGTCTTCAAATATACGATGCCTTAAGACTTGCATCAAGTTCATCTGCTAGTGTTGATCGTGGTGTAACTAAATCTTGCAGAGCCCTTTCAATAGCTTCAAATGCTCTTTTGCGTGCCATTGTGTACACATTGTGTAGACGCTATTCCAGAGGACGCAACTGCCAGTGCGATTTCATTGTGTTTACGAATTTCAGCAGTACATTTATTAGGAACGTTTTTCCTGTTCCACCTGATGCATCAAGAAAAAATATGCCTTCTCTTCAGTTGTCAATCGTTTCCATAATTGCATCGTATGCTAATTTTTGGTCATCCACTAAGAGCGGCTTATGAGCTTCTATAAATGTTTGTAACACATCATAGTTATAACTCCTTTTTCTAACTAGAACAGCTCTATTTATTACAATTTCGATTTGGACCTTCTAAGCCAAATTATTTGAAGGATGAGAACATGGTTAAATATTTCTGTTGAGTTTTGTGAAATTGTATTCTTTGGTAGTGTTTCTCTAAGGATATCTTCGCTTAAGCTTTCTTTATATTTGTTCTATTCAAACACATTTCTCAGCTGCGACGGAAAACACGTCATAGCGGCTTCTGATAAAGTAGAATCCAAATGCTGATCACTTTCGAGTAAACCATAAGCTTCGGCAAGTCTCTGTGAAAATTTCACATCTCCATTGACGGTTTTTAGAGCAATTAAGAATGTTGGCCCCCTTACTGTATGTAGCAACAATTAAAAGTAATAACATTCACCGTTATTTGGATGGATTGTATACACTCTTCCTCCGGTGGCAGCTTCAAATATATCACTAAAACCAGAACCTCTACTGATGCCTTGTTTCCTCTTACAGAAAATGTTCCTAGAAGTATTTCAAGTGTAATACTTTGTGATTTGAGAGAACAATAAAAAATAGTTACAGTTGTCTGTGGTGGATGTTCAGCTCTTTCTTGGGCATTGCCAGGCCTGAAGTAAACCCATTGCTCATCCTCGGTTGGTGAATGTTGGTTCGCCAGATCAAAAACTGCCATATAACTGCCTTTATTTACATAATAGCAGATGTACTTTATGGGTTTCACAGATCTGCAGTACTCTACATTTAATATGGTGCTGGAATATTTTTGAAAGCAAGGCCGAATAAGGAACAATCCACCTATTGTCAGCTTTAAAAGGCCTAATTTGACCCATCTACTTTTATTTTGATTGTGACAATATGCCCTCCATTTTATTGGTTCCGCTTTCGGTAGAGGTGGTAGCCATCGTTTCCAGTCCACGATTCCTGACTTAGTTGTTGCGGATATTGTCATTTACATTTTCCGTCCTTCATGTAATGCATACTAGGGTTGAATGGCCCGCAGGGTCCATGATATTATGTAGCAAAGGGTTTTCTTCTTTATTTGGAATCTCTGCAGATATTACAAAGCCAAGGCTCTTTTTTGCCATTCGATCGAATTTAACCAGTTTTGTGAGCTTCTGTTTAAACACTCGTGCTATCAAATCATGCCGATCGATCGGCAATTGGCCTGATAACAGACAGCTCTTGTTGAATTTCACACCATGCTGGACTGCATGTAAATGTAATAAAAAATATTGGACCGACCATAAGAACAAACAGACACATTGCGTATTCTAATACTCATGTAGATGTCGTGATCTTCCTGTATATAGGCTGCTGACAGTATAATCATTTGACCAACTTTCTCGGGATTACTCTCATTTGCCCTAGCTTCCCTAAGATGTATGTATTCGTCAACAAGTTTTGGCGTACATATCCACTATAAAATCGTCCTCTCTCTACCAAAATATTAGTTGATATTGAAGTGCATCATACGATCGTTGCGTTTCTGGAATTCGTTTAATAATTCCGCTTAGTTTATATGAGTTAAGATGACGCCTATTCATTTCCAACGATGGCTATTGCCACTTGAATAATAGTCGGAGGATTAAAGCGTTGCTCATGTTCTCTACAGGGCTTTATCAGCTCGATTAAGAAAATGTTGCAGGTTAGCTGCAATTTGGAGTAAAGCCCCTCTTTGCAACGGTATTTGCACCAAAAGATGTCATTTGGAAACAGTGGTTATATCTTGTTATGTGACGCAAGAAGTGCTTTGACTCTGGAGAATTTCTGCAAAGTATGACTTAAGTGGATTGGGCCAAGTGTTGGCAGTTTTACCCTGCCTTCTTATTTCTGTACAAACTTTTGGCTGTGATTTATAATCGATTGCAGGACTGTATTTAAACGTCTCTAATTCTAAATTGGATAATCTGTCACATTGTCTTGATACAGTATTGCTTAGCCGCATGCTTTCTCGGCATACTTCACTTTGCACCAGATTTTCTCCATTTCTATAGCTTCAGCAATCCTTAATCTATTGTTCTCCAATCGAGCCTGATGCTGCCCATGTCACTCACTCTCTCTCTTAATATACAATTTCCCTTCACCGTTGGATTACGTTGTCTAATAAAAGCCCGTTTTTCGGAGTCATTCTAACAGAATTTTAACGGTATTAATGTCTATTAGCAATATATACAAATCACGGGAAAAGCTCCTGTGAAAAAGTAGAAACAAAACTAAGTAGATATAGGTATACGTAAGGTATAAATAAGTAGGTATAGGTAGGTTCTATTCAGTAGAACGAGCAATGCCTCTTTTTGCTACGAGGAGTGCCAAGAAGTGAAAAAGTATTTTTTATTTTGGACGCTACAGATGTGCCATATCAAATTCGCAGTCGTCCACCTACTCGCAATAAACCGTTACTCTCAATAAAGAAGCGATAATGATAATAGTTGGCTATTTCGAGTGATAGTCTCCCCACATGATAAGCAGGTGAATATACACAGAATGATTCGAGTCTTGCGAATTGAAATTTGCTTGGTAAGTGCAACTCATCTTTAAAATTTGGCAAATTTGGTTTCATGGCATCCAGTGTCGACTAATGTTTTCTGCAACTTCATCATCCTGTCCTTAATAGTTGGAAAATAATTTTCATAGAGATTAGAAGAAAGGAATACACGATTCCATGCAACTCCCAGACTTTTGATGGTTATAGTATCATCTCCAAATGTCAACATAGCACGTTTCTTAAGTTTATCGGGAATTTTTGAGAATAAATCCAGATTAATGAATTTCCATTTTTAAATAGGAACCAAGCCCTCTTCATGCCCTGATGTCATAACCTAGAAATCACGCTTCATAATGGAAGCTATGTTTGGATGGTTCTGTTCGTTATTTTCTGCAATTTTCTGAATAGTCCTGACAACCATAAAAAGCACCACAATAACTACCGCGAAGTCATTTTCTATTAATAAAAGCTGATCATCTACTACAACACATCGCTAATCTGTCATCAGTCTAATATTCCGCGTCTCGAAACAATCATGTTTTCGCTTGAGGAGATGAAAACTTATTTTCTTCATCAGTGTTGTGTGAAACCGTGCATTTCTTTTGAAAAGGAATATAGGTCGTAAAAAAGCTCCAAGCGGAACCGCTGTAGTCAAATTGGTGGAAAAAGTTCGTGAGAAAAGTTTGCTATTGGATGACAGAAGTGGTCTCCGAGATCGGACAGTGCGCACAACCAAGAATATTGCGGCTGTGGTCCATAGTGCAGGACAGAATTCACCGACCTCAACTCGACGGCCGATCACAGTAACTGGTCATTAGTCGCACCAGTCTGAGGAGAATACTACACAAAGACCTCGGATTATTCGTCTACAAGGTCCAGATGACTCAGCAGTTGAAAGCAAATGACCAGCAAATGACAGTCTTTTCAGACGAAGCGCACTTCCATCTCGGGAGTTATTTAAACAAGCAAAATACCGGATTTGAGAAGTCAATGCATTCACCAAGAGAGGCTGTTGGTAGTGGATTTTAGTGTGGTGACATAATGTCTTCGAAAACGCTGCTGGAATGTGAACAACCTTTGATCGATTTTGACAATCGATTTCTTGCGTGCCCAATTTTATAACCGAATAATCAGCCGTTTTGGAGATGTCAGTTCCAGTTTTAAAACACAACATTGCGACAGTTATTCCAGAAATAGGTGCCGAAATCATCGAAAAAGTTCTTATAAACTGGACTTACAGGATGGCTTACTGTAAGACCATCAGATGAAGCCACATGAACGAAATTGTTTTTCATTCTTAAATCGGAGACTCCAACCTACACAATAAAGACGTAATACTGTGGGCAAAAAACAGTAAGACTTTGTTCATAATTTTAAAATTCTTTATTTATTTCTCCAAATCTATTTCGTCATCGTCAAAGTAAACTCCCCCGGCCTCAATACACTTGTGCCAACGTTTTTTCCAATTCTCGAAACAGTTGTTAAAGTCAATTTCCGGAATAGCCTCAATGCGCGTAGCGATTCAAGTTTAATGTCTTCAATTGACTCAAAACGGTGTGACAGAAGTCACACGGAGCTAAATCAGGCGAATACGGTGGTTGCGGAACGATATGGGTGGAATTTTTGGCGAAAAAATCTCGTAAAACCAATGCAGTATGCGCAGGTGCATTATCGTGGTGTAAAAACCAAGAGTTGTGGACCGATAATTCCGGTCTCTTTTTACGAATAGCTTCGTGCAAACGACGCATAACACTCAAATAGTATTCCTTGTTGACAGTTTGGCTGGTCGGAAGGAATTCGGAGTGCACCACACCTCTATAATCGAAGAAAACTGTCAACATCACTTTGATTTTTGACTTGCTTTGACGTGGTTTTTGGCTTCGACTCACCTTTCGGCACGATATTCGGCCGATTGATCGTCTGTTTCCGGGTCGTAAGCATAGATCCAAGACTCATCGCCATAATACGTTTCATGACATCCTGGTAGTCGGAAAGCATTGTTTCACAGACGTCAACGCGACGCTGTTTTTCCAAAAAGTTGAGTGATTTTGGCCCAAATGTTCTTTCAAAATGGTTTTCACCTTCCGATATTTCAGCGATGCCGGAAATAACGTGTTGATCATCAGTTGATGTTGATGGCCGTCCTAGACGTGGTTCGTCGTCAACACGTTCTCGACCCTCTTTGAACAATTTGTACCAATCAAAAACACTTGCTCGCGACATACAATTATCACCGAAGGCCTTTTGTAACATTCTGAACGTTTCGGCACCACAAAATTGATTCCGCACTCAAAATTTAATGGAACTTCCATTGTTGAATAATTTCACTCATTGTAAAAACCGCCGAATGCACTTTTTGTACTTCAGAAAAACATGTGTATACTAAACACTAATGATTATTTTGATGTGACATTTGGCACAGCTGCCACTGACAGTCATACCAACATAGAAAAAAAATATTTCGACGAATGGTTTTCCGCGCGAAATTTAAATTAAAAAGTCTTACTGCTTTTTGCCTTAGGGTTTTTAAAAACAAACTTTTAAATGGCCCACCCTTTAGGTGTGAATAAACTAGTATATTTAAACAGGTTGGCGATGAGTTGCTGTAAATTTGAATGCTGCCAATATTTTAGTGGTCAACCTTAGACAACTTTGAGATTTTTGTAATTTCGTAAAGTAATCACTTCCATTCATATACTTACGTTAATCTGTAATGTAAAGCTGCGACCATTGGAAATTAATAAAAATTTGTTGGACGAATTATCAGTTTTGGTAAAGACTTCACACCGATACTGTCAACAGTAAGAACATTAAACTTACAAATTCAACTACATCCCAGTAATTTTTTTAACCGGATGCTGAAAGTTTAGCAGTAGCCCCTTAAATTCATAAACCACTTTTGAAATATCCTATTTGGGTAAACATAATGCTCCTCTTTACAAATGTTAATGTGTTTTGCGATCGATATAAAAATGTGTTTTGTGTGTGAATGGACTAATTTTCCTCGTTACCAAATTGCATAATTAAAGCATCATCAAACATACATAGGTACCGAGACGTATCACATCCCCCCACCTTCATTCAATGTAAATGTATAATGTTTGACATTTTTTACCATCAAAACGTCTTACATCCCCGAAACACGAAAATGACATGAGAAAAATAACAAAACCATTAAATAAACAACCGCGTATTCATCTGTGTGCCGCGTTCACCAACGTATTTTGACAGAGTAGCCATTTCAATTAGTGTAAGTACCTTGATGAAGAAAATGGGGCGCAAAAATAAATTTTATATTGTGGGGGAGAGTACAACAGATCTTACGTTATTTTTTAACCTTGTTATTGCTAAACAGATATTTTCTTGAAACTTATGGTTTTGCTTCTTTGGGGACGACAAATTTAAAATAAATTAGAAAATTGTTAAGTAAGCACGCTTGTCTCTCACGGTGTAATATGCTGTACTTTTTGCTTTGCTGTACCGTTGGTTTTATTTAATTAAAATTATTTCAAAAGTTTAACCGTTCTTATATATTTTTAACAATATTCTGCTGAGGTGTTTTTCTCGCAGCTTTAAAGATTTTTATTTTCCCACGCTCCGTTTTTTTTTCGTGTTATGCTGTTTTTGATGTGTTATTTTGATACTTTTTAGTGCCGCGAAAAATGTGACAAGGCACGAGAATACTAACATGATTATGTTTTTCTTATTAACGCATTTTTGTTTGTCACGTTTGTTTGTCATTTTTGCAGCTCGTGCTTAGTTCAAAACTACTCGAGAACGACATACACAAATCTTGGAAAAATTTTAGGCAAAAAAATACGTTTTCCCACAACACCGTAAAACCGCCACCATATCGTATACATTATTTAGACTATATCGAAAATAAAACGGAAACACTGCCGGAAATTAAATTTTATCTATCAGATAGCGAATCTGATTTCTCGTTCCAATCAACACAAAACAAATTTAATTTAACACATTCAATATTGACAAGACGTCACAAAATAAATTTGACATTTCTTTGATTTACGATTTTAGCCAAAATTGGGTTATACATGGAGTAGTTATAGGTTTCGACTAAATTGAAACATTACAAAAAATCTCTCACTATAACAGAGTTTTAACTTACTTTGCTAAAAGTTGGAACGAACTTGCTTCCCACGTTTTGTTGGTTGTTATCAACATTCTTGATTGAACTTATTTCAGTTCTTGGGATTTGCTATTCAACAATATTACTTGACACCTTACTTGTGCGGTAATATGCTATTTTGAATCAGCGGATCACACGAGCATAACTCCTCCCGGGGGTGAATCCAGACATCCCGGATGTCAAAATAATCGATTAACATGAGCAATCCGATTAATAAGAAAGACACACCTCCAGACGGTGTCCAGATCCAACTGTGGTGATCCACCTGCTTCAGATGTACATTTCTGATATCGTTCCTATTCTGTATCTTTTCCTTGTTAATCATCTCGATGTCCAGCGTTTTTATTATATTACGAGTTGCTTGGATATTATGCAGTGCTCCCTGTATTTCCAGCATTTCACCTCCAATCTCATACTTAGGTGCTTCCCCGACACAGCTATTGCTATGTCATCGGCATAAGCAACTACACCTATTACTTCCCCCTCCAGTTCCAATGATTGCCATTGATTACTACATTCTAAAGAAGGGGAGAGAGGACACCAGGTGTTCTCCGCACAACACGTTTCCTGACAGAGACTTCCCCCATTTCCGCTTTAACCCTTCTGCTACCTAGAAGGTGCTTAATTAGTCTAGTTACTCGGTATTCAATCTCAAGTGGCAATAATCCTCCCCTAATTGCCCCCAACTTCACGATTTCTCAATTTCCCGAACCAAGTTATGTAGAGCCGTGTTCACGGGGTTACTCTTATGGTACGCATGTTGAGACTGCGCCCAGTTTCTGGGTACAATTCTCGAACGAATATGGAGCAAGCTTTCCATGATTTTCAGCAGAATAATGGCAGAGATATTGGTCTTAAGTCCTTAGGGTTGCTGTGCGAGCTTATTATCCTAGACTCCCTCCATTGCTTCGGGATGTACCCCAGCTTCAGACACCCTCTGAAGATAACCTCCAGCCAGCGTAGTATGACATACGAGGTCTTCTGAATTTATGCTGGTACAATCCTATCCGGACCAACTGACTTAAAGGGCTTAAAACTTTTAATAGCCCATTTTATCTTCCGTGCATTCAGAATGTCCTTTATACACACCAGTTGGACGCCGCAGTCATCCCTAGACCCGAAGTCATCCAAAGGCCCCGCATTCGACGCACTATCACTATCCTGGAAGTGAGTTTCCATCAAAAGATCAAGAGTCTCACTGGAAACCATCCATTTGCCATCCGGTTTTATCAAATAGCCTGGAACAGCTGAACTGGTAGAGATAATCTTTCTTAAGCGCGAGGTATTCGAGACCCCTTCCATTTTACTACAGAAGAGCCTCCACGAATTCCTTTGCGCATTCATTGTTTCTCTTTTGTACCCTGAGGCATTCCTTATACCTTATACCTTATCCTGTTACAAGTCTCAGTCTTGACTTTCTGTCGATCTTTTCGCGCTATTGAAAGCAGACCCACAGACTTTCCGGCACTCAAGAGTATCCACCATTGAATCCAGATCACTACTCATGTCTAGGAGTCCTGGGACTTTAGATGGAATATTACCCTCCAATACCTCTCTATATATGCGCCATATTGTCCTCTTGGGATTTCTGAACACGCGCACTGTTTTGTAATTTGGAGATTGAGCTTAAACGTTCGCCACTCTCCATTCCCTGATCATAGGTGTAATAAAATAGTAGACCAGAGTAATATCCAGAATCTCCGGTCTATTACTAATAATGAGGTGAGTTCTTAAAATAAATTCAAAAAGTAACTCACTCCTGTCATTGATGTCCGAGTTACCCCAGATGGTATGGTGCGCGTTCGTATCGCTCCCTAGGATTACTCCTACTTTCCTCCTTTCCGCGCACTAACAAGTGCCCCCAGTAAATCTCGTGGCACTGGCTTCTCCCGGCCCATGTATGCCGCTGCAAGCCAGAACCTCTTCCTCTCCGTCTCTAATAGACCGCAGTGATGTCCAGGATACATGATCTGCTCTTCTCCGTCTCATAAGCGTAAAAAGGGCTCTTCGCTCGCATACCACAGATCATTAGGCAATGATACATTGCAATTGTGCTCTCCCACACGATCAGAGGAATTTCTCACTCTTCTACAATATTAGTATCCATACAACAAATAAGGTATTGCTGCATTGCCCAAAATCCAATGCCAAGTATTTTCTGTGTCTTCCGGCCTCTTACATCCGCGCTATTAGTTACGTGCGGCAAACACTGTATTCTTCATTATTGCCATCTCTCGTCTAGAATTGTATGTTTGTTCGAATTATATACAATTATAAAACATTATTTACTACAGGACGACTGCGACCACCATTGCAAATTTAATAACGATGACAAATAAATAACAAAACTGGTAACGTTTCGATCGTTACGTCGTGGGGACAACCCACATTCAAAATATCTCAAACGGCTATATAATGATTTATACAACATTCGAACGGTATAGCGTTGATTTCGACTCGAATGGTTACCTTGAGCTCGTCATTGGTCTGACGCTTGCTGGCTGGTACACTTTGCTTTTTAAATAACGGCATAAAAAGAAGTCTGGAGGGATCAAATCTGAAGATCTGTGTGGCCAGTCAATGTCGGCTCTTTTTAACATCAGACGTCCAGGGAATTTTCGTTGCAGAAACTGAATCGTTTGATTTGCAATGTGGCATTTCACACCGTTTTGTTGAATCCAGTAACCGTCAAGACCTTTTGCACGCATTTCCGGGCATATATAATGAGGCAACATCCACTGATATCGATTTCCATTGACTATTTCGTTTTCTTTCAAATAATATGGCCCAATGATGGTTTTGTCGCAAACGTCGGCCCAAACAGTCACTTTTTGGTCATGCAATGGCATTTCATGGATCTCGTGTGGATTCTTCGTTCCCCAAATACGGCAACTTTGCTTATTAACGCCGCCAGAGTCACATCCTCTGAATGGGCCTCGTCGGTCATCAAAATTTGCTTCCAAAAATCAGGTTCAGTGTCAACCATTCGAGCGGCTGTTTGGCCATATTCCAAGCGACTTGGACGATCTGTCAGCAATATTCTTTATGCTAATTGCACTTTATACGGGAACAAATGCAAATCGTCCTTCAAAATGCGCCGCAAAGTGGTTCCACTGAAGCCAAAATGCTGAGCGCGGCGACGATACGACACGTTTGGGTTCTGGGCAACTCTCTCTCTCTGACCGCTTTAACGAGTTCGTTCAGACTTGATCGTTGACGATCTCCCACTGTCTCGTGCTGAACAAAATTTGACACCAAAAGACGAGTAGTGTTGTCAGACGGTGCCTGTTGGCCACGATATTTTCGATTATATGCATGTTGCACAGCGTCACTATTTCGGCCCGTTGTTTCAGTGTGAAGTGATTCATGGTTAAAATTGCACTGAATTGACGTTTCAAAAAACATGTCTAATGAAGTCAATCAAAAAGCTTAGTATCGTTGTACATTTTTAGCCAAGAGACCGAACTTATTTTAAAGGTGAAACATCAGCCAGGACAGTTTTCGGCATTTACGAAGAAGTTATCTAGATATCTCGAATAACTCGTATCCGTTCACCGAGTGGTTGGTTACCAGTTGTTATGTTTTCACAAAACACTCGTGAGAGTGCATTAAGTACAGTTTTTTCAGCGCCTTCCTTTAATCTCAGAGTTAGTTTTGTTGGTTAGTTCAGCATAAACTGGAATGATCACTGATAACTGAAATATTGCTGATTATTTGGAGCTAAATACTATGACGTGTCATCCATCTTCATGTTTTTGAAACAAGGCACCTCTGACTTCAGACTCCAGTGGACAACGCGACAACTTGAATACAAATTCGAGCGAGTAACCTACTTCTTTTATGTAATCAAACGCTTCTTGAGTTGTTTAAGTCCAACTTCGCTTGCATCTTGGTTTCAGTAAATCAGTTAAGCACCAACCGTTCATCCCCAAGAATTGCTGCATTTGTTTTAGATTGGTTCGTATCGGTAAAGAGTTAATGGTCGAAATTTGAGTTACTTGAGTTATCTTAGGATGAAATTACTCTTTTTCCACGTTTATGGTTAGGTTTGCCATTTTCAATTCCTTTGCTACCAATCCTAACAACATCAGATCTACATCGAAAGTTGTGGATGACATCAGTAGATCGTCTAGATAAACGAAAATGTGCTCGCAAAATTGATGAGAAATCACCCAATGCATTAGACGGCACAAACTCTGCGGCGCATTACATAACTGGTAAAAAAGCCTACCCGGAATAATCGTCGAGAGGAATTTATTTTATTTATATTTGGAGGTGTCCTCCAAATCAAGCTGGAGATTAAATTTGTATTTTCAAATCGACTCAGGATTGCGTCAATTAATTGAAACGTGTACGCATCTTTAACAGTTACAATGTTGGCTTTTCGGCGTCGAGACAAAGCATACACATCCGATTGACTATTTTAACCACGTTCACTCTCCTCTTCTCTATGACCCTAAGATCTAGGAGTCTATCGAGCTCACCAAACAATACGGTTTGAACCGCGGGAGAGATTAGTTGTTCTTGGTATGATAGCTGCATGTATAGCAAGACTTGCTTATTGTTGGGCTGGACAGGTTCGCGGCCAAGTGTAAAATGTTCAACTTGAAATTTTAAACCGAATAAATACAAGAAATCAAAATGGTTGAGAAAGATTTAATGCGAGATGTAACCGCATAAATTTCTTAACTCTTCATTCTCCTTTCTTTAGTCAGTTTAGTCCCATTGGCTATTGTAACCATCTTGGTTAAGCGATGAATTGTCACTTTCGATTCAAATAAAATAATTTTGCATCCGTTGCCTGAAACACTAACATTGGTGCCTGTATGATATTGATTAAGACCTTTGGACAAAGTTGGCGACGGAGCTTCAAATAACGGTATGCCCGAGTAAATATTCTTGAGGAATGTTTGCATCGTGCCAAATGTCGGTACAATGATGACGATTACGATGGTATTCGTTATCTAATCCACAACCAAAGCAATTTCAAAATCCGGTTGGGTTGCAATAGGATTTCTAATCCCATCTGATTGTGTTATGGTATGTAGCATGGGATTTTAGATTCGGTCACCTCACCTACACGAGCGTGTGATTCCACAGATCTTTTAAGGCATTGCATCCTCGATATCATTGATTAATAGAGGTTGAGTGGTAGTTTTGATTCAGAAGAGCTGTTTTATACTATTTTAAAGATTGCGTCTTGGAATTCGATGAACGTTTCTTTGGGAAATTTTCGTTTTCTACTTTACAACGAACGTTTGATATCTCTATCTAACCTTTCTATAACAGAAGCGTTCTATTATGTCAGTACCAATTTCCTACCAAGTAAAATCGTTTCATGGACGCCGTTGAGCGGAATTGTACATCGATTCGCCGTGTGTTCAGCTCTATACATGAATCGTTCAATAGGCAACTAATATCGCATCGCTGGAAATGTCAGCTTTCATTTACTTGAGCATTTTGACAATATTAGGAACAGACGATCTTTATTGTGGTATATAGTGGTCGACGCTCGAAGTGTTATTAACTTCACGCTATTGTAGCAACCAAACGGCGAATGACTTCGCGTTCATTTTTTGATAAGCGTGAGTATGTTATGTTGTTTACAATTCTTATTGCTTTGTATTTTGCTGAAAAATAGCAACCAGCCATTGTTAATGAGCTACGACCTTTATATCTGAACTAAATGTTTGTGTATTGGACCATTACACGTTACAATGATACTGGTAGCATCAAAACCGTCATGGAGGTGGACATCCGAAAACAGCAACATCGCCAGAAAGGTTCGAAAGATGAAGGCCAGAAAACGTAATCCACGACAAAGCGCAATTCAATTGGTGAACAATTTCAATGTGTCTGCTCGTAGCATGGGGCGCATATTAAAAAATGAACTACGATTGAAGCACTCCAAATTACAAAACTGCAAGGTTTTACACTTGCACAAAAAGCAGTTGGCCTAGCAAAAGCCAAGGTGTTAAAACACTTGCACGTTGGTGGCGAGCTTCAGAATTTGGTCTTTTGATGAAAAAATGTTTCGGTTCAGCAATATGTAAACCAACAAAACGATCGTGAAGTGAAGGTTCGGGCCGCGGTAACTGCCACAGGACGCTCAACACAGGTTTACATTGAACAGGGCGTAAAGCTAAATCAACAAATCTACCGTGAAAAGAATTTATATGATGCCGCTTTGTTACCTTGGGCATGTAAGCAATTTGGTAGAAACCATTGGACGTTTCAACAAGACTCGGCACCATCCCGTAAAACTCAACGTTTTTTACATGAAAAAGTTCTCATCTTCATTTCTTCACAACAAGGACCACCATATTGCCCGACTTAAACCCAATGGATTTTCCCAAATGGCCCATTCTGGAGACTAAATTATTAACTAAATATATGAGACGGTCGACGCCTTAAAGATTGTTCTTCCCCGAGAATGGGGCAAAATACCATCAGACCACATTCGTGCAGCGTGTGAATCTTCTCGGGCAAACTCGATGCTATTATCCGGGCTAAAGGTTGCTATAGATCGAACAATAAAATTATAAAAGAGCCGAAACATTTCTGGACTGTTTCTTTCTCCGCCGTGCTTGTCTGTAGAATTTTCCCAAAAATGAAAAACTACCATAGTGAAACCACTCCTTAAATCTGGAGCAAGAAATGATGTGTCTTGTTATAGGGGCATACCATCAATATTTTTAATTCCAAAATTGTTTGAACTAGTTGCATGCAACAGCATTAAATCATTGATGCCTCGGTCTATTTCAAATATTCAAACATGGGTTTATGTCAAAAAGATCAGTAACACGATCATGTAAATTGAAAAACGTAAGGAAGTTGATGTTGTTTATACAGATTTTGGCAAGCCTTAGATTCGATTACCAACCAATTTTACCTTAATTTAAATCATATTTAAATGATCGACAAGGATCGCATATTGGTCCTTGGATTTTCATCATTTTCATCAATGGAATAATCGTAGTAATACAGCATTCTCAGGTCCCGATGTTTGCAGATGATCTTAACATTCAAGTTAGGTGTCCCTCTTACCAAGTACATATCCGACGCATTGAAAATGTTAAAATAAGTTTTAACGGTGCCTACATTGGAAAGGCGGATTAAGGTTTGTCGTACCATATTAATCTGCAACAGTTACCACCATATCCGACTGGCTGCAAAACTTAAAACATTCCGACGCTCCAAAACAGACGTGAGTTGCTAAAATGCTTGTTTATTGGCAACATGCCACTTGATCAAATTGATGCACCATCAATTCTCGGAATCGGTTCTTCCACGAATACTCGAACTTCACTGGGAATTTGATACCAATAACAATACCCCATCTAGTTACCATAATTTCGGGTTGTGAAATCAACACCAAATTTCGAACATCCAAATCCGCGGTGCAGTGATAACCTGGCGGTGGTGTAATCGTGGAATCAGCACCAAAATTCGTTCGAGTTTCCAGATCACGTGGGGAACAGAATTGAGACAGTGTATCCGCAGCTACGAAATATGGGGGTCCATCGGGATTAAACACATGGAACGGGGGAATAAAACTATAACCAATTTTAGAGAAACGGCGGGATAGACAAACACCAAGAAGTAAATGATGTTCTCTGCACTGACCCACTGCCAATATCATTGGTTAGATTGGTATTGTACAACAAAATCGCAAGGATTGTACAACAAAAAAAGAAATTTTACCCCAGGTTGTACTCCAACTAACGAGGCCGGCCCAAAGGATTCTGGGTTGAGCCAATCATTGTAACGCCCATTCGATCGAAGTTCAAAACTATCTAGATCATCACCTAGACAAACAAAGTTCGCGACTCAGTGGAAAAGCTAAAATATTGAACTACGTAGAAACTGAGAGAAATAGAAAAAATGGCATCACAACATGGCAATAAAAATCGTTAAGTAAAAGAAAGAAAATGAAGAGCAGACTGAAGAAGATCAGACTTAAAGAAATTCTAGAAACTCCTCTTACTATCTATAACAAAGCCAGTACAATTTCCTTTACAAACGCTGAGTTCCATACGGATGTTGAGGAATTAGCAAGAGAAATGGATTGGATGCACAAAGTAAAGAAAAAACCAAGCAAAAAGTAAAAAGCAGGGTTCTCGGGAGAGCAGGGTTCTCCAGAAGTTGAGGAATATTCGCAAGAAAAGTTAGTGAAACTACCGAACCAGTGCTAGAACCTCAACAACACCAGCAGTAAGAACAACGCAAAGTTGCAGTGAAGACTAAGGCACCACTCCCAATTAATGTGATAGGCATTACAGAGTTTGCGAATATCCAAGTTTTAGTGAAATTGGTGTCTAATAACGACTATAGAGTAGTGGCACTAAACAATAATGTTTGGAAGATAAACACAAGAGATCCCGATGAATACAAAGATTTAGCCACAAAGCTCACTGAAGAAGGTATAGAGTGGTTTAAGAAGCAGAATGTAATAAATAAATGCAGGATATATAGTAAGAGGAACAAGGAAGATATACTAGAAGACCTCAATACGAATAATTATCTCAGCAAAAGATACTGAATTCAGCCTATCAACCGAGGTGATTAAAAAAAATCAAGTCATACGTCCCAGTGAATCGAACATAAAGATCCACTATGTAAAAAACGCTGGCCCAAATGGTGTTGCGGTTGCAGTTGACTTTTCCTCGGAGTTAAAGTTATTCACAGAAAACGGGGAGTTGGAAGGCGTGGGTTTCGTAGCCGAACCGAACCAGTGCCTGTAAAGAGATACCAAAGCTAATTTGATGTTAACTCTGAGCTTGATGTGCATGACCATGTCACTGGTCCCAAATTGCTTAATTAATCAGAACTGGTCATGTTTATAAGGGTTGTCCAAATAAACACAAACCTGCCAGTTGCGCAAGCTGCAAGGAAATACAAAAACCACATGATCACCAAATAGGTCGCGTTTCCTGTAACGCATATAAAAGTCATACCTACGTATTGTCCACCACAACGAGAGTCGAGGGCCAAAATAGTTGAATAAGGGATATGTGAACGCATCTCCACTCACGACAAAGATATCTTACGTATGCAAGAACCACACTCGGTTAGTGGTCAAACTAACGGCATGCCTTCTACAGCCAGAGTAGCAACAGGCTGCTCTATGACAATCCCAAGACTGCAACTAGCAATTATAATGTTGGCATGAACATGGTGAAGCTAATTCAGTTTTATGAATGCCACTGTACATATGTTGAAATCCAAACGGAAGTTTGTTCATTCCACCTATTTTCAACATATCAGTTCACTGTATTGGACACAGTGAACCGATCGAGTGCGCAAAACTTTAACTGCAAGGAAACCCAACAAAGTTCTCGTCTAATGGCAACCCAATATTGACCAACTAATAGCCAACGAAGCCTTGTTGGACTCGCTAGTTGAGTGGTGTGTAAGATAAAATTGGACAAGTAATCATAGCGTTATAACATTTGTGTTATCAAGCTCACCACAGCAACACTCCGAGATTTGCCATCTGGGGTCAATAGACTGAAGTCTATCTTTGCTAGACACTTGGTTGGCCTTTGGGATGGTGTAGAAGCACTTCCAAAAATTAATTCGATTGATGAAATTGATGCTCGTGTGGAGCTGATGTCAAACCGAAAGAAACTAAGGACCAAAAGTTAAAGTTAAAATTGTCAATCTTTAGAGGGGTAAGAAACACGTACTTCCATGAGGTATTTAAAGTGAAGCAAAGTAGTAGTTAGTTAGTTTCCAAAGGTAGTAGTTAGTTAGTTTCCTTAGTTTCCAAAGGTACGTCACGGAACATGGTAAATTTGCCGCTGCCGAATCTAAACCTCTTGAAGTTTTAAAAACCATTATCGCCACCAATAGCAGTTGGCCATGCACGGTTGCTAAAGACCTCCCATTTACGTGGGAAGAAGCCTCCAGTGCTCTCAATTGCTTCAAACGTAACAAGCCACCAGGACTTGACAACTTGAACGCTGAAGTAATTCAGCTTGCATGGTCTATCATAGGGCCTAGCATAGTAAAATTATTAAACAGCTGCTTCAGATTTGGTTACAGAAAACCTGATGATAGAGACCCACTTTATCTCCTGAAGATGCGCTAGGCTGTCTAATCAACACTTCAAAAGCCAAAGTCGAAATATGTTATGAGTATATTACCGAAGCATTTGATAATATTGCGTAGCCTAGTGCCATCGCAAGTTTATTGGTCTATAATCTCCCTGGAAACACTATGAATGTTTTCAGAAGCTACTTCAATAACCGATCCGCAGTAATCAGAGACACGTTAGGATTCTGTATCTGAACAAATCACCAAAGAATGTTCTCATGACCCTATTTTAGGTCCTTTGGTCTGACATACCGTGTTTAACACAAACTTTCGCGGATGACAAAGTCATTTAGCCCGAAAGTGGAACTTCAGCGTCAGCGTCAAATCGCGGTAAATTTAGTATGAACCAATGATGTGTAGCAAATAAAATATCACTGTCTGTAGAAAAAAACAGTGATGCTGCAGCTAAAAGGCGAATTTGACTCTTGTCGACCTCCAACAATATCTTTAAACGCTAAGAAGCTATTCCACTCCCGGGAAGAGGGTCAGAGAGGGATGTGGACTGAATCCCAAAACACGTATTATAATTTACAAAGGTGTGGCGGAGGCGCTATTCATGTATGCCGTGGGCTGGATGGTACGATGGACTTAACTATCACCACATCAGATCATTAGAAAGTGCTCAGAGAAATATCCTGCTACGTGTAACAAAGGTCGAAGTTTATGGCCGGCATACTCAAAAGACGGTGGAGTGAATCGGTCAATAGTATAGGCATACATTTGGCTTCATTCCAGATATTAAAGCAAGACTCATATTGAAACTACCGCACTAACTAGCTCTATGAGCCAAGTGAGATCTCTGTACATATTAAGCTTAAATCCTTTTGATCTGAAGAAGTAGAAGAGTTTAAGTACCTATCTGTCGAATGTAACGAAGTGACCATTGTATCACAACAAACAAAAGCAGCTGAGTAATACGAACTCACACGAATTATCACTGCCATCATTACTAATCGACGAAGTTCCTCCAAAATTCCGACAGTTTTATGCTGATCGTTATTTTAAGTGAACGGAATAGTGCGTTATCGTAGACCGGAAACCCGGACTGTACATGTCTTCCACGCGACTACAGATGGAAACGTCACAATTTGTTTGAATTGTGGACGGCTAAATGTACAAGGCACTGATATCGGTTAACGATGCTAATTGACATAACAATACATAATTGGCTTTGGCTATGTAAATTGATATAAATTTAAAATAGTTTTTAGTTTAAGGTTAAGGTCAAACCTGTTACTTCGAGAACAAAGATAATTATGGAGACCTCTAAACATATGTCAATATTAAACAGACTCAAAATTATATTAACACGATTATTTAATCTTACTCGAAGTTATCGAACACCAATGGGAGAAGTCATTGATTAACATAAGCTAATATGTGCCATAAGAGTAATTTACAAATTATTTATTTAGTGTCGAGTAATAAAAAATAATAAAAATAATTTTTTATGAGATTTTATAGTAAGGGCAAACGTTGTTCTATGCAAATTTTATTACGTCGAGGTGAGGTTTGGTTTCGAACTAATGAAACATTGAATTCTTTATAATAAAAAATTCGGTCGTCTCATCAGATTGCAGGGACCAAACTACAAAAAAATTGAAAATACTTTGAACTTACTAGCGAATTTTAACGATTCGCTACGCGATTATCAACCCCTTTGCAACCTCGAATTTTATAGTATTTAACGCGTGATTTCTTGGTAACCTCAGCTCGATGTAAAAACACTATCTGGCTATTATCCAGAATAACTCAAAGTTTGCAAATTTTATTTTCGATTTAACAAATTCAATTTTATTTCACAAGCTATGTTCGACTGATCTTAGGAAATAATATTTATTGTAAAGCCAACTCTGGAGCAGGGAGGCTATAAACAAGGTGGCTGACGTAACCAAAACAAAACGCCACAGAATTTTTATTTTTTGATGAATTTTATTGAATCATAGTAAAAAATGTTCACAAATATTCAAATCTTCGAATTGCATTAGCAGTTTTTGATTTGGCTACCCGTAGCCACGAGTATGGCCTTCAAACGGCCGACAAAGCTATTGCATGCAGCACGAAAGTGGCTCTGCGGTATTTTGGCCCATTCTGGGCGAAGCGCTTGCTTGAGATGATCGATACTTTTCGTATTTTTTGTCCTAACCTTGCTCTAAAAAATTCCCCAAATCGAGAAATCTAGTGGATTTGTATCCGGTGAATTTGGTGGCCATTGTGCAGTGGAAATGAACCGCGGAACGTTGTTTCTCAGCCAATCTTGATTGGCGCACGCTTTATGACTCCGTGCCGAGTCCTGTTGAAATGTCCAGACTCTGCGTCCGAAATGTTTTTGTGCCCAAAGCTTCAACGCTCCCTCCAACACATGATCCCGAAGAATTTGAGCATTTATCTTGATGCCACGGTTCAAAAAAAACGAGCTGTGAACGGCTTTTGGCCGTTACGGCTTTTGGCCCAAACCATCACCATCGGTGGCGCTTGGTTTCGAGTGGTAATCCGTTGGTCCAAATTTTCAGTAGAATGGAAGGCCAAGTAAATCCGGTTGTTTAGAAAACCAAATTCGGCAAATCGCCACTTTCGTGCAAGCGTAACAACTCCTTTGCTCTTTCCACTCTAACTTTTTTTTGAGCATCGGTGAGACCATTCGTTTTATGGAATTTCAAGGCCTTTAGTTCAAGATGATCTTTCAATATATGCTGCATCCGTTTGAGAGAAATGTTCGCCTCACGAGCCATTTTTCTGTCGCTACGGCGCGGATTCCGAACCAATTTGGCCTTCACCTGCCGAATGATACCCGGCGATGTTGCAGTGCGTTTCGGTCCACCACCATGTCGTTTTGCAATGCTGCCAGTATCGTTATAACGATTTATGGTGCGATACACAAACATTTTATTCACATGCAGATGTTTTAACTGGTTAACAATCTGCGGCTGTGATTTTCCAGCCAAATATTGAGCAATCACACTATTACGCTTGAATTTCATGGCGGAAAACTTTTTTCCTAAATATTTCCCACTAAAATGCTTTTGTACGCTTGTAAACAATGGAATGAACTGTCATTAGTGTAAACTTGAGCGCTCTGTCATCACTGGTTTGACAAGAATGACAGTCTAAAGTTGGTAACACTTCGTGTCCGTCACCCGGTAAGATTTGCAGATTTGCATCGACTGGCTTGATAGTTGTTGATTCCGTAGCCATGTCATATGCCAGACGAATTGGGAATTGTAAGCATTTAAATGCAATTGGAGAATCTGTTGGAACCATCGGGATTCATGGCAATAAAACATGCTGTCCTTTAAATTTGCCATTGATAACTGTCAAATAAATAATGTTAAAAAATATTTTCTTGACAACCAACCGCGTACCGTTACTTTGCTGCATTTAGGTTTCGTAGCAGTATGATTGGTGGGTGATCCAACTTTCAAAATTAAATTATGTGAGGGAAGACCTGACAAATCTAGTGAATTTAAAATCGGATATTATTACAACCATGCAAAAATTATCTGGTAACTTGATTGTCTGGCTCAGCGCAGCATATGGATCATTTCGAAGTCGGACCATTGTTGTTAACTTCAACTTGTTAACACAGCTTCACACAGATGAAGCTTTGAAAGAGGCATTTATTTCATCTGCATAAGTCGAAAATGGAAAAACCGGAAGTGTATGTAATCCTGATAACAAAATGTGAGTGCCGCCAAATAGTCTGTCGTTGCCTTTCAAATTTCTAATGAATGTTTATGTGCCATTGTACATTCATCCCAGAATATAATTAGGCATTTTTTAAGCACATTAGCTATACTTGAATGCGACCTAATATTGCAATTCTTCCGCCATCCAATAAAGTAGCAGAAATACCAAAGCAATCTCACCTTGAGAACGCATTTTAGCCAAGATGGAGGGAATCAAAGATGTTTTGCCAGTGATAACTGGAGCACCTAAAATGAAGAATCCACCTCCTTTGTCAGTGACTGCAAGCATTACCGAATCAACAATTAAATTTTGTACTGCCAATAATTGTGGTTCATGTGTTTATTCGTTCAAATCATCAATAATCTATGATTGTTCTCGTTGTAGATCTCGATTAAATAAATTACTTGCCGGACGATTGGGTGATGGTAATCGCAATGTAATGAGTGATTCATTCGAAATAATCAGGCATAAGTCTTCCAATTTTATTAATGCTTGTGGATGTAAAATATCCATGGGGTTATTTGGAAAGCATGCTGTTAACATAATTGCAAATAAAGCACGAGTCGAATGTATTTGTAGAAAAAATGCCTGGATATTCGGTGAGGGGTTTACCCCTTTTACGGGGTTCCCAAGCTTTTTTAGCGTATTTCAAGTAAAATAAGTTGGTACGTCTGAATAAAGTATGGGTTTTGCGAAACATCCAAAATCATTTTGATGTTGATATAATTTAGAAAATTCCGTTAACGTTATTTTTGGTGGTGCTTCTACTCGACTAACTGCATTTTGTTCTGTGAAGTAAACACGTTGCTCATTTTCAAGATGAGTGGCCAAATGAGTGACAGCTGGATTTTTTTCGTGAATAGGAAAGGATAGAACTCGCCGGACTGCCTCATTACTGCTTAAATACCTGCCTATTTGGTAACACCCAACTTCGCCGTTTTCACAAAAATGACCAAGAGGACAAAAAGGTACGTCCCATCTTTTCTCTATTTCACCGTTATGGTTATTGTTTGAGTTTATTACAGAGGAACGGGTACAATTTTCAGTAGATCGGCGACGATATAGTGGATATCCGCATCAATTCCTGTAATAGTATCCGATAATAAGTACATCACTTGCGCTTTAGTTTGGGCCTGACCCGTGGTAACCCAAACTAATCTTGTGAATCTACAAACCACAGAATTTAAGTACTGCAAAATATTTAACAATTCGGAAGCAATTTCGAAGCGTTCACTATCTCTGGTAGTACAAAACTATCTAGACGTGCAGCTGCGACAATTCTGGGAAATTGAAGAGCTACCCAAGGGAAAGTCATACTCAGAAGAAGAAGATATAAGTGAGCAATACTACGCAATTCTTCACAGAAGACTACCAGAAGGATGATATGAGGTCACTTTACCATTATGGGGTGAACTGGAAATAGGAGACTCAAGGAAATGTGCGGTTTCAAGACTAATTCAAGTAGAAAGAAGATTGGAAAGAAACCCACAATTAAAACAAGAATACCATAACTTTATGAATGAATACATAAAGCTAGCACATATGGTTCCGGTCAATTCAGAAGATGCCAAAGGGCAAACATATTACCTTCCTCACCATGCTGTGGTCAAGCAGTCAAGTACAACAATCAAGGTGAGGGTAGTCTTTGATGCATCAATGAAGGCATCAAACGGGATCAGTTTCAACGATATCGAGCTAGTAGGTCCAATAATACAACAAGATCTGTTCTCTATTATAACAAGATGAAGGAAAACATCGCAGATATTGAGAAAATGTTCAGGCAAATCCTAGTAACAACAACACAACAGAAGTACAAGTTACGAACAGTCACGTATGGTACCTTCTCCGCTCCATATTTGGCCATTAGAACTCTAAAACAACTTGCCATAGACGAGCAGAATAATTATCCAATTCCTGCTGAAATTCTGTTGAAGGATTTCTATGTCGACGATGCAGTAAAATGTCCATTAAACAGGCAGTAAAATGTCAACATCAGCTAAGAAAAACGTTAAATAATGGAGGTTTCAAGCTGAGAAAATGGGCTTCGAACAACAGAGCCATAATGGAGGGTATTTCTGAAGAACAAAGGGAGTCAAAAACCACACTCATAAATAAGGACCATGAATCCATAAAAACGTTAGAAATATTGTGGAATCCCCAACGAGATGAATTTGAGTTCCAGGTCAACATGGAACCCATGACAATAGTGCCAACAAAACGAACCCTTATCTCGGAGGTATCCAAGATATTCGATCCGCTAGGATGCTTTTTCCCAACAATCATTATAGGAAAACTATTATTTCAGCAGTCATGGATAAGGGGGTTATCATGGGATGAAGAACTACCTGAGGAAATGAAGTAAAAATGGATTCAATATAATACTACGTTTAGCGAGCTGCAAAAAATTAGGATTCCACGATGGGCTCATAGCAAGGGCAAGGGCAACAATTTAGAGCTGCATGAGTTTTGTGATGCATCGGAACTAGCTTACGCTGCACTAGGGTACTGCAAGGTGACAGATGCAAGAGAATCAACATTTACACTTATGTCCGGGAAAACTAAGGCGGCCTCAATAAGTCAGAAATTAAGTCTTCCAAGATTAGAACTTTCTGGAGCAGTACTCTTAGCGTAACTACTTAGATAAGTTTCAGAGGCCATAGGAATCCCAAACGTTAAAATGCAAGCCTGGACTGACTCGACAATTGTCGGGAAAACTTTCGTAGCAAATAGAACATCGCAGATTCATTCTATCCTCAGCCCTGCACAATGGAAAAATGTAAAATCAAAAGAAAATCCCATGGATCCCAGGATTGGGCAACTCGGGGCGTAGATCATGATAAGCTGGGTGATAATAAATTATGGCGGTCCGGCTCGAATTGGCTTCGGAGTAGTATCGAGCCATCCTCGAGTAACGTAATAACAGAGCACAACTACAACAGAGCCGGAAATATAACAAAGGTTTTCCTCTCTCACAAAAACAATTCTATTGGAATAGCCACCATAAAGGTAAAACGGAAGGGGAGCGCTAACAGTTAAAGAGTTAGAAGCAGCTAAAATAAGGATTGCAAATATGGCACAAGCTTCTCCATTTAAGGACGATGTAAGAAAATTAAAGGAAAAAGGGTCAGTGGGCTCCAAGAGTAAAATTTTCTCCTTACAGCCATTTCTGGACACGAACGGAGTATTTCGAACAGGAGGACGATCCTACCACCAAAGGGTCATCTCATAAGTTTGATCATCGATTGGGCATATAAAAGTACTCAGCATGGAGGTTTGAACTTAGCGCTCGCGTTCATATGGAAGCAATTTTGGATCCTCCAACGCAAAAGAGCAACAAAACAAGGATCAATGCTAACAGAGTAACTCAATTGATGGAAACCCCCCAAGAGTAATACCCTCAAGAGCATTTACCCATACAGGAATATACTAATCTGGGCCCATCAATTGTTAAATGTCCAAGGGCCGCGGAACAAAAAGTCGGAAGGGATACATCGCCATTTTCATCTGTTTAACAATGAAAGCGATGCATATAGAATTGGTTAGTGATTTAACAACACAAAGATTTTTCGCGGCTCTCAAACGTTTCATAGCTCGAAGGGGTAACGTTGCAAATATGTACATATTTGCAACGTTACCCCTTCGAGCTATGAAACGTCTTGAGAGCGCGAAAAATCATTTCGATCCGATTGTTAAACTAATCACTAACCAAGGGATCCAATAGCATTTCATTCCCCCAGGCTAACCACATTTCGGCGGCATATGGGATGCAGGGGTGAAATCGGTAAAGCAGCACTTTTTAGAAAGCCGCAGCATTCGTACTACTAACATATGAGGAATTAAAGACTCTGTTGTACCAGGTTGAAGCAACATTAAATACTATGTCCACTACCAGAGGTATTTTTTAATTGGCGATTCCATGCTCGCGCCGCCTGATGATTTACCCGAACAAAAATCTATTGACAAGATGGCAGCAAATCGAGAGAATGCATGGATACTTCTGGAAAATGTGGAGCAAAAATGACCTCCATAATATGCAGCACCGAATGAAATGGACAAAACAACAACCAAATATAAAGGAAAATCAATTAGTTCTTATAAGAGACGAAAGTTTACCACCCACAAAGTGGCTTGTGGGAAGAGTATTAGAAACTCACCCTGGACATAACAAATTAACCAGAGTCGTTACCTTGAAAATTTAGAAGGGGATACTCAAAAGGTCCATAGCTAAGATCAGCCCCTTACCAATACACTACACTATTGAGTCAGAAGCCGAACTAATTATTGAAGGATTACGGAAGGTTCATTGGCCAAGGAGATCACGGAGTCGATCCGCGAAACTATCTTGTGCCAATCTTATCTATTATTCGGTATGCATTTTATGCCTATTATTCTGAGCATCAAGTGCAGAGACGGCAAATGAATCAAAATATAGCAATGAATACCTTAACCACCAACCAGGATTATGTTTTGAAAAACATGCTGAAATGAACCCACTTGCCTCCAACTGGAACATAATCATCTACTATGATCTCAGAGAATTCGAAGGGGAACTGAAAAATATGAATGTACATTATAAGCAATTGAAACGCGTCTGCCAAGACTGTAATAATCTTACAAATGATCCCGGTATTTGCGCTGCCACCAACAATTTGATCACCATCTGGAAAATATTAGAAAGGAGAACCAAGTAATTCAGAATTAGGTACGTGGGTTCGGGGATGCAGTGGGATATGTGATGGGAGATTTATTTGGTGTTTTGAATGAACGAGATGCACAACGTTATGAACAATTAATAACAAACCTGGAAGATAAAAGCGAAACATTGATCAATTTAGCTCGAAAACAAACCTCAACTATCAATGCCACTGTAAACATTATCAAACATGATAGTGATCTAACAAGAAACCAACTAAATGTTAAGGGCGAGCACATTGAGCTTATACAAGATAGAGTCAACTAACTTTTAGCTGATGCAGCATATAAACACCAATGAATCAGCATGTTATCCATACAACTACTGCTATTCATTAGAAATGTCGAAGATACTCAGAGAACCCTGATTGACATACTCACCCATACGCTTAACGGATTAATCAATTCACAGTTAATTTCTCGGCAGTGACACTTCCTGGTTATCATCTCACTGGTATTTATAAAGTTATGACAGTGTTATGCAAGAGGTATGGCAACCATGGTTATTTTCGGCAATCAGATACCGTCAACCACATTTTTGGAAGTGAGCAATAGTCGTGAATATTATTCACCAATGGCGGTTTCATGCCATGTTGCTCCGATATACAACACACAATCTGACGTCAGTATGTGCGAAATGAACGTTTTTCAACACACTTCAACATTCAGTTATTCAACTTTACCAACTATTGGGCTAAAATTAGTGAACACTACAAGTTTTCAGTATAAGCGGTAAGTAGGTGTTTGATCTCATTTGTGGAAAAACAGTTACCCCGATTAAACTAGAAGGATGCGGAATATTAAACATCAATGATGGTTGCACATTGAAGGATAAAACATTTCAGATTTTTGTGCCATCCACATCGAGTTCCAGCTTAAATTCAGCACTAACCAGCTGGAAACATTAATCGCAGAACATAATAATGACCTTCTGTCGGAAAAAACCAACAAAATCAACGTCCAGCGGCCGTTCATGCACCAAGAATACATAGACGTTCTGACATAGTAGTTTGACAACAGCTCTTGTCAAGGTGGGGGACAATGTTGACGCATCATCATAATGTTCAACATAGCTACAATAATTTGGATCGCGTTAAATTGCATTTTAATGCATTTTTTGTAATAATAAAATTATTGTCATTTTCAAAATGTATTGGACCTGTAAATTGTGCTGATTGGTTATTATGTAAAAAGGTAGTAGACATACATAAAACGGCCATCAACAATTCGAAAAAACTTTACATGACTGTTTTCTTTTGAAAATAAGATAGCGGAAATTTCTCAGCGGAAAATAAGCAATTTCGCTACTCGCCGCAAGAGGCAGCACCATCACAGAAGAGAATTTATTTTGTTATATAATTCACGGCCGAAGATTTTATTCATTTTGTATCTCTTTTTTCACTAAATAAAACACCCCAGCAGAATGAAAAATTAAAAGCGATCCTTAAAATGACAAATTGATTGATCTCCGAAGTAAAGGAACTCGGTAAATTCTAGAATCTCGTCATGCTAGGCTAAACTAGGCCATTTCATAACCAATACTTTTGAAATTTAAATTTTTTCATTAGTTTATTTTCAGTTTTTGGCCAATATCTCAAAAACTTCCACTAGTAACTAATACTCTCGACTGTTTTTCTAATAGCTAAGGTCATACTGAGACTACCAGGAAAATTTGGGGAAAATTGATGGATTAGAATTTTCACTATAATTTTTTGATTTTCTGCGGCCATATAAGTTATTCTCAGTTTTTGGCCAAAAACTGAAAATATCTTATATGGCCGCAGAAAATCAAAAAATTATAGTGAAAATTCTAATCCATCAATTTTCCCCAAATTTTCATCGTAGTCTCAGTATGACCTAAGCTATTAGAAAAACAATCGAAAATATTGGTTACTAGTGGAAGTTTTTGAGGTATTGGCCAAAAACTGAAAATAAACTAATAAAAAAATTTAAATTTTCATTAGTTATGGTTATGAAATGGCCTAGTTTAGTCCAGCATGAAGAGATCCTAGAATTTTGTCCTAAGTTTTGGACCCCTGATCAATACTTTTATCCAAATTTCATCGTCATTCTTTTAGAATGGCGGAAAGACGGAATATTGTTAAATTTCAAGATTTCATTTACCGAGTTCCTTTACTTCGGAGATCAATCAATTTGTCATTTTAAGGATCACTTTTAATATTTCATTCCGCTGGGATGTTTTATTTAGTGAAAAAAGAGATACAAAATGAATAAAAAATTTCCGCTGGTAATTATATAACAAAATAATATCTCTTTTGTGATTGTGCTGTCACTTGCGGCGAATAGCGAAATCTCTAATTTTCCGCTGAGAAATTTCCGCTATCTGATACATCATCCCTATCATCCTGATTCGTTTGATCGTCCAATTCCGGGACACCCTGTATATTAAGATGGATAGGTTATTAGAGTCACCACCAAAAAAGATTCATTACTACACCGTGGGAAGATGGGATACCGCCTAGCAAACAATTGAAGCAACTCCATGAATATTCTTATTCAAGCAGGTACAAAATCTATATTCTTCTCTCAAACAGGATGGATATGTCACCCATTTTCTCTTACAAGTCAAACAAAAACTTATATACACTTCAATCCTTTTTTTGTGGGTTTTGCTTTTGTATTTGCACAAATTTCACCAAATCCTTTAAGACAAAAAAAAAAAAAACAAAACGTTGTGTATTTAAATGAAAAGCTCTTGTGGAACATCAAACTTTAATTTCTCCCACTTTGTTTCTATTTTAATTTTTTTTTTGTATGAATTGTATTGTAATGAATTGTATATACGGTATTTATAAGGTGTATAAAGGATACGAGCACAATATACGTATTTAATTTTTATTTTATGAATATTAACAACTCAAAGGCATCCTTTCAATATCATGTGTATGAAAAACTCTATAACAATAACCATCAACCGCACACTCGTTTGTATATTTATGTACATAGGGTACATAATAATATACGAGAGTATAAGAAAGCTCTGTCTATATAGCATAAGGAATAAAATATAAATAAACATCTTGTGTTAAACAAAAAAATTACAGAAAGGAATAAATCTATTGTTTAGTTGAAATTAAGAGATTCCTCCCGAATATTTTATGCATATATTTGTGTATAATGGTACCTAAGACGTTGAGGAAAGTGATGAAAAAATTCTGTTTGGTTTGGTAGGCTTCTTAAAAAAATTGTTTGATATCCGCAGCAGCAATACACACATACACACACACAAGTTACCTGTGATACAGAAGTAATGAAATTAAAGAACCAGCGTAACAACAACATGAATACCAAAAAGAAAAATGTTTATTAATTTATTTATATTTTGCCCCATCTTAAGAACTCCTCCACTATACACAATTTGTACTTGAGATATCACAACATAAGAAAATACAACAACAACAAAACTCAACTTGGGTAAATATCTCTAAACACACCGAGTATCTTACCTTATGCTGATAGTATATAGAACGTGTACGAACGAATGGAAGAGAACAAAAATTTTCATTTTCATTTAATTTTCCGTTGAAGCGCACACTAAAATCGTGTTGTTGTGAAAATAAAAAAAAAAAAAAAAAACTAAAAACGTTAACGTGTTTAATGAAAAATTTGTTTTTCTTGATATACATACACCGCGACTTACTATTTTTATACACTCAACTGAATTTACTACTACCGTGTGCGTGTGTTTGTGTTGATTACGACGTTTGATCTCGCTCCGAAAAACGCACAGTGTAACTTTGGGGGAAAAAATAGCTGCGAACGATTTTTTTTAACTTTATTTTTTTTTGTTCGATTTTTTTTTTATTTAATTTGCTCAGTTCCAATCAAAATTTCGTTTTAGTTAGAAGTGCGCGAGATAAGTTATTGGATCGCTCACGGAATTAATTAATTAATTACGTTTTGTGTAAATATTTTAATGCGTGTGTGTAAGCGCGCGCGGGAAACGAATAAGTGAAAATAAATAAGAAAAAATTGGAATTTTATTTTAATTAGGAAGGTGAAATAGTTTTTCGTGTGCGGTTTATGACATTTTGATACAATTATACAAATTTTGTTGATTTTTCCGGTAATTAATTAAGTTTAATTACTTTTAATTGTTTTGATAAACTGAAAATCAAGCATAGGGTGGGAGATCAATTAAAAATAATGTGCGTTAGGGCAAATAGTCGGTAACTATAGAAATATATAAGGCAACCGAATCCTTATACCAATACCAATATAGGAACGGAGTGGATTAACCCTGCAACATACAAGGATAATAACAAGATGAGGTAAATTTAAATTTGAATTATATATTTATGCGACAACCAGACAGACAATAAGAAATGTATTGTATAGTAAGGTGACCAGACGTATAACTTGTAATCAGATTTATTTTAAATTCATATCACGCTGGAATTTTGATTATTTGTATATTTGCAATATATGGCATGCATAGCATGTATGCAACTTTACAACCTTAGTTGACAGCAACGCGATATCGGAATAAATTTGTTGGAATTAATTATAAAATTTTGACTTAAACAGTGTGCTACAAACATAAAAAACATAATTGAATATTTCGTAAAAGTACCATACCCTAAATGCTAAAATATTTAAATGGTTAAATTGTATATACTATCGTGATGCTGGAAATCTTACACAATATAAAGTATGCATAATTTTAGCATTTAAACGGAATATTATAATCTATAATCTTTGCATTTAGAATGTTTATGTAGAATCGTTAAAGTTCAAAAGTAATTGCCCGTCTGTATACACTTTAACCAAAAATCGCAAATTGGATTCAAAATTAAATTTGGTGTTGTTATATATTTGTAAGGTGGCCGAAATCGCTATAATATCAGTTACATTGCATTCGCAACGTTCTCAAAAATTAGGAGCCTCAACATTCCTCGAGTCCGCTTTCAGACTTCAAACTGGACCGGTATGAAGTTTATTACACAATGTGTTAATTTGCAATTCACGCAAGAGTGCGTTTAATTGTGGTTGGGCTATTTAAATATGTTTCCACTATTTCAATGTGTTAAACCGATCCTATGTCAAATTTTCAAAACGGTTTAAAATCATCAAAAAATTACCAGGGTAGTTCAAAAGAGCAGCAGAAGAACTGTATAATCTCGTTTTTTATTAAATTTTCATCTACCCCATTCCACAAGTGAAATTTCAATATGATCTGTCATCTCATTTGTGTAAAAACAGCCTCTTAGTGGAAAATAAGAGATTTCGCTACTCGCCACAAGTGGCAGCACTGTTGATTCATTTTGTATCTCTTTTATCATAAAATGAAACATCCGAACGGAATAAAATATTAAAAGTGATCTTTAAAATGACAAATTAATTGATCTCATAAGTAAAGGAACTCGATGTAATTTTGATTTCGTATACCGGCCGCAGCTGGCCTCTACCGCATTGCGTTTGGTTGATTGGGTAATTAGTAATATTTCGCATAAGAAGTGTACAGGCTGGAATACTTAACCCAGTCTAATTGCCTTGAGAAACTGAGGCGGTGAATTTTGCAATAAAAATATTGTTCATGGATGATTTGGATAATTGTAGTTTCTGCTTCTTAGACTTCTCTTGTCGACGGTAATCTTGCCTTGTTGGCTTTAAGTGTTTTGCGGTAGAGAAATCGCTTAGAATAAGCGAATAATTGTAAAACAATCCTTGGGTGTATTGGGATCCAACACTAATTAACGATTAAGAAAACCTGGACCCGCCCACTGTTAACGAGAGCTAAAGGGGTTGTTTGACGTGACGATATGTCTGCAGGATTCTCGTTGGCCTTACATGATGCCTTGTAATTGTTGGTGGAATGCTCGATATCGCATATATTCTAATGGCCACAAATGCTTTAAATCGGCTTGAGTTAGACCTAGGATAAGTTTTGGTGTCATTGAGCCTCATGGCACATTGAGTATGCTTTATAAGTTTTTCGAGTAGCAAGGCTGCATTAAATTCTAGGCGTGGGATGGATACTTTAATTTTGTTAAGAGCGACTCTTGTCTTCGATATTAGTAAGTGTGTTATAACCACCGTAGCATATGCTGACTCGGCAGCATCGGAAAATCCATGAATCTCAATTGGTGATTCTTAGGATGTGGCAATCCACCGAGGAATTATTAGCTGCTTCATTATTGACATTTCTTCCTTATACTTCATCCATTTAGCGTTAAGTGTATCTAGCAGTTAATCATCCCATCCTATTCCATTGGTCGTGATGGTTGTTGGATGATCTTGTTTAGTTGCAATCCTGAAACATAAAACTCAAATGTTTCTGCAATTTCCCCAAGAGCGTCATTAGCTCTTTTACGATTAAAAATGCTTGTCCTAAACTGTCACTTCCATTCCAGCTTACAGCCAGTCCTCATTAAGTCATTTAATGATACTCCCGTGGTGGTATTTGCTGAAACATCGAACACAATGGAGGGTTGTTGTTGTGCTGCCTTCCTTGGGAACATCGTGATGCGGCATATAATAGCTTTGATTCATTTCGATATCTTTATGCTCTACTCGGGCTAACTCCGTGTGCTTCAAGTGGCTGTATTCCTGAATGAACTGGTGGTATACATTCACTTGAATGATACATCCATTGATAGTTCCTTTCGACCTGTAATAATCTGACAACCGTTTTTATTGATTCAGATTTTTTTTGGGTCATTTTGATGTTAATAGTGTGTCTGCAAGCGTCAGCTTTGTTTACAAATATGCGCGCAATATTTAAGAAGGTTTTCCTATTTTTAAACATTTATCAGGTTGGCAGCTTTTGTTGATATTAAGGTGGCTTGGGGCCCTGAATGTATCAAGGTTTTTAAAGTAACGAGCTGTTCAGTACCGGCAGCTGCTTCAAAAGCGGCGGTGGGTAACAAAACTGTTCCTTGTTGGTTGACTAGAATAATTTGAATTGTATGCATGCTTAAAGATGATGCTCTATATCTAATGTTCACATTTTTTTCTCTACAAGCCTTAACCCCACATTGGGTGCTGACTGTGGCGGCATGTGTACGTTTTAGTGCTGGCATTGTTGGTTCCACGGTAAATTGGCTTCTAACGACTGGAACCTTCTCTCTATGAAGTCGAAGTACTCTGATATTTTTCTTTCGTTAGATATCCTTGTTTCATAAAGCCTAGCTGATTTTGGATCTATTTTTTTATTAGATTTAAGATCACAAAAGACTCGAACGGGGAACATGCAGCCACCCTTGACATTTCTTTCGCGGTATTGTATGCAGATTTCGTAACGCCCCGTAATTGTTACAATTTAGTAATTGTTGCTTCCACATTACATTTGCAAGGTGCCGTGGAAATTATTTTTGAAATATTTGGCTGTTTGTTCATCTTCGGTTGTTTCTACCATAGTTTGAGTGTGTAATTGGTCGATTTTATCCATATTTTTGCATCTGGTTGCAGACAACCTGGTGTAAATATTCCTTTGAGCAATCTGCGTTATGTAATTCATACTCGATTGTAGCAATGTTTTGATATAATTGACGCATTCATATGCCCTGCTTTTAAATAGCTTATTACTGCTGTCCCAATTGTCCTTTGAATCCCAATCCTTGCAAGGTATTGGTAAAGGCTGATGATGTTGTTTGATAAAATATCAAAACCCTGACATGACGATTAGGCGGTCCTCTATTTAGCATTGACCGTTATCACTTATATGGCGGCCGTATATCTCAACTATTTGTCTTTTCATACTGATATATTGATAAGATGACAATGGCTTCAGCGGTGAGATTGCTGCTCGAATTTTATCGTCCGTTGTTACGTACTCCTGGTACAGCGACTTTAAATTGGGTATACGAGTTTTCAAATAGGTTTTTGTTTTGCGTACTTCGCCGTCTTTGTTGCAATTCCGTTTGAAGGCGGTTATTTTGTCAGCGAGGTTATTTTGTCAGGAGGATCTATTGTTGCTGCAAGGAACTCGAAAGTACTGGACGGAGATCTTTGATCTAATCATAGTGGGCGCTATTCGTTCACTTCTTTACATTTTATTTAAAATTTGGTTTGTATAGATTAAGACTTTTAAATTCTGAATCTAGTAATCTGCTGAATTCAGGTCTATCGTTTAGAATTCGGAACACATCAAATGCCACGAGTTACCGATATGTTTTTGTAGTAGCTAAGGCTGTATTAAATCTACATAGAAAACTAAGGGTTGTCTAAAAATAACTTTGAAATTCCTATCCGATATTCTAGAAATCAAATCGTCATCATTAATTAAAAAATGGCGGAGTTCACATAGCATTTTATTTATCAATATTCCATAGACCGGGATTTTTATGAGCGCTAGGAAGTCAGCCAATTTGGCAATTTGAGGGCAACTTTTGCAAAATAAACTAAAAACTTCTTTCGCATGGTTCTAAATTACCTGTATAAATTCTTTTTGTGATAGTTTTGTACCTTTTGGTGACTAGCGTCAACTGTTATTTTTCGTTGCTAAATTTTCGCTATGTTGTTGCGCACGTAAAACGTTCTATTTTCTAATCTTTCATAATCCACCATAAACGTATTTAGTTTCATGAAATTTTAAATTGTTAGTGTATGATAAATTTCAAATCGCAAGTTAACATTTTGAACTCACAGCACGACATTCAATACTTTCACCATACGTGTTCATTAAACACTCACAGTAATTAAATGAAACAATAGATGGGCATTTAATAAACCTATTTAGGGAACCATTTGGATTTCAAAAATATTGTAAATCACAATTCACTCGTTTCGAAGTGCTCCCAACTCTTTCGCGGTTCGTTATTTAAGTTTTACCTTACGCTGTGGCCAAATCGAGGATGTACGGCTATAGATCCGGTTTGCGTAGAACCATCTGCGCATTGCAAGCTTCATATCAGTCTATAGTACTGGAAGATGGGTCGACCCATCAGTTTTGCTCTCCCAGTGGTGCAATCACGATCAGATGATCAACATATCTTTTGCATCCAGCCTCTATCGGGATTCGAATTCGATACCTCCCGATCCAAATACCATAATTGTAACCACTGTCCCGTTAGTTCGGTATCGCTTCTATAAAATTCAAAAAAGTTCATCAATTTGAACGCATATATTGGTTTTACATCACATTATTGGTTTTAAATTATGTTTGGTATTTTGGGCGTATTGGTAGAATGGATAACCGGATATAACCGTGTGGTGACTATCGGCGGATAAATACGGTTACGGTACCGGATCACTACCAGATACATCACGTACCAAATTTTTCTGAAGACGATCACAAAACGGTAATGGCTACACCGTTTGCCGTATTTGAATTCACTCGAATGCCATTGGCCGCGCACACGTTTGAGATATATATTTATTTATTTATTTCACAAACATAAGTTTTTTGAACCCCCAATTGAGCAAGAAGCTGATCTCGCAGTTGCTATAGAAGAGTTTCAAATTAATAATAAAGGTTACCTTCGCAGATTCAGTTACCATAACATCGTTCGAGCAAGATATAGATATAAATACGTTACTTAAAAGAGTTGATGATCTTGTAGAAACGTTATTCAATGCAAATAGCCAAGTTGCGGAGACTTCAGTAAACCCAGTTTTGATTGATGCAGCCAAAGAAAAATCAAGATATTCGGATATTCACAATATTTTACAGTCATTCAAGATTGAAATTTTGACGGAAGTAGCTGGGATTTTCGGTGATAAAGCACAAAAATGTGTATCGGGTTGTAAAATGCACGACATTTTTTCAATTAAAACAAATTTTAATACAAAGTCAAACTCATAAACAAACTAAAAACTTATCAGCATTCAACGGTGCGTCTTGATGAGGTACGTGCATCTAATCATGTACTCATTTTAGAAAAACATTTAAATATTAGGTTTTTAGTAGACACGGGAGCTGTTGCTAAAAAATTTCGGCAACATATGTTAAATTCTTTTTTTTACTTGTATGCAGCGAATGGAACTACAATCCCAACCTACGGTATACAGCAATTAATGTTAAATATACCGTCACCTTCCCTATTTTGGGTGTAGATTTTGTAAATGCAAGAGGGTTTTTGGTTGATATTAGACAAGGAAAAATAATTGATCCATTAACAACGGTAACGTCAATAGGTCAAATTATATGCTGTATAAGATAGCGGAAATTTCTCAGCGGAAAATAAGATATTTCGCTACTCGCCGCAAGTGGCAGCACAATCACAAACGAGAATTTATTTTGTTATATAATTACCAGCGGAAATTTATTATTCATTTTGTATCTCTTTTTCACTAAATAAAACATCCCAGCGGAATGAAATATTAAAAGTGATCCTTAAAATGACAAATTGATTGATCTCCGAAGTAAAGGAACTCGGTAAATCAAATCTTGAAATTTCACAATATTCCGTCTTTCCGCCATACTAAACGAATGACGATGAAATTGGGATAAAAGTATTGATCAGGGGTCCAAAATTTAGGAAAAAATTCTAAGATCTGTTCATGCTGGACTAAACTAGGCCATTTCATAACCAATACTTTTGAAAATTTCAATTTTTTTATCAATTTATTATCAGTTTTTGGCCGATATCTCAAAAACTTCCACTAGTAACCAATACTTTCGGTTGTTTTTCTAATAGCTTAGGTCATACTGAGACTACCAGGAAAAGTTGGGGAAAATTAATGGATTAGAATTTTCACTATAATTTTTTGATTTTCTGCGGCCATCTAAGTTATTTTCATTTTTTGGCCAAAAACTGAAAATAACTTATATGGCCGCAGAAAATCAAAAAATTATAGTGAAAATTCTAATCCATCAATTTTCCCCAACTTTTCCTGGTAGTCTCAGTATGACCTAAGCTATTAGAAAAACAACCGAAAGTATTGGTTACTAGTGGAAGTTTTTGAGATATCGACCAAAAATTGAAAATAACTTATTTGGCCGCAGAAAATCAAAAAATTATAGTGAAAATCCATCAATTTTCCCCAGATTTTTCTGGTAGTCTCAGTATGACCTAAGCTATTAGAAAAACAACCGAAAGTATTGGATACTAGTGGAAGTTTTTGAGATATCGGCCAAAAACTGATAATAAATTGATAAAAAAATTGAAATTTTCAAAAGTATTGGTTATGAAATGGCCTAGTTTAGTCCAGCATGAACAGATCCTAGAAGTTTTGGACCCCTGATCAATACTTTTATCCCAATTTCATCGTCATTCTTTTAGTATGGCGGAAAGACGGAATATTGTGAAATTTCAAGATTTGATTTACCGAGTTCTTTTACTTCGGAGATCAATCAATTTGTCATTTTAAGGATCACTTTTAATATTTCATTCCGCTGGGATGTTTTATTTAGTGAAAAGAGATACAATATGAATAATAAATTTCCGCTGGTAATTATATAACAAAATAAATTCTCGTTTGTGATTGTGCTGCCAGCATTCAAATTACGCGGTCAAATTTACCGTCATTATATTTAGTAGATAAGACGACGTTGGAATAAGATTCCCAAAAATTGTTATTAGAATTTCTTGACATAACTAAAAATTCGGGAGAAAGAAGGGTAGCTCTAGATGGGTTAAATATAGCTAAGGAACATTTTGGAGAGATGATTAAGCAAGGTATATGCAGGCCAAGTAGCAGTCCACTTCAGATTATACCTAAAAGAATGGAGATTGGCGACCATGTGGCGACTATCGATCATTAAATAACGTAACCATTCCGGATGCATATCCTATCCCACATCTACAAGATTTTTCATCCCAATTAGAAGGATGCATGATATTTTCGACAATAGATTTGCTACGGGCATCTCACCAAATTCCAGTCAAAATTAACGATATTCCAAAAAGAGCAATAGCAACTCCATTTGGACTCTTTGAATTCCACAATGTAGTTCAAACTTTCCAACGGCTCATGTATCAGGTATTTCATGATTTATCATACTGTTTCCTGTATCTGGATGATATTTAAATGTGTAAGAGCTTATGGATTTCCCTATTAAAGTTAGCCAAAAGTTTCCAGCCGAAAGATGATAATGCAGATTGTGTCTTTGCTATCCCAGTCGAAAAAATATTTTATAGCCGCAAGAAATATTACTTGATAAACTTAGTTCTACTATCACCTCCAAATAACCAGAATACAGCAAAAATCTGTCTGGAAAAAAATATTTTTACAAAAGTGGACCAAACCTATGAAATGTTAATTACAATAAATTTAAAAAGTATCGAACAAAATTACTAAAACGTTCTGTATGGTTATCTAGGTTATCCACTTTCCCATCGATCATATGACCATTAAACATGCAACCATTAAACATTCAAAAATTCTCAAAAAATTATTTCAAATACGTTAAACGTTCCTCTATCACCTTATGTGACCCATTAGTCCGAACTGGGTTGCATAAGGTGATAGAGGAACGTTTACAAAACGTTTGTATGTTTATTGTAATTTACATTTTCACAATTTTTTTTGCTGTATCTGGTTATTTGGAGGTGATAGTAGAACTAAGTTTATCAAGTAATATATCTTTCGGCTATAAAATATTTTTTCGGCTGGGATAGTAAAGACACTATCTGCATTACCTTTCGGCTGGAAGCTTTCGGCTATTTTTAACAGTATGTATGGATTAGCTACTAATCTGAGTATGTTTTCAGGACATTTAATTATATATAAGGGTATTTTACCAAATCCTGATCGAGTTAAAATTATAAAGGAATTTGCCTTACCCTTAAATGTACAGCAACCTAAAATAATTTTAGGATTCCGTAATTTTTATAGAAGATTTGTACCAAATTCAGCTAGAGATCGAATTGTTTTCAACAATTATTTAAAAGGTTACAAGAAAAATAGTAAAGTGCCAGTGCAATGGACAGAAGAAGCAATTCGAGCTTTCGAAACGAGTAAAGTGAAATCGTGTGAGGCATCCATTTTAGCACATCCAATTATCTGCACCATTATTAATTATGGTGGACGATCATAGGTTGCCATACCCTCTACAGCAGTTAGAGGGTATTTGGCAACCTCTTGGCTTTTTTCTGTTCGTTTTACGAAAGCGCAAATAAAGTACAGCACGTACCTACAACCGAGAGTTGCTAGCTACATATTTAGGTATTAAGCATTTTAGAATTTTTTTAGAAGGTCGAAATTTTATTATTTTAACAGACTTTTCCGACAAAATTGGATAAAGCTTCACATAGCCAAAGAAGACAATTAGATTTTATAGCTCAGTTCACAACAGACATACGACATATCGCAGGAACTGATAATATTGTAGTAGATACATTATCTCGCATCGAGCCGATATCCATTATGGAGAATATTGATTACAAGCAAATGGCATTGATAACAAATTCAAAAATTGTAAATATCTTTTCATAAGAACAGATGCATTACAAAAAGCATCACAACCACCGTATACTGAAGCATATTTAGTTATAAATAGAAATGACAAACATTTTGATGTCATAATTAATAATAAAATATCGAAAATTTCTAGAACCAGATATTCCTATAACAAAAAGTTACGAGATAGCTAAAATACAAACGAGTAAGATCTCTCGAGTTTTTCACGCCATAGATGGTACCCACATTAAAATAAAAGCACAATCTGGCAAAGTGCTTAGCAACCGAAAAAAGTACTGCTGTACGTAATGCAAGCGGTCGTGGATAACTGGAAGAAGTTTCTGGAGGTGCACTATGAAGATTCTGGATCTTTCCATGATAGTCGGGTTCTACGTCGATCACTTTTATATCGGAAAGCATCTCAGGAATACGATGTGTATTTTCCAAACGAAACCTTTTTGGTTGGAGACTGCGCATACGGCGCATACATTTTTTTTGCTAAAATAGGCATAAGGTTTTTGTGGCTGCAAAATTTAGAATACAACACTAGTCACTCACGTAAAATACAAATAAGTAACGAAAAATATCTGAAATCAGCGAAATTATAGATAGTAAGGTGGTGGTTTATTTCGTTAATTTTATATAAATTAATGGTGAGATAGTTATTATTATAATTAGTATACGAATTATTTAATATTGATTTAATTGAAAATTCAATTTTAAATGTTAAATAATTTTATTGCTATGCGAGACTATTGTGAGTTTTATATTGTTTTGCGCTGCTATCGTGACCAAAGTACATTGTTCACCAAATTAGTTCACCAAACGACAAAACCATTTGCTAATTTGGATTACGCCAATTCGATGGCAGACCGCCGAGTAACAATAATAAGGTAAGTAAATTCTGATTAAAATCTTGAAGGTGGAACACCACATCACCCCCTTACCAATGAATCGCTGATGAACGATACTGTGAAACGTGCTGGAACTTTTGTAGATCTTTCTCCTCTTGGTAAGCTGGTTGTTTCGTCTGCTTTCAAGCATGATTTCTTATTGCTCTGTGGCCTGATTGCTTTCCTTTTGACTGGTGGTTATGGTTGGAGGTTGAATTGTACCTTTGTTGAGCACGAATTATCGGGCAATCCCTCTACCGATAAATTGGTCTTGAAATTTTCTTGATTATCTGTTGATGTTTCAGTTGCGTAATCTGAAATGAACCATGGCCTCAACCTGTCGATTGAAATACTACTGGTTTTTCCTCTATTTTCTAGAATGAATGATTTTTCATTCTGGGTAACAACACGGAAAGGACCTTCGTATGGCGGCTGTAGCGATCTTCTGCATAGGTCGGTTCGAACGAACACATGTGTACATTTTTTGTTCAATTCCTAAGACACAAATATCTTTTGGCCGCAGTGACGTGATGGTGGGCGAATTTGATTGAAATGCATTCGTAGTTCTTTGATGAAATCTGACTGATTTTTTGATTCTATTAGCATTTTGCTAGGAATGCGAATCTGCTCACCAAAAATTAAAAGTTTTTAAATCTTCACGATACGTAGTTCGTAGCCCCAATACCACGGTCGGTAAAACTCGTGTTCAATCGCTTCTACCGTGACACATGATAGCCGCTGCCAGTGTTCTGTGCCACCATTCAATGAATGCTCGAGCCCTAATAATCTGGAAAATCAGCAAAAAGTTCTGATTCAAATTGTGAACCTTGGTCCGTTACTATCGAATAAGGTACTCCAAACCGAGAAATCTAATTATTGGATACGGCGATTGCCACAGTTGCGGCTCTGATATCCTGAATTGGGATTGCTTCAGACCACCTGGTAAAACGATCAATAAGTGTAACGTAATATCGATGTCTTTCCGACATTGATAACGGACCAACAATATCTACCTAGATGAATCTCTGAAATTCTTTTTACCGCCAGAGTATAATTCCCAAAGGGACTCTTGGTGTGTTTTGCCACTTTCGACCATTGGCACGCCAAACAACACTGAGCCATTCGTTTCACGTCTCTTTTAATACTAACCCACACAAACTGGTCCGACATGGTTTTCATTTATGCCTGTACTCCTGGATGCGATAAGTTGGGGTTAGCTTCAAACACCGCCTTTTGGAAATCCGTGAGAATATATGGACGCGTATTGCCTGAGGAAACATCATACCACAACAATTTAGAGGAATTAAACGTTACGGGAATTTTTTTAAACTAGAGACCGGGTGGTGATGCCAGTAATTCTTTTAGTTCGTTGTCTACTTGCTGCGCATCTGCAATTGTGGTTGATAATTTTGCCGAGAAAAGTTACAGTGGTTGCCATTCGCCATTGTCACCTTTACTCATTTGCTGGATTACAGCTCCAATTGTCGTGTCGGATGCATCAACCATCAGTGCTAATTTAGCTGCTGAACAAGGATGGACTAAAAGTGTGGCTTCACTTAGCTAAATTTTCAATCGCACAAACGCTTCCTCAACTTCCTTAGACCACTCGATGGCTCTGGAATCGTTCTTTTTGCTACCCTTTAAATAGTCATTTAGAACAGCTTGACTTCTGCTCGCATTTGGAATAAAATACCTATAAAAGTTTAGAACACACAAAAAATGTCGTAGTTCTTTAATTGTTTTCGGCTGAGCAATTTTTACGATGACCGCAACGCGTTCCGGAAGTAGTTTAATTCCCTCTGCTGATACTTCATGACCCAAGATATTGATTTTTGTTTTCAAAAGTTTTCATTTCTCTGTGTCAATCACGAGACCTGCGTCGCCCAATTTAGCAAAAATAATCTCTAAATGTTCCAAGTGTTCGTCTGTGTTTGTTCAGAAACTCAAATTTTGTAAGATCGAATGCATAAAACGTTGAAAAGAATTGCCCGCATTTCTCAGACCACACGTCATACGAGTAACACCGTGGATCCTTCCAATTGATGCGGAAAAACTTGTATGTATATGGTATCGGGTAACGGTCCGGCACTGTGACGTTGTTTAGAGCCCTGTAATCTCCGCAGGGTCGCCATTCACGATTTTTCTTCGGAACGAGATGCAGAGGGCTTGCCCAAGGACTGTCCGAACGTCTACATATTCATTGCTTGCGATCGCCAGTTTTTCTGTGCTCAATCGTCGAGGTTTGGTAAAAACCGGAGGTCCACGAGTCACTGTGTGATGGGTGACTTAATGTTTAATCGGTTTTTGTGCCTGAATCTCGTGAGTGATTTCCTTGAATTTGGTTAATAGTGGAAGAATACGAGTGTCGATGACACTGGAGTTGATTACACGAACAGTGGGTGTATTATCATGAACTTTAACGGTTAATGAAAACAACAACGTTAGAGGATCTAGTAACCTGCCATGCTGAATATCGACTAACAATCCTGACTAGTTTAAGAAATCGGCCACAATGATCGGCGTTGTTACTTGATGATCGGCATTTCCGAACGTTTTAAATTACAATCCGTTCGCTGCATATAAATAAAATCAGGGTTGTGTTTCCTCTAATCGTCCTTGGCTGCTGTGGCCGCCCCGGTGTCAATTTAATATGTTTTATTCCATGATTTATCGTACATTTTAAGGCAACAGTTTTGAGAGTTACCGGAACAAGTAGTCGTCTGCACCGAATAATTTAGTTTTTTGACTTAAATTCCTCCCACTTGGGACAGTTCGTTTTGCAATTTCGAGTTGCTTCCTTAAATTGGTAATGGAAAAAACATATTCGTGGTGTATAATTATCCACTGATGAGGACTGTTGACTGCCGGAAAAGTCATGTTTGTTCGAATAGCTCCGTGCTCTGTTGTTATCCCGAGAACGACTCCTCTGGTAATTGGAATTGCGATGATTCTGCGATTAATGATCTCACTAATTTGATTAGCAAGTGAGGCATCATTATTCGTAAGTGGTGGCGTATTAATCGACATTACTTGCGTTTGAGCCATTGTTTCGAGAATTCTGTCTGCTAGCTCAGCCAGTTTTGTTGCTGGTACTGAATCGGTCGTGGATGCCAAAATTTATTGTACACGGACTGGTAAACGATTCATCCAAATCGTCTTTATCACATCATCATTGACGTCAGATCCGCCGGTAGCTTGCAGTTTCCTCAGCAATTGAGATGGCTTCATGTCGCCCAACTCAGTAGTAGCCGTTGAATTTGGGTCTGTTTTGATTCACACGATCTGTTCAAAATTGTCTTCTTTATATCGAAAAATGGTGTGCAAGAACGAGGACCGATGATAATGTCACTGACGTCATTGATGATTCGGTCGTTGAGTGCACCAAGGAAATGATGATATTTGGATACTTCAGAAGTAATTCTTTCAAGTGCGAACTGTGATTCGATGATATGGAACCATATTCGTGGGTCTTGAGATGTTACTGGTACTAATTTGACTGCTACAGCTGCAATGGATTCGCTAGATTGTGGCGGTGCATTAGCAGACGGTGACGGTGGCTGATCTGTAACTGATCCCGCTAATGCTCGTCTTATTTCATTCTGGGTAAGCATCTCTAACTCGTCTATGCAGTTCGATGTGTCCTGTCTGTCATTTGGGTTGTTTTATAACCTTGTATCAAGATCGTTCGAATTGCTAAGTGAAATATGCGCCATGTTCTTTGCCGCTTTACTTTAGATTATTAAAATCACACTGTGCACACCAAATGAAAATATACTGTAATATTGTGGCCAAAAAATAGTAAGACTTTGTTCATAATTTTAAAATTCTTTATTTATTTCTCCAAATCTATCTCGTTCCTCTAAAAGTAATCCCCCCCCCCGGCCTCAATACACTTGTGCCAATGTTTTTTCCAATCCTCGAAACAGTTGTTAAAGTCAATTCCCGGAATAGCCTCCAATGCGCGTAGCGATTCACGTTTAATGTCTTCAATTGACTCAAAACGGTTTCCCCGGAGCGGTCGTTTGAGTTTGCTGAACATCCAGAAGTCACACGGAGCTAAATCAGGCGAATACGGTGGTTGCGGAACGATATGGGAATTTCTTGGGGAAAAAATCACGTAAAACTAATGCAGTATGAGAAGGTGCATTATCGTGGTGCAAAAACCAAGAGTTATCGACCAATAATTCCAGCCTCTTTTTACGAATAGCTTCGCGTAAACGACGCATAATACTCAAATAATATTCCTTGTTGACAGTTTGGCCGGTCGGAAGGAATTCGGAGTGCACCACACCTCGATAATCGAACAAAACTGTCAACATCAATTTGATTTTTGACTTGCTTTGACGTGGTTTTTTCGGCTTTGGCTCACCTTTGGCACGATTTTCATAGATATCAAAGCGACGCTGTTTTTCAAAAAAATTGAGTGATTTTGGAACCAATCGAGCTTTCACTTTTCTTAGGCCCAAATGATCTTCCAAAATGGTTTTCACTGATCCTTCCGATATTTCAACGATGCCAGTAAGGTCTCTGACCGTTAATCGTCGATTCTCGAGCACCAATTCCTTGATTTTATTAACGTGTTGATCATCAGTTGATGTTTATGGCCGTCCTAGACGTGGTTCGTCGTCAACACGTTCTCGACCCTCTTTGAACAATTTGTACCAATCAAAAACACTTGCTCGCGACATACAATTATCACCGAAGGCCTTTTGCTACATTCTGAACGTTTCGGCACCACAAAATTGATTCCGCACACAAAATTTAATGGAACTTCTTTGTTGAATAATTTCACTCATTGTAAAAATCGCCGAATGCACTTTTTGTACTTCAGAAAGACAAGCGTATACTAAACACTAATGATTATTTTGATGTGACATTTGGCACAGATATCACTGACAGTCATACCAACATAGAAAAAAAAATATTTCGACGAATGGTTTTCCGCGCGAAATTTAAATTAAATTACTACTTTTTGTCCACCTGTATCAGGACCCTTTTACCAAATTAAAATCACGATACGTTTTTTTGACTGTGCTTACTGTCATGCCCCAAAGCAACTTGCCACGAAAGTGTTAAATAAAACAGAGAACATACATTTGATTTAAAATGATTTACAATGATTTAACATACATTTTGGTGTACATTTTGGTGTTTTGGTGTGCATTCTATCGTCATGACAAAATTTTGCGAGTAAAGACCAAGCATAAGTGAACGCTTTCATTCTCAGCAAGATAACAGAGACCACTCAATACGATCGAAGTTATGTTAAAACGTCGACCAGTTAGAATTACCTAATCCGAAATATTTTATTCAAAAGAATGTTGACTTCTTTATCAGTGCTAATTATTTTTTAATAATTTGAATCACCATAAATTAATTGCGTCTTTCTTAGTTTGGGATGCAATTTTTAGTAGCACGTGAAGATATATGCTTTGTGCCGCATCACAAAGTTTTTTTCAAAAATTAATCAACACAAAGCTGCAAGTTCTTTTGACGCAGACTATAAAATGGATTAGGTATAGAAGGCCTTCTGAACGCAATTCCTAAAGAAGACTGCCCGATAAAGAGAAATCATTTGGACCACTTAGAAGCCTTATCAACAACAAGAAAAACTTAACGACTAATTCGTGTGACTCTACCCAAAGAGAAATACCGCAATGTTTTAGAAATCTTGCGGAACCTAAACTAACAGAATGCTGATTTTGAAAATATTTTAAGAGAACAACGTTTCATACAGTTAATGTGGAAGTGGAATGAATAAGTGGCGGGGATTATTTGCTGGTAGGCGGAAACATGCAAAATATTAGAAATGACATGAGACCGAGTGGAGTGATTTTTCCTTTAAGTTTATTGTCGTAATTTTCCAAGAACTACTTAGAAATACATGCAACTAGAAGAAAGAAACAGCGATTTCCCGTTTCGAAGTTCAAGCGGAAATTTTATGATGAGAAGAAATAAAACTAAATGGAATTGACCGATTTGATGTGGAGAAAATATCTCAATTTTACTAAATGTTCGATGTGCGACAGATACAAGCACTTCTATTGCAATGGTAAATATTGCGTTTTTGATTACTTGGCAGGCGATACGGCAATGTAGAGTACCGCATATGATAGATGGCATATTGCTCGTTAGTTAGAGTCACGTTATCTGAAACTAATATGCTACAAATTGTGATGCTTCTACATTTGTGACATTCGGGAATTTGCTCCAGCTATTCTGCAGTCCTTGTGACGGGGGCAGGGTTAAAGAATAATATAGAATTATTATATGTGTATTCTATTTATAACTTCATACTTAAATGTAACAAAGAATATGTGGTTAGACTCAGGTCATTGAATTAAGATTCGAAAGAGAATAATAAATCGGAAACAATGTTTATCGACGTAATGAAACATGAGAATTTAAATGATTCGAAAAAAATAACGTCGTTGTTACAAATTAGATTATCAACTAAACGAGTCACGTTCAACAATTTGCAGTAAGTCAATTTTGTATACATAAGACATCCGTTATCAACTCGACTTGTGGCTTTAAATGCAATAATTTTTGGTGCAACTGGATAAATACTTAGCTACAGTGGTATATTGTATGAATTACATTCTATATGCTAATTAGGTGGTGCGGTGAAAAAAAAAACCGTGAATACAAAATAATTTATTATGGAAGTTTTAAGTAATCTAAAAATACCTGTACCAATTAGGCTTTGGATACGGAATATAATTACGAAAACCTTTTCTCTAAATTAATATCATTGTAGGACGATATCATTGAATCTTATCGGGTATTATACCCTTCTCATAACCAAAGTTATTTTTTGTTTTGTTTAATCGAGGGAAAAATAAATCGATAGACGGAGATTAAAAGATATCCATCCGCAAGGAATGTTTAGCTCTGATAACCAATAAACTTATTTTTAAATTCTAACTCGTCCCTTGCGATTTGTTTTGTTTCGCACCCACACGCCCCCATCAACACAGAAATCGCATCAGATATAATTTACTGTAGATTAAGGCGGCCAGATTTCATTTACGTCATAAAACATAATACAGTTCAGAACAACTAAAAAATATTTACTATCTAAATATAAATTTTATGAAATTAAATATTTTTTTATCGTTTTTTGAAATATTCGATAAATTTTTGAGAATTCCATTGAAGAATTGAACTCTCGGCACATAGACGCATTACATATTTTGGTACGTTACAAATACATTTTGCCGATATACGTACGACGGAACAATAAATATTTAACCGTGTTGAGATTTTATGTCAAACGAGTGTTATATTGCGGAAAATCTAATTGAAACAGTGAAGAAAACACTTAGGTACAAGATAAAAATAATTGGAAAATGTGGAAATCGAAAAATAAAGCATTATTTATGATACATGATTCAGTACAACATGTACACTATGGGAAACGGCTGAAAGACAAAAAATCGAATTTCTCGCAAATTGCACCACGTTGAATCATTAATTGGTTTTCTTTGGTGTACATGTTGAGTGGTTTATGTAGGTATAGTGTAGGGTAAATGAAAACATGATTGTGATTCAATTTTGCAGATGACCTTGTTCTAGACAATGTTCTAGCTATAGAAAAATGATTAAATTTATTGAATTATCTCACTAGAACAGTGTTGGCAATTTTTTAATTAAATATGAGGCCTATTAGGTGTTATCAGTGAAATTAGCTTTATTGGACAGTTAATTTTATACCATTCATGCTTGAATATGATTTCGGCCTTGTGGCTGCCGCGGCTGGTGCGTAATCGTGGTGTAATCTGGAGCTCCAATTTTCACTGGTGGTTCACTCTTCGCAGCAATTGCGGCCGTATCTTGCTAATAACTCGCCGAATGTTGTGTTCCAAGTGTTCAATCGTCTCGGGACTATCGGCGTAGACAAGTGACTTAACATATCCCCAAAGAAAATAATCTAATGGAGTTAGATCACACATCTCGGTGGCCAATTAACAGGACTGGATTTTTTATCTACCGGTCTACCTACCTCCTATGTTAAGGCCACCTATTGCTATGATCTGTCGTCTGATCATTCACCGATAATAGTAACAATGAGTATGTTGTTTTAAAATCAGAAACAGCAAAATGTCTGACAAACAAACGAACTGATTGGAAGCAATATAGGATATTAGTCGAACAAAACTGTCATCTTGATATCCCGCTAAAAACACCAACAGATATTGATGTGGCTGCTGAAACTCTAACAGAGGCACTGAAAATATCAGCTGAAAAAACTTCACCAATGACCAACAATTCTGAAAAAATTAATAAATTATCACATAATATCCAGTCACTTATCCAGGAAAAGCGGAACATTCGACGCCAATGGCAACAAACTAAATCACCATTGTTGAAATGCAACTTAAATCGAACTATCAAAACCCTGAAATTTGCACTGCAGTAAAAAGAAAACCAATGTGTCCAGAATTATTTAAGTGAACTCTCGGCAACAGAGAAGACTGATTATTCTTTGTGGAAGGCAGCAAAAAACCTAAAAAGGCATACAAAGTCCAATCCACCGATTAGACTACCAACTGGAAATTGGGCGAGAAGCAATGAAGAAAAAGCCAATGCTTTCGCTGCACATCTAAAGACACTGTTTTCACCACACGAAGGAACTAATTATATCGTGCTGCCTCACCAGATGGATGATGATTCATCCTTTAAACCTATAAAGTTTGAATGGAAGAAGGTTAAGAACACAATCAAAACTTGCATTAGCCCGAAAAAGGCGCCAGGATATTCCTGGAAAAATGATAAGGGAATTACCAGGCAAATGCATAAAACTAATAACCTACATTTTTAATGCAATCATGCGAACTAGTCATATTCCTCAAATGTGGAAGATATCTTTGATCACAATGATAGATAAGCCTGGGAAAATCGAAACTTAAATCTTGTCTTATCGTCCAACAAGCATGCTTCCCACAATCTCAAAGCTGTTTGCAATAAATATTAATAACAAAACTGAAACCAGTATTAGAAGAAAGGTAAATCATTTCAGACCATCAATTTGGGTTTCGAAACCAAGGTACTATAGAGCAACTTGCATAGAATTGTAAATGCAATCAGACAGACTTTTGAGGTAATGCAGTACTGTTCTGCTGTCGTCATGGATATAGCACAAGCATTTGACAAAGTTTGGCACGATGGACTAATATATAAACTTAAAGCGCTCCTGCCGAAGAATATTCACTCAGTTCTGGAAACCTATCTTCTTTGTGATCTTTTAAACTAACATTTGCTGATGATACAGCCATCCTGGTATCACACGAAAACCCGCAAATAGCCTCAAGAGAAGTGCAAAGTCATCTGAGCAGAATTGAGGATTGGTTCAAGATCTGGCGAATAAAAGTAAACGAAAAAAAATCAATTCATGTCACATTCATCCTGAACAAATGCTCCTGCTCATCAGTACAATTAAACGGTGCATTTGTATTCATCAACAGAGCAAGGTTAAATACCTAGGCTTACACCTGGATAGACGGCTAACGTAGAAAGAACATATTGAAGCAAAGGGCAACCAAATAAAAATAGCAATTTTCAAAAGGACTTCTTATACAAAGCGTTAATCAAGCCGATACGGACATATGGTATTCAATTATGGGGATTCACCAGTGCATCAAATAGAGAACTCCTGCGACGAATGCTAATGCTCCATTGTACATCCGAAATACTAACATACACGACGACCTTGGTATTAAAACCGTTAAAGAAACAATCAAGTAATTCAGTTCGAAATAGTACTCAAAACTTCAGGGACATCCCAACGAATTGGCCCGGGATATACTAAAACAGCCGCAATTTAAACGACTGAGAACAGCATATCCACGATTACGCTTATAAGTAGGATCTAAATTAAATTTTTAACACTAATATTAAGTATTAACATTGATTGGTTAAAACTTAGAAAATGTAATTAGCTTAAGATTTGAACACTTCTTGTTGGTTTCTTATGTAGAAAGATTCCATTGAAGAATAAGCCATTGGCCATTTAAAAATAAATTAACTGGACCATTACGTGAACTTAGTGTTTCATCAAATGTTGCTTTGAGTAAATTAATTGTACCCCACGCTGTGTGGCATGTGGCACCGTCCTGTTGGAACTACATATCGGCAAGATTTATGCCAGAGTCAATTGGGGTACAAAAAAGTTAGAAATCATATGTCTATGCCATTCATTTGGGTCGGATGACTTTCTTAGGTGTGTAAATATGAAACCTGAATTTATCAATAAATGGCGCCACCTGCCAATATACCTTTCGACAAACCACGTCATCGGCGCCATTGTTTTCTTTTGACATCCGTCAACAACTTCCAATCCACAACCATTCAAGTTTCATACAATAGCTTTAACGCGTTAAAAATTTCGAGTTTTGTGTCTATATTTTACGATTTGCGGACATCATGGATTTTTTGTTATCATTTGAAGAAAACTGCTGCAGAATCACATCGAATGCTTGTCCAAGCATACGGTGAGCATGCCTTTGGTAAATCAGAATGCTATGAGTGGTTTAATAAATTCCAAAGTGATGATTTTGACTTGAGAAACGAAGAACGTGGAAGACCACCAAAAAAGTTTGAAGCCAATGAACTGCAATCATTGTTGGATGAAGATGACGCTTAACCGCAAAAACAACTCGCGGTTCAATTGAATGGGAAAGTTCCAAATGATGGGAAAATTGGTTCTGCATAAACTGAATAAAAGACAATAGTGAAATAGAAAGACCACTTGTGAAATGTAGCTCGCCAGATACAAAAGAAAGTCATTTTTCCATCGAATTGTCACTGATGATGAAAAATGGATCTATTTTGAGAAGCCAAAGCGCAAAATGTCTTGGGTTGATCCAGAACAACCATCGATATCGACTGCAAGGCCAAATCGCTTCGGACGGAAGACAATGCTCTGTATTTGGTGAGATCAGAAGAGTGTGATTCATTTTGAGCTGCCTGGTGAAACCGTATATACTGAACGCAATTTGAATCGAGCTTTGCGTGAAAAACGAGCAGAATATGATAAAAGGCAACACAAAGAGATTTTGCTTCATGATAATCCACCATCACACAAAGCAAAACCGGTAATGTAAACGTTGGAAGCAGACTTGGCTCCATCCGATTATCACATATTTGTATCGATGGGGTACGGGCTTGTTAAGCACTTCACTTCCTACGAAAATGTATGAAAATGGTTTGCCTCAAAAGAAGAAAAATTTTTTGGCGTGGCATCCACGTATTGCCAGAAAGATGGGAACAATATATAACTAATAATGGGCAGTATTTTGAATTTTAATCATTATCATAGGATGGTAATTCGAGCACAAGTTGAATTTTGTAAGCATTAAACCAAGATCTTTAGATAAAATCTTCCATAAAGTGGATGGACACATCTCCAGTTGCTGAGAACGACGTCGAATTGATTGGTTTGGGTCTTCGTTAATGATACACTGTACAGCGTCTATCGCTTGTTCGGTACGCACTGTTTGACGACTTATTCAATGCGTTTTATCATTTAGAGTATATGTGGCGCGAGAACGATCCATAGTTATCCGAATTATCCGCTCTGATGTACGATGGGTTTGGCGTACAGAACCATTATGTTGATAAAAAATTTCAACAATTTGCAAGCGTTGCTCAAAACAAATATCAGCTGTCAAAGAGGGTTGCAAAACAAAACAGTGTTGCCAACTTAAGGATGTGAACCTCTAAAAAATTCCCCTTGACTTTGCAACGCTGGTTGGTAATGGTCGATCGAGGAACCTATAAAAGTAAATAATTAATTAATTTAAATTTTGATGTAATGTTTTGATGGCCGAATTTTACTATAAATTTGCAGGTTGCATATGGTAAAATGAAAATGGCATATGGTTAATGCTTTGGCGCTTGAATTGGGAGGTATCGGGTTCGAATTCTGATAGGGGCATGATGGAAAAGGGATTTGAATCATCTGATTACGATCGGAGTGTAAAATTCATGGGCATCCACCGTTTCCGTATTATAGGTTGGGGCAAGTGTTTGGACTACTTCTCAGATTGTACAAATTATCTAAACACGATAGTATTCGGACTTTTTACTTCCTAATCTACTTATATCTGACAAAATCACTACCGATTATTCATGGTGCTTAAAAGATAAATGGTGAAATAAGTATAAAATTAACTTTAGCCACCCATAAGGGAAGAAGGATGTGAAAAAAATATTCCCAAATTTGTTGCATGCAACAAAAGTTGTATGTTACAGGGTAATTTCAAAAGAGTTTGTTGCATGGCATTTCAATTAAAAACTGTGCTAGCAATCGAATTTTTTTACGATAATACGCATGATGTTATAATTAGTATTATATGATATATTCTAATAGGTTGGGACGTAAGATCATAATTCGTAAGATCACAAAATTGATTTGTTAGACGGCAAGTGTAATACTGTGGGCAAAAAATAGTAAGACTTTGTTCATAATTTTAAAATTCTTTATTTATTTCTCCAAATCTATTTCGTCCCCCTCAAAGAAATCCCCCCCGGCCTCAATACACTTGTGCCAACGTTTTTTCCAATCCTCGAAACAGTTGTTAAAGTCAATTTCCGGAATAGCCTCCAATGCGCGTAGCGATTCACGTTTTATGCCCTCAATTGACTCAAAACGGTTGCTCCGGAGCGGTCGTTTGAGTTTGTTGAACAGCCAGAAGTCACACGGAGCTAAATCAGGCGAATACGGTGGTTGCGGATCAATATGGGTGGAATTTTTGGCGAAAAAATCACGTAAAACCAATGCAGTATGAGAAGGTACATTATCGTGCTGCAAAAGCCAAGAGTTGTCGAAACATAATTCCGGTCTCTTTTTACGAATAGCTTCGCGCAAACGACGCATAACACTCAAATAGTATTCCTTGTTGACAGTTTGGCTGGTCGGAAGGAATTCGGATTGCTCCACACCTCGATAATCGAAGAAAACTGTCAACATCACCTTGATTTTTGACTTGCTTCGACGTGGCTTTTTGGCTTCGGCTCACCTTTGGCACGATATTCGGCCGATTGATCGCCTGTTTCCGGGTCGTAAGTATAGATCCAAGACTCATCGCCAGTTATAATACGTTTCATGACATCCTGGTAGTCGGAAAGCATTGTTTCACAGACGTCAACGCGACGCTGTTTTCCAAAAACTTGAGAGATTTTGGAACCAATCGTGCCTTCTCTTTTATTAGGCCCAAATGATCTTTCAAAATGGTTTTCACTGATCCTTCCGATATTTCAACGATGCCAGTACGGTCTCTGACTGTTAATCGTCGATTCTCGAGCACCAATTGCTTGATTTTATTAACGTGTTGATCATCAGTTGATGTTGATAGCCGTCCTAGACGTGTTTCGTCGTCAACACGTTCTCGACCCTCTTTGAACAACTTGTACCAATCAAAAACACTTGCTCGCGACATACAATTATCACCGAAGGCCTTTTACAACATTCTGAATGTTTCGGCACCACAAAATTGATTCCGCACACAAAATTTAATGGAACTTCTTTGTTGAATAAAAATCGCCGAATGCACCTTTTGTATTTTAGAAAGCCAAGCGTATACTAAACACTAATGATTATTTTGATGTGACATTTTGGGACGCCAGTCTACTCGTTTAGCTATTAGTTGCATCCAGGGTACAACTTGATTGGTTGGTCATACTTAGGAGTCTGCAAGTGGATGTGCATCGAATACAAGTTGGCCATATACCAGTCGAGTTAGTATCGCAAAGTTATGGAAATTCGCAATGCAACCGGCGTGTTGTTGTTCCTATTTGAGTGAACGATTCGGCCTGCCACTCACACGGTCATACTCATCCAAGGGGATTTTGACTGTTTACTGTGAGATATGAGGGTAAGAGGATTGTTTCAGTCAACTAGGTAAATTAATGTAAAACCAAATGTCTTCACCAAGGCAATGTGTCTCACTTGCGAGAAATCAAAGTTATGAATGCCATTGCTTTGGGTTGGGATTTCGTGTTTCATCCAAATCAATTTCATTTCCCTTTATTCCTATCCTCATTTTTGACCCAAGTGGGTGGAATTGATGTCTCATGGGAAGGGCATATCATACGTGGTTGTTTATATTTTTAATCATATTTTAATTTTTCATTTTTTTGACTAGAGTTGGGGGTTGTTTAAGTTACTTACAGTTAAGTTATAAGGTTTTTTTTGTCAGGGTTTTGTTTTCGTTGAATTAAATTAGTTATAGTGTGGAACTCTGTCTCAGAATGGAGTTCAATATAGACAAACCGAGTGAAGAGGAATTGCTCATAGAGTTTGAAGTGTGCAATCTGGTAGACAAGGCTGACCAGGAAGTAACCCAAAAATTAAAAGAAGCGTTGGTGCGCAAGTTAGAGGAAGAACGCGAGCGGCTGTAAGTGATACCATCTCACCATTAGACAGACTACGAGCCTGTGGGAATGGCGGATAGTCAGTGTAATCGTGAGGTGAAGACTGGTGTGGCGTGCGGGAAGGCGCCAGTTATAGATTACTTTACGTATTAGGTATAGAATAGGAAACTTATGTAGTAACGAGAGGGTATAAATAGGGCATAGAATTAAGTAACGTTAGTTAGGATGAATTAAAGATTATCTAGGTTGTTAGGGTTAGGGAAATAGATTAAGATATTAATAATAATAATATATGTTGTGTTATTTTTATTTTATACTCAAACATGTTTTACTTGACGTACAACCAAGGAAAAAACAAAAAGGAAGAGATGCAGAGGTCATCCTTGGCGCTATTGTTGTGTTTGGATGCGGTAAAAGGAAACATTGAATAGTCTCCATTTTCAAATAACCCCGGAATGCACTTCTGGGAAAGCCAAAGCGGAAACGACGAGCACCGCTGGAGTTTGTGGGAACTTTTATGGGTGACATGTTTGTGGTGTTAGACCAACGCACAGCAGTACAATACGAAATCGCTATCAAAGATTTGCCACGAGGGTTGTTACATATGAATGATCTCTGAAGGCAGCAGACACACATAGTGAACATGACTGCAAACCTGGAACGGAAGCAGCAAGAACAAATAAGAGCACAGTACCACCAGTTGCTCGGGGAGATAACCTCATTGAGTAGCCGAGCTGAGGTCGTAGACATGGTACTGCAAGTGTCCACCCAGATAACCATCTTCAAAGAGATACAACGATGATAGATGTAATGGTTGACCTACACCAGGGTCATATCAACATTCAGCTGATAACACCATCACAGTTGCGGGATCAACTAAACAAGCTAAAATTGTGGATACCAAAGCACGTATGCCTCCCAGACTATGAACAACATTGGGTGCAAATATACAAAAACCTAAGGGCGACAGCTAGATTAATAAACCAGCATCTAATTTTTGAATTAAGGATACCTTTATTGGACCAGGAGGAGTACCAAGCTTTCAAGGCTTATCCAGTGCCAACCATCCATGAAGGTCAAACGCTTTTCCTGCAACCGACCTCGGCAATCACTTTGATGAACATACAGAAAACCTGGTACTACCAAATGCAGGATGCAGAATTCAAGGAATGCAGAGTTTGGGGAGATGGTCAATATATATGCAGAAGAAGACATGCTCTATTTAGCACCCAAGAGGAACCTAAGCTGTGTGAGATCGAACTGTTGATGCACGAACATCTGGAGCTGGGGAACTGTATTGTTCAGTCTACGGAAAAAGAACCAACATCTGCTCTCTGAGTCAAGACATTAAGTGGATCATGTCACTGGTACAAGTGGAAACCATCAGTTTCATATGTAACGGAACCGTGAGCCGCATGACCATACTAGGGAGTGTGATACTAAGTTTGAGCCCTGACTGCCAAGCGGTGGGGAAAGACTATGTGATGATAAGCCAAAAGACTTATTCATCAGAGCAGAGCATAAATCTTCTGCCAAATTGTAACTTAACCCAGAAGCTGGGAAAACCGAATGAGCTCCAAATGCCTGACGACCTGGATCCAGAGCTCGATGAAATCTTGGACGCGGTCCGAAGTCTGCAACAGGAAGAGGCGTGGTACCAGGTCAACATCCATGACCTACCGCATTCCACAAGTTCACTGGTCACGGTAGTATTAGTAGTGGTAGTGATTATCGCCTGGTGGAAGCGAAGGAAGTTCGGCAGGTTACTATTCCAAACCACTAGACAACGGTTCACTAACACCCAAACACAAAAATCAGCAGGAGCGAGTAATACAAGGCGTAACAGCAACTAGAGAGAGGGATGAGAGGCTACCGATAAGTATGTCACCATGTCTAGTGAAATTATAAATTGAGAAGTACATTGGAGCCGTTAATTAACAAAAAAAAACACAACCTGCGACTTAATATCAATTAGTGGCGAGGTCCCTTGGTTGCTCTAAGCAAAAGCTAAGAGCGGGAGCATCGAGAGTAACCATGCCCATAGGCGGGGCACTCCCTTTCTGCCAAGGTCCTCCTCCAACTGGATTGATACGCAGGGTCTACGCTGCGTCGTGTTTTTATTATTTTCCCTCTTTTAACATAGTAGGTCTTTAGGGATTATGACACAATAAAGAATCTAAATAAACAACCACGGGTGTAAGCCCATTTCTAATGATGGTTTCAGACCGCCAATTTTGGGTCCAGTATCCCATTCAACCCTTTTTCCTTTTCTTTCGTTTTGTGGATAGTTTTTTTTATTCCTAGCGGTAAACTAGGCCATTATCGGGGTACCCCAAAACCCACGACCGTTCTCCTCTACCAGACTGAACTGCGGGAATTAATGTCGCACGGGGTACCAGGCAGATAATGGCAGTTCTGTGAAACTGGGTTGGCTTTAGCTGTAGCTTAAGTTTAATCAATCCGTGTCAATAGGTCGTTCATAAAATATATCCCGTAAAATTTCTAAAAGAAAAACTCGTGAGTTGCCAAATAATTGATATTATTTATTTGTCCCAGCCCCAAAAATTGTTCTTCAGCCCTACAATTTTTTTGTGTTGTGATAGATTTAGTTGCAATGACAGTAAATATTTTCGGGGCTGAGAGTAAAAATGTGGATATTTTTTGGGCTGAGAGTAAAAAAGTCATGATGGCAATAATTAGTGTTGCCACCTCATTTTTCGGGGATGAAAATTGGACTATTTCTACATACATAAAATTACCACACAAACATGTTTTGATAAATATTATTTATACTCTCGGCCCCGAAAATTTCAACTGTCATGACAGTTTTTAACTATCGTGATAGCAAAAATTTTCGGGGCTGAGAGTAAAAATGTAGAGATTTGTTGGGCTGAGAGTAAAAAAGTCTAGATAGCAATAATTAGTGTTGCCATCGCATTTCTCGGGGATGGAATTTGGGCTATTTCCACATACACAAAATTACTACACAAACATGTTTTCATAAATATTATTTATACTCTCAGCCCCGAAAATTTTAACTGTCATGACAGTTTTTAACTATCGTGATAGCAAGTATTTTCTGGGCTGGGAGTAAAAATGTAGAGATTTTTTGGGCTGAGAGTAAAAAAGTCATGATAGCAATAATTAGTGTTGCCACCTCATTTTTCTGGGATGAAAATTGGACTATTTCTACATACATAAAATTACCACACAAACATGTTTTGATAAATATTATTTATACTCTCGGCCCCGAAAATTTCAACTGTCATGACAGTTTTTAACTATCGTGATAGCAAAAATTTTCGGGGCTGAGAGTAAAAATGTAGAGATTTGTTGGGCTGAGAGTAAAAAAGTCTAGATAGCAATAATTAGTGTTGCCATCGCATTTCTCGGGGATGGAATTTGGGCTATTTCCACATACACAAAATTACTACACAAACATGTTTTCATAAATATTATTTATACTCTCAGCCCCGAAAATTTCAACTGTCATGACAGTTTTTAACTATCGTGATAGCAAGTATTTGCGGGGCTGAGAGTAAAAATGTAGAGATTTTTTGGGCTGAGAGTAAAAAATTCATGCTAGCAATAATTATTGTTGCCATCGCATTTTTTGGGGATGGAATTTGGGCTATCTTCGCATATTTACATCCAAATATCGTCCGGTCATGATACGAGAATTGAACGGCGCAGGATATCGAGAAATTGCACTCATTGTATGATTTTGCTTTGGGCAACAGCAAATCACACAATGGCGAAAAAAACGTTTGCTGAACCCGCTAATAGCAGGCAAGCCAACGTTTGAGCAGGAAAATGGCTCTCGGGTCCGCTAGTTTCTACATAAAAATTCAGTGCCATTATATGAAATGTCACCAAATCAGAATTACCCATTTGATGAAGCAATAAACTTGACATAATTTAGTTAGGTTTGAAACAAAGGGAGCGCATGCTTAACAAATAAAATGATTTAATCGAACCAAATCTGTAAGCAATAAAATAACAATGCATGCTAAATTCGTAATTTCATTAAAAGTACGTACATATATAATTTATAATAACGATAAATATGAATAAATAATCGGGAAATTACAAAGAGATTAACCCCAATAAACATATCAAGATGACGCATACGAGTACACACACAAAAATGTAAATTCGCGGCAAAAAGGTATATTTGAATATAATTTAAGAAGATTTAGTTTTTAATTATTTAGACACGTGATATTTACATACTTGTTCTATATTAAGAAAATCATCTTTACACACCATGTACCAATAGACACAGTTATTTGTGTTTATCCACGGAATTATTTATGTTTTCACACAAGTTAGTACGCTCGGTAATTAGAATAATATTGTTTTCTGTATGATAAATAAGATTAAAGTTAATTTTAATATTAAATCGAGAATTTTTTAGTAGATTATGGAAATAAAGCAGAGGAATTTTTATTTATTTATGTATTTGATACCTTTTTTACTATAAAATTCAATTTAAGGTGTAATGTTGTACGAATATTCCTAAACGCAATAAATTAAATTTATAAACGCGTATACAAATTTATCTACCGAAATGTTTATGAATCATGTGTGTGTGCACCTATTTTAAAATATTCTGCGATTTGGGGAGTCTAAATACCTAGACATCGTAAAAAATTTATAAGTTTAAACATTTTGCGAGAGAGTTTAGGGATAATAGAGGCGGTGGCTGCAAAGGCTGTAACCGTAATAGAATTAAGTAGGAATATTACATTGTTGCAGAAGTTCCCGATGAGCAGAAGCAAAACAAATTGTGTGAGGTGAAATACAACTATGAGTTTTACTTATGAAATGTTTACTAACTCTGTCCTAAAAAGCAACTATAATAAAAAATGTATATATGTGTTGATTGATTGATTAGAATATACGGCCAAGACTAAGCAGAGTTCCCGGATACGCCGGGCCTACCGTACAACCCTTTTACATATAACAGCATGGAGGGATAGGAAAGGTTATTAGATATGATAGACTTGATCCGGTTACAGACACCTAAGTAGTCAATAGTTAGTAAAGCACAAGACTTCGAAGTAAAAACATGTTGCAACGCAACCATTCATATCGGAAGTTCAATTTTACCCATACTGCACTGGTACGTGTACTAGATGGGTAAATTCAATTTAAACAGTCGCGTATTATTTGACTCCGGAACATAGAGTTCGTTCATCACGGAGAACTATGCATAACGATTCCAGTTAAACCAAAAGTGTGCTAAACTAGCCATAACTGGAATTGGGGAAGCAGTGACGAGATACACAAAAGGATCAATTTCATTGAAAATTTCGCCATCAAACAAACTCGAGTCAAAAATGTTGATCGAAGCCTTTGTATTTTCCAAGCGGACAGTAAAACCATTGGTAATGGTATAATCAATAGATTAGTCAATAGATTGCCTAAACAAACAACTGTCACAACAAGAAAGGTTCTGTAACAACGAACTTCTCTGTTATCAGGAAATTCGTATAGAGTAGCTGCTATTCGAATGTACACAATGGAATGGAAGTTTTCCGAGGACAACGAATTTGCACTACTACGCGTTTTTTGCTGTATTAGGTGCAGGTTCATAATGCTCAGAGGTATCTGGAAAGAGATTATCAGCGATAAGGGAACCAATTTTATTGGGCCCGGCAATCATTTACGAGAGTTGTTTAAATTCATAAAACAAAATCCTAAATCTTTCTCACATTTCTTGCTAACAGATGAAAGGTCTAAAATTTAATCACCATCGAGATCACCGCATTTTGGAATCTATGGGAAGCCGCAGTCAACCTTGTCAATTTCCACTTGCATATAATAACTGATCACGCAACATTACAGCGTCCTGCAGAAGATCATGGTGATACTGAATTACCCATGCTGTCTAGATGGAAATTATTACAGCAGATGAATCAACGTTGGTCGTAGAGTACTTGATGTCTCAACAATTAAATGAAATATTCACCGTTTTGTCAACCTGCTCAGCCTCTCAAACGTTGGCAAGTCAATTTGGAAAATTTGAGACAACAACGAACTTCATGATATACATTTCATTCCTAATCAGTACGAGAGGTCGTGTTCAACGGATTGCCAAAGCCGCAAGGAAACCCTCTTGAAGAAAAAATCTACGATAAATGTAAAGATGCTCGTCAAGCAGGTGAACAAATCGAGAAGCTCATTGAGGACCAATCCAACGCATTTATCAAGACAAGCTCTTTTATATTGACGGTGCCGGTGGCTCAGGAAAGACGTTGCTTTATACAACACTGATGACCTACTTCAGAGGAAAAGAAGAAACTGCACTGATTGTAAGACGAAATTGCAATGTTGCCTTAACACAGACTTCTTTGCAACGGTCAAATGCTTCGTGAAGTGATGGAATCTGACATCCCGTGTCGCGGAAAAGTTTTAGTTGTCGGTGGCGTTGTTGGGATCAGGAAGCTTAACTGAAATAGCAGCGATTTTTGAAATGTACGTCATTCACATTCCAAGTGGAATGATTACAATTGAAAATTTAATAACTCGCATTTTGCATGCATACAGCAGATATCTTGTGAGGGTTTATCGAAAAGTGTCATCGTTGCAACAACAAATTCAGAAATGCTTGAAATCGAAAAGTCGAGATGACATGGTAGTCGGGAAGCGCCATTCAATGCAGCACTGATTCAATCGTGACTGTAGGTCTCAATATTGCTCTTATTTCTCAATAATGCTTCTTCTGAAAAAAGTGATAATTAGCATCTTTCTGAAAAACCTCAATCAGAAGAAGCGTGTAATATGTAATAGCTCCCGATAAATTATCGAAGAACCCACTCGGAATTTCGTACAAACCAAAATAATTTTGGAGTATAATAAAGAAGCAAGTATACTGATCCTTCGAATTGATCTGGCATCATTGGCAACAGCTCTTCTATTTAACTTGCATTTTCGGGAATTTCCTAATGGCAGGAAATCATATGCATCACCACGGTTGGTTTCTTGTTTTATCTCTTAATTTTTGTAGTTGTTTAATTGGCTCTTACAATTTGTACACTTGGCTGGCACATCTCTCCCTGTTGTACATACCTGGGTAATATGATTACCTGAGCATTTTACACATTCTGGATTTCGGGCGCAATATCTTTGGGTCTGATTAAATGCCTGACATTTCTTGCATTGGCGTATGCGTGTTGTGGTTCTCCTCATTGGTTCGATTTTCAACTTCTAGTGAAGGATTCCTTTTATTCCATACATGTTTTGAACATTCTCTTTGTTGTCAAATACCAGCATAAAAAGAGGGAGTCCTCTTTACTGATAATTTGGTTTCCTTCCTGGATTTCTGTTATCTCTTTTTAACAATATTCAAGCCTTTAAGTGACGTAAATTTGGTTAATACGAGGGCGTAGTGAGAAGTCTTGTAAAATTGCAACAGAGGGCGCCATAATCGCAAATCCCAGATTTCATGTGTCAATACCATCTGTCACTAGACCAAATTAAAATTTTCAGACAAATCTGTCATTTAGTTCAGTTTTGACAGCCATTGAAAACAGACAACCCATGGTTTTTTTGCGAACACCGAAAAAAGTGAATTTCGTGTGTTAATTAAACCTAAAACGCAAGCCAAAACAAAGCTTGATAAATATTATGGGGACTCTTCACCATCGATTAAAATGATTCACAAGTAGTTTACTGATTTTCGTTGTGGTTGTACAAACACAACTGATGCCGAACGTTCAGGACGCCCAAATGAAGTCACCACAACAAAAATTGTTGACAAAATCCATGATACGGTATTGCAAAACAGCAGAGTGAAAGTGCGCGAGATAGCTGAGATAGTAGGCATCTCATAAAAACGTGTGCGCAATATATTACACGAACATTTGAATCTGAAAAAGCTATCCCAGCGTCGGGTGCCGCGTTTGCTTACAATCGACCAAAAACGCACACGTGTGACAACTGCAGATGCAGGTTTGGCGATATTCAAGCGAAATAAAAAGGAGTTTTTGCGTCGCTTCATAACTCTGGATGAAACATGGAATTATCACTATACACCGGAGACCGAAGAACAGTTTAAACAGTGGATTTCTATTGGCAAATCTGCGCCGAAGAAGGCTAAAGCCATCAAGGTCATGGCCACAGTTTTTTGGGATGCACGCGGCATAATCCATACGATTATTGGATCGTTTCAACGACGTTTTGAAAGAAAAACGACCTCATTTGGCGAAGAAAAAAGTTCCCTTGCATCAAGACTATGCACGGGTGCACACGTGTGTAGTTGCCATGACCAAAATTCATGAATTACGCTTCGAATTGCTTCCACATCCGCCATATTCTCAAGACTTAGCCCCCTGCGACTATTTCCTGTTTCCGAACTTGAAGGAATGGCTCGGCAGAAAGAGATTCGGCTTTAATGAGGAGATCATCTATGCAGCAAACGCCTATTTTGAAGGGTTGGAGAAATCGTATTATTCGGACTGCTATTACGTTGAAAAATAATTTTTTTTTGCCAGACTTCTCACTCCGTCTCGTAATTTCCGAAGAAAAAACAGTAAAATTGCAAAAATGTATGAAATGTTTATTTGAATCGATAGATCAATGTTTGTCTTTTAGTTTTTAAACATTATTTGATATAAATGTTGACCACGGCTACGTTTTAAGTGGTTCATACGAGATGTCCAATTTTTCACCACTTTTTTGTGCATTTCGGCTGATATCTCGCTAATGACACCTTTATTAGGCGACTAATTCACCGGACCGAAATGTGAGATAAATTTCCACCCGAACTCATTTTTTAATAAGTCCATGGTTTTGCGTGCTGTGTGGCATGTGGTGCAGTTTTGCTGAAACCACATATCGACCAGATTCAGTTTATGCTTTTTGCTGATTCCACCGGCCCATAAACCACATCAAACATTGTTTTTTTCTGGGTGCATTGCCAGTTCTTAAACACTTGTTTTTTGGCGGTTCTTTAATTGGCTGTGGCTGCTCCTTATTAACGTGCTCATTTAACCAAAAATCAGCTTCGTCACTGACCACAATTTTCACTGAAACACATTTTTCACTGGACACGAATTTTGATAATAAAATTCAATAATTTGTGTACTTTGTTCGGTTGTAAGTCTTACCATGATGAAATGTCAATGCTAACTGAGAAGAATTGATTTTGACAGATATCGCTAATCACACGTGATGTGTCAAAAACATATACACGAAAACCAAAAAGAAAAACACGTTCCTTTTGTCAACATTTGGATTTCAGGATATTTAGGCCAAACAGATTTTCATTGAATTTTTATAAATCACATATGTACGGTTTTCTAAATTTCCCGGGCAAATACTGTAATCCAAGCCTCTATAAGCTGCGTAAATATAGGGATGCAGCTATATCCTATCTAAAAGAAAAACACGTCCATATTGACAAAATTGAGATTTCAGAGTGTTTAAGACAGCCAAATTTGCATTGATCTTCTGTATATTTCACGTACGGCCTAAATTTTCCGGAAAAATGTTATTAAATGTTATGCTATGATCCTATCTAATAGAAAACACGTTTCTGTTGAAAGAAATTGTAATTTTAGGGTGTTATGGCCGCTTAAATTGCCTGGCGGTTTATAAATCTCTACATGTACTGTACTCCTAAATTTCTCGGGAAAATACGGTAATCCGCACCTATAAGTGGCGTTTATATGGATATTGTTCTAGGTCCTATCTAATAGAAAAAGACGTTTATTTAGACGAGATTGGATTGATCACCTCAGAACTCATTGAAACACATTTGATTTATTTCTTAATGTTAATAAAATACGCCCAATCAGCTCAGTAGAGTCCAAGTCTATAAGCTTATTTAGTTGCAGCTTATTTACAAACTTAGTTCAGATTTATCAACCCTCGAATAAAAATATTTGGAATATTAATAAATCTTAATTTATCTACTAAATTTTAATTAAACATTAAACATGGTTTTTTCTGCCATCTATGAATGACTGGTATAAACTAACCATGAATTTTGTTTCGCTGTCAGGCACACAGTAGAAGACAGAAATCAATGAAACAGTACCTTATGAGATTTATTGGCGTACGGTGAATCGGTGATTTAATGGTATTTATAGACTCTAAGACCCAAAAGCCGTTAGACAATCGCTTAAATGAAATTAAAAATAGTGATTTGTGATCCAAACAAAGTTAATCCAATTATTTCCGGATATTCCACATCAAATTCAGTCATATTGCTGGATGGCTAGACCAAAAGAAGGTCGTTATACATTTATATGATTTTCTAATGTGTCTGATGCCATAGACAGACTACTGGTTTCATAACTATAGTTTCGAGTTAACCATGATTTCGTTGTAATGTGTCATGTCTGTGGAATGAATATTTTTTCTAATCCCGAGACAATTTTGTGTTCCCAACGCCAAATACATCAGAAATGGATGTTCCGGACACTAATAGTTTACCAACCAAATCTAGTTTCCTTTGAGCTTTCTATTTGTTATTGTGATATTTAGTTGGCGGGAAAATTTTTTTTCTGTTCTGTCAATATAAAAGTCATTTCTGACAATTTAAAAGATAATTTAATGTCAATTTTGACTTTTTTGTCAATGCCTACTTATCTGCCTACTTGCCTAATATCCATTACTTTTTAAAACCAAATGAGACGACAAAAGAAATTGTAGTGTGTCTTGAGTTCTCATTTAGGAAATCACGAAACTATAGTTATGAAACCATTAGTATGTCTATGGCATGACAGAACGTTATTTGAGATTAGAAATATGATTTTTGAATGCTGGCCCATTTAGGCTTGTACCCAATCGCTATTCTACCCAAACTGTAAAAAATTTACGACGAAAATTCGGTAGAAATGAAATGCCTACAAGGCAATTTATGGATCAATTTGTAATGCGAGTTCGTAAAACTGGATTGATATTGGATAAACCAACACGTGCACGTGCATTTACAGCTGTTGCTCAGAATGTGTCCGAGTATCCATCAACATCAATTCGCCACCGTGCTCAAGAATTGAACATTTCAAGTAGTTCTGTGATGAGAATTTTGCATAAAGACCTGGGTATGAAGGCGTACAAAGTTCAATTTGTGCAGGAGCTAAAGCAAAATGAACATCCGCTTCGTTTTTACAAAACGTAAACGTTTCGTGTCGTAACAAACTGTCGGAGCGCTAGATACATTTCGATCATGAAAGAAATTTCGATATGATCTTTGTGTCTGAATAATTTAATGCTGACAACTTTGGTTCTTTGTTCTGTGCTGAGTCCTTACATCATAAATTTCCCAAGTTTTTCAAAGTTAATTCTGAAAAAAATACGTAAACAAAAAATTTATTCATTAAGTAAATCATAACGTTGTTAAACTTGGTATTTCTGAGTAGAAGTTTGAATGTTTTCCTAAAATAGTGTTAACCGCCATTTTCTGTATTTAGGAGTAATTTCGGATAAAGTAAAGGTTAATGGGTCATTTAATTTGCCTAAGCCTTTAATTTTCCAATTGGTTCTAAATAATTTTTTGATGTAGGTTCTGCTATCTTTTTATAAAGCTACCAGAACTCTTCATTTTAGATTGAAGAGATGGGCCTACAACTATTAGCCCGAAATTATCCATCCAGCGAACAAAAAACACTAAAACTGCACAAACCTATAAAATAACCATAAATTATAAATCATTTGCGTTATTATTTATGTCTACATTACGAGTATGTTAAACCTGAATTCATATTTTATGAGCTTTACTGATAAAACATTAACAGACAACAGTATCACTAAAAATCTATATGATTAGAGTAAATTTCCCTACTCGTAGATAATTTACTGCACTATAAGCACGGGGAAAACAATTTATATGACCAATAAAATGCGGCAAATGTCAATCCGGCTTGTAAACTTGTCGATACAAAGAACCGTAAACCGTGTGGTCATTAGAAAACATACAGACGAGCATAAACATAATTTGAAAAGAAAATTGTACGGAAGGAAGGTTAACTAAGTAAACAAACATACTTAATATGTGCCATTAAGCTTCTGTCGTACATCAAGCCAATTAAATGGATTTTGTCACTTGCTTTTGTTTTGGCGGTTCTTATAAAGTCTGTACAACTCGGAGACTAATATTTTAAACAAAGTTTGACGGTACCAACAAAATCATCATCATATCCCTTAATTTGGAAGTTTATTTTCATTATGCTGATAATCAACTGATTTTTTAGTAGTCATTTGTGTCTTCGGAGAGAGGTGTACTAGTCTTCCAGGCATAACATTAGTCATCACTTTGTGTAGTTTTTACATTTTAGATAGATGCAACATTTAATTTGTTTAATTTAAATGCTCTTTATTACTTGTGCTTCACTTGCCGCCGCAATTTGGCATGCCTGGTGGTATGAGTTAACCTTTTCTTAATATGAAGCTAATTCCCAACCATCATCGTAACAAGGAAGGTTTTCTAGGTTTAATTCATCAACATAGTTTCCTTCAAGTTTGTAGAATGATTTTGTCATTGGCCTCAAAATAGCTGTTAGTTTCGGTAATATGTATTTTCCTCTAGCATTTTGTGAGGTCTGCAAACAAGAAGTAGTCGGTGGAACCCAGACCCGGGGAAGGTCTACACGGCACGCCTTGTAATATTTGCAGTTGATGGTCTTTCATTTAGAGATAATCGAATAAAATACCTTTGCGTTTTGGTCGCATCGGATGCTTTTCTCCGGCTCCTCTCCACAACTAATTGATGATTTGATTCCGGAGTAAAGTAGATTCTTATTTCATACATTGTCACATGCCAATGCAAAACATGATGTTTATTACGGTTAAACAGCTCCAAACTGCGCTCTGAATCATCTCGTTGCTGTTTTTGATCCATTATGAGCAAACGTGGCACCCGCTTTGAACAGAGCTTCCTCATGAACAAATATTCATGCAAAATAGGGTATACACTTCCTGTTCATATCTTAAAGATGCCAACTATCTCACACAATTTCACTGTACGGTCTTTCAAAACGATTTTCTGCATTTTGTTTAGCTTTTCTGGAATAACTGTCGAATTTGGGCGAGTGTTTAGCATCATCGGTATTTGTCGGTTGCTTTCGAAGGAGCAGAGTAGCTACATATAACTATCATCAAAACAAAATTTAATCAACACCCGAAAATATTTTTTTTTTTAAATAACAAAAGTAACGGTACTAAAACAACTATAACTGTTTAACTGTAGGATTTGATTTGTTGATTGGACTAAAGGACCTATTACTGGACAAGTGTGCCGGATAACGTCGGTCCTATTACGACAGCCTGTTAACACGCAACAAGAGGAAGGATAGGAAAGGTATTTTTTTAGGACGGAACGACCCGGTTGCAGATACCTAGCGATCGCATGACACAAGACAAGAGAATTATAATCTCTATAAAGAAGGATAAAAGTTTAATAAGTTTAATGAGTAATAATCGTCTTGGTCTTTAACAATTGCCTCTAACAATTGCCTCTCAAGCAGCAGAGCAGATTGTTTTGTTTTAGTTAGAAAATAGAATTGTGTCAATTTTATCGAGGTTATGAGTAGAAGCAGAGCAGTAGATTGATACTGCTGGATGTGGAACCTATTGTTGCCGCGTCAGATGCAACTTCATTCAATATAATTTCTTCAAATTTAAATTTTTCTATTAAAACTAGAAAATATTTGATTTGTTTTATTGAAAATGCCTATATTTATACTCAAATTATGATTTTGTATCATTACAGAAGCGAATATGCTAATATTGCTGCTACTTGGTGTGTTTCATTCTGAAATCACACCTATGAAAAACATTATTATTTCACGAATGTCAAGTTTTTATCAAAACAACAAAATTAACAAAAACAAGCAGTCGGTAAAAGCAATGCTAATAATGGAAACCTAATTTTATTTCAAAGAGCTCCTCCTATGCCATCATTTGATACTATAGTCACTAGTATCTCTGTGATCCAATAATTAATACAACGAAACCTCGAAATTAACAAAAAATGTATTAGTCATAGTAATGTGTTATACAGTGGGCAAATAATTTTATAATACAAAAATAGTACATAAACAGTTAAAACTACAACACCTTGCAATTTATAATAAAAGTCTTTGAATATTATCGACCGCGATTTGGCCAATCTCCAGTACAGTAAAAGTTTTCTTGTGTCCGTATAGACATGCCACTAACTTTTCATAAAGGCACAGGTCATTGCTAACTAATCGTGTAGGTGAGACCCCCAGCACATCTCTGTGAATAGGCCAATCTCCAGTGCAATTAATGCCAATCAGCGAAAATGTGATGATCTTTTTTTGGCAACAAACCCTTTTAATATTTTGTATGGTGCATACCGACGGACAAACTACCTTCTATTTAATTTTGTAGGTTAATATAGATAATTTTTGTGAAATGTTTTTTCTTGTTTAAGGAATGTTAAAAATTGCTTTTATCTACTGTTTTACAAAAGCATTTACATTTTTTTGTTAATTAACAAATTTTGTGTGCGTACATGTATAGTTAATTTTTCCATTTTGTTAAAATCTTCACATTCGTTGTAATTTTAGATTTTTTATTTCAATCAAAATTAAGTTTTGAAAATAGTTTTTAATTAAATTAAATTTGTCTGTTGTCAGGTTTCCATTATTAACATTGCTTTTACCGACTGTTTGTTTTTGTTAATTTTGTTGTTTTGTTAAAAACTTCACATCCGTATTATTTCATATGCATTTCCCGAATTTAATTCTTAATTAATGTTTTTCGTTTGCTATGGTACTGGAATTCCCATGCTATGGTACTGGAAGTTACAAATTTTTAAATAATCTCTTATAACTAATCGAAATAATCTCTGTATAATTTATAAATATTTACCTAATACGAGTATGTACGCCACTACTGGAATATTTTTTTTATTTTTTATTTTTTTTTATTTATCCCTGCTATCTGTTCTGGAGCCAAGGGTCTCCCAACTCTTTCGCGGTTTGCTTATTTACGTCCTTACTTTTTCGCCAGTGTAGGCCAATTCAAGGACGTACGGATATAGGTCCGATTTTATCACCATCTGCATATTGCATAGCTCCATGTCAGCCTATATACTGGCATGGAAGATGGGTCGGTCCATGAGTTTTGCACCCCGACAGGGGGTCATAGATGTGTTCTATTCCATCACAAATTTGTTGATGAAAATTCCCTTTGCATCCTGCCCCTATCGGGATTCGAACCCGGTACCTTCCGGTCCAAACGCCAAAGCTTTAACCACTGTGCCATTTGGTCGGTTACTGGAATATTCCGACAATAATTTTCCCACTTCTATTTTACCAATATATTAAAACAACAACAAATAATTTCCGCAATTATTTATTAATTCATTAACACATTTCATTAACACCACTTATTATTTAACCGCTATTTACTTTCTTTTTAATCTCTCGCGTACCGAATCTCCCTAATAAACCCAGACTGACTCATTTTTGCTTGTTGCACTCGTATTTATACATCAATCGAATATTCTAGATTCGCCTTCATTTATTCTATGTATATTCTGTTATAGACTACTATAACCCGCTATACAATAAAACTGTTATGAATAAATATTTCGTCAATGCCGAATTAATTGGCCATCAACCCAATAGGCGAGATCGTAAGATTACCCCCACATAAGCCTGCCCAACCTTCCAGCTAATCTCCATGGCCCATTCTATCTCAACCTCATGCTTGACGACAATCCACCCCATCACTTCTGCCACACCATACCAATATGTTCCACATACGCATGAACCACACTTCTTTCGACCATGAGCCATTGCAAAATTCATAGAGCCCACGCTGGACAGCCTTCCTGTAAATCTCTAAACGTCAATCCCCACTTCTGATGACCCTTGCCGCCCTAACAATCATAATTGGTTGACATTCTGCAATTTCAACTCACTTTAACCAGTTTCTCTTCCAGACACATTCCAAAGTTCTATCCAACGGAACTTCATCCGATCCTAAAATGACCACTCCAATAATCCCATATCGTTCTGGCCAACATTCGTTCATATGTTTCTTCAGCCCGTCTAAACGTAGTTGGCACAATTGATCTCTGGCATCATCATATCTGCAACAAGTTTTTCATTTTTCTGTAAGTCATACTTACCGACATCATCCATGCGTTAAAATCTAAGTTCTCACCTCAACTCCCCTAGCATCAGCATTATGATTTTCATCAAATTCGCTGCACAACTGTGGTTTACTATCATTCTTCATTACATAAGCAATCCTTACACCAAAATCGTCGAAACCATCCCTACCCGGCAATTCGCCGTCGTCCTCATTCACCAAGAATATCTCCTTGTCCGTCTCACGCTGACCAACAAATGAGACGTCAGCTCCCTGAGTGGTTCGATCCTTTCTTCTTCAACTGTGACAGTATTCCGGTTGAATTGTTCATTATTCTCTGGCTAGCTCAGCTGATTCTCCATATCTGTTATTTCCTCACCACCACTCGATTTCACAAAGCCCAATGGTTCCTCCCGACCAATGGTCTTTATCATCCGGTTCCACCTTATTACTGGTAGCCATTTCCAACATCTGCTCTCCATTATTATGTGAATGCTCGACCTTCTGCTCTGCATTGCAGATCATTTCGTTTACCAAATATGATGTCTATACCATTTGATCCAGCTTCTTCCCGATCCCTCCTCTACCTATTTTGATTTCTTTAAAACCTTGTTTCTAATTTTGTGTCAAATTTTTACTCCTCTGATTAAATTTTAACCTATTGTTAAAATTTAACCTATTGTCACCAATTGTTAAGAATTTGCCCTGTCAAATCCGGTTCGTGTCACTGGATTGATAATATCTTTATAGGATTTGACGGTTACACCACTTCTCGTAATTCACACCGCTTCCAGCATATTCGCGAAAATATCTGAAACAATCTCTGTATAGTTTCAAATAATTACCTAATATATACGCCACTACGGGAATATTCCCGAAATATTCCGATAATAGTTTTCCTCCTTTTATTTTACCAACACTAAATCACAATAACAAATAATTTTTAAATTATTTACAATTTTTAATTACACCACTATTTCCACTTAACACCACTAATTATTTTACCGCTATTCACATTCTGTTTTATTCTTTCGCGTACCGGATCTACTAAATATCACACTCAGACTGACTCACTTGTCGTGTTCCATTGGCATGAGTAAACTCACAAGTACTTGTATCTACTAGTAACTACTCGTACTGAAACGGTGGTGTAGATATTTACAAAAGAAGAGTGCGACACCGCCAACACCATCCCCATTGTCCAGCATGTACAACCAGGAGCAACTCGAATATCAACCAAATAACTGGTGCACGGCCAGAATACAGTGTGTTGTATGTCAAGGCCATCATCACACTTGCCTGTATAGTAATAACATGGCTTCAACGAACAAATGGGCGACACAAACCGTCATAGTTAACCAACAAGGTCCAGTACTACTACTGAAGCTGTAGTCAGAGTGGACAACTCTGGACAACTCATCGCAATGAGGGCACTAATTGATTCAGGGTCAAGAAAATACATGTCAACATTTCAGGCATAGATGAAAACCTACCAGAAAATATAAGCACCAAATAGCAGAACTACAAGAATGAACTAAATGAACATAAAAAATCCGAAATGGGACAACATGAGATCAAAATGCAAAATTGAACTACATGGGTTTGCCGACGCATCATCAATCATCAAGCCGCTTCAAATCATTTGTGGCAAATAGAATTTGGACAATCAAAAAAATGTTACCAACAACAAGGTTCGCTGCCCCGGCTGGCATAATACCCAGAAAACTCGTCTATAACAACTTATGGTGGTATGGACCACCTTTCCTGAGAACATGGGTTCGCTGCCCCGCGTGGCATAGTACCCAGAAAACTCGTCTATAACAACTTATGGTGGTATGGACCACCTTTCCTGGGAACTATGCCACCCCAATGGAATACTGATGAACCTATTCCAGACGTACCATTGAACTTACAAGCGGAGCTAGAAGAAAAGGTAGTGTTATTGATGAGGATAAAGGGAGCGCATATATTCTCAGAGCTATTCAACAAGGTCTCTGGATACAACAGAATTAAGCGCACAGTCATATTTTGTATTCTCTTGTCTTCTATCAACCATAGTAGACAAAAGGTGTTATCAAGGGCTGGCTATGGCCGGGAATGAACTTCAGGTTGCAGAAACAACAATCATAAAATTAACCCAAGAACAGGACTTCGGAAGAGAAATCGTATGCATAGCCAAGGATGACCAAGGCCTGCTACATGTAATGGGACGTCTTTAGCACTGAAATCTGGCAATCGGCAGCAAACAACCTATCATCCTAAACAAAAACAACGTAATTACGCTACGGATAATTGAGGACACCCATAAAGACACATTACATAACTAAAATACAAAAATGCATTACATGCTTTCGCCACAACCAGAAGAACATGGAACAACTAATGTTCAGTTTAACATCATCAAGAGTGACGCCGGGAAGACCGTTCGCTAAAACGGGAGTCGGCAATGTGGGCCCCATCCAACTAAGAACTTCCAAAGGAATACAAGGTTATATACTCTCACCACTTAAATAGAAGCAGTTCTAAATTGTCGGCCAAAAACTCCACTTACCAATGACGCCTCGGATACAACAGCGCTAACACCAGGCCACTTTCTGATTGGCGACTCCCTCAAGGCATTACCAGTGACTACCAGCAGCATGGGTTTAAACACCAGATGGCACATGGTCGAAAAAATGGCACACGATTTCTGGAATCGTTGGTCGGCAGAATATCTTCTTCAACTTCCACAGTGGACCAAATGGAGAAACGTACCTTTCAACCCGTATACTGGCATTTACTTCGAGAAGATAGGTAAGTTAGAAATTGTCGCTATGGAATGGACTCTGGCGAGAAATCAAAAACTAAAAGGCAGCCCACAGTGGAGATTCGTCAACACGTGCCAGGCTGCATGACCATTCCAGGACTCGAAATTCATGATTTCGTGCGCACATATACCAAATTATGAAAATTCGCAGTAGGGTAACGCAACAGAGTATAATCATTGAAATTACTCTACCACTCTCATTTATGCGGGACTATACGTTGTTGTAGGTAGTTTCTATACCAAATATACATCACGGTACTACTCAATCACAAGTTATCACCTCAACCGAATATTTCGCCATAGATCACCTCAGGAACATTTCGCAAAGGTGACAAGGGAGGAGGATGTAAACCGAACGCAACCAACCATTGGATTAAGCTCCACGCACCTAATCAATAGATATATGTAGTATCATACGGAAGCACGGTTGATATCATCTGCCAACATGGATCCAGCCATACACCTTCAAGGACTCTGAAGGTGCTAAGTCAATAATCATATCTACTTTCTACAACCGGATGTCATATGACAACAACATTTCATACCTCACGTCGGATATTCCTTGGAGGTATTCACTTAAAGGACTTCAGCTCATATATAAAAAAGACAGGAGTAGACAGTTCGCTAGAGGAAATCACAACACCAGCAATAGATGACCTCGAAAACCAAATTGCAACTCTGAACAAGAGTGAAGACGCGCCACTAGATCAGAGCTTCCACCACATTCCTCACTATAGTCTGATTCACATACTATACTGGGGGCATTAATATAGGGTTTTCGAATAGGAATGATATGATTTTTAAGTGACGTTTCGGCCATTTGTAATATGTCATGATCTGTCATTTTTTGTTTCATTGTATTCAGTAATGTTTACAATTTCATCATGGTGAGATATACGCAAGAACAACGTTTACAAATTATTCAGTTTTATTATCAAAATAATCGTTCTTCAATTGCAACTTTTCGTGCGCTTTTGCCATTTTATAGTCGTAATAACAGTCCAAGTGTGCCCGCTATTGTCCAACATTTTGAGCGTACACTTTCTTTACATAGTGTTGAAGTGCCAATAAGACAAAGATTGCTGCCGTTCAGGCAAGTGTTGCTGAAGACCGCAATTTGTCGATTCCAAGACTTTCTTAATAATTAGAACTGTCTCAAACCACAACCTGGCGGATTTTGAGAAAGGATTTGGGTTTGCATCCGTATAAAATTGTTCTCACTTAAGAACTGAAGCCATTGGACCACCGTAAACGTCGTGAATTTGCTGATTTTGCCTTGGAACAACTTGAAAACGATGACGATTTTTTTAAGAAAATCATCTTCTCCGATGAGGCTCACTTTCATCTGAGTGGTGCGGTAAATAAACAAAACTGTCGATTCTGGTGCGAAGAAAATCCACAAATTATATATGAAAAACCTTGACAACATTCACCTAAATTGACAGTTTGGTGTGGTTTTTGGTCTGGTGGAATCATCGGCTCCTATTTTTTTAGAAATAAAGCTGGTAACACGGTTACTGTCAATGGAGATCGGTATAGATCGATGATAACCAACTTTTTATGGCCGAAATTGGAAGTAGTTGATCTTGGCAACATGTGGTTCCAACAAGACGGGCTACGTGCCACACAGCAAGTGCAACAATTCTTTTTAAAGAAATCATATCACTCTTATTGGAAAACCCTATAATTGGAGTACTTTGGATGACAAGGCGACTACGCAGCAGAACGGTTGACAACCACCAACCACCTTCACCACTACCAAGGGTGAGAGTAACTAAATATTTGTTGCTGTAATTTAAGTATAATTTTTGTATATAACGAAGAAAATTAAATAAAATGAATTAGAACGAATTAAGAAACCAACCTGCTTGTTCTCATTTATAAATTAATTTATAAAGTTTTATTAAGAAAAGAAGCCGAGCTTATTAATTAAAAATATTATTTGCATAATTATTACAGTATTCAAGTAAGCAATTGTTTTCACTGTAGTAGACCCCACCAGTGGTAATCTACTAGTTTATTAAAAGGTTTAAATACAACCATTGCCGAATTAATCTCAGCCAAATTTTCGAGCTACTTAGAGATTTTACAGTGATTTACCGTATTCTACTGAACAATTCACAACAAATTTGACAGATGTTGCTTTAAAAACATGGCTGCTATGACCTAACAAATTTCGAGTGTTCCTATTGAACGACCCTTTACTATTTTGCAATGGGGTACACATTGCTTTCCTTGTTAAAAATTCTAAAATTTAATTTGTTTTTTTTAGTTCGTATAATTCATACAGTACTCCTGGTGTAATTTTTCAAAATGAGCACGCGGTATATGTATAGTTGCCTAACTTTATGTGTATACAGATAAAAATCTGTTTATCAATGAATATTTTTTTACGATTTAGCGTCATTGCCATATATTCAGATAATAAAATTAATCAGTTTTTGGAATAAAATGACCTACCTTATCCAAATAGAATGCAAATCCATCATATATAGTTACAACACATATGCAACTCACACCATGTTTATGGTTTCATAGGCATGTAGGCACAAACATTTTCATTCTCTTTATGCAAATTTGTGTAATAAAATATTAATTATTGTATTCAATAAATTATCAATATCAGAAACGCTTAATACAGAATTATCGAACAATAATAAATCGACCGCAAGTAATTCAGCCACGTATACCTACATGGCGCATCCGTATGCAATTTAATTATTAATTTTTATTTGTTACAGTGCGTATTACATAACCAAAATGAATTGGCACGTATTTTAATGAATAATTATTATGTTTTGTGTTGGAACTTAATTGCGCTACTTATTGTTCTGTATAACCTAAAACTTATCTTTTTCGAAGCACTGTTTGTTTCGTAAATTAGTTGATTGTTAAATATTTTATTTGATCCCAATACCAAATATCCATAGGAGACAGGGTGAACTAAGTATCGTAGTACGATTACGTACTTAATATTTTTCTACAGGAAGCAGACGGTGGTGATGCCTGTTGTAATATACCAAGGTTTAATTCTGAAAAATCTAATTCATCGTTTATCGAAAGTTACTAAAAGTAGTTTGTAAATTTTTATAACACATGCAAAACTTAGGTCTTTGTAAGCAAGGTCATTTACATGGATGTACATTTTTTTCAAAAATTGATCTTTGTCGAGCCTATCATCAAATCTCTGTGGCGCAAGAGGATAAATTTAAAACAGCAATAACAACACCTTTGTTATTTCAACGATTTCAACATTGAAACGTTTCAACATTTCAACGAACATTTCAACGATTTATTGGTGAAGTTACTAAAGATTTACTCTTTCACTTTGTTTGCGTCGATGATATCCTAGTCGCGAGTAAAACGTCCGAGGAACGCACCGAACACTAACGAATATTGGTCAAGTGTTCGGTTCGGATGGTAAAACGTACATGAGACGTCCGAAGAATAAATAATTGGATCTACAGTACACAATAAAGACCTTAGCGCATGGGGGTGAAAATGTTATGGTATGGTGTTGTACCAATATTTAGAATTAATGGGCTAATGGACGGACCAACACGCATATCGGGATATTACGAAAAATGTGATGGAACCTTATTCATTCGCATACATGCCAGATTCCTTTATTTTTCAATAGGATAATGATCCGAAACATACTTCATGGCTAGTGAAGTGTTGGTTTATGGATCGCAACATTAATATTTTAGATTGGCCACCGCAAAGCCCAGACCTCAATCCGATTGAAAACTTGTGGACCGATGTCAAGAGGAAATTAAAATCGATAACTTACCACAATTCCGACGAGCTCTTCAAATATATTGAAAATATTTGGAATAATATCCCTACATCGCATTGCCACAAGTTAGTCACAAGTCTTCCGAGGCGTTGTGCGGGAGTTATAAAAATAAGTGATACCCTACAAAATATTAAGACTGATAATTTTTATGATTTTTTAATGAATTTTCCAAATATATTATTGAGTTTATCTACAAACTTAGTTGTGTTCCTAATTATATGCCCAGAGAAACCAGAGAATAAAGGTACATTTTGAATTATTACAAATTTTCTTTTTAATTCCGGTAGTCATTTTTAGTTATTTAATTGATTCCTGTGAATAAGCAACTAAAAATTATAAATCAGCTACTATTAATCTATAAAGTTAGTCCAGTTTTTCATCCCAGAAAAACAATAAAATTTCCTCACACAATACTATTTCATCCCATTCTAGTTTTTTCTATTTGAACTTGTGTAAGGGGAACCCATTCAAATTTTTTTACTCGACAACAAAAAACAATCCCAGATTTGTTCATTTAATTGTCTAAGACGGAACTTGTAGAAAACGGACACAATTTATATTTTCCTTTTAATCCCGATAGTTATTTTTAGTTACTTAATTGATTCCTGTGAATAAGTAACTAAAAGTATAAATCATCTTGTTTTACTAATTTATGTAAGCATATGAAGTTAGCCCAGTTTTTTATCCCAGAAAAACAATAAAATTTCCTCAAACAATATTATTTCATCCCATTCCAGTTTTTCTATTTGAACTTGTATAAGACGAAAACATTTAAAAAATTTTACTCGACACTAAAAAACAATCCCATATTTTTCCATTTAATTGTATAATATGGAACTCGTATAAGTCGGACACAATTTATATTTCCTTTTAATCCCGATAGTTATTTTTAGTTACTTAATACTAATTTACTAATTTTACTTACTAATTTATGTAAGCATATGAAGTTAGCCCAGTTTTTCATTCCAGAGAAACAATTAAATTTCCTCAAAGAATACTATTTCATCCAGTCCCAGTTTTTTCTATTTGAACTTGTATAAGATGAAAAAATTAAATTTTTTACTCGACAACAAAAAACATTGTCAGATTTTTCCATTTAATTGTATAATACGGATTGTATAATACGGATTTCCTCAAACAATACTATTACTACTCACTACTACTACTCAACCCATCCCAGTTTTTTCTATTCGAACTTGTATAAGACGAGAGATTTTTCCATTTAATTGTATAATACGGAATGATATAACACGAAACTTGTATAAGACGGAAACGTTTCAATTGTTGTCCAACAACAAAATATCCAACCCAGATAAGTCTATTTAATTGTTGTTTATGTACTCTACGTATGAATAAATGATTCTAAATAGTTTTTCTAAATTATATGATTTTTAGGTAATAATTGTTTGTTTTGATTAAAGATAGTGATTAAATTTTTTTTATAGTACGGACTGGCACTCTATGTCATTGTAAGTCCTTACTATTACCAACTCAAAACAATATCAATCTTATCGCTAGGAGAATGGCTATTATTAATTTTTGTATTGAGCCATATGGAAGCTGACCCATTGCGCGAATATTACCATATAGTTGGTACCGTCCGACTGGCCACAGTTAGTTCATTTCTTCTATTTTTATAGCGTGCCATATGAAACTTGGCCATTTGTGCCAATACTACCATATGGCTGGTACTTCCCTCTTAGTCATTGTAAACTCGAACTATTACCAACTCAGAACAGTATCAATTACTCTAATCAAAACAAGCAATTATTACCTATAAATCATATAACTTAGAACAACTATTTAGAATCATATATTCATACGTAGAGTACAAAAAATCAATCAAATATAACTATCTTTGTTGGATAATTTGTTGTTGAGTAAAACATTTAAAAAAATTCCGTCTTATACAAGTTTTAATATAAAAGGTAATTTGAGGAGTTGGAGGAATTTTTTTTTTCTGAGATGAAAAAATGGGCTAACTTATCTGGCCTATTATTTAAAAGATAAAATTCGTTCTTAATTATGTGGTGGACGATTGTATATGCAAGAATTTGTCTAATTTCTGTCCTTTTTTGATTCTGTGCAAAATGGTTAAATTTTTATTGAATTTGGTGTACCTATGATTTTCTTTTTTTATGTGTTCTGCGAAACTTGATTTTTGTACTTTTTTTAACATTTCGTTATGCCATTGATGTGTTCTTTGTATCTTAGTTGAAATGAGCGTCCTGTTTGGCCTAAGTATGCTGACCCCCAGATGTATTTAGTCTTACCTGTGTAAACGGATCTATGCATAGGTAGACCCATGTTTCTCTAGACGGCTAGGTAGGAGCCGGAGTCTTCTTTGAGAAGCTTTTGCCGAAACTGACAAGACTCTGCCTTTTTGGGGAACATGCGAGTAGGTTGGGTCTACAGACGAATGACTTTGTAGAAGTTGCATGGACGAAGAGGAGGAAGAGTTTTGATAACTTTCTGTGCTCGTGTCCGGCCCAATCACACAGAAGGCATAGATATTTGGGCGTGTGCAGCTTTGACCAGCCTTTCAGATCTCGCGGACTGTGGAGTGCGAGATCTTATGCGCTACGTACGTAGCTCCGAATGGTTTTGAACAGAGGTAAAGGGGAAATAGGATCCTGTGGTATCACAACGGACCACTACTGGTCTAAGTGTGCGGAAGCAGCCACTCCTATCTAACCTAACCTAACCTTGGCCAAAGTAAAACACACATACTTGGCGGATGTGGATATTAATGGTTCAAGAGCCATCAACATGAAAATGAGTGTATATAGTGTTGCAAATTTTTGACTAAGACCCAAAACATGTCGAAAGCGATATCTCAAAAATGGGGACTAACTTTGAAATGGGACTAGCACCATTGAATTCAGCGTACTCGAATTAAGTTAATACTCTGGGTGCCCAGCTTGTCACTTTTTTCAACTAGCATAGTTTCGTAAGTTATACATATACCTTTTGAGTTCCTACATAATAAACAATACTTTTTAATATGGATTTCGTATATTTTACACTAATACATTCTCAACTATTTAGCAATAGGAAATTTTTCACAACTCTGGCTAGATGTGTGAATTTTTTCCTAAAAATTGAAATCGAATCTTGGAATTTCAAAATCGAATTTTTTGAAATGCTATAATTGAATGTGAAGGATGATTTGTTTTCAGTTTATTTTTCGACCACTTTTTTAAGCATATTTCAGTAAACTTTTTATAACTCATAAATCCCGTTTTGACTCCATCATGAATTTAATGTTAAACCGGAAACCTAGAAATTTCATAACTATAAATGGTTTGTTAACACATGGCTAATATAAGAGTTTCCTATTATCACATGTGATTGTATTTATGTACAAAGCAAGGAATAATAAAATAAAACACAATAGACAAACATATTCTTATTCGATTCAGCAGTAAAATCAACCGATCAAAATAAATAATCAAATTCGAGTTAAACAAACATTTGGCGAGTAATAAACGTTAATAAAATAATCAGCTTGTATTAAAATTTACACACAGCGTCTAATTATAAGTATTATTTATATTTATATATTTTATTTGTGTATTAAAGATGCAATTAAAGTCAACCAAGATTCATGTACTAGAAAAAATGCACGTGTTATACAGGCCACAGTGTATTTACATGCAAAGTAGATTAACAAATTTACTTACTCAAATATAGTACACGATACGTGGCAAGTATCAATTTTTAATTAGTTTAGTAAATATTTACATTAGAATTTTATATTACGTACGTATTCTGAACTATTCTTGTTTCACTATGGTTGTGGTTTAATGAGAAAACCACGACTGTGATAATTAATTGTAATTACGTCTGCGGTGGTAAACCATCGTTCCGCCGCGCCGTCTACCTAGTCATACTTGTGGATAAACTTCGCTCATTATCATAATATTTTAATATTGAATAATTATAATCCACCACCTATATGAGCATCACTATAAAATAAATATTATTTTTTTATATTTAAATAAAATATTTGGTTATTGTTTTATGGTTTGTGCGAAAACTAACGCGCGGTATTTATGTTTCAATTAGATAGCAAGCAGCATTGAACAATATTTGCAAAGTCGCGAGTTAGATTAATATTTGAAATGGTGCGCGATTTATTTATTTTATGCGGTTGGTTACTCTAAGTGATTTCGAGAGGGTTGGGCTCTATAATATACATCCGCATTTTGACGGAAATTTATATAATTTGGATAGAGTGGTGATAAGAATATATTTCCACATGATTTTTAATGCAATGTTTAAAACAATTTTTGAAAGGTGTCGGTGATGTGGGTTAAACAAAAGTAGGATTTAAGTAAAATAACACTGCGTCATAAAAAATCAATGGACGGTTCAACTAATTCCGTAACCCATTAAAGCTTCAATATATATTGCTATACTTGATAGTCACTTAACTTAAAAGTTTAATTTGAAACTGGTATGCTACTGAAGTTAACCGAAGATTTCAGCCGAAAACCCCCTGCATTATCGACATATTTCGTAACAGGTGGTAGTACAAAATTCTGTCGATATTAGCCGAAAATTACATGTTATTGAAGTTAACAGTAAATTTTTAAAATTACATGTTATTAAAGTTAACAGTAAATTTTTGCTGAAATTTTTTTTCAACAATCAAAGTCACATAAATCGAATGTTTAAGGGTCATATGAACAGGGTGAAGTTAGACCATTTCAGATGCCAATGAATTTGAGTTGTGGCACTAACAGTGAACACCTGTGTCGAAAATCAGGCCATATTTTATGTAGCATCGTAGTGAAATAAATTAAAAACTGGACGCATGTTCAGTGGTAATTTGTACTGGGTGAAGTTAGGCCAACTCGTAAATAGCTAGATGTTATATTTATATCTTGTCGTGTTAGGGGCCAACGAATTTGAGTTGTGGCACTAACATTGAACAACTGTGTCAAAAATCAGGCCATATTTTATGTAGCATCGTAGTGAAATAAATTAAAAGCTGGACGCATGTTCAGTGGTAATTTGTACTGGGTGAAGTTAGACAGACCCGTAATTAGCTGGATCCCAAATTTATAATTTGTCGTGTTACGGGCCAATGAATTTGAGTTGTGTATGATGCTACATAAAATATGGCCTGATATTTGGCACAGGTGTTCACTGTTAGTGCCACAACTCAAATTCATTGGCCACCTAACACAACAAATTATAAATATGGGATCCAGCTAATTACGAGTCCGTCCAACTTCACCCAGTTCATATGACTTTTAAACATTCGAATTATGTGTTAACTTCACTAACATGTAATTTTCGGCTAATATCAACAGAATTTTGTACTACCACTTGAAACGGAATATGTCGATAATGCAGTTTTTTCGGTAGAAATGTTCAAGTTTCTGCAAATGTGGTGACATTAGAATATCTTTAACTTAAAATTTAACTGTGTTTTCTTAACATTCGAACATATTCTAAACAGTGGCAGCAAAGCGACTCATTTGATTTTTTTGGGGTACACCTGTTTAAATCTAAAACAACATAATTAAAATTTTATAAATTATAGCTTTGTCCAAACACAAACCGCCTTACACAAATAAGCGGCATACGAAAATTTATACCTGTGCATTCAAAGCATACGAAAATTGTTTGTTTGCCGTCTCATTATTTATCTTTTAATAAAATTGAATTTTATTAGCTGTACAGTTTTATGGTTGTTTTACCAAGAATAATGAACGTAAAAATAGCAATGATTAGAGTAGATTTTAGATCGACATGTTTATATAAGCCGAACACATGGTTTTAGGAAATTATCACAATTCTCTTTCCGTTCTGTTTATTTGAGTTACAAATGTCACAGGCATTTCTTACAACACCGGAATTTGGAGCTTTTTTTAAGGAAATACAACTTTGACACTTTAACATTTTAGGACTACGATTACCACTTAGCCTTTTATTTATATTTATGAGACGAGCAGCATAAACAATTGTTGATGCTACTGAAGTTAGCAGAAAAAACTGAATTATCGACCGTAGAAAAAGTCAGCAGAACTTTTTTTTGCACCAGCTCCAAAAATTTGGTGCCATATGGCCCGTTTCAAAATTTACAATTTTAATTTTTTAACATAATAATTTAATTTTAATTTTAATTTTAATTTCTTTTCATACACCTAGCACACATCGATCGCCTTTCACACTTTTATCTGATTTGTTCTAATAAATTCATACACATTCTTATATACGTTCATTCCCATTCGTAATAATTCAGTCAAACTACTTGCACTCAATAGAACATCGAACATTTGTCTGCTTTGGTTAAATGCAGAACATTTCGGAATCAAATGTTCAATGTCCTCCACAACCAAACAGCTTTCACATAATTCACACACAACTAAATTGCGTTTCTTCAAATATTCTTTCCAATTTCCATGATTCCATCTCACTTGTTCCATAGTTCGTAACATTCTAGTATCTCTTTTGAGCACCTTAAAGTACTTCTTACCTTTTACCTGACATTTTTCAACAAACTCTTTCTCCCATTTTCTCCACAGATTCACCTGAAACATGCGAAGTACGTCTCTGGCATCCATGAATTCATATTCATTTCCATCCTCAATCAAACAACCCCGTTTCGCAAGCATATCGGCTCTTTCATTACTTTTAATCTGTAGGTGTGAAGGTATCCATTGAAGGATGACCTCCCTCCCACAAGATTGCAGATACTTATATAGCATTTCCATATGCACATTGCCATGAGTTCCCCCACCCTTACTAATTAATTCCAACCCACTCCGGGAGTCAGAGAATAACACTATTCTCCTTCTCCCTTGTGTCATTGCCAACTTGATCCCTTCCATAATCATGCACTCTTACCATTTTCTCTTTCTTCATTGACGGAATATAAATTCCCACATCTACTCGATCATCATTTAACCACTCTTATCCGATAACTCATTCATTAATTGCTTTTGTTGTGTCACCAAACTTCAACCGCACTAGTAGATTGCTCGGAGGGACTATCGGAGTTGCCGGACGAATCTTGGAGAATATGTTAATATTTTCCTAGATTACCAGTAATCTTGTTGTCTTTTTGTAAACCGCCGCTCTTTGCAATCTTTCATTTCATTCACCAATTTATTGTCCCTAGTTAACATTCGCACGGTCTCTCGCACGGTGATCCATTCCCTCTTATCATTAAGAGGCGAATCACCCAATTCAGACCACAGAGTGTGTATTGGTGTTGAATTGATCGCTCCTAATACCACTCTGGCACACGCATTCTCCACAAGCATCAACTTTTTAAACCCAACCTTGGACCCATCACCATCCACCATGTTTCGTAACATATCAGTCACATCCGGATGAGCTCCCCATTTCGGTTTGCTCACCCTTTTGATCACGTTCAATCTACAATTTTTTCATATGCACGTTGAAACTCATTCTTCTCTCAATCCAGATTCCCAAATACCTAGTCAATTTCACACACTCAATTCGCTCATTATATACTCGCACATCAACCATCTGATTCGTTCTAAAAGCCATACTACAACATTTACTCGAATTTACCCTCAAATTCAATTCACTCAAACATTCGGCTACCTGATTCACACATTGTTGAGCCCGACTCAAGGCCTGCTCGATGATCCTCCCCTTGCCCATCAGGACAAAGTCATCTGCAAATTGTATCGAGCCGGTGAGATTTTACTGCCTTGGGGGAGGCCCATAGTCACCGCTCCTTCCAACCTATATCCTCTACCACACAAAACTAACTTCCTCTCATTCATGAACTCATACGCCCATTTGCAAATTTTCCAAGAAAATTTCAAGTCCATGAGGATTTGATAAAGTTTCCCTTGAACTACGTATTCATATCCTCTTGCTATATACAAAAATACTGCCACAACATACTTATTTTAATTTTGTACTTCCCACACAAATTTTTTTCTACACATTCATTAGCATAGTGGTTGTGACGGAAAGACCGGTCCCGGCGGTCTACCCAATTTTAAATTTTGTAAGTAATTTGTATGGCACAACGCTTTCACCAGTTTGAGTAGATTATATGCCGAGTAAGATTATGAGGATCACAGGGATTCTTCTAAGATGTTATCAGGAGGTTACAATAGCCTCATGTTCTAAGTAATAGACAGTCTCTATGCCATGTCCCGGCGGTCTCCCCAATTTTAAATTTTTTATTTAATTTGTATGGCCCAACGCATTCACTTGTTTGAGTAGTTTATATGTCGACTAAGATTATGAGGATCACAGGGATTCTTCTAAGACGTCATCAGGAGGTTAAAACAGCCCCATGCACTAAGTAATAAACAGTCTTTATTCCATGTCCCAGCGGACTACCCAATTTTCAATTTTTTAAGTAATTTGCATGGCAGAACGCTTTCATCAGTTTGAGTAGTTTATATGTTGACTAAGATTATGAGGATCACAGGGATTTCCATTCCTCCTCCAAGAGACATTTTTTTGTCCTGGCGGTCTCCCAAATTTTCAATTTTTTGGGACGGAACGACCTTTCATCATACCATTCACAATTTTAACAAATATTCAACATACATATTCCCATGTAATTTGTTCCCAGATTTCTATCCTGATCCCTTTTAGGAATATGTACCACTCCGATTTGCTTCCATTTGTCCGGTATCTGAATACTCATCCATACTTGATTGACTTGGTGTGAAGTTTTCAACATTTATCAAAAGTGTAGCTACACAAATTAACAAAAAACAAAAATCTAGATACACAATTTAACAAAATGTGTAGTATTACATAAAAAATTGTGGCAGGGTTGAATTTGTTATAATTTTCACGAAATATAATCTAATCTAATCCGTGGCATATCACTGCGATCTTCGGGGAACTTTTTTTGTTTAGTGTAAATGGAAATAATAATACAAAAAGTGTAAACTGGGTCTTATGAGTGTTTAAGGGCCATTAACACTTAATTCTAGAGATGACACCACCAATCTGAGTATACCGAGCATACCGAAGGTCGCAGTTATATGCCGCATATCAACACAAAGTGTAGGGAGTGTCCCCGAAATATCAGTCTACTCAGATTTGTGGTGTCATCTCTAGAATTAAGTGTTAATGGCCCTTAAACACCCATAAGACCCAGTTTACACTTTTTGTATTATTATTTCCATTTACACTAAACAAAAAAAGTTCCCCGAAGGTCGCAGTGATATGCCGCGGATTAGATTAGATTATATTTAGTGAAAATTATAACAAATTCAACCCTGCCACAATTTTTTATGTAATACTACACTTTTTGTTAAATTGTGTATCTAGATTTTTGTTTTTTGTTAATTTGTGTAGCTACACTTTTGATAAATGTTGAAAACTTCACACCGGTTCTTGGCTTCGAATTCTAATTTACCAATCATTTTATAAGTCACTCTGTTAGTTCCGGGGGTAGTAGATTTGGATATTTCAAAAACCCCTCGGAACTCTTCCCATTCAAACTCCTTACACATATCGTTCATGAATTCATTTTAATTATCAGGTAACTAAACTTCATACCTATCGCTCAAATTGTTACGTCCGTCCGTAATCATTTGTAAAAAGACACCTCCATTCTCTCTGTCATCTAACACTGCATTTCTGGCTTGCGCTCTATATCCTCTCACTCTATTAAATTTATCCCATATCTCCTTAGCTGTGGTTCTTTATGTCATTTTGGTCGCATAGTCCCGCCAACTTTTCCTTTTCACTCTACGGATACCTTTTTTCAATGTTGCATTCATCCTTCCATAATTTATTCTGCATTCATGACATATACACCTATTGCACTCTCTGCGCTATCCGTTTCCTTTCATACCAATACTGGATTTCAGTTTTTCGCCAACCATTCACTTTGTATGCATTCCCTCCGACATTTATAGTGCATATTTCATTCACTCTCTCTATTTCATCCTCAAGTTGGTTAAAATCATTTGCTTCTTTCATTATGAGAGTCTCATTCATACGTTTGACCCATTTCTTACCATTCATAATGACCTTACGGTCTATGTCAACATTTATTCCACCTAAGCATGTTCTGATCAAATAATGATCACTACCCAAATTCTCATCTGTGTCATTCCAAATGATTTGGCCCGCTAGCCCGCTAGATATTAAAGTTAAATCTATCGCGCTGGCTGTCATTCAGGACTACCAGAATGAGGCGGGCCAACCAGTTACCTCTCACATCAGTTCTTTCACTCCCCTATATTCTCAAATGCGTACTCATATCACCTGCTAGAATCACGTCACTTTTGCCTTCCACCCATTCAAACAAAATTTGAAAATCTCGTTGGCTTCTCTCTCTGTCAGACGGAGACAACACTGGAGTTGCATAGATACTAACAAATAACAAGTTTCTGTCCAGATTCCGAGTGTTGGCTGCGATGACTTCGATGTACTCGAAACGCCGGTATGTCACACAGGACCAGGCTGATATTGGCACGTGCCAATATCGCCACCCCGCCGAAGCCATCAGCCCTCGGTCTGGACAGATTGGATGGCATTCATTGGATCTCAGCATTCGCTCTACCATTGAAAGAAATGAAGAAGTATTTGTTGCTGTAGTTTGTATTTGTTGTTGTAGTTTGTTCGTTTCTAGTAGTTGTTTTGGTTGTTTCTGTTGTTTTTGACCGTTTTCTGGAGAAAAACTATATTATCGACGTATTTAAAATAGTCGTAGAAAAATTGACCTTATTTTCGTTATGTAAGCATGCTAGAAGAAGAAAAATTCTCCAGCCTTAGGGTTTGCCCTTTTAGGTCTGCATTTTTGTTGATTTAGATAACTTCTGGACTCCTATTTCTATCTACTCGCTATTCGACAGTACGTGACACGGGAAATGTATTGGTTCCGTTGAAAAGAAGAAAAATTCTCAAGCCTTAGGGTTTAGCCTTAGGTGCGCAAATTTGTTTATTTATATAAGTTTTAGACCCCTATGTCTTTCTACCGAGCGAGTATGACGACCCGCTGATAGTGGGAATTTCCGCTATTTAATTTTAAGTGCGAATTTTCTGATATTTTACGAGCTTTGGTTGAAGTTAGACAAATTCGAAAATTCCTGGAATCCAAATTTATATTTTTTCGTGTTAGTGGGCAATGAATTTGAGTTGGGGCACTACCAATGAACATCTTTGCCAAAAAACAGGCCATATTTTATGTAGCATCATAGACAAATAAATTAAAAGCTGGGTGCATGTGAAAGCTAATATGAATTGGTTGAAGTTAGACAAATTCAAAAATTTCTCCTCACAGTCCACGCGGATTGACTATTCGGAATGAAATTTCATACTTAAATTTTTTTCATTAATTAGGAGAACTTAATTAGGATATTTTTTTTTAAATTTTTTTTATGTCTTAAATTACACTGCATTACTCGGATTAACGTTTTAGTTTTGAACGGCCATTTTCGAAAAGTGTTTCATGCTGTCCTTCTTCTTTTTGCGCTTCCACAGTTCTGCGGGATCTATTTCGTTCTGATTTTTTTTATAATTTTTAAAGCCTTTTTTGGGGCCGAATTTTACATGTCGGCTTCTTATTTATACCGCTTTTTTATCCATCGCCGTTTTAATACTCCCGAACTAACTGTCAACAGAGCATTGGCAAAATGATCAGTGGTATATTATTGGACACCATAAAGGCAATTTTTTGTAAAATTTCTGTAGAAAATAACTAAGTTAACTGACACATTAATTGCCGCTTTAACGCTGTCATCTGACGCTGCGTGCATCTGATCACATCTCTGAAAGGTAACGCATACAAGATGGTTAGCCATCTTCGAGTGGACGATGCTAACTACATCGAGGCAGTCCAACGGCTTACCAAAAGATACGACAAGAAAAAACCTATCATTGAAGCCTACATTACGTCATTCATCGACCAACCAAAGATCACTAAATCATCCGCTTCGCAACTTATTGCATTCCACGATAATATAGATGAGGTAGTGCGAGGCCTAAAATCCGTGGATCATTTGCAAGGATTTTTATATTTCTTACTAAATCGCGTTGATGCTCTAACCAAAATCAAGTCAACAAGTCAAGCCGCAAACCAGACAACAAACCGCACCAGTCGTCAAAAGTCTTACATGTTGAGACCACACCATTTCCTTGCGCTTTATGTAACGTGGATCGTCATCGCCTATTTAAATGTGGTCGTTTTAAATCAATGTCGGTGGCTGATCGAAGAAACTTTCTCACCGAAAAACCGTATCAATGCCGATCCAGGAGAACATGTCAACCTTGTAAACGTACGCATCACACTCTCGTTCTTCTCCATCATGATGAAATTAAAATCGACCATCAACCAGCTACAATAAATAAAGTAAGCAAGGGCAATAATGTCTCTACCGGGGAAATCTACACATCAGCTATGGTCTGCCATGTCGGTAATGCAAACGTCATTTTACCTACCGTGTTGGTCGAAATGCAAGATAATCACAATAATTGGCATGTCATTCGAGGTTTGTTCGATTCAGGCTCCACCAGATTGTTCAGAAAGGAATCAGTTGTGAACAAGCTTAATTCGAGCAAGACAAATGCCAGAGTCCACGAGCCTTGGCGGGGCAAATGCAGGCACTTCTAAGAGCAGCATATAACCCTCACATTCAGATCAAGGGTAAATCATCAATTCACCTGTTATATCGACGCTTTAATTGTGACTAAAATCACATTAAATATACCCACAAATACTGTGAATGTTGTCGTTCCAATCAACGGTGACATTAGGTTGGCCGATTCTACATTCTACAAACCGGGACCAATTGATCTGTTGATCGGCAGTGATCATTTTTTCGAAATAATGTAGGATGGCAAATTTCACAGCAACACTAGTTTAGGATGAATAATTGCTGAGGGAAACCCATCTCAATGTAATGAATACAATTCCGCTCAACTGGTGTACCTGACTGAACAGCAAGAGGTAGATATTGATAAGACGCTTAGGCAGTTCAGGGAGACGGGAAGCATACCATCAGCCAACAAATACACACCAGAAGAAGCTGAATGCATTCAACGTTATGAAGCTACGGTCAAGCTGAATGAAAGTGGGAAAATATTCATTTTACTCCTTAGAGAAGTAAGTACGTAGTCGTACGTGGAATACATCCAATTTATGAGGGAATACCAACAATTGGGCCACATGACTAATATATCATACAACGACGTCGATAAACCTACTGGTCAGACGTTTTATTTGCCTTATCATGGGGTATTAAAAAGTTCAGGTGCTTCAAAATTGCGGGTTGTTTTTAATGGGTTTCAAAAGACGAGTAAGGGGCAATCCCTAAATGACGAATTACTTGTTGGTCCAACAGTTCAACAAAGCCTGTTCGAAATTTTATTGAGATACAAAAGGCATCAATTTGTGTACTGAACTGTGATTGCAAAAATGTACCGCCAAGTAATGGTTCATAATGAAGACACCGACTATCAGCGGATACTTTGAAGGAAATCTCCAGATCATCAATTAAAACACTACCGATTGCTCACCGCACGGGATTTATACTCAAAAAATAGCCAGCCGAGATCGACGACACAGATCTAACAAACGTATAGAGAATTCAAAAGCCGTGGATCGGTAATATGGTTATTAGGGCTGTACTACCAACCATCCCGGGACGTCTTTAAATTCAAAGTGTCAATCCTAGAACGGACGGCATCAACTAAACGCAGTTTACTCTTCGAGTCATCTAGGATTTTTGATCCGCTGGGATGGATGACTCCTATCATGATGCCTATTAAAATCATGTTCCAGCAATTATGGCTTGAGAAGCTTGGTTGGGATGATGAGCTGCCTGATTCGTGCAGAATGAACTGCATGAAGATGAGAAATGATTTGGATGCAATTGAGGAGTTGGAAGTCCCAAGGTGGTTTCATTCAACCGACACGCTATAAATCCATGGATTCTCCGATGCGTCCAAGGATGCCTATGCTGCAGTCCGGTATTCCAGAGTAGTAACATCATCACATAAAGTCTACATGAATATGTCCAACCAGAAATTAGAATTGTGCGCTGCTGCCTTACTGATAAAGTTGATGGAAACGGTTACAACAGCACTGAAACTCAAGACCACACCGAAACAATTCTATTATACCGACGCATCGATAGTGTTACATTGGCAACCGTAACCAATGGCACCATGTTCGATCGAGCGAGAACTCCGCTGATCGAGCCACTCGTGGTGTTCGATCTTCGAGAGCAATTTAGACAGCAATAAAATACTGAGGGTTAATGGAAGATTAACCAACTCACCATTGAATTATGACACGCAACACCCAATCATACTTCCATCAACCCACATACTATAGTGAAAAGAATGCTGGAACCCTTCCAAAGTAAATTATATCATGCTGGCCTATCTCAGATGATTGGACACGTGAAGCAGAGGTTTCATATCAAACGAGGGAGGTCTCTAGTGTGTTAAATGCCATCGTTATAATAAAACACAAAATCAGTTGATAGGTCAATTACCATCAGCGCAGGTCAATTTCATTAGACCATTTATTCAAAGTGGGGTCGATTATGCGCGTCCATACAAAATTAAGGCTCATCAAATGAGAACCTCCAGAATCATCAAGAGGTATCTGTGCATTTTTACATGCATGCCTGCTAAGGACATTCACGTTGAGTTGGTGTCAGATTTAAGCACCAACTCATTTATTGAGCACTGCGAAGATTTCAAGCGGTACGAGGAATTTTCACAGATTTGGACTCCGACAATACTACGAATTTTATCGGAGCCATCAATCATTTGGAAGAATTGAGACAGTTATTCCAGTCAGAATGCGGCTCCCAATTTCGGCGGCTTGTGAGAAGCCGCTGTGAAACCCACAAAATTTCACCTCAAGCGGGTCATAGGTGACACAATACTGTCATACGAAGAACTTTTTACCGTGCTGAAACAGATTGAAGCGATCCTCAATTCGAGTCCTCTGTGCCGCAACGACGACAGCGATGACCTATTAACTCCAGCTCATTTTATAATAGGTTATCCTCCGACGCTGATTCCGGAACCATCGCTACTCATCACCAAACTAAATACACTATCTAGGTGCAAATGCTTCAACAACTAATACAGCAGTTCTGGCGGCGTTGGCACTTGAGAGATTTCACCAACCAGGTAACCAAGTCAAGATTAATGACGTGATCATCTTGAGTGAAGACAATGTTGCACTCGCACAGTGGCCATTGGCTAGGGTAGTAGATCTTCATCCAAGACGAGACAATTTAGTTAGAGACGTATTTGTTAAAACTGCAACAAGTAGATCTGCGTAATCCCATCGATTGAATCGTACGAATCAAAGGCGGTGGAATGATTGACTTCGTCTTTATGAGCTTAGTATTCCAGTTGAATCATCGCTACCTAAAAATTAAATAACCAAGTTAAAAATTTAATTTAATACAATCAATCAATTTAATTCAATCAATTTGTCATTTTAAGGATCACTTTGAAGAAGAAAAAGAAGTGAAAAAGAGATACAAAATGAATAAAAAATTTCCGCTGGTAATTGTATAACAAAATAGATTCTCTTTTGTGACGGTGCTGTCACTTGCGGCGAGTAGCGTAATCTCTTATTTTCCGCTATCTTATACAGCATGGCAGTTTAGGTAGCATACTAATTGTCGGGTAAAAGTAATATTACGTAAATTTTACGTTAAATACATTATTTTTTAAAACTCTATGACAAACATCGAAAAATCTGTGATATAACCGATTTTTACCGTAGGCAAAGTACGTTTTATGAAAACAGGGACAACTATCAGTCACTAAAAAATTTGGTGCCAGGCACACAATATAAATTACTTGGAAATGGGAGTATATTTTATAATAATAATAATTGGTATTGAGTAAAACCTCCGGAAACAGACGTTTAAAATTTGTTAAACAATCGCTACTGGCGCGAATTACAAGTAGTTGTTGGCGTTATCTACGAGTATCAACGGGATCACGTAAATATATGTAGATGACGCATAAACGCCCATCTCTGGTGTAAACGGCAGTTGGTGTAAATTCTTGATCGTTTAACAACATTCACAACCTTCACATCACAACATTCACTGTGGTGGCCTTGTTATGAATTTTCAAAGAGCGTTAAATTAACATTCGTTCATCATTGCAGCTTTTATCGAGCAGGATGCCTCCCAATCCTAACAGTGGCAAGTAACGACGATTTGCACTATATCTGGCTTTTGTTCAGTCTGGTTGGCCTTTGTTATGCTGCTATCAGTTATCGAGTTTTTGATCCAGTTTTTGTTGCTGGTAATTTATTTCTGCTATTGATTTGTTTTAATGAAGTTTAGTTAACGTCGGTTGTGTGAGTAATCTCGATTGCATTTAAAATTTAATTTTCAATAGTTTTAAAAATCGAATTTTTTGAGAATCCTCCTCCCATATGTATAAGTATCTCAGTCTGATGTTGCATAAAATATTTTAATCAAGTAAAACCTGATTTTGTTATCTTACCTGTTTCTATATTACAGTGTGTCAGAAGACTTTACCACGGCATACGAAGATTTGTTCAACGAATCATCATCGACATCACCATATACAGAAATCAGCATAAATGGAAGTACAAAAATAGGTAAATATAATTGGAGTATAATTTGTCTAGCTAAAATATATTTCATTCACCTGCCACCACCAGAATACACTGAAGTCCTATACGATGTACCTGTTGGCATTGTTGTGCTTCTATCAATATTTTACGGTTGCATAAGTGTCTTAGCTGTATTAGGAAATTCGTTGGTGATATGGATTGTGGCAACAACAAAACAAATGCAAACTGTAACAAATTTATTTATAGCAAATTTAGCATTAGCAGATGTTACAATTGGCATGTTTGCGATACCATTTCAGGTAAATCGAGGTGTACATGATGAATCTAGCCGAGCTTAATATATAAATATATTTTTACCTTATATATAGTTTCAGGCGGCGTTACTCCAACGATGGGATCTTCCAGAATTTATGTGCCCGTTCTGCCCGTTCATTCAAATCCTAACTGTTAACGTATCCGTTTTTACGTTGACAGCAATTGCAGTTGATCGCCATCGTGCCATATTAAACCCGTTGAGGTAAAACTCTAAATTATATAAATTTGTTTAACGATTATGAATAGTCTTCCCTAGTGAAACCTCAAAATCATCGCACATTAAATATTTTAGTGGTGCGGCGAGAGTAGTTAGTAGAATAATAATATTTAGTCACCATATGGCATAATAGTATCGTGCTGTATATGGATAATGCAGTTTACTAGTTGTTTTATTTTTATGAACCAAAATTTTATTATTATTTTTTTTTTCAAAACCCTTAAAAATCATAATTTTATTTAAAAAAAATATTTTGAAAATGTACGGTGCTATCCGACCGAATATGTAAAAAAATTACTACTCGTATAGCATCCATAAAATGGGGTGTAGATTTTGGTAGATAAAATTTTTGTGTTTCATACATAAATGAATAGACTGTACCGTCTATTTTATGGGATGATGGTGTCGGCAAAAAATGTACAACAACAAAATATGCTTACTGGCTTTATTGGCCAGATGAGGTATTTTTACTGTTTTTTGAACTAAATATGACCGGATCGTTTTGGTCTAGATTTTATTTTTTTTTTATTTTTTTTGCATTAGCTTACCACTTACGTTGGTTTTATGTATTCGTTGGTTGTACTATTAAACAGTTTAAATCGAGTAGCGTAACATTTGTGTCCTATATTTTACAGCGTTTCAATAAATTTCAATCGATTTTGATTTTGGTAATAGAACAAAGTATATTTTATTAAAATTTGCTTAAATTTATTTAATTTTGTCTTGGAAGTTGAATTTTTAGAAATTATATCATTATCCCAAAGATCAGTTGATTTTTGCTGTACTACAGGTTTCCAAGTTTCTATACTTCAATTTCTCGCTTCAATTCAAATTTTATTAACTTTTCCATTTATTAGTCCAATTTACACCTAGTAGGTTAAGTAAGGACTAACATAAAGGAACACAAAAAATTACTCGTAGTAGTCGATCGCCAATCGCTTTCATTTTCAATCCTGCATTCAATCCTGTTGGTTCTGGCATATGTTTTTAAAGTTGTAAAAATCGATTTCGGTAAGAAGTCGGTTTTTGCTATCAGTTTTTTTTATTAAATCAAGCAAGTCGTCCATATCTAACACTTCTTGTGCGTTTTCCCACTTTTTTTTGCTGATATTGCCATGTACCGAATCCGATCGCATGTAGGAATGTCCTAGTTCAAAATATTCTCCAGTTCATCTGATGCAGACCGACCCGTTCATGCCAAAGGACACATATATTAGTTTGATCGTGTTGATGAAGTGGCACAAACGTTACGTTAAATCAACTAACAAACTAGGAGTTCTTACATTTTATTTCTGGTATTATGATTACCTTTTGCATGTCCACTGATTATGAATGATAGGCTAATGCAGAAGTCATCATCAGGGTATGTGGTACGTCACTTGTAGTGCTAGCTGCTTCCATATCTTTCAACTCTTTTTGGTGTTGCTTATGTTCAGCACACACAGAACATTCGTCGTGTGATAGCTCATGAAATCCGATGTTTTCCTTTTTGAGAATTGTCGAATGCGTTACAAAAGAAGCAGCATTTACAAATTTTGTAATAAAATCGTTCCACATAAATTTTATTGTTATTTTCGATGACAGATATCTGTGACTTGGTGTATGATCCAAATTATAATTAGGTTGTGGATTAAATTATGTTTTGCTACTTTAACTCTGTTTACCACATCACCACGTTGGTCAGTCAATGGCATCAATCCTGTGTTTTCATTCCTTCGATTAAAATTCTGTGATGATTTTTCCTGTTTCTGCATTTGTAGGTACAGTGCCATTACCGTCCCCGAGTAATTGTCTTGAAAATATGACAACTGAAGGATCGTTTTGTAGTTGAACTCTCATATTCATTGTCAAATTACTTTTTACTGTGATCCAAAAAGTTGAACATTTCAAGCCGGCATGCAATTCATCAGCTGGTGTTGAGCGAACTATTCCCATTGTCCAATAATTTTACACGTCCGAAGAACCTTTCCGATTCCCGATGTTTTAGTTACATGTAGGTTTTTCTATGAATTGCATGTTCAGTGGCAGAGCTGAATGCGCTGTTCTACCTCCTTCCGTCAACATGGCAGCAATACTTCAAGAAACAAGTGCTAACGCAAAATGGCCGTTTTAACGGATTTGAGCTTTGGCTTAAGAAAATTAAGAACATTTTTCCCCAGTTCCACATGGAGCGTTCAAAATGTACAATCCACCGGATTGGTTGGCCACAGCTTGTATGATGGTATCAAATGCTATCTTTTGTTCTTTAAGGAATTTCGGTGTATTTTCTTGGACGAACAGCAGTTATCTCTCGATGCTGTCACTCCCAATTGTATCAGCAACTTGCCACACATTGCAAGGCAAAAATCCTCAATGCAGATTAGCGCTTTATTGTATATTTATTTCTTCTGTGAAATCCAAACCATGATTATTGGTTTCTAGACGCATTCTGTGCAGAATATCTTCGACCATGTAGTCTTAATATTTCTCCCACAATTGTACTGGTTGTGACCGGCAATATCTAGATAAAATAGTTGCAAACAGCGTATTTGAAATGGGTTAGAAGTAGTGGACGAATCTACAATTGACTTATCCTAATGATTGTCGTGTTCCAGCAAATTAAGTGACTCACACGCACTCTGTACCTATTATGTTCTATTCCATCCACTGTTCACATGTTTCTAAATTATGCTGGTCCACGAATGATAATCCCGAGCAAACGTAAATAAAAGCAATCTGCGTTGTTCGGATTATATTCTTCCTAAAGCATTAGATCAAAATATTCCAGGTTATCCAACTACTGATTTGCCACTCTTCCTTCTTTCAAAATTCTTTCGTGTTGCGTTCCATGTGTAATACTGTCTGCATACCTCAAAGTACTTGTAAAATCATCTGTGTGACGTAATTGAAAAAACGCTGTTAATGTTGTGTTCGGTGGATTTGTTGCTCTGTCTTCAGACAGTTCCATTAAACGCACCTTTCGTCCGTTTTCAAGATGAACAGCAAGACGAACGACAGTAGAACCCTTCTCGTGGATTTAAAATCCTAAAATACGCCACATAACTTGATTGCTGGTAATATATCGGCCAATTTGGTATCAAAATTCATTTGAGTTTTCAGCTAAATTACTTTTTGTTGATACTCCAAACACGGCCATATTTCTCTCTTAGTGGGTAACCGTCACTGCCAGTAATTGTGTCTTTTAACAACTTTCAAAGATACCGTTTGGAGCATTTTCCATCGTTCATACACGGTGAATTTGTATTGATTGTCCAAATGGTCCGTGTATCATGTCCTTGGTCACAACCATTCCATTATAAGTTGTGGCATCTGATATTTCGGCAGATTCCATTTGGCATTATCTTCACAGTAAGCCATATTAAAATGGCATGCGATCAATCGCATATTTGAACATCCGAATTAAATTATTGTTGACAACATGCCTTCTGAGACTCCAATAGAGATTTCAAAGAAAGAATTCAATTGGTCATTTTGATCTCCCATGAAATAGATTTGGAAAAATGTATGATCATGCTGGTAAAAGGAAGCAAGGATCCAGTTTTGTAGTAAATTTGTCCCTGAATTGTAAATGTCGGCATAAAGGGCTCCGCTATAACGGTAGCACATTGCCGGGGCTTTTTCTTTAAATTTCATTGCTGTGCAGTACGCACAAGCTTTATCCATTTTTCCGATTTAAACGAAATTGCATGAGGTATAGTACTGAATATCCGGTTAGCATGAAAAGGCAATTCGATGATATGAAGCTCGTACATTCAGATATTGCATCTGCTTATGTCTTCACCGTTGATCTGCTTCTTCTCGACTTCCAGTTTATCTCCCCGCTAATCTGCCAAGAGTAGAGAAGAAAATTTCTGACTCTAACACGATCTTTAGTAAATTAATATTATATTCGTACTCAATTCATATTCAATTCATGTTCAATTCATATTTAATTCATATTTAAATCATGCTCAATTCATATTCAATTCATATTTATTTCATATTTAATTCATATCCAATTCATATTCAATTCATATTCAATTCATATTCAATTCATATTCAATTCATATCCAATTCATATCCAATTCATATTCAATTCATATTCAATTCGTATACAATTCATATTTAATTCATATACAATTCATATTCAATTCATATTTAATTCATATACAATTCATATTCAATTCATATTCAATTATTATTCAATTCATATTGAAGTGAATATTGATTCAGATCATATTCAATTCATATTCAATTCATATTCAATTATTATTCAATTGATATTCAAGTATATATTGCTTCAGTTCATATTCAATTGATATTCAATTATTATTCAATTCTTATCAAATTCATATTCAATTCACATTTAATTCGTATAAAATTCGTATTCAATTCACATTTAATTCATATTCAATTCATATTCAATTCATATTCAAATCATATCCAATTCATATTCAATTCATAATCAATTCATATTCAATTCGTATACAATTCATATTCTTTTCATATTCAATTGATATTCAATTCATATTCAATTCATATTCAATTCATATTTAATTCGTACACAATTCATATTCAATTATTATTCAATTGATATTCAAGCGAATATTGATTCAGATCATATTCAATTCATACTCAATTATTATTCAATTCATATTCAATTCATATTTAATTCATTTTTAATTCATATTCAATTCATATTCAATACAAATTTAATTAATATTTAATTCATATCTAATCCATATTCAATTTATATTCAATTCATATTCAATTCATAATCAACTCATATCCAATTCATATCCAATTCATATTCAATTCATATTCAATTCATATTCAATTCATATTCAATTCATGTTCAATTCAAATCCAAATCACAATCAATATATTTAATTCATATTCAATTCATATTCAGTTCATATTCAATTCATATTCAATTCATATTCAATTCATATTTAATTCATTTTTAATTCATATTCAATTCATATTCAATTCATATTCAATTCATATTCAATTCATATTCAATTCATATTCAATTCATATTCAATTCATATTTAATTCATATTTAATTCATATCAAATTCATATTCAATTCATATTCAATTTATATTTAATTCATATTCAATTCATATTTAATTCATATTGAATTCATATTCAATTCAAATCCAAATCATAATCAATTTATTTAATTCGTATTCAATTCATATTCAATTAATATTCAATTCATATTCAATTCTTTTTCAATTCATATTCAATTCATATTCAATTCATTTTCAATTCATATTCAGTTCATATTCAATTCATATTCAATCCATATTCAATTCATATTCAATTCATATTCAATTCATATTCAATTCATATTCAATTAATATTCAATTCATATTCAATTCATATTCAATTCATAATCAATTCATATTCAATTCATATTCAATTCATATTCAATTTAATTTCAATTCATATTCAATTCATATTCAATTCATATTCAATTCATATTCAATTCATATTCAATTCATATTCAATTCATATTCAATTCGTAATCAATTTATATTCAAATCATATTCAATTCATATTTAATTCATAAGCAATTCATAAGCAATTCATTTGCAATTCATATTCAATTCATATTCAATTCATATTCAATTCATATTCAATTCATATTCAATTCATATTCAATTCATATTCAATTCATATTCAATTCATATTCAATTCATACTCAATTCATATTCAATTCATACTCAATTATATTCAATTCATATTCAATTCATATTCAATTCATATTAAATTCATACTCAATTCATATTCAATTCATATTCAATTCATATTCAATTCATATTCAATTCATATTCAATTCATATTCAATTCATATTCAATTCATATTCAATTCATATTCAATTCATACATTTTATATTCAATTCATATTCAATTCTGATTAAAATTATATTCAAATCATATTCAATTTATATTCAATTCATATTCAATTCATATTCAATTCATATTCAATTCAAATTTAATTCATATACAATTCATAATCAATTCATGTTGAAGTCATATTCAATTCATATTCAATTCATATTCAATTCATATTCAATTCATATTCAATTCATAATCAATTCATATTCAATTCATATTCAATTCATATTCAATTTAATTTCAATTCATATTCAATTCATATTCAATTCATATTCAATTCATATTCAATTCATATTCAATTCATATTCAATTCATATTCAATTCATATTCAATTCATATTCAATTCATATTCAATTCATATTCAATTCATATTCAATTCATATTCAATTCGTAATCAATTTATATTCAAATCATATTCAATTCATATTTAATTCATAAGCAATTCATAAGCAATTCATTTGCAATTCATATTCAATTCATATTCAATTCATATTCAATTCATACTCAATTCATATTCAATTCATACTCAATTATATTCAATTCATATTTAATTGATATTCGATTTATATTCAATTTATATTCAATTCTCAATTCATATTCAATCCATGATCAATATTTTTGTACGAATTTTAATGTCATAACTGTTTATTCACAGGGCTCGGACATCAAAACACATATCAAAGGCAATTATTGGTTTAATATGGGCCTTATCGATCGTATTCGCTTGCCCGATAGCCATTGCGCTCCGTGTGATTGAACTACATATACAAATAACAGGTGAGGTTAGACAACATAAATTACTTCTATATATAATGAGTTATATGGATTTAACGCTCATACTGCACCGATTAATTTCTTGTATTTTCTTTTCACAGAAACCGAATACCATGTGAAAATGTTTTGTGATGTTGTAAATTTGGAAATTAGTGAAATGCGTATTTACCGTTATGCGTTAGTTTTTATGCAGGTTTTGTGCAATTTTTGAATAAAATCAAATCAATACTTACAATTTTTAAATAATATTTTGTGTTTGCTGTATATTTTCAGTACGTGATACCACTAACTGTAATAAGTTTTGTCTATATACAAATGGCTATAAGGTTGTGGGGATCAAAAACTCCTGGGAATGCTCAAGATGCAAGAGATATAAATTTATTGAAAAATAAAAAGAAGGTTAGAGATATAGACAGACAAATGTATCTACGGATATGTAGATAGCTGCTACATATTCCGTATAAAATATTTATACAAAATATATGCTTTAGAATGTAAATTTGATAAGATTAGATGATTTCGTATTTTCTTGTATTATTCATGCTAAGATAAAAAAGCTGCTAACATATTTTCTTTATCTGCTTTGTTCTTTTAGGTTATAAAGATGTTGGTGATTGTTGTGGTTTTATTTGGATTATGTTGGTTACCATTACAATGCTATAATTTTTTATATGTAACATGGCCCGATATAAATCAGTATGTATAAATTATGTAACATTTATATTATTTTTTGTGTAGTAAAGGTACGATTAAGAGACTCAAGGAGTTTTTATGTCTAAATTAAGTGAATAAAGGGCCCTTGAGAAATATGCGATTATGCCTTAATGGCTGTTTTTACAACAAAAATATATATTATTGCTTCATATGTAACGAATGTAACGTATCTTTATTTGATAATTTGTTTTTTTTTTTGGTTCCTAGACTCATACCTCGAGGTACGTAACCTTACGTGACAGTATAGAACATCCCATTGAATTTTACAATATATTTCAATTTTTATAGTAATTTTTCCCCGCTTAATAAAGTAATTTTCACCAAACATTTATCATGCCGACCAGCGCTTGGCGTTTAGATCGGGAGGTACTGGATCCGAATCCCGATAGGGGCAGGATCAGTGATGGAAATAAACAGTAGTAGGACCACCTGATGGAGTGCACAACTCATGGGTCGTCCCATCTTCCATGCCAGTACTATAGGCTGGCATGGAACTATACAATGTGCAGATGGTTCTACTTAAATTGAGCCTATAGCCGGACATCCTCGATGTTGCAGGCAATAGGTAAGGTAGGACGTGAAAAGCGAACCGCGAAAGAGTTGGGAGTGCTTCGGGCCCAGAACAGATTGTAAAGATTATATCATCAATAAAATAGGACTTTTATCATCTCTTTATCTTTCTTCTGATATACAGAGTAGGTGACACAAAGTGTTGCCAAAACAAAACGCCACAGAATTTTTATTTTTTCAAGAATTTTATTGAATCAAAGTAAAAAATGTTCACAAATATTTACGCCGACAAAGCTATTGCATGCTGCACGAAAATGGCTCTGCGGTATTTTGGCCCATTCCCGGCGAAGCGCTTGCTTGAGATGATCGACACTTTGGTATTTTTTATCCCAACCTTGCTCTTCAAAATACACCAAACCGAGAAATCTATCGGATTTACATACGGTGAATTTGGTGGTCATTGAGCAGTGGAAATGAACCGCGGAACAAAGTTTCTCAGCCAATCTTGATTGACGCGTGCTTTATGACTCGGCGCCGAGTCCTGTTGAAATGTCCAGGCTCTGCGGCCGAAATATGTTTGTGCCCAAGGCTTCAACGCTCCCTCCAACACATGATCCCGATAAATTTGAGCATTTATCTTGATGCCACGGTCCAAAAAAACGAGCGGTGAACGGTTTTTGGCCGTTACGGCGGCCCAAACCATCACCATCGGCGGCGCTTTGTTCGAGTGGCAATCCGTTGGTTCAAATTTTCAGTAGAATGACGGGGCAAGTAAATTCGGTCATTTTGCTTGCTCACATATTGCTCAATAACGAACGGTGACTCATCGGAGAAAAAAAAATTGGCAAATCGCCACTTTCGTGCAAGCGTAACAACTCCTTTGCTCTTTCCACTCTAACTTTTTTGAGCATCGGTGAGACCATGCGTTTTATGGAATTTCAAAACCTTTCAAGACGTTTGCGCTACGTTGTAGGCACGTGCAATGCTACCAAAATCATTCCCCAAATAGGTCCCTGGTATAGTGCCTGGTACGTACAAAGCACTGTGCCAAAACACATCAAAGTAATATTTTGGAGTGCCCGGAACGTAAAACCGACTTGAATTGTTACTTGGGCTGTCATCACTGGTTTGACAGCAATGACAGTCTGAAGTTGGTAACACTTCGTGTCAGTCACCCGGTATTATAATTTATATAAAAAGTAAATTTTCAACATTACAGAACCAAGAAAACACTTTAACAACTAAAATTGTTGATATAGAATTTTTTCAAACAGTTGTTAAGCCTATAATTCATGCATTTTTTTCCTGAGAAATTTTGATTATGTAAAATTTATGTCAAGAAATATAAATCTGAAGTGACTTTTTTTACGTAGGTCCTAACAGACATCGCTGATAATAGAAGGTCCACGTTTAGGCATTACAATTTTATTATTGAGAATTACATAAACTTAATTGGAATTTTATGCAACACGCCTGGGTTTTAGAATTGGGTATTTACATTGGTTTCCCTCGATCTGTCCCGAAAAATACACCAATGACCTACTTGATCATAGCGGACGTCATTGGTTGACAGTTAAGCCCTCTTTACTGGCTTTTGCGAAGGTGATTGCGTTAAGTTTGATGGTTGCCTAACCTTCTTTCCTCTACTACATTTCCATATGTACATATGATTCTGCTGAATTAGATGAAGAAAAACCTCAGTTGGACCATTTCCGAGTTTTCATCTTAATATGGTAGCGTCCGAGCAGACCATCCATTAAATCTCGACTCCCCCATTGCCTTTCCGTTTTATCCCACTGAGAGGCTTTTCGAGGCTGTTAAATAACGTTGTTACTAACAAACGGCTTGGTGCCGTATATATAAGTTAACAACAGTATCAACGCACATGGCTAACGTTATCAACATGTTAATAATTACATATTAGCATAGGATGATAACAGCAAATTACCCGATAGTGTCAAAGAATTACAACACTTCGATGGTAATCCTGGGTGTACAATGTGAAAAACATACTGAGCGACTACGACATAATGCGTGACAAGCCCATATATCGAGCTATTTTGCAAAGCGTGAGACAAAAGATAAGAGGCAACGCAGATTCAGCACTTATTTCCTACAATATATTCGACAATGATTGGACGTCAATAAAGAAACGTTTATCTCTGCACTACGCAGACAAAAGAGAATTGCGGACCCTAGAACACCAACTAGGCAATCCAATCCAACAAAACATGAGTTTGGACGAGTTTTACGCCAACGTAAACCACCAGTTTTCACTCATCGTTAATAACATAAAAACGGAAGATTACACACCTGATCCAATCAACGATCTCGTTGAGACTTACCGGAATCGAGGATTGAATGGAGATCTGGCAAAAATGCTAATAATCCAGAACCCGCAAACTCTTCCAAAAGCATACGCATTTTGTCTGGAAATGCAAAATCTAAACGTGAGAAACATACCAATTCATGCGAGAAACTTTAACAACTCGATAACTGCATCCATAAACCAAATTCTGCCAAAGCTTCGATACAATTCACAAAGGAGTCCTAACCGGATGCCATTACTACAGAAGAACATGGCGTACAACATTCAACATCAAAATAATCTGAACATGTCGTACAACACAGGCCAACCCATCTCATTTTTGAGCAAGAGCCGCTTATTAACAATGGAAGGGGCAGCAAAGAACAAACCGATCAATTTTGCTCGCAAATGCGGGCAATTTTCTTCACTCCTGATATTTGATCGGGCGAACTCGTTCTCTGATTCGTAAACTAAGTGCTTACAAAGCCGTCGTATTACTATGTATGGGCCTTCGTAAGGTGGTGTGGGACCTGTGTCCATGTTATCTACTCGTTGTTACGAACATGTCGTTTTGATAGGTTTTGCGTGTCCGTTGGAATGAGTTTGTTTATCTTGGAGCGCAGTTAGTCAATCACTGTATCAGTGGTTACTTAGAGTGTAAGTGAATGTTCCACAAAGAATTCTCCAGTTAATTTGTTGGTTTGACCGTTCAACAGTTCTGTCGGTGTGTTACCTGGATTCCCAACAATGTGATTGGGATCTCCGAGCTCCAGTTATCGGTATTTGTACGAGATTTGAGCCTAAGAGTTGTATAAGCTCAGTGAATAGCTTGGATTCGAACTGTGTGCGTTGGTCGGTCGTTATGTTGGCCGGAGCGCCAAATATAGAAATGCAGTGGAGCAGTGGTCTATATCTAAATGGATGTGCTCAAATCTAATTGGTGAAATTTGGAAATTCCCCTGAGGTGATATGTTGTGACGTTGCACTTTGCATTTTTTTTAGGATAAACAAGATTTCTCCCTTATGGTTACGTCTTCGTTCATACTGGCCCATAAATATCTTGAAGTGACAAGTTTTCGAGTTGCTCGTACACTTGGATATGAAAAAAGGGTTTTCCAATAAGAGGTTTCATTTTGAACAGCCTGCTATTTGGGCAGCTGTCAATTTTGAAGCTGTTATCTTTTGACATTTGACAAGTAAAAACTATGCCATTACTAAAAATGGTACGATACACGCTTCAACAACGCATTGAAATTGTTAAAATTCACTACAAAAATGGTGAAAATTTTGCGGTCACAGTTCGCAAAACTAAAGCACGTTTGGGTCATCGTGAATCACCATCTCGGACGGCAATAGTTAGTGATGTGAAGAATCGAAACCGTGTGCGTCGCTTAATAACAACTGAGAGTGTTGCTGCTGTACCCCGTAGTATTGACGAAAACCCAGGGTTGTCGATTCCTCGTCGATCTTTGGAATTAGACATTCCACAAACGACATTACACCGTATTTTGCATAAAGACTTAGGTCTGAAGGCTTTTAAAGTTCAGTTAACAGAAGAGCTCAAGCCGGTCGATCAACATAAACGACGTATCTTTGCTGATTGGGTCCCGCAAATGCATCAAAATGATCCGAATTTTCGTCGAAAAAACATCTTGAGGCAGTGATGAGGCCCATTTTGGGGAGGCTGGGAGGCTACGTTAATAAACATAATTGTCGCTCCATCCTCAATGTGTCACTGTTGAGTGCGGATTTTGGGCGGTGTGATTGAATGAGGCTGGTGCAACTGTTACGGTGAATGAATTGCGCTACCGAGCTATGATTAATGAATTTTTATGGCCGGAAATGGAAGATATTTATGTGGACGACGTTTATTTTCACCAAGATGGCACTACGTGCCACACAAGCAACGCAACAATCGCAATTTTGCAAGAAAAGTTTGCTGACCGTGTTATTTCTCGTAAAGGTGACCACAATTGGCCATCGAGATCTTGTGATTTAACACCTTTAGCCTTTTTTCTTTGGGGCCACGTGATAGATAAGGTCTTTGCCAATGCTCCACAATCGATTCAATACCTTATAAATTCGTGAAGTTATGTAGGACATACAGCCGCAAATGTGCGAATTGTTCATGGAAAATTTCATGAAAAGGATATGGTGCTGGAAGCGTAGCCGTGGCGGCCATTTGGCTGATATCGTTTACAAATGTTGATGGCATACCTTTCTCTTTACAATGACTCGTTTTTTTTTAAATATTAAAATGAAACCTCTTATTGGAAAATCCTTTATTATGGAGAGTGCCAAGATAGTTCGACGTAACGTCTCCGGAATGTACGGTCGATTGTTGCCTGTAGTTATTTCACAGTAAATTATCAAATCGATTAATAGAAATTTTTCTAGTTTTCACTTGAAAGATCGCCGATTTGTAGAGCTAGAGAGTAAGTCTGTTAGTTCTGAATCGCAAGCTGTGCTTTTGCGATAGTAATGTTATCGAAACGTGTTGTTGTGGGTAAGCTCGTGGTCGCAAGTTCGAGAACGTATATCGGCATCGACATTGTCTTTGCCTTGTATAGGATGAATGTCTGTCCTGAATTGTGTGAAAAGAGGTGTGTTTGCCTTGGGTTACGTTGTGGTTTAGAGGAAATTGCTCTTGTGGTAGGCGAATATAGTGAATTCTCGACCTTCTGCAATATAGCGAAATCTGATACCTTCTTGGAGAAAAATCCAAGAGGTTCCTAATTCTCTTTATTGAGTTGTTGTAAAACCGCGTCCATTGCTGGGTTAGATGCATCAGCAGTGATGCTATATTTTGTGTCGCTTAGCGCATGCGCTTAAACAGCAATATTTTATAAGCTGCTTTTGAGCTGAAAAAAACTCATTTTAACATTGTTCAGGCCAAGAAAATTTTTAATGCGTCTTGGGTCTGCTTAGACGTGCTTCCAATTGTGTATGAATTTGGGCAAGTATCTCTGCGAGTTTTGGTATAAATCGGTGGTAGTAATTTACCATACCGACAAATTGTTGAATTTGTTTGATATTTTGCGGTGCTGGGAATTCTCTAATTCGCATTTCTTTCGGACGGCAGCATACCAATATGTGTAATTTTGGGTCTGCGAAAGTTAAGATTCCTAGTCCCAAACTGTGCTTTGTTGTGAATGTGATTAGGAGCAATTGAAATGAGATGGTATGCTTTGATGATTTCGATTTTCGAAAAAATTGTTCGTCCATTTAATTGCATGGAGAACGGACAGGAATGGTGATGGTGGTGTTGGAATTCTAGGAAAGCTGGTTTGTGGGTATTGGATCCAGTCTACGTGGTCTCGAAAATGATAAATCGTTGTAGTGTGTCTCACCGGTAGTTTGGTCAAACTGATAAAGATGGAAATTTCTTTAACAATGCGTCATAACTATTGTTGATCATGTAAAATAATGTTTGCAAGCGTTTGTCTCGTTGGCCGTGAAATCTTGGTCGGCCAATGATTTTGTTGGGATGTATGTGAAGTTAGCCCAGAAAGTCGTCCCAGAAAAAATAAGTTTTTTGCATCAGGCAACACTAAAGTTATAAGTCACAACGATAGTATTGGCTTGCAATGGTTGTATGGTTTGTAAATGACATAATGACAAGTGGTTAAAACAGGTTTAATAATGACGAGTATACTGACGAGTTGTTACTATTAGATTTGATTTCCGGAACTCTTTGCTTCCAGGAGTTATTGAAGCAAATCCCCGTCAAATGTATTGTCCCATTCAAATATGCGCCTGTGGCGCCAATCACAAATTTAGGATTATCTTGAAATTTTCAAGGTCGGTAATGGACATGATTATAAGTGGGTGCTGCCAGGTTTGGTTTCCGGAACTCTTTGTTTCCAGGAGTTATTGAAGCAAATCCCCGTAACATGTAGTTGATCTTCTCCGTACCGGTGTGAAGTATTTAACATTTATCAAAAGTGTAGCTATACAAATTAACAAATAACAATTGAATTTTTAATTTTTCTCATTAAAACCCGATTTTTACAAGAAAATGAAAAACGATTATACGAATAAAAGTAGAAATAATTGGTTTTTATTCGTTGGACATTATAGAACTATACACCCCGTCTCGTATATATTTGATGGTCGCATGATATGCCGCATATCAGTAAAAATTATCAAAAGTGTCCCCAAAATGCCGATATAACCAGATTTGCGTAGACATCTCTAAAATTTTGTATTAACGCATCGCAATTGTAAATTTAAGTAGATATCTCTAGCATCACGTGTAAATGGCCATCAAATATATACGAGACAGGGTGTGTCCAAATAAAAACCAATTATTTTTAGTTTTATTCGTATAATCGTTTTTCATTTTCTTGTAAAAATCGGTTTTTAATGAGAAAAATTAAAAGTTCAACCCTGCCATATTTTTTGTTTGTATAGCTACACTTTTTATAATATTGTGTAACTACACTTTTGTTAATTGTTAATTTGTGTAGCTACACTTTTGATAAATGTTAAATACTTCACATTGGTCTTCTCCGTCTGTATAGCCGAGAGTAATAGCACAGTGTGCGCATTATTTCGGCAGTAAACACCAACTTTTTGCGATGGTTTCCCAGAACGCTGCGTAGTCGCGTTGGCGTGGCTATCGCAGATTACACTTCAGCATGTCGTCACCGATTATTGTCACCACTACGGGTACGTTTTTGTTTATTTCACGTGGGTAATTGCAGCAGGGAAACTTTCGAATTTCAAAATGAAACTTTGCATATCGATTAAGTCCAATTTGTGCTAATTAGTGCTCACGGGAAAAAATTAGTGTTAGGTCAGGAGCCGAAAAAACGGGAAAAGAAAGTTTCAAATTTCGTCTAAAAGACGGAATAAATAAAACCCGATTTCTAGAAAAAACTAGAAATAGGTAGGTTTCAGTAGTTGCTTACTGCACACTTAGGCCAATTTTTAGGCCCATTGTGATACCACTCATTCACTCCACATCATTAACCCACCTACTTCACCTACTCACACAATTACAGTATACCACCTGCACATTGCAAGCTCCATGTCAACCTGTACATTGACATGGAAGGTGGGTCGGCGCGTGACACGGAATTCTGCACTCCATCAGAGGGTCTTAGTTGTATTTATTAGCATCACCGATCGTATTCGATGATGAAAATTCGATTTGCATCTAGCCTCTGATGGGATTCGAACCCAGCACCTCCCGGTCCAAGTGCCGAAGCTTTAACCACTGCACCACTTGTCCGGTAAAACTAGAAATAATTTAAGCCTAATTTTAAAACTTGATGAAATTTGTGCTTATCATAGAAATATAATTTTCATACATTTTCATTCATAAATCGAGGAAAACCAAACCAGCCCCTGCAAGATACTATATTAACAAAAATGGAGATATATCATTCAATAATATTTGTGTTGAACAACAAATTAACCAATAGAAATAAAATGTTCTAAAATCCAAGGCATAAGCAATTCATTCAATTCAAATAGTATATTCCTGTCAGGTATGTTCATTGCCATCCCAAAAATATAGTGACTGAATTTGTGTTAATCCAGAAATGGTAACAAAGATACCTGATAGGAATATGCATTCAGAAGTGCCAACCTGAATGAACAGAAAATTGTTTATTCAACGGTTTTCATTGTTCAATGGAATTGGGCCAATTCTGGATTGGCACAAAATCAGCCACTATATTTTTCTGATGGAAATGAACATACCTGATCGGAATATGTAATCAAAAGTGCCAACTTCATTGGTTTCTAGAACACTTTTTGTCAGAAAATTGTCCATTCAACGGTCGTTGTTGTTCAATGGAATTAGGTCAAATCTGGATTAGTACAAATTCAGCCACTATATTTCTCGGATGGCAATCGACATACCTCACCGGAATATGCAATCAGAAGTGCCAACTTCATTGGTTTCTAGAACAATTTTTATTAGAAAACTGTTCATTCAACGGTCGTTGTTGTTCAATGGAATTTGGTCAATTCTGGATTAGCACAAATTCAGCCACTGTATTTTTGGGATGACAATGAACATACCTAACAGGAATATATTATCTGAATTGCTTATGACTTGGATTTTAGAACATTTTATTTCTATTGGTTAATTTGTTGTTCAACACAAATATTATTGAACGCTATACCTCTGGGTTTTGTGTGTTTAATATAGTATCTTTCAGGGGCTGGTTTGGTTTTCCTCGGTTCATGAATGAAAATTTATGAAAATGATATTTCTATGAAAAGCACAAATTTCATCAGTCTAGCGGCCTTTAGAAAGTTTTAAAATTAGGCTTAAATGATTTCTGGTTTTTTCTAGAAATCGGGTTTTATTTATTCAGACTTTCAGGCGAAATTTGAAATTTTCTTTCCCCGTTTTTTCGGCTCCTGGACTAGCACTAATTTTTCCCGTGAGCACTAATTAGCGAAAATTGGGCTTAATAGGTATGTAAAGTTTCATTTTGAAATTCCCTGCTGCAGTTACCCACGTGTTTATTTCGTCCCAACGAGATTAATGTTATAAATTTTAAAAGATCATTTTAACAAATTTAAGCTACCCGTTTACACAGTACTCAAGAATTTATTTTTTGTTCTATTTTAGGTACCACTACATCAACATCGTATTTTTCTGCAGCGATTGGCTGGCGATGAGTAACAGCTGCTATAATCCGTTTATTTATGGCATATACAATGAGAAATTTAAACGAGAATTCCGAAAACGTTTCGGATTGTGGCGATTTCGTAATAACCTGGACCGAACCAATAGCGATTTTGGCGATAAAATGTCGATGCACACACGGGTCAGTTCGCTTCGATCGTCATACACAATAAATCATTCCAGTTACAGAAAATCAAATAATTTATTTAGTAAAAATCAATTAAGTAGCAACAATAATAATAATAATAATAACAAGTCAATTAATAGTTACATAGCAATAACTAAACTAAATAATAAAAATAAAGCGGCAACGTACACCAGCAACATTGATATGCAAACTACAAAGCTTTTTGAAGTATGTAAATGCCAAAATAAACCGCTACTAGTGGATGGCCAGTTACTGAATTTGGATTTATCGGGGCGAGAGAGAAATATGGAGGAACCGTATCATTGTTCCAGTTGCTACGCAAAATCGTGCAATACAACTGGTAATCCAAAATTGGGACACACCGTCAAATTTGGTAAGACCGAAACAGAATTTTATAGTTTAAACGAGAGCCAATTGCAGTCGAGCGGAGAGGATGGCATTATTAAGTATTTCGATGATGATGAAGGGAATCGAACGTCGTACGAGGATTTTGATGTTTGAAATTTAATTATAAAAACCGTTATAAATAGACTTTTATATCATAACTGTATTATTAAGATATAAGAGAACGTTGAACCACCCCCTCAAAATTATAATTCGCGCTTACTTATTGTTGTATAACGTTTTGTTTTGATTGGTACAAATTTTATTTATAATTTTATATGTTTAATTTTGTTAGTATTAAAAATTATATAATGTATGAGATATTTTTTAAGAACAAAGTAAACACCTGATCCGGTGCAATGCCATTTAATTGAAAAACGTGCAAGGCCACAGATAAACAAACATCATTTCTGATCCGCATATATAGTTAAGCGAAATATTTTTGTAATTTACTAGCTTCATACATTTGTACATTACAAACATAAACAGGCAATAAAAATAATTTGAATTAACAAATCAATTAAGAATATTTAAGATTTGGCAGATGGTTTTTTGAACCTACGGCTATTTTTAATATCTCTACTAAATTTATATGATTTGGTTTTATTTATAGACAGCAGTGTTGTGCATCTACGCGTATTTCAGAATTGCCTACATGTTGGTGTCGAAAATAGCGTAGACAATTGATATATGAGTGGATAATGTTGAGATTTGGTAGAGTATGTAGAAAATGTAGTGTAGGGGGAGGTGGGGGCAAACGCAAGCATTTTTCGATTTTCTTTAATAAATCATTTAATAATTTTTAAAATTTGCAGTATTTTAATGTGTTTATTGTTTCCCAAATATCTTACCTATAAAATAGATTACTTAAACGTAAAAAAGATTCACTTCACATACCTTAAAAAAACCAAAGAAAAAAATTAGGTTTCCGCTTACTTTTACCCCTATGGCAGGGCAAAAGTAAGCAAATGAACATTTTTATGGGGTAAAAGTAAATTAAAAACAATTTTAAATATATTTATTTATTTATTAATAAAACACATTTCACATAACATTTCAAATAAACAAACAGTCTCTTAGAGAATTTCAGTCTGCTTTTTAAGTAAAATAATAAGAAATATTAGTTCTTAATTAATTAAAATTCAGTCAATTAAATCGACTTCAAATCAGTAATAGCCCTTAGTACGCAAAGTTCCGGGTATTTCAGTAGGAACAGACAACTTAGAAATAATATCGGTTCTGTTTATTTGGGATATATCGTCAATTATTGGAAATACATAATGTTGGTTATGCTCTCTTAACAATTAGTTGTTCCCAATGAAGAACACGTCTTAAATGCGCTTACTTGGAGGACCAAATGAAAAGCTCTTATTCGTATGTCTATGCTGCTTCGCGTTCTAGTAATTATAAATTAATTATTCCGATTTGTTAATTAAAATCTAATAATTTGTTCTTTCTCATTATCCACAACAATAACAAAATACAACCACTCGATCGAAATAGTAAAATGCGACTGAATTTTATTTTTTATACAAAATATTTATAGAAATAAAACGGGTGAAGAAACGGTACACCACAAGTATACGACTCAATCTTGAACATACTCCCCTTCGTTAAAAACTGGGGTTTTTAACATATTGTCCACTTGGTCTTCATCATTGGTTGATAGTCTAAGTAGTTTAGACACTGGACGTTTGAATATTTATTGGTTGTATTTAACTGTGGCTACTCTAACAATGCCATCAGCTCCTGGATGTACATCGATGACTTTCCCATTGGCCAAACACCCGGCGGATTGTTATCCTCCTTCACCAATACTATATCGTTGATTTGAAAATTGCGTGTTTTGAATTTCGCTGCCGTTCTTTGCTGTAGCGTATGTAGATAGTCCCTCGAAAATTTTTTCCAATATAATTGGACTAGCTGTTGTACGTGTTGCCAACGCGTTAGCCTCGAACCGGTGATTTCCGTGTAATTTGTGTCGGGTATCAGGGCAGATGTTCCCATGGTTAGAAAATGTGGATCTTCATTATTTATAATACATAGTGGTCGAGAGTTCAGTATGCACTCAATCTGTGCTAGTACCGTAGCCATTTCTTCGAACGTCAAATGTGAGTTCCCCACAACCTTTACTACCGCATATTGATATGTTGCAGCACTATACTCATCGGTCTGGAACATTCTGTAAATATCAGATAACAAATGATTAGCTCCGCTAAAATTAGAACCGTTATCGGAGAAAATTTGATTGGGTACTCCCCTTCGTGATGTAAATCTCCTTAAAGCACCCATGAATGTTGCTGTTGTCATATCACCAGCTACCTCAATATGAAGTGCCTTTGTACATAAGCATACAAAAATTACAATGTACCCTTTAATAAGACGTGATCCTCTGCCGCGTTTGGATGCTAACATGATGGGCCCTGTGTAATCAACTCCTGTTTTGGAAAATGGGCGAGATGGAATAACTCGTTCACAAGGTAAATTTCTCATTAATTGTGATGATGTATGTCTTGAGTAGCGGAGGCAGGTAACACATTTTCGGTTTATACTTCGCGCTATTTGTCGTACTCCAAGAATCCAGTATTTCATACGTGAAAGTGATACAATCAGTGCAGGCCCAGGATGAAGATGCTTTTTATGTAAGTAGTTTAGTATCATTATTGCTATCTTATGGTCCTTTGGGATGATTAGAGGATGTTTCGTAGCATATGAGCAAGTTGCGTTTTCCAATCGGCCACCTACACGTAAAAGACCGCTAGCATCGATAAATGGATTTAGTGTGATTAGTGGTGACTTTGAACTGAGCTGTTTGTTTTCTCTTAACGTGCTTATTTCGTAATAAAAGGCTTGTTGTTGTATATGCTTTATAATTGTACTCTCCGCTTCGTGCAGCTCTTCTATAGGCAACCATCCTGATTTCTTCGCCGTAGCGATGCGTACATTGTAAATGAATCTTAACGTGATCGAGAGTATTCTTACTAACTTAGTCCAATTTGCGGTGTTATTGATCATTTCATCGATTACTCCAATATCTTTGTTCGTACTTATTTGCAGACCGATCACGTTCAATCGTCGCTCTTGATTTGTCTCCTTAACTGCTAATTGTATTGACCATGGCTCATCTGGTGTAAAACGCCATTTCGGTCCTTTCCACCATAACTCGTTCGATAATATTTGGCTTAAGTTGATTCCTCGGGTTGATAAGTCTGCAGGGTTATTCTTACCTCTTACATGTCTCCATGTCGCATTTGGGACTAGTTTATGAATTTCGGCTGTGCGATTTGCGACGTAATTTTTCCATTTCTTCGGTGTGCCTGACTGTAACCACGACAACACTACCATTGAATCAGTCCACAGATAGGTTGGGATATCTGCAAATTCGAATGCTTGACAAACATTAATGATAAGCTTAACTAACAGATGCGCGCCACATAACTCCAATCGGGGAAGACTTATGACCTGAATTGGTGCTACCTTGTTCTTACTGGCTACCAAGTTAGTTGTAATCTGATCATTGGACTTAATTCTAAAATAGACACAGGCAGCATAGGCGAGCTCGCTTGCATCACTGAAGCCATGTATTTCAATATTAGTCAAATTTGGACCAATGCATCTCTGCGCAAATGGCGTATGTTCGACTTCCATTTCCTTAATGGAAATCCATAGCTTTGTAATACTGATAGTAGGTCGGTTTTTAACTGTGTAGCTTCAACTATGTTATTAGCACCAGTAAGAAGGTCATCAACATAAAAATTCTGTTTAATTATTTTGGATACTGTGGGAAATGTTTGCTCGTTTTCTTCACCCACTAACAGTAATGCTCTGGTTGATAAGAATGATGCTGCCGACGTCCCGTATGTCACTGTTTTCAGCTCGTAATGCTCTATTGGCTTACCTTTCGATGTTCTCCATAAAATTCTTTGATGTTTGGTTTGATCTGACTCAATCAAGATCTGTTTATACATTTTTTCAATGTCAGCGCTTAAGGCAATAGGAAACCTTCTAAATCGAAGCAGAAATGTCCACAATGTTGGCTGAACTGTAGGACCAATTAATAACTTATCATTCAGTGACACCCCCGTAGAAGATTGACAGGACCCGTCAAACACAACTCTTAGTTTAGTGGTCTCACTGTTGTGTTTCCAGACACCATGATGTGGCAAATAACGCACACTCCATCATGTACTTTATTTAATTCCTCAGGTGATAATTTGGTCATATGCCCCAATGATTCGTATTCTTGCATGAATTCTCGGTACATTTTTCCAAAGGTAGCGCTTGTTTCCATTTTGCGCTCCATGGCCAGTAGCCTGTATTTTGCGGCTGTATAAGTATCACCCAATGAAGAGACGCAGTCCTTAAACGGGAGTTGTACAATCAACCTTCCTGACTCATTACGTCTTGTCGTAGCTTTGAAGTGTCGCTCACATTCATGCTCGTCTTCATTCCATATGTTTTCTGTGGTAATTTCCTCCAATTCCCAAAATCGTTTAAGTGTAGAATCTAAATTGGCTTCACTTTGAACCGCTATATGAATATTGCTTAGTGTACCAGCTTCATCAATTTCTGTAGCTTGCGAGTGTCCAGATACAACCCAACCAAAGATCGTTTCTTGTGCTACGGGTAACCTTGGTGATGCGATTAGTTTACCGCACTTTAAAATGTTAAAGAACTGGTCAGCACCTATGAGGATATCGATGGTTTTCTTATCGTAGTATGCGGGATCAGCTAATTGTATGCCATCGAATTGTGGTGCTTTTATATTTCCGGAGCGCTTATACTGTGAGGTCGTAGTTATATGGTCGACGATAAACGTATTCAAGCGAATCTCAATTGAATTATCGTATTTTGATCGAATCGTAATGGTTGTTTTACCCTTAGTTAATGTATTAGATGTTGCAAGTCCACCAACAACAATGTTAGCTCTTTGACGCGGTAATTGTAATCTTCTCACACACGAATCGGAAATAAATGATATTTGTGATCCCGAATCCAACAATACATTGCATTCGTGACGATGACCGTAGTGATCCTGTGTTAGCACCACTGCTGTGGGCAATATAGCATAACCAGTACGTGCCAAATGAATTTTAGCGCTACTGTCTTCTGTTGTGATTTGCTTGGATTGACATATATCTTGTTTAATAGGAGTTTGGGGAGACGAACTTCTTCCGTTTGATGTGTTGACATTATTCGATGGTAACGAGGAATTCGCTTCTTGAATTACCTTAACTGAGTGTACGTTGCTTCTTACACGGGAGGCGACACCATCATGTAACATACTGTGATGCCGGCGACCACATTTCTGGCATGAGCGTTGCGATTGACATCTATTGACTCGATGTGATGTAGAAAGACAATTAAAACATGCATTTAATCTGAACACCTCGTCCCTTCGAACAATCTATGCAGCTGATTACATGACGGACATGGTCTCATTGTTTTTGAATATACTTGATTGACTGAAACGATATGTGGCTTCACATTTACATATGATGACTTACTTTGATTTGGCTTCTTGGATTCACACGGCTCTAATCCGTCACAACGATTATTGAGAAACTGGAGAAATTCTTCGAATGTTGGATTATTCTTACTGGTAGTTGAAAGTGACCAGGCTTGTTGCGTTTCGGTATCGGTTTTCATTAATAAAATATGCAAAAGCCAATGATCTCGTGATTCGGCTTCCGTCCCCATTAAGTCCTCGAATAACTTGATCAGCAGTGTTATGTAAATTTCTTAACCTTTTAGCGGAATTTTCTTTTATAGGTTGTAAGTCATGAAATGTTTGTATAAAATGACTTATCGCGATATGCTTTTTGTCGTAACGATCACAAATTTTCGACCAGGCAGCCTTATAGTTTGCATCCGATATTGTTAAATGTCGTATAAGCTCGGCAGGTTCGTCCTTCAGGCAACTTCTTAAGTATTGAAACTTCTCGACGTCAGTGAGGTAAGATTTCTTATGTACTGCAGCTGTGAAGAGATCCTTGAAGCTATGAAACTCCTTATAATCTCCTGAAAATGTCGGGACTTGTATTCTGGGAAGCCTGGCAGCAAAATGAGGTTCTTCGGTTGATTGATTGAGGAGGCTCTGATTTAATGATGTTGATAGCGTATTCGTAAAATTTGATAGAAACTCGTTTTGTTGGGCTGTAGTATTTGCAATGATTTTATTGAATTCGTCGATTATTGATGTTGTCTTTGAAGTGCGACTGGATATAAACTCCGTTAATTTTTCTTTCAAACTTAAGTATTTCGATTCGATGTCCACAATTTCTGATGCACACTCTAAAGCGAGTAACCTTGAATCAGCCTCTTTAAAGTCATTGAACGCACGCTCCAACAATTCCAAACGAGACGACGCTTCATTAGTTTGAGTATCTTTATTTGCATTTTCTATGAATGACGCGATGGGTGTGATGCTTCCCTTTGCTTGACCTCGCCTTGCTGTCCAATCCTTAATTTTTTCCGACGACATCTTTAATAATGATTTTTGCTAACGGCTCTTATATTATTACGTTTTACTTATGCGAATCGAACTTAACGTGGTATATTCACTTAACGAACGTACAAAATTTTCTAACTCAGGGTTGATTTCCACGCGGTTGAATGGTTTTCTTCTTATATATTCAAACACACTTGATTTACTAAATAGCCACAAAATGTTTACGCGCACACCGCTACTTCTAAATTGGCCTTCACGATATCGATCACTTATTTGTAAAACACAACTTGACTTAAAATGTTCAATAATATGTATATGGGGCACCCGCTCGCTGCAGGTTGGCCTATTACGATGAGCTAATTTACTTTACTTACGTACGACAATGACCGATTAAATTCAGAAAACTTGGTATATTTTCCACCATATATTTACACGAACACCGTTATAATATCCGCTTATAAATCTGCATCAACACCACTAACTCTAGGTTAATTATCACGTGATCGATTACTTGTACGGAACAATCTTAACTTAAATCAATTTCCACTATGTTACACGACTTGTTATTTCTAAGTGAAATACAACTTAATTGCTGTGGCCTTAACTTTCTCAAATAAATCTTAATGTGCGGGTGCGGGTTAGCTAAAGCGGTTTACACACAGCGGTTTACACATAGCAGTGTATATACCGGATAGTAAATGTGGTTTTGCTTTCCTCAGCTATCCGGTATCCGGCTCGAAGGACCAATAAATGCGCTTACTTGGAGGACCAATAAATGCGCTTACTCGAAGGACCAAATGAAAAGCTCTTATTCGTATGTCTATGTTGCTTCGCGTTCTAGTAATTATAAATTAATGATTCCGATTTGTTAATTAAAATCTAATAATCTTTACTTTCTCATTATCCACAACAATAACAAAATACAACCACTCGATCGAAATAGTAAAATGCGACTGAATTTTAGTTTTTATACAAAATATTTGTAGAAATAAAACGGGCGAAGAAACGGTACACCACAAGTATACGACTCAATCTTGAACACGTCTTGCTTTCCTTTAAGATGATTAAATTTTACTAACACGAAGTCGCCTTCGTTTAGATCATCATCATCCACTAGAAGACTTGGTAAATTTTCATTTTGTTGGGATATGATAGAGCAGTCACCTGAATCAGGGAATTGATCAAGGGAAACTTCAGATTCGATAATCTATAAGAAAAAATTGTTTCATATTTTTATACAATGCGATGATACGAAATCGATACGGTACCTGATCAGGCTGCTTATGTGGCGGCGTTTGTTATTCTTGGCTTCATTCAAAGTAACGATTCTATTTTTTTCCGGTGTATCGGTAAAAATTCGGGATTTCCCTCTTTCACGTCCGTTTAATTTTTCCTTTCGTGGTGCAGCCTTTGGAAAAGGATTTATTTGTTCCGGAGTCACAGAATATGCATTAGCTTGACTTGAAGTGGACGGTAGATGTGACTGATTGTGGTCAATTGGTTGGTTAGCTGTTGCCGATGCGATATTGTTCGAATTATTGTCGATGTATGGCCGGTCCGTTACAAATGCCGCAGGGAAATCAGCTTCTACGAAAGCAAAGAAATGCCATGTTTTTGAAACGTCCATCATTTATTTATGTATTCACAATAATTATAATCCACAGGACAAAAATCCCTAATGATTATTACAACGTCAGAATTAAAAACTAAAATTACACAATAAAAAATAAATCAATCACAAGTCGATAGCATAAAATCACAAAATTTACATTATTGTATCTGTATTACATAAAGTTATGGAAATCTCATTAAAACTAACGAAGATTAAGTCAATTCAAACAAAGAAACTTTAAAGTTATGTTTCAGTTTATTTTTGAAACAAGCTTTAGTCATTCCGAAATCAAAAATATCACAGAAATCGTTAAATTTCGCAACCATAAAATTAATTGATTCGTGTACTGAGTAATTGGAACGATGAAAATCTGGTAACAATGAAGACCTTGTTCTAAGTTGTCTCATTGGAGCATAAATATTCAAACGCGAAAGTATAAATGGACAATCAATCCTTGCTTCCAAAACATCAGCCACAAATAAAGCCGCAGCAAAACAACGTCTGATTGACAAGGGTTCTAAATTTAAAACGAAACATCTCGTATCGTAACTAGGTATATTAAGAAGATTATCTAAATAAGTCAGTCGTCTGTCCATGTTAAAGAGATTAAATTTAAAAAAGATCTGCCGAGTAAATTTTCTTTGAATTTTGTCTATACGTTCAATATGTACATTATAATAAGGAGCCCACACGACTATAACATATTCTAAATTTGAATTTCGTCTTTTCTTTAAAATCTTTAGAGATACGCTGTATAAAACCCAACAAAGATGACGATTTTGCTATTAGTTTATCAATATGCGGAATAAAAGTCAAAGTAGGGTCAAATGTTACACTCAAGTCTGTGATTTGGGTAACCCGAGCTAATGTTTCACTATTAATATTATAATCAAAATTTATCAGAGTTCTTTTCTTTGAAAAAGACATTACAGCACACTTCTTGATATTTAACTTTAAATGATTCCTGCTACACCACAAGTATACCGAATCCAGATTGTAATTTAGTGGCATCCGAAGGGTCAACAATGCGACAAAGAAGTTTGAGATTATCAGCATACATAAGTCCCTTAGAGTAACGCAATACATCCATCAAATCATTTACAAATATTATAAATAATAGAGGACCAAGGTGTGAGCCCTGCGGAACACCGGAAAGTACGTTTGTTTTATCTGATTTGACATGATTTAACTTAACATATTGAACGCGATCAGATAGATATGACCCCACCCAATTAACGAATTTTTCAGAAAGTCCAAACAACTTGAGTTTATGTATGATAATTTGGTGTTGAACAGAGTCAAACGCGATTGTGAGATCAACAAAGCCGACATCCAGTTGACTCTGCGACTCAAATGTATCAACAATTTCACGTTGAAACTCAATAAGATTGGTTGTTGTGGATCTACCTTTGAAAAAACCGTGTTGAGATGTTGAAATACTATTCTTTATGTTAAAAAAAATGTATCTTGTCAGTATGGCCTCAAAGAGCTTAGGGATTGATGATAAAATAGAGATACCTCAGTAATTGGCTATATTAAAACGATCACCTGCCTTAAAGATTGGAGTAATTGAAGATATTTTCCATCTCAGTGGAAAAACAGAAGTATTTAAAGATTTATCAAATAATAATTTCAAGGGATAACAAAGTTGATATTTTAACAATTTCAAAATATACGTGGAAATCCCGTCCGGACCACAACCGTTTTTGAAAGAGTTCAATACATTAATAATTACAGATTCGGACACATGTGGAACATCAAATTGAACGGGATATTTAAAATACAAGTTAGATTTAAAGTTAGAACAGCCAACAAATTTGTATACACTTTGAAAAAAGTTCCTAAAATAATCAACAATTTCGTTTAAATCAGAACTACTTTTTTGATCAAAATACATAGTTGTAGGCAGCTCAGATGTTTTACATTTGGAATTAACAAATTTCCAAAAATATTTAGGATCATAATATATTTTAGATTCAATAATCCGTAAATACTCATTATAAGCCTCTTTGTTTTTGTTAACGAACTGTATATGTGATTCCAATTTTCTAGTTTTATTATAACGGGTGATTTTTTAAGAGCTTGAGAACTTTTTTTTAAAAAAAAAACGCATAAAATTTGCAAAATCTCATCGGTTCTTTATTTGAAACGTTAGATTGGTCCATGACATTTACTTTTTGAAGATAATTTCATTTAAATGTTGACCGCGGCTGCGTCTTAGGTGGTCCATTCGGAAAGTCCAATTTTGGGCAACTTTTTCGAGCATTTCGGCCGGAATAGCCCGAATTTCTTCGGAAATGTTGTCTTCCAAAACTGGAATAGTTGCTGGCTTATTTCTGTAGACTTTAGACTTGACGTAGCCCCACAAAAAATAGTCTAAAGGCGTCAAATCGCATGATCTTGGTGCCCAACTTACCGGGCCATTTCTTGAGATGAATTGTTCTCCGAAGTTTTCCCTCAAAATGGCCATAGAATCGCGAGCTGTGTGGCATGTAGCGCCATCTTGTTGAAACCACATGTCAACTAAGTTCAGTTCTTCCATTTTTGGCAACAAAAAGTTTGTTAGCATCGAACGATAGCGATCGCCATTCACCGTAACGTTGCGTCCAACAGCATCTTTGAAAAAATACGGTCCAATGATTCCACCAGCGTACAAACCACACCAAACAGTGCATTTTTCGGGATGCATGGGCAGTTCTTGAACGGCTTCTGGTTGCTCTTCACTCCAAATGCGGCAATTTTGCTTATTTACGTAGCCATTCAACCAGAAATGAGCCTCATCGCTGAACAAAATTTGTCGATAAAAAAGCGGATTTTCTGCCAACTTTTCTAGGGCCCATTCACTGAAAATTCGACGTTGTGGCAGATCGTTCGGCTTCAGTTCTTGCAGGAGCTGTATTTTATACGGTTTTACACCAAGATCTTTGCGTAAAATCTTCCATGTCGTCGAATAACACAAACCCAATTGCTGCGAACGGCGACGAATCGACATTTCACGGTCTTCAGCAACACTCTCAGAAACAGACGCAATATTCTCTTCTGTACGCACTGTACGCATTCGTGTGGTTGGTTTAATGTCCAATAAAGTAAACTGAGTGCGAAACTTGGTCACAATCGCATTAATTGTTTGCTCACTTGGTCGATTATGTAGACCATAAATCGGACGTAAATCGCGAAACACTTTTCGAACCGAACACTGATTTTTGTAATATAATTCAATTATTTGCAAGCGTTGCTCGTTAGTAAGTCTATTCATTATGAAATGTCAAAGCATACTGAGCATCTTTCTCTTTGACACCTTGTCTGAAATCCCGCGTGATCTGTCAAATACTAATGCATGAAAATCCTAACCACAAAAAAATGGAAAAAAGCATTCAGTAATATAAATATTATCATGAAAATTTGAAAAAACTAAATCTAAATACCGATCTCTATAATTTTTTATACAATTAATTTGATTTAAACCACACATGGATACAGCGTCTACAAAATTATGCTCAATAGCTGATGTTACGTTAGCTGGTAATAAGAAATCATGCTCATCATCAGGAACCCATATAATATTTGGTAGGTTGAAATCTCCAGTTACGATAAAATTTGTGCTCACCTTATCAAATTCACACATTAGATTGTACATAAATGCCGTAAATATTGAATAAATTTCCAAACTAGTTCGCGGTGGTATGTAGATGGTAACGATTATAGTTGTTTGACGGAATATGTTAAGTTGAACAGCTACACATTCTAATGAAGGTGGAGTATCCAATGCTTGACTAGGAATTTTTTTATCAACTGCAATTAAAACGCCTCCTCCTGGACCTGATGTTTTTGAACTATTATAAGAAGACCGATCACAGCGATAAACCACAAAATTTGACGGAAAAAACTCAACATTATTAATGGATTCATGGAACTTAGTTTCCTTAATTGTATAAATATCATATTCAGTACTAATAACGTAATTATAAAAAACAAGCTGACTTGAAAATATAGTTATCATGGGATACTGAAGTAGTTATGGCATTCATAGTTAATCCAGGAATTGAGCTCGATTTTGATGCCGAAAATTTCCACGACGAGCCTGGTACTCTTCTACAGGATGACGGTGAGAGTAAATTCTCCAAATCAGTTGCATCAACGGCGATGTTGTACGAAATGTAATCTCCGACAAAATGTTTATTAGGCCTTGGCTCAATTCTGTGGCAGTTGGAATTCGATATTTTGAATTTTCGATTAACAAAATTTTTAAACTGATCATCAGTAGTAGTAGTTGATATTCTGGATATAAATAACCATTTCTTCGGAGTTACAGCGGATATAATTACGCTAGGATCAGAATCGACAGGAGCAGTCCCAATAACAATATCCGTTCCAATCGGCTACGTTGTTTGGCTTCTTGAGAGAACTGGTTGACGGTCAATTTTAATACGTTGGTCAATGTTCTGGCATAAATTCTCAATAAGCTTGCGATGAGAAGCAATCTCCTGTTCTAAGCGCACAAACTTATCCTCAATAATATTTTGAACCGATACTCCTCCTTTTTTAGTAATACTGGCCAACAAAATCCTACAATTATTACACATCCATAACATATTTTTATTTTTTGTTAAGATATTTGCAGTTGCACGATCAACAGCTGCACAGTTGTGATGAAAGACCAGGTCACAAAATCCATTACAAGATATGGTAGGTGTAGTCGCTCCAATTGATTTATCACATTTACCACAATTCGACATTATAAATAACGATAGATGTCTCTAATCCAAGTGGTTTGTGAATTAGATAAATATAAATAGTCTCCAAAATTAAAAAATATGTCTCCAAATAGTGTTTCGGATACAGCGTAGAGAAATTTTTGACAGCTCAATCACCAATAATTACAAATTCAATTTCCAAATTTCCAAAAAAGCACTGAACAATTCAAGTAGATAACAACTCCCGTAGTATTTATTGGTTTTAGCGATATAAAAAACATAAAACAACTGTAAACTTTTATTGCTATTATTTTAAACAGAATAAAATAATGATAAACTTTGACAATACGACCTTTATTTTAGCTAAGACACCTTTCCTCATTTAATGTTATATTTCGTGCTGTAAAAGATGCTTCATATCCGCGGTAAATTGTAATCATTTTTCCCGGGTGAGTCGCCATAAAATTATTAAAAGCAATCTTTAGAGCACTTTTAAATGGACCAAAAACTTTTAGGATAAGTATAAAAGTTGCAACTTGTGCGAGCAATGTGGTGGAAAAGATAAAAGCTCTATTGCACATTTTCTAGCAAATTCTATTGCAGGCAAAGAGCAATAGCTATTGTGGTTGTCCATCAACAATAAAATGCGGTTTTCTTTGGAACAACGTATATGAAGTTGAATGTTCTTTAAAACTTCCGGGAAAAGTTCAACGGTCATCCATCCCGATTTAGATGCGAAGCCTAAACTTCCACTTGGCGCGATTCAAAAATCGGTCTTTCTAGTGTACGCACTAATAATGCCACAAAAAGTAACGAGTTCCCCACGTTCCGCGGAAACAATTTGGCCAACTTGTCTCTTTGACTTGTCTGCAATTATCTGTTAATAGAATTATAAATTTGGAACATTTATGTGTCTACTACCTTTGCACCTTTGTGAAGTTGGCCCAAAATTGTATCCCAAAAAAGTACGATTTTATAGGCTGGCAATACCAAAGCAATAATCCTGATATAAAAAACTCTCACGACAGAAAATTATTTTATACATTTATAAATAAACAAAATCACCGCATAAAATTTAAATTAAATGCCGTTTGCAAAATATCGAACATTTTTTTGTGTCAATATACGTATTTAGGTTAGAACAAATAAAAAGATAAATAAGGACAAATAACATTTCCAAAATAGCTATTCCTTTAATATCTTGTCGAAACTATTCGAGAACTGCCGTCAACTTTGAGATGCTTTTCTATTAAACATTGTCCAGGAGCATTCATGCCAATAATCATTTTTGGGGGAATCGGAGGTCTGAAGTTTTGGATTCCTCCAAAAACTATTGTTACGTTTTCGCCTTGTCACTCAAGGTTCGAATCACTGGATTGTGAATAAATACAACTGCTTCAAATTTGAACTCACACAGTTTATTTACACAACACAATTTATTATACAACACAAAATTAACAATTAATTATTACAACTATAACACACTTTAATAATCACTTTAATAATCTTTCTATTTAACCTTCACTGTATCACGTTTAAAATAAAACTCCGCATTCCACGTCAACGCGCGCCAAATGTTCACATAAATTATACACGTACATTTCATAATAACCCCGAATGTTGTCCAAAATTTATACGAGAACATTCTAGCAAATACGTTAGTATACAAATCGCGCCTAAATGTTGATCCATGCCAAATTAAAATTGAGCAACTTATTAAAATAACTTATTCTACTCTAAACTAGATGTCACCGTAACACTACCCCTCACCCAAGCCTGTTCGTCCCGAACAGGATCCAAATCACCTCCTCTGTAGAGCGCCAAACGCTCTAAATGCACCACCTTTGGTTTACCTCTCTTTACCTCTGAATGCGATAAACCATGTCGTTCATCCTTTTAATGACAGTGTAAGGTCCTTCCCATGTAGGTTGCAACTTCGGTGATAATCCCTTCTTCCGTTGTGGGTTGTGAAGCCATACCAATTGCCCTTCCTCGAAGCCCTGATTATTTGCTCGTATGTCATATCGAGCCTTCATTCGATCACTTGATATCCGAATTTTCTCCCGTACAAATTGATGTATCTCATTAAGTTCTTCTTTCATCCGGTCGACGTAATCCTGTCCGCATAGAGCCGCTGATGGAACTGCTCCAAACTTTAAATCTCCCGGTAGTCGCAGATTGTTCCCAAATATGGTTTTAGCTGGTGTCACTCCTGTTGTGTCATGTACCGCTGATCGGTAAGCCATCAGGAACATCGGTATATGTCGATCCCAGTTGCGTTGGTTCTTTTCCACAATCTTTGCTAGATATTCCTCCAATGTTCCATTGAATCTTTCCACCATACCGTCCGACTGCGGGTGTAGAGGCGTCGTTCTCGTTTTATTGATGCCAAGCATCTGACATATCTCCTGAAATACCACCGATTCGAAATTCCTTCCTTGATCCGTGTGAATTTCCATCGGTACACCAAATCTGCTAATCCAGTTGTTCACCACGGCATCAGCTATTGTTGTTGTCTCCTGATTGGGTATGGGATACACTTCTGGCCATTTGCTGAAATAATCCATGATTACTAGCACATATTTATTTCCGCTCTCGGTGGTCGGAAATAGCCCCGCCACATCCATTGCAATTCTCTCGAATGGTGCCCCGACATTATATTGTTTCATGGTTCCACGGCTTTTTCGTGCTGGTCCCTTTACTGCCGCACATTGGTCACATCTTTGACACCATTCCGCTACTGATTGTCTACATCCAGACCAGTAGAACCGTTGGCGAATTTTGGCTAGTGTTTTATAAATCCCTAGGTGACCTCCGCTTGCTTCTCCATGATACTCTTTGAGGATTTCCGCAATCCGACCTTTTGGAACCACCACCAACAATTGTTTTACTTTACCATCCGCGCTTTCCCAATTTCTCTTTAAACATCCATTTTCCATGTGGAGGCTGTCCCATTGAGCCCAATAATATTTTACGATGGGGGTTTTGTCGGCTATCTCGCTCCATGTGGGCCGGTGTTCCTTTTCCTTATGTCCCATGATGAATGCCAGATCAGCATCCCGTAATTGCTCCTTCCTGATCATTTCATCAGTCCACTCCTCATCAGGTAGCACTTGCATAAGCCGAATATCGATGATGTTTTCCTTACCCTCCACACGTCCACAATGCTTGCATTCCACGGGGCATGGCCTTCTTGATAATGCGTCGGCATTTCCATGTGCACTTCCCTTCCGATGTTCAATTTGAAAATCGTAGCTTTGCAAACGTTCGATCCAACGTGCTATTTGTCCTTCTGGATTTTTGAATTGTAACAACCAGCGCAAAGCTCCATGATCCGTCCGTAGAAGAAATTTTTGGCCATAGAGGTACTTATGGAAGTGTTTCACACATTCCACTGTAGCCAACAACTCTTTCCGTGTCACACAATAATTTCGTTCCGGTTTTGATAACATCTTGGAATAATATGCAATAACTCGCTCCTCACCATTTGTTGCCTGCGATAATACACCTCCTATCCCATCATTACTTGCATTGGTGTCCAAAATGAATTTAACGTTGGGTATAGGGTATGCGAGGATTGGCGCTTCGCATAATCGTCGTCTTAGTTCCACGAATGCCTCTTCTTGGTCTTCCTTCCATTCGAATGCCTTGTTTTTCCTGGTTAACTCGTGTAAACTCTTTGCGATGCTGGCAAATCCTGGCACGAATCGTCTATAGTAGGTGCATAATCCAAGGAAGCTCCGTAATTCATGTAAATTTTTAGGTCGTGGCCATTCCTTTACCGCTGTGATCTTGTCTTCATCGGTGTGAATTCCATTGGTTGTTATACCTTATGACCCAAATATTTTACTTCCGTCCTAAATAATTTACATTTCTTTGGGCTTAGCTTTAATCCGGTGGCTTGTATCCGATCCAAAACCTCTGTCAAATTCCTTAAATTCTCGTCGAAATCTTTGCCCATGACGATGATGTCGTCCAAATATACGAGGCACGTCCTCCAATGTAATCCCTTTAGTACGCGCTCCATTAGCCGTTCAAAAGTCGCAGGGGCGTTACATAATCCGAATGGCATAACGTTAAATTGCCATAATCCGTTACCCACACTGAATGCCGTTTTCTTGCGATCTTCCTCCTGGACTTCCACTTGCCAATAGCCGCTTTGCAGTACTAATGTCGAAAATATTCGAGCACCCGATAATGTGTCTAACGTGTCATCGATCCTTGGCAATGGGTAACTATCGTTTTTCGTCACAGCATTTAATTTTCGATAATTCACGCAGAATCTCATGCTACCATCCTTTTTCTCGACTAACACCACTGGTGAACTCCATGGACTGCTTGATGTTTCGATTACCCCTGCTGCTTGCATATCTTTTACCATTCGATCCACTTCTCCTTGCTTTGCCAATGGTAATCTCCTGGGTGGTTGGCGAATCGGCATTTCTGCTCCTGTATCTATTCGATGTTTTACCATTGTGGTTCTCCCATTATTATCCGATGTACTGCAGAATATTGGCATGTGCCGCTCGAGCAATTGTTTTGCCATATTTTTCTGTTCCATGGTAAGATCTTCGGTCCATTTCTCCATGAGTTGTTCAATAATTTCTTTCTGCCCTTGCGAGTTAGCCGTCTTAATCGGATTTTTCTGCTCGCACTTCACTATCGCAGATATTTCTTCACATTTTCCGATTATAGTCCCTTTCTTGATGGTTTTCGTCTTATCCAAGAGATTTAGAGTCCGAATTGGCACTCTATTATCGCTGTCTGATTTCACTAGAGCTCTCCCGATCATTATTTCTCTGGCTCCGTCCTCCGCTTCATTGGTTTCCACAACCCACAACCTGGGTGACCCAGAACCTCCCTCCAATCTTGCCCATACTATTGTCTCTGAGTTCGGTGGCAGCTTCTCCCGATGATCCATTATAATTTGCCTGGTCGTTTCTCCTATAGTGCTAACGTGAAGTGGCAACTCGATATTATCGTAGATTAATACACCTCGTCCAACATCCACCACGAATCCATTCGTTCTCATGAAGTCCATCCCCAAGATGACTTCATCTACAATATCTACCACCAGCACCTCGTGTTGAAAATGGTTTCGCCCAATCCTTATTTTCACAACCTTTTTACCTTTTATTGCTGAATTTTCTCCAGTTGCCATTCGTAATTTCACTCCATTGGCTGGTTTTACATTTCCATCGATAATATCTTCACGAACAATCGTATGAGTTGCTCCCGTATCCAGCGTAATCATGCAGTTCTTCCCATCAATATCGGCTTCAATTGTCAAGCTGTCACCGCCTCTTGCTACTCTCGAAACATGGATGGAGGTTATGGGGCAATCGGTTGTGGGAGTCAGCTTCTGCCCCTTCAAGCTGACTCTTTTTAGTTTAACGACTCCGCTGTCGTCTGACCCTCCTTTCTGGCCTCTGTCTGCCCTTCGTTTGGTCTACGCTTCATGGGAGATGGCGATCTTCCTCGTTTCTTCTTAATCTCCCAGCAGTCCCGTGAAATGTGACCCATCCTATCACATGCCCAGCATTTAATTTTGCCACTTCCCTTTCTGAACCTTGGCGGAGCCCGCTCGGTGTCTATTCTGGAATCGATCTCCACTCGGCGAATTTTTATTGCAGGTTTGACGATGGCCTGAGCAGTTTCGTTTATTAACGCACAAGCGATGGTTTCTGCGAAAGTTGCCTTAGGTGACAACATCACCGCTCTGCGTGTCTCAGGATCTCGAATGCCGTCGATGAATGCATCTATTTTAATTCGCTCCATGTAATCGGCCGACATACTTGAATGTGCCAGATGCGCAAGCCGCTCAATTGAATAATCCTGTAGCGATTATCCTCCTCTTTGATATCGACCCTTCAATTCCATGTGATAGATTTCCCTTTTGTGGTCACTTCCGTACTTTCGGTCCAGCGCCTTCATAATTCCGACGTAACTATTGCGTTCTTGCTCCGGAATTGTTTGTAATGTTTCCGCCGCTTCACCTTTAAGAGCCACAATTAATGCGCCAACACGATGCTCTTCATTCCATTGATTTTGCTTAATCACCGTTTCGAATTGGAACTTAAAAATGCTGAAGGATGTTGTTCCATCAAATGTTGGTGGTTTTAACTTAACAGCGGTTACTGTCTGGATTACTTGATGTGATGTTCCATTTGACTTGACATCTTCAAGCTCCTTCTCATGACGTTGCACTTCGGTTCGTAGATCTTGTTTAACCGTTTCAATTTTTTGTTGAACCTCCCCTTTAATATTTCGAATTTCTATGTGTAACTCTGTTTGCAGTTTCTCCACTTCGCCGTGTAGTGTAGCAGATAATTCCAGAAACTTCTCGTCCATTTTCTTTTGGCCATCTTCTATTTGGTGTTTAATATCCGCCCCTGGTTGCTTCATTTGTACCATCTGATGGTTCATTTCCTCGTTTGATTGTTTTATTTGTAGTTTAATTTCCGACTGTTGTCCCATCATTTGATTCATAGCAGCCATCAACTGCGATAAATTGAAACTTCCAGATTGATCTTTTGTTGTTGCGGTTCCACCGTTTGCGCGTCCTCTGCTTTGTTGTCTACATTAGTCTCGTCCATTTTATCCTCCTCGAAATGATACACGTCCGGATCTAAACCTTCCTTCTGCATAGCCTCACGTAGTCGCTCCATTAGCTTTTGAGCCTTCACTGGCCAAACCTCGCTGTTTCAGTTGCTTCTTTAATTGCAGAAGCTTTAAATCGTAGAGAATCATTTTTCTTATTATTCACAATCCCACCGCTGTCACCAATTGTTACGTTTTCGCCTTGTCACTCAAGGTTCGAATCACTGGATTGTGAATAAATACAACTGCTTCAAATTTGAACTCACACAGTTTATTTACACAACACAATTTATTATACAACACAAAATTAATAATTAATTATTACAACTATAACACACTTTAATAATCACTTTAATAATCTTTCTATTTAACCTTCACTGTATCACGTTTAAAATAAAACTCCGCATTCCACGTCAACGCGCGTCTTTATATACCAAAATATTTGTTTCTAGAATAATCCCAAATGTTCTCATAAATTATACACGTACATTTCATAATAATCCCGAATGTTGTCCAAAATTTATACGAGAACATTCTAGCAAATACGTTAGTATACAAATCGCGCCTAAATGTTGATCCATACCAAATTAAAATTGAGCAACTTATTAAAATAACTTATTCTACTCTAAACTAGATGTCACCGTAACACTATTATTGGCATGAATGCTCCTGGACAACGTCTAATAGAAAAGCATCTCAAAGTTAACGGCAGTACTCGAATAATTCCGACACTGAAGTAAAACGAATGCAAGTTTTGGTGTAAGGTACATATTGATATATATTGACAACGGGGACCCTCCAGACCTCCGATTCCCCCAAAAACGATTATTGGCATGAATGCTCCTGGGCAATTACTATTAGGAAAGAATTTTAAAGTTAACGGCAGTACTCGAATAATTTCGACACGGAAGTAAAACTGTAAAAGTAATACCATTTTCAATACAGTACTTCTTATTGGTGAATTAGCTATACTATTTATTATCAAGCTGTGATGGAGAGATTACAAAATTAATTTGAAATTAATTTTTAATTATTGATTATTCCTTGAACATTGTTTAATTTGGTTTCAATTAATTTAATGTATATTTTTTTTTTGGGCTGACAGTAAATTTCCTCCTATCATGACATTTTTGTAGTATAGCGATAGTTTTATTTTTGGGCTGACAGTATAAATATGGCGGATTTTCCTGTAGAGATAGATAATTTTTTTGGGTTGACTATAGTAAATCTCGTCTTGTGGAATATTTTCTGGGCTGACTCTAACTTATAGATATAATTTGTATATTTTAGAGTTGCCATAGTATTTTTCTGAGTTGAATATTGGGACAACTTCACATACATTACATTTGGTGCTTGTAGAACAGTGGTTATTCTAGTTTCGTGTATATTAAATATATGACATGGTGCAAATTTAAATCTCTCCATGACTTCAATATATAGTTATTAAAAAATTCTTTAACGTTAGTTTCATTAAAAGCAGTAGCTCGAGCGAAAACTAGTATTTTTCGGGTTTCTCAAACTTAGCTGAAGATGACGTTTCATGAACCCAGACATCCAGTCTTTACCGGCCGCTTTGTTCACATCCCAACTCTCAGAGTAAGTTTTTTTAAGCAATTTGGCATATTGAAATGCCAGATTTCGTATTTGGACGTACGTCAAACCGTAGTTTATTTTTGAAGAACGTAGCAAATAAAGTTGTAACTCTTTTTCTTCTAGAAGATCCGCACACATTCTAATTTCATCTTTGCTTTCATTGAAAGAGAGAATCCCCTTCACGAAATACTGGCTTAACATTTCTAACAAATTTAACTCTTTTAAAAAGAGTGTTATGGTTAATTTGGTATTTTATGGCGGTGCCTCTAATTGATTTTTTCGTTTAAGGACCTCTGGAATTCTCATTAACGCCGTCTTTCTTTTTTTATAATTTCGAACCATTCGAAAATCGACAAATACGTTCATATTATATGAAATAATATTAACATGAAGCAACTAAATGAGTTGGGGCTAGAATAAGCTCGCGTAATTTTGCCCCACATGACATGCTTAAAATAGCCCCTTATCATTTTTTTCAACAAAAATATAAAAAAAATCTAAGACTAACAAAACTATTGAAAATCTAGTACATTATTAATAAAATAAATACAACAACGATCCTTTCCGAAATATGAACAAATTTACTTTTATTCCTTTTTTAAAACAATAGAGCGACTGATTACCGGCGTACATTTTTTTAGCATAAAGAGAATGATCATTCTCTCGTTAATTAGAGAAATTTTGAGTGAGTTTATTTTTACCCCGCGCTTAATTGTTTTCCCCTTGTTGTTTTTTCCGATGTTGTTTCAAGTCGTCATCTTATAGTTTTCCAGTTTAAATTGTGGTTTACCTATATTCTGGAGTTTAATACTCCTATCATGGTTCTCACCTCACACACATTTCGCCGTGACCTTTTAAGTCGTGTGACCAGTATTTTTGTATTATAGTTCTCGCCTATATTTGGGCGAGAGCTGTACGCAGGTGTTGTGCCTTGTTTTGTGTATTATGACAGTTTCCATTAGTTGTTAAGTTGGTAGCACTGTTAAATCGAATTATTTTGACAATTATCAGTTTAATTTTAGATTTTATGTGGTGATATATTATTGTGATTTTAAAATTTATTTATTAGTTTAATACCTCTATCACGGCTTTCATTAGTCTACTCACTCGCCGTGGCGCTTCAATTCGTGTGAATTTAACTTTGGTATCACAGTCCTGACCTTTATTTTGGCCAGTGTATGTATGCGGCGCTGTGCTTTATATCATTTTTTTATGTTGGCGATTCTGTTTTGTTTGAAGTTTTGACGTTTACAACAGTATTTTGACATACGTTAAAAAAATATTTCAATTAACTACTCGTACATTATAAAAATAACGACAAATATAGTATTTGGAGGAGTATTGGTATGTTCCGAATCAACAAAGATTGCTTGCGTTATTTACTTAACGAACTTGATGTTAAATGCACACCAACAATACGGACATCCAGTATTCGTTCAATTTTAAAATTATGTACCTACCTCTACGGTTTTTTAGTTCTGGGAGCTACCAGCAGAATATTGGGGATGAGTTTAGTGTTGGAATGGTGCAATCAACAATTTCCGAAGCTATAACAGAAGTTGTTGCCTTATTGGAACAGTTTCTTTGTCGAAAATGGATTAAGTTCGAAATGAATGAAACCAAAAAACTAAATTGTAAAATTTCGGTTATGACAAAATTCCGGAAGTGATTGGATGTGTCGATGGTACTTACATTAAAATAATTTCACCATAGAAACAAGATCGGCATCTATACTATAGCCGGAAATGATATTTTAGTTTAAATGCAATGATCGTAAAATAGTTTTCATTCGTAAAATAGCTTTAATCTTTCAGATTTGTGACCATAATCTGGATATCCGTTGTATAGATTTTCGATACCCAGGGTCGAATTATGATTCGCTTGTGTGGAACAATAGTCAATATAAACGGAGAACAAAATAGGTGGCTTCTAGGTATTATTTGTGTTTTTATTGTGAATTATTTGCCAGGAGATTCAGGATACCCTTTATTACCGTACTTGATTACACCATACAAAAACGCCGACTCCAGAAAGTCGTCAAGCGAAATTTAATAAAACTCACTCATAGAGAGCAGCATTACGATCCTGACAAGATCAAACAGATAGTCAATAGTTGCTGTGTACTTCACAATATGTGTAGATATTACAATGTGGACATAATGGAGGATGAAACTTCTTTAATAATAGAAGATGGCATAGATTCAGAACCTGTCGCAACTGATGAAATAAATAATTTATCTCGAGAAGGCAAAACAATACTGGACGAATTCCTTTGTTCTCTAATAATTCAAAAAAAACTTATACCAATAGTCATTTGTTCTCTAGACAATCACTCATAACTATACTGGAGTATCTCACATTAGCACAGTCTAACTTATTTTCCTCTAGTTCCAATTTTCTTTTTTTTTATTTCAATTTGCTGTAGAGCTAGTTTATTTCTGAAGAGGTCATTGTTTTGTCGCCTTTCAATTTCTCGTTTCATCATTTTGTTCCTTCGCGTCATACTGCTTCTTGGAATAGTACTACAAATTATAAGTGTTTTTTTCCATTTTTTTTTAGCAAATCGACAATTTTCGTTTGATTTTTTGTTTGTTTTTGCAACAGTTTGAGTCTCTCTTTTTCCTCGTTAAAAGTGTGTTTGTGAACCGATGCTATTCAAAATGTTGCCATTCTTATTATTTTCAACATTATTGGTACACTCCATTGGCACTTCCGAAATATTTATGTGTTGTGTTACTTCTTTATGTGGAAACGTCTGCTCGCTGGGAGCGCCTGATCGACTTAGATTCATCATCGCGTCCACTTGTTGTTCTAGTGGTGTAAGCGAGTATTGAGCATTGTTACCACCACCAGTCGCATGAGTTTCGTCCTTATTTTTTGCAATCTTTTGCTTCAGATTGCGTTTCAAATCAGTCCAAACCTGTCAAACAAATACAAGAACGAAGACGTGTGCACCAGTATAACAAAATAAATTTACTTAAAATAATCTTACCTTTCTCCATTCCAAATACTCTTGCATTGGTGACCCCAAGCTGCTTAGAGGTACTGTTAATTCCTTCCAGAAATCATTCCCTTATCGTTTTGTTGACCTTTGAAGGTCAATTAATACCCCCCTTTTCATTCACGCACACACCATCCATTCACGCTGCAACAATTACCACAGGCGCATTGCAAGCTCCATGTCAACCTGTACATTGACATGAACGGTGCTGAATTCTGCTCACCAACAGAGGGTCTTAGTTGTGTTTATTAACATCACTGATCGTAATCGATGACGAAAATTCGCTTAGCATCCAGCCTCTGGTAGGATTCGAACCCAGTACCTCCCGGTCCAAGTGCCGAAGCTTTAACCACTGCACCACTTGTCCGGTTGGAGAATCCCCGTACAAATTATGAGTGAACATTTTTTACGCTATTTTCACTCACGGCAAAAATCATGACACCCAAATTTGAATGTGGCGAGTTCAACTCACCTATAGCTTCAGAAATGCGAAAACCATGATAGACGTCTAAAATAAAAAAGTTAGCATATCGCGATTGCTAATCATTTTAAGCAGCATAGATTTGTTTTTCTTCGATGACATTGAAGAGGAAAACGTTAATGTTGCTCATATTGGAAGATGTTTGAGAGACAATTATAATCCGTTTGCGCTACCAGAAGACAAGTAATTGTGACTAAGTAATATTTTAGATTTATCAACAATTTCCGGTTAAACAAATATGCATTCCAACATTTACTCGACGACCCCAGTAACAAATTTGAACCTGCGGTTCGCACATCATCTAGATCACCTATCCTCAAACTTTGTGCTGCTCTTAGATTTTTTTCAACCGGGAGTTATCAACAAAATATTGGAAAAGATTTTCATATCGGTATGGCCCAATCAACAACTTCTACGGTGATCAAAGAAGTAGCAAATTTGATAGAGCTACATATATGTGATAAGTGGATTTTGGGAATGAATGCTACAGAGAAATGGCAAGTAAAATGTATTTCATGACCAATCATAAAATACCTGGTTAATTGGGGTGCGTTGATGGTACGCATATCATATTATCGCACCCGGCAAAGGCGAACGGCACTTATTTCATTTTTTGCTTATTTCTTAGATATGTGACCACAAGCTGATCATATGGTGCGTTGATTCTCGACCTCCTGGGGTAAATCATGACCCCTTTGTGTGGAACCATAGTGCGGCAAATAGAAGTATGGCTCAAAATTCTGAAAATAGGAATTGCAATAACTACCTTCTTGATAAGTATATAGTATTTTAATATACAATAATTTATTTACATATATAAATCACTAATGTTAATTATTTATAGGTGATTCGGGATATCCATTACTGCCAGTTTTAATAACGCCATATAAGCAAGCCACTACAGAAAGTCGTGAAGCAAATTATAGTAACTATGTTGGTGTTGTATCCATCTTTGGTCTTCACCCTGCTATAAATTACTACAGCAGAAGCCATTTCGGAAGCATCCGCAAATCCGTGCAATTCTATTTGTCTCTCTGTGTACAACCACCTATTGATTCTGATGTCCTCTAGTCGCTTCAAGTTGATTCTAATAGCTTCGTACTCTTGATAAACTGGGTCCGATAGGAGTTCATCCCAATCGATTCCTATTGGCCACAATTTTTGGGAGATGATGTTAATTTTAATTACTGTTGGTGATAACAAACCTATCGGGTCAAAAATCTTCGAAGCCACGGATAACATATATCGTTTCGTTAGTTTCTGATCCTCAAATTTCACTTTAAACTCCAAGTATCGAAATGGCTTTTGACCCATCTTCAATATCCAAAATTGTGGTGACTCGGTATATTTCAGGAATGATACGCATGAGTTCTTCACAATTAGATGCTCACTTCCGAAGATTGAATCCTCCCTTATTCATTATGTTTATTAGGGCCTGAACTGTGATTTAAGCATCTTTTAGCCTGTTCGTCCCTGACATAAGGTCATCGACTTAAAAATCTCGTTATACTATTGTTGCGGCTTCTGAATATTCTTCCTTATAATCCAAAGCAAGTTATGATTTAGCGTTTGCGTGGCCAAAAAAGGAGCGGATGATGCACCATACGTTGCAATAAGCAGCTTGTACACTTGAAATTCTTCAAAAGGCTTCTTTCTCCATACAATTTTTTGGTAGTCGCTATCTCTTCGGTTGAGTTAGATCTGCCTATACCGAAATCTTAATAATGCTCGAATAAACTTGACTGCACCTGCGGTCCTACTGCTGGTCATCCAGTGAGCTTCCTTCCAATGTTTTGGCTGACCCATCAAATACAACCCGCAACTTGGTGGTCGTACTGCTTTCCTTGATCACCCCATGATGCGGTAAAAAATACTGTAGGCCACCAATCTCGCTTGATATCTCCATATGACGTAACTGGCGATATTTACCCATGAATTCGATATATTGCTGTTTAAATTCAGAGTCGGTAAGCTTACTATATATTTAGCCATCTGTTGCTCATTGAAGCGTATTTTGCTAATGCTCAATACAAAATTTCTCTTCATCTGTGAATGGAATAGTATTTTTGATTTCTTCGAGCTCCTAAAATTTTCGAAGAGTCGAGTCAATATCAATGTGTAGGTTTACCGGAAATGCTTTGACATGATCAATCTGCATTGGCGTTCCTGTTACGCCCCACCCCAACCTCGTATTGTGCGTGCTATTAGCCTGAAATTGGGAATGTACCTCTTGCCATCATATAAAGTAGCTCGAAAAATACATCACTGCCTAATAGGATATCTATTCTTCTGTTCTTGTAGAAATTTGGATCAGCAAGTTTCATATTGTCCAAACTTCGTAGATCTCCCAATCCTGTGGCCGAAGGTTGGTATGATGAAATCTTTGGTACCATAAAAACTTTTGCTGTGTCCTATAGTTATCACCCTGGAATCTGGATTTAATGCGTATGCTTGAAATGCTCTTAGAAATTCCTGACGTAACATCGTTTAATCCTTGATTCTAAATTTCACCATTTTCCTTTTTTAATCCGATACGTTGAAAACAGTCCTCGGTTACGAAAGATGTTTGTGATCCGGAACCCAAAGGCGCGCGACACCGTCTCCATTATGACGTTATATTTCCAACTGTACTGTGGGAAGAATTGTACTATTTACTAAATTGGCATGACTACACGTAGTTTGCTCGGAGGTACTTGCAGAGACGTAATTTACATTTACGTTGGTTTCTAAATGTAAAATGTCATGATGCCTTTTCTGGCACAAATTGCATCTTCGCCTCGATTTGGCCTCGATTAGACAGTGAATTTTTGTTCACATAGTCTCTTCTTTGCTGAATCTCAAGGTGTAAAAATTTGGCATACTCAGTTAACTTGTGATCTTTACCACATAATGCACAATTTACTGCGACTGCAGTGTGCATTGTCTTTAACTGCTGCGATTGTTTTGTAGATGATCGGTTTCCACAGTTTTCTTGCTTGATTCCGTGTAGTGAGTTTCATTAAGACTGATAATAAATTGTCTATTGTAGGATATTCCTCGTTTCGGAATCCATCTTCTGAGTAACTGAGTACTGACTGATGTCGTCCTTAATTGTACACACAAAATTTTCGAGTCATGTAATTTGTCCTTTAACATACGTTCTTTTTCCTTTCAGGGCCTCCATCTTAAAATAGCTGATGCAAAAATTTTAACTACCGACAGAACACTATAATTTACAACACGTACGAATAAGAAATAACGCTCGAGAATTCAACTACTCGTATATCAAATCAGCACTAAGTTAATGTTTCAATTTTCACTTGCACTTGATACGATTTAACTAGTAGCAGTATAATTGAGAACTCAACAAAATTTAGATATCGTTTGTAAACTTTATTGATCATAATAATTTATTGATTACGATTAAACTTCCGTCCCATCGCAATCATTCTGGAAGCTGCTGCTAACAGCTACCTAATGTTCTGAAGTTCTCATTGATTGGTAATTCCACACTGTAACGGCCTTTTTGTATTAACGAGTTCGCAGAAAGTGTTCTTTACACATGCCATCACTAGGTGGAATTTCAACTGAAATTTCTTCCACTTCCCAAAAACGACGTAACAGTTTACAAACCTCGTCAGAACTTGTTTGAACTGTATAGCATCCAGTAACTGATTTAATGCTGTCGTCAAAAAACCCTGCGATAACCCTGTGGCTGTAATTATAACTGTGGGTAGTATTGACTGCTTATTTTTATGCGATGGGTTCCTTGTTGTGAACGAGATTGAAGTGGAATAACCAAACTGAGAGCACATATGCTGGTTACATTATTGTTAGTCTCGTTAGTGTATGAAGTTTACATCGTGAAGAAGATGAGGTGGTGTGATGCTTTGTTTTCCACTTATAACACGTATTCGTCGATGGACAGCTTGTTGAATGGTGATCATCCTTTAAGCAATTGGTGTATAGTTTATGTTTATCGACAAAGTTTTCTCGGTCTTTGTTTTATCTTCTCACGTGTTCAATATGCTATACACTATCCATGGATCACGCGTTTCACATTCCGGCCTAAGTGCCTTTTAACCCCGTAGGAGTTCATTTTGACGATGAAGATTGAATTGATTGTTGGTCCATGAATTGTTTTATGGTGTTATTTATAAAAACGCGTTTTTTGTTGAACCGTTTCTCTAATTTTTCCCAAGCCTCCATATAGTTAGCATCAGTAATCAAGAAATGGTTAATCATTATGGCTGCATCATTCTTGAGAAGTCTGGAATTTATGTACTCTAGAAATAGTGTCTTTATTGCGTACGGGATAGCTTCAAACAGGTCTTTAAAGGATGGCCCCGGATATATTTGCCAACGAATGGTGAAATATGTATTCTAGGCAGTTTAACATCACTACTTTGATTCTATTATGAAACGTTTCGAATGCTCTTTGTTGACAATACATATTGCTCACGGTATTTCGCGCTGAAAACCATTCGTCGAAAAATTTTTTTTCTATGTTGGTTTGACTGTCAGTGACATCTGTGCCAAATGTCACATCAAAATAATCATTACTGTTTAGTATACGCTTGTCTTTCTGAAGTACAAAAAGTGAATTCGGCGATTTTTACAATGAGTGAAATTTTTCAACAAAGAAGTTCCATTAAATTTTGTGTGCGGAATCAATTTTGTGGTGCCGAAATGTTTAGAATGTTGCAAAAGGCCTTCGGTGATAATTGTATGTCACGAGCAAGTGTTTTTGATTGGTACACATTGTTCAAAAAGGGTCGAGAACGTGTTGACGACGAACCACGTCTACGATGGCCATCAACATCAACTGATGATCAACACGTTAGTAAAATCAAGAAATTGGTGCTCGAGAATCGACGATTAACAGTTAGAGATCTTACTGGCATCGTTGAAATATCGGAAGGATCAGTGAAAACCATTTTGGAAGATCATTTGGGCCAAAATCACTCAATTTTTTGGAAAAACAGCGTCGCGTTGACGTCTTTGAAACAATGCTTTCCGACTACCAGGATGTCATGTGAGGTAAGCCGAAGCCGAACAAACCACGTCAAAGCAAGTCAAAAATCAAGGTGATGTTGACAGTTTTCATCGATTATCAAGATGTGGTGCACTCTGAATTTCTTCCGACCGACCAAACTGTCAACAAGGAATACTATTTGAGTGTTATCCGTCGTTTGAGCGAAACTATTCGTAAAAAGAGGCCGGAATGATGGGTCGACAACTCTTGGTTTTTGCACCACGATAATGCACCTTCTCATACTGCATTGGTTTTATATGATTTCGCAACCACCGTATTCGCCTGATTTAGCTCCGTTTGACTTCTGGCTGTTCAGCAAACTCAAACGACCGCTCCGGGGAAACGGTTTTGAGTCAATTGAAGACATTAAACGTGAATCGCTACGCGCATTGGAGCCTATTCCGGAAATTGGCTTTAACAACTGTTTCGAGGATTGCAAAAAACGTTGGCACAAGTGTATTGAGGCCGGGAGGGGATTACTTTGAGGAGGACGAAATAGATTTGGAGAAATAAATAAAGAATTTTAAAATTATGAACAAAGTCTTACTATTTCTTGCCCACAGTATTATTTGGCTCATCAGGCTTTCGTTTTCTAATCTCACGTGTCATTGCATTTGCAATTTTTCGAAATTTTCACTCAAATTCATCGGATTTGAATGTCTGTTGTAGTAACAAAATAATTGATCCTCTATATTATAAAATGATTCCCGCACCATGATTCGATCTTAAGGAGGCCATAGCTTCAATATCTTCAGAAAGTATTTCATCGTCTACGTTTTCGATAAAGGAAGCCGTCTTTGTTGAGAATGTGCCCACGTTTCTGGATAATTAAAGGAGCGTCCATTTTTATTTGATCAAATATAATGCGTGCTCTTAGTTTTGATAAACTGATCACTGTTTATTGTTCACTTGCTTTGTAGTCTGATGTAGCGGAGAGTAGCGGTTACTGGATGCCCAGATAATTGACATTTGCTCGTTAAGGTAGAATTATTTATATATTATTCGGAGTACGGTTGTGCCCAACTTTATTTCACTTTGTAATATTAAAGTTGATATAAATTGGTCAAAACTCAATAAAAGAAATGCCATTATCTCGACAATCCCTTATGTAAACAAGGTTATTATTTTTATTTATTCAATTCAAAAATTGGTAAAAGGAAAATCAGAAAATGTTCTCAACTGCTTATTTAGTGGTATACTCGTAGCATGTAAGAAAACCAGCCACCACCATGTTAAACTTTACATATAGTAACTTGGCTTTCAAATTAATTTCAACGATTGACTGGCAAACGCTTTCTCAGAACAAAACAAATCATCAATCCTTTAATCCTTAATTCATACAAAGTTTTTTTGCAATATAAACAGCAACTTTACGCAACAAATAGGGTTGCGGCTAAATCATTTTTATATTTCTGAAAATGTACGAGTAACCAATCACTGGAATTTGTATTTTTGTGAAATACGCCTCAGGAGGACCGATACCACATTTCAATGGAATTATTTTTATATTTAAACAGTTTTAAGTAGATTAACATGTAACAAAATAAAACCATTTATGTGATTTCGAAGAATTTTGTCTGATTTTTAATCAATCGTGCGAGATAAGAGTGCCAAAGTTATTTAACAAAGGTTGATAACCTGTAAAACAGGTAAGGTAAGGTAAGTTTATCAAAACGGCGAGGCAAACGAGAGATTTCACCGAATTTTTAGTGATGATTTTGGGATCTATCGGAAATTTGGCTCATGGTTTCTCATCTGCGGGCAAACAAACTAAAGTTAAATTACTATTTAACTAATTTGAAATACTGGTCTCCACCAATCGCCATAATGGGAGGCTTCTAGTAGATACAAATCTGGACAAAAAGTTAAAGTTATTCATTAGTCTTCGATTTGAGCGGCAAAAGAGAGAGAAAAAGAGAGAGAGAGAGAGAGATAGTATTGAATCAACTTTCTTAATATAGTGATGGAGACATAACTGGTGCAGCCGGCAGGTTGTTAATAACAAAACTATGCTGACCTCAACATATTTCGACTGTAATTGGAAGACTAAACTGAGTAATCTGGAAGAACTAGCACTAGAAGAGGTAATATATTTATTACATGAAACTAGTGTGGAATCAGGTGTACTATATACTGGTACGATAGGAAAATTCTGGAGCAATAAAAACAAATGCAGATGAACGCTTAATGACTCCGTAAAATTAGTACTTGAGGAGGACGAATTTTTAACAAATTAGTTCAATATAATTGTTCATTAAGAGTGAAGCTGCCCAATAGCAGCCATTACTGAACAAAATAAATTATTACAGCTAATACATCAACCCTGAAAAACAATACTCGTAATATTATTTGGTAATAAGGCGAAAGTTTTTTTTACACTATTGTGGACAAAAATACCATTGACAAAAATGGACTTTGAATTCGTAGCCAATTTACTGGATCTAGATCTTGGTCGCCAGATTTTGATAAAGTCACATACCCGAGAATGACATGGAATGATAAAATGTAAAAAAAAGCCTTGCTGTAGACACAAACAGTCATAAGTATTGCTACTTAGTTGATAGCAGTAACCCAGTGCAATGACCTTCAGACATGTTGCTCGTCGGTAAGAGCTTTACAAAGAAACACCTGAAAGACAGTATATTTTGTCTTTATCTTCAATTAACTTTCCGAAAAATAAAAATTCCAAAGAATTCTTCAAGACCGACTGCAAGATGGGGTTATGTTGTCACCCATATTCTACAGATGATTTGAAATGTTAACATGCAGATATATCGATTAACCAATTTCATGGACTCCATGAGCACCTGCAGAATAGATAGCTCGTTAGCTGCAATAGGAAGGATAAGTTTAACTATTTTAATTCTTAACCTCAAATTATTAAAGGGATCTGTATTTGTCAAAACAAATCGTTGTTGTTCTCAATATGAGGTAAACAGAAAACTGGGGCGGCTGATACTTGGAAATTTCAGAAATTTAAAATCTATTTCAAAACAAATCTCATTAGGAGGGACCGTTTTTGTCAAACTATATTGTGGTTTGCTGTCAATTTGGTGAATTTGAGGTAAAAAACTCAGTGCGAGTGATTCTTGGAATTCACATGATGATGTAAATGCAATGCAATTTACACTGGTTTTTACAAGTAAAATACATGTAAATATCATTAGCTCATTTTTGCTTTAAGGTAAAAAATTATTAAAAGTCGACCTTTTTATGGCAGATGGGTCTCCTACATAATTTAATAATTTTTAAATTAGTATTAAAATTGACTGTGTAATCTGGTCGACAGACCATCAAAAGGAGAAAACTATTACAACTGAAATTATAAGATTAAGATAATTGTTAAGCTTGAAATAAAATTTAATCAAGTTTTACAAGAGTCGTCGGTGAAACGCATTGATACAAAATTCGTACTTCCGCATGCAGTGCCCAAAGAGCGAGATATTAGTATATGCCGGGGAACTGCCAGCAGATACAAAAGTCTGACGGGAATAATGGAATTAAATAAAAGAATACAGATATGTTGGAGGCACCCGCTCCTGGCCAGAAGAAGTCGGTGGAACGGACTGTTTCCATCTATACGAGCTTGGGACGTATTTTGTCGTAGGTCCAAAGGTAACAGCCGTTGCGATATTAAGTCGAACTTCTCTAACTTGGATTCCAACAGGATGTTTTGCAAGCCCAATTGTTTACTAGCCAAACTGTTCATCTGAAGATGGCCCAAGAGTTTCTCTAAGGTAGATCTTCGCTCCGCTTGCTGCGGTTTTTCGGAACCGGCTTCACTACCCAAATCATCGACTTGTATCTCCTTAGTCTCGCCATCCTGACCCTCTAGAGGAGATATCTCCACTTCGAGATGAATACCCTTAGCGACTTTAATGAACTCGTTCAGTTTCTCGTGATAAAAAAGTATATGTGCAGACTAGCCTGCAAGTCCTCACAAGCCTGATGAACCTTCCGTGCAAACTTTACACGCTCGACTAAGGCGCCTGGACAAATGCAACAACTGGGAGTGGTACTGGGCCAATGTTATAGGATCCTATTTTTCCTTATCCAGGGGCGTGATGTTTTCTTTTATCGCCTCAAATTTCCTCTGACACGTCGTGATCTCTAAATCTGGTCTTTTCGACGCGTTCGGATGCATTTTAAACGGCTTCCTTCTAGTATCGGCATGCTCGGATCGCTTCTTCGAGTTGTTGAATGGTTTCTGGCATAATGATATGAATATCACGAAGGAGACACTCCACCTCCAATTCGTCTTGTTCTAGTAAGGTTATGTCCATTTTGGAAAATGAGAGAATAGAGGAGTGAATTCGCTCGATTTCAATTTCGCAAAATTTGAACTCAAAATGATTTTGACTTTATTAGATATATTTAAATTATATAATATTTTAATTCAAAAGACTTTAAATGAGACTGAAGGTCCTAAATAAAGTAACTGGAAAAAATTTCACACCCATAATTACGATATATAAAAAAAATAAACTCGAAATAATTAATAATAAAAGGAATGGTTGCCTGGTAAAAAAAAATACTTTAGTTCTAGAGACGGTGAAGCTGTGGTCCACTTACAACCTGAGGCCCGTACTACCCCAATTTAACGACGGGATATTTGACGAGAAACCTCTAAAGTTTGGAGGGGCTAAACATTTAATGTAAAAATTTAAATCAAACAACGAAACGAATGGTATGCTGGGAGTAGAAATCCCACTCCGCGCTGGGTAGATAATAATAAAGCTGGTTGATAATAAAGCTCCTTCCCGGCTACCACAACTACCAAGCGCAGTTGCCTGGATTGGGCTCGGGGTGCGATAATAATAAAATGTTGTTCCTCAAATTTCGCCTGAGAAATTAAGAGAGAGTAAAGATTTAAAAAAAGAAACTAAACACAGAACTAAACACAGAACAGAGAATAGCAGAATTCCCCCACGATCAGAACTAGTGGACATGTGGGAATTCTACCACTCAACGTCCTGTGACTAGGAGAATGATATCCACATCTGCGCGTAATCAAATAGTCCGTACTGGTTACTGTCGCAGATGAGGATGTCAACCGGACAAAGGCTTTTTGTGCACATCCGTACGAATTCAAACAGTGTCAAGCGCTGGTTTCGACACTGGATGCGTACACTAAAGGGACTGAAGCTAGTCTAAAAAAATTGAAAACAAATAATTTAAATTTATTAATAAAATTCGTGAAAATGCTTCAGCGCCACTATTACTGGCTGGCACGAAGCCAACCCGCAGATTTAACTAAACACCCAGAGGCCTCACTCACGGTTATTTTGCCGCCTTCTCAGAATTTTGGGTCGTGGAGAAGTCGAACAAAAAATCGCAAACTTAAACTGAAAGTACGCCGAAATTGTGTCGGCCGAAATTTAAGGAAGTTAGTAAATATAATAATAACTGCGTGTGCTCACCCGGCACCGACCGGACCTTCCCGAATGACAATTACCCCGTCTGCTGAAGAGACCCCCCGAGTGACCCAAGGACTCCGAATGGCCGATGCCCAGCCACAATGAAGCAGCATAATAGAGTAGGGACATCTTTTTAACAGACCAGGCTTCACTTCGCCCAGAGAGATCTCCAGCGAATCTCCCACATTACACACTCTGACAGCACAGACTGAGCGACACAGAGGAGACCGAGTGGAATTTACGGTCGCCGCCGAATGGACGACTCATAATGTGCTGGACTTGCCACTTCGACCCTGTGGATGTCCTGCCAAGAGGATGCTGGGAAGTGACAAGTCCGTCCTGTAAAGATGGAGCCAATACGAAATGAGCATCCCCCTCTCATCATACCAAACCGAAAAATTAGTACTTCATTTTATCTATTTTTATTGTAAGGGAAAACACGGATAAAATACACAAATAACTCACGGCCGGTAGCTGAGAAAATAAAACCAGGTTGTGCGCCGTGTTATTTTGTTCAAAACAAAAAAAAATTATCAAAGGAGAAAAAACAAAACGGTCGCCAAATTAGCATAAATTGGTGAAGCGGAAAAATATAAATCAAACAATGACAAAAATAAGGCCGCCGAACAGGAATAATTTTGTAGCGCGACCCAATGTGAACCAAGTGAATGCCAAGCAACCGTTAATCGGAACTCGATTACACTTATCAACTTATTTAAGTGAAAATCTAAAATTGAAAATGGATATTTGAAAATTAATTGAATTGAAATTTAAAATAAAACAAGAAATTAAAAAAAAGTAGAAACAAAAGAAATCAAAATTGACTTCGAGAAGATCACCATGTAGGGTTGTGATATGCAATCTCATCGTTAACTAAAGGTGCGGCTGACCACGTGGTTGGCCACTCGTAACCATATGTGTGCGTAGCGCGTCTTCCGCCTTTGAAAATAAATACAATCCAACGTTGCAGCCCGTCCACCGGTATGTTACAATGCCCCGATTGGCCACCCGTACGATTATCGTTGATTATGCGGTACCCGCAAATTGTGCGGCACCCGTATAATAACCGTAGACTCTCCAATTCTCTCACCAAAAAAAAAATCGTTGGTAGCAGATACAAAAGTCCTGCTAAAAGTGAAACTCGATTTGCGTTACAACTTCAGCGCCAGCCTTATACGTTAGGTGTGCAAGTAGAAACTCGGCAAGTAGAAGTTGGTTGCATTAAAATATATTTGAAAGCATTCAAATCGCCCGCCATTTTTGATATATGTAGCTTAACCATTGCTGTTTTAGGACACAAGTTTCAGTAATTTACAAGCGGTCGTTTCGTATGCATCAATTTCAAGAGCTGGATGTCGATAAACAACATTTACGTCATTGCATTCTATTCTGTTTTCAAATGAAAAAATGCTGCTCAATCTAAGGAATTGATTAATTTGGGTGAACATTCTGTGAGTCATTCAAAATTAAAAAAGCGGGTTGCAAGATTTCGTGATGCCAATTTTAGTATTGAGAAAGATCCACGTCCAGTTGCAGTAAAAGAATTTGTAGACGAAGAACATAAAGTTTTACTGGATGAAAATCCGTGCCAAACTCAAAAAGAGCGTACAGTTGCATGTAATGGGAAAAATACAGAAGGAAAGAAAATGGGTTTCTCATAAACTGACTGAAGTAAATAAAAAGCGAGGAGTTGACATTTGTATGAATTTTGGTCTCTAGGTACAAAAGTAAGAATTTTTTTCACAAAATCATTACGGGTGACGAAAAGTGAATTTTGTACGATAATACTACACGCAGAAAAGTACTTGTGGATCCAGACCAGCCATCAACATCAGTTGCAAAAATTAATAGTCATGCCAAGAAAGTGTTACTGTGTGTCTGGCTTCATTACGGGCCAAGGAAAGTGGAAGGTGATATTGCTGGATGAAAACGCTCGTCACATATAGAAAAATCAACACAGGGATTCATCTTCTCCTTGGCCTGGGAAGTTTTACAGCATACGACGTATTCTCCAGACTTGGATCCCTCTGATGGGATCCAATGGCGCCGAAATCTAATATATAAAAATCTCGTGTCACGGTGTTTGTGGTCGTACACCTTCGAAACTGCTCGACCGATTTTTACGAATTATTTGATGTATATTTGGTAGGTTTGAGAATAGGTCGCACAGTATATTTCATTACCACTACCAATTACCGCTACACTACGCTATTCCGAAGTACCACGCTATTTTACATGGAGTCAAACAAAAAAATGGATGACCAGCAAGCAAGGCACACAAACTAGTGCGTGCCCCGGCCTATTCAATTCAAACACTTTGGGCTGACTATATACAGCCACTCCAAGGCAGATTGAGTGCTTCCATCTGCGACTGTTGTTGGTTAATGTCATCGGCCCATTACCATTTCAAGATATACGCAAAGTGAATGGACAACAGTATTCAACATATAAAGATGCATGTCTTGCACTCGGCTTACTCGAAGACGACAATAGCTGGGACGATACAGCAACACAAATTCGTCTAATATTCGCAATTGTGGTGACTGCATGTTTCTCGGGACGAGCAGACACGTTGTGGGATAAGCACAAATATTCAATGACTGACGATATATTGCATCGAATTCGTACACGGTGCAACGATCTAACGATTACATTCAGCGACGCTATGTACAATGGAGCATTGATTGAGCTGTCGAGGGTCTTTGTGTTTTCATTGCCAATTTATCACGCAGTCATTTCAGTATGAGTTCGCCAAATCGAAGTGCATCTGATTTAATGGACACTGCAGAAACGGCAGCGATTGCTACTCACAAAGTCCCACTACTGACTCATGAACAAAAACTCATTTACGACCGAATTATGCTGGCAGTTTCGGCGGACATGGTGGATTCTTTTTTGGATGCACCAGGTGGAACTGGCAAAACATTTCGCATTTCTAATTTCGCTAATTGTCGCCAAAATACGATCAAATAATGGCATCGCATTGGCCGTTGCATCATCTGGCATTGCAGCAACTTTATTGGATGGAGGCAGAACAGCTCATTCAGCATTTAAGCTGCCACTGAATATTCAAAATAACCCAGACGCAGTGTGCAACATAAAAAAAACAATCTCCCATAGCCTAAGGTGCTGAAACAATGCAAAATTATCATCTGGGCTGAATGCACTATGGCACACAAACATTCGCTTGAGGCATTGTACAGAACACTCAAAGATATAAAAAACAACGACGAACTATTCAGCGGCATTCTGTTACCCCTTTCAGGTGATTTCAGATAAACACTTCTCGTTATTCCACATTCAACGTACGCTTATGCGATCAACGCTTCCTTGAAATCATCGCCACTGTTGCATAATATTGAACAAGTCCAGCTAAAAATAAACATGCGCGTCCAAATGCTACAAGATCCATCCGCTGACACATTCTCGAACCAATTGTTAGATATCGGCGATGGAATAGTTGCTGTCTATGAAAATACTGGATGCATAAAATTGCCCACTAATTTCTGCCCACGATTTAAACGACGATTTAAACTTCAAGATACAGCCGTCGTTGCCAGGCGACTTGGTATCATACAAATCGATCGATACAGTATGCGATGCCAACGAAACTGTAAATTATCTAACAGAGTTATTGAACTCACTAAGACTGAAAGTTGGATGTCCGGTTATTTTACTTCGGAATTTGAACTCACCACGGCTGTGCAATGGCACGCGGTTGATCATTAAAAAATTGATGAAAAACATTATCGAAGCCACTATTTTGAACGGCAAATTCCGAGCTGAAAATGTTTTGCTGCCACGAATTCCAATGATTCCCACAGACGTGCCAATTGAATTTAAACGCGGTCAATTTCCTATTATATTGGCATTCGCAATGACAATCAATAAGTCGCAACGACAAACGATGTCTGTTTGCGGTTTAGATTTGGGCACACCACCAAGACAGACTGACAAAAAATATCATACACTCAATTGCTCAATGGCATAGTGGTTAAAGCTTTGGCGTTTGGATCGGGAGGTACCGGGTTCGAATCCCCATTGGGGCAGGATGTAAAGGGAGTTTTCATCAACAAATTACGATTTGTGATGAAAAGGAACACATCTATGACCCTCTGTCGGAGTGCAAAACTCATGGGCCGACCCATCTTCCATGCCAGTATAGGCTGACATGGAGCTATGCAATGTGCAGATGGTAATAAAATAGGACCTACATTCGTACGCCCTCGAATTGGCCGATACAGGCGTAAAAATAAGGACGTAAATAAGCAAACCGCGAAAGAGTTGGGAGAGAGTCTTGGCCTCAGAACAGAAAGTAGGAATAAAAAAATTAAAAAAAAAAAGAGTTTTTTGTTTTTATCGGCGGTCATCGTCTACAGCGCTCCATTCCAATTTATGCCCCATTCTCTCGTTATTTTTTATTTAACAACCAAAATATTCACTAGAAATAATTTATATGGCAGAACAACGTTTGCCGGGTCAGCTAGTAATTTATAAAATTAAAAACTCTAGGTTGGTTGAAAAAAACTGTACTTTACTCTGTGTTATGTAAGAAATAAGCTGCAAATCGGAGAAATTATTGATAATTTTTTATAAAAGCCACTTTGGTATGAAAGTATATTTGCTGGTTCGATCAGTTACCGGATCTTAGTGATTTGGAAAATTAACTTAAAACAAATCTTTACTTTTAACTAATTTCCAGTAGGTTTAATATTTTTGCATTTTATACAAGACACAATCTAATACATAATACACTTAATTGAAATTAATATAGCACGGTCCAGTTTATGCTGAGAGTGACACAATCCTGATGAGTTTGTCACACATCATTTTTTTAATAAATTTAATAGAAATCGTCGATATCAAAGTCCAAAACATCCATTTGACAACCATGTGCAAGTAAAACAATCTGAAACAAGAAATAGAAAAATAACGCAAATTATAGTAAAAGTTATGGTGGTAAACTAACCGTCGCTGGACCCGTTTAATTTTGTGTACTTTCTCAAAATTCTCTTTTAGAAAATACTTTTTAATTCCCAACATGTAGTACCGAAAATATTCTGACCAATTAATTTTCTCAATATTGAAATCTAAATTCACGCGATTTTTATCGTCTTTTGTCCCATCGCCGTTTTCTAGCATATTCGAGAGTGCACGAATGTTATCGTTTTGAAATTTCCACTCTCTTAAACCAAAGTACGAGAGTAGCCGAATTGCACGTTCAAGCTTCTTGTAACCTTTACGATATCTAAAAAACACTTGTTTGCATGAGTATTAACAAATGACGAATATAAAATTATCTTACATTGGTTTTTGTCGAAATGTGTTGGCAATCACATCCAGTATATAACCAGGCATCGTGTGTAAAAAAAATTCAGCCACATAAAACAAATATTTTCGCGGATAGATTTCGTACGCAAAATGCCAGCACGAATTTTCCAAAGGCACGTGATGTCCTTTTTTCGACATTCGCATATATTGTCCCCAAGTCAAATTATTTTTGTCGTACATGTAATTATAAACAGGAATCGGTTTATAAAATTCCAATCGTTTAGCAAATTTCCGATTTACATCCCAACCAGCTGCGATTATTGCATTGATGCAGTAGTCAGCGGGTACAAGATTTGCTTTTTTATGCCCATCTCCGAAAATACAATGCACAAAACCACGTGCAGACCACATACATAATCCTGATGGGCCATTTAAATTATCGGTCCAGCCGGGCATCGGTTCCTTGTACGTCGATAACACTGTAATATATAAAAAAAAATGAATATGTGATTAATAGCCGAACGGAATCGCTAGTCTATACATTTTCATAATACAGCTTCGTAATGGATCATTTATCAAATATCGCAATAAAAAAAATTCCTGTTAAGGATATTACTGTGGGAATTTGATGTATACACTCCCAAATAGTTAAATCAACCTTTCAATTTATATAATTTTTTATGCTCAACATAAATGACTTGAACAATCCATCTTTTATATATAACCATACAAGCTGCTTATATGAAGACGCGCGCGATACGTACAAGATGAAAATCTTCCTACGATAAACTCTTGAATAATAATATTTCATTGTAATTTAGATCAGTCTGTCAAAAGGTATAAGACCCTGAATATATATAGAGATAGGAATATTCAAAATCATCCCTCATCCAATTCTACTAATAAGAACAGACAAATTTTATGTTTAAAAATAAACAAATTCATCCATTTTCTGTTGAACGGCACGATATACTCGTATAGTACAGCATATCCAACAACAAAACTAATACACGATTATATTGAAATATTCATTTCTCCCAAGGGGTTTTCTCTATGGGAAATTAAATATGTTGTGTGTATGGGTGTGTGTGTTTGTGTGTGTGGAAGATAAATATACGTATTATAGAGAGTACCGGTTACACGGAGCAATCAAACTATACATAAATTTTATTACAGTGCAAAAATATTACGTCTCTCTCTCGAACACATAGAAATATGATGACCTAATTCACAAACTGTATATAAGCTCTGTAACTGTAAAATTTCCAATATGTACTAAAATGGTATTCATAAAATATAACTCGGCTGCAACTTTGCAGCACCAAATTTGATGACGTAAAGTTACATATCACGATTTCAATAGCGAATAACTCTAAAAAATTGTTACTTTCTGCAACGATTTTTACATATATATGGTGTTACCAATAGCATCTCTATACCAACAGAAGTTGAAGCTAATGACAATTGTAGATTTTGAGCTTTTAGGTAAAATGTATTTTCTTAAGATTTATCGTCATACTTTTCTTAAATACCCCTAAATGTTGATTATGTAATACATAAACGAACAGTCGAAACAAAAAGTTTGTCTGCGTTATACATAGAAAAAATATTGTTCTTGATGTATACAAACGAATGACGCCAACTGTAATTATATGTTGTTTGACAACTATACAATACATTCTTATTTTAATTTAGTTCTTAATTTAATTTAGTCCGCCGTCGAATTTGATGAATATTTTGAAATAAAATGTAATTTGGTTACAGCGGCAAAAAGCCTACAGTTTGTGAAAATCATTTAACACTGTATTTTTTCACAATCATGATTGTGAAGTATAAATAATACCAGAAATGTACACTGTTAAATTTAAAAATATTCCGATTGGGTTTATTTTGTAGTGAAATTGAAACAGTTCTTCGATCCTGTAGAGCTGTCCACGGATTCTTACCTATATAACAGAATAGCTAAATCAAAACATCACGTGCGTAGGGATCAAGGTTTATTTGGTTTTTGATTCCAATCTATTTGTCAATTTTCCTGTTACCGCTCCTAGAGATGTTCATAGTTTTTTAAATGTATTCTAGGAGAGATGTAGACATTTTTCAAATTTTATTTCATCTATCATAGAGATGTTCACGAGGTCTCACCTACAAGGCCAGATAGATCTGTCAAAACCCTATGAATGTGGTGAACGGGATCTAATTGATGATTTTTAACTTGCCTATAGAGACATTTTTACGTGAAAACGGCACACAAATAATGAATTTGGTTTCCAGAATTTAAAACTAATTCGTTTCAATTTTATTCTAAATTGAAAATTTTTGTATTTTCGCCAATTGGAATTTTACTAATCAAAATAATCAAATAACAGAAGTCTTAGAGATGTTTACAGGGTCACGTTTAAAGTTTTGGATACTGTGCTCTGCACGACTTAGAAGTTTCATGAATTTGAATAAATTTTTAGATTTTATTTCACCCTATAGAGATGTTCACGAGATCCCACCTACATGGTCAGATAGAATGCCAAAACCCTATGAGTGTGGTGAACGGGATCTAATTATGATGACATACCCACTTCCAAACGCAAAGAAGCGAAACTACGTAGACTTCTCAATGCATTTTTGCATTCTCTCATATTTCTTCTTTAAGCGCCAGTGGATTCGAACTTGACAATTGGTCACAATCAATTATTTTAAAAATAGTAACTCGCAAATTGGACAATATCACACGTGGTGAATGCAAAGAAACGATTGTTCCGAATGAACTTCCAACAGGGGAAAGGTTCATTGAATTTCTTGAACGGAAATGTCGCGTAATGCGTATTACGTGAAACTGAAAATTTATCAGTTAAAATATCAACCAGTGCAAATTCGCACCCCAAACGGGAATCAACTTTTTTTGCTAACAAGACAACTTCTGGAAATGCTGTATGTGATATTTGTGGTAAATCACATCATTTATATTTCAATTGTTCAACGTTTCTCAGTTTAACACCTCAACAACGATATGATAAAATCAAATCATTAAATTCGTGCATTAACTGTTTAAATCCAACCGCGTTTCAGAGTGTAAATCAACGGGATGTAAACTCTGTCGAGGTCGTCATCATACATTTTCATTTGCATAAATGGTGTGCAAATGACCCGCGATTATTAGAAAATATTCCGATTCAAGATCGTGAGGAGATTAAGTTTAACGAATTCAGTATCGGTGATTGCGTAAAGGCATTGATTGGGCTTGTTATGGCAGCCAAAAGAGGATTATTTTGTTTTTAAACCTCCAATGTTTGAAACCGATAAATCATTAACAAAACGAACGATCGTCTCTGACATATCTAAATTGTACGATCCCCTAGGCATTCCTTCTCCAGTAATAATAACAGGCAAAATAATTATGCAAAAATTATGGGAATCCAAAATAGACTGGGATGAATTGGTTCCAAGTGAACTTCAAGGAATTTGGAACAATTACTCTAAATCATTAAACGAAATTTCCCATATGCTCATTAACAGGAATGTCTTGGGTCATACAAAAACGAATAAGATAATTCGTACAGAATTACATGGCTTTGATGATGCCTTGTAAAAGGCATATGGTGCATGTCTGTACATTAAAACTATTGATTCTGACAGACAACAATATGTATGTTAGCCTACTCTGCAGTAAATCACGAGTGGCACCTTTAAATACATTATCTTTACTAAGATTGGAACTTTCAGCCGCTTTGCTCCTATCTAGATTGACATCTGTCAATCACAGTTTTGATTTACAATTTGACGATGTAATTTTATGGTCCAATTCAACTATAACGTTGTGTTGGATAAAAGCTCCACCACATAAGTTATACAATTTTATATCCAACAGAGTCAACGAGAGTTGACATCTATTTTGACGTGGAAACAAATAGATCCTGCAAATAATTCAGAAGATCTTATATCAAGAGGTGTTATGTATTATTTTTTTTAATCAAGTTATTTGTAGAGTAAAGTTATTTTATTTATAGTCAAAATATATATGTTATTTTAGTTAGAGGCTAGAAGATTAAAATCAGGAAGTAAGTTTTTAGGTAAAGCTATTAGTATTATAATTTTTTTCCCTCTAAGATGATAAAACTTTAATAATAATTGGCTAAAATGGAATTTGGCATTGACAAATTATCTGATGAGGAATTGTGCATCGAATTCGACGTGCGCAACCTGGTTGGGAGTAACACAAGCACTAAAAGACGCGCTGGTGCTCAAATTGAAGGTGAAATTGCGGGAAGAGAGTCGCATCGCAGGGTGTTGCACAACACTAAGGGATGCGACAAAATCAAAGGAGATGCTTGATAGTTACAAATTGCAACTGAGTGCGTGGAGGAGAGACAGGAGCGGTTGAGGGAGGAGAAGAATAGAAAAGAAGGGCGGATGATCATGAGTAGAATCACACCCAATGACGCAAACCAATCTGTGATTGCGCCATCTACGCATCCCTAGATGCATGTTTAGATGATGCAACGACAGATTGAAGGCTGATATTCCGAGCGGGTACAATATACCAGAATTAGTTAAGTTAGCTAGAATATGAGGAAGTATAGAGTAGTTAGATAATTATAACTTAAATGTAAAATTGTAGAATGTAGCACTATGGTTCTCTCCCCTAAAGAATCAACAACTAGTATCATGGAGTAAATCAGCGTGTTGCTGTACATTAGTTTGCTTAGTCTGGCGTCAGCAGCGAGACTCAAACAACACCGCCCAGGGCTGCGGGATACTGCTAAAATCAATAGAACACGTGACGGATGACATGGAAGATCGCAATCGGTTATTAAGAGATCGCAGCCGAAAGAAACGTGCCTCGTTCGAGTTCATGGGAACGTTAATGGCGGACCTGTTTGGGGTGATGGACCAAAGAGACGTCGAGAAGTACGCAAAACAAATTGAGGAGTTGAATCAGCAAACAAATCCACGTGTTGGATGTAACATCAAACATTATTCGCAAACAACACGAACAAATAACGAGACAGTATCAGGCAACGCAGCAGGATATCTTGGCACTCTATCAGCACAGTGACTTCATCGATGCAGTACTACAATTAATGATAAATATAAATATTTTTAAAGAGACACAGGAAACCCTGATAGTCGTAATGATCGATCTACACCAGGGACATATTAATACGCAACTAATAATTGATAGATAACAGATTATGAACACCACTGGGTGCAGCTATACCGAGTATTGTGCGTAAAATCACGCCTGATCAACATACAAGTAATTTTTGAGCTCAACATACCATTGCTGGGGCAGGCGACGTTTCAAATATATCGAGTTCATCCCGTGCTTACCGCCCACAATGATCGCATGGTATACGTTCAACCATCATTTGCAATGTTTTTGGCCGACCTTTAGATAATATGGTATTACCCTATCACACCCGAAGAGTTGAGGCACTGCCAGCAATGGAAGCCATCGCAAGTGTTATGCCTACAACAAAACGCTATATATACGGTCAAGGGAGACCAGCAACCCTGCGAACTCCAGTTACTACAACATCAGGAGAAAGCTTTGGATAACTGCTAGGTCCAGACGGCGGTGCTATAAGAAAGAAATTGTTGACGCTAAGCGGCTCTTTTCTTTTCACGGACCTAGATAGCTTATCACCATTAAACTTTACTAATACTATCCCCTTAGGGCGTATGGGCCAGTTAATTTTATGTAGGTAGGGTAAAGAAAAATGTGCCCGTCACATAACGTTACAACCACGGTCGAGTTTTGCCTAAACGATGGCTTGATAAGTTGGTCCACTATTTCGAGGTCCGGATACCCCAATTCACTTTTTCCCCATTTTAATTAATTATTATTATTATTTTTTTAAATGCGGTAAACTAGGCTATTATCTGGGTACCCCAAAACCCACGCCGTTCCCCTCTACCCGACGGAGCTACGGAAACCAATGCCGCATGCGATACCAGGCAGATAATGGAAATTTAAAATTGTAAATTCTTCTTTCAATTTAGTTGAAAATTCCTTTATTTCTCTTAGTTGTTCACGGAGCTCAGCATTTTCCTTCTCGTACTGAAATATATTTCCAGTTGAAGATCTTGGTGTTCTTGGTAATTTGGAACTTCGTTCAAATGTGATAAACAATGATTGGCCCACTCCAGAATCTGTTGGGCCTGCCTCCGAAGAGTGTGGATTTGACAGCATATCTGCTGCTGTACCACCTGGGGTATTACATTCCGTAATTGTTGTACTCATTGTTTGTTTTAGCCAATTTATACCACTGGAATTTGGTCCCCGGTAGCACTTTGCTACTGTCGAAGCCGGCGGCCACCTTGGTGTTACGTAGATGTACACCGACAGCCGAAGTCCCAAAAATGAAGAATGTGAAAATAAATATTTAAATAGTGGGATAAATCTGAGCCCCATAACCGCACCAAAGCAACGAAAGAGAATATTGCGTATTTTAAACAAGGCGAAGTCTCAATGGCGCGAATGGAGGGATGCAGGAAGCGGTAATCTACCAAAATTGTACAAAAGCTCACTCGTATTAAAACGGCACGCAACATGCAGTCTTTCAGCAAGGACATCTAGTGGCCGAAGTTGAATAAATTTTAATAAAATTAGAGTATGCATGAAAAGCACACAAAAACAGTAAATATTAAAATTACGTTTCGGATGCTTTTAGTTAGAACAAATGGCGCTCCCAATTTATAAAATGTTTATTTTATTATATAAAGAGAATGCATCTGACACAAAACAGCATACATTACACAATTTATCCCGTAATGTAGATGCACATATAAAACATCCATTAAACGTTATTAATTATTCATTTTCACAAACAACAAAGCAGAAAACTTGTTTAAAATCGTGTACACGAATATAAGTTTTTCCCCATTTCCGCTTGTTGCAATTTTTAATTCAATTTAAAGTACTTTCTCACATATAGACGAAGCAGGTACACATATTCCATATGTGCATGTACATTCCAAAATGAAAATATTATGTACAACTTAAAATAAATTTTTGTGAATTTTAATTTACCGGTTTTTCATTCCTACTTTCCCCATAACATGTTTTTGCACACCACTGGTTTTCCAGTATGATTTTTTAAATGGCCAATAAAATCCTTGTTTTATTTAAGTTCAAAATGTACAACCCAAAAAATTGTACAGTTAATTTCAATTATGTACCATTATAGCGAGATGTTCTTTCTATATTATGTTGAGATGGAAAATGGAAAATTAATGTCATTAATTTGAATCTTTATCTTAAGCATGGAGATCACGTTCAGAATCGGATGGCAAATGCAACAAACTTTTTGTGCTGTATATTTGTAGTTGTTGCTTTACATTTTATACGGTTCAAGTGCATGTCCAACTTTTATTTTATACTGTTCATGTTTTCTCTCAAACAAAGGAAAATATATTTGCTTGTGAGCTTTTTGGGCTGAATTTGTAAAATTGTGATGGATTTTAATTAAAAACATGACTGTAAGCTGCATGTACCACTTTAGCAATATACGTACGATTCCTTGTGATGTTCATTAAATATTTAATTACAAAATTTAAGCTCTCGATATAAATATGAAATTAACGGTCAATTAATGATATCAATAAACATAATTTAACATCGGCGTATGGAACAGCATGCGAGCCATCATGGGCCAAATATAATTATTAATAATTAAATATATAAAAATGTCCGTATACCAAAATATGTTTTATATAAACCGATACCTTACCTATGGGTGGTCGAAAAATTCCCGCTGGTAAATTATTTGCTTTCATATTTATTAAATTTTCCGAATATTTTTTTGTCATCGTGTATGTGTTTGGCATGCCATCAATTAGACAATGATTCAATTTCTCTACGCTCCGCTCATCGCCTAGCACATAAATGATTTTAATTAATTTTTCCATTGCAATGTCAGGCTCGTAGCATTTCTCTTCGATATACGATAAATTACAATTCGAGTACAGCGTTGAGATGTGCACGAACGATTTTAATTGATTCATTTTTAATATAAAATTCAAGATTTTTTTAGTACCTAAGACGTTTATGTTAAAAGCATCTTTTAGCTTTTCATTAAATTTTACGGATGCGACGATGTTGAATACGATCTGAAATGGATGAAAGATAATAAATTCATATTATTATTTTCGTGTAAGGTAGTACGAGTATGTCAGTATGAAAATTTTAATGTTCCAAATGTAAAATACTAGGTGTTATAGTTCATAATTTCAATTTAAATATTGTGAACGAAAATTAATTTCGTAGATTCCAAATGGGTAAGAAGAATTTTACTCTAACTTCACTCCGTATAAATCTATGTCAAACCCGAGTGAACGATCACAATAACCGGTTCAGATTTGACATATCGGTTATTTTGGCTCTGGTAACACAAATGTCATTCTTTGACAGAAACTCAGTATATTATTTGTAGTTGACGAAATGAGTCGCTTAACGCTTCAACAAAAGTGGGAAATGTTGGAAATTTACTTCCACAACAATGCTAGTGAAGTTTATTCAAACTAATCCAAACACTACAACAACAACACATTTATTGTAATAATTACATTTTTAAAACGCATGGAACACCTTGTCAATCCCATTAGAAAATCATATAACTTGCTTGGGACACTCCTTCTTGTTTCAGTAGTCCACCAGTCTCAATGAAGTTCATGCTAAATGCTTTGAAAATACTTAGAATGACTTTGGAATGTACCTAAGGCTCATCAACATAATTACATTTTTCAATATCATGGAACACCCTGTCAGACCCATTAGAAAATCATATAACTTGCTTGGAACACTCCTTCTTGTTTCAGTAGTCCACCAGTATCAATGAAGTTCATGCTAAATGCTTTGAAAATACTTAGAATGACTTTGGAATGTACCTAAGGCTCATTAACATAATTACATTTTTCAATCTCATGGAACACCCTGTCAGACCCATTAGAAAATCATATAAATTGCTTGGGACACTCCCTCTTTTTTCAGTAGTTCACCAGTCTCAATGAAGTTCATGCTAAATGCTTTGAAAATACTTAGAATGGCTTTGGAATGTACCTAAGGCCAATTAAAATAATTACATATTTAAATCTCATGGAACACCCTGTCAGACCCATTAGAAAATCATATAACTTTCTTGAGACACTCCTTCTTGTTTCAGTAGTCCACCAGTATCACTGAAGTCCATGCTAAATGCTTACAAAATACTTAGAATGACTTTGGAATGTACCTAAGGCCAATTAAAATAATTACATTTTTAAATCTCATGGAACACCCTGTCAGACCCATTAGAAAATCATATAACTTGCTTGGAACACTCCTTCTTATTGCAGTAGTCCACCAGTATCAATGAAGTTCATGCTAAATGCTTTGAAAATACTTAGAATGACTTTGGATGTACCTAAGGCCAATTAAAATAATTACATTTTTAAAACTCATGGGACACCCTGTTAGACCCATTAGAAAATCATATAACTGCTTCGGACACTCCTTCTTGTTTCAGTAGTCCACCAGTATCACTGAAGTTTATACTAAATGCTTAAAAAATACTTAGAATGACTTTGGAATGTACCTAAGGCCAATTAAAAAAATCACATCTCCTCTAAATTACTTAATATAAATTCGCCTGAATGTTTACACTCACCAATACTATTACAATAAATGTGTTGTTGTATTTTTGGATTAGTTTGGATAAACTTCACTAGCATCCACAACAAAGATAATTGGCTCGAAATCGCAAGAAAATGTCGCACAAAATTTGTCTTGTCGACAATCCGAAAATATCGCCGCGGTGGCCGAAAATCATCGTGCATCGGAAATGAACATCAGCCGGGCTTCCATGCAACGATTTCGGCGTAAAGATCTTGGTTTGTGGCCCTATAAATTTCAATTGGTCCAGCAATAGAAGCCCTGTGATCCGTCGCTTCGATATTGATTCGCTGTGTGGGCCTGCGACAAACTCGAAATTGATGAGGAATTTGCTCAAAAAATCATCTTTTCGGACGAGGCGCATTTCCATCTCGGTGGGTTCGTACACAAACAAAATTGTCGCATTTGTGAATCAGAAAATCCACAAGGATATGTGGAGAAGTCAATGCATCCATTGCGTGTTACTGTTTAGTGCGGCTTGTGAAGTGGCGGCATTATTGGATCGTATTTCTTCGAAGATGAGGCCGGCGCGACCGTTACGATCAACGGAATCAACTACCCCCACATGTGAACATCTTTTTTGTATCCATATCTTGAAGATATTGGTTTGGACGACCTTTGCTTCCAGCAAGATGGTGCGCCATGCCACACATCGGGCGTTACAATAGCGAAACTGCGTTAAAAATTCGATTGCCGCATTATCAGTCGAAATGCTTACATGAATTGGCCGGCAAGGGTAACCTCCAGCCAGGGGAGGATAACTGCCGAGTTCCTTTGGATCTCTGCTGGTATAATCCAATCCGAGCCCACCGATATATAAGGCTTAAAACCGTACAGCGCCTACATGATTCGTTCCCTGTCCACGATGCCCTCCATATCTATTGAAGGTGTTCCGCGATGAGCTCCAGGCTCCACAAGAAGCTCCAATGATTCTGCAGTTGACGCTGTAAATGGCCTTTCCAGTCTAATTAAATAACAAGGAATGGCTGGGTTAGTAGATAGAATTTTCTTAAGGCGAGAAGTCTCAGAGACCTCCTCTACCCTACTGCAGAAGAGTCTCCAAGACCCCCTTTGTGCCTTCCTCAACTTTTTTTTTGTACTTTCTTAGGTCCTCCTTATAGGAGTCTCAATCCCGAACCTATCTTGTGTTCTTGGCTTTATTAAAGGCTTTCCTACACGGCCTCCGATAGGTTCCCAACTTCGTGGTCAACCATGTCGGTTTCTGAGGCTTTAAGAAATAACAGAACTAAATTTTTTTTCATCACTGTAATACCTCTCAGAGTCGCTGATCGCGATAGATTTGTCTTTTATTGCTGAAATCGTACGAATTTTTTATTTTATTTTGAGATACGCCGATCATTTTAGTTGCTGCTCGTATTTGAGACTGCTTGTGACCTATTTGAGCCCGGTTTGGGGTAAAAGAGCGCAAATCAATTTGATATATTGCCGTTGTTCGCTCCGACTCGGTTTGAATTTATTGACGTAGCCACCTTCAGCAAACTGAGGTCTCCGTTTTGCGGAGACAATGCATCAAAGCATTTTCGTTTAAAGGTGGTTTCTGGTTGCAAATCGGAAAGAGGCTTTCGAAATTAATGGGGAACGCTTGACTAGTTTTATTTAGCCTATTAGTGTCCGTCGAAGCCATACAGCAACGTGTGCACTCTCTTCTGAATTAATCTGAAAAACACATTGAAATACTGTTCAATTTTGTATGTACGAGAACAGGTGAGAGGCAAGATTAAATATAGCAGAAAAAACTTTATTTGCGTTGAATGCTCGTGACGAGAGGTTAAATTTTGGACATCGTTTTTAGTGTAGCAAAAATTTCAAAAAATGAAGGTAAGATAATTTTTTGTTTTTAAGTAAATTGACTTTACTACATTTAGGTGAAAAACGCTCAAAGAATGGTTATCAATAGTTGTATTGGTTTTGAGAGAGAGAATTTTAGAGAACGCTTGAGCAAGCACACGAATATTTATTGTCGCTGGATTCGGAACAATACGATGCTGAAGTGGTGAATACCATTTATATCGAGTCACCATCAGTCGAAATTGCTCAATCTGATGAAGATGAAGTAAAAGCGGATTTTCAATTGATTATGGAAAATTTGAATGATCCTGACGAGAATGATGGAACAGAATCGGCGTTTCTTGATGAAAGAAAGTTCCTTGATCCTCTCGAAGATGCAATTACAAACAGTTTTGCTAGTTTGAATGTGACTTGCTATGTACAAAGCGATTGACCTCTAATAGCGCGCAGATCATTGATTCGACACGAATGATAGATTCTGTTTCCCCTGATATTTATGCCTCCAGAGAAGCTGGCCCTTGAAAATCAATGAAATTAATTCCAGGAACATTGAAATAGGTAAACGCTGAAAAGCAGAAGTAGCATCAACTTTGGATATAATTGAAACTTCAGCAATAGATAAATCGTTGAATAAAACTCCAACAAAACTGCCTGCTAATCGTGCGCCACGATCGCCGTGCTACACAAAGTGCTCTTGATTAAATTGCAACACCACCAGATGGAAAGTAGAGGAAATTTCATCCAGAAATATTGTGGATCAAAGACGATGATAATCCTCTCAAGCCTATGTTTAGTTGGGATCCAAACTATGAAAATTGTAGTAATTTTGAGCCAAGTGAACAGTTTGAGAAGTTTTTGATGAGGAAGTCCTAGAAGTTATTTGCCAGGAATCTAATGAATATGCAGTTTTTAGAGGTAAACTAAATCCCGATAATTTCCAACAGCCAAGGGATAGTGTGTGTAAGCTGCTGTCTTTGACCGTTGCACTAAACAACGCTTTGCCAAACATTTTCACTCCGGACAAGATTTATCTTACGACGAACCAATGATACAGTATTTTGGTCGTCACGGGATAAACAATTTATTAGAAAAAAGCCTCTTCACTCTGGCTATAAAATGTGGTATCTGAATACACCGTCTTTATACATATTTGGTCAATTTCGAAATGTAACAAGGCCAGCAATATGGAAAGAATAATGCTCTATTGGCACTATTGTGAGCACTAAATTTGATGGGCAGGTATTAAAATAACAAAATGGTTAGATAATTCTGTTGTTGCAATAGCTTCAACTTTGTATGGTAAATTACCAATTAAAAACGGTACTCGATATTCGAGAGCAGTACATCAAAAAATCCTGGTTCCACGACCATGTGTCATCAAAGAATACAATATTAGCATGGGCAGTACAGACCGCATCGACCAAAATGTACGTGATCATAGAATTGGTGCTGGAGGGGGGAAAATGGTGGTATTCGATTTTTACATGGTTAGTGGACGTTTTTATTCAGAATGCATTTATTTAAATCGTAAAGGTGGTAACAATACACCTCAGCTGCAATGCGGAACTGTCGTACTTTTCGTGATACCAAACCACCAACTAACAATCGACGACCAAAACAGTCAATCAGGTTTCTAGCTAGATATGACAACGTTCAATCATTACACCAATAATCTTATTGTGATTCAGCAGTGTGTATTTGGTAAGGATTTGGTAAGGACCATTTGGCGAGGGGTCTGTCAGCTATTCCATTAGGACTGGAAGCCGCACAAGTTCCTCGGCACCGGGCATCCCTTTTGCTGGCAACCCTTCAACAAAATAACTCACTTAATAATAGATTACAACTGATCTCCAAAATAGGTTCGGAATGCCCATTTCCCATTAATTTTTGTTGATAACAAACCCATGACTATCCCCTGTACCGGCTTGAGCTACGAGGACCAAAGCCGACCGGGATAATAAGCGAGTAGCGACCCACATTTCTATGGATCAGGTTAGTCTTCAGCGAAATCTGAGGCTTTCTCGTTTCAACATTTAAATTCAAAAATGGTAATCTCCGATTTCGAAAAGGCTAGTGCAAACGACAAGAAACATTTCTTCCCAGAAACGGCTTTTAAAGGTTGTTTGTTCGATTTCGGGCAAATAATTTGGAGAAAGGTGCACGAAGGGTTTACTGTGGAATACTGTAATAACGAGGATTTTAGCCTACAAATCAGGATTTTAAAAAGTTGTTCCACAGTACCAGCTGAAGATATAATTGTATATTACTGGGAACTAAAAAACGAACCTGATGCTCGGCGGATCGGCTAATGGTTCGAGAAAAATTATTTAATGGAAAACACCAAAACCACGGTACTCTCCAAATTTGTGGTCTGTGTGGGAAAATGATAAGAATAATTTACTTAGGACACACAACTCAGTAGAAAGATGGCAGTGAAGACTAAATTTGGTAGTCGGCAAAGCACACGTCAGCATTTACCAACTAATTGAGTGGGGAAAATAATTAATATTGGGTTAAATCCAAAATGCGCAAATTAGAGCTAGTACATCATACCCTAAAATCGTACAACCTTTTTCATTATAATTAATTTCTAATCTTTTTTATTATCCCTGCAATCTTTTCTGGGGCCAAGGCTCCCCCAACTCTTTCGCGGTTTGTTTTTTCCGTCCTTACTTTTACGCCAGTGTGAGCCAATTCGAGGACGTATGGTTATAGGTCCGATTTTATCATCATTTTCACATTGCATAGCTCCATGACAGCCTATACCTGGCATGGAAGATGGGTCGGTCCATGAGTTTTGCACTCCGACAATGGGTCATAGATGTGTTTCGTTTCATCACCGATCGTAATCTGTTGATGAAAATCCCTTTGCATCCTGCCTCTATCGGGATTCGATCCCGGTACCTCTCGATCCAAACGCAAAAGCTTTAACCACTGTGCTATTTTGTGTGGAATATCGTTTACTTTATTTAAACTTCAATTATTAAATGTTCTTTTCAGAACAACCATAACATATTTAAAAGAGTAATTTTTTTTTGGAATATTTGAGGTGCATAAGTAAATTTCCGGGTTTCACACATAGATGGTGCTAGCGACACATCTAGTTGTAATTTGTGTTTTGTTCATAGCGTGGACAGTTGTTAACGATAACCACTTGTAATACCAGCACATAACGCAACGCAAAAGTATTTTTTCGAAGAACGAAAATGTCGAGTTTTGTGCTGAACAAACAGCATTTGCGGGAAGCTTTACTTTTCTGCTTCAACTTGAAAAAAAATGCAGGTGAAGCACGTCATTTGCTTGAGGAGACGAATATGCATCATCGAAAACTACCTGTGAAGATTAGTTTAAATGCTTAAAAAATTGCGATTTCGACCTTGAGGACAAGAAGCGCTCCGGAAGACCAAAAACATTTGAAGACACCGAGCTGTAAACGTTATTGGATGAAAATTATACGCAAACTCAAGATCAACTGACGGAGGAATTAAACACGACGCCAAGGTATTTCTAAACGTTTACATGCTGTGGGAAAAACTCAAAAGGAGGGACAATAGGTGCCGCAAGAGTTGACTGATAGACAGATGGAAAGTCGAAGAGCCACATGCGAAATTTTGCTTTCACGGTATGAAAGAAAGAGCTTCCTGCTTCGAATTGTTACGTGAGATAAGAAGTGAACCTTTTTAAACAATATCAAACGCAAAAAGTCGTGGATTTCACCTAGCGAAGCATCAATATCGACGGCATGACCAAATCGCTTCGGAAAGACGACAATGCTCTGCGTTTGGTGGGATCCGAAAGAAATCGTGTATGAGCTGCTGAAACAGGGCGAAACTATCCATCTCAACCATATTCAGCCGCTCAAAAAACAGCCAGAATGGGACACGAGGCACAAACGAGTGATATGGCAGCATGACAAAGCTCCATGCCATCGCACTCCCATCGTCCAGGACACCATCAAAACGGTGAGATTGGATCTGCTACCACATCCGTCTTATTTGTTATACCTGGCCCCCTCGGATTATCACTTGTTTCGGTCGATGGCGCATGGATTGGCGGGGCTACACTTGGCCAGTCTCGAAGAAGTGAAACATTGGTTGGATGATTGGTTTCGGTCCAAAGACGCGTCGTTTTATCGTTGTGATATTCATGTATTGCCATAGAGATGGCAAAAATGTTAGAGGATTTTGGAACAAATATTTTGAAAACCAGGATTTTTAACTTAGATTTAAAAAAACCAGGTTTTTTAAAAAAATAGGCTTTTGATATAATCAAGATTCTGGAAACGAGAATTTCGAGTGGAACCCGATGGAACACGGCTCTTTCTTAATCGTTTGTGATAGGATTGGGCTTATTAGATGGAAATGGGATTATAAAACGAGTTTGAAGAGAAGTTCTGGAATACGGCCACCTGAGACAGAACTGCGCCATTTCTTATTCGGTCATGATGGGATTTGTTAAATTGGATGGAATGGGATTCTAAAATCAGTTTTGAAAGAAGATTTGGAGTATGAACATTTAGGACTCGGTCATTGCTTAACCGATTATAATGAGATTGGTTTTTTTATGAAAATGGGATTATAAAATAATTTTCAGGAGCAGTTGTGGAATATGGCCACTAGAGACAGAACTCGTCTACTTCTTAACTGATCATGATACTATTTGGTGTGTTGAATGGAAATGGGATTCTAAAATAATTTTGATTAAAATTGGTCTGTTGGATGGAATTGTAAATTATTTTTAGAGAATTTTATGGTATCACAAACCTTGTGAAATTAGGCATGTTGGTTGGAAATGGGATTTAAAATTGATTTTTGGAAGAAGTACTGGTATTTGGCCTCCTGGAGTGGAAGTCTGCCATTTCTTAATCGATTATCATGGGATTGTGTATCTTGGGTGGAAATAAAACTTAAACATCATCAAGTTCAATTTTAATTTCAATTTCAATTTCAATTTCGATTTCAATTTCTGTTTCAATTTCAATTTCAATTTCAATTTCAATTTCAATTTCAATTTCAATTTCAATTTCAATTTCAATTTCAATTTCAATTTCAATTTCAATTTCAATTTCAATTTAAATTTCAATTTCAGTTTCAATTTCAATTTCAATTTCAATTTCGATTTCAATTTCAGTTCCAATTTCAATTTCGATTTCAATATCAATTTCAATTTCAATTTCTGTTTCAATTTCAATTTCAATTTCAAATTCAATTTCAATTTCAATTTCAATTTCAATTTCCATTTCAATTTCAATTTCAATTTCAATTTGCAATTTCAATTCCAATTTCAATTTCAATTTTCATTTCCATTTCCATTTCAATTTCAATTCCAATTTCAATTTCAATTTCAATTTCCATCTCAATTTCAATTTCAATTTCAATTTCAATTTCAATTTCAATTTCAATTTCAATCTCAATTTACAATTTAAATTTCAATTTTAATTTCAATTTACATTTCAATTTCAGTTTCAATTTCAATTTCAATTTCAATTTCAACTTCAATTTCAATTTCAATTTCAATTTCAATTTTAATTTAATTTTAATTTCAATTTCAATTTCAATTTCAATTTCAATTTCGATTTCAATTTCAGTTCCAATTTCAATTTCGATTTCAATATCAATTTCAATTTCAATTTCTGTTTCAATTTCAATTTCAATTTCAAATTCAATTTCAATTTCAATTTCAATTTCAATTTCAATTTCAATTTCCATTTCAATTTCAATTTCAATTTCAATTTGCAATTTCAATTCCAATTTCAATTTCAATTTTCATTTCCATTTCCATTTCAATTTCAATTCCAATTTCAATTTCAATTTCAATTTCCATCTCAATTTCAATTTCAATTTCAATTTAAATTTCAATTTCAATTTCAATTTCAATTTCAATTTCAATTTCAATCTCAATTTACAATTTCAATTTCAATTTTAATTTCAATTTACATTTCAATTTCAGTTTCAATTTCAATTTCAATTTCAATTTCAATTTCAACTTCAATTTCAATTTCAATTTCAATTTCAATTTTAATTTTAATTTTAATTTCAATTTCAATTTCAATTTCAATTTCAATTTCAATTTCAATTTCAATTTCAATTTCAATTTCAATTTCAATTTCAATATCAATTTCAGTTTCAATTTCAATTTTAATTTCAATTTCAATTTCAATTTCAATTCTACTAGAAATATAACAACTATCGTTGTTCGAATCTTGGTCATATACTAAGGCTACGAATTATAAATAACCATAGAGGATCGTGCTTCCACCAGAAAAAAAAACAGTCAACCAGCACCAATCGGACTTCAACCCATATATTTGAGCCTTTGAAGAACATTTACAAGACGAGGATTTTTAAAGGGGAAGAGTTAACCGTGAGAAAAAACACAGTTAACAAAATATGAGCAACACTTTGTGCAGCTTGTGATGAATCCGCAATTCAGCAAAATATTATTATTAAAAGAGTCTTCATGTGTCCATTTAGTCGTAAGATTATCCAGATTCAAACTCAACATTTGATTTAAATACTTCAGTATTATTTCTTACATCTCTGCTTCGTAACACTCGATAGAAAATGTTACATTAGAGATAAACGCTTGAGCTGAAACTGTGAATCAGCCATAGTTTATTCTTTTCTTTCAGATGTATGCATTTGTTCAGATTTACTTGCAAAGCCAAAAACAAATTAGCCAACAGATCTTTAAAAGTTTACTTTAAATTTTAATTCAAATAGTTTTTTGAAGGTGGTGCTGTGCTTTGCATGTTTTATTTATAGAGGTGGACGATGTGAGATTAAACAGGACTAGTATACTCGTGTAACTTCCAGGTTTCAAAAACATTTTTAAAAAACTTAAAGCTACTAAAGTTTAAGATAAAATACATACTAAGGCCTCTAATCAACTTACCTCAACATCACTACAAATTAATTTTACATTTTCCTCTGATATATCCAAATCACACGACTCGTAATCCACTTCAATCGGATACACTTTCACAAACACAGATTCGTGGCTCCCCTCATTCTCCGCTCGAATTCTATCGAAAATCTTAAAATAACAAAAATAAAAAAATATTCAAATTGAACCTCGAACCAAAAAATAAAATAACTCACAGTCTCTTCAAAATAACTCTTTAGCCGATCGTGCACCTTAACATTATTTTTAACCCGTACCAGTAAATAAATTTTGCGCACTTTAAAACACCTGAGCAGTTTTTCCACCAACACCTTGCCCAAAAAACCAGTACCACCCGTAATCAATATCGTTGAGTTTCGATAAAATTCTTCAATATCCGCTACCGTATTTGTAGCAATCACATGGTTATCATTTTGCTCCATATCTCTTTTTGGCAAACCTAGAATGCAACAAAAACAAAAAAAAGGCAAACTGCTTCAATTTTAAATGTTTTACTTATAATCCGTTCCAGTATTCCGATCGGATGAAAGTTAACTTTTTAACTAAAAATGAAAATATTATTTTATGAATTTCTCATGCCATAATTGATGGGAATTTTGAAATCTGTTTTCGCGGTGGTGCGTGGTAATGGTATATAATATAAATTTTCAGGGGGTTACGAATTAAAAATAAAAACCACAGCACAGACAATAAATCTATACAATTAAAATTAAAAATTTATTAGCTTTGGAATAATATAAAAAAATTTTTTAAAAACTTTTATTCACATTTAAGACTAAAAATGGAATATTAAGAGGTCAGTTGGTTGAATAAAACAAAAATAAATTCAGTTTTATATCGATTTTGATATGCTGAAAAAGTGTAATTTTTCAGAATACAGCTCTGGTGTTTTATGTAGAATGCATGTCAGAGAGGATAGTAGTTTACTTGTTTTTATGGAGCTAAATAGTAATCACGACAATTTTCGATCGAGATTTAAGATTTTTGCTGATTTATCGTCCGGTATATCGTCAAAGTCCGAAAAAGTGCTTTTTCTCTGGCAGGTTTTTTGTATACAAACTAAATGTTTATGGAAGACTTAAACATTCTTCATAATTTCCGTACTCCGGATGTGGAAGCTTTAGAATAATTATAAAATAAAGCCGTTTTTATAGTTTAGAGCTCGTTTTTATTAATAAAAAAAATAATTTTGAACTTTTGATGTCTATTCATCATTTCAAATTTAAAAAGTACGCCGAATAGACGTCGAAAGCTCACCAAATAACTTAATTAATTATTAAAATGGAGCCCTGAACGATTAGAACCCAGCTGAACCCAGTTCTCATGGGTGTTAGTTTGTGTTAACACCACCTCCCATTCTCAGATTCCAGTTTTCGAACAAATTTTGTACTCTGGTAAGTGATATAATCTTGTAATCTAGAATATGTCACAACCTTCTAACACGTCAGTTAAGTAAATGAAAACAATTCTGAAACAATTCGTTGAAACAATAATTCAAAGAAAATGAGGGAAACAATTCAGGAAAAATTGATATAATCTATGTTGCTAGGTATCCTGAAGTGTAAGCGACGGGTTTGCTGGCGCTGTGCTTGGCAGCCTACGTTTTGGTGCGCAAAACGAGCTAGGTAGCAAGGCGCATGATGGGCAAGGCGCACTAAATATTCTGAGAAACTAAGAAAATTAATTTAAATTGTTCAGTTAATAAACTAACAATGCCAAGGCAAACCTTAGATAATTAGAAACAAATAGTATTAGCCGTATTTTGGTAAATAAATCTAATGTTAATCAGGGATGATATTGAAGGAGTGTACTGCCATATATTACGGCCTTCAACAATGTTTAGGCCAATCTGACGTTTCATCCCATTATATCCCATTAATAGATGTTTTAAGCTTTTTAAAATTTTGATTTTTCGACCACCATGAGCTTTAAGGCATTTTTTAGTCATTTCTTTTAATAATTCCCTTTTCACTGCTTTCTCGTAGGTCTCTTGACTCATTCAATTTGAGGAAGCTGGAATCTATAATTTTTGTACAACCCACCGTACAAATTATTTTAATACCACAATCGAAGTTACTGCCGTATCATTTTTATGCTATTTTCAGATAATGAACTATCTGGCTTATTAGCTTCTATCAGGGATAATATTTTACTATCGTCACTATGTTGTTCATTTCTTTTGATCTCGCCCTTTGTTATCGGCAAACTACACCGATTTATCTATTCGTTTTCGAGCTTTGCGTCGTTTGATCCATCTTTTCTTCAATGCCATTCTGTTCTGGCGTATACGGTGCAATTGTTTAATGCGTATCCCCAATCTCGCAAGAACTTATAAAACTCCTTGTTGCAGTACCCTGTGTCATTACCTGAACGCAACGTTTTGAGTTTGTGACCCGTTTGATTTTCCGCAAATGCTTTGATCTCTTTGAAAACGTTCAAGGTGTTCGACCAAAAAAGTTACAAAATATCGTGAGCCGCCAAAATATTCAATTGGCATTATTGGACCACACGAGTCTGTGTGCACCAGTTCTAGAACTCGAAGCCTGAGATTTGCTTTCCTTGAACGGAAGATGAGTTTGTTTCTATTTCCGTCCACGTGATCTACATGTCGTAGACGACGATGCTATAGTTTTGTGAGCTCTGATCATCAAACCTGCTTCACTCGACTGTATCACTCTGAACGCTCCAGCATTTACTTTTGCCTCAGCCAGTAACTTGTTGTTTCCAACTTTGAAATCGTTTGCGCTAAACTTGTTTGTGCAAGGACCCGGCGCTGAACCTAACACTGATTTAAAAAATTTCCATCCAACCTTACTCATATGTCATGTGCTTAGAGATACCAGATCATACATACCATTCAGTTGATTTAAGATTGCAAGCCGTCACACATTACAAAATATACGGAACAGAATGACTAGCCATCTTCGGTTTTGGACATTTATTTTTACCAACTTCCCAAATCCAAAACATTTCCCATTCTTTCGTTGTTTTCTTCTTGAATGTGTTTGACTTCATTTGTTTTAAAGTACATGGCTAATGAAGGGCCCTCATCTCTATCATCTAAACAGATTTCTTGAGATTTTTGTGTTTAGAACTCTATCACCATAATCATGCGGGTTTATACTCGTGACACAATTCGGCCAACAGCAATGTGTCAATCCATCGAACCACAATTCACCAGTCTATTCACCGCAATTCGATTCCAGATGCAGTAAGCAACGTAAGCAAAATAGTAAGACTTTATTCATAATTTTATAATTCTTTATTTTTTTCTCCAAATCTATTTCGTCCCCCTCAAAGTAATCCCCCTGGCCTCAAAACACTTGTGCCAACGTTTTTTCCAATCCTCGAAACAGTTGTTAAAGTCAATTTCCGGACTAGCCTTCAATGCACGTAGCGATTCACGTTTAATGTCTTCAATTGACTCAAAACGATTTCCCCGGAGCGGTCGTTTGAGTTTGCTGAACAGCCAGAAGTCACACGGAGCTAAATCAAGCGAATACGGTGGTTGCGGAACGATATGGGTGGAATTTTTGGCGAAAAAATCACGTAAAACCAATGCACCACACCTCGATAATCGAAGAAACCTGACAACATCAACTTGATTTTTTTGACTTGCTTTGACGTGTTTTTTTCGGCTTCGGCTCACCTTTGGCACGATATTCGGCCGATTGATCGTCTGTTTCTGGGTCGTAAGCATAGATCCAAGACTCAACGCTAGTTATAATACGGTTCATGACATCCTGAAATCATCTGAATAACGAGAAGTGAGGTTAGAAACTGATCGAATACCTACTACTCATGCCCGTTCTCTGTGACAACTAAACAACGGGAAAGAAGGCTGCAAAATGTTCGAATATGCACCGCTCGATTAAGACGAACACTGTAAGCTGATTTAAACCTTGGTGCATTCCATTATGGCAGTTATAATAATTACGGTCTTCATCCAAGTGTTGTCGTTGGAAAAATAGATAAAATTTGCATGTATTGTAGCGCCCTCAAATTTAAGAACGAAACGCCAGGAATGTGCTGCGACAATGGAAAAGTTAAACTGCCAGAATTACATCCACCACCCGAACCACTATCAACGTTGCTATCAGGTGTTACACGTGATTCGAAGCATTTCTTGGAAAACATCCGCAAATACAATTCATGTTTTCAAATGACATCGTTCGGTGCAACGAACATCGTGCCCGAAAATTACATGCTAACATTCAGAGTCCAAGGGCAAATTTATCATCGTGTCGGATCGCTTCCACCATTGCCGGACGCAGATCACAAGTTTCTTCAAATTTATTTCATGGCAAACAGTGATGAACAAATTGAACAACGATGTCATTATAATGCGGGCACTAGAATCGTGGCTACGTTACAAGCCCTTTTCGATCACAATGAATTAGTTCAGTTGTTTAAAACCGCTACTCAATGAATGCCAGCCGATGACTAAGCAGTGGTAATTCGAGCAGACAAAAGTTGGCCCGTTGAACAACACGAAAGACAGTTCAATGCACCAACAATCGATGCAGTGGCGATCGTGATAGTTGGCGAAGAATTCGAATCGCGCGATATAATTCTTCATTGCAGAAGTGGTGACGTTCAGCGAGTCTCCGATACTCATCGCTCATACGACGGATTGCAGTATCCGATTCTGTTTTGGCGAAGAAAAGATGGACATCATTTCAACATCAAAATGAGAAATCCACAAACAGACGAGGAAACGAATAAGAAAGTCAGTGCCATGAATTATTATTCGTATCGATTGATGATTCATCAAGACGCTGAGAACCACATTCTGAAATGTCGACAATTGTCCCATCAATACATCGTCGACATGTACGCGGAGATTGAAACCGAACGGCTCCTATATATTCGATTGAATCAAACCGAGTTGCGTTCTGAAGAGTACATCCGTTTACGAGAGGCAATCGTTAATGATGGTAATGTGAATCCAAACGAATTGAGAAGAATGGTCATATTACCGTCTACATTCACGTGGAGTCCACGGCACATGCATGAATACGCAGAAGATGCGATGCCATACGTTCGCGCATATGGTCGTCCAGATTTGTTCATCACATTTACATGCAATCCAACATGGGATGAAATTAAAGAACTTCTGTTAGCTGGACAATCATCTTCGGACCGCCATCACATTACCGCACGCGTATTTAAACAAAAATTGAAATCTTTGATGGATTTTATTATCAAGCATCACGTTTTTGGAGGAACACGCTGCTGGATGTATTCCATTGAATGGCAGAAAAGAGGATTGCCACATGCACATATTTTGGTTTGGTTAACCAAGAAAATTACCAGATCAAATTGACCAAATCATCTCAGCAGAAATACCAGATAAGGACATTGATCCAGACTTATTCGACGTCGTTACCATCAATATGATTCATGGCCCATGTGGTCCATTCAACAACAATTCTCATTGCATGCCTGATGGGAAATGCACGAAACGATACCCAAGAAACTTGGTTTCTGATACCATCACTGGCAATGACGGATACCCACTGTATCGTCGACGGTCAGTTGAGGATGGCGGCAAATACCAACCCTTGGGTTACCCTTGATCCCAAATTAACATTTCAGGTGCATACTAGACTATCGCTACGGAAATCGAGAAATCTTGTAAAATCGCTCTATCCTCTGATAAATAGAAATTCAGTGTCCGTCACGCCAGCCGGAACCAAAAAATATGGCACAAGTAGCACGATGCATTGAGCATCATTCTGCACTATTGTATAATTTTTCAGGCGGAACCTTATAAATCCATAAATATACGATTTTTCGGAAAAAACCTTACAAATTCAACCGGAACCATCATCTCTATAGCCAAACTAACTATGCCACAAGTAGCTCGATGTATTGTGCGCCATTGTGCACTATGCGCGTTTTCATCCGGAACATTATAATTTCAGTCAGAACCTGATAAATTCAGCTAGAACCATATAACAGCCCAACTAACTATGGCACAAGCTGTGCATCATTGTGCATTATGCGTTTTATCAGCCGAAACCTTATAATTTCAGCCAGAACCTGATAAAGCCAGCTAGAACCACATAACAGCCAAATTAACTAAAGCACAAGTAGCACGATACATTGCGTATCATTGCACACTATATAATTTTTCAGCCGGAACTTTATAAATCCAGAAACACGATTTCTCGAAAAAAATCCTTACAAACTCCGCTGGAACCATGCTCCTCTACAGCCAAACTAACTATGGCACAAGTAGCACGATGCATTGTGCATCATTGTGCACTATGTGCTTTTTCAGCCGAAACCTTATAATTTCAAGTAGAACCTGATAAATCCAGCTAGAAATATATATCAGCCAAACCAACTATGGCACAAGTTGCACGATGCATTGTGCACTATATAATTTTTCAGCCGAAACCTTATAAATCCAGAAACATACTATTTTTCGGAAAAAACCTATCAAATTCAGCCAAGCACACAAGTAGCACGATGTATTGTGCATCATTGTGCAGTATGTGTTTATTCAGCCGGAACCTTATAATTTCAGGCAGAACCTGATAAAGCTGGCTAGAACTATATAACAGCCAAACCAACTATGGAACAAGTAGAACGATGGATTGCGCGCCATTGTGCATAATATAATTTTTCAGCCGGAACCTTATAAATCCAGAAACATACGATTTTTCGGAAAAAAAACCCTTACAAATTCAGCCAGAACCATACCCTCTACAGCAAAACTAACTGTGGTAAAAGTAGCAAGATGTATTGTGCATCATTGTGCGCTATGTGCTGTTTCAGCCGAAACATTATAATTTTAGCCGGAACCAGATAAAGCCAGCTAGAACCATATGACAGCCAAACCAACTATGGCACAAGTAGCACGATGAATTGTGCGTACACTGTATAATTTTTTATCCGGAACCTTATAAATCCAGAAACATACGATTTTTGCCATGTAACTGATTATGAAGAAATATAAAATATTTAATATTGAATATTAAATCAGTCATACATGTAAGTCAAGAATTGAACATTTCACGCAGTTCTGTGATGAGAATTTTGCATAAAGACCTCGGTATGAAGGCGTACAAAATTCAATTAGTGCAGGATCTGAAGCAAAATCACCATCCGCTTCGTTTCCGGTTCGCTAATTGGGCTATGGAACGTTTAGAAGAAAATAAGTATTTTTACCAAAAAAATCGTTTCCGACGAAGCTCATTTTCATCTCGGGTGTTACGTCAACAAGCACAATTGTCGCATTTTGTGGGCCCTGAAAATCCACACATTTTGCTTTAGTGAGCAAGATCCGCCCTGACATACAATGGGAAGCATTACCGAGCCATGATAAACAAGTTTTTGTTACCCAGAATTCACGAGGAAGACACACACGATAATTGGTTTCAACTGGACAGCGCTACTTGCCACACAGAAAACACAACAATCGGTCTTTTGCACACTGTCTTCGAGGATCGAATAATCAGCCATAACAGAGATGTCAATTGGCCATAACGCCGCTGCAATTTGACTCCGTTGGATTTTTTTTTGTGGGTAGCCATTAACGATAAGTGTTATGCTAAGCAACCAGAGACTATCCAAGACTTGAAAGATCAAATCGAAGTTGTCATTGATAGGAGCCCATACAATCGAAAATGTTTTGATTGGAAAATATTCATTCGTCTTTGAATTAGAGCCAAGTTAAATTGCAAACGTTAGATGAGCCACCCCGTTATCTATAAACAACGTATACAATAAACGTTTCTTCAACATGTAACGTTCCAACCTCCCATGAGATTGCCGAAGCTCTTAATAATCATGTTAACTGCGAATATTTTCATAGTACTAATTCTCCCATTTTTGGGTCCGTCGAGGATCAGTGGAAGATTAGTTAAACAGAGTTAAAAGATGCTTAACGATCTCTATTTCAGGATGAAATCCACTACAAGCAAACAAAAACTGGTTGGATGAACAATCTTGGAAGCTTTTTGTGTGTGAATTTGGGCACGTCAGCGAAACCTATAATCAAAACACAAAATAATTTCACCAAGACTGCATGAACGTACAAGCAACAAGCACTTAACATTGAAAAGGTGAACATTAGAGATCGATATCGTTGTATCATAAAAATAGTCTTAGGCTACCACCCACGTAGCAGCTTAATTCGCATTCGAACAATGTACGCTAATAGCTGACTCTATTTATGATATAAACCATAAATAGAGTCAGCTATTAATTGTAAAGCTCCTATAAAACAGTTATCTTTCTAATAGAATTATCAGCTCAACATATTTGAGCTTCACATCACGGAAGCAACAACCAAATATATGGTTACTGCAAGGAAGTAAAAGACTGGGATTTCTCGTTGAATGAAAAATATCACGAATCGGGAGTAACAAATGCAGTTATGGATTACAGCCGGATTTGGAGTATTAAGTCTCGCCAAATATCGCTTACAATTAATTTGGAAACTTATAAGGCGCTGAATCTGATACGACCAGTCATTAAATTTGGATTATAGTCCTAGACGCTCACAGCTCTTGATATTTCAACATATAATCAAGAAAGAAGTTAAGAAATGGCCGAGAACCTCATTTCCATGCAACATATCCAACCCCATCTTAATCGATTTTTATTGGATTCAGCCATTTACCGAATTCAATAAAATTTTATAAACCCAAAACACTTTAAATTTTTATTTATACACAACTACTATAACCTGGCATACGATTAATTGTTCACACGATAAATGGTGTCCACGATAAATTGTGGTTTACGGTTAAATATTCACGTTAAATTGGAACACTATAAATTGTTTATGATAAAACGACCGTCACCCATTTTTTGACAGCACACTGCCTTATTAACCAAAATGTCACGTGAAAAAAGTTTAACATTTTTTGTAATGAAACCAACGAACCGAACCTTCCTTTCGTTTGGTGCTAGGAGCCTTCCAAGACAGTAGTGCGGAAAACGTTTCTTACAACGTTCGTACACACAGCTTGTCCTAATGAACACATTCAACTAAAAGTCAAAGACACAATCACGTCGTTCTCGAGATAGTGATTGAAATGCGATTTTCTGACATTTTAAATTCTGGATAGAACTCGGCCTATATCTAACTAATTTTAGGTGAGATTGAAAATCTTAGTCAATCGACGTCTTCTATATCAAAGTAGTAAAAGTATAACCATAAGCGATTTACGAGGCCAGTATACCTTATTGAGAAGCTTTTATCCGAGCAAATATCCGATACTCGGCTGTCGTACACGGACACGAATCGGAAACTTAAACATCAAAACTATAACAGAAACGTGAAGGATTAGCAACAATTAGAAAAAGTAGGAAGAATAGAAACGAAATTCTCGGCCTCAGTGCAGTGAGATAAAACAGTGGTGATATAAAATTATTTAATATATTTTTGGAAGCGATGAATAAGGTGTGGGCCCACATATTAACAACAGCTAAAGCAAAGAAGGCATTAATTGGATAAACCTGCAGAATAATCGTAGCATTGTGACATGATTCTATCCAAAAATACTAATACAGCCTTTAATATTCAGTGATACGATCCAACAAAAGACGTAGTTGCAACAATCAAAGGAATGAGTTCTATGAACAACTTCACGCCACAATAGCAATGGTACGCAAGAAAATGATCAAAATAATACAAGAACGAGATTTCAACAAAAATTGGAACATATAAAACCAACCTGATAAAACACCACATGGGTAAACAAGTAATATACGAGACTCTGTGCGGTAATAATAATGGAGAACGATTCCAAGGCAGTAAATTTGTACACAAAAATATACACATATGGACATCACCTGAAGTGAGAATAAGGAACCAAATAGATCACGTAATAACCGACAAGAAATTTCTCAAGCCATTACAAGATGTCAGGGCAACGAGTGATGCAGAAATTTACAGTGACCACCAACTGGTAAAATATCATAATTCAAAATTAAAATCGCTCTGAAACGCATCAAGACAAATCGGAAAAAACTAAACACCGACAGATTAAAATATGCCGCGCACAAGAGACACATTCTGCGAAACCATTGAAGCAGCAGCTGTCAGTGTAGGGCAACAGTGAAAACAAATCTAAGAAACGGCTACCAACACACTGGGTCGGGTAGCAATAATTCAGAAGCAAACTCCCTGGATCATTTGTGCAAATTATAACGAGGTCAAGAAAGGTGACCTAAGAGAATGTATAAATTGACAGGATATAGATCTCTCGTCAACATAACCTTAAAATATTAGCAATGGTCATCCTCTATAGAGTTTCACCGACAGTCAACCCGAAATTAAAAAAGGAACAAGCTGGTTTCAGACCAGGGCGAAGTGACACCAATGTTATCATATAAAAACAAAACGCATCTTCATTGCGCAGTCCAATGAATGGAATTCACCAACAATGAACATATTACACAAAGCCTGGAACACATCTGTCCTATCCCGCAAACACCAAACTATGAATGTTTAATTCGCATGTGCAATCAGTGTTGCTGTACAGGTGTCTATAAATTTTAAGAGAATTCTGAGGTACTTCTGGTCCAACAAAATAACAAGTCGTATAATTAAATGATAAGCAGGTCTTTGAAATGGAACCCACTAGAGAAAATAATCGGGCGACCAGCTCTAACATGAAAACGAACGATGCTAGCAGAAGCGAAACAACTCGGAAAGTCGTGGGTGAAAATCGAAGCAATATAATCCAATAGTGTTTGATGGTTCAGACCAGTAGACTCCTTGTGCTCCTAAATTGGAGATAAAGGGAAAAAAATATTGTTTAACATATCAAGTAAGCCTGAAACTTGTACTCGCATGGTCATTATGTTTGCCTCAAAATTTACCATTTTATTGCGTAGTAATGTTGTTGAACATTGTTAAGGGGCTTTGATTAGGGACGCTCGAAATTTGTTTGGTTATAGCAGCTATGTCGGTTAATGTTGTCAAATCTGTTGGACATTGTTCAGTGGTGTATGACAAATCACCATGGAAGATTATAGCGTTGTCCAGTCACCAGGAACTGTATTCTTTATCGGCCGCCATAACTTTCACAAGCATGCGGCTAGTTTGCACACCTTCCTTCCACCATTTAATCCTCGCAACATAGGCCCTGTTTACAACCATTTTTTTCACCGTGTAAACGATTTAAAAAAAAATTAGTTTTGCAAATTTCACGATTTTGCACTTTACCCATTACCTTTATTTGGGCCAAATCTTTTATACGACACCATTTTCTTAATTTTCTACAAACATTACCTACACGTGTAGAATATTAATTATTTACGCGATGTGAACAATACGGCACAACACTGGCTATAATAGACATTGTGATATATCGCCTAATGTAAAACTGGATAAAATTGAGTCCAAATTGTTCAGGTTTGAAATCGAAAAATTCTGACTTGATTCACGAACGACTTGAAATTTGATTTGAAATTAAATATTGGCGCAATGAACTCACCGAACCGAATGAAACGAATCTAATAATCACATTTTTATCACCGTTTCAGAAATGGCAACAATGGCGATTTGCCAAAGACACTAATCTGCTTCCACTAAATTTGAGAGAATGTTTTAAAATTACAGCACTGATTTATCCAAATACCTTTCGAGTTCAATTAATATTTTTATCAAACCACAAAACGAATTTTAGTCATTTTTCCAACGACATCACTACAAAAATTTTCGCACGAACTGAACACAGTTAATTAGCTTGCATACCGCAAAAAACGAAATCTTACATTAAGATATGACGCAAAAAATAAAATATGTATCCTCTTATTTATTCATTAAGATCACGACAAAAAATGTGTATTACATTCTTTCTAATTAAGCAGCGTACTTGCAATCCACAATTATGAAAATTCTTTCAATTGTGATGGAAGAACTTCATTTATACAAGGCTGTGAATTATGTGATTTGTTATATTTAGCGTGACATATTTGGCTCACCGGTTAAAAATTTCCGGCCACACATTACTTCATCGCATTCAGTTACACAATACTGGTTCAAGTAAATTCACTATGGTCACACTAAAACCAAACACACAACACATCGATTTGAATAAGTCGAGTGACGATTTTGAACTGATTTTCAGCATACACATTTCTTAGTCATAAATTTATAAATATGGAAATTCAAAGCAATAGAGAACGAATAATTACATTCGTACAGCTAAAATTAGAATAAGAATACATTTTTTACCAGGTACTATTGATCCCTTATTGTTTGATTAGAAAATCGATATCGGCTCTACAAGTTTTATGAAGGGAACGAGTATTTCAAATTTATGTCCTTAATGCACGTTAGAATATCTTGGATGGCCTACATTACGTATAATAAATAACATTATGTTACGAAACCTAAAGTGTTTAAATTTTATGTCGATTTTGAATTCGTTGGTTTAATTATTGATCCAGTTCAACAGAATATTGAAGATCGAACACCACGCGTCTTTCGTTCCAAGAAATTTTTAACCTGACAGTTTAATAAAGTAACACACTGCCCGACCAGGTGGCAGTCAGGATTTACTGTCAGTTTATCGTGAACAATTTACCGTAGAACAATTCATCGTATAACAATTTATCGTTAAAGAAATTTTTAACCTGAGAGTTTGGTAAAAGAACACCCGGCCGGGGGCAGTCAGATTGCGTCAGATAACACCAAGGAAGACCACGTCGCGGGGGGTATCAATGTACTACCGAGGACTAAATGCCAGTGGTATAAATCCACACTCTTCGAAGGCTGACCTAACGGATTCTGGGATAGGCCAATCATTGTTTAACCCATTTGGTCAAGCTCCAAATTATCAAAATCGCCAAGATCTTTAACTGGGACTATCTTTCATGTTGTTCACGAAGCCGAAGTTCATCCAGCAAGAGTCACTGTTTGGTCGTCAACCATAGCTGCCGATCTTCGTTTTATTCCCGCCTAATAATTCGCGGTTAGTACATAAGAAGATGCTCTCGTCCGTTCATAACGATAGTCCTTCCAAAAACCACTACCTTTTCCGTAAACAAACAAAACTAAAATATTTTAAAATTTGCCACTTAGCTTAACAATTGTCCTTGATACAGGTTTAGCCACTCAACCACCCCTCCTCCGTTATATAACGCGTGCAAAATAGAGGCCTGTATCACGGCTAAGCGGACCAAAAGGGACCGCAGTGGACCTAAAACCTGCTAATTGTAGGGGTGTATTATTATGTATAATTGGAAATCGCCTCAAATTATACCCGAATATCCTTTAAATGGCATATGCCTAAAGATTTTCCGTGTAAGTCTCGGACTCGGAATGCTACATTTCCCACCTTTGTGTCCACAATCGCTGCTAGGTATTTCCAAGTTAATTTTGCCGAGAATTTGTTTGCGGAATCGCTCTGTAGAAAAGTTTTAACGAAAATTCTTTGTTCCACTGTTAGCTCTCTGTTTCGACTATACGAATATTATACTTCGAAGCACTCTTTTCGTATGCCACTTTTATGTAGTGTAAAACCTTACACTCGAATGGCGCCAAGATTTTCGACTTTAGATGTTATGGTTATCGCATTGTTATTATCGGGTTCAAGCAAGCGACGTAGTTTATACTCCGACCCATGCATTACCATACATTGTCCGAAAACAAGCAAATGTGGCGGAAAATTTGTTGAAGAATGAATACTGGTCCGAAGAGCAGCTGCCACTTCTGGAATGTGCAAGTCCCAATTTGTGTGTTCATCACCAATGTACGATCGTATTGCGGTCACTATAGTTCTGTTTCCGCGTTCGGGCGGATTGCACTGGGGTGAATATATTGGTGTTTTCTTATGTTCGATGCCAAATTTATTCAATAATTCTTGGAATTGGTTTGATAAAAATTGTTTTTCATTATCCGAAGTTATAGTCTCGGGCACCGAGAATTATTAGAATACGTTTTGTTCGAGGTATTCACGTACTAGCTTGGCGGAAGCCTCTCTAAGGGGTTTTAGTAAAATAAACTTGCAATAATGATCCAGTATGATTAGTAAATAGGCCTTTCCTAATTTCGAGCGGGGATATTGCCCCACAAAAACTATCCATAAATGTTGAAAGGGACGACGTGCTTCGATGGGATTTCGCATTGGAGGTTTTGCAATCGTATTGCACGGTTTACTCATTTTACATATCTGACATTTTCCAACGTAATCTTTAACATCCCGAGTCATGTTTTGCCAATAGAATTGTCTCTGGAGTTTCTCTATTAATTTTTCTATTCCCAAATGTCCGGACGGCGTCGATTCATGCGATTGTTGAATTATTTGAGGAATCAGTCCATTTGGGACGACAAGCTTCAATTTGGAAATAATTCTGTTGGCAAAAAATAGTAAGACTTTGTTCATAATTTTAAAATTTGGTCTTTTCTAATTTTCTAATCCAAATTCTAAAATTTGGTCATGGAAATGGAATGACATTCGGCCTTCGAAATGCGGTACAGATGTTCCAGCGACTGATGCATTCAGTATTGAGTGGATTATCATTCTCTTTCGTGTATCTCGATGACATACTCATTGCAGCCAGTTCCTTGAGTGAACATATATCACATATGGAACAGGTATTCAAACGCTTAGCCGAAAATGGTCTAGTTATTAAGCTCGACAAATGTGTATTTGCACAACAGGAAATCTCTTTTCAGCGAGAGTACAAATTATTCGTAGTTATCCACAGCCTGTTAACGTTCAGTAGTTAAAACGATTTTTGGGTATGATCAATTTTTATAGAAGATTCGTTCCATCCGCGGCACATGACCAAGCTATTCTAAACGATTTCTTGAAAGGGTATAAAAAAAATAGTAAAGCACCAATTGTTTGGCCAGAAGTGTCAGTGTTAGCATTCGAAAAATGTAAGTCTAAATTAAGTAATGCCACCCTTCTGGCTCATCCAGATATGTCAGCAAAATTGTCAGTTATGGTAGACGCTTCGGACATTGCGGTATGTGCGGTCATGCAGCAGTTGGTAAATGAGGTTTGGCAGCCACTGGGCTTTTATTCCGTCAGATTAGCCGAGACACAGACAAAATACAGCACCTATGATCGACAGTTATTAGCGGCTTATTAGGTGTAAAGTAACATACACGAGACTATTGACTATAACGAACTTGCTACAGATCAGGTACAGGACTCAGAACTGAATGACATACTGCAAGAAGAGAACTTTGGACTGAATTTAGTACGACGTCCGCTGGCTTTTAACACAGAATAATTCATTTACTGTGACAAATCGACGGGACAAACAAGACCTTTCATTCCAAGAGAATGGAGGAGGAAGGTATTTGAGTCGCTACACAATCTGTCACATCCCGTAGTTAAAGCTTCAGTTAAATTATTGTCGAATCATGTTGTGTGGCCTTCAATTAAGAAAGACGTTAGAGAATTGGAATAATCATGTTTGGCTTGTCAAAAATCTAAAGTTGTGAGACACACACAAGCACCAATAGGTAATTTTGAGGTTACTAAAGAACGTTTTACAGAGGTTCATATTGATTTAGTTGGACCGTTACCCGTACTGCCTTACTATGATTGATAGATATACTCGATGGACAGATACATTTCCAATACCAGATATCAACGCAAATACGTTGGCAAGTGCATTTTTTACGAATTGGATAGCGCGATTTGGTGTTCCACATTTTATAGTAATGGATCTCAATTCGAATCAAATCTTTTCGCGGAATTGTCGCGGCTATTAGGATTTGAGAGAAGACGTACTACGTCGTTATAATAGAACAGGTAGAACAGATTGGACCGAAATATTACCACTAGTGTTGTTAGGTTTACGTGCTTCATTTACTGAGGAGTTAAAAACTACTCCTGCAGAGTTGGTATATGGAAGTACCGTCAGAGTTCCTGGGCAACTCATTGAACCGCCAAATACTGCAATTCCACATTTCGAATTCGTAAGTGGTTTAAAAAACATTTTGAAGAATTAAAACCGGTTAATGCATCTCGAAATTCAAAAGAGAGATTCTTCATTAGTAAGAAATTAGAAGTTTGCTCTCATGTATTTATACGTACTGATGCAGTTAAAAGGGCACTTCAACCTCCGTATACCGGTTCTTTTAAAATTTTGAATAAAGATGAGAAGTTTTTGGAGCTAGACATTAAAGATAAAATAGTTCATATTTCGATTGATGATAGGGCTAAAGGGGTGATCTTTGTAACTCGAAAATCTAAAAAGAAGATAGTTTTTGATCAACATATGCAAATTAGTAATGAACCAAATGCAATGTTGACCAGACAAGGTCGTGCGATAAAGTTACTAGGTCGATTTCAAAATTGAATCATCGAACTTAGTATCGTGTAATTTATCAACTTACCAAATTTCTTAAATTCCACTCGAAGGGCGGTATATGTGGCGTATCATCCTTCTTATTTATTTTCTGTAATCAGTTTTGTTAAATAAATATGTTAAATTTTATTTTTATTGTTATTGTTTTATCTTTTTAAATACTTTACCTCATTTGTATATTTTTGTTGAGTTTGTTGTGACATCGTATTGGAAAACATGTCAAAATTTCTTGACATTTCTATATCGTATAATGAGTACGTTTTATGACAAAAATATAGTTTTGCACATTGTTATAACTGGTATACATTCTGGCCTTAGTTGAACTAACAGAACTTAGCCTAGCCTAAGCCTTAGCCTTAGCTTAGAACAGAGTCCTTAGCCGAGATGTATACCAGTAAAAAATATGTAAATTTTGTTTATAATTTTCATCACCAGTCTTGAATAAAAGCTGATACACAGACATAGACATTAATAATTGTACTCAATAAATACAATTAGTACTAGAAAAATCCGTTTGATTATTTATTAATAAAAAATGTTAAAAGATATTATTTATTTAATTAATACAGGGTGTCCGCCGGGAAGGTATACTACTTTGTTTTGCCGCCATTTAGGCGAATATTAGTATTGACAGTTCATACTTGACAGTCGTGAAGTAGACACGTGGCAAATTCTTCCACAAGACCATTTACGCCGCCGTACATATGCCAATAGGATGTTACAGCTCGCCCATGACAACCCCGATTTTCATGAAAAAATCATAATGAGTGACGAGGCACATTTTCATTTAAATGGATATGTGAATAAACAGAATAGTCGGTTCTGGGCAATGGAAAATCCTCACATTATTCATCAGTCACCTTTACATCCATTAAAAGTGACAGTCTGGTGAGAAACTTGGTCAGGAGGAATCATTGGACCTTACTTCTTTGAAAATGAAAACGGCGTAACGGTAACTGTGAATGGGGAGCGATATCGTGATATGATTGAAAACTTTTTAACGCCACAACTGCATACTTTGGGCTTGATTAACATGTGGTATCAACAAGACGGTGCCACATCGCATACAGCCAGGATTACAATGGAATTACTGCGAGAACTCTTTCCACAACAAGTTATTTCAAAAAATGGTGATGTTGATTGGCCCCCACGGTCGCCTGATTTGACTGCTCCGGACTTCTTTTTGTGGGGATATCTAAAAAGCAAGGCTTATGCAAACAAACCAGAAACGCTTGAGCAACTCAAACAAATTATTCGTGATGAAATTAATGAAATACCGCCTGAAATGTGTGAGAATGTAATGAAAAATGTGCTCAAAAGGGCTCGCATTTGTGAGGCGAACAGAGGCGGACATTTATCTGATATTGTATTCCATACATAATTGCCGACATTAAATAAAACATTTATCAATATAAGATCCATTCTCTTTCATTTAATCAAAAATCATAAACAAACAAAGTAGTATACCTTCCCGGCGGACACCCTGTAATAACCTGGCGGACACCCTGTATAAACATAAAAGTAAATGTAATTAAAATATTCAACCAACGGTTGAAGGAGGGCCCAGGTGGAAATTCGGATACATCCCAGTATTAATAGAGGGATTTATATGTATGGTTATGTAGAATATGTAACTACGTACCAGCATCTCCTATATAGCCAGCTATCCGGCTCGAAGGACCAAAAAAAATGTATAAACCTCGGTATGGTCTATACTGTGGTTGTGTGGGTCGTTGAATCCATATCAATTAGTTTTTGGTAAACTAAAAGGCACCAAGAAATCTCCGGCTTCAAGTACCAAATAAATGGGCCAACAGGTTGCGGGTTCCACGATCAAAACAAAATGTTTCAAATAGGAATTCACAATTTTATTTTTTATTAATTTTTAGTTTTTGTTACAACTATTTTACCAATGTATACAAATATGATTTTAATTTTGTACGTAGGTGGCCAAAATTCTAAACAACTTTTTAAACATTTATAACGTTTCGTGTGCATACATTTAGGTAATTATGTTGTCAAACAAGAATTATTAGGTTTAGTTACAAATGCAAAAATTATTAAGATTGGTTATAAATTGTACATAAGATCAAATTATAAACAAATCAAAGGTAAGAAAGTTAAATGAAATTGAATTAAATTAAGGTAAATAATGATTATTTTTCGGTGATGAACTTGTTGAACTTATACACTCGTGCTGTTGCAGAATCACCAACCGTCATTAATTATTTTTTGTTCATAAACGATTTATTCTTAATTTAAATTTATTTAAAAGTTTGTATTATTTATTAATTAAGAAAGCTTACTGAAAACTCCCATTTAAGATCTATTGCAACGGTTGACGTTATTTTATTTTTCAAATCTATACTACAGGGTGTAAGCGAAGTTATCTTCATTGTAAATTGCCTTTTTAAGAGCCATGAGGACACCGTACGGCGTAGGAACAATGAACACTATATGCGATTGGCAAGATAACGGAACTCGGAAAGTGAGTTTTAATTTTCGATTGCATTGCGAGGTAGTCCTAAACATTTATCTTTCGTTACTAAAAGTATCGTTAATATGCTTACCGTTTTTCAGGAATTTATTTATGCTACAAATCCCAAAACCATATTTTGGTACAAATTAATTTGGCTTACATTTCGGGAGCCATGTATGTCGCTTCTATGTTTAGACCTATCGATTTAATCGGCTTTGATTAAAATATAAAAATACAACAGAACATGACATAAATCCACTAGAACCATAAAACTCAAAAATAAATTATTCATAGTATTTTAAAGCACTTCTTTTTTTATATCAATGGATGTATAGCCGTTGTATAAAGGTACAAACATATGTATTACGAGTAAAGTGCTACATAAAATTGAAGCCGGTTTATTACCTGCAGCTAAGACTAAAGTATATCTCTATAAAATTCTCATGCTCCTCCTTGAAATTATACAAGTGACATAAAGCATTCTCTTTGTAAACAGTCGCCCTTGTGCGCTTACCTGTCTACGTAAGAGATGCAGTACATTTTAAAATGCATAGACACCATTAATTTAAATTAAATTTGGTGTGCAAGTAATGCTCAGAGCTTGATGTATAAACAAGTCTATACACAAATTGAAAACAAATCCCAAATCGCTTGTGAATTTCTAGATCTGTTCGTAGACCTCGATATTTATAGATTTTGGTAGTTGTATGTTTCATGGTAAGCTATACAAGTATATTCAATTCGACATAGCAAAATAAAAATAAATTTGTATTTCGACTGTAGACGAAAGTGATTTATGGTGGTGTCCAAATATTCACACAATTTCAATAATCAATTTAGGCCAGGATAAAATTTACGTTGTAATAGTCATACCCAGTCATCTCTTTTGATGTTTCGTTAAGTCTATGTTTTATTTCGCTACAGGTTTCCAATAAAAAATTTAACAGCATTTCCATAATGATTTACTATAAAGCAAATGATAAAAAGCGCAAAAAGCTGATGAAACCATTTAAATTATGCTCCATTCGTGTACATCGTTCCCAATATGCGTACGCTGAAAAAATAAAAAAACTCGAAAAGACTCAAAATGCTGGCACCAATGAACAGGCCAAGAATACCGCCCACTGAAACTATAAAACCAAACAAATTATTATTTGATTCGAACAAAAATAAATAAATTACGTACCAACCATATCCAATTGACCACGTACCGCTTGTCTGCGAAATCGTTGCGTCGGAACTGATTGCAAACTAACAAAGTACGAGCGATCGATTGCAGGATTAACACTAAAATTGTAAGAATATTGGGACATTTACATTTTTTTTAACTTAACTTGGTACGCATGTGACGTTATCACACGATTATATGCCAGAAAATAAAATAAAAATCATCAGGCAACACTAATCAATAAAAAAAACATTTGCTCTTGTATGAAGTTATCTCAGCTCGAAATTTATTAAAAATCACGTTAAATAAAAAAAATAAATTCGTTACTTTTAAATTTTGCGAATTTTAGCCATGCAACCGTTATACGAGGGCGGAGTTAGAAGTCTGGTAAAAATAAAACAAGGAATAATATTTTCGGCCAAAATAAAATTAATTTTTCAACGTAGTCGCGTTTCCAATTTTTTGATCCCTTCCGAATAATACGATTTCTTCAACCCTTCAAAATAGGCGTTTGTTGCATCGATGGTCTCCTCATTAGAGCTGAATCTCTTTTCGCCGAGCTATTTCTTCAAATTCGGAAACAGGAAATAGTCGCAGGGGCTAAGTCTGGAGAATATGGCGGATATGGAAGCAATTCGAAGCGTAATTCATGGATTTTGGCCAAGGCAACTACACACGTATGCGGTCGTTTATCTTTCAAAACATCGTTGAAACGGTCCGATAAGTTGCAGTAATATTCGCCGTTGACTTGGCCGATAAAACCGTCTTAGCCTTCTTCGGCACAGATTCGCCAGTAGAAATCCACTGTTTAGACTGTTCTTCGGTCTCCGGTGTATAGTGATGGATCTATGTTTCATCCACAGTTTAGAAACGACGCAAAAACTCGCCAAACCTGCCTCTGAAGTTGTCACACGTGTCCGTTTTTGGTTGATTATAGACAAACGTGGAACCCAACGTGCGGATAGCCTTTTCATATTCAAATGTGTATGTAATATATTGCGCACACGTTCATCTGAGATGCCTACCAGTCAACCATTTTTGGTGTGGTAACTTCATTTGGGCGTCATGAACGTTCGGTATCAGTTGTGTTTGCATGACCACAACGAAAATCAGTAAACCACTTGTGAATCGTTTTGATCGATGGTGAAGAGTCTCCATAATATTTATCAAGCTTTGTTTTGGTTCGCGTTTTAGGTTTAATTAACACACGAAATTCACTTTTTTGCATGTTTGCAAAAAAACAAGGGGTTGTCTGTTTTAAATGGCTGTCAAAACTGAACTAAATGAAAGATCTGTTTGAAAATTTTAATTTGGTCTAGTGACAGATGGTATTGACACATGACATCTGGGATTCGCTCTCTTGCAATTTTACCAGACTTCTCACTACGCCCTCGTATCTAAATAACATGTGTTTGAACAAACTAAAATTTCATTAAACTTAAAGGTACTTGGCACGTTAAAGGTATAAACTACTCGGACTAAGGCATATAATTGCCTTGTAAGAAGAGGCATTAATGTATGCTTGGGCGATAAACTTCCAAAATCTCGGTGCTTTTAAATTTCAAGTTGGATTTATATTTCGTCTGCTGCTGCAACTGATAAACCGCTGCTAATATTTTATCCAAAAACCCACAGTATTTCTAATGTTACCAAAAGGCTGAGAATGGAACAAAACTACCACACGGAAATTACAGAATAAACTAAAAAAATAGAGCAAAATACGAACCGCCCACCACCTGTCGGACTAAGGCTATGTGATTTTAAGATCGTCACGCTAATGCAGGTGAGGTAGATTACGCAATGTAATTTTCGCGGTTGTCGGCATGTAATCTATTACGTAGATACATTGCGATTTTTACGTCGCTGACGTCGACAAGTTGCTATCTAGCTATCAGGTAGTTATCTACTGATCCAATCTAAAGGCCAAATAAGTTTACATTTTGTTACTAAATCATATAAATTGTTCGTCTAGGTCAACGTTATCCAGTTGTGTAATAAATTATTGCTGTGTCAGGTTAGACGGGATTTACTACACCAGACCGCCACCAGATATTGTATCAAATTTTACTCCATGGACATTGTGGTGACCAAGTCAACCTTATCCAGGTGAGTAATAAAAGGTCTTTTTGCCAAAATACGCGGAATTGGCTCTAAACTGTAAGTGCTTCAAAAAGGTAATTTGAAGGTAAATTTTACCAACTTTAATAATTTGTTACACCAGACGACCACCAGATATTGAGTATAATGTTACTCCGTGGACATTGTGGTGGCCAAGTCAACTTGATCCAGGTATGTAATAAATTAGTTTTGAGTCAGGATACGCGGAATTGGATCCGAACGGTAAAGGTTTCAAATAGGTAATTTAAAGGTCGATTTTACCACCTTTAATAATTTATTACACCAGACCGCCACTTGATATGGGGTACAATGTTACTTTGTGGACTTTATGAAGGGCAGGTCAACTTTATTCACTTGTGTAATAAATTATTTTTATAAGGTTGACCTGCCTACCACAATGGATAAAACCCCCAAGGAGTAACCTTTGACCCATTTTCTGGTGGCGGAATGTTGTAAAAATTTATTAAATGTGGTAAAATCGACCTATAAATTACAAATTGAAGCCTTTACCGTTTGAAGCCAATTCCGTCTAACCTATAACTCAACCATAATTTATTACACACCTAGATAAGGTTGAATTGGCCACCACATTGTCCATGGAGTAAAATTTTATTCAATATCTGGTGGCGTTCTGGTGTAGTAAATTATTAAATGTGTGGAGAAAATTTCGCTTATCCTGACACAAAAATAATTTATTACATACCTGAATAAGGTTGACTTGAGCACCACAATGTCCGCTAGGAGTAACATTAGACTAAATACCTAGTGGCGGCCTTGTGAAATAAATTATTAAATTTGGTAAAACCAACCGTTAAATTACCTTTTTGAAGACTTTACAGTTTCCCGTGTAACTCGCCAATCCCATGTAACCTAACACAAATTTACTACACATCTGGATAAGGCTGACCTACTCTCGACATGACTTCTTGCAACATTTTTCCCAAATTCTAGTGGCAGTTTTGGTGTGAAATTTACCCTTAGGCAAGTTATAGGGAGGTCTTGAACTTACATTGAATAAGTAAGTAATTAATTAGTAATAAATTTTGGTCCAAGAACCATCCCAATATCACAGCTACATCAAAAGCTACAATTTTGTCGGTGCAGGTTAATTGCAAGCTAAACCGACCACTCGTTCCTCGCAAACGGTAACTGTAATAAAGTCGGAATTTCTTGTAATAAATGTGTAACAAATTATGGTACAGGTTTCATTGAGGCGGGCTAATTTGTCCGGAATAAGGAGGCATTCAAAAGAGTCTACTCTAGCCAACAGATTATGTTTAAGTGGTTATAAATATTGTGGCTTCTAGCACAAGAGGAAGGCCATAGGGTGTTCAGAAAATGTCTCCACTTTTTAATCTCTGAACAAATAGAACTTTTTATGTTTGCATTATTTTAAAAGCAATTCTTAGACTTATCGTAAAATTAAAATTTCTCGGAAATTTCAAAACTGCGAAAAATTTTACGAGGCGCGCGAAGAAAAACCGGATCTGAGCCTTAATTAATTTTGAATGAAGAAAAGGTGATACTCCATTACAACAGTTGATTTATGATTTGTGATTAAATTAATGACCCCAAGCTAAACCACTCAGATAAAGGCAGCGGGGGCTCGAAGTATGCATTTGATTTTTAAACTATAATATACGTAAAAATTTCGTAATGCGGGTCTATACTAGCACTCAAGTAAAATCGAGTGTTACGGTAGGCGCAGTTTCAATGTTTTCCGTGCAACTTTCTCAATAATAGCACCACGAGTACTCAACAGTCAAAAAGCTAGTGCTTCCCAAACAAAAAATTTTGGACTGTTAAATATTTCTTTTAAAATGGTATTGTTTGTTGTTCATGCTTTCCACGATATAAAACCTCCGTGATACAAAAGTTTTTTGATATGAACATGGCCGAGAATATTAATATTGTGGTAACTTGCTGCTGATTAAACTACTCTGCATAAAGAACTTTCAGGATGGATTCAGCACTCTGTTTCTAAAAAATTCAGTACTTTTGATTTCCTGCTAATATTATCCCTGATAAATATAAATTAAAATATTATTTGCGTTGCGCGCCATCTCTTATCAAATAGACGTATTTATCGCGATAGAAGATTTCTGTCGACCAGCACAGGGCACAATTTTGTAATTTTCTCTTTTTATTGTTATACAGTGTTTAAATAATCTTGCGGAAGTTTAAATATCATGAATATCGTGTTAAAATATGCAAACTGGGATTTTAAAATAAGTAATGTGTTAATCTGTTCGGGTTAAGTATTTACAATTTTTATATTACATCATGCCCAACAATTTGGCAACATTTCAAATCACTAACAGTTTCATTTGCTGCTTACTCAAAATATCCTTTCTCTAATGTAACATTTGCCTTTCCCAAATATAATACGATCCCACTACAAAACATAATATGGCATTGGGCGCTTTCAGAACACCCAACGGTTGGGCACATGTTGAATAAAATCGCGGCCAACGTTCTAAAAACATTTAGCACTATGAAATTTTCAAATCAAATTGGCGATGATTTTACTAATCATGATAGGGAGACATGAAAGCACCCTTTGTTACCGAGCAAACAGCCAAGTATTTAATTCCGTAGAATACAGTAGTTCGGAGTACATCGATATTGGAGTATTGAGAACTCGCACCTTGTTTTCTATATGTCAGCGAACTATGACGCACAAACTTACAGAGTAAAAGTGGCCAGATTAACAAGTTATCTTCGTAGTACGTTAAAATAAGTGAATCATTCAATCACTACTGACGAGAATTACAAGTAGTAGTTGACTGGTCTACGATTAGTCGAGTTTGCCTATGAGTAGTCGACATTGTCAAGGAGTGGTCGACGGATTGTCACGAACTCTGCGCTCATGCCTTACTCTTAGAAAAAATAAAAAAAAACGTTCTGTGGAAACTTTGCGAAATTGGACCCTTGACCAGATATACCACACAAATCGCATTTGACCAAAAATTACATTTAAATTACATTTAAATTAGGCACGTTAAACGTGTGAATTTGTCGGTTTAAGGATATTTGGTTTTGAGATCGCCACACACCTGATTTTCGTTTAGAAAAGTAAGGAAAAAGCGTTCCGTGGTTACTTTGTGAAATTGGGCCATGGACCAGATATATCCATACATCTCGTATTTGAAGAAAAGATACTTTTAAAATTCGCACGGATATATCTGGCCCAAGGCCCAAATTCGCGAAAACTGCTTTTATTCTAAGTTTTCTAAGAAAATAAGGCATGAGTGTGATTTTGGAAATTCCTAAAAATTGTCAGTTTAAAGTGTCATGGCTGGAAATAGATTCAAATGAAAGGTCTTAATGATGCTCACACCTGGAAAAAATTTAAGGCCAATTTTCATGTAACGGTCAATATTTAGAAATTTTCAAATTTTGTGTGTGCGATATATTCCTTCAAGTTTCCGGACCGCTCACATGAAAATTGACCTGAAACTATTTCCAAGTGCGAGCATCATTAAGACCAACTATTTGAATCTATTTCGAGCCATGACACTTTAAACGTTCAATATTTAGACATTTTTAAATTTTTTGTGTGCGATATATTCAATCCCCACATCAATCGTGGTTTTTGGACTCCCCACATGAAATTTGATCTGTAATTTTTTCTAGGTGCGAGCATCAATAACACCTTTCATTTGAAACAACCTCCATCCATGGCACTTTGAACGGTCAATATTTAGAAATTTTCAAATTTTGTGTGTGCGATATATTCAACCGTGTTTTCCGGACTGTCCACATCAAAATTGATCTGAAACTATTTCCAGGTGCGGACATTATTAAAACCTTTTTTTTGAAACAACCTCCATCCATGACACTTTAAACGGTCAATATTTAGAAATTTTCAAATTTTGTGTGTGCGATATATTCAATCCCCACGTCAATCGTGGTTTTTGGACTCCCCACATGAAATTTGATCTGAAATTTTTTCTAGGTGCGAGCATCATTAACACCTTTCATTTGAAACTTTGGTGACTTTTAGATAGCAAAGACACTATCTGCATTATCGATTATTTTACATTCGGCTGGAAACTATCGGCTAACTTTAGATCTAACGGTTGCATGGTTAAATTCGCAAAATTTAAAGGTAACGAATTAAATTTTTGTATTTAACGTGATTTTTAATACATTCCGGCCTGGGCTAACTTCACACAAGAGCATGCAGAATGTTTTTATTGATTAGTGGTGCCTGATGAAGTTTTTTATTTTATGGGATGGAGTCGTGGGATAACTGTACACACTTATACTTGGTCTATGTATACATACGTATCAGCATTTCCAACAAGTTTTATTTCGTGTTCTGTACACGACGGCAAGCAATGGCAATACAATCCATTCGTTTTCCAAGGTTGCATCATAGACGTTTTCGGAGAAATCAGTAAATTTTGATCCAAGCAATACAAGCCATTATGATCACATGGTTTTGTTTTATCCGTATCATCGTAAATCATGTTGTAGTGTGTACAGTTGCATGTCTTTAGTTGGATCCGTTTTAGGCATTCACTAACACAGGCACTGTAGCTATAATATTTATACATCGATTCGAATGGTTCATCGGGGAAAACGCATTTTCGAATACTTTGCTTAATATCACGAATACCTGGATCGTTAATAGTATTTCGAAGACTTAGTTTAATATGCGATTCATAACCAGACGGTATCTGAGAGAAGGTCAATGAACTTAACAGTATGTGAGGAATATCCTCTTCGTTTAAAATGTGTAACGATGAAGGTTTATCCGTATCGATTTGTAATAAACCATTTCCAAATTCTCCTCCAACCTCCATATTTAACCAATTTCTTGAATATCTGAAATATATCGAAATTTATTTTTATAGATTCAACCCTACTTGACCACCACTTGGTTAAAGTGTTTGATTGTTCGATTTCTCTGTATGTACATTAAATCAATAAAATGTTAATCAAATATTTACTTTTCTGTTGTCTGAATCGAATTTAGTAGGAAACATTGTCCATTTGAAGTATTCAATGGTCGGAAATACGTACAACAATCAAATTCTACACCCCCCCAAAAGCATCGATTTAACAGTTCGGTACAATTGGCACGTACCTGAAATTAATTGTTTTTTTTTGTGTAAGATAGAAAAACTTATCGTTTTCATCTCATTTTCACATTTTAATTTATTTCTGTATTACGATTGGTTCGGTTCAATTTGACATAGATAAATAATTAATAAAATTAGGTTCAGGTATACAATATACACGTTAAATTAAAATCAATCTCTCAACAGTTTCGAATGAAGTACAGCATATAGCATGTACACCGTAACATAATCGTATTGTGATAATAAAATTGAAAATTGTTTGATAAAAAAACATAAAATTTAATTGTCAAGTATTTTATTACATTCATGATATACGTAAATACTTGAAATTGATCGAAAATCTACTCGATGACAATCAAAATGTCCTAACCAAATATAAAATGAACCACTCATGTCCAATCGATTTAATACAGAAATAAATAAAATTAAATCGTCGTTGGGTGTTTCCAATATGTTCGCCCTTAATCAAAACCATAAATTTATATCAATTATCATTGAATGTTCATTGTTTTATATCGGGTACCCACCACACTGGCATATTTTTGGTATCCATCATTTGGACACTTGATACAATCATCACAATCGTCGAATGGTTGACAATAAGATGAAATTGAACCGTAATTGTAGAGATTATGAAAGATAACACGTAACATGAAATCTTCTACATCATAGTTGTATCCTTTGTTGTCCTCGTCAGTGATTTTCATGCTAAAAATTAATAATTAAAAATATTTAAAATTTCTATTTAGACCACGATCAAGCTATATCTGAAGAAATAAAATAAATTAATTAGTTTAAATAATGTAAACAGTGTAAATAGTGTAAATAGTGTAAAAAGTGTAAATACTGTAAATAATGTAAATAGTGTTAATAGTGCAAATAGTGTAAATAATTTTAATAGTGTAAATAGTGTAAATAATTTTAATAGTGTAAATAGTGCAAATAGTGTAAATAATGTAAATATTGTAAAAAGTGTAAATAGTGTAAATAACGTAAATAGTGCACATAGTGCAAATAGTGTAAATAGTATAAAAAGTGTAAATAGTGTAAATAATTTAAATAGTGTAAATAATGTAAATAGTGTAAATAGTGTTAATAACGTAAATAGTGTAAATAGTGTAAATAACGTAAAAAGTGTAAATAGTGTAAATAGTGCAAATAGTGTAAAAAGTGTAAATAGTGTAAAAAGTGTAAATAGTGTAAATACTGTAAATAGTGTAAAAAGTGTAAATATGGTAAATAGTGTAACTAGTATAAATAGTGTAAATAGTGTAAATAGTGTTAATAACGTAAATAGTGCAAATAGTGTGATTAGTGTAAATAGTGTAAATAGTGTAAATAATGTAAATAGTGGAAATAGTGCAAATAGTGTAAATAATGTTAATAGTGTAAATAGTGTAAATGACGAAAATAGTGTAAATAGTGCAAATAGTGTAAATAGTGTAAATATTGTAAATAGTGTAAATAGTGTAAATAACGTAAATAGTGTACATAGTGCAAATAGTGTAAATAGTATAAATAGTGTAAATAGTGTAAATAATGTAAATAGTGTAAATAGTGTTAATAACGTAAATAGTGTAAATAGTGCAAATAGTGTAATTAGTGTAAATAGTGTAAATAGTGTAAATAATGTAAATAGTGGAAATAGTGCAAATAGTGTAAATAATGTTAATAGTGTAAATAGTGTAAATGACGAAAATAGTGTAAATAGTGCAAATAGTGTAAATAGTGTAAATATTGTAAATAGTGTAAATAGTGTAAATAACGTAAATAGTGTACATAGTGCAAATAGTGTAAATAGTATAAATAGTGTAAATAGTGTAAATAATGTAAATAGTGTAAATAGTGTAAATAATGTAAATAGTGTAAATAGTGTAAATAACGTAAATAGTGTAAATAGTGTAAATAATGTAAATAGTGTAAATAGTGTAAATAGTGTTAATAGTGTAAATAGTGTAAACAGTGTAAATAGTGTAAATAGTGTAAATAGTATCAATAGTGTAAATAGTGTAAATAGTGTAAATAGTGCAAGCAGTGTAAATAGTGTAAATAGTGTAAATATTGTAAATAGTGTAAATAGTGTAAATAACGTAAATAGTGTACATAGTGCAAATAGTGTAAATAGTGTAAATAATGTTAATAGTGTAAATGTTTACACCATTTACACTGTGTAAATAGTGTAAATAGTGTAAATAG